>OY982533.1:25233957-26612182 GCA_963859965.1 Ceramica pisi | reverse complement strand
AACCTAACCTAACCTAACCTAACCTAACCTAACCTAACCTAACCTAACCTAACCTAACCTAACCTAACCTAACCTAACCTAACCTAACCTAACCTAACCTAACCTAACCTAACCTAACCTAACCTAACCTAACCTAACCTAACCTAACCTAACCTAACCTAACCTAACCTAACCTAACCTAACCTAACCTAACCTAACCTAACCTAACCTAACCTAACCTAACCTAACCTAACCTAACCTAACCTAACCTAACCTAACCTAACCTAACCTAACCTAACCTAACCTAACCTAACCTAACCTAACCTAACCTAACCTAACCTAACCTAACCTAACCTAACCTAACCTAACCTAACCTAACCTAACCTAACCTAACCTAACCTAACCTAACCTAACCTAACCTAACCTAACCTAACCTAACCTAACCTAACCTAACCTAACCTAACCTAACCTAACCTAACCTAACCTAACCTAACCTAACCTAACCTAACCTAACCTAACCTAACCTAACCTAACCTAACCTAACCTAACCTAACCTAACCTAACCTAACCTAACCTAACCTAACCTAACCTAACCTAACCTAACCTAACCTAACCTAACCTAACCTAACCTAACCTAACCTAACCTAACCTAACCTAACCTAACCTAACCTAACCTAACCTAACCTAACCTAACCTAACCTAACCTAACCTAACCTAACCTAACCTAACCTAACCTAACCTAACCTAACCTAACCTAACCTAACCTAACCTAACCTAACCTAACCTAACCTAACCTAACCTAACCTAACCTAACCTAACCTAACCTAACCTAACCTAACCTAACCTAACCTAACCTAACCTAACCTAACCTAACCTAACCTAACCTAACCTAACCTAACCTAACCTAACCTAACCTAACCTAACCTAACCTAACCTAACCTAACCTAACCTAACCTAACCTAACCTAACCTAACCTAACCTAACCTAACCTAACCTAACCTAACCTAACCTAACCTAACCTAACCTAACCTAACCTAACCTAACCTAACCTAACCTAACCTAACCTAACCTAACCTAACCTAACCTAACCTAACCTAACCTAACCTAACCTAACCTAACCTAACCTAACCTAACCTAACCTAACCTAACCTAACCTAACCTAACCTAACCTAACCTAACCTAACCTAACCTAACCTAACCTAACCTAACCTAACCTAACCTAACCTAACCTAACCTAACCTAACCTAACCTAACCTAACCTAACCTAACCTAACCTAACCTAACCTAACCTAACCTAACCTAACCTAACCTAACCTAACCTAACCTAACCTAACCTAACCTAACCTAACCTAACCTAACCTAACCTAACCTAACCTAACCTAACCTAACCTAACCTAACCTAACCTAACCTAACCTAACCTAACCTAACCTAACCTAACCTAACCTAACCTAACCTAACCTAACCTAACCTAACCTAACCTAACCTAACCTAACCTAACCTAACCTAACCTAACCTAACCTAACCTAACCTAACCTAACCTAACCTAACCTAACCTAACCTAACCTAACCTAACCTAACCTAACCTAACCTAACCTAACCTAACCTAACCTAACCTAACCTAACCTAACCTAACCTAACCTAACCTAACCTAACCTAACCTAACCTAACCTAACCTAACCTAACCTAACCTAACCTAACCTAACCTAACCTAACCTAACCTAACCTAACCTAACCTAACCTAACCTAACCTAACCTAACCTAACCTAACCTAACCTAACCTAACCTAACCTAACCTAACCTAACCTAACCTAACCTAACCTAACCTAACCTAACCTAACCTAACCTAACCTAACCTAACCTAACCTAACCTAACCTAACCTAACCTAACCTAACCTAACCTAACCTAACCTAACCTAACCTAACCTAACCTAACCTAACCTAACCTAACCTAACCTAACCTAACCTAACCTAACCTAACCTAACCTAACCTAACCTAACCTAACCTAACCTAACCTAACCTAACCTAACCTAACCTAACCTAACCTAACCTAACCTAACCTAACCTAACCTAACCTAACCTAACCTAACCTAACCTAACCTAACCTAACCTAACCTAACCTAACCTAACCTAACCTAACCTAACCTAACCTAACCTAACCTAACCTAACCTAACCTAACCTAACCTAACCTAACCTAACCTAACCTAACCTAACCTAACCTAACCTAACCTAACCTAACCTAACCTAACCTAACCTAACCTAACCTAACCTAACCTAACCTAACCTAACCTAACCTAACCTAACCTAACCTAACCTAACCTAACCTAACCTAACCTAACCTAACCTAACCTAACCTAACCTAACCTAACCTAACCTAACCTAACCTAACCTAACCTAACCTAACCTAACCTAACCTAACCTAACCTAACCTAACCTAACCTAACCTAACCTAACCTAACCTAACCTAACCTAACCTAACCTAACCTAACCTAACCTAACCTAACCTAACCTAACCTAACCTAACCTAACCTAACCTAACCTAACCTAACCTAACCTAACCTAACCTAACCTAACCTAACCTAACCTAACCTAACCTAACCTAACCTAACCTAACCTAACCTAACCTAACCTAACCTAACCTAACCTAACCTAACCTAACCTAACCTAACCTAACCTAACCTAACCTAACCTAACCTAACCTAACCTAACCTAACCTAACCTAACCTAACCTAACCTAACCTAACCTAACCTAACCTAACCTAACCTAACCTAACCTAACCTAACCTAACCTAACCTAACCTAACCTAACCTAACCTAACCTAACCTAACCTAACCTAACCTAACCTAACCTAACCTAACCTAACCTAACCTAACCTAACCTAACCTAACCTAACCTAACCTAACCTAACCTAACCTAACCTAACCTAACCTAACCTAACCTAACCTAACCTAACCTAACCTAACCTAACCTAACCTAACCTAACCTAACCTAACCTAACCTAACCTAACCTAACCTAACCTAACCTAACCTAACCTAACCTAACCTAACCTAACCTAACCTAACCTAACCTAACCTAACCTAACCTAACCTAACCTAACCTAACCTAACCTAACCTAACCTAACCTAACCTAACCTAACCTAACCTAACCTAACCTAACCTAACCTAACCTAACCTAACCTAACCTAACCTAACCTAACCTAACCTAACCTAACCTAACCTAACCTAACCTAACCTAACCTAACCTAACCTAACCTAACCTAACCTAACCTAACCTAACCTAACCTAACCTAACCTAACCTAACCTAACCTAACCTAACCTAACCTAACCTAACCTAACCTAACCTAACCTAACCTAACCTAACCTAACCTAACCTAACCTAACCTAACCTAACCTAACCTAACCTAACCTAACCTAACCTAACCTAACCTAACCTAACCTAACCTAACCTAACCTAACCTAACCTAACCTAACCTAACCTAACCTAACCTAACCTAACCTAACCTAACCTAACCTAACCTAACCTAACCTAACCTAACCTAACCTAACCTAACCTAACCTAACCTAACCTAACCTAACCTAACCTAACCTAACCTAACCTAACCTAACCTAACCTAACCTAACCTAACCTAACCTAACCTAACCTAACCTAACCTAACCTAACCTAACCTAACCTAACCTAACCTAACCTAACCTAACCTAACCTAACCTAACCTAACCTAACCTAACCTAACCTAACCTAACCTAACCTAACCAGTTGCACGGCACCCCCCGCCGCGATCGGATCACTTTTAAGCCGCTCCACGCTCGAAAAATCGCAAAAATAGGTTTATTCGCGAAAAAGTACAAGTGCGATACACCATTTTAAGCGCATCGTAAAGGCGCATATAATAGTGAAAACTCGGTGGTGAAAAGTGGAAAACTGTGGCGGAAAACCGCGAAAAACCACTCCAAAAAACTTTGGAGCGAGACGCTGCTCGATTTTGAGCGAGCACAATACATTCTGTGACTGCAGCCAGGTGCGCGGCAAGAAGACCTATCTCTGGACACCTCACTTGGAATTTTCCGTTTTGGGGTTCCGGAGATAACGAAGAAAAACTAAAAACCACATGTAACGAGGTCGGTGTTCCCGAGGGTTGGAACAGGATCCGAGACAGTTTTCCGAGAGCGACGCGGACGAGGAGCAGGAAGACTACAAGACATCGAGGAAATTCCTCCTGGAAGACCTCCAAAAACAAGGTTTAAATTTCTTGTATTTTCAAATAAAGTTTCCGGGATAACGAAATCGTAAACATATATTTTTTATGGACTCTAAAAATTAGGATAAGTGTGTTCTACATATAGTTTTAATTTGATAAAATACATACTGGTAGTTTTTAAGATATTTAGCATTTTATGTTTCGAAAAATTGGGGGTTGGCCAATTCAACCCCAAAAATTATTATAAATTATTATTTATGTAGGCTATGGGTTTCTCTACGGAAACTGCCCCAAATTATAATTTTAAAATCCATAGTCAGTGCTAAAAACCTTAATATAGTAGGATAATTTACAAGAAATTTTTGAAATCGTACCTCTGGGGGTTGAAAAGGGGCTGTACACACTCAAGTTTTCGAGAGGGTACAGTAACTAGACAAACCCACATTTCAGCCAAATTTTGGATTTTTCGGTGCATGGGAAGTTAAAAAACCACATCTTTTGCGGTGGTGAAAGTGTAATTACCCCTTTCAACAGCTACCTTACACGCAAACCCCTTGCCTGAAAAATCCAAAACGCAGGCCAGAGGAAAGTAAAAATCCCCCCTTCTCAGCCGAAACCCCAAAAACCCACGCGCCTTAAAAAGGACGCAAGCTGTGACTCCTTAAGTGAGGAAAGTGCTCGGCGAGAAACTGCAAATTTAATTTTGTAAATAATTAATAACAAGGTCACCAAGCCAAGGCCCCCTCAGTGTTGGTTTCCAAAACGTTGAATACGTCCCTTCAAATCGCCCTACCCCAATACACTACCACCCTCCTCCCCTCAAAACCACCCTATCCAGTCTCCAAATTAGAAACCCCCCCAACCCCATCCCCCCTAAATTGGACCCCGAAACCTGACCTACCAAAAAGAGCTCAACAAGACCGAAAAAACGAGCCCACCCGCGCCGAAATCGGAATAGGGTAGACCCAGCTAGGTCAACAGGAACATCTACCCTAAAGGCCTACGACACGGCGCGGTACGGTAAGGCAGAAATTCCTAAAAAAGCGGATATCTCTGGAACCAAACTAGATAGGCAAATTTTGACCACGGATTCAGCCTGAGTGGTGTCGAAGACACCACGAGGGCTAAACCACCACAGAGGTACCCATTCCCCCCCACGTTTCCCGACTTCCTCCTGTTAGTCCCTAAACTCAAATACCCCTCATCCTTTAACGGGCTATATCTCGGGAACGGGAGGAGGTAGAAGAGTTTGGACCTCAAAATCAGCCTTAGTGGTGTCGAAGACACCACGGCTAAAGTCACCCAAGAGGAACCCATCCCCTCCCAATTGGACCCTCCCCCACCCCCTCATAATAAAATACCGACTTTACGGAGCCTTGGTGTGGAAACCTTCAGGCCTCCGTCAAAGCACTGACAGTAAATTTTTGACTTTCAGTAATTTTTTCTTTTGTACTTTTGGAACTAACCGGTTTTTTTTTTTTTTTTTTTTTTTTTTTTTTTTTTTTCCTATTTACGCCATACTAAACTAGGTTAAGTTAGGTCCAGGTCGCTGAAAACTTCGTTTTTCCTCAAAAGACGTGGTTTTTTGACCACCCTGCAAATTTATTGTTACCGGAGAAATTCGACCTGATTTTAGGGACAAAATTAGTATACCCTATTTATTTTTATTTTACTTTTGATCCCCCCTCTACAGGGACAATTCTACAGTGACCTTTAACAGTCCTCCGAGACTACTTTTTAAAAAATTAATATCTCTTTTCATTGATTTATATTTTATATACCCACTGACAACTTTCCCCGTCATTTCTGTGCACTTTACACACAAGGCACAGCGATCAAGATGGTCCTTGGAATCCGCACCCCAGTAAAAGGGAAAGGAGCCAGCGCCAGCGGACGAGAAACGACGCCACCTACCAACCAGGGAAATGAGGGACCCTCCGGAGTGCGCGAAGCACCGAAGGGGCTGTCCCTAAAATACGACCGGAAGGACACCGTTCGGGGGATCCTAGCGGGAACCGCCGAAACGCCTTTGGCGTCGGCGGGGACCTCTGGCGCTGTCGCACCCATCACTACCCCCAGCCCGTTGGTCTCGGCTGGACAGGCGCTTGACGCTGCCAAAACATTTATCCGGAGACCAGAAAGGAAAAGAAGATCCGTGGACATCATGGAGGCCTACACAAAGCAGAATGACATCTTCGCTGCCTCATCCAATGACAAACTTCTCCAGGAGGTCATGAAGACCTTTGAGGATATCCCATCGAGGGTCAGGGATTACCCCTCGATGAGGAGGGATATCAAGATCTTCCTGGAGACCCAGTCTGATAAGTGTCTACGGGTCCTCTTCGAGTTGAGCAGGCGAGTTAAAAAGCTGGAAACAGCGCCAAAGACGGATCCACCCATTCAAGAAAACACCACGCCTACGTCACCCGATTTGCCGGAAGATTACATTGAGAGGCTTGACAGGGTGGAAACGTCTATAAAGGCGCGGCTCAACGACCTGGAGGAGAAGGTCTCCAAAGGGTTCCGAGACCTGGCCGACCACTGCGACGATTGCGGCGCCGACATCATCAGCACGGTCTTCGATAAGATCAGCGAGGTCGGCGGCAGGATCGAACACACGATCGAAGGGGTAGGGATCGTTGGTCGAGCTGTCGCCGATCTCGAGGAAAAGGTCGATGGCGTTGCTGGGGGGGTCGCCGCCGCAACCGGAAAAATAACGGAGGCTGTGGGAGAGCTGGCGTGCGAGGCGAGAACCGACTCGCGGTCATACGCCTTCGTAGCTGCAGCCAAACCCGGGCATCGACCGGCACTTCATTCGTTGGCTGTCACGTCTGAAGTCAGCCAGGACACTGCTGACAGGGTCCTCGCCAGGGTGAAGATGGCGGTCGATGCCAGGGGAACTGGCTTAAAAATCAACAAAGTCCGCAAGGCTAAAAACCAAACGGTCATACTGGGGTGCGACTCAGAAGCAGAGCTCAAAAGAGTTAGAGAAAGAATTGAGAGCCGAGGTGAAGGGTTAGTAGTGGCGCCCATGACAAATAAAAACCCGCTCGTCGTCCTAAAAGACGTCTTTTTGGACAGCGAAGACGACGAGATGGTGAAGGCGCTCTACTCCCAGAACGAAGACATCTTTAGGGACTTGGACCAGGAAGAATTAGGAATGGTTATAAAATATAAGAAAAGGACGAGAAACCCAAAGACGGCGCACGTTGTCGTCCAAGTCAGACCCAGGGTATGGCAGAGGATGACGGAGGCTGGTGCTCTTTACCTTGACTTGCAAAGAGTCAGGGTGGAGGATCAGTCGCCGCTCATCCAATGCACTAAATGCTTAGCATTTGGGCATGGCCGAAAATTCTGCACGGAGAGTGCAGACAGGTGTAGTCACTGCGGAGGACCGCACTTACGCGAGAAGTGCGTGGAATTCGTCGCTGGTAACGAACCGCAGTGCTGCAACTGCTTGCACTCGAAGTTGCAAAGGACCGATCACAACGCATTTAGTGTGGAGTGCCCGGTCCGTAAGAAATGGGACTATCTGGCTCGGACGACAACGGCTTACGCTTAGAAATCCCCCCCCCCCCCTAGATATACAAAATATATAGTAAATATATACAAATATATCAAATATACACCCAAACAATCCCTAAAAAGGCTGAGAAAAATACAAAATCCTGAGTAAGAAATGCCAATAAATATGTATAATTTATGTATATATATATATTATTGCCACAATCTTAAAGTAATAAATAAATGCAACAGCAAGAAAGAAACCCCCCCTTCCCTCATCCCCCTCCCCTCCCTCTTCCTTCCCCCCACCCCTTTCCCCCATTGCCCTTATTTATAACAATCCAGAAACCTAAGGCCAGAAACAAATAGGTACCTAAAAACAATATCCAAACAGCTACAGCAAATTATTGTTTAAAACTCAAACATTAGAATAAATCTGACACGGTACAAACAAACATAGAATAAGCAAATAGACAAGAAAACTATAACTACCAACTAACTATGTAAGAAGTATTGGTATTAAAATAAGTAAACACTTGGTTAGAAAAAATTGTAATATAGTAATAAGAATAATAATAAGTACAAATATAGAATAAGTAAATAGACAAGAAAAGTAATTAATTATGTAAGAAACTTAAGAAAACATAATAACCTATGAAAAATAAAAATGTATTAAAATAAGAAAACACATGAGTGAAAAAAAAAAAAAAAAAAAAAAAAAAAAAAAAAAAAAAAGAGGAATTTAAGAACACATAGTTAAGTTGTATTTAAGATAAGGTAAATTTGATATTAAAAGTACGAGTATAGAAACAAAATAGTAATAAGAAACGTAGAAAATGGATGGAATAGCGGGAGTCCCACCCGGCTAAGAATGGAAAGGATGTATAAATGAAGATAAGTATGAAGTTTGCAGTACGAGAGTAGTAAATGAGAGAACTTGATTGAATGACTGAATTGAACGATAAGGACTCGTTGTGCTATGAACGGGGAAAAGCTACGTGGCAGGAGGGGTTTTAGCCGGTAAGAGTCCGGCACTGTCTCGGTCGTCTCACAGAGTGGGCGGCCGATTCGTCCATGAGGATTTCCCACTCCTGCCAAATAAAAAAAAAAAAAAAAAAAAAAAAAAAAAAAAAAAAAAAAAAACCTAACCTAACCTAACCTAACCTAACCTAACCTAACCTAACCTAACCTAACCTAACCTAACCTAACCCGCGATATCTTCGAGCTCTGTATTGCGTTTTTGAAGCGGTTTTCGCGCGTGAACATTATTTTTAGGCGTCCGCTTGCCAACTGACAAAAAATTTTTGACTTCCCTTAAGGTGTTCCTGTACTTTTGACTTTACACCTTCAGAATTCAATAACTTCCAAATTTGTCATTAGATTCCCGTTCTTTTCAGGAATCAGGTTCTCGCCATACTTACCTAGGTTTCCCGGCGCTGCGCGCGAATCGAAATCAATCCAGGTCGCTGAAAACTTGGTTTTCCTGTAAAAACTCAAAAAAAAGTGGTTTTTTGACCACCCTGCAAAATTTTGTTCCCAAAGTAGTGCTGGAAACGTTCCTGTGGGCTAGCTCGCGAAATATCGTGTTTCTGGACACCTCGCACGCACGTCTAGCTTGACGGAAACATCAAAAATTTTCATTTTCTAAAATTTTCCATACAAATCTCATACAAAAGTCTATAACTTTCAATCCCATTATTAGATTCCGATCATTTTTGAGGAATCGAGTTCTCGCCACACTAACCTAGGTTTCCCGGCGCTGCGCGCGAATCGAAACCCCTCCGGGTCGCTGAAAACTTCGATTTTCCATCAAAAAACACATTTTTTGACCACCTTTCAAATTTTTTGTTCCCGAAGTAATTCCGAAAACGTTCCTGTGGGCTTGCTCGCGACGAGACGCGTCTCTGGACACCTCGCACGCCCGTCTAGCTCGCAGAGAAATCCAAAAATTTGCCCACCCACTCTCCCGGTTTTCGCTGACCTCTATATAGGAAAGGAAGACAGGAATTTTGTCAAAATAATTTTGTTTTGGGATTGACGTCGTATCAAATTGTTTGATTCTTCACGACACGTAACCTTGTTTTGGTGCTCATCCAGCGCCAAAATAACGGCTACAGGACATTTTTAATAATTCAACGATTTAAATTAACATAACTTTTATTCCCTCCTCGTTAGGGATATTTGACATTAGTGTATACGAAGAATCGTATTGTTTCGTGTATACTATATTTAGTTTTCTCTTGACTATCCCTCCTTTACAGGGATACGAAACCTAGAATCGTCTCCTCTGACCGACATATGAACTTGACGTTCACTCGCTCTAGTGCCATGTTTCGTACTCCAGCCAAGACAAATGCGGGCTCGTCAGGCTCAAAAGGCTCGCCGCGCTCAGCAGAGAAGACGGAACCCTCGCTTCCCTCCGTGAGACGAAGCATAGGGAACTGGGAGGCCGGCACAGCTAAGCCGCCCCTGGTGAAGTCTCCGGCCAATCCAAAAAGCGATGCCTCACCAGGTTCATCTCGGGATATTACCAGCCATCCAGAGACGAGCCGCGTCCCGGAAAGCGATGTTACACCTGCTAAGCATACCGGGAGTTATTACCCCAGCATCACAGCGGAGGCGAGAGCTTTCCTGCATAGGGCTAAGCTCAGCCTAAACAACTCCAAAATCACCAAATTGGATATAAAAAACACGGCTGTAGCTGCATTAGACCAGATGTACCAGTTGGTTAAAGAGGCGGATAAACCAAAGGATAGCGATCAGAGACAGCAGAAGGGGGGTGAAGGACGGGTGGGAAAGGAGCGTGTGGATGGAAATGATAGTATCGCTTGGTTGCGCTCCGCACTAGAAGAGCAAACTCGGATAGTGACGGAGGGCAACCAAACGATCAAGCAGTTGCAGGTGGAAATGCGGGAACAGGGGGGGGCCCTGGAGACACGCGACCGAGAACGACACCATGAAATTCGAGAAATTAAAGAAATTTTAAAGAGAGCCGAAGAGGAAGAGATACCCACCAGAATCGAAAAGTCAAAGATAGAGCTTAGTGACAAGATCGACGCGCAGATGGGGGAAATCTCAGAGCTGAAGACGGCGTCGAGAATACAGGCGGAGAAACTGGAGGCCCGAATGGGAAACCTTGGGACATACGCACAAGTGACAGCAAAACCACCTCAGCCACCGGCTAGGAAAAACCTGCATTCGATTATAGTATCGTCATCACACGAGGGCGACACCTCGGAATCTGTAGTCGAAAAAATTCGAACGGTGGTTGATGCCAAGTCCACAGGAATAAGAATCGATCATCTTCGCAGAGCAAAGAACCAGTCGGTGGTTATAAGCTGCTCCGAAAAGGAGGATATAGGAAGGGTGTCGGCAAAGTTAAAGAACTCCAAGGGGGACCTGAAAGTCGAGGACGCTGTCAATAAGAACCCGCTTGTGGTCGTCAGGGACGTCATGAACTACGTAACTGATGACGACTTGGTGATGGCAATAGGATCCCAGAACGGACACCTTTTGGAGGGAGCCGAAATCAGCGAGGGTGACATTCGGGTCACGTACAGGCGTAAGGCGAGGAATCCGCTGACGAGTCACGTGGTGATGCGCGTCACACCAGTGATTTGGCAGAGGCTGACCACGGCAGGCCGAATTCATGTTGACTTACAGAGGGTGGTTGTAAGGGACCAAAGCCCGCTGATTCAATGCACTAAGTGTCTCGGCTACGGACACAGTAGGAAGTTTTGCAAAGAACCAGCAGTCCTTTGCAGCCACTGCGGAGATCCGCACACCAGAGCGGAGTGTCCAGGGTTCACCCTCAATGAGGAACCAAAGTGCAGGAACTGTATCCAGACCAAAAAAGATGCAGCACATAATGCTTTCGATAGCGAATGTCCCACACGTAAAAAGTGGGATGCACTGGCTAGATTGGCAACAGCGTATTGCTAAGGTTGCAGCGGGGGCAGAGGCTAAAAAGGACAGCATAAAGTACCGGGTCGTGCAGGCAAACCTCCAGAAGAAGAAACTCGCCACCGAGGAACTCGTACTCGAAGCCGGTCGCAGGAAAACCAAGTTCGCTCTTGTACAGGAGCCCTATGTTGGGGCAAAAGGGGAAATGAAGACCTACCCCGGAACAAGAGTTATCCAAGCAACCAAAACGGCCGACAAAATTATCAAAGCCGCGATAGTCATCTTCGACAGTGAGGTGGACGCAGTGGTATGTCCGACGCTGACAACCGAAAACATAGTGGTTGCGAAACTAACGGTAGAGAACACCACTACCGTGGTAGCGTCCGTTTATTTCGAGGACTATCTCGACATTGAGCCGTACCTCGATCGCCTGAGGGAAATAGTCACTAAGACAAACGGTGCGAAATTGCTGGTGGGAGGCGATGTAAATGCATGGAGTACATGGTGGGGAAGCGAAAGAGAGGATGACAGGGGAAGACTTCTATCTGGTACCTTGGATGAACTCAACCTACATGTGCTCAACTGCGGAAACATTCCTACATTTGACACCATCCGGGGTGGAAAACGGTATAAGAGCACTGTGGACATCACGGCCTGTTCAGACGATATGCTCAGTCACGTGGAAGAATGGAAGGTTGACACGGAAATGACGAGTTCGGACCACAATGCGATAGTTCTTGAAATCACGGTAAAAAGAGGAACCGGAAATAAAATTAAGTACAGTAATACCAGGATATACAACACAAAAAAGGCTGACTGGAATAGTTTTCGGGAAGTATTAACAAAATCGTTGCTAGAAAACCAAATTGATGAAACATACATAAACAATATTAATAATTGCGAAGGATTACAAACATGCATAGAGAAATTAACAAAAATAATTACAACAACTTGTGAAAAAACAGTACCTAAAATTAAAAAAGTAGAGAAAACGTACTTACCGTGGTGGAACGAAGAACTCGACCAGCTGAAGAAGTCCATGTGCACGAAGAAGGGTAGAATCCGTTGCGCAGCTCCACGTCGTCGGGAATGGGTCGTGAGGGAATACCTAAAAGCAAAGGAAGAATACGAGTCAAAAGCATACAAGGCACAAACCGAGAGCTGGAAAAGCTTTTGCGGGAAGCAGGACAGGGAGAGTGTTTGGGACGGTATTTATAGGGTTATAAGAAAAACAAAAAAGAGGCACGAAGATCTACCGTTAGTTCAAAATGGCGACGCATTAGAATCGGATGAATCCGCCAGAGTCCTTGCGAAAACCTTCTTCCCGGATGATGAGGCAATAGATGACAACCCTGAACATGCTAAAATCAGAGAAGAAGCGGTACGTTCAGAGGAAGGCACACCAGAGGATAAATTTGATCCACCTTTCACTCTTGCCGAGCTCAGATACTCATCTAGGAGTTTCAACCCGAGGAAAGCGCCGGGCCCTGACGGACTCACGGCCGATATTTGCGAAGCCGTCATCAGTAACCACGAAAATCTGTTCTTAGCCATCGTTAACAAATGTCTCGAACTGTCTTGTTTTCCGGATAAGTGGAAGGAAGCCGCGGTCGTCGTACTTAGGAAACCAGGAAAGGATAACTACACCCATCCAAAGTCTTACCGACCGATCGGACTCCTGCCGGTTCTCGGAAAGATCCTGGAAAAAATGCTTGTGCGAAGATTAAGGTTCCACATCCTACCCGGAATGAACCCACAGCAGTATGGATTCGTGCCGCAGCGAAGTACGGAGGATGCCTTGTACGACTTGGTGCAGTACATAGATCTCAAGTTACAGGAGAAAAACATAGTGGTAGTTGTCTCGCTAGACATAGAGGGGGCATTTGACAGTGCGTGGTGGCCAGCAATAAAATGTCGCCTGGCAGAAAAACGCTGTCCACTCAACCTCCGAAAACTGGTGGGAAACTACCTAGAGAACAGAAAGGTCGTCGTGAGGTATGCCGGGGCCGAATATGAAAAGAGGACCTCAAAGGGGTGTGTGCAGGGATCGATCGCGGGGCCCACGTTCTGGAATCTTCTCCTGGACCCGCTGCTGAACGAACTAGGAGAGAGGAAAATCTACTGCCAGGCATTTGCAGACGACGTGGTGTTGATTTTCTCGGGAAAAACGGCTTTTAACATAGAAATTGAAGCCAATGCCGGCCTGGCACATGTGCAGCGGTGGGGTGTTCGAAACAAACTTAAGTTTGCAGCACATAAAACCCAAGCCATGCTGCTCACCAAGAAGCTAAAATTCGACACACCACGGCTGCGCATGGGCGGGGTCGATATTGCGCTTGTCGAGGAGATTAAACTGTTAGGAGTAATAATCGACCGGAAGATGACCTTCCGGAGCCACGTCACAAACGTCTGCAAAAAAGCCATTAATATATTCAGGCAGTTGTCCAGCGCGGCAAGGGTGACCTGGGGATTGAATCCGGAAGTGGTGAGGATAATTTATACTGCAGTTGTGGAACCGGTGATCCTGTACGCAGCAAGCGTATGGGCCAGGGCTGCGGATAGGATCTACATCCAAAAGCAGCTGAATACAGTCCTGAGGGGCTTCGCCCAGAAAATCAGTAGGTCGTACGGGACGGTCTCACTGAATTCGGCTCTAATACTGACAGGACTGCTGCCACTCGACCTGAGAGTCAAGGAAGTAGCATCCCTTTACGAGGTGAAGAGAGGGAAGCCACAGCCAATTCTTGGGGACCGTTCTGTAGAGGAGAGAGCGAGCTTCTTGGCGAGGCCTCACCCGGCTGATCAGGAGGACCTTGTCTTCCAATGCTTAGAGGACGATGCGGAGGTGAAGATGCGCGTGAGGGAGGGTGCAGTGCAAATCTACACTGATGGGAGCAAAGTAGAGGGAAAAGTTGGGGCTGCCCTTTCCTGGTGGAAAGGGTCACTCGAAACTGGGAATAAAGAACTTAAGCTCGAGGAGTACTGCACCGTCTTTCAGGCGGAACTGTATGCCGTACATGAAGCAGTAGAACTCATCTCGAAAAGCCCGGAAGAAGAGTTCAGTATCCTCAGTGACTCCAGGTCAACACTGGAGCTGTTAGGGAACGTCGACAGCTGCAACCCACTAGTCTTAGAGATTAGAGCAAAACTCAAAGAGATAAAGAGTCTTGGAAAAAATGTTCTTCTCTACTGGGTTAAAGCCCATGCTGGAATACTGGGGAATGAAAGAGCAGACGAATTGGCGAAAACTGCGGCGCTAAAAATCAAAAGAAAACCAGATTTTGACAAATGTCCTCTCTCATTTATCAAGCGAACCATCAGGAGTGCTTCGATTGATACATGGGAGAAAAGATATCAAACGGAGGCCAAAGCCAGCGTCACAAAAATGTTCTTCCCCTCAGCTACCGACGCCTACAGACTTAGCAGAAATATAAATAACACTTACCTGCACACACAACTCTTCACAGGGCATGGGGGCTTCTCCCAATACCTGCACCGGTTCAAAAAGAAAGACTCACCTGACTGTATTTGTGAACCAACTGTGGAGGAAACAATACCACACCTCTTAATTGATTGTCCAATGTTTGGACTTGCCAGATACAACCTGGAAAACGAAATTGATATACAATTAAATGAAAACAACGTAAATAAAATAATGATGGACAAAAATAAACGAAGCAAATTTTTAGACTTTTGTTAGAATATATTGCAAACAGTAATTAATAGAAATAAAACTTAGCTAAAGAAAGTAACACAGTAAATATAGTGATCTATATTATACTCGTGTTACAGCATAAACAAAGAACTATGGTAACTAATAGATTAAAACAAACATAAGACAAAAATGTAAAAGCTGTAACAAGAAAAGTGTAACGGAATACTGAAAACAAATTAATTGTAAAGGATTAAAGGATTAACAACATATCAACAGAAAATAAACAACCATAATAGAAAAGAAGCCTCCGACCGCAATATCGGGGAACAAAATAGTCTTTAAAAAAAAAAAAAAAAAAAAAAAAAAAAAAAAAAAAAAAAAAAAAAACCTAACCTAACCTAACCTAACCTAACCTTTTTTTTTTTTTTTTTTTTTGTTTCGGCTGGGAAAAAATGCGTTACGCATACCCTCTCACTCGGGGGAGTGGGAGGGGTATGTGGGACTCCCCGGGCAAGCCCGGTATACCCACTAAAACAACCCAGCAACGAAATTCCCGCAACGTCATAGTGGGGGTGGACTGGGAGATCGGCGTAGCCTTTACGTCCAGTCCACCTCCGACGACCGCCCGCCTTAGCGGGCCCTTCACGCCCCCCCCATTGGGGGAGGGCCGGGAACCTCCGACGATGATGGTGGTGATGCGTGCAATGCGGGCGGAGGCGCCCCCGCGCCTGTCGCCCGCCCATCACCACCGCGAGGAGGGAGAAGAGGACGTCTTCTCCGACCTCGCCTTCGTCTGCGGAGCGGCGCAGCGAGAGGATCGTCCTCCCGCGCGCGCTCCGCCGCCTCCTTCTGCGAGATGACATCCTCGCAAAAGGAGGCGACCGCGGCCCAGGACTCCTCACTCCCCAGCATGCATCTGACCACGCTGGGAAGGGAGAGGTCCTGTCCGATCTCCGCAGTGAGACTGCGACGCGGCTCGGACCAAGCTGGGCACACCTCCAGTGTGTGCTGCGCCGTGTCCTCCGCCGCGCCGCAGTCGTGACACGCCGGTGTCTCCTCCCTCCCGATCCGGTGCAGGTGCGTGCCGAAACAGCCGTGGCCAGACAACACCTGCACCAGACGGAAGGAGAGGAAGCCGTGCGGCCGCTCGAGCCAGTCTCGCAAGACTGGACCGAGCGCGTCCAGCGTTCGACGGCCAAAGGTGGCGGAGGCGAGGTCCTCTGTCCAATGGACGATGATGGCGTCCCTCGCCTCCCTCCGCACGGCTTCCCGCTCCTCAGCGACGGGGCGCTCCCCGAGCGCTTTTCGGCGCGCCGTCCACTCGTACACTCTGGCGAGCACCCATGCCTCCAACTCCCAAGGAGGGGTGCTGGCCAGAGCGCACGCTGCCGAGAAGCCCACAGAGCGGTAGGCCCTCGCTACCCGCTGCGCGATGGCCCTTTGGGGCCTGCGGATCGCCGTCGCATTCTCCCTCCTGTGGAGGGAGTCCGCCCAGATTGGGGCCCCGTATAGGGCCATGCTCCGCAGGATGCCGGCATACAAGCGCCGGCATCGCGCGCTGGGCCCACCCAGGTTCGGGAGGAGCCACGACAGGGCGCCGGCGGCCTTCAGCAGGCGCGTCGACAGCCCGCTGAAGTGCGGGCCGAAGCGCCACCTGCTGTCCAGTACCAGGCCCAGATACTTCATCTGGGCCTGGACCCCCACCCTGATGCCCTCCACATTGATGTGGGCATCTGGAGGGCAGCGCTGCCGAGGCCCGCGAAAGAACACGGCCTCGGTCTTGTTCAGCGCCACCCTCAACCCCAGGCGGCGGATCCTTCCTGCGACCAAGGATCCGCCAGCCGAGGCCAGACAGGCCGCCTCCCCAAAGTTCCTCCCCCGGGCAGTGAGGAGAGTGTCATCCGCGTAGCAGATGACACTCGTGCCACGGAGGAGGGCTCCCCGCAGGAGCCAATCGAACCCGATGTTCCACAGGGGGGGCCCAAGTACCGACCCCTGTGGAACACCGCACTCTGCGCCGTACCGCCGCAACCTGGCCGTTTTGTCTACAAGGAGGACCTCTCGGTCCTCCAAGTAGTCGGCCAGGAGGTCCCGCAAAACCTAACCTAACCTAACCTAACCTAACCTAACCTAACCTAACCTAACCTAACCTAACCTAACGGGAGCAATGCGGCATCTCCCCCCCCCCGGCAGATCATATCGGACGAGGAAAGCTCTGTGGCTTCTTCAGGGAGCCAAGCCATTCGCCCCGGCAGCGGCCGGCCGAGCCTCCTCTACAGAACGCCGAGAAGGGGCACAGGAGTGGAAATGGACTTGGCCACAAGAGAAGCAAACGAGCTTCTCCAAAAAGGGAAGGACGCCCTGGAAGCAGCGGGGAACATGAAGCGGGAGTGTAAGGCCACCGCCCATGAGTGTCTTCAGGGACTATACGAAACAGCTCTGTCCCTGGCAGACTCGCGAGCGCGTCACAAGTATAACCTTGAGAAGGAGCGCTCTCGACATGCACAAGAGCTTGTGCGGGTCGAGAGAGCTCACAATCGAGATCTCATGACGTTGAAAGTCGAGCTCTCTCTCATGCGGACGGATGTCTCGGACACGAAGAAGGAGGCGAAAGGTATCCGCGATTGGCTAGGTCACGAGACCCTTGAAGCCCTCCAAGGCATCAAGGAGGTAAAGGAAGAGGTCAAATCTGCCAGCCTCAGGAGTCTCCAGGAGCACGAAAAGACGAGGCAAGAAAGCGCGCGAGCCCCGGGGGATCCCAAGTGGGAAACAATGGGGGCCGGCCTTTCACGCCTCGATTCCAATATCGCCGGCATCTCCAACCAGCTGGACGTGCTCCGGAAGACTCTTGAGCGCCTGAAGGAGGACCTTAGCCAGCCCAAAATGCAGATGAACCCGAGTAGCCGAAAGCCAGACCAAGCACTCTCACTCATGACCACCAAGCTCGAAGAGGAGTGTCAAAAACTGTCCCTCCAGATACAGGCGATCGCCAACAAGCCTGTTACTTCCCCCCCACCACCACAACCACTACTCAACATTAATCAACACCTCAAACCAATTGCAGAAAGGCTGGAGATAGTCTCGGCGGACATCCGCGTTCTGCGAGACAAGGAACCGTCGATCCAGGCGCCACCGGCGATGAACTTGGAAGCGGAACTCGCAGTCGGGGAGGTCAAAAAGGCTCTCCAAAATATCGAAAAAGGGGTGGCGAACCTAGGTAAAGTGGATAAACCGATCCCACAACAACTGGGCCCCAAAACCTTTGCTCAGGTCGCCAGTACTCCCAAAGCGCCGAAGCCATCCCCACAACCCAACCACACCCTGATCGTCTCGTCGACAAACCCCCGACATACTGGGGACAACGTGATCGAGAGGATCAGGTCTGCACTGGACCTCAAAACAAGCGGAGCCCGAGTCGACACAGTCCGGAAAGCGCGGAACCAGAAAGTCGTTCTGAGGTGCGCCAGCAAATCGGACTTGAATTTGATCAGGGATCAATTCAAGTCGAACACAGAGCTCAAGGTCCAGGAACCAAAACCTCAAAACCCCCTCGTGTGCGTAAAGGGAGTGCTGTCCAGCTACAGCGACGGAGAGATCGTAGATCTCTTAAAAGCGCAAAACAAGCATCTTCTGCGCGACGTCGCTGTGGATGGACAGACCCTGAGAGTGCGCTATAGGAAGCGCGCGCGGAATCCCCACGAGTGTCACCCTGTTCTGGAGCTCTCTCCAGAGCTCTGGAAGTGCTACATGCAAGTACAAAAGGTTCACGTGGGCATCAAGCGATGCTCGATTGAGGACCAGTCCCCCCTCGTACAGTGCACAAAATGCCTTGGTTATGGACACAATAGATCCATATGCAAGGCAGAAAAAGAAGCCTGCAGCTACTGCACGGGAGCACACAATGGAAGGGACTGCCCCATTCGGGCCGAAGGCAAACAGCCCACTTGCATCAATTGCAAAGTGGCACACAGGTCGGGCAGCGACCTGGCACACTCAGCGTTCAGCGAAGACTGCCAGGAACGCCAAAAGTGGGATGGAATAGCAAGATCGCGCGTTTCCTATTGCTAAGGGCGACCACGAGAACACACACACAAGCCAACCAGTCACCATTCAAAACGCAACAAGACCGACAGCAAGATTGAGGTTCATCCAAGTCAATCTTCAGCGCTCCAAGCTGGCCACAGAAGAGTTCCACATGGCGGCTCAGACAAAGGGAGTTTCAGTAGCACTCGTACAAGAGCCCTACGTGGGAAGAACGGGAGTGATGAAACAATGCCCTGGCACACAAGTCATCCAGTGTAGCCTCAACCGCCAAAAACCAGTAAAAGCGGCCGTCGTTGTTTTCGGGAACAATCTGGAGGTTATTCACGACCCCCAGATTGTGACCGAGAACATCGCGGCTGTCCAACTGAAGGTAGGCCAACTCAGATTTGGGGTGCTATCGGTCTATTTTGAAGGTGACCAGGAAATAGAACCCTACCTTTCCATAACACACAACACCATTAACAAACTCAACACAAATAACATCCTGGTGGGAGGGGACATAAACGCCTGGAGCCAGTGGTGGGGAAGTGTTTCCGAAAACCATCGCGGGGCAGCGTACAATGCATTCCTAAACGAACGCGATCTCCAGATCTTAAATACGGGCCAGACGCCGACTTTTGAGACCTACAGAGGAGACAGGTGGTGTACAAGCATCGTCGACGTGACTTCATGCAGCCTGTCATTGCTAGGCAAAGTCGAGGAGTGGAGAGTAGAAAGGAGCGTAACATCTTCGGACCACAACGCAATAACCTTCTCGATGCGTATGGAAAAGGCCTTGGAACCCCTAAGGCCTGTCTCGACGCGCATCTACAACACAAAGAAGGCAAAGTGGTCAGACTTCATCTCGCACTTCAAGACCAGTCTGGCGGAAAACGATATCACACCAGCCAAAGTCTCAGAAGTCTCAAGCCCAGAGGAACTGGAGTCACTCATCACCACCTACACACAACACATACACCAGTCGTGCGAACAAGCGATTCCAAAACTGGGATCGCCTAAACACAACGCCAAGCCTCCATGGTGGAACCCTTCTCTGGATCGTCTTCAAAAAGACGCAATGAGGAAGAAGAGAAGGATCCGAAATGCAGCCGCAAGCCGGAGACACTTCACCATCGAGGAATACGTGCTGGCAAAACACACATACACTGAAGCAGCGACGGAAGCAGCCACGGCCAATTGGAAGGAGTTCTGCTCGAAACAGGACCGAGAGAGCATGTGGGATGGCATCTACAGGGTAATCAGGAAGACAGTCAGAAGACAGGACGATGCGCTCCTGAGAAATACCGCAGGCGAGACGCTCAGTCCAGAGCAATCCGCGGATCTTCTGGCAAAAACCTTTTACCCCGATGACTCAACAGATGCCGAACAGCCATACCACACTGCACTAAAAAGACTTGCGAAGGAAAAGAACCCTCGAGGATTGTCCGCTGATGATCCACTTTTCACGACCGCGGAGCTGGAAATGGTTCTCCAAAACCAAAATCCGAAAAAAGCCCCGGGTCCCGATGGATTAACAGCGGACATCTGCACTGCGGCAATAAACTGTGACAGGGACGTGTTCTTAGCGATGGCCAACCGGTGCCTGTCGTTGTCACACTTCCCCAAGCAGTGGAAGGTCGCCCACGTGTGCATACTTCGCAAGCCAGGAAAGGACGACTACACTAGCCCAAAGTCGTACAGGCCAATAGGTCTGCTCTCGGTCCTAGGAAAAATTGTCGAGAAACTCCTTGTAGGCCGACTCCAGTGGCACTTCCTTCCAACGCTCAACACCAAACAGTACGGGTTCATGCCGCAGCGCGGAACCGAGGACGCCCTCTATGACCTAATAGGACACATACGTGCCGAAATCAAAGCCAAAAAGATTGTGCTATTGATTTCTTTGGACATAGAGGGTGCCTTCGATAACGCGTGGTGGCCTGCACTCAAGAGACAGATGGTAGTTAAGAACTGTCCCAAAAACCTATACGCTCTCGTCACCTCATACCTGGAAGACCGGAACATCAGGGTCAACTACGCCAGAGCGACTAGTGAAAAGGGTACCACGAAAGGATGCGTCCAGGGCTCAATCGCTGGACCGACGTTTTGGAACCTCATCCTAGATTCGCTCCTTCACAGAATGGCTAGAATAGGGGTATACTGCCAAGCCTTTGCAGATGACGTAGTCCTTGTATTCTCGGACCATACGACCGGTCCTCTGCAGCAATCAGCAAACGACACGCTAGACTTAGTATCGGAATGGGGCGTCAAAAACAAGCTACGTTTCGCCGCGCACAAGACCAATGCGATGGTGTTGACGAAAAAGCTTAAATACGACCTTCCGGTACTCCACATGTCGGGCACGCGGCTGAACCTAGTAGAAGAGGTCAAGCTGCTAGGTCTCATAATAGACTCCAAACTCACCTTCAACGCACACGTGGCTGCGACCTGTAAAAAGGCCGCAGACATCTATAAGCAGCTGGCATGTGCGGCAAAGGTGACATGGGGCCTCAACAGAGAGATTATAAGGACAATATATGTGTCGGTGATAGAGCCCATCGTGATGTATGCAGCGAGCGCGTGGGCCCCGGCGGCTGAGAAACTGATGACAAGAAATCAGTTTGACTCACTGCAGAGGGGCTTCGCGCAAAAGATCTGCAAGGCGTACCGCACGGTGTCTCTGTCATCGGCACTTATCCTGTCAGGCCAACTCCCCCTAGATCTCCGGGTAATCGAGGCCGCAACCCTTTTCAAGATCAAAAAGGGTCATTCACAAGAGTTCATACCACCGGGCCGTGAGCTGGAGTGCAACGTGCACCACTCCAAAAATCCCCACCCAGCATTACTCACAACAACAGAGTATGCACGCCTAGAGGACTTGACTCCCGAAACCCTCGAAACCCATCAAGTAATCGGTCCCCAAATATACACCGACGGCAGCAAGATAGAGGGGAAAGTCGGAGCTGCCCTAACTTGGTGGGAAAACGGAAAGGAGTCCAAGTTTAGCACTTTTGGCCTAGAGTCTCACAACACAGTCTTCCAATCTGAAATGTACGCTCTCTACAGAGCTGTCAACATGGTGAGAGAATCCAGGGCGGCCTCCGTAAGCATCTTAAGTGACTCACGATCGTCACTCGACTTGCTGAGGAGTCCGTCTGTCACCCACCATCTGGCACTACAAATAAAGAGATTCGTCCGCGAGATCAGAGAAGAGGGCAGGGAAGTGAGGTTCTTTTGGCTCAGGGCCCATGTGGGAACCGCTGGGAATGAGAGAGCGGACGAGCTGGCCAAAGAGGCAGCGTTAACAAAGGAATCGGCAGATTACAATAAGGTACCCGTATCGTTCGTGAGAAAGATGATACGCGAGGGAACTATAAAGAAGTGGCAAGCGCGATACGAGTCCTCGAGTACAGGAGCGGTCACAAAAGTGTTCTTCCCAGACGTCCTAGCGGCGAAAAGGACACTCAGGGACACCGTTCTCACACCGGTCCATGTACAAGTCCTAACCGGGCACGGAGGATTCTCAGCGTATCTTCACCGTTTTCACCTTAAAGATAGTCCCTCGTGCGTCTGCGATCCCAGCTGCGATGAAACCGTTTGGCACTTGCTCTTCGAATGCCCAAGGTTCAGTCACGACAGAATGGAGCTGGAAATCAAGATCGAAACCCAGCTAAGCCAGTCCACACTCCACACCATCATGGGGAAACAGGCTACTAGTAAACCATTCTTGGCGTTCGCGAGCAAAGTCGCCCTGGTAGCAGCTGCGGCTAACAAAACAGACGCTACCTCACAGCCGCGGCACAGACTACCATCCACTCAAACAGTCACGACCACATCAACTACCACAATAACCACCACACAGTCAACAACAACGCAAAGTATAACACGTACACAACAAATCATACCACAAGTCACACACACAAACACCAACCAACAGTCAGTGCAAGCAGTAGCAGCAGCGTCAGCAACAGCAGTAGCCAGCCCACAACCAGCCCCTAGCACCATGCTCATAACACAATTTCTGGCATGCGGGGGAGGCGGAGTCCCAGGCGTTAGACTGCGAGGCGTCGCTCTGTTTATGAACAGGGAAGGGGAAAAGTTGGGCATAAGCTTCTGCATTGGCTCAAGCCGAGCTAGGGCCCGAATACCAATATCACCTGGCCTCGCCGCCCTGATCAACGGAAGCACCGCTAAAACCACCATGAAGGGTAGCAAGTATGCAGCTCTACCCCAAATGGAAGTAGCCACTCACCGATGCCGTCTAGTGCGAACCAAAGGGAAGACGATCGCACTATTCGAGTGGAGAGAGGAGACTCCATTTGCCCAGGCGTGCGCACTGCTTCATGAGATCAGGAAAGCAGGGGATCACACCGCAGTCACGGCTCGTACTATTAGTGTTGACGCGATGACGGTCGGAGGGGAAAGAGGAGCCATCGCAGACCGCTTGGGCTGTCTAAAAGCCTCAGAACAGCATGAGCTAGTAATCTATGAGGACAGAGGGGAAACACTAAGCCACCTTAGAGCCCCCAGAGACGCAACAGCCAGCTCGATGAGCCCCACAACAAGCCCGACCACTCAAAGCGGACCTGAGAGGGCCCAGCAGAAGGCAGCCGCCGAAAATGCTGCAAAGGAGCCGAGCACTACCACCAGCTCAGAGGAACAGGCCCAATGGAAGAGTCGCCTGAAAGCACTCGGCACCTTTTTCAACTCCCTACACACAAAACGTACACCACAAACAGTAACACCAGACACAAACACAACCACAAGCACCAACCTACAACCAGCACAAGAGGAAGCAACAACCGAAGCCAGCTTACCACCAGCCCCTAGCCCCATGCCTATCACACAATTTCTGGCATGCGGAGGAGACGGAGTTCCAGGTGTCCGACTTCGAGGCGTCACTCTGTTCATGAACAGAGATGCGGAAAAGTTGGGCATAAGCTTCTGCATTGGCTCAAGCCGAGCTAGGGCCCGAATACCGATATCGCCTGGTCTTGCCGCCCTGATCAACGGAGACACCACCAAGACGATCATGAAAGGCAGCAAGTATGCTGCACTGCCCAAAATGGAAGTAGCCAGTCACCGATGCCGTCTAATGCGAACCAAAGGGAAGACCATCGCATTATTCGAGTGGGGACAAGAAACTCCATTTGCCCAGGCAAGTGCGCTGCTTCAAGAGATCAGGAAGGCAGGAGAACACACGGCAGTCAAAGCTTGCACCATAAGTGTTGACGCGATGATTGTCGGAGGCGAAAGAGGAAACGTCGCAGACCGCTTCGGCTGTTTAAAAGCCTCAGAACAGCATGAGGTAGTGGCCTATGAGGACAGAGGGGAAACATTGAGCTTCCTCAGAGCCCCCAGAGACCCAACAGCTATTGCGACGAGCCCCACAACAAGCCCGACGTCTCAGAGTGGATCGGAAAGGGCCCAGCAGAAGGCAGCCGCCGAAAAAGTTGCAAAGGAGCAGGGCAAAACCATCAGCCCGGAGGACCAGGCCCGATCGAAAAGTCGCCTAAAAGCTTTCGGCACTGTCCTCAGCTCTCTGCTCCCTGGAACCAGCCGTACATCACCAGTGGAGAGGCAGGAGGCAGCAGTGGAGAGGTTCTTCAGAGAAGCACCGAAAGAACCTACACAGCAGAAGCCCACACCAACAAGAGCCGAAAAAGGGCAGGTCAGCCCACCCACCCTCGCAATAAAGTCGGGTATAACAGACCACGTCAAGAGCGCTTTCCTCGAGTACATAGCAATCGTGAAAGCGACCAGAGAGGTCAATCTCACGACGTGCAGGAAGATCCTGCTGACCTTCCAGAGAAACACCGAAGGTCTGCTAAGGGTTCTGCTCGAGGAGGCCGAGGCGGCCGTGTACGACAACGTCAAATCTCAAGTCATCATAGGAGAAATGAGGGGGTCGTATATGGCAGCCTTTAGCGCGAAAAGTGGCTTCGTGGCCCTGGACGAGGAGGAAACGGAGCGCTCAGGAAAAATTAAGTTCAGAGCACCGAGCACCGACCCGATACTGATTACCGCCAAATGTACCAAAATCATGCTGGACGATAAGATCCTCGAAATGGCTCAGTCCATTCTCGAAGCTCCAGACATGCAGGAAAATTGGGCGGTACCCAGTGTCAGGTGGGTAAATGGCGTCCCGGGTTGCGGCAAGACAACCTGGGTGGTGAACCACTTCGATGGGGAAAAAGACGTCGTAGCCACCACGACAACCGAGGCTGCCAAAGATCTCAGGGAAAAACTTGCGCGCCGCTTAGGAGACCGAGTTAAGACCAAGGTGCGCACTATGGCCTCAATATTAGTCAACGGGTTCAAGATGCAAGAGAAATGCTACCGCCTCACGGTAGACGAGGCTCTAATGAACCATTTTGGGGCCATAGTCATGGCGGTAAAGTTGTCAGGAGCAAGCGAGGTTGTCCTCATCGGAGACATAAACCAGTTGCCATTCTTGGACAGAGAGAACCTATTTGAGTTAAGGTATACCCGTCCAACTCTGGTGGCTGGCATCACCCAGGAGCTCCTTTGCACACATCGCAACCCGATGGATGTCGCATTTGCACTGAGCGAAATATACTCCGGTATATACTCCTCCAAGTCATCGCTGTCGCGGGTCCACTCCCTGAAAGTGGAAGGCTACACTGGTGCGCAAATACCAAAAACAGCCCAAAATACCCTATTCCTGGTTCACACTCAAGAAGAGAAAGCTTCTCTTATTAGCCAGGGATATGGGTCCGGCGAAGGCTCGCGCACTTTAACCATTCACGAGGCTCAGGGGTTGACCTACGACAGCGTTATTGTAATCAACACCAAGTCCAGGAGGCTCCAAGTCCATGACAGCATCTCCCACGCGGTAGTGGCGGTGTCGAGACATACGGTCAGTTGCGTCTACTATTCCGACGACGCCGATGACGCCACGGGTCGCTTTGCAAGGAGAGCGATGGATGCGCCGACTAAAAAGGTCGTCGACTACAATCTACAGATGGCCATGCAGCATCGAGACGCAGCTGTCGTAGAACAATTGATTAGACTAGCGAAGTCCCTGGTCATTCGACGCCACCGAGATAACACCTAACAAGTCCCAAAACTCCCGACCCCATTTCTATTCCACCTTAATTTCTTTCCCTTCCTTTAATTGTGTGAAAATAAATGTAGGGCTGCATGGCGGAGTGAGTTTGTCATACTCACCTAACCGTTGGTCGGTCTGGTCGGCTCGCGCCGCCATGCAGCTCCCTGTGTATCGTGTGTATTCGTATAGTGACGTGATACGTGTAAAGCTGTTATTGTAATACCAGTAACGAAATTGTACAATTGCGGGTGTTACAATTACAGCTATCTTTCTCTTTGTGTATTGTGAAAATTAAATTTAAATGAAGAATGTGTAGGAAAAACAAAACGTAAATGCCTGTTAAATATAAAAAAAAAAAAAAAAAAAAAAAAAAAATGCATGTGTAATATGTATCAAAAAAAAAAAAAAAATATATATATAAATAGATGGACTCACGTAGGATAACAAGCTACGTGGAACTATTTACCGTAGTTTTAAGGAAACGTGCCCGATGTAGGAGCACATACTAAAATAAATCAACAAAATATGTAAACAATTATAATAAGGTAAAAAAAGGCGCGGTCAACCATGTCCGCGGCAACAAATTGTACTATAAAAAAAAAAAAAAAAAAACCTAACCTAACCTAACCTTTTTTTTTTTTTTGTTTCGGCTGGGAAAAAATGCGTTACGCATACCCTCTCACTCGGGGGAGTGGGAGGGGTATGTGGGACTCCCCGGGCAAGCCCGGTATACCCACTAAAACAACCCAGCAACGAAATTCCCGCAACGTCATAGTGGGGGTGGACTGGGAGATCGGCGTAGCCTTTACGTCCAGTCCACCTCCGACGACCGCCCGCCTTAGCGGGCCCTTCATGCCCCCCCCGTTGGGGGAGGGCCGGGAACCTCCGACGATGGTGGTGACGTGTGCAATGCGGGCGGAGGCGCCCCCGCGCCTGTCGCCCGCCCATCACCACCGCGAGGAGGGAGAAGAGGGCGTCTTCTCCGACCTCGCCTTCGTCTGCGGAGCGGCGCAGCGAGAGGATCGTCCTCCCGCGCGCGCTCCGCCGCCTCCTTCTGCGAGATGACATCCTCGCAAAAGGAGGCGACCGCGGCCCAGGACTCCTCACTCCCCAGCATGCATCTGACCACGCTGGGAAGGGAGAGGTCCTGTACGATCTCCGCAGTGAGACTGCGACGCGGCTCGGACCAAGCTGGGCACACCTCCAGTGTGTGCTGCGCTGTGTCCTCCGCCGCGCCGCAGTCATGACACGCCGGTGTCTCCTCCCTCCCGACCCGGTGCAGGTGTGTGCCGAAACAGCCGTGGCCAGACAACACCTGCACCAGACGGAAGGAGAGGAAGCCGTGCGGCCGCTCGAGCCAATCCCGCAGGACTGGACCGAGCGCGTCGAGCGTTCGACGGCCAAAGGTGGCAGAGGCGAGGTCCTCTGTCCAATGGACGATGATGGCGTCCCTCGCCTCGCTCCGCACGGCTTCCCGCTCCTCTGCGACAGGGCGCTCCCCGAGCGCTTTTCGGCGCGCCGTCCATTCGTACACCCTGGCGAGCACCCAAGCCTCCAACTCCCAAGGAGGGGTGCACGCCAGAGCGCACGCCGCCGAAAAGCCTACCGAACGGTAGGCCCTCGCCACCCGCTGTGCAATGGCCCTTTGTGGCCTGCGGATGGCTGTCGCATTCTCCCTCCTATTGAGGGAGTCCGCCCAGATTGGGGCCCCATACAGGGCCATGCTCCGCAGGATGCCGGCATACAAGCGCCGGCATCGTGCACTAGGCCCCCCCAGGTTCGGGAGGAGCCACGACAGGGAGTCGGCGGCCTTCAGCAGGCGCGTCGACAGCCCGCTGAAGTGCGGGCCGAAGCGCCACCTGCTGTCCAGTATCAGGCCCAGATATTTCATCTGGGCCTTGACCTCCACCCGGATGCCCTCCACGACAATGTGGGCATCCGGAGGGCAGCGCTGCCGAGGCCCGTGGAAGAACACGGCCTCGGTCTTGTTCAGCGCCACCCTCAACCCTAGGCGGCGGATCCTTCCTGCGACCAAGGATCCGCCAGCCGAGGCCAGACAGGCCGCCTCCCTGAAGGTTCTCCCCCGGGCAGTGAGGAGAGTGTCATCCGCGTAACAGATGACACTCGTGCCACGGAGGAGGGCTCCTCTCAACAGCCAATCGAACCCGATGTTCCAAAGGGGTGGCCCAAGGACTGACCCCTGTGGAACACCGGACTCCGCACCGTACCTCCGGAGCCTGGCCGTTTTGTCCACAAGGAGGACCTCTCGGTCCTCCAAGTAGTCGGCCAGGAGGTCCCGCAAGTATTGGGGCACTCCATGATAGCGAAGTGCCTCCAATATCGTCGAGTGGGGGACGGAGTTGAAGGCGTTGGCTATGTCGAACGACACTGCCAAAACTCCGTCCCCCGCCTCGACCGCCCCCTTCACCTGCCCCTTCAGTAGGGCCAGTGCGTCGATGGTCGAACGCCCCTGTCGGAAACCGAATTGGGCGTCCGACAGGTCTGGCCCTACCCTCCGCAGATGGCTGTTGAGCCGGCAGGCGATGATCCCCTCGAACATTTTACCGACCTCATCAAGCAGAACGATGGGTCGGTATGCCGAGGGGGAGTCGACCGGACGTCCCTCCTTACGGAGAAGGCATAGCTGCCCCTCCTTCCATAGTTTCGGGAACCTTCCAGACGCGAGGCATGCGCTGAAAAGGTCCCGAAACCTATCCTCCATTTGAGCGGCAGCTATGGCCACCACTCGTGCGGGAACGCCGTCCGGTCCAGGGGCCGTCTTCTTGGCGCGGAGGCCGAGAAGACCCTCGCGGAACTCCTCCGCCGTCACCGGGGGCACATCTGCCTCCGCCGGTGGAACCGCCTCCTGCGGGGGATCCTGCGGGGGATCCATCGTTGGTGGGGTGAAGTCGGTCCTGCGCGGAAACAGGGACCGGACCACCCCATCCAACAGTGCCGGCTCGAGGGTCTCGGTCAATGGGGGACCATGGGGCCGCAGTTGGTTCCGCGCCGCCCTGTATGGTCTCCCAAAGGGATCCCGATCGAGACCCTCTAGCATCTCAGCCCTCGCCGAGTCCTTCGCAGCGCACATAGCCGACTTGAGGGCCGCCTTTGCCTCCCGGTAGGAAGCGTAGAGACGGTCCTCGTCTGCCTGACTACGTGCGCTGCGCCGACGGCTCCGCGTGTAGGCCCTACGGGCCGCCACGCAGGTGGCCCGGAGGCCTGCCAGCTCCTCCGACCACCAATAGACGGCACGACGGGGAGGCGGACGACGGGACCGAGGCATGCTGGAGTTGCATACCTCGGTCAGGGATCCCCTCAGCTGGGCTGCTGCTGCGTCGACGTCCAGGGTCTCCACAGGGGGCGACAGCCAGTCCTGCAGGAAGGCAGCCTCCTTGGCTGCCTCGCGGTCCAGGCGAGTGAGGGCCCACCGAGGGAAGGGAGGCCTGCCAGAGCGGGCCATCTCCCCCCGGGAGCCATGCTGGGTGGAGATGTCGAACCTCACATATCTGTGGTCCGACAAGGTCTCCACCAGCTCCACCCGCCAGTTCACAGTGCGGCTAAGACGGGTGTGGCAAACGAAACGTCGACCACCGACCCACCCTGCTGCCGCACACATGTGTGGACCGCCCCCCTGTTGAGGAGGGACACGCCGCACGACGCCGACCAAAACTCGACGGCGCGACCCCGGACGTTGCAGGAGGCAGCCGGGTTGCCCCAGGCCTCCGACTTGGCGTTTAGGTCGCCCAAAACCACGACGTGGCGTGGCGCCGCCCTCCCAACGACTGCAGTGAGGACCTCCAGGAAGTCCTCAAAGTCTGGAAGAGGGCGGTTAGGGGAGAAGTAGACCCCGACTAGGGCCAGATCCCCCCACGCGGCGGCCACGTATCCCGGTCCTCTCTCTAAGAGCGAGAGGGGAGGGGAGTCTGTGGAAGACCGCGACACCAACGCCACCAAGCCGTCTCGGTCGCCTAGCCAGCTGCCGGGGACCGAGTAAGGCTCGGCGACCACCGCCAAGTCCACCAACCACTCAGCCATGGTCTGCATCAGCAGATCCTGGGCTGCCCGGCAGTGGTTGGCGTTCGTCTGCAGGATGCGATGTTCGACTCTGGCCATTAGTCGGACATCGCACCCCCCTCCTCCGCAGCTGTGCTAGCAACAGGCCCAGCTGGCGCCTGCGCTTTGCCCCTCTTAGGGGGAGGATTGCACGTCCTCCCCTTCATCACATGGCCTGCCGGGCGGCCACTAGCAGCGCACACTGCGCAGTGTGGCTTCGCGGCCGTGCAGGAGGCGGCTTTGTGGCCGTCCTTACCGCAGCGATAGCAGGTGTCCGCCCTGTTGACTTTGGACGGACAGAGGGCTCCGGTGTGGCCGATGCCGAAGCACCTGAAGCAGCGCAGAGGCTGCTCCTCAAGGGCCCGCACCAAACCGGAGCTGAAGCCTACGGAAAGCGTTCCCTTGTCCAGGACGGCTTTGGCGGCGGCGACAGGGCACTCGAGCCGAATAGTGCCCATGCCGCCGCGGCCGGTCCTGATGTCCCGGCCTTGCACAGCTGCAACGCTGCAGCCACCAATGGCTGCGACCGCTGCGACCACCTCCTCTTTGGTGACCGAGTCATCGAGGTCGGTCACCAGTATGGCCGCCGACTTAGTTGGTCGGGCCACCTTAGCTGCGTCTGCGATGACCTCCCGCAGCTTGGCTGCAAAGAGGTCAGCGCTGGCGCTGCCCTCCGCCCCCGGGAACTCGAAAATACGAGCCCCGGTTTGGGTACGCCGGCAGGATACTTTGCCGATCCCCAGTTGGGTGGGATCGGCATTGGCACGCGCCCGCACTAGTACGGACGCGTACGTCTCCCCGCGCTCAGCAGCCTCCGCCGTGAGCGTCACGACGACGGCTGCAGACTGTGGGGGAACACGTTTCCCCCTCCTTCTCCCCTTCCTCTTCCCCTTGCCAGTCGCCTGTGACTGGCTGGGAGGCGTGGTGGCGGGGACAGCGGCGGCGGCCGCTGCCACCTTTTGGCCCTTGGCCTTCCGCTTTCCCTTCCCAGTCGTCTGCGACTGGCTGGGAGGCGTGGTGGCGGGGGCGGCAGAGACGGCATTCGTCTTCTTGCCCTTTCCCTTGCCTTTTCCTCTCCCGACCACCTCGATCCAACCCTCCTGGTTGGACGGAGTGGTGGACGGGAGATTGGCGTCCTCCGGTTGCGAGGACGGCCCCGGCTCGACTCGCCTCTTGTCTGCCGCAAGCGGCGGTCGGAGGCCCTTCGGGCCCTTCACGCCCCCCCCGTTGGGGGAGGGCCGGGAACCTCCGACGATGGTGGTGACGTGTGCAATGCGGGCGGAGGCGCCCCCGCGCCTGTCGCCCGCCCATCACCACCGCGAGGAGGGAGAAGAGGACGTCTTCTCCGACCTCGCCTTCGTCTGCGGAGCGGCGCAGCGAGAGGATCGTCCTCCCGCGCGCACTCCGCCGCCTCCTTCTGCGAGATGACATCCTCGCAAAAGGAGGCGACCGCGGCCCAGGACTCCTCACTCCCCAGCATGCATCTGACCACGCCGGGAAGGGAGAGGTCCCGTCCGATCTCCGCAGTGAGACTGCGACGCGGCTCGGACCAAGCTGGGCACACCTCCAGTGTGTGCTGCGCCGTATCCTCCGCCGCGCCGCAGTCGTGACACGCCGGTGTCTCCTCCCTCCCGATCCGGTGCAGGTGCGTGCCGAAACAGCCGTGGCCAGACAAGACCTGCACCAGACGGAAGGAGAGGAAGCCGTGTGGCCGCTCGAGCCAATCCCGCAGGACTGGACCGAGCGCGTCCAGGGTACGGCGACCAAAGGTGGCGGAGGCGAGGTCCTCCGTCCAATGGACGATGAAACCTAACCTAACCTAACCTAACCTTTTTTTTTTTTTTTTTTTTTTTTTTTTTTTTTTGTTTCGGCTGGGAAAAAATGCGTTACGCATACCCTCTCACTCGGGGGAGTGGGAGGGGTACGTGGGACTCCCCGGGCTAGCCCGGTATACCCACTAAAACAACCCAGCAACGAAATTCCCGCAACGTCTTAGTGGGGGTGGACTGGGAGATCGGCGTAGCCTTTACGTCCAGTCCACCTCCGACGACCGCCTTCAAAGCGGGCCCTTCACGCCCCCCCCGTTGGAGGAGGGCCGGGAACCTCAGACGATGATGGTGATGCGTGCAATGCAGGCGAAGGCGCCCCCGCGCCTGTCGCCCGCCCATCACCACCGCGAGGAGGGAGAAGAGGGCGTCTTCTCCGACCTCGCCTTCGTCTGCGGAGCGGCGCAGCGAGAGGATCGTCCTCCCGCGCGCGCTCCGCCGCCTCCTTCTGCGAGATGACATCCTCGCAAAAGGAGGCGACCGCGGCCCAGGACTCCTCACTCCCCAGCATGCATCTGACCACGCTGGGAAGGGAGAGGTCCTGTCCGATCTCCGCAGTGAGACTGCGACGCGGCTCGGACCAAGCTGGGCACACCTCCAGTGTGTGCTGCGCCGTATCCTCCGCCGCGCCGCAGTCGTGACACGCCGGTGTCTCCTCCCTCCCGATCCGGTGCAGGTGCGTGCCGAAACAGCCGTGGCCAGACAAGACCTGCACCAGACGGAAGGAGAGGAAGCCGTGTGGCCGCTCGAGCCAATCCCGCAGGACTGGACCGAGCGCGTCCAGGGTACGGCGACCAAAGGTGGCGGAAGCGAGGTCCTCCGTCCAATGGACGATGATAGCGTCCCTCGCCTCCCTCCGCACTGCCTCCCGCTCCTCCGCGACAGGGCGCTCCCCGAGCGCTTTTCGGCGCGCCGTCCATTCGTAGACTCTGGCGAGCACCCACGCCTCCAACTCCCAAGGAGGGGTGCTGGCCAGAGCGCACGCCGTCTAAAAGCCTACCGAGCGGTAGGCCCTCGCCACCCGCTGTGCAATGGCCCTTTGTGGCCTGCGGATGGCGGTCGCATTCTCCCTCCTATTGAGGGAGTCCGCCCATATTGGGGCCCCGTAAAGGGCCATACTCCGTAAGATGCCGGCATACAAGCGCCGGCATCGCGCGCTGGGTCCCCCCAGGTTAGGGAGGAGCCAGGACAGGGCGCCGGCGGCCTTCAGCAGGCGCGTCGACAGCCCGCTGAAATGCGGGCCGAAGCGCCACCTGCTGTCCAGTACCAGGCCCAGATACTTCATCTGGGCCTGGACCCCCACCCTGATGCCCTCCACAGTGATGTGGGCATCTGGAGGGCAGCGCTGCCGAGGCCCGCGAAAGAACACGGCCTCGGTCTTGTTCAGCGCCACCCTCAACCCCAGGCGGCGGATCCTTCCTGCGACCAAGGATCCGCCAGCCGAGGCCAGACAGGCCGCCTCCCCAAATGTCCTCCCCCGGGCAGTGAGCAGAGTGTCATCCGCGTAGCAGATGACACTCGTGCCACGGAGGAGGGCTCCCCGCAGGAGCCAATCGAACCCGATGTTCCACAGGGGGGGCCCAAGTACCGACCCCTGTGGAACACCGCACTCTGCGCCGTACCGCCGCAACCTGGCCGTTTTGTCTAAGAGGAGGACCTCTCGGTCCTCCAAGTAGTTGGCCAGGAGGTCCCGCAAGTATTGGGGCACTCCATGATAGCGGAGTGCCTCCAATATCGTCGAGTGGGGGACGGAGTTGAAGGCGTTGGCTATGTCGAATGACACTGCCAAAACTCCGTCCCCCGCCTCGACTGCCCCCTTCACCTGCCCCTTGAGCAGGGCCAGTGCGTCGATGGTCGAACGCCCCTGTCGGAAACCAAACTGGGCGTCCGACAGGTCTGGCCCTACCCCCCGCAGATGGCTGTTGAGCCGGCAGGCGATGATCCCCTCGAACATTTTGCCGACCTCATCAAGCAGGACGATGGGTCGGTATGCCGAGGGGGAGTCCGCTGGGCGTCCCCCCTTGCGGAGGAGGCATAGCTGCCCCTCCTTCCACAGTTTCGGGAACCTTCCAGACGCGAGGCACGCGCTGAACAGGTCCCGAAATCTGTCCTCCATTTGAGCGGCAGCTATAGCCACCACCCGTGCTGGGACGCCGTCCGGACCGGGGGCCGTCTTCTTGCCGCGGAGGCCAAGAAGACCCTCGCGGAACTCTTCCTCCGTCACCGGGGGCACGTCTGCCTCCGCCGGTGGTGCCGCCCCCCGCGGGGGGTCCATCGTTGGTGGGGTGAAGTCGGTCCTGCGCGGAAACAGGGACCGGACCACCCCATCCAGTAGCGCCGGCTCGAGGGTCTCGGTCAATGGGGGACCATGGGGCCGCAGTTGGTTCCGCGCCGCCCTGTATGGTCTCCCAAAGGGATCCCGATCGAGACCCTCTAACATTTCGGCCCTTGCCGAGTCCTTGGCAGCGCACATAGCCGACTTGAGGGCCGCCTTTGCCTCCCGGTAGGAAGCGTAGAGACGGTCCTCGTCTGTCTGGCTACGCGCGCTGCGCCGACGGCTCCGCGTGTAGGCCCTACGGGCCGCCACGCAGGCGGCCCGAAGGCCTGCCAACTCCTCCGACCACCAGTAGACGGCACGACGGGGAGGTGGACGACGGGACCGAGGCATGCTAGAGTTGCACACCTCGGTCAGGGATCCCCTCAGCTGGGCCGCTGCGGAGTCCACGTCCAGGACCTCGACAGGGGGCGACAGCCAGTCCTGCAGGAAGGCAGCCTCCTTGGCTGCCTCGCGGTCCAGGCGAGTGAGGGCCCACCGAGGGAAGGGAGACCTGCCAGAGCGAGCCATCTCCCCCCGGGAGCCATGCTGGGTGGAGATGTCGAACCGCACATATCTGTGGTCCGACAATGTCTCCACCATCTCAACCCGCCAGTTCACAATGCGTGCGGCAAGGACGGGGGTGGCAAACGACACGTCGACCACCGACCCTCCCTGTTGCCGCACACATGTGTGGACCGCCCCCCTGTTGAGGAGGGACACGCTGCATGACGCCGACCAAAACACGACGGCGCGTCCCCGGACGTTGCAGGAGGCAGCCGGGTTGCCCCAGGCCTCCGACTTGGCGTTCAGGTCGCCCAACACCACGACCTGGCGTGGCGCCGCCCTCGCTACGACAGCAGTGAGGACCTCCAGGAAGTCCTCAAAGTCTGAGAGAGGGCGGTTAGGGGAGAAGTAGACCCCGACTAGGGCCAGATCCCCCCACGCGGCGGCCACGTATCCCGGTCCTCTCTCTAAGAGCGAGAGGGGAGGGGAGTCTGTGGAAGACCGCGACACCAACGCCACCAAGCCGTCTCGGTCGCCTAGCCAGCTGCCAGGGACCGAGTAAGGCTCGGCGACCACCGCCAAGTCCACCAACCACTCAGCCATGGTCTGCATCAGCAGATCCTGGGCTGCCCGGCAGTGGTTGGTATTCGTCTGAAGGATGCGATGTTCGACTCTATCCATTAGTCGGACATCGCACCCCCCTCCTCCGCAGCTGTGCTGGCAACAGGCCCAGCTGGCGCCTGCGCTTTGCCCCTCTTAGGGGGAGGATTGCACGTCCTCCCCTTCATCACATGGCCTGCCGGGCGGCCACTAGCAGCGCACACTGCGCAGTGTGGCTTCGCGGCCGTGCAGGAGGCGGCTTTGTGGCCGTCCTTGCCGCAGCGATAGCAGGTGTCCGCCCTGTTGACTTTGGACGGACAGAGGGCTCCAGTGTGGCCGATGCCGAAGCACCTGAAGCAGCGCAGAGGCTGCTCCTCAAGGGCCCGCACCAAACCGGAGCTGAAGCCGACGGAAAGCCTTCCCTTGTCCAGGACGGCTTTGGCGGCGGCGACAGGGCACTCGAGCCGAATAGTGCCCATGCCGACGCGGCCGGTCCTGATGTCCCGGCCTTGCACAGCTGCAACGCTGCAGCCACCAATGGCTGATACCGCTGCCACCACCTCCTCTTTGGTGACCGAGTCATCGAGGTCGGTCACCAGTATGGCCGCCGACTTAGTTGGTCGGGCCACCTTAGCTGCGTCTGCGATGACCTCCCGCAGCTTGGCTGCAAAGAGGTCAGCGCTGGCGCTGCCCTCCGCCCCCGGGAACTCGAAAATACGAGCCCCGGTTTGGGTACGCCGGCAGGATACTTTGCCGATCCCCAGTTGGGTGGGATCGGCATTGGCACGCGCCCGCACTAGTACGGACGCGTACGTCTCCCCGCGCTCAGCAGCCTCCGCCGTGAGCGTCACGACGACGGCTGCAGACTGTGGGGGAACACGTTTCCCCCTCCTTCTCCCCTTCCTCTTCCCCTTGCCAGTCGCCTGTGACTGGCTGGGAGGCGTGGTGGCGGGGACAGCGGCGGCGGCCGCTGCCACCTTTTGGCCCTTGGCCTTCCGCTTTCCCTTCCCAGTCGTCTGCGACTGGCTGGGAGGCGTGGTGGCGGGGGCGACAGAGACGGCCTTCGTCTTCTTGCTCTTTCCCTTGCCTTTTCCTCTCCCGACCACCTCGATCCAACCCTCCTGGTTGGACGGAGTGGTGGACGGGAGATTGGCGTCCTCCGGTTGCGAGGACGGCCCCGGCTCGACTCGCCTGTTGTCCGCCGCAAGCGGCGGTCGGAGACGCTTCTCCGGCAGGAGCCGGTCCTCGATGCCTGCCAAGCAGGCTCGGGTGAAAGCCCGCTCCTCCAAAATCACCTTGCGGATAACATCCTCAAGGTTGGAGGCGGGGGCTTCCACAGCAGGCGACGTGCCCTGACTTGGCGGGGCGGTGGCGTCAGCCAACTGCTGATGCAGCTGGCTGACCTGCAGTTGGAGGCGATCCACCCTCGCCTGCAGCTGCCGCGTTTCGTCGGTAGCTGTCCTCCGGACCAGCTCCTCGACGATGCCGCGCATACTCGCGGCCCTGCATTTAAGGGACTTTTGAAAAGTCCCTTTTAAGTGAGAGGACTTAGCGGCGACCTCCACGATCCCCTCTTCGTCCTCCTCCGCCATACGCTCGAGCTCCGCAACGGAGAAGTCAGCGTAAAGGACGCGGGACGCGCCGTACCCGGACTTGGCACGAGCGGCACGCGCTCGCTGCTCCTTAGCAGCAACTCGCTCCTCAAGATCTTGTTGGATCTGCGCCCGCTGAGCCAGGTCCAACTGGCGTTGGGCGTCCACCAGACCCACGACGTGGGTGTCTGCGGCTGTCGTAGGCTTTTTGGCCTTTGACAGCCCCGTCGAGCCTGAGGCCGAAGAACCCTCGGACCCATGCTTGCGGAAGGCACGCTTCCGCGACCGACGATCGTCAGCATCCGAGACGCTGATCAGGGACTCGCTGTCGGAGTCTGACAGCAAGTCCGCCCTTCCAAAGAAGCTAGTCGCAGACGGCGCGCGGCTAGCCTCTGACGCTGAAGCGTCAGACTGGCCCTGAGAAGGGCCTTTGGGTTGGCCCTGAGAAGGGCCGTTGGGTTGGCCCTGAGCAGGGCCTTTTAAGAAACGCCCTTGGGCGTCCCGCTTGGGTTTAGGCATATTGCCTCCACCGAGATCGCAGCTAAAAACCTCCAGATTAAAATAAAACGCTACGAATGCACACTGATCTTTGGCCGAACCCCAGTCTGCCACTCCGTTACGGTGACAGAACTGGGTCGTTTCCAGGGGACGCGACGTGGACGCAAACAGTGTGGGGGGTCCCCCAACCTAACCTAACCTTTTTTTTTTTTTTTTTTTTTTTTTTGTTTCGGCTGGGAAAAAATGCATTACGCATACCCTCTCACTCGGGGGAGTGGGAGGGGTATGTGGGACTCCCCGGGCAAGCCCGGTATACCCACTAAAACAACCCAGCATGAAATTCCCGCAGCGTCTTAGTGGGGGTGGACTGGGAGATCGGCGTAGCCTTTACGTCCAGTCCACCTCCGACGACCGCCCGCCTTAGCGGGCCCTTCACGCCCCCCCCGTTGGGGGAGGGCCGGGAACCTCCGACGATGATGGTGGTGATGCGTGCAATGCGGGCGGAGGCGCCCCCGCGCCTGTCGCCCGCCCATCACCACCGCGAGGAGGGAGAAGAGGACGTCTTCTCCGACCTCGCCTTCGTCTGCGGAGCGGCGCAGCGAGAGGGTCGTCCTCCCGCGCACGCTCCGCCGCCTCCTTTTGCGAGATGACATCCTCGCAAAAGGAGGCGACCGCGGCCCAGGACTCCTCACTCCCCAGCATGCATCTGACCACGCTGGGAAGGGAGAGGTCCCGTCCGATCTCCGCAGTGAGACTGCGACGCGGCTCGGACCAAGCTGGGCACACCTCCAGTGTGTGCTGCGCCGTATCCTCCGCCGCGCCGCAGTCGTGACACGCCGGTGTCTCCTCCCTCCCGATCCGGTGCAGGTGCGTGCCGAAACAGCCGTGGCCAGACAAGACCTGCACCAGACGGAAGGAGAGGAAGCCGTGTGGCCGCTCGAGCCAATCCCGCAGGACTGGACCGAGCGCGTCCAGGGTACGGCGACCAAAGGTGGCGGAGGCGAGGTCCTCCGTCCAATGGACGATGATAGCGTCCCTCGCCTCCCTCCGCACTGCCTCCCGCTCCTCCGCGACAGGGCGCTCCCCGAGCGCTTTTCGGCGCGCCGTCCATTCGTAGACTCTGGCGAGCACCCACGCCTCCAACTCCCAAGGAGGGGTGCTGGCCAGAGCGCACGCCGCCGAAAAGCCTACCGAGCGGTAGGCCCTCGCCACCCGCTGTGCAATGGCCCTTTGTGGCCTGCGGATGGCTGTCGCGTTCTCCCTCCTGTTGAGGGAGTCCGCCCAGATGGGGGCCCCGTAGAGGGCCATGCTCCTCAGGATGCCGGCATATAAGCGCCGGCATCGTGCACTGGGCCCCCCAAGGTTCGGGAGGAGCCAGGAGAGTGCGCCTGCGGCCTTCAGCAGGCGCGTCGACAGCCCGCTAAAGTGCGGGCCGAAGCGCCACCTGCTGTCCAGTATCAGGCCCAGATATTTCATCTGGGCCTTCACCTCCACCCGGATGCCCTCCACGACAATGTGGGCATCGGGAGGGCAGCGCTGCCGAGGCCCGTGGAAGAACACAGCCTCGGTCTTGTTCAGCGCCACCCTCAACCCTAGGCGGCGGATCCTTCCTGCGACTAAGGATCCGCCAGCCGAGGCCAGACAGGCCGCCTCCCTGAAATTCCTCCCCCGGGCAGTGAGGAGAGTGTCATCCGCGTAGCAGATGACACTCGTGCCACGGAGGAGGGCTCCCCGCAGGAGCCAATCGAACCCGATGTTCCACAGGGGGGGGCCAAGTACCGACCCCTGTGGAACACCGCACTCTGCGCCGTACCGCCGCAACCTGGCCGTTTTGTCTACAAGGAGGACCTCTCGGTCCTCCAAGTAGTCGGCCAGGAGGTCCCGCAAGTATTGGGGCACTCCATGATAGCGGAGTGCCTCCAATATCGTCGAGTGGGGGACGGAGTTGAAGGCGTTGGCTATGTCGAACGACACTGCCAAAACCCCGTCCCCCGCCTCGACCGCCCCCTTCACCTGCCCCTTGAGCAGGGCCAGCGCGTCGATGGTCGAACGCCCCTGTCGAAAACCGAACTGGGCGTCCGACAGGTCCGGCCCTACTCTCCGCAGATGGCTGTTCAGCCGGCAGGCGATGATCCCCTCGAACATTTTGCCGACCTCATCAAGAAGAACGATGGGTCGGTATGCCGAGGGGGAGTCCGCCGGGCGTCCCTCCTTGCGGAGGAGGCATAGCTGCCCCTCCTTCCACAGTTTCGGGAACCTTCCAGACGCGAGGCACGCGCTGAAAAGGTCCCGAAATCTAGGTCCTCCATTTGAGCGGCAGCTATGGCCACCACTCTTGCTGGGACGCCATCCGGACCGGGGGCCGTCTTCTTGGCGCGGAGGCTAAGAAGACCCTCGCGGAACTCTTCTGCCGTCACCGGGGGCACATCTGCCTCCGCCGGTGGAGCCGCCTCCTGCGGGGGATCCTGCGGGGGATCCATCGTTGGTGGGGTGAAGTCGGTCCTGCGCGGAAACAGGAACCGGACCACTCCATCCAACAGCGCCGGCTTGAGGGTCTCGGTCAATGGGGGACCATGGGGCCGCAGTTGGTTCCGCGCCGCCCTGTATGGTCTCCCAAAGGGATCCCGATCGAGACCCTCTAGCATCTCAGCCCTCGCCGAGTCCTTCGCAGCGCACATAGCTGACTTGAGGGCCGCCTTTGCCTCCCGGTAGTAAGCGTAGAGACGGTCCTCGTCTGCCTGACTACGTGCGCTGCGCCGTCGGCTCCGCGTGTAGGCCCTACGGGCCGCCACGCAGGTGGCCCGGAGGCCCGCCAGCTCCTCCGACCACCAATAGACGGCACGACGGGGGGGCGGACGACGGGACCGAGGCATGCTGGAGTTGCATACCTCGGTCAGGGATCCCCTCAGCTGGGCTGCTGCTGCGTCGACGTCCAGGGCCGCGACAGCAGGGGGCGACAGCCAGTCCTGCAGGAAGGCAGCCTCCTTGGCTGCCTCGCGGTCCAGGCGAGTGAGGGCCCACCGAGGGAAGGGAGGCCTGCCAGAGCGAGCCATCTCCCCCCGGGAGCCATGCTGGGTGGAGATGTCGAACCGCACATATCTGTGGTCCGACAAGGTCTCCACCAGCTCCACCCGCCAGTTCACGATGCGTGCGGCTAAGACGGGGGTGGCAAACGAAACGTCGACCACCGACCCACCCTGCTGCCGCACACATGTGTGGACCGCCCCCCTGTTGAGGAGGGACACGCCGCATGACGCCGACCAAAATTCGACGGCGCGACCCCGGACGTTGCAGGAGGCAGCCGGGTTGCCCCAGGCCTCCGACTTGGCGTTTAGGTCGCCCAAAACCACGACGTGGCGTGGCGCCGCCCTCCCGACGACTGCAGTGAGGACCTCCAGGAAGTCCTCAAAGTCTGGAAGAGGGCGGTTAGGGGAGAAGTAGACCCCGACTAGGGCCAGATCCCCCCACGCGGCGGCCACATATCCCGGTCCCCTCTCTAAGAGTGAGAGGGGAGGGGAGTCTGAGGAAGACCGCGACACCAACGCCACCAAGCCGTCCCGGTCGCCTAGCCAGCTGCCAGGGACCGAGTAAGGCTCGGCGACCACCGCCAAGTCCACCAACCACTCAGCCATGGTCTGCATCAGCAGATCCTGGGCTGCCCGGCAGTGGTTGGCGTTCGTCTGAAGGATGCGATGTTCGACTCTATCCATTAGTCGGACATCGCACCCCCCTCCTCCGCAGCTATGCTAGCAGCAGGCCCAGCTGGCGCCTGCGCTTTGCCCCTCTTAGGGGGAGGATTGCAAGTCCTCCCCTTCATTACGTGTCCTGCTGGGCGGCCACTGGCAGCACAAACCGCGCAGTGCGGCTTGGCGACCGTGCAGGAAGCGGCTTTGTGGCCGTCCTTGCCGCAGCGGTAGCAGGTGTCCGCCCTGTTGACCTTGGACGGACAGAGGGCTCCGGTGTGGCCGATGCCGAAGCACCTGAAGCAGCGCAGAGGCTGCTCTTCAAGTGCCTGGACCACACCGGAGCTGAACCCGACGGAGAGCCTTCCTTTGACCAGGACGGCCTTGGCGGCGGCGACAGGGCACTCGAGCCGAATAGTGCCCATGCCGCCGCGGCCGGTCCTGATGTCCCGGCCTTGCACCGCTGCGACGCTGCAGCCACCAATGGCTGCGACTGCCGCCACCACCTCCTCTTTGGTGACCGAGTCGTCGAGGTCGGTCACCAGTATGGCCGCCGACTTAATTGGTCGGGCCACCTTGGCCGCATCTGCGATGACCTCCTGCAGCTTGGCTGCAAAGAGGTCAGCGCTGGCGCTACCCTCCGCCCCCGGGAACTCGAAGATTCGAGCACCGGTCAGGGTCCTTCGGCAAGAGACTTTGCCGATCCCCAGTTGGGTGGGATCGGCATTGGCACGCGCCCGTACAAGTATGGACGCGTAAGTCTCCCCGCGCTCCGCAGCCTCCGCAGTGAGCGTCACCACGACGGCTGCAGACTGTGGGGGAGCAAGCTTCCCCCTCCTTCTCCCCTTCCTCTTCCCCTTGCCAGTCACCTGTGACTGGCTGGGAGGCGTGGTGGCAGGGACGGCGGGGGCGGCCTTTGCCGCCTTTTGGCCCTTGCCCTTCCCCTTTCCCTGCGTCTGGCTGGGAGTCGTCCGCGACTGGCTGAGAGGCTCAGTGGCGGGGGCGACAGAGACGGCCTTCGTCTTCTTCCCCTTGCCCTTGCCTTTCCCCCTCCCGACCACCTCGATCCAGCCCTCCTGGTTGGACGGAGTGGTCGAAGGGAGATTGGCGTCCTCCACTTGCGAGGACGGCCCCGGCTCGACTCGCCTCTTGTCCGCCGCAAGCGGCGGTCGGAGGCGCTGCTCCGGCAAGAGCCGGTCCTCAATGCCCGCAAAGCAGGCTCGGGTGAAAGCCCGCTCCTCCATAACCACTTTTCGGATAACATCCTCAAGTTGGCTGGAGGCGGGGGCTTCCACGGCAGGCGACGTGCCCTGACTTGGCGGGGCGGTGGCGTCAGCCAACTTCTGATGAAGCTGGCTGACCTCCGATTGCAGGCGATCCACTTTCGCCTGCAGCTGCCTCGTCTCGTCGGTGCTCGTCCGGCTGACGAGCTCCTTTATAATGCCGCGCAAGCTCGCGGCCCTGCATTTAAGAGACTTCTGGAACGTCCCTTTTAAGTGTGAGGACTTTGCGGCAACCTCTACAATCCCCTCCTCGTCCTCCTCCGCCATCCGCTCGAGCTCCACAACGGAGAAGTCCGAGTAAAGGACGTGGGACGCGCCGTATCCGGACTTGGCCCGGGCGGCACGCGCTCGCTGCTCCTTAAGAGCAACCATCTCCTCCAGCTCTTCCTGGAGCTGTGCCCGCCTGGCCAGGTCCAGCTGGCGCTGGGCATCCAACAGACCCACTGAGTGGGTGTCTGCGGCTGTCGCTGGCCTCTTCGCCTTCGACAGCCCCGTCGATCCAGAGGCCGAAGATCCCTCCGACCCTCCCTTCCGACGCGCGGTGCGCTTTCGCGACCGCGAACCACCCGCGTCTGAGACGAGGGACTCGTCAGAGTCCGACGTCTCATCTGCCCTCCTAAAAAAGCTAGCCGCAGACGGCGCGCGGCTAGCTTCTGACGCCGAAGCGTCAGACTGGCCCTGAGAAGGGCCGTTGGGTTGGCCCTGAGAAGGGCCGTTGGGTTGGCCCTGAAAAGGGCCTTTTAGGAAACGCCCTTGGGCGTCCCGCTTGGGTTTAGGCATATTGCCTCCTCCGAAATCGCAGCTGAATCCGCCAGATAAAATAAAATCGCTACGAGAGCACACTGTTCTTTGGCCGAACCCCAGTCTGCCACTCCGTTACGGTGACAGAACTGGGTCGTTTCCAGGGGACGCGACGTGGACGCAAACAGTGTGGGGGGTCCCCCAACCTAACCTTTTTTTTTTTTTTTTTTTTTTTTTTTGTTTCGGCTGGGAAAAAATGCTTTACGCATACCCTCTCACTCGGGGGAGTGGGAGGGGTATGTGGGACTCCCCGGGCAAGCCCGGTATACCCACTAAAACAACCCAGCAACGAAATTCCCGCAACGTCTTAGTGGGGGTGGACTGGGAGATCGGCGTAGCCTTTACGTCCAGTCCACCTCCGACGACCGCCCGCCTTCACGGCGGGCCCTTCACGCCCCCCCCGTCGGGGGAGGGCCGGGAACCTCCGACGATGGTGGTGATGTGTGCAATGCAGGCTGAGGCGCCCCCGCGCCTGTCGCCCGCCCATCACCACCGCGAGGAGGGAGAAGAGGACGTCTTCTCCGACCTCGCCTTCGTCTGCGGAGCGGCGCAGCGAGAGGGTCGTCCTCCCGCGCGCGCTCCGCCGCCTCCTTTTGCGAGATGACATCCTCGCAAAAGGAGGCGACCGCGGCCCAGGACTCCTCACTCCCCAGCATGCATCTGACCACGCTGGGAAGGGAGAGGTCCCGCCCGATCTCCGCAGTGAGACTGCGACGCGGCTCGGACCAAGCTGGGCACACCTCCAGTGTGTGTGCTGCGCCGTGTCCTCCGCCGCGCCGCAGTCGTGACACGCCGGTGTCTCCTCCCTCCCGATCCGGTGCAGGTGCGTGCCGAAACAGCCGTGGCCAGACAACACCTGCACCAGACGGAAGGAGAGGAAGCCGTGCGGCCGCTCGAGCCAGTCTCGCAAGACTGGACCGAGCGCGTCCAGCGTTCGACGGCCAAAGGTGGCGGAGGCGAGGTCCTCTGTCCAATGGACGATGATGGCGTCCCTCGCCTCCCTCCGCACGGCCTCCCGCTCCTCAGCGACGGGGCGCTCCCCGAGCGCTTTTCGGCGCGCCGTCCACTCGTACACTCTGGCGAGCACCCATGCCTCCAACTCCCAAGGAGGGGTGCTGGCCAGAGCGCACGCTGCCGAGAAGCCCACAGAACGGTAGGCCCTCGCTACCCGCTGCGCGATGGCCCTTTGGGGCCTGCGGATCGCCGTCGCATTCTCCCTCCTGTGGAGGGAGTCCGCCCAGATTGGGGCCCCGTATAGGGCCATGCTCCGCAGGATGCCGGCATACAAGCGCCGGCATCGCGCGTTGGGCCCACCCAGGTTCGGGAGAAGCCACGACAGGGCGCCGGCGGCCTTCAGCAGGCGCGTCGACAGCCCGCTGAAGTGCGGGCCGAAGCGCCACCTGCTGTCCAGTACCAGGCCCAGATACTTCATCTGGGCCTGGACCCCCACCCTGATGCCCTCCACATTGATGTGGGCATCTGGAGGGCAGCGCTGCCGAGGCCCGCGAAAGAACACGGCCTCGGTCTTGTTCAGCGCCACCCTCAACCCCAGGCGGCGGATCCTTCCTGCGACCAAGGATCCGCCAAACCTAACCTAACATTTTTTTTTTTTTTTTTTTTTTTTTTTTTGTTTCGGCTGGGAAAAAATGCGTTACGCATACCCTCTCACTCGGGGGAGTGGGAGGGGTATGTGGGACTCCCCGGGCAAGCCCGGTATACCCACTTAAAACAACCCAGCAACGAAATTCCCGCAACGTCTTAGTGGGGGTGGACTGGGAGATCGGCGTAGCCTTTACGTCCAGTCCACCTCCGACGACCGCCCGCCTTCAAGGCGGGCCCTTCACGCCCCCCCCGTCGGGGGAGGGCCGGGAACCTCCGACGATGATGGTGGTGATGCGTGCAATGCAGGCGGAGGCGCCCCCGCGCCTGTCGCCCGCCCATAACCACCGCGAGGAGGGAGAAGAGGACGTCTTCTCCGACCTCGCCTTCGTCTGCGGAGCGGCGCAGCGAGAGGATCGTCCTCCCGCGCGCGCTCCGCCGCCTCCTTCTGCGAGATGACATCCTCGCAAAAGGAGGCGACCGCGGCCCAGGACTCCTCACTCCCCAGCATGCATCTGACCACGCTGGGAAGGGAGAGGTCCCGTCCGATCTCCGCAGTGAGACTGCGACGCGGCTCGGACCAAGCTGGGCACACCTCCAGTGTGTGCTGCGCCGTATCCTCCGCCGCGCCGCAGTCGTGACACGCCGGTGTCTCCTCCCTCCCGATCCGGTGCAGGTGCGTGCCGAAACAGCCGTGGCCAGACAACACCTGCACCAGACGGAAGGAGAGGAAGCCGTGTGGCCGCTCGAGCCAATCCCGCAGGACTGGACCGAGCGCGTCCAGGGTACGGCGACCAAAGGTGGCGGAGGCGAGGTCCTCCGTCCAATGGACGATGATAGCGTCCCTCGCCTCCCTCCGCACTGCCTCCCGCTCCTCCGCGACAGGGCGCTCCCCGAGCGCTTTTCGGCGCGCCGTCCATTCGTAGACTCTGGCGAGCACCCACGCCTCCAACTCCCAAGGAGGGAAACCTAACCTTTTTTTTTTTTTTTTTTTTTTTTTGTTTCGGCTGGGAAAAAATGCATTACGCATACCCTCTCACTCGGGGGAGTGGGAGGGATATGTGGGACTCCCCGGGCAAGCCCGGTATACCCACTAAAACAACCCAGCAACGAAATTCCCGCAACGTCATAGTGGGGGTGGACTGGGAGATCGGCGTAGCCTTTACGTCCAGTCCACCTCCGACGACCGCCCGCCTTAGCGGGCCCTTCACGCCCCCCCCGTTGGGGGAGGGCCGGGAACCTCCGACGATGGTGGTGACGTGTGCAATGCGGGCGCAGGCGCCCCCGCGCCTGTCGCCCGCCCATCACCACCGCGAGGAGGGAGAAGAGGGCGTCTTCTCCGACCTCGCCTTCGTCTGCGGAGCGGCGCAGCGAGAGGATCGTCCTCCCGCGCGCGCTCCGCCGCCTTCTTCTGCGAGATGACATCCTCGCAAAAGGAGGCGACCGCGGCCCAGGACTCCTCACTCCCCAGCATGCATCTGACCACGCTGGGAAGGGAGAGGTCCTGTCCGATCTCCGCAGTGAGACTGCGACGCGGCTCGGACCAAGCTGGGCACACCTCCAGTGTGTGCTGCGCCGTGTCCTCCGCCGCGCCGCAGTCGTGACACGCCGGTGTCTCCTCCCTCCCGATCCGGTGCAGGTGCGTGCCGAAACAGCCGTGGCCAGACAACACCTGCACCAGACGGAAGGAGAGGAAGCCGTGCGGCCGCTCGAGCCAGTCTCGCAAGACTGGACCGAGCGCGTCCAGCGTTCGACGGCCAAAGGTGGCGGAGGCGAGGTCCTCTGTCCAATGGACGATGATGGCGTCCCTCGCCTCCCTCCGCACGGCTTCCCGCTCCTCAGCGACGGGGCGCTCCCCGAGCGCTTTTCGGCGCGCCGTCCACTCGTACACTCTGGCGAGCACCCATGCCTCCAACTCCCATGGAGGGGTGCCGGCCAGAGCGCACGCCGCCGAGAAGCCCACAGAGCGGTAGGCCCTCGCTACCCGCTGCGCGATGGCCCTTTGGGGCCTGCGGATCGCCGTCGCATTCTCCCTCCTGTGGAGGGAGTCCGCCCAGATTGGGGCCCCGTATAGGGCCATGCTCCGCAAACCTAACCTTTTTTTTTTTTTTTTTTTTTTTTTTTTTTTTTGTTTCGGCTGGGAAAAAATGCATTACGCATACCCTCTCACTCGGGGGAGTGGGAGGGGTATGTGGGACTCCCCGGGCAAGCCCGGTATACCCACTAAAACAACCCAGCAACGAAATTCCCGCAACGTCATAGTGGGGGTGGACTGGGAGATCGGCGTAGCCTTTACGTCCAGTCCACCTCCGACGACTGCCCGCCTTAGCGGGCCCTTCGCGCCCCCCCCGTTGGGGGAGGGCCGGGAACCTCCGACGATGATGGTGGTGATGCGTGCAATGCGGGCGGAGGCGCCCCCGCGCCTGTCGCCCGCCCATCACCACCGCGAGGAGGGAGAAGAGGACGTCTTCTCCGACCTCGCCTTCGTCTGCGGAGCGGCGCAGCGAGAGGGTCGTCCTCCCGCGCGCGCTCCGCCGCCTCCTTTTGTGAGATGACATCCTCGCAAAAGGAGGCGACCGCGGCCCAGGACTCCTCACTCCCCAGCATGCATCTGACCACGCTGGGAAGGGAGAGGTCCTGTCCGATCTCTGCAGTGAGACTGCGACGCGGCTCGGACCAAGCTGGGCACACCTCCAGTGTGTGCTGCGCCGTATCCTCCGCCGCGCCGCAGTCGTGACACGCCGGTGTCTCCTCCCTCCCGATCCGGTGCAGGTGCGTGCCGAAACAGCCGTGGCCAGACAAGACCTGCACCAGACGGAAGGAGAGGAAGCCGTGTGGCCGCTCGAGCCAATCCCGCAGGACTGGACCGAGCGCGTCCAGGGTACGGCGACCAAAGGTGGCGGAGGCGAGGTCCTCCGTCCAATGGACGATGATAGCGTCCCTCGCCTCCCTCCGCACTGCCTCCCGCTCCTCCGCGACAGGGCGCTCCCCGAGCGCTTTTCGGCGCGCCGTCCATTCGTAGACTCTGGCGAGCACCCACGCCTCCAACTCCCAAGGAGGGGTGCTGGCCAGAGCGCACGCCGCCGAAAAGCCTACCGAGCGGTAGGCCCTCGCCACCCGCTAACCTAACCTAACCTTTTTTTTTTTTTTTTTTGTTTCGGCTGGGAAAAAATGCATTACGCATACCCTCTCACTCGGGGGAGTGGGAGGGGTATGTGGGACTCCCCGGGCAAGCCCGGTATACCCACTAAAACAACCCAGCAACGAAATTCCCGCAACGTCATAGTGGGGGTGGACTGGGAGATCGGCGTAGCCTTTACGTCCAGTCCACCTCCGACGACCGCCCGCCTTAGCGGGCCCTTCACGCCCCCCCCGTTAGGGGAAGGCCGGGAACCTCCGACGATGATGGTGGTGATGCGTGCAATGCGGGCGGAGGCGCCCCCGCGCCTGTCGCCCGCCCATCACCACCGCGAGGAGGGAGAAGAGGACGTCTTCTCCGACCTCGCCTTCGTCTGCGGAGCGGCGCAGCGAGAGGATCGTCCTCCCGCGCGCGCTCCGCCGCCTCCTTCTGCGAGATGACATCCTCGCAAAAGGAGGCGACCGCGGCCCAGGACTCCTCACTCCCCAGCATGCATCTGACCACGCTGGGAAGGGAGAGGTCCTGTCCGATCTCCGCAGTGAGACTGCGACGCGGCTCGGACCAAGCTGGGCACACCTCCAGTGTGTGCTGCGCCGTGTCCTCCGCCGCGCCGCAGTCGTGACACGCCGGTGTCTCCTCCCTCCCGATCCGGTGCAGGTGCGTGCCGAAACAGCCGTGGCCTGACAACACCTGCACCAGACGGAAGGAGAGGAAGCCGTGCGGCCGCTCGAGCCAATCCCGCAGGACTGGACCGAGCGCGTCCAACGTTCGACGGCCAAAGGTGGCGGAGGCGAGGTCCTCTGTCCAATGGACGATGATGGCGTCCCTCGCCTCCCTCCGCACGGCTTCCCGCTCTTCAGCGACAGGGCGCTCCCCTAGCGCTTTTCGGCGCGCCGTCCATTCGTACACCCTGGCGAGCACCCACGCCTCCAACTCCCAAGGAGGGGTGCCCGCCAGAGCGCACGCCGCCGAAAACCTAACCTAACCTTTTTTCGATCTTTTTTCAATCGAACCCGATGTTCCACAGGGGGGGGCCAAGTACCGACCCCTGCGGAACACCGCACTCTGCGCCGTACCGCCGCAACCTGGCCGTTTTATCTACAAGGAGGACCTCTCGGTCCTCCAAGTAGTCGGCCAGGAGGTCCCGCAAGTATTGGGGCACTCCGTGATAGCGGAGTGCCTCCAATATCGTCGAGTGGGGGACGGAGTTGAAGGCGTTGGCTATGTCGAACGACACTGCCAAAACTCCGTCCCCAGCCTCGACCGCCCCCTTCACCTGCCCCTTGAGTAGGGCCAGCGCGTCGATCGTCGAACGCCCCTGTCGAAAACCGAACTGGGCGTCCGACAGGTCCGGCCCCACTCTCCGCAGATGGCTGTTCAGCCGGCAGGCGATGATCCCCTCGAACATTTTGCCGACCTCATCAAGAAGAACGATGGGTCGGTATGCCGAGGGGGAGTCCACCGGGCGTCCCTCCTTGCGGAGTAGGCATAGCTGCCTCTCCTTCCACAGTTTCGGGAACCTTCCAGACACGAGGCACGCGCTGAAAAGGTCCCGAAATCTGTCCTCCATCTGAGCGGCAGCTATGGCCACCACTCTTGCTGGGACGCCATCCGGACCGGGGGCCGTCTTCTTGGCGCGGAGGCTAAGAAGACCCTCGCGGAACTCTTCTGCCGTCACCGGGGGCACATCTGCCTCCGCCGGTGGAGCCGCCTCCTGCGGGGGATCCTGCGGGGGATCCATCGTTGGTGGGGTGAAGTCGGTCCTGCGCGGAAACAGGGACCGGACCACCCCATCCAACAGCGCCGGCTCGAGGGTCTCGGTCAATGGGGGACCATGGGGCCGCAGTTGGTTCCGCGCCGCCCTGTATGGTCTCTCGAGCCGAATAGTGCCCATGCCGCCGCGGCCGGTCCTGATGTCCCGGCCTTGCACCGCTGCGACGCTGCAGCCACCAATGGCTGCGACTGCCGCCACCACCTCCTCTTTGGTGACCGAGTCGTCGAGGTCGGTCACCAGTATGGCCGCCGACTTAATTGGTCGGGCCACCTTGGCCGCATCTGCGATGACCTCCTGCAGCTTGGCTGCGAAGAGGTCAGCGCTGGCGCTACCCTCCACCCCCGGGAACTCGAAGATTCGAGCACCGGTCAGGGTCCTTCGGCAAGAGACTTTGCCGATCCCCAGTTGGGTGGGATCGGCATTGGCACGCGCCCGTACAAGTATGGACGCGTAAGTCTCCCCGCGCTCCGCAGCCTCCGCAGTAAGCGTCACCACGACGGCTGCGGACTGTGGGGGAGCATGCTTCCCCCTCCTACTCCCCTTCCTCTTCCCCTTGCCAGTCACCTGTGACTGGCTGTAAGGCGTGGTGGCAGGGACGGCGGGGGCGGCCTTTGCCGCCTTTTGGCCCTTGCCTTTCCCCTTTCCCTTTCCAGTCTGCGTTTGCGCCTGGCTGGGAGGCGTGGCGGCAGGGACAGCAGAGACGGCTGTTGCTGTCTTCCTGGCCCTGCCCTTGTTCTTCCCTCTCCCGACCACTTCAATCCAACCCTCCTGGTTGGACGGAGTGGTGGAAGGGAGATTGGCGTCCTCTCCTTGCGAGGACGGCCCCGGCTCGACTCGCCTCTTGTCCGCCGCGAGCGGTGGTCGGAGGCGCTGCTCCGGCAAGAGCCGGTCCTCAATACCCGCAAAGCAGGCTCGGGTGAAAGCCCGCTCCTCCATAACCACTTTGCGGATAACATCCTCAAGTTGGCTGGAGGCGGGGGCTTCCACGGCAGGCGACGTGCCCTGACTTGGCGGGGCGGTGGCGTCAGCCAACTTCTGATGAAGCTGGCTGACCTCCGATTGCAGGCGATCCACTTTCGCCTGCAGCTGCCTCGTCTCGTCGGTGCTCGTCCGGCTGACAAGCTCCTTGATAATGCCGCGCAAGCTCGCGGCCCTGCATTTAAGGGACTTTTGGAAAGTCCCTTTTAAGTGCGAGGACTTTGCGGCAACCTCCACAATGCCCTCCTCGTCCTCCTCCGCCATCCGCTCGAGCTCCACAACGGAGAAGTCCGAGTAAAGGACGTGGGACGCGCCGTATCCGGACTTGACCCGGGCGGCACGCGCTCGCTGCTCCTTAAGAGCAACCATCTCCTCCAGCTCCTCCTGGAGCTGTGCCCGCCGAGCCAGGTCCAGCTGGCGTTGGGCATCTGCGAGACCCACTGAGTGGGTGTCTGCGGCTGTCACTGGCCTCTTCGCCTTCGACAGCCCCGTCGAGCCTGAGGCCGAGGAACCCTCGGACCCGCTCTTGCGACGCGCGGCGCGCTTTCGCGACCGCGAACAACCCGCGTCTGAGACGAGGGACTCGTCAGAGTCCGACGTCTCGTCAGCCCTCCTAAAAAAGCTAGCCGCAGACGGCGCGCGGCTAGCTTCTGACGCCGAAGCGTCAGACTGGCCCTGAGAAGGGCCGTTGGGTTGGCCCTGAGAAGGGCCGTTGGGTTGGCCCTGAAAAGGGCCTTTCAGGAAACGCCCTTGGGCGTCCCGCTTGGGTTTTGGCATATTGCCTCCTCCGAATACGTAGCTCAAACCGCCAGATAAAATAAAAATCGCTACGATAGCACACTGAACTTTGGCCGAACCCCAGTCTGCCACTCCGTTACGGTGACAGAACTGGGTCGTTTCCAGGGGACGCGACGTGGACGCAAACAGTGTGGGGGGTCCCCCAAACCTAACCTAACCTTTTTTTTTTTTTTTTTTTTTTTTTTTTTTTTTTTTTTTTTGTTTCGGCTGGGAAAAAATGCATTACGCATACCCTCTCACTCGGGGGAGTGGGAGGGGTATGTGGGACTCCCCGGGCAAGCCCGGTATACCCACTAAAACAACCCAGCAACGAAATTCCCGCAACGTCATAGTGGGGGTGGACTGGGAGATCGGCGTAGCCTTTACGTCCAGTCCACCTCCGACGACCGCCCGCCTTCACAGCGGGCCCTTCACGCCCCCCCCGTTGGGGGAGGGCCGGGAACCTCCGACGATGGTGGTGACGTGTGCAATGCGGGCGGAGGCGCCCCCGCGCCTGTCGCCCGCCCATCACCACCGCGAGGTGGGAGAAGAAGACGTCTTCTCCGACCTCGCCTTCGTCTGCGGAGCGGCGCAGCGAGAGGATCGTCCTCCCGCGCGCGCTCCGCCGCCTCCTTCTGCGAGATGACATCCTCGCAAAAGGAGGCGACCGCGGCCCAGGACTCCTCACTCCCCAGCATGCATCTGACCACGCTGGGAAGGGAGAGGTCCTGTCCGATCTCCGCAGTGAGACTGCGACGCGGCTCGGACCAAGCTGGGCACACCTCCAGTGTGTGCTGCGCCGTGTCCTCCGCCGCGCCGCAGTCGTGACACGCCGGTGTCTCCTCCCTCCCGATCCGGTGCAGGTGCGTGCCGAAACAGCCGTGGCCAGACAACACCTGCACCAGACGGAAGGAGAGGAAGCCGTGCGGCCGCTCGAGCCAGTCTCGCAAGACTGGACCGAGCGCGTCCAGCGTTCGACGGCCAAAGGTGGCGGAGGCGAGGTCCTCTGTCCAATGGACGATGATGGCGTCCCTCGCCTCCCTCCGCACGGCTTCCCGCTCCTCAGCGACGGGGCGCTCCCCGAGCGCTTTTCGGCGCGCCGTCCACTCGTACACTCTGGCGAGCACCCATGCCTCCAACTCCCAAGGAGGGGTGCTGGCCAGAGCGCACGCTGCCGAGAAGCCCACAGAGCGGTAGGCCCTCGCTACCCGCTGCGCGATGGCCCTTTGGGGCCTGCGGATCGCCGTCGCATTCTCCCTCCTGTGGAGGGAGTCCGCCCAGATTGGGGCCCCGTATAGGGCCATGCTCCGCAGGATGCCGGCATACAAGCGCCGGCATCGCGCGCTGGGCCCACCCAGGTTCGGGAGGAGCCACGACAGGGCGCCGGCGGCCTTCAGCAGGCGCGTCGACAGCCCGCTGAAGTGCGGGCCGAAGCGCCACCTGCTGTCCAGTACCAGGCCCAGATACTTCATCTGGGCCTGGACCCCCACCCTGATGCCCTCCACATTGATGTGGGCATCTGGAGGGCAGCGCTGCCGAGGCCCGCGAAAGAACACGGCCTCGGTCTTGTTCAGCGCCACCCTCAACCCCAGGCGGCGGATCCTTCCTGCGACCAAGGATCCGCCAGCCGAGGCCAGACAGGCCGCCTCCCCAAAGTTCCTCCCCCGGGCAGTGAGGAGAGTGTCATCCGCGTAGCAGATGACACTCGTGCCACGGAGGAGGGCTCCCCGCAGGAGCCAATCGAACCCGATGTTCCACAGGGGGGGCCCAAGTACCGACCCCTGTGGAACACCGCACTCTGCGCCGTACCGCCGCAACCTGGCCGTTTTGTCTACAAGGAGGACCTATCGGTCCTCCAAGTAGTCGGCCAGGAGGTCCCGCAAGTATTGGGGCACTCCATGATAGCGGAGTGCCTCCAATATCGTCGAGTGGGGGACGGAGTTGAAGGCGTTGGCTATGTCAAATGACACTGCCAAAACTCCGTCCCCCGCCTTGACTGCCCCCTTCACCTGCCCCTTGAGCAGGGCCAGCGCGTCGATGGTCGAACGCCCCTGTCGGAAACCAAACTGGGCGTCCGACAGGTCTGGCCCTACCCCCTGCAGATGGCTGTTGAGCCGGCAGGCGATGATCCCCTCGAACATTTTGCCGACCTCATCAAGCAGGACGATGGGTCGGTATGCCGAGGGGGAGTCCACTGGGCGTCCCTCCTTGCGGAGGAGGCATAGCTGCCCCTCCTTCCACAGTTTCGGGAACCTTCCAGACGCGAGGCACGCGCTGAACAGGTCCCGAAATCTGTCCTCCATTTGAGCGGCAGCTATAGCCACCACCCGTGCTGGGACGCCGTCCGGACCGGGGGCCGTCTTCTTGGCGCGAAGGCCAAGAAGACCCTCGCGGAACTCTTCCTCCGTCACCGGGGGCACGTCTGCCTCCGCCGGTGGTGCCGCCCCTCGCGGGGGGTCCATCGTTGGTGGGGTGAAGTCGGTCCTGCGCGGAAACAGGGACCGGACCACCCCATCCAGCAGCGCCGGCTCGAGGGTCTCCGTCAGGGGGGGACCATGGGGCCGCAGTTGGTTCCGCGCTGCCCGATATGGTCTCCCATAGGGATCCCGATCGAGACCCTCCAGCATCTCGGCCCTCGCCGCGTCCTTGGCAGCGCACATAGCTGACTTGAGGACCGCCTTCGCCTCTCGATATGAAGCGTAAAGACGGTCCTCGTCTGTCTGGCTACGTGCGCTGCGCCGACGGCTCCGCGTGTAGGCCCTACGGGCCGCCACGCAGGTGGCCCGGAGGCCTGCCAGCTCCTCCGACCACCAGTAGACGGCACGACGGGGAGGCGGACGACGGGACCGAGGCATGCTGGAGTTGCACACCTCGGTCAGGGAACCCCTCAGCTGGGCCGCTGCGGAGTCCACGTCCAGGACCTCAACAGGGGGATACAGCCAGTCCTGTAGGAAGGCAGCCTCCTTGGCTGCCTCGCGGTCCAGGCGAGTGAGGGCCCACCGAGGGAAGGGAGACCTGCCAGAGCGGGCCATCTCCCCCCGGGAACCATGCTGGGTGGAGATGTCGAACCGCACATATCTGTGGTCCGACAATGTCTCCACCATCTCAACCCGCCAGTTCACAATGCGCGCGGCAAGGACGGGGGTGGCAAACGACACGTCGACCACCGACCCTCCCCGTTGCCGCACACATGTGTGGACCGCCCCCCTGTTGAGGAGGGACACGCCGCATGACGCCGACCAAAACACGACGGCGCGTCCCCGGACGTTGCAGGAGGCAGCCGGGTTGCCCCAGGCCTCCGACTTGGCGTTCAGGTCGCCCAACACCACGACCTGGCGTGGCGCCGCCCTCGCTACGACAGCAGTGAGGACCTCCAGGAAGTCCTCAAAGTCTGAGAGAGGGCGGTTAGGGGAGAAGTAGACCCCCACCAGGGCCAGATCTCCCCACGCGGCGGCCACGTATCCCGGTCCCCTCTCTAAGAGCGAGAGGGGAGGGGAGTCTGTGGAAGATCGCGACACCAACGCCACCAAGCCGTCCCGGTCGCCTAGCCAGCTGCCAGGGACCGAGTAAGGCTCGGCGACCACCGCCAAGTCCACCAACCACTCAGCCATGGTCTGCATCAGCAGATCCTGGGCTGCCCGGCAGTGGTTGGCGTTCGTCTGAAGGATGCGATGTTCGACTCTATCCATTAGTCGGACATCGCACCCCCCTCCTCCGCAGCTGTGCTGGCAACAGGCCCAGCTGGCACCTGCGCTTTGCCCCTCGTAGGGGGAGGATTACAATTCCTCCCCTTCATTATGTGACCCGCCGGGCGGCTACTGGCGGCACACACCGCGCAGTGCGGCTTAGCAGCCGTGCAGGAGGCGGCTTTGTGGCCGTCCTTGCCGCAGCGGTAGCAACTGTCCGTCCTGTCGACTTTGGACGGACAGAGGGCTCGGGTGTGCCCGATGCCGAAGCACCTAAAGCAGCGCAGAGGCTGCTCATCAAGTGCCCGGACCACACCCGAGCTAAAGCCAACAGAGAGCCGTCCTTTGTTGAGGATGGCTTTGGCGGCGGCGACTGGGCACTCGAGCCGCATAGAGCCCATGCCGCCGCGGCCGACCCTGATGTCGCGGCCCTGTACCGCTGCGACGCTACATCCACCGATTGCAGCGACCGCCGCCACTACCTCCTCTTTGGTGACGGAGTCGTCGAGATCCGTCACCTCTATGGCCGCCGACTTGATTGGTCGGGCCACCTTGGCCGCGTCCGCGACGACCTCCTGCAGCTTGGCTGCGAAGAGGTTGGCGCTGGCGCTGCCCTCCGCCCCCGGGAACTCAAAAAGTCGAGCCCCGGTTTGGGTACGCCGGCAGGAGACTTTGCCGATCCCCAGTTTGGCGGGATCGGCATTGGCACGCGCACGCAACAAAATAGACGCGTACGTTTCCCCGCGCTCCGCAGCCTCCGCAGTGAGCGTCACCACGACGGCTGCGGACCGTGGGGGAACAAGCTTACCCCTCCTTCGCCCCTTCCTCTTCCCCTTACCAGTCGCCTGTGACTGGCTGGGAGGCGTGGTGGCGGGGGCGGCCGCTGCCGCCTTTCGGCCCTTGCCTTTCCCCTTCCCCCTCCCAGTCGTCTGCGACTGGTTGGGAGGCGTAGTGGCGGGGACAGCAGAGACGGCTGTCGCTGTCTTCTTTCCCCTTCCCTTGCCTTTCCCCCTCCCGACCACCTCAATCCAACCCTCCTGGTTGGACGGAGTGGTCGAAGGAAGAATGGCGTCCTCCACTTGTGAGGACGGCCCCGGCTGACTTTGCCTTTTGTCCGCCGCAAGCGGTGGTCGGAGGCGCTGCTCCGGCAGGAGCCGGTCCTCGATGCCTGCCAAGCAGGCTCGGGTGAAAGCCCGCTCCTCCATGACGACCTTGCGGATGACATCCTCAAGGTTGGAGGCGGGGGCTTCCACTGCAGGCGACGTGCCCTGACTTGGCGGGGCAGTTGCGTCAGCCAACTTCTGATGAAGTTGGCTGACCTCCAGTTGCAGGCGATCCACCTTCGCCTGCAGCTGCCGCGTTTCGTCGGTCGCTGTCCGTCGGACCAGCTCTTCGACGATGCCGCGCATACTTGCGGCCCGGCACTTAAGGGCCTTTTGGAAAGTGCCCTTAAGGTGTGAGGACTTGGCGGCGACCTCCACGATCTCCTCCTCGTCCTCCTCCGCCATACGCTCCAGCTCTGCCACGGAGTTGTCGGCGTACAGAACGCGTGACGCGCCGTAGCCGGACTTGGCCCGGGCGGCACGCGCTCGCTGCTCCTTCGCAGCTACCCGCTCCTCCAGCTCCTGCTGGTTCTGCTCCCGCCGAGATAGGTCCAACTGTCGTTGGGCATCCTCGAGACCCACCGAGTGGGTATCTGCGGCTGTCGCTGGCCTCTTCGCCTTCGCCAGCCCCGTCGAGCCTGAGGCCGAAGAACCTCCCGACCCTTCGTTGCGACGCGCGGGGCGCTTTCGCGACCGCGAAGTGCCCGCGTCTGAGACGCTGACGAGGGACCCGTCTGAGTCCGACGTCTCGTCTGCCGTCCTGAAGAAGCTAGCTGCAGACGGCGCGCGGCTAGTTTCTGACGCTGAAGCGTCGGATTGGCCCTGAGAAGGGCCTTTGGTTTGGCCCTGAGAAGGGCCTTTTAAGAAACGCCCTAAGGCATCCCGCTTGGGCTTAGGCATTGCCTCCGCCGAATTCGTAGTAAAAACCGCAAAAAGATAAAAACAACCGCAAGGTGAAGATAAAATAGACTACGAATGCACACTGTACTTTGGCCGTGCCCAGTCTGCCACTCCGTTACGGTGACAGAACTGGGCCGTTTCCAGGGGACGCGACGTGGACGCAAACAGTGTGAGGGGGTCCCCCAAACCTAACCTAACCTTTTTTTTTTTTTTTTTTTTTTTTTTTTTTTTTTTGTTTCGGCTGGGAAAAAATGCATTACGCATACCCTCTCACTCGGGGGAGTGGGAGGGGTATGTGGGACTCCCCGGGCAAGCCCGGTATACCCACTAAAACAACCCAGCAACGAAATTCCCGCAACGTCATAGTGGGGGTGGACTGGGAGATCGGCGTAGCCTTTACGTCCAGTCCACCTCCGACGACCGCCCGCCTTCAAAGCGGGCCCTTCACGCCCCCCCCGTTGGGGGAGGGCCGGGAACCTCCGACGATGGTGGTGACGTGTGCAATGCGGGCGGAGGCGCCCCCGCGCCTGTCGCCCGCCCATCACCACCGCGAGGAGGGAGAAGAGGGCGTCTTCTCCGACCTCGCCTTCGTCTGCGGAGCGGCGCAGCGAGAGGGTCGTCCTCCCGCGCGCGCTCCGCCGCCTCCTTCTGCGAGATGACATCCTCGCAAAAGGAGGCTACTGCGGCCCAGGACTCCTCACTCCCCAGCATGCATCTGACCACGCTGGGAAGGGAGAGGTCCTGTCCGATCTCCGCAGTGAGACTGCGACGCGGCTCGGACCAAGCTGGGCACACCTCCAGTGTGTGCTGCGCCGTATCCTCCGCCGCGCCGCAGTCGTGACACGCCGGTGTCTCCTCCCTCCCGATCCGGTGCAGGTGCGTGCCGAAACAGCCGTGGCCTGACAACACCTGCACCAGACGGAAGGAAAGGAAGCCGTGCGGGCGCTCGAGCCAGTCTCGCAGGACTGGACCGAGCGCGTCCAGGGTACGGCGACCAAAGGTGGCGGAGGCGAGGTCCTCCGTCCAATGGACGATGATAGCGTCCCTCGCCTCCCTCCGCACTGCCTCCCGCTCCTCCGCGACAGGGCGCTCCCCGAGCGCTTTTCGGCGCGCCGTCCATTCGTAGACTCTGGCGAGCACCCACGCCTCCAACTCCCAAGGAGGGGTGCTGGCCAGAGCGCATGCCGCCGAAAAGCCTACCGAACGGTAGGCCCTCGCCACCCGCTGTGCAATGGCCCTTTGTGGCCTGCGGATGGCTGTCGCGTTCTCCCTCCTGTTGAGGGAGTCCGCCCAGATGGGGGCCCCGTAAAGGGCCATGCTCCTCAGGATGCCGGCATATAAGCGCCGGCATCGTGCACTGGGCCCCCCAAGGTTCGGGAGGAGCCAGGAGAGTGCGCCTGCGGCCTTCAGCAGGCGCGTCGACAGCCCGCTAAAGTGCGGGCCGAAGCGCCACCTGCTGTCCAGTATCAGGCCCAGATATTTCATCTGGGCCTTCACCTCCACCCGGATGCCCTCCACGACAATGTGGGCATCGGGAGGGCAGCGCTGCCGAGGCCCGTGGAAGAACACAGCCTCGGTCTTGTTCAGCGCCACCCTCAACCCTAGGCGGCGGATCCTTCCTGCGACTAAGGATCCGCCAGCCGAGGCCAGACAGGCCGCCTCCCTGAAATTCCTCCCCCGGGCAGTGAGGAGAGTGTCATCCGCGTAGCAGATGACACTCGTGCCACGGAGGAGGGCTCCCCGCAGGAGCCAATCGAACCCGATGTTCCACAGAGGGGGGCCAAGTACCGACCCCTGTGGAACACCGCACTCTGCGCCGTACCGCCGCAACCTGGCCGTTTTGTCTACAAGGAGGACCTCTCGGTCCTCCAAGTAGTCGGCCAGGAGGTCCCGCAAGTATTGGGGCACTCCATGATAGCGGAGTGCCTCCAATATCGTCGAGTGGGGGACGGAGTTGAAGGCGTTGGCTATGTCGAACGACACTGCCAAAACTCCGTCCCCCGCCTCGACCGCCCCCTTCACCTGCCCCTTCAGTAGGGCCAGTGCGTCGATGGTCGAACGCCCCTGTCGGAAACCGAATTGGGCGTCCGACAGGTCTGGCCCTACCCTCCGCAGATGGCTGTTGAGCCGGCAGGCGATGATCCCCTCGAACATTTTGCCGACCTCATCAAGCAGAACGATGGGTCGGTATGCCGAGGGGGAGTCGACCGGACGTCCCTCCTTACGGAGAAGGCATAGCTGCCCCTCCTTCCATAGTTTCGGGAACCTTCCAGACGCGAGGCATGCGCTGAAAAGGTCCCGAAACCTATCCTCCATTTGAGCGGCAGCTATGGCCACCACTCGTGCGCGAACGCCGTCCGGACCGGGGGCCGTCTTCTTGGCGCGGAGGCCGAGAAGACCCTCGCGGAACTCCTCCGCCGTCACCGGGGGCACATCTGCCTCCGCCGGTGGAACCGCCTCCTGCGGGGAATCCTGCGGGGGATCCATCGTTGGTGGGGTGAAGTCGGTCCTGCGCGGAAACAGGGACCGGACCACCCCATCCAACAGTGCCGGCTCGAGGGTCTCGGTCAATGGGGGACCATGGGGCCGCAGTTGGTTCCGCGCCGCCCTGTATGGTCTCCCAAAGGGATCCCGATCGAGACCCTCTAGCATCTCAGCCCTCGCCGAGTCCTTCGCAGCGCACATAGCCGACTTGAGGGCCGCCTTTGCCTCCCGGTAGGAAGCGTAGAGACGGTCCTCGTCTGCCTGACTACGTGCGCTGCGCCGACGGCTCCGCGTGTAGGCCCTACGGGCCGCCACGCAGGTGGCCCGGAGGCCTGCCAGCTCCTCCGACCACCAATAGACGGCACGACGGGGAGGCGGACGACGGGACCGAGGCATGCTGGAGTTGCATACCTCGGTCAGGGATCCCCTCAGCTGGGCTGCTGCTGCGTCGACGTCCAGGGCCGCGACAGCAGGGGGCGACAGCCAGTCCTGCAGGAAGGCAGCCTCCTTGGCTGCCTCGCGGTCCAGGCGAGTGAGGGCCCACCGAGGGAAGGGAGGCCTGCCAGAGCGGGCCATCTCCCCCCGGGAGCCATGCTGGGTGGAGATGTCGAACCTCACATATCTGTGGTCCGACAAGGTCTCCACCAGCTCCACCCGCCAGTTCACAATGCGTGCGGCTAAGACGGGTGTGGCAAACGAAACGTCGACCACCGACCCACCCTGCTGCCGCACACATGTGTGGACCGCCCCCCTGTTGAGGAGGGACACGCCGCACGACGCCGACCAAAACTCGACGGCGCGACCCCGGACGTTGCAGGAGGCAGCCGGGTTGCCCCAGGCCTCCGACTTGGCGTTTAGGTCGCCCAAAACCACGACGTGGCGTGGCGCCGCCCTCCCAACGACTGCAGTGAGGACCTCCAGGAAGTCCTCAAAGTCTGGAAGAGGGCGGTTAGGGGAGAAGTAGACCCCGACTAGGGCCAGATCCCCCCACGCGGCGGCCACATATCCCGGTCCCCTCTCTAAGAGTGAGAGGGGAGGGGAGTCTGTGGAAGACCGCGACACCAACGCCACCAAGCCGTCCCGGTCGCCTAGCCAGCTGCCAGGGACCGAGTAAGGCTCGGCGACCACCGCCAAGTCCACCAACCACTCAGCCATGGTCTGCATCAGCAGATCCTGGGCTGCCCGGCAGTGGTTGGTATTCGTTTGAAGGATGCGATGTTCGACTCTATCCATTAGTCGGACATCGCACCCCCCTCCTCCGCAGCTTTGCTGGCAACAGGCCCAGCTGGCGCCTGCGCTTTGCCCCTCTTAGGGGGAGGATTGCACGTCCTCCCCGTCATAACATGGCCTGCCGGGCGGCCACTGGCGGCGCACACTGAGCAGTGCGGCTTGGCGGCCGTGCAGGAGGCGGCTTTGTGGCCGTCCTTGCCGCAGCGGTAGCAGGTGTCCGCCCTGTTGACCTTGGACGGACAGAGGGCTCCGGTGTGGCCGATGCCGAAGCACCTGAAGCAGCGCAGAGGCTGCTCTTCAAGTGCCTGGACCACACCGGAGCTGAACCCGACGGAGAGCCTTCCTTTGACCAGGACGGCCTTGGCGGCGGCAACAGGGCACTCGAGCCGAATAGTGCCCATGCCGCCGCGGCCGGTCCTGATGTCCCGGCCTTGCACCGCTGCGACGCTGCAGCCACCAATGACTGCGACTGCCGCCACCACCTCCTCTTTGGTGACCGAGTCGTCGAGGTCGGTCACCAGTATGGCCGCCGATTTCGTCGGTCGGGCCACCTTGGCCGCATCTGCGATGACCTCTCGCAGCTTGGCTGCGAAGAGGTCAGCGCTGGCGCTGCCCTCCGCCCCCGGGAACTCGAAGATTCGAGCACCGGTCAGGGTCCTTCGGCAAGAGACTTTGCCGATCCCCAGTTGGGTGGGATCGGCATTGGCACGCGCCCGCACTAGTACGGACGCGTACGTCTCCCCGCGCTCAGCAGCCTCCGCCGTGAGCGTCACGACGACGGCTGCAGACTGTGGGGGAACAAGTTTCCCCCTCCTTCTCCCCTTCCTCTTCCTCTTGCCAGTCGCCTGTGACTGGCTGGGAGGCGTGGTGGCGGGGACAGCGGCGGCGGCCGCTGCCACCTTTTGGCCCTTGTTCTTCCGCTTTCCCTTCCCAATCGTCTGCGACTGGCTGGGAGGCGTGGTGGCGGGGGCGGCAGAGACGGCCTTCGTCCTTTTGCCCTTGCCCTTGCCCTTTCCTCTCCCGACCACCTCGATCCAACCCTCCTGGTTGGACGGAGTGGTGGACGGGAGATTGGCGTCCTCCGGTTGCGAGGACGGCCCCGGCTCGACTCGCCTCTTGTCCGCCGCAAGCGGCGGTCGGAGGCGCTTCTCCGGCAAGAGCCGGTCCTCAATTCCTGCTATGCAGGCTCGGGTGAAGGCCCGCTCCTCCATGACGACCTTGCGGATAACATCCTCAAGGTTGGAGGCGGGGGCTTCCACGGCCGGCGTTGGGCCCACGGCAGGCGACGTGCCCTGACTGGGCGGGGCGGTGGCGTCAGCCAACTTCTGATGAAGCTGGCTGACCTCCGATTGCAGGCGATCCACTTTCGCCTGCAGCTGCCTCGTCTCGTCGGTGCTCGTCCGGCTGACAAGCTCCTTAATAATGCCGCGCAAACTCGCGGCCCTGCATTTAAGGGACTTTTGAAAAGTCCCTTTAAGATGAGAGGACTTAGCGGCGACCTCCACAATACCCTCCTCGTCCTCGTGCGCCATCCGCTCGAGCTCCGCGACGGAGTAGTCCGCGTAGAGGACGGTGGATGCGCCGTACCCGGACTTGGCCCGGGCGGCACGCGCTCGCTGCTCTTTGAGAGCAACTCTCTCCTCCAGCTCCTCCTGGAGCTGTGCCCGCCGAGCCAGGTCCAGCTGGCGTTGGGCATCTGCGAGACCCACTGAGTGGGTGTCTGCGGCTGTCACTGGCCTCTTCGCCTTCGACAGCCCCGTCGAGCCTGAGGCCGAGGAACCCTCGGACCCGCTCTTGCGACGCGCGGCGCGCTTTCGCGACCGCGAACAACCCGCGTCTGAGACGAGGGACTCGTCAGAGTCCGACGTCTCGTCAGCCCTCCTAAAAAAGCTAGCCGCAGACGGCGCGCGGCTAGCTTCTGACGCCGAAGCGTCAGACTGGCCCTGAGAAGGGCCGTTGGGTTGGCCCTGAGAAGGGCCGTTGGGTTGGCCCTGAAAAGGGCCTTTTAGGAAACGCCCTTGGGCGTCCCGCTTGGGTTTAGGCATATTGCCTCCTCCGAAATCGCAGCTGAATCCGCCAGATAAAATAAAATCGCTACGAGAGCACACTGTTCTTTGGCCGAACCCCAGTCTGCCACTCCGTTACGGTGACAGAACTGGGTCGTTTCCAGGGGACGCGACGTGGACGCAAACAGTGTGGGGGGTCCCCCAACCTAACCTAACCTTTTTTTTTTTTTTTTTTTTTTTTGTTTCGGCTGGGAAAAAATGCATTACGCATACCCTCTCACTCGGGGGAGTGGGAGGGGTATGTGGGACTCCCCGGGCAAGCCCGGTATACCCACTAAAACAACCCAGCAACGAAATTCCCGCAACGTCATAGTGGGGGTGGACTGGGAGATCGGCGTAGCCTTTACGTCCAGTCCACCTCCGACGACCGCCCGCCTTAGCGGGCCCTTCACGCCCCCCCCGTTGGGGGAGGGCCGGGAACCTCCGACGATGGTGGTGACGTGTGCAATGCGGGCGGAGGCGCCCCCGCGCCTGTCGCCCGCCCATCACCACCGCGAGGAGGGAGAAGAGGGCGTCTTCTCCGACCTCGCCTTCGTCTGCGGAGCGGCGCAGCGAGAGGATCATCCTCCCGCGCGCGCTCCGCCGCCTCCTTCTGCGAGATGACATCCTCGCAAAAGGAGGCGACCGCGGCCCAGGACTCCTCACTCCCCAGCATGCATCTGACCACGCTGGGAAGGGAGAGGTCCTGTCCGATCTCTGCAGTGAGACTGCGACGCGGCTCGGACCAAGCTGGGCACACCTCCAGTGTGTGCTGCGCCGTGTCCTCCGCCGCGCCGCAGTCGTGACACGCCGGTGTCTCCTCCCTCCCGACCCGGTGCAGGTGTGTGCCGAAACAGCCGTGGCCAGACAACACCTGCACCAGACGGAAGGAGAGGAAGCCGTGCGGCCGCTCGAGCCAATCCCGCAGGACTGGACCGAGCGCGTCGAGCGTTCGACGGCCAAAGGTGGCAGAGGCGAGGTCCTCTGTCCAATGGACGATGATGGCGTCCCTCGCCTCCCTCCGCACGGCTTCCCGCTCCTCTGCGACAGGGCGCTCCCCGAGCGCTTTTCGGCGCGCCGTCCATTCGTACACCCTGGCGAGCACCCAAGCCTCCAACTCCCAAGGAGGGGTGCCCGCCAGAGCGCACGCCGCCGAAAAGCCTACCGACCGGTAGGCCCTCGCCACCCGCTGTGCAATGGCCCTTTGTGGCCTGCGGATGGCGGTCGCATTCTCCCTCCTATTGAGGGAGTCCGCCCATATTGGGGCCCCAACCTAACCTTTTTTTTTTTTTTTTTTTTTTTTGTTTCGGCTGGGAAAAAATGCATTACGCATACCCTCTCACTCGGGGGAGTGGGAGGGGTATGTGGGACTCCCCGGGCAAGCCCGGTATACCCACTAAAACAACCCAGCAACGAAATTCCCGCAACGTCATAGTGGGGGTGGACTGGGAGATCGGCGTAGCCTTTACGTCCAGTCCACCTCCGACGACCGCCCGCCTTCACGGCGGGCCCTTCACGCCCCCCCCGTCGGGGGAGGGCCGGGAACCTCCGACGATGGTGGTGATGCGTGCAATGCAGGCGGAGGCGCCCCCGCGCCTGTCACCCGCCCATCACCACCGCGAGGAGGGAGAAGAGGGCGTCTTCTCCGACCTCGCCTTCGTCTGCGGAGCGGCGCAGCGAGAGGGTCGTCCTCCCGCGCGCGCTCCGCCGCCTCCTTCTGCGAGATGACATCCTCGCAAAAGGAGGCGACCGCGGCCCAGGACTCCTCACTCCCCAGCATGCATCTGACCACGCTGGGAAGGGAGAGGTCCTGTCCGATCTCCGCAGTGAGACTGCGACGCGGCTCGGACCAAGCTGGGCACACCTCCAGTGTGTGCTGCGCCGTGTCCTCCGCCGCGCCGCAGTCGTGACACGCCGGTGTCTCCTCCCTCCCGATCCGGTGCAGGTGCGTGCCGAAACAGCCGTGGCCTGACAACACCTGCACCAGACGGAAGGAGAGGAAGCCGTGCGGCCGCTCGAGCCAATCCCGCAGGACTGGACCGAGCGCGTCCAACGTTCGACGGCCAAAGGTGGCGGAGGCGAGGTCCTCTGTCCAATGGACGATGATGGCGTCCCTCGCCTCCCTCCGCACGGCTTCCCGCTCTTCAGCGACAGGGCGCTCCCCGAGCGCTTTTCGGCGCGCCGTCCATTCGTACACCCTGGCGAGCACCCACGCCTCCAACTCCCAAGGAGGGGTGCCCGCCAGAGCGCACGCCGCCGAAAAGCCTACCGACCGGTAGGCCCTCGCCACCCGCTGTGCAATGGCCCTTTGTGGCCTGCGGATGGCGGTCGCATTCTCCCTCTTATTGAGGGAGTCCGCCCATATTGGGGCCCCGTAAAGGGCCATACTCCGTGCGATGCCGGCATACAAGCGCCGGCATCGCGCGCTGGGTCCCCCCAGGTTAGGGAGGAGCCAAGACAGGGCGCCGGCGGCCTTCAGCAGGCGCGTCGACAGCCCGCTGAAATGCGGGCCGAAGCGCCACCTGCTGTCCAGTACCAGGCCCAGATACTTCATCTGGGCCTGGACCCCCACCCTGATGCCCTCCACATTGATGTGGGCATCTGGAGGGCAGCGCTGCCGAGGCCCGTGAAAGAACACGGCCTCGGTCTTGTTCAGCGCCACCCTCAACCCCAGGCGGCGGATCCTCCCTGCGACCAAGGATCCGCCAGCCGAGGCCAGACAGGCCGCCTCCCCAAATGTCCTCCCCCGGGCAGTGAGCAGAGTGTCATCCGCGTAGCAGATGACACTCGTGCCACGGAGGAGGGCTCCCCGCAGGAGCCAATCGAACCCGATGTTCCACAGGGGGGGCCCAAGTACCGACCCCTGTGGAACACCGCACTCTGCGCCGTACCGCCGCAACCTGGCCGTTTTGTCTACGAGGAGGACCTCCCGGTCCTCCAAGTAGTCGGCCAGGAGAGCCCGCAAGTATTGGGGCACTCCATGATAGCGGAGTGCCTCCAATATCGTCGAGTGGGGGACGGAGTTGAAGGCGTTGGCTATGTCGATCGACACTGCCATAACTCCGTCCCCAGCCTCGACCGCCCCCTTCACCTGCCCCTTCAGTAGGGCCAATGCGTCGATGGTCGAACGCCCCTGTCGGAAACCAAACTGGGCGTCCGACAGGTCTGGCCCTACCCCCCGCAGATGGCTGTTGAGCCGGCAGGCGATGATCCCCTCGAACATTTTGCCGACCTCATCAAGCAGGACGATGGGTCGGTATGCCGAGGGGGAGTCCGCTGGGCGTCCCTCCTTGCGGAGGAGGCATAGCTGCCCCTCCTTCCACAGTTTCGGGAACCTTCCAGACGCGAGGCACGCGCTGAACAGGTCCCGAAATCTGTCCTCCATTTGAGCGGCAGCTATAGCCACCACCCGTGCTGGGACGCCGTCCGGACCGGGGGCCGTCTTCTTGGCGCGGAGGCCAAGAAGACCCTCGCGGAACTCTTCCTCCGTCACCGGGGGCACGTCTGCCTCCGCCGGTGGTGCCGCCCCTCGCGGGGGGTCCATCGTTGGTGGGGTGAAGTCGGTCCTGCGCGGAAACAGGGACCGGACCACCCCATCCAGCAGCGCGGGCTCGAGGGTCTCCGTCAGGGGGGGACCATGGGGCCGCAGTTGGTTCCGCGCTGCCCGATATGGTCTCCCATAGGGATCCCGATCGAGACCCTCCAGCATCTCGGCCCTCGCCGCGTCCTTGGCGACGCACATAGCTGACTTGAGGACCGCCTTCGCCTCTCGATATGAAGCGTAAAGACGGTCCTCGTCTGTCTGGCTACGTGCGCTGCGCCGACGGCTCCGCGTGTAGGCCCTACGGGCCGCCACACAGGTGGCCCGGAGGCCTGCCAACTCCTCCGACCACCAGTAGACGGCACGACGGGGAGGCGGACGACGGGACCGAGGCATGCTGGAGTTGCACACCTCGGTCAGGGATCCCCTCAGCTGGGCCGCTGCGGAGTCCACGTCCAGGACCTCGACAGGGGGCGACAGCCAGTCCTGCAGGAAGGCAGCCTCCTTGGCTGCCTCGCGGTCCAGGCGAGTGAGGGCCCACCGAGGGAAGGGAGACCTGCCAGAGCGGGCCATCTCCCCCCGGGAGCCATGCTGGGTGGAGATGTCGAACCGCACATATCTGTGGTCCGACAATGTCTCCACCATCTCAACCCGCCAGTTCACAATGCGTGCGGCAAGGACGGGGGTGGCAAACGACACGTCGACCACCGACCCTCCCCGTTGCCGCACACATGTGTGGACCGCCCCCCTGTTAAGGAGGGACACGCCGCATGACGCCGACCAAAACACGACGGCGCGTCCCCGGACGTTGCAGGAGGCAGCCGGGTTGCCCCAGGCCTCCGACTTGGCGTTCAGGTCGCCCAACACCACGACCTGGCGTGGCGCCGCCCTCGCTACGACAGCAGTGAGGACCTCCAGGAAGTCCTCAAAGTCTGAGAGAGGGCGGTTAGGGGAGAAGTAGACCCCCACCAGGGCCAGATCTCCCCACGCGGCGGCCACGTATCCCGGTCCCCTCTCTAAGAGCGAGAGGGGAGGGGAGTCTGTGGAAGACCGCGACACCAACGCCACCAAGCCGTCCCGGTCGCCTAGCCAGCTGCCAGGGACCGAGTAAGGCTCGGCGACCACCGCCAAGTCCACCAACCACTCAGCCATGGTCTGCATCAGCAGATCCTGGGCTGCCCGGCAGTGGTTGGTGTTCGTCTGAAGGATGCGATGATCGACTCTATCCATTAGTCGGACATCGCACCCCCCTCCTCCGCAGCTGTGCTAGCAACAGGCCCAGCTGGCGCCTGCGCTTTGCCCCTCGTAGGGGGAGGATTACAGTTCCTCCCCTTCATCACGTGGCCCGCCGGGCGGCTACTGGCGGCACACACCGCGCAGTGCGGCTTGGCGACCGTGCAGGAAGCGGCTTTGTGGCCGTCCTTGCCGCAGCGGTAACAGCTGTCCGTCCTGTCGACCTTGGACGGACATAGGGCTCGGGTGTGTCCGATGCCGAAGCACCTAAAGCAGCGAAAAGGCTGCTCATCAAGTGCCCGGACCACACCCGAGCTGAAGCCAACAGAGAGCCGTCCTTTGTTAAGGACGGCTTTGGCGGCGGCGACTGGGCACTCGAGCCGCATAGAGCCCATGCCGCCGCGGCCGACCCTGATGTCGCGGCCTTGTACCGCTGCGACGCTACATCCACCGATTGCAGCGACCGCCGCCACTACCTCCTCTTTGGTGACGGAGTCGTCTAGCTCCGTCACCTCTATGGCCGCCGACTTGACCGGTCGGGCCACCTTGGCCGCGTCCGCGACGACCTCCCGCAGCTTGGCTGCAAAGAGGTCGGCGCTGGCGCAGCCCTCCGCCCCCGGGAACTCGAATATACGAGCCCCGGTTTGGGTACGCCGGCAGGAGACTTTGCCGATCCCCAGTTGGGTGGGATCGGCATTGGCACGCGCCCGCATTAAAATTGATGCGTAGGTCTCCCCGCGCTCCGCAGCCTCCGCAGTGAGCGTCACGACGACGGCTGCAGACTGTGGGGGAACAAGTTTCCCCCTCCTTTTTCCCTTCTTCTTCCCTTTGCCAGTCGCCTGTGACTGGCTGGGAGGCGTGGCGGCGGGGACGGTGGTGGCGGCCGCTGCCACCTTTCGGCCCCTGGCCTTCCCCTTACCTCTACCAGTCGTGTGCGACTGGCTGGTAGGCGTGGTGGCGGGGACAGCAGAGACGGCTGTCGCTGTCTTTTTCCCCTTTCCTTTGCCTTTCCCCCTCCCGACCACCTCGATCCAGCCCTCCTGGTTGGACGGAGTGGTCGAAAGGAGATTGGCGTCCTCCACTTGCGAGGACGGCCCCGGCTCGTCTCGCCTCTTGTCCGCCGCGAGTGGCGGTCGGAGGCGCTTCTCCGGCAGAAGCCGGTCCTCTATACCTGCCAAGCAGGATCGAGTGAAAGCCCGCTCCTCCATAACCACCTTGCGGATTACATCCTCAAGGCTGGAGGCGGGGGCTTCCATGGCAGGCGTAGGGCCCTGACTAGGGCGGGCGGTAGCGTCAGCCAGATTCTGATGAAGCTGACTGACCTGCAGCTGCAGGCGATCCACCTTCGCCTGCAGCTGCCGCGTTTCGTCCGTCGCTGTCCGTTGGACCAGCTCCTCCACGATGCCGCGCATACTCGCAGCCCGGCACTTAAGGGACTTCTGGAACGTCCCTTTCAGATGAGACGACTTGGAGGCGACCAACGCGATCTCCTCTTCGTCCTCTTCCGCCATCCGCTCCAGCTCCGCAACGGAATAGTCGGTGTAGAGCACGCGTGACGCGCCGTACCCCGACTTGGCCCGGGCGGCACGCGCCCGTTGCTCCTTGAGAGCAACCATCTCTTCCAGCTCTTGTTGGAGTTGTGTCCGCCGAGCCAGGTCTAGCTGGCGTTTGGCATCCGCGAGACCCACTGAGTGGGTGTCGGCGGCTGTCGCCGACTTTTTGGGCTTAGACAGCCCCGTCGAGCCCGAGGCCGAGGAACCATCGGACCCTTGTTTGCGGTATGTCCGCTTCCGCGACCGCAAATCACCAGCGTCCGATACGCTGACGAGGGACTCGTCTGAGTCCGACGTCTCGTCCGCCGTTCCGAAGAAGCTAGCTGCAGACGGCGCGCGGCTAGCTTCGGACGCCGAAGCGTCGGATTGGCCCTGAGAAGGGCCTTTGGGTTGGCCCTGAGAAGGGCCGTTGGGTTGGCCCTGAGAAGGGCCTTTTAGGAATCGCCCTTGGGCGTCCCGCTTGGGCTTAGGCATAACCTCCGCCAGATTCGTAGCTTCCCGCAAAATGATAAAACCGCAATAAAATAAGAAGAGCTACGAGCACACTGTACTTTGGCCGTACCCAGTCTGCCACTCCGTTACGGTGACAGAACTGGGCCGTTTCCAGGGGACGCGACGTGGACGCAAACAGTGTGAGGGGGTCCCCCGGCCCCAACCTAACCTTTTTTTTTTTTTTTTTTTTTTTTTTTTTTTTTTGTTTCGGCTGGGAAAAAATGCATTACGCATACCCTCTCACTCGGGGGAGTGGGAGGGGTATGTGGGACTCCCCGGGCAAGCCCGGTATACCCACTAAAACAACCCAGCAACGAAATTCCCGCAACGTCATAGTGGGGGTGGACTGGGAGATCGGCGTAGCCTTTACGTCCAGTCCACCTCCGACGACCGCCCGCCTTAGCGGGCCCTTCACGCCCCCCCCGTTGGGGGAGGGCCGGGAACCTCCGACGATGATGGTGATGCGTGCAATGCAGGCGAAGGCGCCCCCGCGCCTGTCGCCCGCCCATCACCACCGCGAGGAGGGAGAAGAGGGCGTCTTCTCCGACCTCGCCTTCGTCTGCGGAGCGGCGCAGCGAGAGGATCGTCCTCCCGCGCGCGCTCCGCCGCCTCCTTCTGCGAGATGACATCCTCGCAAAAGGAGGCGACCGCGGCCCAGGACTCCTCACTCCCCAGCATGCATCTGACCACGCTGGGAAGGGAGAGGTCCTGTCCGATCTCCGCAGTGAGACTGCGACGCGGCTCGGACCAAGCTGGGCACACCTCCAGTGTGTGCTGCGCCGTATCCTCCGCCGCGCCGCAGTCGTGACACGCCGGTGTCTCCTCCCTCCCGATCCGGTGCAGGTGCGTGCCGAAACAGCCGTGGCCAGACAAGACCTGCACCAGACGGAAGGAAAGGAAGCCATGTGGCCGCTCGAGCCAATCCCGCAGGACTGGACCGAGCGCGTCCAGGGTACGGCGACCAAAGGTGGCGGAGGCGAGGTCCTCCGTCCAATGGACGATGATAGCGTCCCTCGCCTCCCTCCGCACTGCCTCCCGCTCCTCCGCGACAGGGCGCTCCCCGAGCGCTTTTCGGCGCGCCGTCCATTCGTAGACTCTGGCGAGCACCCACGCCTCCAACTCCCAAGGAGGGGTGCCGGCCAGAGCGCACGCCGCCGAAAAGCCTACCGAGCGGTAGGCCCTCGCCACCCGCTGTGCAATGGCCCTTTGTGGCCTGCGGATGGCTGTCGCGTTCTCCCTCCTGTTGAGGGAGTCCGCCCAGATAGGGGCCCCGTAGAGGGCCATGCTCCTCAGGATGCCGGCATATAAGCGCCGGCATCGTGCACTGGGCCCCCCAAGGTTTGGGAGGAGCCAGGACAGGGCGCCGGCGGCCTTCAGCAGGCGCGTCGACAGCCCGCTGAAATGCGGGCCGAAGCGCCACCTGCTGTCCAGTACTAGGCCCAGATACTTCATCTGGGCCTGGACCCCCACCCTGATGCCCTCCACATTGATGTGGGCATCTGGAGGGCAGCGCTGCCGAGGCCCGCGAAAGAACACGGCCTCGGTCTTGTTCAGCGCCACCCTCAACCCCAGGCGGCGGATCCTCCCTGCGACCAAGGATCCGCCAGCCGAGGCCAGACAGGCCGCCTCCCCAAATGTCCTCCCCCGGGCAGTGAGCAGAGTGTCATCCGCGTAGCAGATGACACTCGTGCCACGGAGGAGGGCTCCCCGCAGGAGCCAATCGAACCCGATGTTCCACAGGGGGGGCCCAAGTACCGACCCCTGCGGAACACCGCACTCTGCGCCGTACCGCCGCAACCTGGCCGTTTTGTCTACGAGGAGGACCTCCCGGTCCTCCAAGTAGTCGGCCAGGAGAGCCCGCAAGTATTGGGGCACTCCATGATAGCGGAGTGCCTCCAATATCGTCGAGTGGGGGACGGAGTTGAAGGCGTTGGCTATGTCGAACGACACTGCCATAACTCCGTCCCCAGCCTCGGCCGCCCCCTTCACCTGCCCCTTCAGTAGGGCCAATGCGTCAATGGTCGAACGCCCCTGTCGGAAACCAAACTGGGCGTCCGACAGGTCTGGCCCTACCCCCCGCAGATGGCTGTTGAGCCGGCAGGCGATGATCCCCTCGAACATTTTGCCGACCTCATCAAGCAGGACGATGGGTCGGTATGCCGAGGGGGAGGCCCCAACCTAACCTAACCTAACCTAACCTAACCTAACCGCGATATCTTCGAGCTCTGTATTGCGTTTCTGAAGCGGTTTTCGCGCGTGAACATTATTTTTAGGCGTCCGCTTGCCAACTGACAAAAAATTTTTGACTTCCCTTAAGGGGCTATTGTACTTTTGACTTTACACCTTCAGAATTCAATAACTTCCAAATTTGTCATTAGATTCCCGTTCTTTTCAGGAATCAGGTTCTCGCCATACCAACAGGGCCGCGCCGCCCCTGTGTGCGAAGTGTGCGGCGCACACAGGCGCCAAGACATTAGAGGCGCCGCCGTCGAAATTATTTATGTTAACTTATACAACAACATACTCTTTGTAGTGGAGTATCGATAAGTAAGTAGGTACAATAGGCGCAACATATGCCTTGTAAACAACCAAACATAACTATAATGTGCTTATTTTACAAGTCTTCCAAGATAATATTCACGTGTGTGGTTTAATTTTACGCTTTAGGTTTTACTTTACATTAGTTACGAGCTCAGCGTTAAAATCAAAAGAACCGCCGTGAGTTTGTTTGAATGAATTATGATCGCAACCCGAAACGATGCCTGCGACGCAAGCGGGGTTGGGGGGATTCCCCGACTGTAAGGAACGAGCGTGCCAAAACAATTGAACAATCAGTCAATCGAAAGTGTGTGCAAACTGCAAGGTGCGCAACGATTTTTTAAAATAAGATTAAGTTCTAGCTCTAAAAACAATGTTAGTGATTGTTCACGATGAGTGATAGTACTCAAGACAAAAAAATAATAGAAATTATCTGGTTACCAGAATTTAATAATGAAAAGAAAACAAGAAGAAAAACGTGATAAAAATACAACTAAAATAAGTAAATATTTTACGGCTCTACCATCCACTTCCAAAGAACCATCAGAGACAGAAACCAGTAGTTTTATCGATGAAGGTGTTATAAAATCTGATTCAAAAAACCCTTCAGGTACGTGCTTTTTATGTAATTTTCTATACAAATAAATATAACTTTAGTCTGTTTGTAATGTCAAAAAAAGAAACATTTTCTTTTTTAGGGTTCCGTAGCCAAATGGCAAAAACGCAACCCTTATAGATTCGTCATGTCTGTCTGTCTGTCCGTCAGTAGGTATGTCACAGCCACTTTTCTGTGAACCGCATTAAGATTTTCACACAAAAATTAAAACAATAAATTTTGGGGAGGGAGACCCTCAAAATTTTCCGTCACAAAAGAAAAAAAAACCATAAATTTTGGGGTGGCGGACCCCCAAAATGTATTGTTTTATTTTTCTATTTTAGTGTGAATATCTTAAAATGCGGTTCACAGAATACGTAATCTACTTACCAAGTTTCAACAGCATAGTTCTTAAGTTTCGGATAAAAGTGGCTTTATTTCGGTCAAAATTAACAAATAAAAAAAACAAGTTGAAATATGAAGATTCGTGAAAAAAAGAGGCGCTTCATAGGTTTCGCACACAGGCGCTGTGGGGGGTCGGCGCGGCCCTGCATACCAAGTAAGGGATTGGTTACTCTAAGACGGCTATTGGACAATATCCCGTATGTCGTTTACTCCTTAAACTTAACTCTTTACCAAAATATTAATTAAGTATATACAATCTACCGTATGTCTACGACATATATGCAATCCTTGAAACCACATACTAGTTATGGTATTTGATAACGCTATACAAAAAAGTAACGAAATCGGTCCAGTAGTTTTGTCAAAAAGTCGAGTTTTAATTTAAAGCAAATTTGAACACTCTGTAGAATTGCAACAGTAGGTTAATAGTACAATGAACTTGAATCCTTGAACATTGAAAAGCATCGTTGCCACGCTGGCGCCGCGGTGCGGTTCGTTTGTCGGCTTAGTACAGAAGGACGCGGCACGCGTGTGTCGGCTTTTTCAAAGGCCTTCGGCTTTTGGCGAGGAGGGGCGCGGGGAGCGGGTTGCGCGCGCGCTCGACGCGTAGGGTTGGACACAGTTATCGACAATATTATCAGCTTTCTCTCATTGTCTTTTGAAGAGAATAATGATCGGTTAGCAAAAAAGATGTTATAATTTTAAAGGACACGGTTAGTTTAGAATTATTATAGCACCACTATGTACCTACCTACCTATTCTGATTAAAAATTATAATTGAGAGGATTTAGAGATAAAAAATAATGTATTAATGTTTACATTTTAGGAAGAAACATCCTATTAAAAAAACGTACTCACCCGTTTTCTACATTACTCACTATCTAGGTAGTACCTACGGTAGTTTCGTAAGTCGAAACGTACAAAAATTAAAATTTATTTTAAAAGTCCAATAAATTTAACTATCACTTCACTGTTAAATACGGTTATTAAAAATAGTACTAGTATTGTAATGCCTTGATTGCGTATTAAGTCTTTATTAGATAAGTAATTGTAGAAAAGTATCGATAAAAGATAATTATTACATTGTTTACCCTATTTACCTATGACTTTTATTTTTTGCCAGTACGGATGTAAGTTTTGTCAGTTCACCGCGAGTCTTCCGGGATAGCGTGTGTGCATTTCGCAAAGATTTGATAGGTACTTAAGTACACGCATTGTTTTACGTGATTTTTGTTATTTACTTGTATGTATTAGTTTAATTATTTTCTTACAGTGAAATAGACACTGAGTAGGTACTTGACCTTAGTGTGTGTAAATTGTGTTTTTAATTTTATTTGTACATACCTACGTACTTGTTTTTTACGGTGAAATAAACACTCGGATCCTGGTCGAAATTTGTTGGGCAAGGTTCGGGACAACATTGTTCGGCGATGTCACTTGTGCATTCAAAAACATTTTGAACATGAGAAAATTTAAGTTTTAATCCATCTTGTGCTATGACAGAATTTATTTAGATTAGTTCAGTAATCAACTTATCACGAAGTAAAAAAGAACGGGTGAAAAATAACCATAGTGAATTTCATCGCAATTGGCAAAGATATTAGATAAATCAAAACGCCGCCGCGTGAGCATTGTTGCCGCACTTCTCGAGGTCAGTCGAGGTCAAGGTACGTTTTCTAAATAGGGTGATTTACTTTTACTAAATTTATTTTCATATTTATTTTGTTTGAAAACTTATTTTTTTTCATTTACGTTTTTTTAAATTTATAACAATTTATTTATACTTCTGTGGACAAGTGTTACTTGTGGTTTCAATTATTGCATATATGTCGTAGACATACGGTATATATTCTATCACCTTGGTATTCTTCACCCCCACATACAATCCGTTATCATGAGATAATTGGCACCCTTTCGGCCTCTTGGATGCGTTTTTAAATCCATTCGTGGGCGCTACCAAGGTTGGAGATTGGTTACTTTACGACAGACACAGGAGAGTATCCTGTAGACGTTTATACATACCTAAACAACTACGTTACACCCATTACAAAATATGCTTCATCATATATTCTGAACTAATTACACTTTAAACGTTACTTCATCATCGTTCAAAAACTTTTGGCTTGTATAATTTTTTTTTTGCTGAGCGGTACACAACTCGTTAAATAAGCCATTGTGTCGAGCGGTTTTATTACTCATAAAATAAGCCTTAGTGTATATAGATAATATTTTTTTTTTTAAACTTGAATACTTGAAACTCGAAGGCTTCGATTCCCGCACGGAACAAATATTTGTACGACCTACATGTATTTGTTCCGAGTCTGGGTGTTTTTCTATCTATAATATGTATGTATTTACAAATATCCTTGAATAAGTCTTGAATCTCCTTGAACCCTTGACTTAAGCTTGAAGGCTTTTCTTAAACACTTTATGCTCTTAAACCTTGGACTGCTTTTCTAAGCAGAAAAACTTTGTAAATAACTATTTAATTTCTATTTTATGGTTTTTAAAAAGGTGCGGGTTACGACACCTAATAAAATAAATAAGCCTTCGTAAACCTTAAAAATAATCCCTTGTGGAGTACGCGTCATTGAATGTGAACCGTATCCCCTAAGTATGATGGTGATGTATGTTTGAGGAAGTGTGAAAGGTATCCTAGTTTGATGTAAGGTGTCCGAATTAGCAAGGTTTTATTTTCAACCTCTAAATTTTCCTAGTTGTTAACTTTCTTTGGTTTTGGGTAATATAGTATTATTTTTTACTTACTGTATCATTGTAAATACTCATTTAATTTAATTTTAACTAGTTATTGTTCTTCTATTGTTGCTCTCTTGAATTACTAAACAAGAAAAATTTTTCATTGTTTTCAAAATTTTTCCGGGGTTTTCGGGGTAATGTAGTGTGTGTCTTATTGTTTTGTACTTACGCTCTCTATAAACTTCCTAGATAAATTAATACATAGCTGCATAGCCATAACTTGATTCCTAGATTCTTTTTAACTTGTATTTTCTAAGTTTTTCTGCAAGTTAACTATCTTCAATGCTTTGTTTACATTTCTTGTATTATGTCATTATGTCAGTCGGACAAGCCTAGTTTTCTTTCTGAAGTTAGCTAGGAGTTTTAGGTCGCATATGAAATTGTTATCAGACCTTCTTAAAGTCCATTTTTCTTTTCCATCAAATTCTAGAAACTCATATCAAATTCAAAATAAAAGCGAGCCTTCATCTGGGAGCCGTCGTAAAAAATGGGCAGTCTACGTTTGGAGCTGAGATCAGCAACAAGTCGAAAAAGTTCCTTAAGAGTGACTGAGAGGACAGTTTACCTCCTGGGAACCAGAGAAGTCGCCCTCTCTCCTATATTAAGAGTAGACTTAGAGGACGTTTCTAAGTTTACCTCCTCGGAACCTTATAAGTCAGCCTCTTTCCTTGCCGCATTCAAAGGACACCTTGATGCCTGGGCTGAACGAGCCTGGGATGAAGACGTTCCTCGGCCCATCCTCTCCAGCCCTCTGAAGAGTGACGACCCTCCAGTCCTCCGGTTCTTCAACGACCCTCCAGTCCTCCGGTTCTTCAACGAAGACTTCATTATCATCTCACGTCCACTCATCCCTTTTCATTCACCAGCCGTTCTAGTATAAGTTGTTTAAATCATTAAATCTATACTAGTATTTATTTGTCCTTTTCCCTTTTAGCACGCATTTCCACCAGAGATGTGTGAGGATGCGTAGCGAGGGATGGGTTTGTTAAGAACCAATAGAATCGCTTGCGCTGAGCGAGGCTAGGTAAATTAGGCGATCCTATTGGTTCTTAACCGACACATCCGTCGCTACGCATCCTTGCACATCTCTGGTGGAAACGCAGCCTAAATCTGCATATACCTACTTTAATTTATACTTTCTCGAATCTTCGTCGTGCTTATCATTTCACACGCTCTCGCATGTCGTGAATTTTAATTTTTTTTATATTTTTTTTAATTTAATGTTTATTAATCAATCATAAGGTAAATAATAAATACAATTTTGGCTTAAATTTACGTAAAGTTCACACATGTTATTTGCCTGAACTAGGTAATTCTGTGTTTCAGGCGAATTTGATGGCGAGAGATGCAAGTCATCTTCTTTCCTGTTCCAATTGATAATATCAATGATGAGGACTACAATAATATGAAGGAGCTTTCGATGTTTGCTTGAGTAGCTGGTCATAGTAGAACAGTTGTAAGAAAAGAAAACAATTGTTTCAGTTAGTCTTTATTGGTCGTGTCAAAATTTACACAACATTTCAATAAATTATTTTTTATTTTATAAACCTTTCTTTATAAAAAAAAGATACAGATAAGCCAGCGCCTTGCACCGCGCGTCCGCTCGCGTGACGTCACTCAGGCGAGCACGCGGCGCTCGGGCAGCGCGCGTCTGCACGCGTGACGTCACCCGCGCGGGCGAGCGGCGCTCGGGCAGCGCGCGGCGCCGTCACAGACGGCGGCTCGTCCGCGATTCTTTGTGTACATATAAAAATAGATCACGTATTTTACACTAATCTAGGAGGAGAACGCATCGCCTACTCGACGTTTAAATGCACAGTTTAAAGTATGATATGAAACTACGATTGGAGCACCATTTCATTAATATACCCCTCGGGCTCGCGCCCTCTCGCTCGCACAGTCTCACCGCTCGCACATCCCACGTACTTGCGATTCCCAATAATATCCCTATCTAACATGATACGAACTATAAACAGTTTGGAGCCGACTGATACAATTACACTGTTGTGGTTTTGGTATCTAAATTGAGAGTAAAACAAATAGGTGCCGTGACAGCTCAGAGCTAGGAACCGCTCCTCCGCGAGTCGCTCGCGGGCAGCTGTGCGCCCCTCGTTCATCACAAATGCTTACTGCGACTGTTCCCTGCGTTCTTCGGAGTTGTATCGTTGGAAAAGGAAAGTTTACACAAATAAACGTTTTCACCTTCTTACAGATATTTACAACATGATCTAACTAATTCGTAATTACAATACTAGCACTATGTACAAGTCTCATACACCTGTGTCCCCTGCACACACCGCTGCGGAACAAGGAACACGCACGTTCATTATTACTTAGGTATATATACAAATTTCATTCACGTGCATAATACATTCATCTATTTTTCAACAGTTATTATAGTTACTTTATGGACCATCAATATGGATCATTATTTAATATTCTCTTTTATATTTTGATAAGTCGCAAAAACAACTGTATTAGGTAGTCACAGGCAGCTACCGGGGATCGTCGTGTAGCTTAGCTCGGTCCATAATAGTTCTATATTAAAAGTTCCGAAATCACAACCAACTCTTACCTGTCGCACAATCATTAATTGATGTTTTAACAAAAACCTCAACAATTTTTCTGTACGAACGCGACGGTGACATCACAGCGGTAAAAGTTTCAGCGGCACGTCAATCAATCCTTATTACTAGCATATTATTATATTATAAGGTACGTCAGCCTTCTGCACAGTGCAGCAACCGAGCGTCAGCCGCCGACTGCGTGCGCGGGCGCTAGAGGCCGGGGCGGCGGGCGGGCGCGCGGGGGGGCGGCCCGGGTGGGGCGGGCGCAGAGCGGGGGGGCGGCTCGGGGGCCGCGCGGGGGGGCGGCTCGGGGGCCGCGCGGGGGGGCGGCTCGGGCGCCGCGCGCCGCCGTCACACGTCCGTGTGGCGCGCGCCGCCCGGCTCGCTCTCCGCGTCCGACTCCTCGATCTCGCACAGGTGCGCAGACAGCTCGCTGCCCGAGCCGTCGTCGTCGCCGCCCAGCAGCGAGTTGCGCTCCTCTGCGGACAACACGACGCGGTCAGACACAGGGGGACGGGCCGCGGCACGCGGGGGGCGGGGGCGCCGGCACTCACCCAGCATGGTGATGAGGCTGGCGGCGTCGGGCTCGCGCAGCGTGCGCGCGCGCAGCTGCTCGTCGTCGTAGTCGTCGTGCAGGTAGTCGGGCGCGGCGTCGTCGGGCGCCGAGTCCGTGTCGTGGGGCGGGCGCGCGCGGGGGCGGCGGCGGGGCGCGGGGCTGGCGGCGCGCGAGGCGGGCGAGGCGGCCGAGGACGAGTCGGGCCGCTCGGAGCCCGCCACCTCGCTGATGCCGGGCAGCGCGCCGCCGCCGCCGCACCAGTCCGAGCAGTCCCAGTGGTAGCCGCCCACCAGGTGCGGCTCCGTGCCGCCCACTCCGCCCACAACGCCCACGCCGCCCACTCCCGTCACCACTCCGCGTCGCACGCAGCCAGGGGAGCGCGCACGGATTCGACTTTTACATCCTTTTAGATCTAAAGCGTAAAGTTCACAGATTTTAGTTTTAAAGTAATTTAAAGGTTTTTTTTTCGTCGACGTGAGTCGGTCAATAAGGAGAGCAGAGCAGTATATAATACCGTTATATATCTTGTTGTCGACGAAGGTTTGCAGATGCATCTGCTCGGACCAGGGCTTGCGGTCGGCCACGTCGATGTTGAGGTTGCGGCGGTAGTCGGGCGGGATGCCCTCCAGCTCGTCGCCGGCCGAGCCGTACGAGCGCAGCGTGTCCACGTTGTTGAGCGGCGGCGGCTCGGCGCACGAGGCGGGCCGCTCGCGCCGCACGGCCTCCAGGTTGGACAGCTTGGAGGCGCGCGGCGCCAGCTTGTCGAGCGCGCGGCTGTTGAGCGGCTCGTCGTCCTTGGGCTTGCGGCGGCGCGCGCGGCGGCGGCGCAGCGCCAGCGGCAGCGCGGCCGCCAGCAGCAGCAGCAGCGCCAGCGCGGCGCCGGCGGCCACGAGCGGCCAGCGCGCCTCCAGCGCCCAGCGCCAGGCGGAGCGCAGCGCGCGCGCCCCCTCCCCGCCCGCCCCGCCCGACACCACGGCGTCCGAGTACAGCGGGTTGCCGCAGTTCATGCCTGTGGAACAGATCAACTGACTGTTGAGTACGTCATCGCCCGTCACGTCGACGTTGGAAAATGAAAAGTATAAAAAACCAATGGACAAGTTTTTAATATAAAAATAAAATGTAGCGAAAATGAAAGTTCTGCGTTTACCTTTTCGGCTTACAATATTTTTGATTAGTTATAACAATATCTCGTAAAAGTTTTTTTGTCGTGTCCATTCATATCCTGCGTTTAAACTGGTTCCAGATTACACAGAATTTTAAGTCAGCGTGGATGGCCAAATCCGACACTGAATCAAAGGAGTTTGGAGCATTTATTTGGTTGTTAAAATAAAAACAAGGGTCGGTGTGTCGGTCGCGTGCACACGAGCACATACCCGTCTTGTCGGGCGGACAGAGGCAGCGGAAGGAGCCGGGCTCGTTGAGGCAGGTGGCGCCGTTGAGGCACGGCTCGCCGGCGCACTCGTCCACGTCGTACTGACAGCGCGGCCCGAAGTAGCCGCGGCAGCGGCACGACGGGCCCCACTCGCCCTCCTCGCACGCGCCCCCGTGCGCGCACACCGCCCCCTGCAGCCCCGCGCCGCACCAGCGCCCGCGCTCGCAGCGCTCGCCCGTGAGGCCGGCGGCGCAGGCGCAGCGGAAGCCGCCCGCCGCCGGCGCGCACGAGCCCCCGTGCAGGCACGGCGCCGACGCGCACGGGTCGGCGTCCAGCTCGCAGCGCGCGCCCGAGAAGCGCGCGTGACAGGCGCACACGAAGCCCTCGGACGCGTCCTCCAGCAGCTCGGGCACGTCGCGGCACGAGCCCCCGTTGAGGCAGGGGTAGGAGGCGCAGGGCGTGGGCGGCGGCAGCGCGGGGCAGGCGGCGCCCAGGCGCACGCGCACGCGCCGCACCAGCTGCGCGCGCCCGTCGCTCGACGTGCCGCCCTCCTCCAGCGGGAGGGCCGCCCCCCCTAGTTTCACGTCCGATATGCAACCATGAAAGCCGTATGTCACCTGTGAAATAAAACAAAAACCGGTCGAAGGTGTCGTGTAATAGTCAACATGCAAAATTGTTGTACTTGGTTTCATTTCAATGAATTTTATCTACGATAGACCACAAGTAAAATTAACGAATCCTAAATTAGTTACGCTTTAAGGTGGACAGCCAGGACAAGCCAGGGTAGCCCGCGAAATTCAAATATTTTTATGTTTTTTGCAAATTGCCGGTCAGTGTGAAGCTGTATGTTGAACAAAATACGATTCACGGCCGTAACGCATATTCATAAGAATTATATCCATTTTAATTATCAACATAACCCTCTAAGTTCACACAACTCGATTGAATGACTTTTTCACGAAATAACATTCAATCGAGTTATATTGATGATTCAAATGGTTATAATCCCTTAGATAAATGCTCTTTACAGAGAGTTCGCGATCGGCGAACTCTCTGTTCAACATACAGCTTCACACTGACCGGCAAATTGCAAAAAACATAAAAATATTTGAATTTCGCGGGCTACCCTGGAGCTTCCACCTTAAAATTTCCGGGCGATGTTTCACTCCTGTCTGTCACTGGATATTAACCTATCATGAATCAAAGAGCTATAGAGCAACATCCTAGAGCTCCAGTCTCCAAGACCTTACTTATTCTCTCAGTAACAAATTGTGTGGTCTGGAAATGTTAAGAGCTGATCAGAATAGGAGAGAAGATCGTACCTGTTCAGCGGCGAAGGCGTGCGCGTGTCGCTCGAGCGCCGCGCCCAGCAGCAGGCGGTCGGCGCGCACGTCCAGCACGGCGGCGGGCGGCGGCGTCTGCGCCAGCGCGCTGCGCCGGTCCACCGTGAGGCGCATGCTGGCGCCGCGCCGCTCCAGGCGCGCCTCGTGCCACAGCCCGTCCGCCACCGGCACGGCGGCGCGCACCTGCGCCGGGCCCGCGCCCAGCTCCATGCGGAACTGCAGGTAGCCCTCCGCCACCTCCAGCGTGGCGTAGTCCACGCGGCCCGCCGCCGCCAGCAGCGTGCCGCGCTCGCGCCGCGTGCGGAAGCGCAGCGACAGCGCCAGCTCGTCGTCCAGCAGGCGCGCGCCCTCCAGCACGCCGCGCTCCAGGCGGTACAGCAGGTAGCCGTCGCCGCCCAGGTGCGCCACGGGCGGCGCCAGGCACGCGTCGCAGGCGGGCGGCGCGCGGTCGCAGCGCTCGCCGCCGTAGCCGGGCGCGCAGGCGCAGGCGCCGCGCAGGCGGTGCGGCGGCGCCACCAGCGCGAACACCTCGCAGGCCACGGCGCGCGCGGCGGCGGCGCGCAGCTCCACGCGCTCGGCGCACGCGCCGTGCACGCAGCCGCCGCACGAGGCGCGCAGCAGCTCCTCCACCACGAGGCGCGCGCGCTCCTCCAGGCGCTCCAGGTGCGCGTGCAGCCGGCGGCGCAGCGCGTCGGCGGGCAGGAAGCCGTCGGCGGCGCGCACGGCCACGGCCACGTCCAGGTCCTGCGCCACCTGGCGGCGCACGCGCGAGACGTCCCAGTCGCCCTCTCCGGACGGCTGCACGCTCACTATGATGACGTCGCCCGGCTCGCAGTCGGTCGCTTCGCCGATAGCTCTGACGAAGCCTTTGCGATGACTCAGAATAAAATCGCGATCTGTCACTTCCCGGAAGCGTACGACTATCGCTTGTGCGAGCATCTCGTCCGAAATGAGAGTGACGGTCACCTTGACGATCGCAAACCCGAGGAACTTGCCGTCGCCGACGGTCACGTTGAGTCGGTAGTCTCCCACGTCCAGGCGAGGAGCAGCTTTCAATGTTCCCTCTGCCGCATCGATCTCGAACAGGTCTGTGGGCGGGTAGAGCGCGCCGTCGACGGGCGCGATGGCGTACGTGAGAGTGTCGTAGGCGTCGCGGTCGGAAGCGAACACTCGTCCGATGATGCCACCCGGGAATTCGTCCAAATAAGAATTGACGACTACTTCTAGTGGAGTCACTACCGGTGGGTACTGAGATTCTTCTATCACTCGTATGTACACCCAAGCATCCGAGTACAGCGGTGGCGTGCCGTTGTCGAACACACGAACTTGCAGAACGTATCGATCCTTGATGCGGTGATTGAAGCGAGTCGCCGAGCGCAAATAGCCATCTTGTTCCAGACGAAAAGCACCCATTTCATTGCCCGACTGAAAATCGAACGTGTAAGGAGCTGCATTGGGGGGAGCGTCAGCGTCTTCCACGACGAATTTGAGGATAGTATGACCGAGCGGCCGATCTTCCTGCACGACTGCGCTGTAGTTCGAGTGCGCGAACAGCGGCGGGTTATCGTTCGCGTCCACCACCTCGATGTTGACTCTGGCGGAGGTCTCGAGCGCGGGCAGGCCGTGGTCGCGCGCGTGCACCTCCAGCACGTAGGCGGGCGCGGTCTCGCGGTCCAGCGGCGCCGCCACGCTCAGGTAGCCGGTGTCGGCGTCGATGCTGAAGCGCCGGTCGCGGTCGCCACGCGCGATGGAGTAGGACACGCGGCCGTTGGCGCCCGAGTCGGCGTCGTCCGCCACCAGCTGCAGCACGCGCGCGCCCGCCGCCGCGTCCTCGCGTACGCGCGCGCCGTACGCCGCCTGCGCGAACTGCGGCGCGTTGTCGTTGCCGTCCGTCACGCTGATGTTGAGCGTGGCCAGGTCGCTGAGCGGCGGCGTGCCGCCGTCGATGGCCTGCACCGTGAGCAGGTACTCGCGGCGCCGCTCGTAGTCCAGCGGGCGCGCCACGGTCAGCACGCCGGACGCGCGGTCCACGGCGAAGTCGTCGCGGTCGTCGCCGCCCACGAGCGAGTAGTACACGTCGGCGTTGACGCCGGCGTCGCGCGAGGTGGCGCGCACGCGCAGCACCTCTGCGCCGGGCGCGTCCAGCTCGGGCACGGCGGCGCGGTACTGGTGGAACTCGAACTCGGGCGGGTTGTCGTTGACGTCGGCCACGGTGAGGCGCAGCGTGGCGGTGGTGGAGCGCGCGGGCCGGCCGGCGTCCTGCGCGCGCAGCAGCAGGCGGTGCTCGGCCTGCGTCTCGCGGTCCAGCGGCGCGCGCAGCGTGATGATGCCGCTGTCGGCCGCCAGCTCGAAGGCGCCCGAAGGCTCGTCCACGAAGGAGTAGCGCACGAGCCGATTGTCGCCGAGGTCTGCGTCCGTGGCGTGCACCTGAGGGGGGCACAAACGTTTAGGTATAACACTACCCTATTCTCTTATAAATACATATTATATTATAAATTCTTATAAATATAAGTATCTCCATTTTTCAAAAATGTTGTCTCAGTATTTTCGGATATAAGGTCTGTAATGAATAGTAATTTTACGACTAATTTCTTGAATAAATTCAAAACCATTTACTTTTTTAAAATTATATAAAAAAAAAATTGGAGATGTTTCGACCAAACTCCTACTTTTCGGGGTGCATCTGATCCAGTGACTGATTGGCTGGAGCTCCTATCATGGAGCTGACATCCAGTCTCAACTTCGGCACCACCATTGAGTAGTGCAAAGCCCAAACTGTGGCCACAAAGCTGACTTATCTTTAATTTTTAAGATAAATAGACGGACGAACAATGTTAAAGACAAAATGCATAAGATTTGCCTTACCTAATGTCAAAAGAATAGAATTTGTTGACAAACGGTTTTCCTGGGAATTACGTGTACTTGATCCCAGGCTACAATGGGGCTCTCGTAAAACATCTCTTAAAGCATTCGCGTGAGTCGTATACGCCAGGATCATGACAAGAAATAAAGCACCAGTAGTACTAGTTGCAGCAAAAACAAGATTAGTACCAAACAGCAATACAGTATCGATGCCGAGATTGGCACTATGTGCAGCGGAGTTATTATCCAGATTATTAGCAAAAATCGTCACGAGCATAGTTAGCAAAGATCACGAAATCTATGCTTGGAGTGACTCAAAGGTCACCATTGTTAGCTGGATAAAAGGTAGTCCAGATCGTTGAAATGCTTTTGTATTGAATAGAGTTAAAAAAAACACTAGCACTTTGTTTTTTTTATAAAAAACTTTGCCCCACACTAGGAATTTCCCCTGTATCGTGGGTCCGTTTACAAACATTTATATACACATACACAAACAGCCAGACCCGGAACAACTATCTCTAGGCCACACAAATATTTGTTCCGTGCGGGAATCGAGCCCCTGATGAATTACCACCTGATGTATGGCGTTACGCATAAACAAAACGATAATCCAGCCGATTCAGCAAGCAGAGGACTATCAGTGACTATCTTTACAATTAGTAGATCATACGTTGTGGTGGCGAGGCCCAGCTTGGTTTTCGACACCCGACTTTAAGCCGAAGCAAGAGCAAACAGAATATATACGACTGAAGAAGACATCCGAAAAAACGTTATTACTGTTCAACGTAACAATTCTGAAATAGTACATTACTGCAGCGGCCAGCAAAAGAGGCATTGATGGACGAACGTGAATAAGTTACCTCCTCGGTTGTCATGTTTCGGAAGAATAGATCGTTTTCTCAAACATGCTTGGAAATGTGAGCATTATTTTGACAACCCTCTTCGAGATAAATCAAAATTGCCGTACTGGCCGAGCAGCGGCCGGCAAAAGTTGTATAAAAATCCATATCTATCGTGTTTTGCTGCCAAATAAATTACATACTAAACTCATATTTAACGTGTAATTAAAAAATGGAACGATCTTATATTGCGAAACATGGCAACCAAGGAGGTAAAATGGAACGATCTTATATTGCGAAACATGGCAACCAAGGAGGTAACTTATCAAAGGTTTTATTTAAATTTCGAACTGGCTTGCAAATAGAAGGCGGAATAGGCTGTTTATTGAAATAAAAAATAAAATTTTTACGCGGGAATTATTACTGTTGTTGGTTGTTTGACATTGATTTTGAAAGTAATTGTATTTTAATTTCCGCGCATTTTTTAAAAAAGTACTATACAAGTCTTGGCCTCAACTAGGCATTGATGGACTTATGACTTTAGACTACGTATGTGTGCCTCGGCTACGCCTCGGCCCACATTTACACGTCATCCGTCAATGCCTCTTTTGCTGGCCGCTGCAGTAATGTACTATTCATTTTTACAATGTAATTAATTTGGCCGCAAAACATGACAGATATGGATTTTCATAAAACTTTTGCCGGTCGCTGCTCGGCCAGTACAGCAATTTCGATTTATCTCGAAAAAGGTGTCAAAATAATGCTCACATTTCCAAGCATGTTTGAGAAAAACATACAATTGAAGATTTATTACATCGCCACAATTCATTCATGAAAGAGTAGCGTGGTTATTACTTGCACGTGCACCGACAAGTAAACAAAGGCAGTCGTATCTCACATTACAGGAGCTAAGAAAGCAAAATTAGTCATAATTAAATACATACAGTGCCAGGAATTTGTACCGGATATTGACAATTTATATCTTTATCTATTTACTAGCTTCTTCCCGCGACTTCGTCTGCGTAGACTTTAGAACTGCCGCGCAGCTTTTTTGCCTCATTGTCTTATCCTTGGAACTACATCTTGATGATTCAGGTATCCAGATATTGTGCGACTTTGTGGTGCGGCTGAAAGTAAGATTTCAGCCCTGACATTACTTCGACATGTTTGTGATCTCCTGGTAGGTACTTGTGAATTTTAAGCGCTCACGATTGAAGACATCAGCTTGGTAGGCTACCCTTATCATTTGACTTGAAGCTAATGGGCGAGCAGATCGAACGAGTGTATGAGGCGAAGAATTTAGGACTAGTCATGGATAAAGACCTGCGTTTTGAGAAACACGTAGCAGATTCAGTTAGAAATTGTTTCTATCGCCTGAAGGTTTTATACAAGATGCGACCGTGCTTGTCCGAAGTCTTACGAGAGCAGTTGGTGGAAACTCTAGTTCTCTCTAGGTTGAACTACGCAGACACAATATATGGTCCGCGCCTGATAACTCGTACAGATCGGCTCATCCAAAGGGTACAAAATGCTTGTGCTCGGTTTTGTTACAACATTCCTCGCAGAACTCATGTTACGCCCTATCTAAACGAGCACTTTACGCTAAAAATGAAGTCTAGACGCTAGCTGCACTTAGCTTGCCGTCTATTCGGTGTAGTTAAATACCAGAAACCGGACTACTTATTCAACAAGCTGAGTTGGCTTACGAGCCGGCGGGAATGCGGAAGAAGGCAGTGCTCACAGCAACTTTCGACCAAGTCTTGCGGTACAGCTGCTTTTAGGGGTAGCTTTCGTTATGCAGCTTCCAAAGTGTGGAATAACGTCCCGCCACCTATCAGAGTCACCAATACGATGGGTTCGTTTAAGAGACGCTTACGACAGTATTTAATCGATGCACAACGAAAGCTGGATATGGTGGCACACAATACTCAATTGTTTAATGTACCGATGTGCCATCTGGGTTGACAGTGCTGTTTAGTGCTTGGTGTTTATATCATTTTTGTGTTAATATTTAAATTTACCTACCCACATTTTATTTATTTAGTACAATTTATTTATTTATGTTTTACTATTTTTATTCGTCTATTATTTATTCATCTATTATTTATTTACACACTTAAAACAATCACTCGCATTATCCCACACCTATTTATCACACATTTCGCTATTTATGATGACTTTTTTGATGGTTTATATTATTTGAACACATACGCATCACCGTACCATCAGTATTATATAACTATAATATATCTATTACACTCCAAACTGCTTTACGTCCGTTGCGTCACAACCGCAGGTTCAGTTGAAAACCAGCGTCAGGCACTAGTTGTCTGGCAAACATGCTGAACTGGACCTATTTTGGTGCAGCCTTGGGGCACACAAATGTAGATTTATTTACTTGCTTCTTTTTTCTTGTGTTACCCTTCTATTGTGTTGTGCCTTGTGTTGTATCAAATAAATTCTTTTTCTTTCTTTCTTCTTTCTTTCTTTCTATTCCTATCGAATAAATACTTTCACATGTTGATGGTTTTTAATTGTGAATCTGCACCGTTCATAAATCCAGCCCCGGCAATACTTTGACATATTGCTGGTCTCCCGGTACTTTTGAATCTTAACCGCTCACTATTCCAGCCCCGGAAATATTGCGACATATTTCTGGTCTCCTGGTAATTGTTAATCTTTAGCGCTCATAATAATTCCAGTCCGGAAAAACTTCGGCATGTGCCTGTTCTCCTGTTACTATTTTCAAACCGCTTGCAATTAAAGCCCCGGAAATACTATGATATGCGTCTGTTCTTCTGGTATTTGTGAATCTTTAGCGCTCACACTTTTAGCTCCAAATAAAACTTCGTGTGTTTTCTATTGTTTTGGTAAAAAAATCTTGCTCAAAAATACTGCTCTCCTGGTACTTGTGAAGCTTTAGCGCTTATATTTCCAGCTTCAAAAATACTTTGAATTGTTTCTGATCTCCTAGTACTTTTGAATCCTAACCACCGCACACAATTCCAACACCGGAAATACTTCGACATGTTTCTACTCTCCTGGTACTTGTAAATCTTTAGCGCTTATATTTCCAGCTCCAAAAATACTTTGAATTGTTCCTGATCTCCTGGTACTTGTAAATCTGTAGCGCTTATATTTCCAGCTCCAAAAATACTAACTGCACATAATTCTAACGCCGTAAATACTTCGACATTGTTGGGTTCTGTACATGTGTGTGTACGAATTATAATAATATGTAAAAGTGATTTCTTTATACAGTTTTTTTTATTTTATTTTTATTTTGATTTCTTTATACAGTTGCAATACATACCTTGTAAAGTACACCCGTGTCTAATTTTACCACGCGCTAAACGACATCCTAATCAATCAATAATCAACCCTATGAACCTTGCAATATGGTCCAATACGAGCCGCATTGAAGACAAAAGAACCGGTTGACCTAACTATAGTTTACGCCAGATAAACGTGGATTAAAGTACATTGACCCACATACATTTATTGACTTTCTTAAGATCAAAATCAGTTATAATGACATAAAGGTGTCCTGAATCGACTTCTGTCGTGATCCTTTACGTACTCTCGTAATGAAAAATGGTTCAAAATTTATTGTTCTAGTATAGTAGTATCTACGAAGAGATATTAGGGAAAGGTCATTGTACTTTATTCCACGTTTATCTGGCGTAAACTATAGTAAGGATCGTCGCCGAGAAGTTTTTTCTATATGAAGCTCATTAGCGAATACAATAGAACATCGGCCGCTGCTATAGAATTCGCATTTATGTTGTGAATGGAATATCCCAGTGTTACATTAACGAAGTGAACGTTTTACACAAAAAGACTTTTATTATCAAGTTATCATTATGGAAACCGCTGAACAAACATAATATATTATATGTTTTAGAACTTTTTTCGGACAGTATAGTGAAGACCATCTTGGGGGCCGAGTCACCCGCGTCCGTAGGAGAATACCCTTCAGCGAATCCCTACACGTGGTCCCCGGGTGGTGCTAAACAGGTGACACTAACCACCTGCGTGGTCTAGTGGTTATACCACTCGATTCAGATCTAGAGGTACCGGGTTCGATTCCCAGCGGGGGCAAATTTTTGGCTCGGTTTGGTTGGTGGTAGGACTTCTAAGTTCGCCTGGCAAGCTACCACCATCATGTCTAAGTCTGTCGCCATAACAACAATGTTAACAGCATTGTTGTGTTCCGGCAATTAGAGTTAAGACAATTTCACTTCCACGCCTAGAACTATGTGGTGCGTTGTTTCTTGCCAAACTACCGACGCAAGTGAGAGAGGCAATGAGATTGCCAGGAAAGGAAGTCTATGCATGGACTGACTCCACAGTGGTTTTATCATGGCTTTCAGGTGACCCTAACAGATGGAAGCAATTTGTCAGCAATCGTGTAGTTGAGATATTGGACAACATTCCATACTCACAGTGGTTTCATGCCAGATCAAAGGAAAACCCGGCTGACATAGGCTCAAGAGAAGCTGCTGTTAAGTCTACCAAGTTCCATCTAAAAATAATACTCGATACTAACCTGATCTATGAAGAGCTAACAACGATATTATGTCAAATAGAAGCATGTCTCAATTCTCGTCCATCGATACCCGTTGATACTGCTGACACTGACTGGGAAATATTGTCACCCGGACACTTCCTGATTGGGGAAGCCCCTGTCACACTACCCAACCGTAATTTATGTGATGCCAATATCAATTATTTACCCAGATGGCAACTTTGTCTGCGACTTGTAGCAAATTTCTGGCACCGTTGGCAGAGTGAATACCAGACACGCCTACAAATTCGGCCGAAATGGATGAAGAAGCAGAAGGAACATGATATTGGTGACATAGTCCTTCTGAAAGTTGCTCAGTTACCCCTGGAAATTGGGCTCTTGGTCGAATTGTCGCTAAACATCCAGGAGAAGATGGACTTACCCGAGTACATAGTATTAAGTGTGAAAATAGTGTTGTTCAAAGGTCAATATCTAAAATTTGTGCATTGCCAATAGATAAAGACATAATATAGATAAGATACAACTTAATTTTATTTGTTAAGTTTATAATAATTATGGTAGTTAAGTTAATTTTTTTTATACCTGCACATGCATGTACTTAGTTTATTTTTTTTTACCAAGCCCACTTTAGAGTCTCAATTTCGTTGTATCTATGTTATTGTTTCCAATTACAGTCCATTTGTTTTGTAAGAGCTATAAATTGTTTTTTTTTTGTCTTTACTTTTTTTTAGTAAAGGACTAAGTCCTTTGGTGGGCGGCATGTTGTGTTCTGTATATGTGTGTGTACGCATTATAATAATATGAAAAAGTGATTTCTCTAAACAGTTGCAATACATACCTTGTAAAGTACACCCGTGTCTCATTTTACCACGCGCTAAACGACATCCTAATCAATCAATAATCAACCCTATGAACCTTGCAACAGACATGTTTCTGCTCTCCTGGTGCTTCTAATTAATCTTTAGCGATTATATTTCCAGCTCGTAAAATACTTTGAATGGTTTCTGATCTACTTACTGGTTGGTACTTTTGAATCCTAACCGCACACAATTCTAACGCCGAAAATACTTCGACAGGATTTCTGGTCTCCTGGTTCTTGTGAATCTTTAGCGCTTATAATTCCAGCCCGGAAATATCTTCGACACGTTTCTGTTCGCCTGGTAACGAACGTCTTGCTCAAAATTACTTTGACATATTTGTAGGCCTCTGGTACTTGTGAATCTTTAGCGATCATATTTTTATCCTCGAAATTACTACAACATGTTTCTGTTCTCGTGGTATTTTTGAATCCTAATTGCTCACCATTACAGAGTCAAGAATATTTCGATATATTTCTGGTTCCTTAGTACTTTAAATCCAAACCGCTTGCAATTAAAGCCCCGGAAATACTTTGACTGTCCTTGTCTCCTGGTATTTATGAATCTATAGCTCGCACAATTTAAGCTCCGAAAAAGACTTCGCATGCGTTTCTTTTGTTTTGGTAAAAAAATCTTGCTCAAAAATGCTTTGACATGTTTCTGCTCTCCTGGTACTCTAGAATCTTTGGCGCTCACAAATTCAGCCACGAAAATACTTCGACATGTTTCTGCTCTCCTGGTACTTGTGAATCTTCAGCGCTCATAATTCCTGCCTGAAATAAACTTCTAAACGTTTCTGTGCTCCTGGTACTTCTGAATTCTAACCCCTCACAATTCCTTGCTATTAAATCCCCGTTAATACCTCGGCATGTTTTAGTTCCGAAAAAAACTTCGTGTGTGTTCTATTGTTTTGTAAAAATAAATCTTGCTCAAAAATAGTGCTAAGCTGGTACTTGTGATTGTGAATCTTTAGCGCTCATATTTCCAGCCTCGAAAGTACTTCTTCATGTTTTTGTGAAAAAAATGAATCCCTATTTCCCTTGGTCATCGCATCACGCGTGAATGGCTAGATCAATTTCGCAAATTTTTTTTTTTGTTGTGTTACTTTGTTAGCGTCAGGAGTGAAGGTTCTTATGAAAGAAAAAATTAAGAAAGTAGCGGGGTAGCCAGTTGACGGGAGCGAAGCCGCGGGGGACAGCTAGTATTATATATTGATAGTGTGACATGTATGTGTAGTGTGTACCTTAGCGACGAGCGTGTCGAGGTCGGCGTCCTCGGGCAGCGTGACGCTGTAGGTGGCGGCGGAGAAGCGCGGCGCGATAGTGTGACATGTATGTGTAGTGTGTACCTTAGCGACGAGCGTGCCGAGGTCGGCGTCCTCGGGCAGCGTGACGCTGTAGGTGGCGGCGGAGAAGCGCGGCGCGATAGTGTGACATGTATGTGTAGTGTGTACCTTAGCGACGAGCGTGCCGAGGTCGGCGTCCTCGGGCAGCGTGACGCTGTAGGTGGCGGCGGAGAAGCGCGGCGCGATAGTGTGACATGTATGTGTAGTGTGTACCTTAGCGACGAGCGTGCCGAGGTCGGCGTCCTCGGGCAGCGTGACGCTGTAGGTGGCGGCGGAGAAGCGCGGCGCGATAGTGTGACATGTATGTGTAGTGTGTACCTTAGCGACGAGCGTGCCGAGGTCGGCGTCCTCGGGCAGCGTGACGCTGTAGGTGGCGGCGGAGAAGCGCGGCGCGATAGTGTGACATGTATGTGTAGTGTGTACCTTAGCGACGAGCGTGCCGAGGTCGGCGTCCTCGGGCAGCGTGACGCTGTAGGTGGCGGCGGAGAAGCGCGGCGCGATAGTGTGACATGTATGTGTAGTGTGTACCTTAGCGACGAGCGTGCCGAGGTCGGCGTCCTCGGGCAGCGTGACGCTGTAGGTGGCGGCGGAGAAGCGCGGCGCGATAGTGTGACATGTATGTGTAGTGTGTACCTTAGCGACGAGCGTGCCGAGGTCGGCGTCCTCGGGCAGCGTGACGCTGTAGGTGGCGGCGGAGAAGCGCGGCGCGATAGTGTGACATGTATGTGTAGTGTGTACCTTAGCGACGAGCGTGCCGAGGTCGGCGTCCTCGGGCAGCGTGACGCTGTAGGTGGCGGCGGAGAAGCGCGGCGCGATAGTGTGACATGTATGTGTAGTGTGTACCTTAGCGACGAGCGTGCCGAGGTCGGCGTCCTCGGGCAGCGTGACGCTGTAGGTGGCGGCGGAGAAGCGCGGCGCGATAGTGTGACATGTATGTGTAGTGTGTACCTTAGCGACGAGCGTGCCGAGGTCGGCGTCCTCGGGCAGCGTGACGCTGTAGGTGGCGGCGGAGAAGCGCGGCGCGATAGTGTGACATGTATGTGTAGTGTGTACCTTAGCGACGAGCGTGCCGAGGTCGGCGTCCTCGGGCAGCGTGACGCTGTAGGTGGCGGCGGAGAAGCGCGGCGCGATAGTGTGACATGTATGTGTAGTGTGTACCTTAGCGACGAGCGTGCCGAGGTCGGCGTCCTCGGGCAGCGTGACGCTGTAGGTGGCGGCGGAGAAGCGCGGCGCGATAGTGTGACATGTATGTGTAGTGTGTACCTTAGCGACGAGCGTGCCGAGGTCGGCGTCCTCGGGCAGCGTGACGCTGTAGGTGGCGGCGGAGAAGCGCGGCGCGATAGTGTGACATGTATGTGTAGTGTGTACCTTAGCGACGAGCGTGCCGAGGTCGGCGTCCTCGGGCAGCGTGACGCTGTAGGTGGCGGCGGAGAAGCGCGGCGCGATAGTGTGACATGTATGTGTAGTGTGTACCTTAGCGACGAGCGTGCCGAGGTCGGCGTCCTCGGGCAGCGTGACGCTGTAGGTGGCGGCGGAGAAGCGCGGCGCGATAGTGTGACATGTATGTGTAGTGTGTACCTTAGCGACGAGCGTGCCGAGGTCGGCGTCCTCGGGCAGCGTGACGCTGTAGGTGGCGGCGGAGAAGCGCGGCGCGATAGTGTGACATGTATGTGTAGTGTGTACCTTAGCGACGAGCGTGCCGAGGTCGGCGTCCTCGGGCAGCGTGACGCTGTAGGTGGCGGCGGAGAAGCGCGGCGCGATAGTGTGACATGTATGTGTAGTGTGTACCTTAGCGACGAGCGTGCCGAGGTCGGCGTCCTCGGGCAGCGTGACGCTGTAGGTGGCGGCGGAGAAGCGCGGCGCGATAGTGTGACATGTATGTGTAGTGTGTACCTTAGCGACGAGCGTGCCGAGGTCGGCGTCCTCGGGCAGCGTGACGCTGTAGGTGGCGGCGGAGAAGCGCGGCGCGATAGTGTGACATGTATGTGTAGTGTGTACCTTAGCGACGAGCGTGCCGAGGTCGGCGTCCTCGGGCAGCGTGACGCTGTAGGTGGCGGCGGAGAAGCGCGGCGCGATAGTGTGACATGTATGTGTAGTGTGTACCTTAGCGACGAGCGTGCCGAGGTCGGCGTCCTCGGGCAGCGTGACGCTGTAGGTGGCGGCGGAGAAGCGCGGCGCGATAGTGTGACATGTATGTGTAGTGTGTACCTTAGCGACGAGCGTGCCGAGGTCGGCGTCCTCGGGCAGCGTGACGCTGTAGGTGGCGGCGGAGAAGCGCGGCGCGTTGTCGTTGACGTCGTCCAGCTCCACCTGCAGCTCCGAGCTGCACTCCCAGTCCGGCCGCTCGCGGTCCTGCGCGTGCGCACGCAGCCGGTAGTGCGCGCGCGCCTCGCGGTCTAGCGGCGCCGCCACGCGCACCTCGCCCGTCTCCTTGTGGATGCTGAAGTGGTGCGCCATGTCGCCGCTCAGGTAGTAGCGCAGGCCCGCCGAGCTCGGCTCGTCGGCGTCGCCCGTCTCCAGCGTCATGACGCGCGTACCGTTAGCGGCGTCTTCCGGCAAGCGCGCGTAGTAGCGGTGCCGGAGACAGTACGGCGGGTTGTCTGAGCACAGAAAATGACGCCGTGAGTATCGAGAGAGGACAGCGAAGACAGAGGAATAAAATATATAGACAACATTCATTTGACACAGATACAACACAAGAGCAAAAAGAAAACACTTTAAAACAAATGAAGAATAATAAAACGATAGGTAAGAGAGAGGAGTCACCGTTGACGTCGAGCACGGTGATGCGCACGCGCGTGTGCGCCGTGAACTTGCCGTCCGTGGCGGCCACGAGCAGGTCGTAGAGCGGCTCGCTCTCGCGGTCCAGCGGGCGCGCCACGTACAGCTCGCCCGAGGCGCGCAGCTGGAAGCGCGCGCGCGGGTCGCCGTCGGCCACGAAGAAGCTGAGCGGCGCGCCGGTGGCGTCGGCGTCCGTGACCTCGAGGCGCGCCGCCACCGTGCCCGCCGCCGCGTCCTCGCGCACCTCGGCGGCGTAGCGCGGCGCGCGGAACTGCGGCGGGCAGTCGTTGTAGTCCACCAGGCGCACCACCAGCGTGCCGCGCGCGGTGCGGCGCGTGGCGCCCGCGTCCGCCGCCAGCAGCGCCAGGCGGTGCTCGGCGCGCGCCTCGCGGTCCAGCGGCGCCAGCGTGCTCACCCAGCCGGTGTACGGGTCCACGGCGAACAGCGCGTCGGCGCCGCCCGCGCCCCCCGCGCCCTCCGCCTCCGTCGCCAGCGAGTATCGGACCTCACCATTGCTCCCGGAATCCGGGTCGTCCGCCATCACTAAAATTGTATCCTACGTTAAGGCGACTGAAGACCTTTTTTATACTTTACGCACACAGATGTACAGTGGCGGATTTAATGCCTTAATACTTTAATTTTTTTTTTTTATTTTTTTTTATGAGAACTTGTTTGCTGTCGCTTATATATTTCAGAAGGACACCACGTTTTTCAATGTTTCCGAAAGGCCCCATACTACAAGTCAGTTTGAAAGCTTTCTACTGGAATGAGTCGCTAAGAGCACGGATGCCGCCGTAGCCCGTAGATCCGTGCTCTTAACTGTCAGAGGAGTCGCTGCACACTCACGCTGCACGAGGCTGGAGTGCGGCGGCGTGTTCTCGGCCACGTGCACGACGTAGGGCTGCGAGTGGAAGGCGGGCGCGTGCTCGTTCACGTCCAGCACGTGCAGGCGCGTGCGCAGCAGCGTGCCCGGCGCCGGGCTGCCGCCGCCCTCCGCGATGATGCCTGCCGAGCGAATGTGTCTATGGTACAACACTAGCTACAGATTCATTTTAGATGTTAGGTATACAGTCGCTCCACGTGAAATACTGGTAAGTACCTATCGAGCTGAATCCGGTAAAGGTTAGGCCGATGATGACCTGAATGTGATCTATTTACCTATGAGATGTTCAGCGGCGGTCTCGCGGTCCAGCTGGCCGGCGAGCACCAGGCGGCCCGCGTCGTCCACGGCGAACAAGTCGCGCGGCCACAGCGCCGGCGCCAGGCGGTAGCGCGCCGGCGCCGCGCCCGCGTCCGCGCGCAGCTCCGCGATCAGCGTGCCAGGCGCCGCGTCCTCGCGCAGGAACAGGTCGGCGGGCGGCGGCTGCACGCGCGGCGCCACGTCTCCCGGGCCTAGCACGAACACCGACACCGGCGCCTCGCCCGCCAGCCCGCCGCCGTCGCGCGCGCGCACCCAGACCTGCACGCTCCGCGACGCTGCACAGACACACCGGTGAGCGCCCCGCGCCGGCCGAGCGCGGCGCTGGCGCGGGGCGCGGGGCGCGGGGCGACACTTACCGAAGTCCGTGGCGTCCCTGGCGAAGGAGAGCGCGCCGGTGGAGGGGTCGACGGCGAAGAGGCCCGAGGCGTCCGAGCGCACGTCGCCCTCGTAGACGGAGTAGGTGAGGCGCGCGTGGTCGCCGGCGTCGGGGTCGAGCGCCGCCAGCGTGAGGAAGGGCAGGCGCGGCGCGCGGTCGTGGCGCACGCTGGCGCGGTACTCGCGCAGCGGGAACACGGGCGCGTTGTCGTTGACGTCGGCCACGCGCACGCGCACCACGGTGTGCCGCAGCAGGCCGCCGCCGTCGCTGGCCGTCACGGGCACGTCCCACTCGGCGCGCCGCTCGCGGTCCAGCGGCACGCGCGTCGTGAGCGCGCCGCTCGTGGCGTCGATCGCGAAGGTCTCGCGCAGGCGAGCGGACGGGATCGAGTACGTCACCGTCCCGTACTCGCCGGCGTCTTCGTCGTATGCCTTCACCTACGATAGCACCGATTTGGAAATTGTTTCAAGTAGCCAACTACACTGGTGTTCAAAGAAATTGCATCAAATTTCAAGGTAAATATTTTTTCTCAAACATGCTTGAAAATGTGAGCATTATTTTGACAACCTTCTTCGACATAAATCAAAATTGCCGTACTGGCCGAGCAGAGGCCGGCAAAAGTTGTATGAAAATCCATATCTACTAGCTGACCCGCGCAACTTCGTCTGCGTCACATTATTCATGAATAATATTGCCAAAAAATTAAAAAAAAATTTAGGGGTGAACTACCCCTAACATTTAGGGGGATGAAAAATAGATGTTGGCCGATTCTCATAGATACCGGATAAGCACAAAAAATTTCATCAAAATCGGTCAAGCCGTTTCGGAGGAGTATGGCAACGAAAACTGTGACACGAGAATTTTATATATTAGATTGTGTTTTGCTGCCAAATAAATTACATAAAACTCATAATTTTTTTTTTTTTTTTTTTCACACGGTTTGTGCATTTAGCCAATGTCACGTTTGGAACTCATCATTTATCTATCGTGTAATTTAGAAATAGAACGATTTTAGGTATATTGCGAAACATGGCAACCAAGGAGGTAACTTATCAAAAGTTTTATTTAAATTGCAAACTGAACACATAGAACTAAAATTAAAAAGCTGTTAACTAAACTAAAAATAGAAAGCTGTTTATAGAAATAGAAATGAACACTTTTACGAGGGAATTATTATTGTTATTCGACATTTATTTTGAAAAGTATTTGTATATTAATTACCGCGCATCTTTCCAGAAAAGTACAATACAAGCCTTGGCCTCAACTAGGCATTGATGGACTTACGTATGTGTGTGTGTGTGTGTTTACACGTCGACCATCAATGCCTCTTTTACTGGCCGCTGCAGTATTGTACTACTTTTTCTCTCTTCAGTTATTTTGTATGTAAGTGCTTTTATTTATTTTATTATTTATGTACACAGACAAATAGTAAAAGTTAACATTATAAATATAAGTACAAAGGAACTGCTTATTTCCAATGAAATTTCTTCCAGCAGACCTGCGACAGGAGAAATCTATACTAATATTATAAAGAGGTAACATTTGTTTGTAAGTTTGTATGTAGGGGATAATCTCAGGAACTACTGGTCCGATTTGAAAAATTCTTTCAGTCTTAGATAGCCCATTTATCGAGAAAGGCTATAGGCACATCACGCTAAGACAAATAGGAGCGGAGCAATAATGGAAGATGTGGCGCAGACGAAGTTGCGCGGGTCAGCTAGTGAGAAATAAATGTAGACAATAGTGTGTAAGAACAAGTGAAGTATGCAAAGCCTTAAAATTAAAGTTAAAAATAAATGAATACGAAAACATAATTATAAAAAATAAATATATATATATATATATATTATATATACCTACCAGACATTGTATTATAATAAATATACATAATATAGGATATATAACTATCATAGTTGAGAGGAGAGGAAGTGCTCTTTGAGTCGATCCTAAAAAAGAGAAATTGATTATTATGAGAGGCATAAAATAAACAAGAGACGAGGCGTCAGTACCGTGGTAAGAAGCAACGGTGGCGTTTGATTTTCGAGCGCCCTGGCTTCGTGCACGAGGTGCGGGAAGTGCGGCGGCGCGCGGTTGGCGGCCGCCAGCGACAGCTTGACGCGCGCGAAGGCGGCGTGCGCGCCGTCCGACACCGACACGTTGAGCGAGCGCGGCGCCGCGCCGCCCGCCGCCGCCCAGGCGCGCGGGTTGGCCAGCTGCAGCACGCCGGTGCGCGCGTGCACGGCGAAGGCGCGCTGCGCGGCGCCCTCCAGCGCGTACGTGAGGCGCGCCGCGTCGCGCACGTCGGGGTCCCACGCCGCCACGCGCGCCAGCGCCGTGCCGCGCGCCGCCTCGCCCGACACCAGCGCCGCCACCACGCCGCGCTCCATGCGCGGCGGGCTGTCGTTCACGTCCTCCACTGCGGATTCCAGCGATATACATACGATCACATTTCAACCGAAATCTAAATGCCGCCAACAAACATTTAAAACTAAACTCCTTAATAAAATGCCATATTTGTCAACCAATGATGACATGCAGCTGATATGGATCAAATTCTGGGAAGTGATAATACATGGTAAAGTGAAGGAAAGTGCCGTGGCGGTGTGCGCGCCCGTCGCGCGTCGCCGGATCCACGGTGAACGTAACACATAGCTGTAGTGGACTCACCGGTCACAAAGAGATGAGCGGTGGTGAGCAGCGGCGGGCGGCCGGCGTCCGTGGCGGTGAGCAGCAGGTGGTAGAGCGCGCGCGTCTCGCGGTCCAGCGGCGCCGCCACGCGCACCGCGCCCGTCGCCGGCTCCACGGTGAACGCGCCTGACGCAGCAGATTCTATTTCGCTCAACGAATATGTGACTTCACCGTTTTCGCCTGCAAGGAAGATGCAATCCGTGAACTGTCCGTTCGGCCCTCTCTGGTGCCGCCACGTGGCACAGAGTGAGGCGCGAGCGCGACGTACCCGTGTCGTTGTCGGCGGCGCGCACGGAGAGCACGAGCTCGCCCACGGCGGCGGCCTCGGACACGGCGGCGCGGTACACGTCCTGCGGGAACTCGGGCGCGCAGTCGTTGACGTCGAGCACGCGCAGCGTGACGGCGGCGTCGGCGAAGGCGCCGGTGACGCCGTCCGTGGCGCGCAGCACGAGCTCGTGCACCGGCGCCGTCTCGTAGTCCAGCGCCGCGCGCGCCACCAGAACGCCTGCGCAAGCGCACACATCCAATTACATCAGCGCTGCTTGCGTTATTGCGCATAATTTTTATGATTATGAACCCATCAAGCATGCGAATCAAAACTAAACTTGTTTTTGTTCATGCTCAAACATAATAATAGACACCCAAAGCTTCACACTCGCGTTAACAATAATGAATGATCGTTGGTGTTGCGATGAGTAGCCGACATGCCCCTGATGAATTGGGGAGAAGAGATGATAACGAAGGCGCGTCGCGCGGTCGAACCAACAAAGTTTCGTGAGTCGTGTCAAATGTAATCAAACTAATGAAGATTGTTGCTACTATACCAATTGATGATTTAAGCCCTTAGAAACAAAGCTAGTACCTTGTTTCTGCAATATTTCAGTGTAAGTGACACAAAAAGATTTCTCTTATAATTTATAATGGTTATGACTTTACAACCATGTTGCATGCAAGACAATCGAATACTTGTGCTTTCTTCACCTTTAGATACTAAGTACATCTAAGCCAACCAAATACAAATACAAAATCTTTTATTTCAAATAGACCAGTTTACAGGCACTTTTGAATAGTCAAGGTCTGTCAGTCAAATAGATGAAGCTAATTCTGCCGCGCTAGCGACAAGAGTAGCAAGTTATTCTGCAACAAAACAAACTCACCGACCCTATCTCTAGCGCGGCAGTTGCACGTTCCAAAGAGTAGATCCTATGGAGAAGAACGTGCAAGAAACTCCATGGACACTCTTTTAAACACTGACTTTTTACAAAATCATGATGGTTACAAATTGAATGAGTCTTTAAAATGCAAAGATAATCTTACAATCTTCAGCAGGTCCAACAATGCTTTCATATCTTCATCGAAGTTCGGGCATTTTAGTCGTTGTGGAGCGGACCAGCATTGAGCCAAGCATTTTTGTCGTCAATGTACTCTCCTAACCAAATGGCCATAAGTCAACATTAACACGATATAGTGCCGATATATTAAACAACTCTTACAAGCATGTTCTTTTGCCAATAATGAAGCGAAATCAAAAATGCTCGAATGATCGCAACGTAATTAGTGCCTGCACATGTGTGTAGATGAGGAGCGCCAGTCGCGGCGGGGTGGGGGGGTGGGGGGTTGGATGTATACTCACATGGACTATTGCCTCTGTCGGGTGCTGCGGATAAAAGCAACATGTTAGTAAGGCCGTCACTTCGCCCGCCACCTGCCACGCGCCACACGCGCACCTAGCTCGTGCGTACCGAGCTGCTCCTAGGGGCGCCAGACGAACTGGCATTCAATCAGCGAGAGCAACTGACGAAATGGCAAAATGTCTGGGATTGGCCGCGTGGTATTTCGATAGCGCTGCTCAATCTCATATATTTTAGAGTTCCGAGCATCGTTGTCGCTGATAGAATGTTACTTTGTCAAGAGCTCTGCTCAGTCAGTCTCAGTATATCTCAGTATATAAATAAATATCATTTATCATTTACTACGGCGTACGGTCACCATTTTTGCATATAGAAGAAATGCTCGACTCTTTTCTAGAAAAGGTAATAATTAGTATGTTTCTTCGCTTCATTCGAAGATATAGTATAACCAGGGAGTCGAGTCCTCACACAATGCACACTTTTAAGAGATTTATGAAAATCTATACCGCGTGTATCTGACATCGACGCACAAACGATTTCCATGGGTCCAGGGCATGATTCTGGACACCCTAGACTTAGAATTTTTCGTCGGCTTTTTCTCATTTTTTAATTTTTTTCAAGGGTTTTTTTACTTTAGACTGCTCATAATCGTTATTCTGACCTAACCCAATAAGATTTTTAATAAATAAATAATTAATTAACTACTTTCTAACTAAACTAAAGAGAGCAATCTGAATAAAACCACAAATAGGTATCAGCTCAGCTGAGCTGATACCTATTTGTGGTACTCTTGAAAAAAATGAGAAAAGAACCGACAAAAAATTCCAACACTGGGGTGTCCAGAATCATGCCCTGGACCCATGGAAATCGTTTGTGCGTCGATGTCAGATACACGCGGTATAGATATCGACTTTTATAAAATCTTTTTTATGTATCGATAACTAAATCGATTCTATAACGACTACATACCACCCACTCAGGAATCTACTTAAGGTGGCGATTGGACACACATCCAACGGCATGCCCGACGAGTCTGTCGAGGCATCAACTCCTAGTCACGAAGATAATACCAGCCCGGAAGCTCGATCCAGAGTTACTCATAGCACTCAGAGAGGAAACAGACAATACTAAGAAGTTTGGTGAAGAAGCTTAGCTCAGTGACGGAAACTCATTCTGAAGAAGGGAATAAGAATACATTCCCTAGATAAAAAAAAGAGATCTTATCCAGCGAAAACATTTTAATTTCCAACATACACGCGAACGAAGTCGTGGGCAACAGCTAGTAGAATAATAAAAAAAGCCCTAACCAAATTGTTACACCTCGTGAAAGCGTTCGACACGGTCCCCGTCTCTACTCTCTTATTGAAACTTGAAGGACTGGGTGTCAGAGGTGTTCAATTAGATTTGTTTCTGTTGTTAAGTAGCTTTTTAAGAGTTACTAAACAAATCGATCGCAATTTGTCAGTAAATTAATTATAATACATATATAGTAATGCACTTCCTATTCACTATCGTGTGCCCCAGGGAAGTAGACTAGGGCCACCATTTTTCTTATTTTCATCAATGAGCTGTGCGATCTCAACATCCAAAATGGGATCATAATATCATTCGCGGATGATAGTGCGATAGCTTTTGTAGCTGAAATAATTATGGTCTCAACTAGATATCAGAACGCAACTCGCATTCTGCACTAATCGGGCTCAATGATCCACCTTTACACTCATTAATCCAATATCAACTTTCAGTAGTCTCTCATACAGGCATCCCTATAACTTTAACCTTACTCACTCCAGTTCACTCTTGCGATAACAACTTCAAACGTCTTGCAAGTTGCAATTAATTGTCCATCTTTAGCTCTGTAGGCCAAATAGATTATTAACTGGGTGTGACGTTGTACAAAACTCTAAACTAACAGGCAGAGTCCGAAAACTTATCATACCTATGGTATGATCACGCCCATTTTGTTATACCTACGATACGGGTACTAATTTCCCTTCATGCAAATACATGTACAAATCATAAAAAGTTAGTATTCGTGCGCTACCAGTCGCGACCTCTCCCAAACGACGTGCAACAGTCGCTGGAACAGAACTCACCCGTGTCGAAGTGCACTTCCAGCAGGCCGGCCGCGTCATCCAGCAGCGTGTAGATGAGCTGGCGGCCCAGCGGCGAGCTGGCCGCCAGCGCCGGCGCCAGCGCCTGCCCCGGCGCCGCGTCCTCGCGCGCGCTCAGCTCGTAGTGCGCGCGCGCCCAGGCCGGCGCCGCGCCGCCGCCCCACACGCGCACCGTCACCTCCGCCTCGGCGCCGCACGCCGGCACGCCGCCGTCGAAGGCCGCGATCACCAGCGAGTACAGCTGGTTGTGCGCGTCCACCGTCTGCTTCAGCGAGATCTGTCCGCTGCGCCGGTCCACGCGGAACAGCTCGCCGTGGCCGCGCTTCATCTCGTAGCGCACCTCGCCGTTGTCGTTGGCGTCGGCGTCCAGGGCGCGCACGCGCAGCACGGCGGCGCCCGGCTCGGCGCCGGCCAGCACGGCGGCGGCGTACGGCCGCTCCACGAACACGGGGCAGTTGTCGTTCACGTCGGTCACGGACACGTGCAGGCGCGCGCGCGCCACGCGCGGCTCGGGCGCGGCGCCGCTGCGCGCCTCCAGCAGCAGCGTGTAGGCGTCGCGCCGCTCGCGGTCCAGCGCCAGCCCCGTGCTGCGCACCGCGCCCGACGTCGCGCCCACCTCGAACCCTTCTTCGGGGTTCAGTATCCTGAATTCGATATGTTCGTTGAGCGCCGCCCCGAGCACGTTCAGCACGGCGATCGTCGTCGGTTTGGTGGAGTTTTCGACGACAGAGCCGTAGTAGTCGGACTTCTGGAAGGCGAGGCCGGAGTTGTCGGCCTCGCGCACTCGTATCTCTACGCGCGCCGTGCCGGAGTACAGCCCGTCGGAGGCGCGCACGCGCAGGCGGTAGGCGGGCTCCAGCGCGTCCGCGCGCGCCACCGCCAGCACGCCGGCCGGCGACAGCGCGAAGGCGCCGGCGGCGTCGCCCTCGATGATGTCGTACTTGAGTGCGGCGCCGGGCGGCAGGTCGGGGTCGCTGGCCGCCAGCGTCAGCACCGTCACGCCGGCCGACGTCGGCAGCAGCAGCGTCGCCTCGTACGAGCTCTGCGCGAACGTCGGCGGACAGTCGTTGACGTCGGTCACCTCCACGACCACTTGCGCGACACTCCCCGACGGCAGTCTCGGCGTCCCCATGTCGATGACCTGCGACAAGACGAGTGCGGTATAGCGGCGCGCTGGGCGGCGGGCGGCGGGCGGCGGGCGGCGGGCGGCGGGCGGCGGGCGGACTCCGCGACTCACCCTGACACTGAAGTCGTGGCGCGCGGCTCGCTCGTAGTCCAGCGGCGCCAGCAGGTGCAGCGCGCCGGTGGTGGGGTCGACGCGGAACAGCGCGGCGGCGGCGGGCTGCAGGATCTCGTAGGCGCGCTGGCGGTTGGCGGGCGAGTCGGCGTCGTCCGTGAGCAGCACCAGCGGCGCGCCGGGCTCGGCGTCGGCGCCGGCGTCAGTGACCAGCGCGCCGCCGGGCGCCGCCTCGGACACGCGGCCGCGGTAGTGGCGGCGCCGCAGCGCCGGCGCGAACTCGTTCCGGTCGAGCACGTGCACCGACACCACCGCTGTGGCTGTGCCGCCGCCCTGGAACATGTCATCCAAACTGCAGCACATTTCTCCGGAAGAACCTCTGAGTCAGCCGGTCAAAAAGTGATGTTAGACCGGATAGATGAAGTCGGTTGGTTGTATTTTTTTGTAAAAAGTTTTTTTATGAAATCTTTTTTTTCCATTGTGAAACAAAATAAACACTAACTCATAAGTTATAGGTACCTATTATAAAATTCGATTATATTATCAGATTCGAATAGTTATATTAAAAACATTGTCAAATTTTGACGATGCGACGTCATCGTCCACGCAGATTATAAAAAAAGTCGGTTAATAAAAATTACTGAGCTAAACTGAATAATTTTTACGAGACCAAATAGCAAGTAGGTAGATACCGCATCGAAATAAAAAGAATCACAGAAATCGGATTTGAAACCTCGGAGTAATTTGTGTATTTGTCGCTGGAAAATGGCAGACTCCGTAAGAATCTTGGTTATAATTTCTCGACATTTTTACATGGTATACTAAAGTACTACATTTATTTAAAAATATATGGTTGTAAGCAGGTTTTCATATTCAATGGATATGATGTACCTAAGTACTAACTAACGAAATAATCATGTTCGTGTTTCATTTACCATGTTAATAGCGGTGACCGTTAGGTTGTAGAAGTTCTGGGTCTCATAGTCGAGCGGCGCGGCGGTGGCCAGCAGGCCGGCGGCGGGGTTGAGGCGGAACAGCCCCTCGCCGCCCGCCAGCCAGTACCAGGCCGCGCTCGCACTGCGCGCCTCCAGCGCCGCCAGCTGCGTGCCCGCCGGCTCGTTCTCGAACACCTCCAGCGCCAGCTCGGCGGCGGCGAAGCGCGGCGGCGCGCCGTCCGGCTCCACCACCTGCACGTGCAGCGGCAGCGTGGCGGCGCGCGCGCCCGGCGGCGGGTTGGCGGCGCGCACGTGCAGCGTGTAGTCGCGCGGGCCCTGCGCCGGCAGCGCGCGCGCCAGCCGCACGTCGCCCAGCGCCGCGTCCACCGCGAACAGGCCGCCCGCGTCGCCGCCCGCCAGCGAGTACAGCACGCGCGCCGCGTCGCCCGCGTCGGGGTCGGCGGCGCGCAGCGCGGCCACCAGCGCGCCGGCCGGGGCGCCGCGCGCCAGCCGCGCCTCGGCCAGGCGCCGGCCCCACGCGGGCGCGTGCTCGTCCGCGTCGTGCACGCGCACCGTGACGCGCGCGTAGGCTCGCGACGCGCGCGGCGCCTGGTCGCGCGCCCACACGGTCAGCTCGTGTACGGCAGCGCTTTCTCTGTAAGTGAATGCTACTCCGTGATGAGACGTTCCAGTGTGTCGGGCAGGCGCGCGGCGCGTGGACTGACGGCTGACCTGTCGAGCGGGTGCGCGAGCTCCAGCACGCCGCTGAACTCGTGCAGGCGGAACAGGCGCGCAGAAGCGGGCGCGCGCGTGGCGTGCACGCCGTACAGTAGGCGCCCCGCACCGCTACCCGCGCCCCCCGCGCCCCCCGCCCTCGCCTGTAGCGCCACGAGCGCTTCGCCCACTCGCGTCGCCTCTGACGTCTCCACCATATATTCCTCTTGTGTAAACGATACTCCACCTTCGTTTGCGTCGTTGATAACGCTTATATTCACCTGTAAGTAAAACCGGTCGATCGGGTTATGTTACGTGCCACATCAAAGGACGCCGGAAATAAAAAAATCACTGAACGATTTGTTACCGGAGCGTACACTACGTGCAGTCCGTCGGTGACGGAGACGTTGAGCGAGTACGTGGCCTGTCGCTCCCACAGCAGGCGGCGCGCCAGGACCAGGCTGCCGTCTTCTCTTCCGATGTAGAACTCTTGACGCGGGTCGCCATCTAACAGTTTTCAAAATTTGCTGACTTGAACCAACTGACTTAAAAAAATACAGTGTTTCCTTTTAATTTTTTAAAAGATAATGTAATTACTTGTTTTTAAGTTATTAAATAAATTTATTTAATTATAGTTTTGAAGTCGTTTTTAGGGTTCCGTAGCCAAGGCAAAAAACGGATTCCTTATAGATTCGTCATTTATTTTTATTTATTTTTAGTACATGGAGGACTTACAGCTAATAAACATATGAAAAAAAAACCTTATTTTTTAGAAGTCGGTTGTATTTTTTTGTAAAAAGTTTTTTATTTTTCACTTTTTAGTGGTGCCCCACACCTAACAACACCACTAAAAAATCGCAGAAAAGCAAAATACGCAATTTCGATTATCAAAGAATCATCTAAATAGTCAAATTCCAGCGATTTCGATTTAAAATCCAAAGTTCGTAATCGATTTTGATATGATTTAAATGGGACCAATCTGCAAGTATATCCTTTCGGATAAAACAAAAAAATTTCAAATCGGTTCATAATTGTCGGAGTTATGAGGTAACAATCATAAAAAAAAAAACATACAACCGAATTGATAAACCATTTAACCGCCTTCCCAAAAAGGAGGAGGCTCCTTTTTGGGAAGGCGGTTAAAAAAGGAGACCTTATTATAGGCATCAGAAAGCCAATTACAAGTCCTCACGTATAGACTTATAATAACAATTTATGGTGAGAGCACAAGAACAAAGAACGTACCGCTTTTATTAGAATAAGATACATGAAACATAAATACTTCGTTTGCAATGAAATTACTGAAGAAAGAAAATAATAAAACAATAAAAACAGAAACTAACACATAAACTATCATTACTTGAAAAATTGAGGCTTAAGCACCTTCTTGCCGAATTCACACTGATTGTGAAGGGATCCAATTCACACTCCTTGCATATATCATTAAAATTTCTGCTTGCGCGCACAATGTAACTGTTCCGCCTATACCAAAGAAATTAGAAGATGTACGAGGTAAGCTTAAGGGTGGATTAAACCGAAGTGTTTTATTTGGCACATTGAAATAAAATTTTGACAATAACTCGGGGCTATCAATATTATTATTAAGGATTTTCAGCAGGAATAGACAGTCAGCAATTCTACGTCGATTTACCAGTGGTAGCAGATGGTACTTCTTACAGAGTCCAAAATAATTAGTTGACTCATAATAAGGAATCTTTTGATGGAAGCAAAGATATTTTTTATGAATCGCCTTTGGATGTTTTCAATGCGGTCAATCTATACTAATATTATAAAGCAGAAGAGCTTGTTTGTTTGTTTGTTTGTTTGGTTGAACGCGCTAATCTCAGGAACTACTGATCTGATTTGAAAAATTCTTTCAGTGTTAGATAGCCTATTTATCGAGGAAGGCTATAGGCTATATTTCATCACGCTAAGTCCAAAAGGAGCGGAGTAGTAAAGGAAAAATGTTACGCAGACGACGTTGCACGGGTCAGCTAGTGTATTTATAATAACATGGATTCCATATCTGAGAGGCATACTCTAACTGACTTCTAACTGATTTCTGTCTGTCTGTCCGTCCGTATGTCACAGCCACTTTTTTCCAAAACTATAAGAACTATGCTGTTGAAACTTGGTAAGTAGATGTATTCTGCACAAAAATAGAAAAAAAAAACAATAAATTTTGGGAGTCCCCATACTTAGAACTGAAACTCAAAATTTATTTTTTCATCAAACCCATACGTGTGGGGTTTCTATGAATAAGTCTTCAAAAATAATTTCTAAAATAGAGAGGTTGCGCGTGAGACACTTCCAAAGTGGTAAAATGTGCCCCCCCCCTTACCTTCTAAGCTAAGCCCTTTTTTAGTTTTGTTTTCTAATAAGAGAATGACAAAACTAAAAAAAATATAACATGATGTACATTACCATGTAAACTTTCACCAAACTTAGTTTGGAAGTATTCTAGAAAGTAGTTTTTTTAATCCGTTTTAAATCGTAAACCACAACTTTGCTTATATATACCTACAGGTATGTACGGAACCCTCGGTGCGCGAGTCCGACTCGACTTGGCCGGTTTTTTTACGGTTTCACTTGTCCATATGAAAAAGCGCTAAGTGCGAGTCGAATTGACGTAGAAAGAGCTCTGAGCGATTTTTCTTTTTAAAAGGTAACTTTGAAATCGTAGACGTCATACCAATTATTATTTTCCTATCATGTATCGGACAAGACCTGTTACGTGTACCTATTTTTTCTTAGAGTGAAATCCGTGAGTGTTTAAGTACCCGATATAGTGTAGTAGAGAGCATCGCCATCCGGGTCAGTGGCCTGCAGCACGGCCAGCAGGAAGCCGGGCGCGTCCAGCTCCGCCACCTGCAGCGCAGGCGGCGCCGCCAGCACCGGCGCGCCGCCGCCGCCGCGCGCCACGCCACGCACGTGCGCGCGCGACACGCTGCAGCGCGGCCGCGGCGCGCCGTCGCACGCGCGCACCGTCACGTCGTACGCGTCGCCCGGCGCCAGCGCCAGGCGCGGCGCCATGTACAGGCGGCCCGTGGCGGCATGCACGCGCAGCAGGCCGCGCGCAGCACCGCGAGCGCGCGCCCAGTAGCGGACGGTGCCGTTGGCGCCCTCGTCCGCGTCGAACGCCACCACCTGGCGGAGAGAGCGCACCGTGAGAGCTGCGGGCCCGGACACTGCGCTGCAGGTCGGTGGCACGCCGACGCCTCACCGTGGCGACGTAGAGGCCGAGCGGCGCGGGCTCGTCGTACAGGTCCCAGGGCGCGCGCGCGCCCGAGCCCTCCTCGTCGTCGTCGGCCTCCCACTCGGTGCTGCTCTCGTCGGCGGCGGCCGGCTGCGCATCTCCCTGTACACAACACCACGCTGCACACTACCACTCCACACACAGTTGCGACTCGCCGGTCATGACAGCCGTCGAGACTGTCGCTTCGGTAACAAAGCAAAAGTACAGGCTGGCAAAAAAATCTAGAAACGGAACCAATTTTCTATCTGTTGGCAACATTCCCAAAATAATGCATTTCATAGTAAACAATTTTTTTTATTTCGACCATCAAACGGTTACTAAATAAGTAAAAATTAAAAATCATGAATCAAGTCAGGTCAGGAGTCAGGTATACCGACTTGCATGTTCTATAATAATGTAACGCCCTATTTTCCAAAAAGAACAGCGGAAACAATTTGTATGCCTCTTTCCATGTTCCAAGTGCGTTTAAAGTGGTACATTTCCGTCTACGTGGAAGAAAGCAAATATAATTCCAGTGCATAAAAGTGACAAAATTTAAATAGAAAATTATAGACCTATATCGATACTTTGTCCACTTGCTAAATTATTTGGAAAACTCGTTCATCTGGCCATATGTCCATTTTTGCGACACAATATAATACCTGAGCAACACGGCTTCGTTAAAAATAAGTCTACAGTGACTAACTCAATGATCTTTGCGGATCATTTGTTCAATAGCATGGACGCATGATATCAGACCGACGCTGTTTATACAGATTTTAAAAAGGCTTTCGACAGGGTGGATCATTCAATTTTGTTAAATAAAATAGCCTTTAATGGCATTAGAGGTAACTTACTGCGCTGGTTCTGTTCATATATCAGCAATCGTAATCAGACTGTAGTGAGCAATGGATACAAATCAGACTTATTTCTGGCGACTTCAGGCGTTCCCCAAGGATCTATCCTGGGTCCATTGATGTTTATTATCTATACTATAATATTATAAAGCAGAAGAATTTGTTTGTTTGGTTGAACGCGCTAATCTCAGGAACTACTGGTCCGATTAGAAAAAATCTTTCAGTGTTAAATAGCCCATTTATCGAGAAAGGCTATAGGCTATATATCATATACGCTAAGACAAATAGGAGCGGAGCATTAATGGAAAATGTGACGCAGACGAAGTTGCGTGGGTCAGCTAGTATAATATAAACGATATTAATTGTAGGTGCTTTCTAAATAGTAACTTCCTATTATACGCAGATGATCTTAAGGTATTTAGAACACTACAAAACACTCATGATAGCAGCCTTCTGCAGGAAGATTTGAATAGATTATCCGATTATTGAGATGAAAATAAATTAAAACTCAGCATCCTTAAGTGTAAATACCTAAATTTCTCGAAAATCAGGAATATGACGTAACGGAAAGTAGCCTAAAACAAGATACGCCCTTAAAGTTTGTTTTGTTGTTTTTAGTTAAATCAAGTGTTTTAATTGCTGAACCTAAAGCTGTTTTGAATTGCTTGCATACAGAAATAAGTGGAAATTTGGAACAACATACATCGCGCACTTAGATTATGTTTACATCTTGTCTGTATTACTCTGGTATAGCACGCTTAGATGAATTGATACTTGAGTGACTTGAACTTTTGGTAAATGAAAATTCGATTTCTACTTCACTTTAACTTAGTTATCAGTTGCATAACGAGAGCACGTCTTGGTTCAGTTAAATAATACTTCCTTTTTTAAATAAATGATACATCTATCATCTACATGTCTAGCAAAAATACAGCTATTATCAAAACTGAAGAAGCTGCAGCTTGCCATACGAACGGCACAGTGACGACCTTTATTATTTTCTACTCTTTTTTGCCAAGCTGTAAGTACAGACGCCAGTAAATCAAGCTACAGCAATCTGTCAAATTCCTTTCAATAAATATTAAACTTTATCGCTGAAGCGATTAGGTTGAAGGTTGTTTGGGAAAATTTTACAGTTTCGGGTAGCTTGATGCACATGGCGTCTGAACCATTTTAAAACCTCCACTTTATTACTCGCGAAGTTACTTCGACGAATTTGACTGAAGTCCAAAGTACGTGTCCACACTCTCGAGCAACTTCGCGAGGAGCTACGTCGCCCGGTTCAACGTTCAAGAGGCAGGTGCCGTTACAATGTCTACTCTCGCGTATTAAAACTACGTGCGTATTTAAAACGGCTCTACGCGATCGGAAGACGCTTCGTGTTCGAACTTCGGGACACTTCGAGTCCTTTGACTTGGGCACAAAAACTGACAACGACTGGAAGTTGCCCGAAGCGAGGCGAGGTTGCATGAAGCGAAGCGAAGTGCCCTTGTACACGTATTCGCTCAACTTTGCGAGTAGTGTGATGGAGGTAAAAGACATTAATGAACAATAGCACTCCACACGTTATTCTCCAATGACATGCATGCAGTCGTAGGCCCGGAGCGGCCGGAGCGGCTGGCGGTACCTGCGGCAGGGCGAGCGGGGCGGGCGCGGGCGCGGCGTGCGCGGGCGGCGCGGGGAGGGGCGGCGCGGGCACGCGGATGTCGTAGAAGCGCTGCGCGAAGGCGGGCGCGTGGTCGTTGACGTCGGTGAGGCGCACGGTGACGCGCGCGGTGCTGGCCAGCGCGCCGTCCGACGCCTGCACCTCGAGCGCGTGGCTGGCGGCCGCCTCGCGGTCCAGAGCGCGTCCCGTCGTCACGATCTCGCCTGCGCAAGTGGACTGGGCCTGTCACTACTAGCGAACTAGTACGATCTGCTGATCACGTCACTTTTTTGGGGAGTCCCGTACGGTATACATAATAATCCTTATATATACCGTACGGGACCTCCTCGCGACCACTGTATGCTAAAATAATAAATAAGGAAGAATGTTATGTAACCTAAGGGGTGGAAACCTGGTGTCCTGAAATACAGGCCCCGAGCCTAATTTAGGCACCAGTCTCCCACAATATACTTACTGTGTACTATTGTTTCTTGTAAAGTTTAAAACAATATATATGTATGGGTAAGGTTTTCTGAAAGGCCTACCTCGTTATAAAGTAAAATAAATGTCATTGTAATACAGAGCGAAAAGAAAACAGTCGTGGGAAGTTTAAAAGGCTACCTAATTTGTGAAGTATGTATTCCTTAGGATACCAAATTACTTCTTCCGCGTGCAGAAGCTTCTAAGTAATAAGATTAAACGATAAGAGTATTGTAAGAACGAACGGTGACATACCGGTGTGCTCGTCGATGGAGAACAGCCCGTCCGGGTTGCCGGCCACGATGGAGTAGGTGACGTTGGCGGGGCGCGGCGCGGCGTCCGCGTCCAGCGCGCGCACGGCGGCCACGCGCGTGCCCGCCGCGCAGTGCTCGGGCACGGCGGCCGCGTACGCCGCGCGCTCGGGCCACGGCACCATGTCGTTCACGTCCTGCACCTCCACGAACACCTGGACGCACGAGTGCCGCGGCACCAGCCCGTGGTCCTGCGCGCACAGCGTCAGCCAGTAGTGCGGCGTGGACTCGCGGTCCAGCGGCGTCAGCGTGCGGATCACGCCTGCGCACAGCGAAACATTACATATCATGTACCTATACACTGAGTGAACCGACGCGCGACGCGACGGAACGCATGTAGTCGAGTGCACGTCGCGTACCTGCGTCGTCGACGGAGAAGTGCGCCATGCCGGAGCCGGCGATGATGTAGTAGGCGAGGCGCGAGTCGCGGCCGGGCGGGTCGGCGTCCGCGGCCGCCGCCGTCAGCACCACGCGGCCGCGCTCCGCGTCCTCGGGCACGCCGCCCACCAGCACGGCGTGGTCGCCGAACTGCGGCGCGTGCATGTTCTCGTCCACGTCCACCACCTGGGTGTGTTGATCATCATCACTTATATGTTATACTCAATAAATACAACGTAGCGACCGCAATTAAGTGTAGATCATTTGAATTGTGCACCTCTACGATGACCGTAGCCTCCGCCCACAGCGCTGGCTGACCGCCATCCGTTGCACGTACTGTGACACCGTATACCTAGAAAAAATCATTTGTAATCTTAGAGACTTAACTTATGAAGACATTATATTGACATATTTTGACGTAAAGTTTTATACGCATCTTTTTCTATTATGGTTTAGTCAACAACAGCTTTTTTAACAGACTTCCAAATAAGGAGGAGGTTCTCAATTCGGCGGGTTTTTGTTTTATGTATGTACACCGATTACTCTGAGGTTTCTGACCCGATTTGTGCGATTCTTTTTAGTTCTATGGATACTTGCCATTTTTTATTTATTTATTTTATTTGTTCCAGAAAACATACATACAGACTTTTAAATAATTTATACAACAATAACCTTAATTCTAAATACATAATATAGAACTCTATTCTGTGTCCGAACTAGATATAAAATATCTGTATTTCGGACATCAGCGCTCCTCCCCTGTTTAAGTCGACACTTGGTAATGAACTTTACTTAAACCTATTCACATTTTATAATATTATTTAAAGTAATGACAGATTGTAGAAAAAAATTAAAAATAAATGTAAGTGAAGTCCTCCGGTGAGTTTGGCGTAAATGAGTGGATGTGGTGTGTAGGAGGGTAAGTTATTTGTAGCTACTTAACTGTACACAGCAGGTTTTCAGTCTCAGTGTAGTTTTCGTCCCGTAAAAATAAAATTCAGATTGGTTCAATAGTTTTTATTTTATGAGCATTTTTTACTAGGTATCTCAATTTCTGCGTAGACGAAGACGTCGTCCAAGTCCCACCAACCACAACACAATCACCACTTAAAAGTGAAAAATAAAAAAACTTAAAGTAAAACAAAAAAAAATTAAAGTAAAAATGACTTTAATTTCGGAAGTCTGTGTTTTTGTTAGTATATTCGTATTTTGATACCGACTTCCGAAATTAAAGTTATGTTTTACTTTGTAGTGTTTTTTTTATTATTTGAAGTCGGTTGAATTTTTTGGAAAAAAGCATTTTTATTTTTCACTTTTTAATGAACCAAATGACATTTATATTTTTTGACACCGTTGAAAAAGTTGAACAAAAAACCACTTTAGTGAAAAGCTTACTTGTCTCTCTTCGAAGTCCAATAGTTTAGCCGTGCGCAAGGTGCCCGACGTGGCGTCGACGGTGAAGACCACGTCGTCGGGCGCCTGGTCGGGCAGCGAGTAGGAGACGGCGCCGCCCGCGCCCAGGTCGGGGTCGAAGGCCTCCACCACGGCCACCAGCGTGCCCGTGGGCACGTCCTCGCGCACGCGCGCGCTGTACGTGCTCAGCGCGAACTTGGGCGCGTTGTCGTTGACGTCGTCCACGGCCACGCGCACCAGCGCCTCGGCGTGCAGCCCGCCGCCGTCCGTGGCGCGCAGCGTGAGCTCGTAGAGCGCGCGGCGCTCGCGGTCCAGCGCCGCGCACACGCTCAGCACGCCGCTGTCGCGCCCCACGCAGAAGGCGCCGTCGCCCGCGCCGCTCACGCTGTACGTGACGCGCGCGAAGTCGCCCGCGTCGCGGTCCGTTGCGTTAGCGCGGAATATGGCTGTACCGTTCAGCGCGTTTTCCGTAACACGAAAGCTCGCCAAGGTCTTGTCGAAGCGTGGTCTGTTATCGTTGACGTCGAGGACGGTGACGGGTAAGAGACGAGAAACGGAGTGTTGTGGCGTGCCCAGATCGTATACTGTGATGTTAAGATAGTATTCACTCTCTCGTTCACGATCTAAGTAACCGATGACTTGAAGTTCACCCGTGTCCGGATCGATGCGGAATGCTGAGTCGGCGTCTCCGCCGGAGATGCCATAGACTAGTAACCCGTTGTAGCCGAGATCGCGGTCGCGTGCGCGGAGCTTTACTAGAGACGTGCCTAGTGCGACTGACTCGTTTACTTTCACTTCTACGGGAAAATCGAGGAATTCGGGAGCATGCAGATTCTCTCCATATCGAGAAGGAGCTAGGGAAAATTCATCGGAGAGATCTTGGGGCGCGTTGCTGCGCTCGGCGGCCGCCAGCAGCTCGGTGAGGCGGCGCGCCACGGCCGAGTCGCGGCACTCCAGCGCGCCCGCGTCCGCGCCGCCGCCGCCGCCGCCCACCAGGTGCAGCGTCAGCGACGTGGCGTCAGCGAAGTGCGTGCCGTCCGTGGCCGTCACGTTCAGCAGCCGCGAGTCCACGCGCACGTCGGCCAGGTCGCACGACAGGCTCATGACGCCGGTGCCCGCGTCCAGCGCGAAGCAGTTGTCTTCGTTCCCGCCGATGATCCGGTAAGACACCACGTCGCCGGCGTCGAAGTCGATTGCGGAGAGGGTGACGATCTCGGAGCCGATGGCGAGCCGGCGCGGCAGGTAGCCCACGCACTCGACGCGCTCGAACTGCGGCCGGTTGTCGTTCACGTCCTCCAGCCGCACCACGAGCCGCATCTCGGCCTGCCGCCGGTACGGCACTCCCCAGTCGCTCGCTCGTATGCGCAGCGTGTACTCGCGCCGCATGCTCTCGTAGTCGAGCAGGCGCGTAGTGCGCACAGCGCCGGAGAAGTGATCCACGTCGAATGGCACGGGCTGCAGATTGGCAATACTGTAGGAGATGTATGCGTTGTCTCCAGAGTCGGCGTCCCGGGCGACGACCCGAGCGACCACAGCACCGCTCGGTCCGTTCTCCTGGACGATCACCTCGGTCACCTCCCGTTCAAAAATAGGGTCGTTATCGTTCGAGTCGAGTATGGTAATTTTAACTTTTGCAGAAGATTGTTTTCGTGTACCGGCATTACCCTGATCTATGGCCGACACAGTCAAGGTGTAAAGTGCTTTCTCCTCGGCATCTAGCGGTACTGCAGTGTATAGTACGCCCGTATCAGGGTTAACATAGAATTCTTCCCCTTCGTTGCCACCGACGACTTCAATATAAACTCGGGCATTTCGTCCTTCGTCGCGGTCGCTCACTTTGAGCCTGATGACGGGCGTGTTGGGCGGCACGGTCTCGGGCACGCTGGCCTCGTACACCTCGCGACTGAACACGGGCGCGTTGTCGTTGGCGTCCACCAGCGCCACGGGCAGCGTGAGGTAGGAGGCGCGCGGCGGCCGGCCGGCGTCGGCGGCGCGCAGCGTGAGGTTGTAGCCGGCCGGCGCACGCTCGCGGTCCAGCAGCGCGTGCACGAGCACGTCGAACTCGCCCGCCTGCGCCGACGCGCGCACGCGGAAGTGCCCGTCGGGGTCACCGTCCACGATCTCGAGGCTGGCGATGCGCCCGTGTTCTCCGGGGTCTTCGTCACTCACCTCCACGATGGCATAGATTTCCGCCGTGGAATTTTCAACTATCTCGGGCATGCGCCGTACGTGTAGCACCGGAGCGTGTAGATTGACCCGTTTAACTCGCACGGCGACAGAGGCGCGAGCGGCCGGTGCATCCTCTCCTCGCGCAAGCAGCGAAGCGCGGTCGCGAGCTAGTACTGTAATCTTATGATGCGTGCTCTCGGCCGCCGACAGCGGGCGGGTGATGGTAATGACGCCGGTTGTCGGATGGATTGCGAAGTGGTCGGTGCGCTCCGCCAGGCTGTAGTAGATCTCACCGTTGAGGCCGAGGTCGGCGTCCTCGGCGGTGACGCGCGCCACGCTGGAGTGCAGCGGCGCGTCCTCCGGCACGACGGCCTCGTAGTCGGTGGGGTAGAACAGCGGGCTGAGGTCGTTCTCGTCGGCGACGGCCACAGCCAGCACGGCGTCGGCCTCGAGCGTGCGGCCGCCGGGCAGCTGCGCAGTGGCGCGCACGTCCAGGCGGTAGGAGTCGCGCCGCTCGCGGTTGAGCACGTCGGCGTGACCGGCGCGCGTGCGGATGGATAAGAAGCAGAAGTCGCCGACGGTCCGCTCCTCCGCCTTAAAGAACTTGTCCTTGTCGCCGTGACGGATGCGGAAGCGGACGCGGGCGTCGGGCGCGGGCAGGCGCACGCCCAGCGGCTCGGCGGCCGGCGGAGGCAGGGCGTACGTGCGCGGCGGGCTGTTCTCCGGGATGCTGAGGTTGTAGAGCGCGGCCGTGAAGCGCAGCTCGGCGGGGGGCCCGGGCCCGCCGCTCACCCGCCACACCAGCCCCCACACCGCCGCCAGCGCCAGCCACGCGCGCACGCCACGCATCGCGCTACACACCGCGCCGGCAAACTAGAAACAACCACCATTCAATATTACTTTAATCTTCACGGGTATTTATTTAAGAGGGAAGAGGGTTGCTTCGTCCAATCGTGCTAGTTACCTCATAAAGTGTGTGTGTGCGCGTGAGGAGGAGCGCGGCGCGCGCGCAGCACTGGTCACGCGGTCAGTCGTGGCGGCGCGCGCATCCCCGCGGAACTGCAACCAGACACACTCGTCTTGTACTTGCTCATGTGGTAGGCTCATAATATATGTATAATGTAGCACCTAGGTACTTTGCACTGGTAAACTTTGCATTAGTACATAGCTGCTTATGAATCTTCTCGGCATTTTTATAAAAATAAAAAGTAATAGGGTATTTTTTTTCTTGTTTTGAAGTTATTCTTAGAAAAAGTATTTGGGAGAAAACCTTGGTTCACGTCGGAAACATTTAAGGCAAGAGTAAACAGGCGCCAATTCTGTCAACATCGCACCGTGTACACTTAGGTGGAGTGGACGACAAGAGAGCTGTCATTCCATCTTGTCTGTATGGTTTGGTAGCTCACTTCGTGATCACTTCACCCACGCCTTCACTTCGACATGTTAGCAGAATCGCACTGCAGGTTACTTTTAGGCAAGCGTGCTCTTTCGTCGAGCACATCGTCGCTTTCCGTCGAGGTGAGACTGTGATCGAACGCGACCCTATCAATAATAAGATGGGGCAGGTCGGAATCCTTCGACAACCTGAGGCTCTAGAACGTCAAACATTGACAAACGCAGTCCAACTGTCACGTGGTCTTTCCTTTATATTTAGGCATTTCGACATTCGCATTCGCTGATAGAGTGGCACTTGTCTAGATCCTCTGTTAAGATATTAGTAGGTACTATGTGGGTTATAAAATAGTACTAGATGGGTACCACTATAGTCTAGGAGTCATAATCATAAAGAATAAATCGACGTGAATTGTGTTACTAGAAGGCATCATGTCTAGTTGATCTCCAAGCAAATAAAATTAATACGTTTTTATTTTTTTGCTACAATTACTTTCACCCCTTACACGGCTAACCTGTTCCTAGTTCTGCACTTTTGAAAGAACTAAACGGCCTAATGTCAAACGAAACCCTCATAAAATCGTATCTCGTATGATATTTTTAGGGTTCCGTAGCCAAATGACAAAAACGGAACCCTTAGGGGAGGGGGGCCCAAAGCGGGCACCATAAGTTGCAGTAAGCGAAAAACGTATATTAAAACATAGCTGAGAAATATAATGCTATTAGATGTTATGTTTGTTGTAGTTTCATACCCAATGTATAAATTCCTCGTATGTGTCAAGAATATTAAGGCGGGGTTGCAGTACTTTTTAAGATTTTTGAACGTCTGAAAATCTAATTAATTATGAGTTTTTTAATAAATAAAAATCATTACATAAAAATTGAACAAAACGTCAAGTAAATCGTAAAGATAGAAACGCGATTTAGAATGATTGACTCGATACTTTTTTTATCAAACATGACACTAAATTACAATTTTAAGCGTGTACTGCTAAGAGATTTTATCACGAATAAATTATATAAAAGTTATATCAATAGATAGAGCTTTTTATTTTGAAGTAAATGTTGAAACTATATTGTATTATTTCTTTATCAGTTTTCGCCAAGAAGAAAAAACAATCAAAATTTAGGCATTATTTCGCTCGCCGGACAGTCGCTGTTGTTCGTCAAAACACACAGTACTGCAACCTCGCCTTAAACTAAGATCAAAAGTCAGCGTGTGTGCGTGAGTGTAAAGCGAGCATGCGTCTATTTTTTAGTATCTAATTTACAAATAAGAAGAAATATATTCTTCGAAAAACAATATATTTATGAAAACATCAGGACGGCAGTAATAAATAATCTTTATTGAACAACAATATAATCTGAAACATCTTATGTTTTTTTTTTACTTAACTTTATCTAAAATCGATGTTGATTTTGAGATAAAGATAAGTAAAAAAAAAAAATCTTCATTCTTCTTAAAAATTATTCAGTCGCCATTAGTAACTTTGCAATATTTTCTTCATAAATTTAACAATCAAACCAAAATTAAATAAAAATATCTCACTTTTGAAACAAACTAGGTAATTAGTTTCATAAAATTATCATAAAACGTCAACAGAGGGCATAAAGAGCATGATCACGAGGGCATAGTGGGCATGCTCGCTTTGCCTTTCATGTCATGCTCACGTTTTCGTCAGACCTAACCTAACATTTATTTTCATAATTACATGCAAATATTATTAAATTAAAGTAAGATAAACCCAATACACAATACGTATCTTGATAACAACATAGATCACTTACAATTAGGCAGAACACAATCTACATACCTTCCTTTTTAACCGACTTCCCAAAAAGGAGGAGGTTATCAATTCGGTTGTTTTTTTTTTTTATGTTTGTTACCTCATAACTCCGACAAATTATGAACCGATTTGAAAAATTCTTATTTTATCTGAAAGGATATACTTGCAGATTGGTCCCATTTAAATCATATCAAAATCGGTTACGAACTTTGGATTTTAAATCTAAATACCTGGAATTTGACTATTTAGATGATTCTTTGATAATCGAAATTGCGTATTTTGCTTTTCTGCGATTTTGCAGTGGTGTTGTTAGGTGTGGGGGGGCACCACTAAAAAGTGAAAAATAAAAAACTTTTTACAAAAAAATACAACCGACTTCCAAAAAAACACTACAATGTAAAAAATAACTTTAATTTCGGAAGTCGGTGTCAAAATACGAAGAAAGTAACAAAGTCGGTTGTATTTTTTTGTATTAAAACGTCGAAATTCTTTTTTTCTTCACACGAGCCGTAGTGTTCGCCCGGCCGAGGTGTAACGTACGACTACTGCGGACAGTCAGGCGGGGCGGGGGGTAAGGGCTATGAGACGCGAGACAGCGTCGAGTTTGTTTAAGCGGTTATTACACTACACAATCTATCGGGCCCGATAACTAGGGCGAGACTAGTGTAATAAGAAATCGGGTGTAAGGACCTTGCTATCGGGCGATCGGGTGGCTCCGATCTCCCTGCTCTGTCTATCACCTAGTGTAAGTAAGAGACAGGGAGGCAGGGCCCTGTCGCAGTGGCGGCAATGGGTAGATTGGCACCTTGGGCGGATTTGTATTCAGATATTTTCGATTGATTATTTTAGGTACTAAAATATTCGATCAAATTATCAAAATTGATTTCCCTGTCTCGCGCGGTTTAAGCGCAACATGACTTTATTATTTTAGGGAATTAGAAATTATACTCCAAAAAAAAAGTGAAATCATAGTTGCGATGCATTCTAAACTAGGTATAATATTTGTATGCAAGTAGTCACAAGAGTAGGTAGTTGTTAATTGATGTCTTAAGTTGGAAATAAATTATAGGCACGTCAAAAAAGCCACTTTATTTTTTTTATACACGCGACTTTGATATCTGTTTAATGAATTTGATAAAAAAAAGAATGTACGCCTTCCTTGGACCTATACTACGCCTTCTTTGGATGTACGAGTGAGTTGTCGTTGTCACCTTGGTGCTAGGCACCCGGGGCGGACCAGCCTCCTCCGCCCCCACTTTACGCCGCCACTGCAGTTAGGGCACGATAGATTGTGTAGTGTAATAATTGACACCCTGCCGCAGGGACAGGGCGCCCTAGTTATCGCCCGATAACTAGGGCGAGACTAGTGTAATAAGATATCGGGTGTAAGGACCTTGCCATCGGGCGATCGGGTGGCTCCGATCTCCCTGCTCTGTCTATCACCTAGTGTAAGTAAGAGACAGGGAGGCAGGGCCCTGCCGCAGTGGCGGCAGTGGGTAGATTGGCACCTTGGGCAGATTTGTATTCAGATATTTTCGATTGATTATTTTAGGTACTAAAATATTCGATCAAATTATCAAAATTGATTTCCCTGTCTCGCACGGTTTAAGCGCAACATGACTTTATTATTTTAGGGAATTAGAAATTATACTCAAAAAAAAAAGTTGCGATGCATTTTAAACTAGGTATAATATTTGTATGCAAGTAGTCACAAGAGTAAGTAGTTGTTAATTGATGTCTTCAGTTGGAAACAAATTATAAGCACGTCAAAAAAGCCACTTTACTTTTTTTATAGACGCGACTTGATATCTGTCAAATGAATTTGATAAAAAAAAGAATGTACGCCTTCCTTGGACCTATACTACGCCTTCTTTGGATGTACGAGTGAGTTGTCGTTGTCACCTTGGTGCTAGGCACACGGGGTGGACCTGCCTCCTCCGCCCCCACTTTACGCCGCCACTGCAGTTAGGGCACGATAGATTGTGTAGTGTAATAATCGGCACCCTGCCGCTGGGACAGGGCGCCCTAGTTATCGCCCGATAGATTGTGTAGTGTAATAACCGCTTTAGGCTGGTGCTCGCTTTGGGCCCCCTTCCCAGATTCCTCATATCTGTCCGTCTGTCTGTCTGTCCGTCCGTATGTCACAGCCACTTCTCTCCGAAACTATAAGAACTATGCAGTTGAAACTTGGTAGTAGAGGTATTCTGTGAACCGCATTAGGATTTTCACACCAAAATAGAAAAAAAAAAAACAATAAATTCTGGGGGTCCCCATACTTACAACTGAAACTCAAACATTTTTTTTCATCAAACCCATACGTGTGTATTTATGGATAGGTCTTCGAAAATGATATTGAGGTTTGTAATATCATATTTTTCTAAACTGAATAGTTTGCGCGAGAGACACTTCCAAAGTGGTAAAAGAATTTTTCAAGTTCATGCGAGTGTCGTACAAGTCGGTTGGAACCGATTTGCATGCGAGACTCGCCCTTCGAGTTCATGGTCCAGGGCAATTAAGTTTATATCTTGAAACCTAATCTATGAATGAATTTTAATGCTTTAGTACAAAGTAAAAACTTTTAGGTACCTGTTGAAACCTTCCGCTTTATTTTTGAAAACGATGTTACCTCTAGTATATTCCTTTAACCGCTATATTTATTAATTCTTTCAAGAATAACTTAGTTTATCCAATGTAAAAAATATGAAGGGGCAGCAAAAGTCCTTAGAAAGGTAGATATAGCAGGTGTAAAAAAGAGAGTATGGAGGATTGGGAACATTTTTGGTAGAGTGGAAAAATGGAATTAAAGTATAAAAAATTTCTTGTTTCTTCTTTCTGTCCATTGTTTATCCCAATACCTCTTTTTCAGTTTTCTTTTAATTAACTCTTGTCTTAGAAGAGCAGAAATAATTAACACACCTCGTACTCATGATAACGACTAGCTGAACTCGAAGTACGATTCTCGCTTTCAAATTTTGTTTACACGGTGACATCCAGTATTCAAAGGCGAGGCGATTCTCGCTCTTCCACGTACGATATCGTATAATTATGATGTTTACATGATCACATTTATTTTCTTACTTTCGAGAATCGTAACCTTTCGAAACCCTCCCCAAGGAGCCTACATGCCTTTAGCTTCCTACCAGTAGCTTCGGCTTTGCGTTGTCTGTCAAGTGTCAGTCACTCAGTCACTCAATCAGTTTACATGTATTGATAAAGTGGCATAATGTGAAGAAAAGAGATTGACTCGTTTGGAAGTTGGTTGTTTTTCTCTTTTTGGTGGCAACATTCAAATCAAATCAAATCTCAAATTGTCAATTGTGTATTCTACAGCTACATGACATTATAACCGTTACGAGTCAGCCCACATTTCCGTTATTTCACCTTAAGATGTTCAAATGTATCATTGTGTAGGTACCTTCGCAGTCCCTACTACGAATACTAACCTACTTTCAATAAATCAAATCAAATTCAATCTATCTATACTTATAATAAATCTGTAGAGAGGTAAATTCTGTACACGAAATATATTTCCAAAATAACTATCAGGGGGTGATTAAGGATCGATACTGATGCCAAAAATGCAATCAGTACAATTTTTCTGTCTGTCTGTCGGTCTGTCTGTCTGTCTGTCTGTATAACCGTTATAGAAACAAAAACTACTCGACGGATTTTAATGAAACTTGGTACAATTATTATTCATACTCCTGAGCAGGTTAAAGTATACTTTTCATCACGCTACAATCAATAGGAGCAGAGCAGTGAAGGGAAATGTTGGGAAAACGGGAGAAGTTACTCCATTTTTAAGCTTCCGTCGCGTGTGCAACCTTAATGGTGAAAGCTACACAGAAATCATGTATGACGGAAATATTCTCCTTAAATTTATATAAAAAATATCCAATGACAGCATAATACAATGTCTATCTTTTATGATTGACGAACAATAACACGTGTAACTCCCTATAGCTTAACAGTTCGAAGCTTTCTGATTGTATTTGTCTACTCTTACGTTTATAAAACTCTCAGTCGTCCCTAATTAACATTAATAAAAGTTAACATTATTAACTATTCCATAAAAAAAGTATCATAGAAATCGGTATAGAAACACCAAAGTTATACATGAAAAACGCTATTAATAAGCCATCGCGCGTGAATACTGAATCATGCTATAAGGATTATTTTTGTGGTCGCGAACGCACAGGCAGGCGGCTAGCTTGGCGCCTAGAGGCTAGCGAGTAGCTTCGGAAAACGGCTTACGACAGTTTGCAATATCCTTTAATAATTATAATGTCGAGGGGAAGATGGTTATAATTTCGCTTTACACCAAACGAGTAATATTATAAATGTGAAAGTTTGGTTGTTTGTTACTCAATCACGCCAGAACGGCTTAACGGATCTTAATGAAATTTAAAACAAAGATAGATTATAGTCTGGAATAGCACATGAGCTACTTTTCATCCCGGGAATATGTTCCCTAGGGATCACGCGGGCGAAGCCGCTATTAGAAGCTAGTTATTTAATAAATTAGACTTTTGTACTTTCAAGATCTGCCAGGCAAATGGTTGAAGCTAGTTGTCCCGGACTAGCGACAAGAGCTGCAAGAATAGGGGCCTATTTTATTATTGAGTGGTACTTTGGGTCAACAAATCAAATAAACACAGGTAGGTGTGTCTTGGAAAAATACGGTCAACGAAATAAATTACAAATTAAACAAACTATTTTTATAAAACGGTAAAATGTTTCTTTTGTTTAAAAAATTGCAGCCTTCTACTAGAAATTAAGCCTAAAAAAACATCGATTATACAATAAAACGTTTTGATTACTGACATACTGCATTCGTATCAGATCAATCAAATATGTTACTTTGATTTGTGATTGACATGAACCTAACAATATGTAAGTTAACATTTCCTATATTTAATTTAATTTAATTTAAAAGTTTCAATGATATATCTTCATCAATTGAAACAGGACCTTTTCGAGGCAATTCCTCTTCCAAAAGGAAAAAGGGACATGAGAATCGATTGACAATTGGTGAAGATAAACATACAAAAAAAAAACATTCAGCCGCTAGAAATCTCCTCGTTTTTTCGAAGTTTAAAAAGTTGAGCAAATTAATAAAATTCAACAAATAAAGTATGCGTATGGAAATCACAATATACTTCATCACCATCTTATCACCCATGTATAACCTGCCGTAGCGTAAGTATGTAGGTATATGGTGCTGAAGCTTTTTCTGAATCTAGCTTGTTCGGTTCGTAATGACTTTGGAAAACAGCTTGTAGACATGGCTCAGAAGTGAGACGCGTCTGTAATTCTTCAAAAAGACATTGTTGTTCTTCTTAAAGAATAGTACAACTACACCTCTAGGCTCTACTCCATGCCTGAGGCGTTTTTCCTTCGAGTATGACGGAATGAATAAACTTAACAGTTAGAATAATACAGGCAAAAATCTTATGAAAATTTTGTAGTTCACATGGCGCAGGTAGCGAAGGAATACAGAGCAGGGACAGTAAGGATGCAAGCATGAGGTTTTAGCCTGTAACCGGTCTGCGCTGGCACTGCTGCGTCAGTCAATTGCCACGCATGCACATGTGCTCATTTCAAGACCGTATCTTAAAACAATCCGAATTGGCTCATTTTGTACCACGACCGGTGTGTCGTCTTTGGCTTTGCAAACCAAGCTGACACACTACGGTGGGTCTAGATCTACATAAACTTGCTTAGGTGGAGATGGCGATTATACATGTTTCTTCCAAATGTCGTACTGTTCCACAAACGCAGAGTAACTTAACAGCATGTAGTGCGCGCCTGGATACAGCGGCTCTTGCTGCAGCACGTAGTATGAACTAATTGACGCTGTTGATGATGCTTACTTCTGTCTTGCAGTAAACATGAGGGGAGCTGTCAATCCAAACATACAAGATGAAATGACAGTTCATGTTCATTCCAGCTAAGTAAATACGGTGAGACGTTGACAGAATAGACCGACTGAACTGCAGAGCCACGGGCATGGTGGAGACCACACCGTTTGCTCCTCAGCACAGTATAAATATGGAACTGAACAGATGACTGCAAGGTGTTTGGGAGCTCTTGCAATACATCTGCTTTAGATCGATACGATACTCCATTTTCATATTAATGTAAACAATTAGATCTAATCTTCGTTATAAATTATAAATCGATCGGCATGTGTAGCGCGACAACTAAAGATAAAGGAACAATTTTGCTGTTCTTTATTTTGATAACCACAAATTCAAAGTAACGTAATGTATACCTAGAGTTGGTACAACTGGCACTACTCAAGGCGATTTTACATGACTTACATAGAGAGACCAAATAGTTTTAACTCTCAAAAAGTAAGTAGAGCGCCTGCTCATAATAACGTATGGTGGCCTACTTGCCTTCCGAGGGCAGATAACAATAAACGCGTGTTTGTATAATCCTATTACGTACTATCTGGTTTTCGATAAGTATGGCGTCTTTGTCGCGACATGTCGTGCGTACACTCACTTTTGTTCAACAAAGCACAACTATGTTCACATATTATGTTCCCAGAACAGTGAACATTTTGTGGATGATGTAAGCCGCAGCTCATCAACACGTCGACTTTGCTATTGAGAGAGAAGTGACAACATTAAAAGGGATTTGACAAGACAGTCGGAATTCATTCATCTTTTTAATCAAGTATATAGGAAGCATAGATAAGGTAGGTATGTATAGATCAGCAAGAGCGTTTGATACATGGGTATCCCCATAAGAGCCAGATTCTTGATACTTGCTCTTGAACAGAGTCTAGGTACCTATATGCTTTTGCATTGTTTACTTTTCTAAATCCTATCCTGAACGGGGTCAACCGGGGTGATGTAATGTAAGTCAGTAGTGATGGTGATTGTGTGTAAGTAGGGCGTCACGGTCGGCGGCGAAGGTGTGACGTCACCGGTGAGTCAGCGCGGGCGTCGCGGCTGATAGCATCGCATCGTGCGCTATCGACGCGCGACGGAGGCGCTCGACTTGTACATACTGTGCTTGTACGAAGCGCCGCGCGCCGCCTGCGCCGAGGCCACGCCAGCCAGGTGCGCGGCTTCCTTTGTTTACTTACGTTGCAATGATGCCAGTTTATAAACTTGCACTGCCTTGGTAACATGCACTAATGAGCTTTATAGCCTATCTGATTCCACTTGCTGTAAATCACACTTAGTTTGTTGGTTTTCTTGCTGTATTTGATCTTATGTATAGGTTTGTATAGTATTTTAATTCTAAGTTCGGGACTGAGATTAAGCAACAAGATGTTTGGAAGCTGAGATAACGTCAGCGCGGCGCGCGGGTCGTTGGCCTAACCTCGAGCGTCGTCTGCCGTAAATGCCAATAACGATGCTTTGTTTAGAGTAAAACGGATCTAAGATAGGTCATAGGTTGTATAGTGGACGTCTTTTATCTGTTCTGAGGGTTAGGTTTGGGCATTAAACTATAACAATCCAGAAAGACTTGATTACATTTTCATACATGTATATCTCTACAACATGGAGGTAGGTGCTTTGACAAAAAGGACCACGACCTTATTAGTCTAATTAACCTATTAGGCTTTGGTTATTAAGAAAGTTAAATTAAATAAAACATAATCCAGGAACACGAAAAGTTTAAGTTCTTGTGCGAGAAGGACACATTTGATTTGAAGCCAGCTCAGGTATGCGCGATAACATCCCGCACGCTGACGGCTCCGGCAAATAAACACGACCGGTGCGGGGACGCGGACGCGGGGCGCGGGGCGCGGGGCGCGGGGTGAGGCCAGCGGGCGCCGGCAGCTGTGCGCTCACACCGCCGTGTGTTTACAAACAGGCGCGCACGTGTGTGCGTGCGGGCCCCTGCGCCCGCGCCGCGCCTTCCTAACAGCGCTCTACATGCTCTGGGTTCGCTTAGAACCTTCACATGTCCCTCAAATACTTGGTTGGTATTTTCTAAGTTACCTCATGTGTGAATATGACAATATTGCTTCGTTACATAGAATTCTCTTTCATGCTGATTGTATGCCGATTATGATATTTTTGAACTGAGAATAATTAAGGTTTTGATTAAATAAACTTTCGTATACCTAATAACATTTAAAACCAATAGAAAGCTGTTTTGAAAACTTTAATGCTACTATAATGTTAGCCCTTGATCTGAAGAACTCAACAGCCTGTGATTGTGTGTCGCGTATTCAAGGTCAAGCACGTAACAAGGACCAATTGCCCGATTAGATTCCAGCTGCCACTGCCTTTGCAATGATGAATTATCTGTGCAAGTTTGCTTTTGTACATTGCGAAAGTTTCAATTGTAGTGACTACCACCAGCTATGGCATTCTTAGCCCTAAGATTCCAAAGTTTACGTTTTCAGATTAATAGGAATTATGCAGTATGGAATTAATCAGTTTACAGACACAGATTTTATTATTTTTTGCTTTTTTTTCTGATTTGACTACGTATTTTTTATATGAAGAAACGTTGCCCCACACTAGGAATTACTCCTGTATCGTAGGTGCGTTTACAAACATACAAAGTCACATACTCAAACAGCCAGACCCGGAAAAACTATTTGTAGGCCATACAAATATTTGTTCCGTGCGGGAATCGAACCCACGTCACGCGACGCAGCAGCCGATCGCTCAACCACTGCGCCAACCGTGCCGTCAATATAATCTAGTTGCAATTGAAAACTTTATAATTTCCTAATTAATAAACTTAATTTTGTAAATATCGGTCTACCTAAGGGAACAAAGCAAGGTGACATCGAATAATTCGTAGTATGGATTCTATGGAGTAATAGTGTATGTCACGAGTGAGCACTGTGAGCAAACGGCAGGTCGGCAGAGGGGGGCGCTCGGCCGCTGTCCGCGTTTGTTTATTAGCTGGCGGCCGATGAACTTAGCATAAATCAACGTGTCTCCGCCACCCACACACGCAGGCAAGCGATAAACTGCATCTTACACAACTCTCGCAAGTACGCTGCGCGGTTTGTAAAGTCGTCTTTCTTCACATCTCACGACAACACCCAAAACTTCTGGGCAAACATATTCTTTTCTATAGCAATTCTCAATATAACATCTAAAGTTTTTTATGCTATTGGTTCGTGCAGCGATTTTATTGTAGTTTTCCATAAGACGGTTAATGGGTGCGGTGCTATCTAGATTAGTACGACTTGCAGTTGTGGCAATGGACATGGCGACTAGGTCTAATTGTTTTGTACCGAGGTGTAGCTATATTCAATTCCGCTAGAAGATCGGGAACATTTAGTATACCGGTTACGATTTTATGGAACAGGATATAGTCTGACTCAGCTCTCCGGTGTTTGATGTGACTGAGCCCTTGACCACAAGAAGAATCTCCTGAACTGTCAGAACTTCTAAAATAAAGATATCTGGTGAAGCTTCTTTGGATACGTTCAATCCTGTTTACGTGAACACGGTAGGTAGGGTTTCAAACTGGAGATGCATAATTTAGTAGACTCCTCACGAGAGCTTGATGAGTACCTTTAGGTTAGAGATGGGTTGCAAATCTAGAGATATACTTTTTATAAAGCCAGACATTTTTGCAGCTTTGTCAGTGATATTCTCAATGTGAGCTTAGAGTCGAGTTGAACTCCCAGGTCACGAATCTAGTCCACTAGTAGTAGTGTAGTGTTACCCCATTTATTGAATAAGATATAGGTAAAGGTTTCCATTTCTTGGTAAATGTTATATGTAGTAGCACTGTTTCACGTTGAGGGACATACTGTTTTTTAAGCACCTGTCGTGAACTGCATCCAGGTCAGCCTGAAGTAAATTAACGTCGTCGGATGACTTTACCTCTTAAATATCTTTAAATCTTCAGCGAAAATAGAGTAATTGTTGTGTTTTACTGAAAGATCTGATGTCCATCTGTGTTTCCAAACGCTTACGAACCTAATCTCTTCAAAGTTAGAGTGAACCTCTGGCTCCTTCTGGGTAAGCTCACTCCATTGATGACTTTATCTCTGTCATCTCTGACCAAGACTAGAGAAAAGAGCAAACACATACCAAATAGAAAAAAGAACCTTTTATAGAGAGTTGGGCCCAGGAGCGAACCTTGGGGGACACCACAAGTAGATAAATAAACGTGAGACTCATGGCCCTTTACTCTTTGTTTTCTTTCCGTAAGATACGATTTAAACCAAAGAAGCAATTGAACAAATATGCCGAATCCTTCAAGTTTCTTTAAGAGCAGTGAAGACACTGCTGAAATCAGTGGACATAATTGAAAAAACGGTTCATTAATGTGGATGTCTAGCAGAAAATTAACTCAGTAAAACAATGAACAGGTACAAAAAGAAAAGATTTTTATTAGTACCTACAGCAGAATAAACATTCACAATATTATAGATTCTAAATAAGTAGGTACAGTTATCTCAAAAGTTGCTGGTACTGGTTCCCAAACTAAGCTGTCGCTTGTATTTTGGGACACAGTGTTCAGACGTGGATGTTGTTACAATTTTGTTTGTCTAGGTAGATTTGTTGTGAATGTGAACTTAATTAATTAATAACTTTAAGGGGTTATATTATAGTGAAGCGGTGAGTGTGTCTGCATGTGAATGATTATGTGTAGGCGCATGCGTGTGTCGGTCGGTGTGTGTGTAGGGTCGAAATTATTGCGTGTGGTATTTTTTTTTTTATAAATTATCATGGATAAAGTTATAAGAGAAGATAGAAGTGCAAACTTTTCATTACATGAGAGATACATTTTGGTATCACTTGTACAGAAATACCAAACTGTGTTAGAAAATAAACAAATTGATGCTAATAGTAGGCTTGTTTTTGTTGAAACTGCTTGATTTCTGAAATCAAGATTTTTTGTTTGTTAGTTAAGTACCTAGTGCCTATTGGTGTAGGTTACTGACAGAACATCGTATCCAATCTTTACGTCCATGGTATAGAAGGAATTAATAATTATGTTTTGATAGGTTGTCTATACCTAAGTAAAATCAATTCAGTAATTTTTATATTATTTTTTATACAAAACAAAAAATATATATCTATACTTATAATAAATCTGTAGAGAGGTCAATTCTGTACATGAGATATATTTCCAAAATAACTATCAGGGGGTGATTAGGGATCGATACTGATGCCAAAAATGCAATCAGTACAATTTTTGTCTGTCTGTCTGTCGGTCTGTCTGTCTGTCTGTATAACCGTTATAGAAACAAAAACTATTCGACGGATTTTAATGAAACTTGGTACAATTATTATTCATACTCCTGAGCAGGTTATAGTATACTTTTCATCACGCTACAATCAATAGGAGCAGAGCAGTGAAGGGAAATGTTGGGAAAACGGGAGAAGTTACTCCATTTTTTAAGCTTCCGTCGCGTGTGCAACCTTAATGGTGAAAGCTACACAGAAATCATGTATGACGGAAATATTCTCCTTAAAATTATATAAAAAATATCCAACGACAGCATATGTCTATCTTTTATGATTGATAAACAATAACACGTGTAACTCCCGATAGCTTAGCAGTTCGAAGCTTTCTGATTGTATTTGTCTACTCTTACGTTTATAAAACTCTCAGTCGTCCCTAATTAACATTAATAAAAGTTAACATTATTAACTATTCCATAAAAAAATAATCATAGAAATCGGTATAGAAACACCAAAGTTATACATGAAATACGCTAATCGCGAGTGAATACTGAATCATGCTATAAGGATTATTTTTGTATAGGGTCGCGAACGCACAGGCAGGCGGCTAGCTTGGCGCCTAGAGGCTAGCGAGTAGCTTCGGAAAACGGCTTACGACAGTTTGCAATATCCTTTAATAATTATAATGTCGAGGGGAAGATGGTTATAATTTCGCTTTACACCAAACGAGTAAATTATAAATGTGAAAGTTTGGTTGTTTGTTACTCAATCACACCAGAACGGCTTAACGGATCTTAATGAAATTTAGAACAAAGATAGATATTATAGTCTGGAATAGCACATAAGCTTATTTTCATCCCGGGAATATGTTCCCTAGGGATCACGCGGGCGAAGCCGCTGGCAGAAGCTAGTTTATAATATATTTTTATAAATTTTATTAAAAACGGGTAAACTCTTGGCCCAAATCTCACCTGATGGAAAGTGATGATTAGGCCGAAGATAGAAGCGAGCTTTACCCAGAATCCTTTAACACAGAGGAACTGGCCATCATACCTCTAACTGCCGGAACACAACAATGCTGTTAACACTGTTGTTATGGCGACAGACTTAGATAAGATGGTGGTAGCTTGCCAGGCGGACTGAGAACAAGTCCTACCATCAACCAAACCGAGCAAAGAATTTGCCCCCGCTGGGAATCGAACCCGGGACCTCTGGGTCTGAAGTCTGAATCAGGTGGTATAACCACTAGACCACGGAGGCGGTTAGTGTCACCTGTTTAGCACCACCCGGGGACAACGTGTAGGGATTTGCTGAAGGGTATTCTCCTACGGACGCGGGTGACTCGGCCCCCGAAATAATAATGAAAAAAATCTTATCACCTTTGCGTTTTAGGAGTTATTTTATGTTTTATTAAATTATGCACTTGGTTAACTGCATCTTTCAATAAACTTCTAAAATCTAGCGAAAAAAATCAGTTTCCTCGAAGTCCGTAAAATAATCAATACACGAATCCTCGGTATCCGTTGCAGCCTAGAATATTCTAATTTATCCAATTGATGATCAATTAAATCAATAAAATCCATTTTTATTGACAACAGATAGACAAATGTTCATTAATCTAAACTTGTGATTTAATTGTCAAGTAAACACGCTAATTGGCAGACGACGTGGCAAGTAAGTTACTGGTCAGTCAGTTAATCATAAGATTAGTGCTACTCGAACGTCGTGAAACTGACACGTACAGTCACCCGTAAGGTGACTTTAACTGGCGATTAGTCTACTCAATACTTTACTCAAGGGTGGTGGAAAAGGCCCTTAGACTGTTGAATTGTCTTCTGGCAAAGGCTGTCTTAGTAGGGGAACAGGCGCATGCAATTTATCTCTCTACGGGTATTAGGGGCAATAGGTGGGACTATTCGTCTAACTATATGTCTTCTCAAGGTGGATTTAAGGCGAGGTTGCAGTACTGTGTGTTTTGACGAACAACAGCGACTGTCCGGCGAGCGAAATAATACCTAAATTTTGATTGTTTTTTCTTCTTGGCGAAAACTGATAAAGAAATAATACAATATGGTTTCAACATTTACTTCAAAAATAAAAAGCTCTATCTATTGATATAACTTTTTTCGTGATAAAACCTCTTAATTGTAATTTAGTGTCATGTTTGATAAAAAAAAGTATCGAGCCAATCATTCTAAATCGCGTTTCTATCTTTACGATTTACTTGAGCGTATGTTCAATTTTTAGTGTACGTTACCCCAGCAAGAAAGTATCTCCTAGAGTTAAATGAGTGGAACGTATAGTTGGTGCCTTGTCTGGTGTAAATGTGCCCCCACATAAAAAATGTGTGCCCCCTGTCGTTTTGGAAAAAAACGGAAAAAACGATTCTTGCTGGGGTAACGTTTTTCTAGCAGGAAAATTCTAAACGAATGATCGGAGAGAGAAAAATTGTGCATGGCCAGAGAGCTTACATGTGTGCCAAAATGTGCCCCCAAAAATAAAATCTGTGCCCCTTCAGATTTACGAGATATTGCATTTCCTGCTGGAGTAACGTTTTGATGAATCGTATATCTCTAAAACCATTGCATGTGCCCATGTAGAATAAACATACACGAGTAGCTCTTAATGTGTGCCCATATGTGCCCCAAATTAGATTTAAGAAAATATTTATAGTTTTCAAGTTATCGCGGTTTTATGAAAACCAGAAAAAACATCGCAGCGCCTAAATGAGACAAGGTATAAGTTCGCTGAAAACTGTATTCGGTCCTTCTTGACGCTAATAATAACCATACAAAGTTTCAAAACTGTTCATGCATGCGTTTTTGAATAATCTTGCTAAAAGTCGAAACGATGGAGTCATAGTTTTGACGGAAAAATACAAGGAATCGGCTCAATCCCAGATGTGTAGGTGTAAACCAAAATCTTGTGCCTTTAGTCAAAAATATATGGTGAAAATATTCAGCTTGGAATGTTTCGCATTATGTAAATATTAACAAAAAACCAAAATATGTAATCAACGGCTGGTTATCCGACCAAATTTGAATGACTACTAAAAAGCGACGGATTCATACATATCGATGACCTTCTTAACTTTACTCACTAACCGGTTCACATGTGTTGTGCCTGAGTACATTGAAGTAGAAAAGTAATAAGTAATAAAATAAAGTTTTTATTGGATTATGTTCTACTAGCTGTTTCTATGACCTTACTCATGATTAAGTTTGTTATAAATAGTAGCCTAAATGCTATTTAAAGGTAAGCTATCTTCTCCATGATGCCCAGTAATTTATGTGTGAACGAAAAAAATACATCCAGATATTTGATATTTGCCAGGTCTTTGAGCCAAAATTTGATGGTCCCGATGTTTAAAAAAATATAGGTAGTTCATGAAATGTGTGATGAATACCAACTACTAAAAAGAGGAAGCTCTTTTTCGTATATAAATAAAAAGCCCGTATTTGTCTTTTTATATGTATTTATATATATTGATGAGTAACAGTTTTTCATCATTACGGGAATCCTCCAACCAGACCGTGAAATTCAAAATTTCTTGCATTTTTTGCAATTTGCAGGCCAGTGCTAGGTTGTATGTTGATTACAATATTGTTCGCGGCTGTAAGACGTATGTAGTTACAGAATTATAATCATCAAAATCACCAATACAACCTTCCAAGTCCATAAAGGCGTAGGAGCATTCCCCTCAACCAAATAAATTTTGGTACCTACAGTTTTGAGAGTTGTAATTAGTGTATACCTATAGTCAACCGCACTATGATCAGTGTTGCAACAACGTGTTTCCATTTTGTATGTCGGATTACGTACCTATGAGGGATGAGGTGTTAATGTTGTTAAATATATTTATTTATAGCCCAATACCATCAGATAATTTGTGCACATTCGATGTTTACAGTTATATCTTTATGCGGTTTACTATACTAACACACTGAACACTAACACATTGAATTTTGAACACACTATATGAATCTATGTATAAGCAAATTACTCGTAAGAAAATTATTTATCTGTGATTTCCAATTTAACATTTTTTTAACAAAATATTATACTTACTTATACATACAGATCTGTGATTTTTTTGTGATGCGAATTTACTAATTATATGTTAGACTTCGATGAAAAACTGATCTGTGATTTAAATAATAATGTGACTACACAACGTGCAAATAAATTTCTAATATTTAAAGGTAGGAAATTTGATCTGTGATTTGATGCAATAATTACTTTAAGAATTAAAACAATAATTTCCACATCAACAAGCTGTTTCATTATAGTCACAAGATCCATTTAATATATTTTTTAATTAGCCCCCAAAACTTTTGAACGCGAATGTATGACAACAGCTTAGGTATAATACGTCCAATAAAGAAGGTCATGGATTTGTATGAATCAGTCGCTTTTTAGTAGTCATTCAAATTTGGTCGGATAACCAGCCGTTGATTACATATTTTGGTTTTTTGTTATTATTTACATAATGCGAAACATTCCAAGCTGAATATTTTCACCATATATTTTTGACTAAAGGCACATGATTTTGGTTTACACCTACATATCTGGGATTGAGCCGATTCCTTGTATTTTGCCGTCAAAATTATGACACCATCGTTTTGACTTTTATCAAGATTATTCAAAAACGCATGCATGAACAGTTTTGAAACTTTGTATGGTTATTATTAGCGTCAAGAAGGACCGAATACAGTTTTAAGCGCACTTATACCTTGTCTCATTAAGGCGCTGCGATGTTTTTTCGAGTTTTCATAAAACCGCGATAACTTGAAAACTATAAATATTTTCTTAAATCTAATTTGGGGCACATAGGGGCACACATTAAGAGCTACTAGTGTATGTTTATTCTACAGGGGCACATGCAATGGTTATAGAGATATACGATTCATCAAAACGTTACTCCAGCAGGAAATGCAATATCTCGTAAATCTGAAGGGGCACAGATATTATTTTTGGGGGCACATTTTGGCACACATGTAAGCTCTCTGGCCATGCACAATTTTTCCGGCTCCGATCATTCGTTAAGAATTTTCCTGCTAGAAAAACGTTACCCCAGCAAGAATCGTTTTTTCCGTTTTATTCCAAAACGACAGGGGGCACACATTTTTTATGTGGGGGCACATTTACACCAGACAAGGCACCAACTATACGTTCCACTCATTTAACTCTAGGAGATACTTTCTTGCTGGGGTAACGTACACCAATTTTTATATAATGATTTTTATTTATTAAAAAACTTCTAATTAATTAGATTTTCAGACGTTCAAAAATCTTAAAAAGTACTGCAACCCTGCGCCTGCCTTAAGCACATAGAGCTGCCTGACAGTCAGAGTAGAGTGTTGCGGTGGGGTACCTGTATGGTTTTTTTTTTTTTATATATTTATAGGCGTACGATTCATTACTTTCAGAACAGCTCTTTGTGCCCTCTCCAACTTGAGAAGGAGCATTTTACCAGCCCCACCCCAGACAGGAATGCAGTATTGGATAACAGACTGACACAGGGCCAAGTAGACTAGTCTTAACTCTTCTGGAGAGTCTCTGAGTAATTTAAATATATGTATGAGCCTTCTCACTCTTGATGTAACTGTGTCTATGTGTTTCTCCCATCACAGTCTGCCATCCAAATACACACCCAGGTACTGTGCTCACGTGTAAGTTCTGGACACGTACAGTTTTTATCGAGAAATGAGCAGACGTGGGCTTTAACAGTGAAGTCTTGTGGCGGAGAGGTGGTTTTCCTGATTCAGAAGGTCACATAATGGGTTTTTTTGATGTTAAGTGTTAAAAAGTTGTCTGGGAGACATGACATGATTTTTGCCACAGAGTGTTTAGCGACCTCCTTGACGGCGGTCCAATTTGGACCAACAAGGATAGTGGTGTCATCAGCGTAGGTGAAAATTTTAGTGCTAGGAAGAGAGATTTGGCAGAGATCGTTTATATACAGCTGGAAAAGCGTGGGATCGAGTACGCTTCCTTGCGGAATTCCGTAGGTGACCGTGTCCTCATCACTGAAGAATTCGCTTATCTTGACTCGCTGTTTCCTATTTGTCAGGTAACTTTTAAATATGTCGTGGATGTTACCCCATAAACCGAGCTTCTCCAACTTAGCCAGAAGAATCGGGACAGAGAATATGTCAAATGCCTTGGAAAGATCTAGAAAAATACACATACCTACATCTATTCTTAATGTCCAATTTTTTAACTATAGCACTTGTTGAATCAGTTACAGCATCTTGGGTGCTGTATCCCGAGCGAAATCCGTATTGATTTAGGGCTATAATTTTAAACCTATCCAGAGATTTCTTTAGTGCTCGATTAAGTGTTCTCTCTAAGATTTTCGAGATTGCAGTCAAAATTGCAATGGGGCGGTAGTTGTTGACACAGTCTCTGTCGCCACCCTTGTGGATGGATTATGGCTTTTATAAAAGCATTGGGGAAAACACCAGTATCGATGGCAAGATTACAAATATGAGTGATGGGAGACGGGTCAATACTCCGCGATTTTCTCTGACAACTGTGGATGAAATGCCGTCCCAGCCTGTGGCACATTCAGGTCGTAATTCTATTATTCTCGAGTCTATTTGTGATTCCGTTTCCTACAGAATAGCGAGCGAGTTTGGTAGATGTTCAATATTGTTGGTCGCGGCTGAGCCAGAACCAGATTTTGAAGAGAGGATTTTGGAAGCCAGATCTTTTCCAATGCAAGTGAAAAAGTTACAGACTTGACTGGCAGAATTTATAGGCTACAAAGTACTGGTTTTAATAACCATAAAGACGTAATGTAACTAAGTGCTTTCTAATTTAAACTGTTAGTTCTGAACACCACTGTCAACGAGTGAGTCGCGGTCGCAGCGTCAGCTGTGAGTGCTTGTGTTTAGCTCACTACCGGCTGAAACACGAGGCTTGATGAGAGCAGCCATGTTCTGATTTGCCGAGACCGGTAACAAACACAAGCACAAGCAACCAAGTGGTTGCTTGTGCTTGTGCACAATCGAGTGATTGTGACCAGAATTCGACCATAAATGTCTGTAACTTCAAATTGTGAACAGCAATAAAATTATTACAAACAACATTAGTCTAATCGAGGAACGACGGACAGTGAAACTTTTAATCTTTAGGATACGGAGAGCTTTGTCGCAAAGTAAAGAGAAGCATACCAAAGGACATCAGGAAGTGCAGTGGCCGGCACGAGTCATGAGCAGAGATCATTGGCGTATCTAGGGATTTTTTCCAGGCATTTGCTCATGCTGCTCTAAGTGCTCTACTAATAACTGCTCCCTCGGATCAACCATGCGCGTAATGGAAATAGGTGGATCAATTTTAACACACATTAGGGACAGCAGCGGTGGCAGACAAAGAGACGAGACCAAATATGCACACAATTTTATAAATCCTTATACTCCACCAATAACCTCAACTCTTAACTGAAACTTACACATGCCCGATGACATTCCAATAAATGGCTTTTAGAAGTCCACCGTGCTCTTAGCGGTATAATATTCAACCGACGTCCTGGTGAAGACGGTGGCAAGACTGAAGCACTAAGAGTCATGCGATAGTTGTTTATTAAATGCTGTGATTGTCTGTAAGTGTTGCAGCACTATAAGAATTTGTTAAAATGCTTGTTATATTTAATGTGCATGCAATGTTGATGATCCTAATAAATAAATAAAAAGTTGGAGAAACAACCTTATTCCATAATGTCTGTACCCTTTTTAACACCATTCTCAAAACAAAAATTGTCCCGGTAATTTTTGCCACTGAAACATATTAAGTATTGCTTCACAAGAAAGGAAATATATCAGGTATCTGTAATTATCGCCTCATTAGCTTAGTTTCCTATCTCTAAAAAATATTTATTTAAACTTTACAAAACCGCATATTAGAGACGCTATACCTCCACCAACCTCTGGAACAAGCTGGTTTTCGTCGAAATCTTTCAACCGCTGACCACCTGATGCACACCGGCTGTACATAAACAGCAAGAGTATAATCGACCTATAGACATAACTCGCGTTTGTGGATAACTCAAAGGCTTTCGATATTTTAGCCCACAATGCTATATTCTCTTGCAATACAACGACAACGCGTCCGGCCATGAAATAAATAAAAAGACAAGCTGTACGCTACTTCTCAAAGGACTGGCACAAAATTGGAGGAGACTTGAGAAAGCGGAAGGAGGGAAGAGAGGCCTTTGCCCTGCAGTGGCATAGTACGGGCTCATAATATTAATATTATAAAATTATGATAAATCGCATGTATTGCATTATATTCTTATGTTATACGATAGTTCCTTTAGAAAGTAGATTATGTTTAAACGTAACCAAGGAACATAGTAGATGTTCTGCAGTTTCTACCTAGATTAGATTAGATTAGATTATAGATTAGATTTATTTTGTAAAACATGAGTACAGTAAATAGGTCTTATATATAATGATGATGTTGCTACATGTTTTGCCATTTATGGCGTACAAAATCAGTGGAACAATCAGATAAAGTAATTCAATTAACAAAATAAATCAAGTTAAAATTATAAGTACCTATAAAATCAAGTTTCAGTCAGAATTTCCATGTCAAAATTTAAGTTGAATAATAAAAAGTGAATTTATAAACCAACTTATATGTATTTTTAAATTTATTCGTGCCTCGAAAAGTACTTACATGAAGCCGTTGATCCCCGCTTTCATTTACAGATCTAGGTATATGGAAGTCTGACGCCAGAATATCGGACTCTAGTCTTGTCACGGAGATTTGTGTTACCCACTTACTAGATTATGAAGGTCATATATGCGGTCTTGATAAGTATATCAATATAAACGAAATAAAGGAAATGTTTATGGCATCCTTTCGTTTGTCATTTTAGATACCAACCTATCTTTATCGTAAGTCTCTCTAGCCAAAATTGAAACAGACGAATGGTGATTGAAAAGCGAATGCAGCAAGATCTGTGAGTGCACCAACAGCGCCAACTGTCTCAGTTTTACAACAGCAGTTCCGAACCTAGAGAACATATCATTTGATATCATACAACCCCGCCGATTTTATATGATTTATGACTTTTCTGAAGCATATTATATTTTGAACCAAACAAAATTCAAGAAATCAAGACACACACAAACAATTTAAATATTGCATTGAAAATATTTTTAAGTATGATAATAACTAACTGCAGTGGGTAACGATCCTTGCCTAGTTAAAAGGAATAAAAAATAATTACAAATTATGATAAATGATAAATTATTTATTTATTTGTAAGTAGGTTGTAAATATGTCTACTATTATAAAGCAAATACTAATATTATAAAGCAGAAGAGTTTGTTTGTTTGTTTGGTTGAACGCGCTAATCTCAGGAACTACTGGTCCGTGTCAAAATACGAAGTAACTAACAAAAACACCGACTTCCGAAATTAAAGTTATTTTTTTCTTTGTAGTGTTTATTATTTGGAAGTCGGTTGTATTTTTTTGTAAAAGTTTTTTATTTTTCTCTTTTTAGTGGTACCTCACACCTAACAACACCACTGCAAAATCGCAGAAAAGTAAAATACGGAATTTCGATTACTTGGATGTCATAACACTATCATCCAAGTAGACGAATTCCAGCTATTTCGATTTTAAATACAAAGTTCGAAACCAATTTTGATAAAATTTAAATGGGACCAATCTGCAAGTATATATCCTTTCAGATAAAATAAGAATTTTTCAAATCGGTTCATAATTGTCGGAGTTATGAGGTAACAAACATACAGAATTGAGAACCTCCTCCTTTTTGGGAAGTCAGTTAAAAATACTTTCAGTGTTAGTTAGCCCATTTATCGAGGAAGGTTATAGGCTATTTATCATCACGCAAAGGCAAATAGGAGCGGAGCAATAGTGGAAAATGTGACGCAGACGAAGTTGCGCGGGTCAGCTAGTGTATGATAAATGTCTAGCAGATTCCAAAACCAGAAGGATCTCCAATTAATTTATGCTTGTAGATTTATAAATAGTTTTGTACGAACAAATCCAATTGTACGAACAAATGTCAATTGTTTAATTTTTATTTTGACAGCGACGCTCAGCGAATGAATAAAATTTGAATAATCGTTTATTTAATTTAGTTTCAGTCGAAAATATGCATTATTTAAAACACAGATAGTAAATTCACGTCTCTGTTGGGTCTGAGGCGAACGATGTATGGACGCGTAGCAATGTCCTTTTAACTACTATTTTTTTATTTAAAGGAGATGTTTCACTTTTGTATGGAACGCCGGCCATAACATGTACCCTTTAGGAAAAGTGGGAAACTTACCCTTGAATAGAATAAAGTAACATTTTTTTCATAATATCAAATGTTTTTAATGTACAAGAAAAAAAATAAAAATGTTTGACGTTTGTCGTGACAGTTATGACAGCCATGATGAGATGTTGTAGAGATGACGTTTACATGGAAATAGTTGTTTGTTTATCACTGTATATTATTTATATTACCTATATTATTATGTTTTTGTGTATATCAGAGAACTGTGGTCTTTCTAATGAAACATTGGACAAAATGACTCAACAATCCACGATCAAATATTTTTAATCATTTTCTTTCAGCTCATCTTGATTATAATGGTTATAAAAGTTATGTGTTGAATCCCTGCTGTAGACAAACACGTTGTTTTGTTCAATACACATTTTTCAGAATATGGGTCTCACTTGTCTTATGATAGTAAATGGACGATATGCTATGTTGACTCCGTAATTGGATTGATATGGTATGGTACTATAGATTAGAAAGTAAACGTAATTGTAGAACAAGTATTCTACATAAAAATAAATGATACAACAAATCAGCTTTCAAAACCTTATTCTTCTTCTCTCACTAAAACATCATCAAGAAAAGATGCTGGTGCCACAATATGAGCCCAACAGACCATCTATATTACTATACTCTTTGCAACAGACTCAGTGTTTATGTCAACACGAACATTTAGATTTTTTTTTCGTTCAGAAATTGTTCAGAAGTACGCTTCAGAAAATAGATTAAATATTTTTATAAGTACATACGAAATCGTCACACTTGATGTTTGTCACATTTTATGATTTATATAAAGATGTATAAGAGAATAATAATAGTTATTAATAGTACAAGAAAACGTACCTTTTATATTTTATCGTCTACGTGAAATTATGTTTTGATGTGATAAGATTTCAGATCGAAAGCAGGCTATGCAAACTACGAGACGCCATGTTTAATAGAATATGGCAATAATTGAAAAAGGATTTCTTTTTGTGCACTACAAATACGGCTTAAAGTCACAAAAAACACAGTCACTCATTTTTGAGTTAAGCTCGCCTTTGTACATGAACTTTCCATCACTGTATATTATTAAGCTGTTTTGGTGTACAATTAAGAATTAAGAATTAAAAAAATATTTTTCCTCAATTCGTGGTATTATTCCCTATTTTTCGGTAAATGTATATGTGATGGCCGAAAATGAAACATCTCCTATACCTTGCCCTTGCATTTTTGGTCCTTCGAGCCGGATTTAGCGTAATATACACTGCAGTATAGCAATCAAGTACAGTAAAGTGTTTCAATAGGAACTAGCAGTGAAAGTGCTTGTACTGCCAGCAATAGTGCAGTACATAGCAGCAGCAACATCAATTAGCAGATCCACACTTCCAAATATAACCTATAAATGCTAACTGATGAAATTAATGGTATGTTTTTCATTTAAGGAGACATGGTCATAGCCTCATTATCTGACCTCTAATGTGAACCCAGGGCCTCACAACAGCTGCATCACATTGGAAGCCAACCCCGATATTGTTGCGAAAAAACAAGGCAGATTTAATAAATCTTAGGATTAGGTGGGTATAACCAGCAGTCTTAGCTTTAGAAACTTAATAATGATTTTCCCTAGTATAAACTGAACCCAAAACACACTGCTTAGGTTTTCTGAAAGCACATTTGAAAGAAATAGAATAGAGGATGTAGTGAAAATGTAACAGAAACAATGGACCCTCAATGGCCTCAACCGTGCTGCGTTAAATACGCGCGTTCAGTAATGACAGACGACATTCCGTGGAATTAGGTGAGAGGTCAAGTGCCAGCGCGCGGCAGGCGGCAGCGGCGGTGGCGGCGCCGGGCGGCAGTCGCGAGCCGGCAGCGTGGCGAGAGCCCCGGAGCACACGCCGCTCCCCTCTCCCAGACGCATCAGTTACACGTCTCATAATCATAAGCCCAGCTGTAGGTACACTGCAGCATCGTAGGTAGTTTCATGTAAGAAACGTCTGATAATGTTGTCTTCGTTATAAGAAGCCAGGGTTCGTATGAAGGGTGCATCTTAGCTCTAACATTAAATCTTCCAGGTGGCGTCTGTAATCGCTGATTTGCGACTTACATTTGACAAACTTTCTGTTAAAATTTAATTCAGTTTGGATCAGTAGTTGGATTTTATGAGCATTTTTGCTTATTTCATTTTTTTTGTATATTTTAATCAATGTGAGTGAATCACGGTGTAATGAGTTGTCTTGCCCTAAGAAGTTCACGCCGCAATTCTTCTTATTCTTCCACACATCTTGAGGCGTCCTCTCAACAGTCACCTACTGCCTGGCGGTGCTTAGAGTAGCTATGATTTGTTAAGACTGCTGGACAGAGATACCTTCAGAGATTTATGCTTCTTAGCTACGTGCCACTTCCTAGTTACAGAGGACAAAAGAATAACTTAGTCGGCGAGGGATGGCAACACGTTCAAGGTTCTAGGCTAAAGTAAGTTGTGCTGAACTCCTGGAGTCCGGGCAGTTCTCATAATACGTAGCGGGAAAGGATGCTGCTTAATTCGCGAGCCCGGTGCAAGATGGCGCGCGGAGGTTGTTTCGTGAATAATGTCAGTTAGTGACAGTTACCAAAAGTATTTAGGTTACTATTTTATTATTACTTTATTAGCTTTACGTTTGATAACTATCAGTATAAGAGTCAGTAACATTATAAATGCATGTGTCATTAAATTCGAGAAACACCACATGATATCTTATTGATAAACTCAATACTTACTTACAATACTTTGAACATAGACATACAGTGATAAGGCTAAAAAAATACCGCAGCCAGCTCGGTATATGTTTAGAAACCTTTTATTGGTGCGACTCTTTAACAAGTGCGACTTGAGTGGAGGACTTTGGTTAAAACCGAAGTTCATGATTTTGAGATACGGCGGCGTCTTGAGCTTGATGCCAAGCGAGACCAGTTAAAACCCGACAACTTGCGGCAGTTAACTTTGATTTTATAGATGGTGTGCTCACGTGCCCGCAATGTGCGAGGATCTTCACAAAGAAGATTGGTTACATAAGCCACATGCGAGCTCACCGACATTAATTACAGCGTAGTCGAAGCACTCGCCTTGGCCAAAATCATCATCATCATTGGCTACATTTTACTTTAGTTTAACTTCGGACCTATTTGCTGAACTGTAATAGTTTTTCTTTCAAACGTCGCCTTCAAACAGCCAAGCTGAACCAGATTGAACATTGAGTTTTTATCACTCAACTGTCAAGTTATAGCTTGATTTTGATAAAACTTTTAGAATCAACAGTTATATTACCAAGTTTGGATTAAGTTTTGACTGCATTATTTGGTGATTGTTATTTATAGCGACTACTGTCGCAAATTCGCTACTCACTACTTCCGTGATGCGTGCGAGGTGGGTGCACCAGATGTTGGTTCAGTAAGCATCTAACAATACTCTGGTGGAAAGGAACTTCTTAGTAATGATTTGTGTGAAATTGAACACTCATGCTACAATAATTCATTGCTCCTTGCATAAGTATGATGTTGATTCTTAGAGTCATAATTCTAAAGTTCAGTTACTTTACGTTGTTGTGTTTAATTATCTAATGTAGGTCCTTTCAAATTATTCTTATTTAAATGTGTTGGATATAATAAGTTATACTGAGAAGCGTTCAGAATCAGAATCAGAATCAGTTTTATTTGTTAACACAGCGTTCATCTGCTACTACTATTTGTGCAAAATATACATGACTTTAATAAATTTGCGTAGACTTGTATTTTAAGAGTATGTCACACACGAAATTTTTATTTTTATTGATTTCTTTCGATTCATTAATCTACTAATGAATATATTATCTGTCTAAGTGTCTAGCCAAATAGCGGATTTTAGAAATGTGAATGGAATGAGTATTTTTGTGTTTAGAGAAGAAATACGGTCAGATTGAATAATAATTTTGGTACATTTTAAGCAATCAATTTTATTTTTGTTTTCTTAGATTTGGCTTTCCGTGGTTTTCTGTTTCCGCCGTCTGCACCAGTAAATTACTAGTACACCAGCAATCAGCATAACTGAAATAGTTACCGTACTCAGTTTATTCTCAATTGCTTGGCGGAGTCAATGAAATAACAAACATTGCGAACAGCTGCGGACACACTTACGGACACACAACTGCTGAGAGACGAGCTCGAGTCAGTAGCTCGCCGATACTGCCGTTCTGTCGCTGTATGGTTGTTTGTTCCAACAAGCATGTAATTATAAAAACGTTCATCATAGCTGTATGTTTCGTGTCACTTACAAATCGCACATTATCTGAAACTGTGTGACTAATCTGACTCACATAATTTAATGTCGTGAATGATGTCACAATCAACATAAACTGGATGTGTTTTTAACTTTTTATATAGTTCTCATTCTTCTCGAATAGATGCTTAATATTTTAGATTGTTTGGATCCAACAGGTAGATACTTTAATTGATGCATCTGTGACATTCATTCAATTCAAAAAGTTCAGATGTATATTCATTTAAGGGTCGTTGTTATTGTCGGTATAAGTTTTTTTTTATCCCCAGCTTTTCTTTAGCTTTCCCGAATTTACTGTGAATATGCGTTACCATTTAATTTTACAAGTTTTGTCAACGATGCTCGACTTCTATGAAATCTTCATTGTTTTCACAGCCTATCAATTTCGATCATTCTGAGTTACGTCGAGAATTTTTTATCGTAAATCAAGTAGCCGTCTCCCTCCCACAAAAAGCTAATTCAAAATCTTGATGACAATTTGTGGCTGTGGTCGTATCATTCCAAGTTGAATTGTTGCTGAATCCCATGCAGGATTTATTAATTTCAAATAAGTAGGTAGTGAATAACATTTTAAGAAGCGAAAGAAATGAATTCTTTGGTCCACAAATACAAGAAAATAGCGTAGTTTATGGTGCGCTTTCTTTTTGAATCATTGCTGAGCTTGGTTCTGCCTGTGTCGACTCGCCTCGCCCGCTCGCGCATCGCGATGGCTCATGACCACGTGGGTGCCTCTTGTGGCGGAACCTGGAGCAATGCGCCCACTTGACATTGAGTTTTATCGAGTCCGTTTCGTGTTTCGTAACGGTTACAAGTAAAACTAGGTATGTTTATTTGACAGAAAAGTCTTATTCTGACTGATTCTCTTGAGTTGTTTCTCAATAAAAGTATCTAAAGCCTCCATCAACTGGTTTAGTCAGACTTATATATTAATGTAACTTGTGTTGTTGTTAGAGCCAGATCTTCAGCGTTGTCTTGTAATGGTGAGCCGTGAGAAACTCTATAAGGTTTGCTAGTTTTCATTAGGTAGCCAAGCCACCTATGTACCTAGGTTCTAGGTATAGGTAGGACTGTTGTTCGTTATTTAATGTGCTCCTGCTCTCTGTTCTGCTGAGCAGACGCATGGGGGACATGAATAAGACTCCGCACGCTACGCGTGATGGTGGTTAAGTGTACATCCGCTCGAAACCATAGAGTTACCTACCTACCTAGATTTTGAAACTCTTTACGATATTTTCATAATACATTCATGAATTCGTCACTATTAGTGATACTGAAACGCTAGCAGCAGCGATTCTATATGACGTGTCGACTAGAATTGCCTAATTATCATCTTGTGTAAATTATTTTACCTATGTTCTATATTAGGCTCATAAGATTACGATCAAGGCTTCGGTCGGTGGACTGTCTTTTACTTGGCTAAGTACTTACTTACATAAAGCAAAATGCTCAACTCATCACCTAAATAAGCAGGTATATCGACACTACATCATAATTTAATCCGAACTGGGTACTGAATGCATTTGGAGGAACTTTATTTTTATTTTGTAGCACACTAATATTTAACTTTGGCGACCTTTTAAATACTTCCTTCTACTCTAAAGATAACTTAACATTTTAAATTGATGAAATGCACAGTTGTATATCAGGAATTTCTTGTCTGCTGAATGAAACAGCCACCGTAGTCATCATCGATTTGGTTACGACATGGCTCCACAGCCCAACGTTTATTAGTAATCCCGGGAGATGGAAGCTCCCCGAACAAACATCTAGCACAAACTCTGTTCCAGTCCGTCCCGCGTTCACTGCTCACCTTTAAGAGTTTTGTATAAATCCCAAAGTGTGTCGGAAAGTATGCACACCGTGCCGTTGCCGGTGTGTCGGGACTCGTTTAGAAAGCACTGCTTCACACAGACACTGGCGCTCGCACCGGCCTCGCACACGAGGTGAACCGGCTCCACCACTATTCACTGCACTCTGGTTGCACTCAGATCGCTCACAAGCTCCTCAACAACACTATCACTGATTTGTTTCAAGTTTCACAAGTAATGCTCCGGGTCGCGGTTAGGTTCGCGCGACTGTATGTAGAGGTGTGCGGGGGGGAAGCGCGGAGCGGGCGCCTTAGGTACGTGCACAGCGTGGCGCCGTCGGTGGCTGACTGGCCGGACTGCATCGGCGAGCTGTTGGAAAGACCGGTTGGCGGCCGGGCGTAGGGCGCGGGGAGCGGCGCGGTTCGCGGAGCGGCGGGAGGGGGCGGAGGGGTACACGGCTCTCTCCGCACGCAGCTTGCCCTATAAACTTGCTTTCTGGCTGCTCTCATATCGTGAGTAGGCTGGCTGACTGGCTCCCCGTGCACTTTTGAGAAAGGCAAATTATTCGCATCGCCGAGGTTTCATTTCGATACGTATCATACCACTGCTTGGCCGGCTGTATCTCGTCGAGTACCTAGTCGACTAGTTAGTAGTTTGCAGAACCGGCTCTGTTTACAAAAGTTAACTAGGTAGGATTCTTAGTTCCTATACCTAGGCACTTCTTAGGTACCTACTACTTACTCACATAGATATAGCTCAAGTCTGTTGAATTTAAATCCTATTTTATAACATAAGTTAGGTGACGTACCTACATATAGGGTTGTGTATTGTGTTCAGGTTTGCCCGCAGTTGTAGTCGCGCTCGCTGTGGGCGAACTGTGAATGGCGGCCGCCGCCGCCCGCGCCGGGCGCTGGCAGTTGGCAGAAAGCTCGAAAGCTTTGCACCGCAAGTATGACACTATTACTAGGTAGTCTACTAAACTATCAACTGAATTCATAAAGCAAAAGTTTCATAGCTAACCCTAGGTATTGTAGAAAAGTAGGTATCAATAGGTACCGTAAAACAAAAACAGTGGGATGAATCGAGTGCGAAAGAACCAGTTGTGACCTTGAGCTGCCCTTCGCACCACCTGTGCCATGTCATGCAACCACAGAAATACTATGCATGCAACTGACTGTGTGAGAGCGTCGAGCCCAGAATGAGAAGTAACTAGTTAACTAGGAGAGCACAAGTCATGTGTGGCAGTGCGGTGCGGAGCGGTGCGGAGCGGAGCGGTGTGGTGCGGAGTGGAGCGGTGCGGTGCGGAGCGGTACAGTGAGGCGCGGGGCTCATGACTTTGCGACGACGAATTATTATTATTATTCGTGACAGTGGCGAGGTAGGTAGTTCAATTCCGACACAGTATACTGTGGTTCGGACTCCGCTCACTTTTTCACTAAGTTAATCGTTGAAAAAATAACAATAATAAAGTAGCATAAACACACAGACATTAAAATGGCAAATCTATTGTAGGCAATTTTCAAGCGAAACCACATAATTTTTGATGATGGCAAGGAGTTGTCGGATGCTATGCTAGGCAGCGAGCAGCCCCCGGCGCGCGGCGGTGCGGCCGGGGCTCGTGAGCCTAAGGTGGGTGAGAGACGGGCGAGCAAGTCCACGTGCTTGCTCGTCCGTCTATCACCCACATAAGATCAGATTCGTATCCTCCGCCAAACATTTATTAAGAAGTATTTATATGTCCCTGGGTCCCCTCGAGATGTGCAATATTCATCCGCTCCCTCCGGATAATCTTCGTGTTGTATTAGTAGGGTCACCGGTCACCCCCTCCGAATTTCGATTCCGAATTCGACACTCATCGTAAATATAAATTACTAGCTGACCCGCGCAACTTCGTCTGCATCACATTTTCCATTAATGCTCCGCTCCTATTTGCCTTAGCGTGATGATATATAGCCTATAGCCTTCCTCGATAAATGGGCTATCTAATATTGAAAGAATTTTTCAAATCGGACCAGTATTAAGTATAGATGTGCACTCTGCTATCCATTCTAAGCGTGCTTATGCAAGTCCGCGTTAGCCTTAGTAACTGAAATGGTAGAAGAATTCATATCGCGAAATTAAAATACAGGTAACTGACATCTAAATTACATCATGACTTAATGCATACACCTACTGTTGATGCTGCCACCTCCTGCCAGTCGCGGCCGCAGAGAGCCTATCCATGCGGCGGCAGAGAGCCTATCCATGCGGCGGCAGAGAGCCTATCCATGCGGCGGCAGAGAGCCTATCTATGCGGCGGCAGAGAGCCTATCCATGCGGCGGCAGAGAGCCTATCCATTCGGCGGCAGAGAGCCTATCCATGCGGCGGCCGCACCGCGGGTGCTGCCACCTCCTGCCGGTCGCGGCGGCAGAGAGCCTATCCATGCGGCGGCAGAGAGCCTATCCATGCGGCGGCAGAGAGCCTATCCATGCGGCGGCAGAGAGCCTATCTATGCGGCGGCCGCACCGCGGGTGCTGCCACCTCCTGCCGGTCGCGGCGGCAGAGAGCCTATCCATGCGGCGGCAGAGAGCCTATCCATGCGGCGGCCGCACCGTGGGTGCTGCCACCTCCTGCCAGTCGCGGCCGCAGAGAGCCTATCCATGCGGCGGCAGAGAGCCTATACATGCGGCGGCCGCACCGTGGGTGCTGCCACCTCCTGCCAGTCGCGGCCGCAGAGAGCCTATCCATGCGGTGGCAGAGAGCCTATCCATGCGGCGGCAGAGAGCCTATCCATGCGGCGGCAGAGAGCCTATCCATGCGGCGGCAGAGAGCCTATCCATGCGGCGGCCGCACCGTGGGTGCTGCCACCTCCTGCCAGTCGCGGCCGCAGAGAGCCTATCCATGCGGCGGCAGAGAGCCTATCCATGCGGCGGCCGCACCGTGGGTGCTGCCACCTCCTGCCAGTCGCGGCCGCAGAGAGCCTATCCATGCGGTGGCAGAGAGCCTATCCATGCGGCGGCAGAGAGCCTATCCATGCGGCGGCCGCACCGTGGGTGCTGCCACCTCCTGCCAGTCGCGGCCGCAGAGAGCCTATCCATGCGGCGGCAGAGAGCCTATCCATGCGGCGGCAGAGAACCTATCCATTCGGCGGCAGAGAGCCTATCAATGCGGCGGCCGCACCGCGGGTGCTGTTTATCTGAAAGGATATACTTGCAGATTGGTCCCATTTAAATCATATCAAAATCGGTTACGAACTTTGGATTTTAAATCGAAATAGCTGGAATTTGACTATTTAGATGATTCTTTGATAATCGAAATTGCGTATTTTGCTTTTCTGCGATTTTGTAGTGGTGTTGTTAGGTGTGGGGCACCACTAAAAAGTGAAAACTAAAAAAAAAACACTACAAAGTAAGAAATAACTTTAATTTCGGAAGTCAGTGTTTTTGTTACTTTATTCGTATTTTGACACCGACTTCCGAAGTTAAAGTTATTTTTTACTTTGTAGTTTTTTTTTGGAAGTCGGTTGTATTTTTTTGAAAAAAGTTTTTTTTTTACTTTGTACTTAGTGTTTTTTTTTAGAAGTCAGTTGTATTTTTTTTGTAAATAGTTTTTTTTTATTTTTCACTTGTTAGTGGTACCCCACACCTAAAACCCCCCACTGCAAAATCTCAAGAAAGCAAAATACGCAATTTCGATTACTTGGATGACATAAAACCATCATCTAAGTAGAAGCTATACGAACTATATGGCCTTAAGCAACATGTGAATAATATAAGCTTTCATAAGTATGTCGCGAAATATTCAAAAACATTTAAAAGAGTATGCAAAATAGCAAAAGCTCTGTTTATTAGTAATAAAATAAAATCAGCAGATGACAAAATAAAAACTACCTGGAAAATAATTAATAATGAAACAGGTAGGAAGAAAAAGCGTGAAACTGAATTTAATTTAAAATCCGTACATGGTCCCATAAACTCAGATGCAGAGGTAGCTCAGGAATTTGAAAACTTCTTTGCTGATATTCCTCGTAAAACTACAGAAGCTCTTAACTCGTCACCCGCGCTCTCTGCTGCCTTACTTAGGAAGAATGTCAAGGTTTGTCCATCAGAGTTCAAGTTTAAACATACAAACCCCCTAGCCATTATAAAAGCTTTTAAAGATCTTAAAATTAAATCAACAGAAGATCTTTGAGGAATGTCTGTAAAAGTCTGTAGATCTATTATTGAAACTATTGCTCCCCACTTAGCTCTTATATTTAACTCTAGTGTAGACCAGGGAGTATTTCCTGATCTCATGAAGCACAGTAAAGTCGTTCCACTGTTTAAATCTGGTGATAGTCAAGAACCCAACAATTACAGGCCGGTTTCAATCCTGCCGGTTCTCAGTAAGGTGTTTGAAAAGTTAATGCTTAACCAGATGTTACTACATTTTAATGAAAATTCCATCTTTCATGAACATCAGTACGGTTTCACCAAAGGGCGTTGTACAACTGACGCCGGTGTCACTCTAATAAAGAACATCTTCATCTTCTTCTTCTTCTTTTTTTTTTTTTTTTTTCATCTCTCGAAGGCGTTCGATTGCGTTAACCATGAAACACTTTTGTTGAAACTGGAGCATTATGGGATTAGGAATACATCTCTGGATCTGATTAGATCGTACTTGAAAGACAGACAGGTTAAAGTACAGGTAAACGGCGTGAACTAACTGGGGTCTGAAATGACAATGGGCGTTCCGCAAGGTTCAATATTGGGTCCATTCCTCTTTTTAGTGTACATAAACGATTTGCCCCAATTGCTTCAAAATGAGCAAAAGATGGTGTTATTTGCTGATGACACATCATTGATATTTAAGATAGAACGACGGTCACAAAATCTTGATGATGTCAATAACTCTATTCATCAAGTTCAAGATTGGTTTACGGCAAACAACTTAGTATTGGATGAAAAAAAAACCAAATGTATTAAATTTACTTTACCAAATGTTAAAAGTAACGAATGTGACATCGTATTGAATGGACAAAAACTGGAATTTATTGATCAGACGGTTTTTCTGGGAATCACTTTAGACGAGAAATTGCAATGGGGACCTCACATAACATCTCTTGCGGCGCGGCTAAGCTCAGCCGCTTATGCTGTTAGAAAGATAAGACAGTTAACAGATGTAGAAACTGCGCGTTTGGTCTATTTTAGTTACTTTCACAGCATTATGTCGTATGGTATTTTGCTATGGGGTCGGGCTGCTGACATTGAATCAATATTTATTTTACAAAAGAGTGCTGTCAGAGCCATTTATAATCTACGTCGACGCGATTCTCTTAGGGAAGTCTTTAAAAAGATTAATATTATGACAGTCCCATGTCAATTCATTTATGAAAATATTATGTATGTAAGGAAAAATCGACATCTCTTTAGCAAAATTAGTGATAGACATAATTTTAATACTAGAAATAGAAATAAATTAGATCAGCCATTTTATAGATTAGCCAAAGTACGAACATCTTTCATGGGGTACTGTATTAAATGTTACAACAAAATACCTTGTGACATATTAGAATTAAATGAAAGAAAATTTAAAAATTATGTTAAAAGCACACTATGTAAACAAGCATATTACAAATTAGATGATTATATAAATTCAAGATAAGAATGCTTGGAAACATGCTGGTCCTGCTCCATAGGACAGTCTAAGGTGTAGTAAACAAAGTCAAACTTATTGATAATGTTTGTATTAATATATTTAGTATATCTATAGATGTCTTAAATGACTTTTATATTTAATTTAACTCACACACTGATTTATTGTTCTTTATTTGATAAATCAATAGTACCAACATTTTTAAATATGTGTGTGTTTGCATTGTATAGACTCAAGTACCCTGGCGGTTGGGAGTGTCATGCTCACTCAAAAGCCTAGCTGATGGTGGCGTATGCGTTAAATTATGTGGCTCCATTCAAAATGGTTGAGACGAATGGGCCTGGCGCATGTCATGGCGCCGTCGGTTGGGACTGGTCATTTCTCAGCTGCCATGGTTTATTTTAATTTATTTTAATTATTTCTTTGAATTGTTCCTTTTTTAGTTCGGATGTTTTTATCATGCTCGTCACATCGTTCTCACATGTATGTATAATTTCAACACGATGTCAAGAAAACTTTGTAACAATTTATTATTTTTAAAAGAGTGTCCGTGGAGTTTCTTGCACGTTCTTCTCCATAGAGATCTACGCTTTGGAACGTGCAAATAGCTTCATCTTTTTGGACTGACCGACCTTGACTGTTCAAAAGTGCCTGTAAATGGTTTAATTGAAATAAATGTTTGAGTTTGAGTTTGAGTTTGAGAAGAATTCCAGCTATTTCGATTTAAAATCCAAAGTTCGTAACCGATTTTGATAAAATTTTAATGGGACCAATCTGCAAGAATATCCTTTCAGATAAAATAAGAATTTTTCAAATCGGTTCATAATTTTTTTTTTCGGCCCTCCACTTCGTCTGCGTGGACTTCAGAGTTCCCGACAGAAATGACAAATATCGTCGAGGATTGTGCAAATCCGTAGAACTAGCATTGGATAATTCCGCGGATCTATCTGCACTCTGTGTAGATTTACAGAGGAAGTTTATAAATTGATATTTTTTTATATAAACTGCTTTTGACCTCATTTTTACACACATTTTTATTTATAAAGTAGCTACATATATGTGAGCAGCAATAAGCTTTAGGGCGGCTATTCTCTAAACATCATTATAATTATATTTTTTCTTGTTTCAAACTTTTGAGAGTGTGATTTTTCGGAAGTCGGGTTTCGGGTTTGGAACTTACTTTTTATGGTGTACAATTACGAATATCTTATTCTTCTTTGTCATCTCATCAGTCAATTTGACTCAGTGGATACGAGTGACGTAATGGTCATCAAGCCGCACGGCGCACGCGCCCCGCCGCGACTTCTGATATAGCCGTATACGTATACGTATGTTACTAAAAAGTATAACTTTACAAATACAATTGTGCATTAAAACGACTGTGGTACTTACCTCATCTTTTAGTGGACCAAAACTTGCACTTGGGCCCGACTTGGAGGTCCATAAGGGTCCTTTATCTAATTCTATAGAGCTACCCGTGAGGATTTTGTTTTTTTGGTGAATTACCTGTGTGTTTTCGTAGCTAGTCCAACGGTTCGGTAAATGTACCCACGCAGTAAATCTTTCTGCTATACTAGCACGTTCCGTATCTACTGGAGTGTGTGCTCAATACTACAATAACAATGTCCCTAAAGTTGATAGTTCTTTTGTTACGAATGAACATTTTTATGTCACTGTAGACATTCCGACGTGGCTGCATCATCAGCAATGTTTGTTCTATCGATTGAGCAGTTCGGCAGTAATCCGACACCGTCTGTCAGACGTCGCGTCGTTAAGAGTGTGCTGTCATGCTGTGTGACGCAGTTGACATTGTGCACTAATTAATTACATCAGGCGGTGACCTTGGACATTTAAAAAGAATGCTCACTCCTTACAGCGCTGATGAGATACTTACTTTTTAACCGACTTCCCAAAAAGGAGGAGGGTCTCAATTCGGTTGTACCTATGTTTTTTTTTATGTTTGTTACCTCATAACTCCGACAATTATTGGGGGCCGAGTCACCCGCGTCCGTAGGAGAATACCCTTCAGCGAATCCCTACACGTGGTCCCCGGGTGGAGCTAAACAGGTGACACTAACCGCCTCCGTGGTCTAGTGGTTATACCACCTGATTCAGACCAGATCCAGAGGTCCCGGGTTCGATTACCAGCGGAGGCAAATTTTTTGCTCGGTTTGGTGGTAGGACTTGTTCTAAGTCCGCCTGGCAAGCTACCACCATCATGTCTAAGTCTGTCGCCATAACAACAATGTTAGCAGCATTGTTGTGTTCCGGCAGTTAGAGGTATGATAGCCAGTTCCTTTGTGTAAGAGGATTCCGGGTGAAACTCGCTTCCATCTTCGGCCTAATCATCACTTTCCATCAGGTGAGATTTGGGCCAAGAGTTTCCCCGTTTTGTATAAAAAAAAAAAATTATGAACCGATTTGAAAAATTCTTATTTTATCTGAAAGGATATTCTTGCAGATTGGTCCCATTAAAATTTTATCAAAATCGGTTACGAACTTTGGATTTTAAATCGAAATAGCTGGAATTCTTCTACTTAGATGATGGTTTTATGTCATCCAAGTAATCGAAATTGCGTATTTTGCTTTTTTGCGATTTTGCAGTAGGGGGTTTTAGGTGTGGGGTACCACTAAAAAGTGAAAAATAAAAAAACTATTTACAAAAAAAAATACAACTGACTTCCCAAAAAAAAACACTAAGTACAAAGTAAAAAAAAAACTTTTTTCAAAAAAATACAACCGGCTTCCAAAAAAAAACACTACAAAGTAAAAAATAACTTTAATTTCGGAAGTCGGTGTTTTTGTTACTTTCTTCGTATTTCGACACCGACTTCCGAAATTAAAGTAATTTTTTACTTTGTAGTGTTTTTTTTTGGAAGTCGGTTGTATTTTTTTGAAAAAAGTTTTTTATTTTTTACTTTTTAGTGGTACCCCACACCTAACAACACCACTACAAAATCGCAAAAAGCAAAATACAAACGCACTAGTTGCCCATACGATTTTCGAAAGTTCCCCTCGACTTCTCTAGGATGCCATCATCAGATCCTGGTTTCCTTATCATGGGACCATTTGGGAAGTATTACCTTTCCAACAAAAAAATCATTTTTAAAATCGGTTGGCAAGCGACGGAGTAATGCCCGAACAAACATAAAAAAAAAAATACAAACATCCGAATTGAGAACCTCCTCCTTTTTGGAAAGTCGGTTAAAATAAGTGAAACTAGACTTAATTGTATCGTCGTAAAACGTATTATATTTTTAATACTTTATCGATTTTTTAAAAAGTTTGCTCACGGCTCTGACCCCAGTGCAAAAGAAACTGTGTAACTTTTCAACCAAATTAAAAATTTGAATCTAATTCCATAATGATCTGAAGTAGTTAGCCATCCTTATTAAATGAAAATAGTGTTAATAAACTACCCTCAACTGAAAATAATCACGTTTTTTAGCAAGAATCTGTTTTCTTTTCATAAATTTTTACAATAATCGTAAAATTTCTCAAAAAGACACCCCGATTTTTACACCACATTTTTTTATTATTTTAAGTCGTTCGTTATCGTTCATAAACATTATTTTCATTTTGTAAGGATGACTAATTATTTCCGATCATTATGAAGTTTGTTTTATTACCTACAATCTTAGAATAATAACGCATAGAAGCCGCGTCTAGAACAAAACCCGAGCAAAATCGTGTGTCCACTTCACTTTCTTTGTATGCGTGAGCCGAATGTGTCTACGTTCCTCTAACGCACACAGCTTTCAGTGATACCATTACCAAGCCGTTACCCACAAAATATGGGAAGACGCATTACTATTTTGCTATCAAGGCAAGTATTTTATGTTGTTGGGAAATGGAAAAGGTAAACAGGATTTTTTATGTAATATGACATATTTTTTCGGAAGGTTTAATTCAATTTATTTAAAAAAAAAAGGAAATAAAACGCATAAAGAATGAGATATTGTTCAATGCGTTTAGAATGCTTGATAGGTTATAATTATAATCAATGCTAAAACATCGGGTTTGATATGAATTAACAGTAAGTATTGTATTTTAAAATTACAAAAATGAGAAAGCAATGTGGGTATTTTTTTCCTCACAAATAGCAACACTGTGTTATGACAAGTTAGGTTATTAGAATTTTATTTTATTTATCGATTTACGTAAAAATAGTGCATAGAATGTGAGTACTTATTTGTGAAAAGTTATTTTATCACATTGTTTTTGTTTTCCTGATGTGCTATAACATCCTTTCACGCAACAAACTGTCATTTTCAATTTTTTACTCGCGAGCTGTGTTCGACGGAACGTGACCTTGAGTACAGAGGGCCTAGCACGAATATTTTTGACGTATAGTAACGTTACGTAAAATTTGACCATAGCTATAATACTCATTTCGCACATTATATTTATTTGAATTAGATACCTTAATCATATTTTTAAATGATATAAATTGTGGTTGTCCCATAAAATTAAACCAAAATACTATGGGGTTGTAGTTTTTCACATTCAAAATTCGCTTACGTTAACGTTTCTATACGTCAAAATATTCGTGCTAGCCCCTCTGATGGCTAAGTTTGACGGATTGACGGATTAGGCTAAGTTTTAGTTGCCTCACTTTTTGCACTCGTACTAGGTTTCTATGCGTTATTATTCTAAGCCTACAATAGATCATGCAGTTGAAAAGTTACACAGTTTTGTTTGTACTGGGGTTACATTTGCGAACAAACTATTAGAAAAATCGACCAAAAAAATATTTTTTTATACGTTTTCCGTCGATAAAATTAGTTATAGGTATCTAGTTTCCTTCATTTTCGTATGTGCACATTATAAAGACTCACACTGTATTAAAAGCCATGCAGTGATTGACGAGTGCTATACAATCATTGTAGTTCGTGGAGGTAGTCGAGTGGCGGAGTCCCGACCTTTCGAGGTATGTTCGAGTACGTCTCCTCGAGCGAGGCACAGTGTCGCACGCGCGCGGGCGGCGGCGCGGGCGCGCTGGGGCGCGCGGTGCGGGGGCGCGACATTTGGCGGCCGCTGTCGCGACCGGCTGCGACAAGTCGGCTCGTGCCGCGTGGTGTGTCACCATAGTGTGTCACACACAGCCTCAACACAGGCGCAAAAATTACCTACTTTACTCTTAAAATAATTCATTACTTAACCATTTTTTTCATGACTCGCAAAAATATTGGAGCTTCTTCATAAAACAAATTCAACTATTACTTCAAATATTAATTAATAAGGTACCTACATTTTCAACGTTGATTAAAGCAAATCAAGAGCGAAGCCAGCAATGCGATTTTGTTAACATATCGAAGTGAAGGCTTGGATAAAGTGGTCACGAACTACGAAGTGAGCTGTCCATGGATCCATGTTACAAGATAGAACACTTCACCCAAGCATTCATTTCGATATGTTTACAGAACTGACCGGGTGGACCAGGACCGGCAGGAGCGGCAGTAAGGTTTCTGAGGTGATGTGCTAATGTCCTCGTACTCATCTCGTAGTATTTATATCTGGAAGTGCCCCCGCGTCGCGGACTCACGGCGCAGAGCATAGACTAATATAATTATATAATATGATGAGAGCAGAGTTCGAACTTGGTGGACCACACCGCCACCACATCACGCCCACTTTCGAAAACACATCCCACATTATACTAACAGACACAATACCACACACACGACACCTTCCACTTCACACACTAAAACACACACATTTGTATTTCGTTATAATTACCAAAAAAAAAAAAAAATTATAAGGAACCTTTCTTGTTATTATTTTTTTACAATAGAACGTTCTACAGTTATTGTGATAGTCCGAATCTCGGAGAGGGGGGACCAGGAGTCCATAGCACAGGGTATCCTAGTTTGTATTTCTGACTCCCAGAAACCTTTGTTACTTAAACATATTTTGTAATCATATTGCATTTGTAGTTTGTCGGAAAAGTAATATTTTTTTATCTTATCTTTTCTTCGTCGCTCCTCACTGCGCGTTTCCAAGCCATTCGGTGTTCTGCAGTGTGGATTGGTCTGTAATGTTACCTCCAACAGGTAGCATTACAGACCAATCCAATTTAAGTTGATTACATCTACATTGCCACAATTTTTTATCAAGTGAATGAGTAAAAGTTATCTTACATAAATTACATTATTTACGAAAATATTAGAGCAGGATATAATATATATAAAAAATAATAAAACAATAATGTAAAAAGACTGGTGAAAACCGAGGTGTCACTCGGAACTACTCGGAAGGCAGTCCGCAGCAGAACCGACGGATCCATGACTTCAGTAGATGTTTTTAAATAGCCCATATATGTTATAAAATGTTATGATTATTGACTGCTTAGCTCTTCAAGGATATAGCGTGATGATTTCAAATTGTAAGCATATGTTTTAAAATGCTAAACTGAGCGAATAATTGAAAATTGAACGAAACTTTTCGAAAAACGTTGGTCGGTAATTTTAAAATCTTTAAATGTTAATAACTTTTTTTTCGGCCTCTTATTTTAATGAAGCAAAGCCTATTATGTTGCTCAGAAATAAGCGTAATCTAACTTTGAAAACCCCAACCAAATCTGTTCAGTATTTTCGGAGATTATCGTGTACAGACAGACAGACAAAAATATAATACTGTTTTTTTTTTGGGTTCTATAGCTTTTTTAATCACCCCTACTCGTTTTTGGTATTTTTCTTTTATGTACAGAATTCATGGTTCCTACTGTTTTATTATATGGCACTCAACAATTCAAAGTTCATACAGATTAAGGACTCATTTTTAAATATTTCAGTGAAGCACTACCTGAGCGTTTACTCTGTTATAGTTGCAGATTACAAAATAGGTGCTCCTTCATGAAATAAAGAGAGTAGGTACCTACAGCCGGTCGATTCTGTAAGAAGTGAGCTGACATTCCATTGACAACTTACTTCGTGATCACTTCACCCAAGCCTTCACTTCGACATGTTTACCAAATCCACCGGCAGTACCTATATACCTACTCTATTTTATTTTAGAGTACGATTAGCAACGGCAGCTCTAGTTGTGTCCACTCGAGTGAAGCGCAACTGTTCACTGTAAGAGGATACTAGCCCTGTGAAAGATTGACATCAATCGAAATCAATTTTAACTATGAATGTTATACAAAATAAGTAGTTGTACAAAAATGCAAATTAGGAAAGAAAGCATTCGAGCACAATCATCCGCGACGGTCCAGAAATAGCCTGACGGGAAAGGAATACATTCCTTTCTATAATTATGAGCGACGGGCTCTTGTTGACTGCTTCAATACTTCCTAATTTGAACTAGATATTTACTCCTATGTATATTGTTGCCTTTCACGACTGACAGACTGAAATTGTGATAATCTGGGCTTTAGGGATGAAGCAATTTGATCAAACCCGTCTATTACAACAAATTCTGTTTAGTAAATTCGATTTATAGTTCTTTCTATAAAATAACGCTCGGAAAACAAGTGAAGAGGCTCGGTCGAGAAGAAATCGTGATAGCGACGCACTGCGATACGGCGGTGAACTGGCGACGATGAGCGATTAGATACCGATTAGTGGTGAGTAGGTAGGGTAAGTATGGGTAAGGTAATTATTCATTATGAAATAATAAATGAATAATCTTTTTTTAAAAATTATAATTGGTGCAATAGAATAATTTTAGATAATAATAAAGGTAAAACGATGTCAGAAGCCTGTACTAGGAGGGTCCTGTATCACAGGGCGCAAACAGTGCACAAAGAATCATCGATGAAACCGCACTAATGAAAAAAAGTTTTTTTGGTACTGCTCCCCTCGTATATAATAGAGTAGGTACCTAATAATATAAAAAATATTACTGTATTAGAATTTAAAAGGGCGCTAAACGAATTCTTAATCATGAAAACCTATTATACAGTTGACGATTTTCTTAATGATAATTCACTAAATAATTGAATTACTATTCCTCTGATTGACATACCTAATTATTATGATCGTCTTCTGTCCTTTTTTTTTTTTATTGAATATGTAATCACGCTGACATTTTTATTATTTTTTTATTGATGTACTTAATCAAACTGACATTTTATAAATTTTTACCTGAATTTGTAAACCTTTGCATACCCATGTAACGGTAAAATAAGGAGAACTTCATTATTATAAAAACAACTATGTATGTACCATACCCATGTTTGCAAAGCAATAAAATGATTATGATTATGATTATGATGATTTTTTAACAATGTTTACTTAATATAACATTAGTAAATTGAGTTATGTTAATTTATTATTTATTTCGTTTATTCATTTTTATATCTACATAAAATTTACATTTTTAAATATATCTTAAAAAAACCATTAGAAAATACATTTAAAAATATAAAAAATAGTAGTCTGCCGGTGTCGGGAGCAGGGTCCAAGCTACCGGTGGTTAGGGCCCCAGAGAAAGGAACCTCCTCACAATACGAGCCGTATCGAGGAGTACTGCTTTCTGTATCAGGCCCTTTACCCAACTGCGTAACGCCAGCTTTGACAGGTGGTCGTCGAAGCTTTTGGCCAACAGGCCATTGGCCGTAACGACAATCGGCACAATGACTGCCGAGTCCACATTCCACATGTCGACCACCTCGTGTGCTAAGTCGAAATACTTAATTTGTTTTTCTTTCTCAGATTTCACGAGATTCTCGTCATGTGGGATGGTAACATCGATAATAATCATTGTGCGGCGCGCTAATCGGTCAATCACCACTATGTCAGGCTTATTGGCAACAATATAGTCCTATCAGTGATGATAGACCGATCCTAGTACAACGTGACATGGTCATTTTCAAGAACTGGGTCGGGCACATACTTGTAATACGGTACCTCAGAGTCCACAAGTTTGTACTTAAAAGCAAGTTGCTGATGGATGATCCTGGCCACTTGGTTATGTCGGTGCAAGTACTCGCCGTTAGCCAGATGAGAACAACCAGAGATAATATTATGTCTGATGGACTCACCCGGACGGTGGCATGCCCGACACACGTCCACCGTCCCATCCTTCATAATATGTCTCCGGTAGTTATTCGTCAAGATAACTTCGTCCATAATCGTTATCATTTAATATTATTATGAGCCTGTTGAGTCCCACTGCAGGGCAAAAGCCTCCCTACCTTCCTTCCACTGTTGAGTCTAATTCGTCCCGCCATCTCCTCATGGGCCTACCGCGTCGCCGGTTCCTGTTGCTCGGAATCCAATCGGTAGTAACTTTTGCCCAGTTCTCTTGCGACATGCGGTATTTATTTTAGTAACCTAATTTCTTAATTAAATAGATATCTTCTAAAATCACTATCACTACATTTTATTAAAAAAAGTCCTCCGCCACGTCTGTCTGTCTATTTGAAACTCAAAAACTACTGCACTAATTTTCAAGCTGATTTCAGCAATGTATAGAGTGGTTGAGAAAGGTTTTAGTACCATTATAATTTGTCTAGCGGGCGAAGCTGCGGGCATCAACTAGTTAATATTAAAGATAAGAAAATGCTTACCAAGTTTCGATCACGTTAAATTAATTGTAACACTTAATTATTTACTCATTTATACTATGAGAATTATTAGCGTTAGCAGAAATTCTAACGGGGTTAAAGTCAATGTTGCAGACTTTGTACATACGAGTAGCAACTCATGTGTTGTATTGTATAATTTGATTTTTGCACTGGGCGGCTAATTCAGTTAAACAGCATCAAATTCAGGGGAAGTAGGTCATCACTGCGGTATATTTTTGTTGAATCTGCATCAGGTGTAAGTCCGGAAATCTGGCCTTGAGTATAACGCTCTAGGCGCCGTCATAATCGACGGAATTTATATATGTCAATTCCGCTATCACCTTGCAGGGCACTCAGCCGCTAATGTTTTATGATTGCTGGGTTATTTAAAGTGCGAGCAAGTTGCACATTTCGGCATTTCAGTTTTCTTTGCGCACTCTGCCATCGAATGTCCTGCTTCACCATAATGGCCACACGTACAGTTGACCCCTCTGCACGTTTTTGCTGCTTGACCATATTGTTGGCATATGTAGCACCGAGTTACCAATGTAAAGTCCCCGACCTCGGCACTCCTACGACCACGATCCGGGGTTTGCGCTTGTTGGGTTCGTCGGCGGTAAGTCCAGAAGTAGAGAGCTGGACTGCTTGTTTTTATTTATCTGCGTTGTGTTTGTTCTCGGTAAGTACTGATAATTACGTCTCCATTTTTTGTTTTGCGGACACCTCGCACGTGTAACTTCATTTGCTCCGGGCGTATGATTTTTGGCATGACGTCTTTTGTTTCATCGCTAGATTTGAATTTATCGTTCTAACAAATGGCCACAGAGCTAAAATGTTTCGGTCAAACGTAGTCACTTTTTATTTTTAATAAGTTCATTATTTCTAAGGTTTCATCATATTTACTAAAACTAAACTCTAGGCAAAAATTTAAAATTGCGTTATAATATTAATACACTAATCTAGGTCACTATTTTTATTTATTAAAAATTGCTAACGAATACGTCTGTATGTTACGAACGAGGGCGAGCCATCCCAAATGACTCTGCAGTTACTGATTTGTAATAAAATAATGTGCACGCGCGTTCACTTCTACACACTGGTCTATCATACCAATGTGACAGCGAGATACAAACTAACCCCACCCAGCCCACTTCGGGAGTAGCCTGCAAGCAGCGTCAGTGAATCCTTGAAAGCTTTCCATGATGGACACTAGTTTCATGAAGAACACGAATGAGAAGAAATAGAAAATATATTGCAGCGAAACTGCTCGTTATAGCGTTGTTGAGTAGTTCTTCCAAAAATTAAAAAGTCCATGCCGGATAAATAATAAAATAAATAAATAAAATGTTTACTTGTACACAGAAAACAATATCAACCTAAGTACACAGAGATTGAAGAAATGTTGTACAATAGTGGTCTTGTATGTACAAGAGCGGATTGATACCTCCTAAACTAGGCCAAAAGCCTGTGATTTGGGAACCAAAGTCCCTCCAGGTATACAACAGGTATATATTGACGTGCAAGTACGTATAGGTAGATAAATAAACATAAATTAAACTTATCATGCCTTAATTTAAGTACAGTATTAGTCTAATTAAAAGAAAATAGAAATAACATTCTCGGTTTCCTGATACGTTAACTTCTGCAACCAATCTGTAAGTTTGATTTAACTTTGTGTTTCGTCAGGGGATAAATGGGCATATGTTTATGTATTTTATTATATAGTCGAGAGCAGGCTAGTTGACGCATATTGACGGCTCACGAAATTGGGCTATATCGCACACAGAAGTGCTTTTGCGTCTTTTCAGCTTAGCGAGATCTAGATGGCGAGTAGAGTGAATTCGCAGCACAGTGCGGTGCGGAGCACAAAAAGCTTTCCCAGTCAGTATAGTGAATCACCGCTGTGTCATCTGCGTACCTAAATATGTCGCAATTTGGAATGTGTGCAAGACAAGACGCAGGTCATTGATTTATAGCAAAAAGAGAGGGGGCCCAAGGATGCTGCCCTGCGATATACCGAAGCTGACAAGTCTAAGATCACTCTTTGTAGAGTCGATTTTAACCCGTTGAGTACGATTAGAGAGATAATCTATATCTCCAATGCGAGGCCACGTATCCCAACGCTTTCCATTTTTGAGATCAAGGTGGGAACAGAAACCGTGTCGAATACCTTGAATAAGTCAAGGAAGATACTGTAACATTTCACGCCTTTGTCAAGGTTCTGAACTAATGTTTTGGTTAGATCAGTTATAGCATCCTCTGTTGAGATTCCGGGTCTCGATCGGGAAAGGGAGTTAGTGAAAGTTTGATGGCTGATAGGGCAGACTGGAAGAAGAAAACGTGTTGCGCCGACCCCAAGTAACATGGGATAAGGGCACGAAGATGATGACGTTCAGCTCAAATAATTCTTGGATTGAGCCATTAAGTCTGAACATTGCGGTGTGATCTGATCTGGTAGATACTTAGGTATCATTCCACATATTTTAACAAGTTCCATTGTTTACTAATGTCACTTGCTAGTAAATCTTCTTATGTTTATTAGACGGCGTGGAATTCCTAAAATAAATTACTGGTTTTATTTAGCAAGTTGATATTTGGCAAGTAGGTTTCTGGGGGTTGTAGGACAGGATTTCCCGAAATTTCTACGGGAACGGGAAAAAAGTGGGATATGCGCGTACAAAAGCTAGTTTAGTAAAGGTGCTACATGTTCAAGTAAACTCAGGTAGGGTAGTACCTAAATTACTGGAACAATAGGTTAAAGATTTGTCGATATAATATTATCTACTGGTTGTTGTGTAGTGATCGTGACACGCCTACTGTATATGTAAATGTACAGTGAGGACCGTACGTACTACGGCTAATCCAGTAGCAGACAGATGTGAACTAATAATTTTATTTAGGACTAGCTATGAAACTATAAAGTTGATACGATAAGTGGAAGTTTTATGAAATAATTGCGGTCGGACGCATCAAAGTGCCGCCGCCGCATAGTCGTAAAACTGTGCTGTCGTTGTATAGCCGGTGTTACTGACACTCACACGCACGACATTATACTATCGGTCAAAAGTTTAAGACTAGTGGTCCAAGAGCTTCACCTTTTGCCAATTTTGAAATATCTGAGTTAAATAATCTGCACACTTGCATATTCTAAATTGTTCATAAATAAGTAACTTCTTGAGGCTATCCTTTTTTTGTACATTAGTCACGCGCTCAGGGGCTCTCGTAGTAGTGATTCATTATTGTTTTAATCATCACAAAATGTTTTAATAGGTGCCACGTTTCTTGAACAATTGAGATTAGCGGACTGTGGGGAGGGACACTACCTACGACTGCCGGTACGCTGTGCCCAATGCGATGCTCTTGTATGTCATGTACGTAGGTATAAGGGTCTTTTTAGTGGCAGTTGCGTGGTACTGTTATCAAGATGTTATGACTATTACTTAAAATTACTTTTATTCTTGTTAGACAAAGACAATGAAAGGGTATTTTGCATGTGGTTTTGTATGAACTCAGACATTTGTAAATCAATGAACCGTGTCGGTATAAATCAGTACAGAGTGTATTTGCTGCTGAGTGCGCCCGCGCCACTGCAGCGCCCTCCCCCCCTCCGCCCTGGCATGCATTAGACAAGAAATTGGGCAAGCGTCAATTAGTCGCTATCGAGCACTCCCTTCCGTATAGACTTACGACCGTATCGCCCAACAACTGACGACCAGTTTAGATTAGAATTTGTAAGACACTCTTACATTGATACCTACAACTTCTCAGTACAACACTTGGTTTACTTTGGAGCTTTCATTCTGCTTATAAATATTGCGATGTTTGCCAATTTTCATTGTGTGTGTTTCAATGAGATGGAAACATAAAATAGCGGCACACAAAGTATTTACATTAAATCCTAAGTTTTTAAACGAGACTGCCTTCCTCATCGGCCCGTGATGATTAACAAAAGCCTGCGCCCGGAGCTGTACATTACTCACAGTCTCACAGTATTATGAAACAAAAAAGGCAAAATAAACCTGTTTGGAGAAACTGCATAAAGAAGCTCTCGAGGACACAAGATAAATAATACCGATAGTTAAATGAACAGCTGCAGGCGTGCAACGTGCAATCAATCCAATAATGTTTGATAGTGACACGCGTCGTGACGTCACACTTGACGCAGCTGACGCATGACATCGAGCTTTACTTTCATTCTTAAAATTGGCACTCTGGCGCGGTAAGGAGTAACAAAGTGTGTGCATGAGTGTTGCGATTTATCACCGCTTTCTCGTAAAGCTCTGAATAATATTACATCAAAATACAGGTTGGCAAAATAGTCTAGAACGGAACTAATATTTTGTCCGTTGGCAACATTCTCAAAATAATGTCATTTCACAGGAAAGGAGGAGGAGGATTCCGAGTGAAACTCGCTTCCATCTTCGGCCTTATCATCACTTTCCATCAGGTGAGATTTGGGCAAAGAGTTTCCCCGTTCTGAATAAAAAAATAAAAAAGTTCATAATTAACTTCGTAAAAAAAAAAATAATACGACCACAAAACAGTGAACAATTAAATAGGTAGGTAAAAAGGGAAAAATCATTAACAAAATTTTCCGAAGGGCTGGCAAGGAGATTATAGGATGTTTAAAGACGTTGTCTGGCGGAACATGAGGCCCAAACTATTCTTTCCGATTTAGACAATGTTTTGTAAAGTACCGCTGATATGACAGCTACATTAGAGTTTGTTTTGTCGTTTTGTAAAGTACCGCTGATATGACAGCTACATTAGAGTTTGTTTTTTCGTTTTGTAAAGTACCGCTGATATGACAGCTACATTAGAGTTTGTTTTGTAAAGTACCGCTGATATGACAGCTACATTAGAGTTTGTTTTGTAAAGTACCGCTGATATGACAGCTACATTAGAGTTTGTTTTGTCGTTTTGTAAAGTACCGCTGATATGACAGCTACATTAGAGTTTGTTTTGTCGTTTTGTAAAGTACCGCTGATATGACAGCTACATTAGAGTTTGTTTTGTCGTTTTGTAAAGTACCGCTGATATGACAGCTACATTAGAGTTTGTTTTGTCGTTTTGTAAAGTACCGCTGATATGACAGCTACATTAGAGTTTGTTTTGTAAAGTACCGCTGATATGACAGCTACATTAGAGTTTGTTTTGTAAAGTACCGCTGATATGACAGCTACATTAGAGTTTGTTTTGTCGTTTTTAGTTGAATCAAGTGTTAATTGATGAACCCAACGCTGTTTTTAATTGCTTGCATGTGGATTAAACGGGAATTTGGAACAATAAACATCGAGTAGGTACATAGGTTACATCTTGTCTGCATTACTCTGGTATAGCGCGCCTAGATTGATTGATATTTGCGGAACTAGATCTTTTGGTAAATGAAAATTCGATTTCTAGTAAACTTTAACTTAGTAATTAGTTGCATAACGAGAACACGATCTTGTTCAGTTAAACAACACAAAAATACAGTTAGCATCAAGACTAGGTTGGTACGCTATTCGATTGCAGCGGGTTGTCACACGAACGGCACAGTGGCACCCCTATTATTTTCTACTCTTTTTTGTCAAGCTTCAATCCTTGGTGCGGTGTTCACGGGACAGCCGTTGCTAAATTAAATGTAGACAGGTAGACTAGATGCGCGGGCGCCATTTTATAATGGTGGCACTCGAGAGCTGCTGACAGTCATGGTCGTGTGTCATGTTCGCTTACTCAATGTAGTAGTAATCCATTGAGTCACGCTCACGGTGCGCGGCGGACGCGAGGACATGTAGGACATAAGGTAGCTCTGCAAGCTCTGCATCCGACGCGTGCGCGGTCAGTGGAAAACAAGCACAACAAGCGTGTGCGCGGTGAGTGACCCGAGGTGAGCCAGACGTGATGACGTCATGACACTCAGGACTCCTGTCTTAATGCGTAGAGCAGAGGGACTACATCTAATAAAGATACGTAGCACACCATTATAGGTACAAATCATGACCGCACAAGCCGAGGTGATGTAGGTATTGGGGCCTCGAGATTCTCAACCAACCTTTGATTGAAAATCTCGAGACCTCAATAACTACATCGCGCATGCACCCAGTCTCAATAAAATTAAACAAGCAGGCGCGCCTGTGAGGCCTCATGTGTCACGTTCGTCTTGGCTTCCACGAACAGAGGTTATCAATTTATTTCAATATCAGCGCGGCGCCCCAGCACTACACGGTACATTTCTGTCGCACATTTTAATCACGAAATTACATATGAATAGTGCCTTTTCTGTCCCTTGAAGCTTTTCTTGTGTGTAACTTAAAATAGGTACCGTTATGAAACCCATCAACACAAATCAAATATTATCAGAAACACTAATCGAATATAAGTTACTGCATAAACGACATGAATTCGAGTCCACTTTCTGTTTTCCTCATGTTGTTGTCATTGTGTACAATATAGACGACAGCGTCGCGTGCGCTGCGGAACTGCAGCACGAGACGACGGGGAGTGTGGAGGGGGGGGGGGTGAAGGAGGGAGAGCTTATATTTAGGAAGTGCAATCTGTTGATTAAAAATAAACTGCCCCGCCCCGCGCCCCGAGCGCGTCCGACTTACTACGATACGCGGCTGAATACGACATGTGCACTTACACAAGAGTTGTACGAGACTACGAAAGCCTGAATGATTACAAAGCTTGAGCTAAGTTTGGTGAAACACTTCCGGTGTTAACGCTTTATAATATATTGTAGTAGTCGCCATTAAGATACCAGCCGCGGAGGTGACACTACCCTGCTGCTCCTCCGACCTCATGGCTATTGATGCCAGAGTTCTTCAGGGGTATCTTATCTTAATGGAGTTTGTTATTTGAGAGATGCCATGGTAGGGCGGACAAATTTGACCTTAAGACTTGTCTCCCAGTGGGATGATGACAATCTGGTATCTTTTAACGCCACCAAAACACAGGCGTGTCTTTTTACCGCAATAAAGAGTCAATTCGCCCAAACTCTTGCTTTTCGGGGTGCATCTGTTCCTGTGACTAATTGGTTCGAGCTCCTAGGTACGAATTTGACATTCAGTCTCAATTTCGGCGCCACCATTGAGTACAAAGCTCAAACTGCGGGCAAAAACTGGGTAACCTTAATAAGATGAAACGATACTTCAGGCCTGGCTTGAGCTTTTAACCCTATATAAGGCAAAAGTCCCATCATGCATGGAGTGTTGCAGCCTTTTGAGATGGCTCAGCTTAATACCAGCTTGACGCGCTTGACTCGGTGGAACGCAGAGCTAGGCCTCAGAGGCACATTGACGATGTAAAAATGGTGGATGCCAAGCTTGGTTCATCGCCGCAGGGTTGCCTGCTTGTCGGCCTTCTACAGGTTGTAAGTACTTCGGTGAGTAAGAACTCCACGACTTCATCATATGGACCCCCTTCTACCATCATCGGACATCCAAAGGCACGTAGCACGCAGTTATCATCCCTACCTTGTTGCTATTCCAATAATTTGCAGTTCCTAAGCGTTTCCAAACGACTAGGATCAAGAGCAAACGCATATCAAATAAAAAAAGTCGTGACACCACCTTGTGGCAAGGAAGTGATACTACTGATTCAGGTGTCTATTAATCAAAAGATATTCATAAGTAGATAAGAAAGAACTTTACTTTAAAAAGACTAAGTCACAGATAATAAGTTATAGGTAATATTTATCAAATATTTTTATCGTAAGGGAAAATTACAACTAAAGGTGAACTTTGCTTCTCACGGACGTCTAGTTAGAAGGCATTAGTTAGTCGCCCCGCGAGTAATGCGTGAACTAAAGCAATCGACTCGTTGCTGATTAAACCAAATGTACGGAACGAGGTCAGCAGTTAATCAACAGTTGTTTGTTCAGCGCTTGCATCTAATATGAGAGACGTCAACAAAAACTAATATGAAACACGAAATTGAATTCGAGCCGCGAACTGGTAGCTGAGGTCGGGCTATTAGTAGGTGGTTATAGGAAATGACTAATGAGTGGTGGAGCCGTCAGCAACAGGAGCAGGCTGGGCGCCTCGGCACAACACGTGCGCGACGAGCGACAGCGGACGACGCGCGACAAGAGAACACAAAGTAGTCGCAGCAACTAATGAATGGTGGAGCCGTCAGCAAAAAGAGCAGGCTGGGCCCTCGGCACAACACGTGAGCGACGAGTGACAGAGGACGACGTGCGACGAGAGAACACGAAGTAGTCGCAGCAACTAATGAATGGTGGAGCCGTCAGCAACAAGAGCAGGCTGGGCGCCTCGGCACAACACGTGCGCGACGAGCGACAGCGGACGACGCGCGACGAGAGAACACGAAGTAGTCGCAGCAACTAATGAATGGTGGAGCCGTCAGCAACAAGAGCAGGCTGGGCGCCTCGGCACAACACGTGCGCGACGAGCGACAGCGGGCGACGCGCGACGAGAGAACACGAAGTAGTCGCAGCCACAAAGTGCGTCACACACAACAACTAGCGCCGCATTCATTTAAGGCGGGACTGCAGTACTTTTTAAGATTTTTGAACGTCTGAAAATCTTATTAATTATGAGTTTTTTAATAAATAAAAATCATTACATAAAAATTGAACATACCCTCAAGTAAATCGTAAAGATAGAAACGCGATTTAGAATGATTGGCTCGATACTTTTTTTATCAAACTTGACACTAAATTACAATTTTAAACGTGTACCTACTGCTAAGAGATTTTATCACCAATATAATTATATAAAAGTTATATCAAAATTTAGGCATTATTTCGCTCGCCGGACAGTCGCTGTTGTTCGTCAAAACACACAGTACTTCAACCTTGCCTTAAGGCGGGGTTGCAGTACTTTTTAAGATTTTTGAACGTCTGAAAATCTTATTATGAGTTTTTTAATAAATAAAAATCATTACATAAAAATTGAACATACCCTCAAGTAAATCGTAAAGGTAGAAACGCGATTTAGAATGATTGGCTCGATAGTTTTTTTAATCAAATATGACACTAAATTACAATGTTAAACGTATACTGTTAAGAGATTTCATCACGATTATGGATCAATCTCCAAAACGGGCGTATTCGTGTGATCGCTCTGGTGCTTTTCAGATATTGATATTTAATGGTAATTATGTATCTCATTAAAAAGAATGATATTAAAATAGTACATTTTTACGTTCAAAAAATTTCGTGACCAAAGCAATCATAATTGGTGCCAGAGCGATCATAAATGGTCAAATCAGTGAAACAAAAAAGTTAGTATTGAAAAAATATTATTTATTTAGCCGTTTTCAGGCATATTCAGTGTACCTACGTGTAACAAGATTATAATTATGTAAGAGAAATGTATTATTTTAGATAAAGTTCAAGGCAAATTATCAGTGAAACATAAAAAATACGGAATATTTTATGGATAATAAAAAACACTACTACTAAAATAACAAATTAGCATAATTATTAAAATCAACGTTTGGCTTAGTTTCATTTATTTGGACTTAATTAAATTACTTCTTGGTAAATGAGATAATTTAATTCGAGGCATGATTTCAATCTGCAACAATAGTTGCCATTAAATTTTAGAGAAGAAAGGGTTAGTTGTGGTTAGCTAAATGCCAATATAATAATCATAAAGGTAAAATACGTCAAAATCTGTTTATGGGTTTAGGTTACCCAAAGAAAACCAGGAAAGCTTATAAATTAAAGGTTGTATGCATAGTTCATAGTTTGTCATTGTAACAGTCCGGTACTACTACTTAAAATAGATTTATAATGTACAATTAATGCAAAATATTATCGCTCTGGTCTTTTTGGACAGAGCAATCACAGCCATAGCGATCAGAAAAAGTCACAAAATCATAAATATAGCCGAATTTAAAAGCAGTATAAAGTTGTGATTACGTCTCATAAAAAACATCATTACAAACACATTCACAAGCTTACTATTTAATTTAAATAACGTGCCATAGCCTATACCTGTAAAATTCACTACTAAATACTTTTCTGTTTTCATGTACGGGTGGAGCGGTCCTGATCCAATGTTTCTATTGTTTTGTGTTGTTTGTTGTTTGTTTTGTTGTTTGTTGTTGTTGTAATTTATGTTTTGTATATTTTATGGATGGTTGCAATTGCTAAATGTGTTTGTAATTATCTGAAATAAAATAAATTGAATTGAATTGAATTGAATTGAATTGAATAGCTTAGAATAGCGCACTGTTATGTATTACTTTTAATATGTTGTGGAAAATGTTGTAGGTTATTCATTTGTCATTCTGATGTATTTATAACTTTGTATAACATTAATGTATAACTGTTTATTTTCCCGAACAAATAAAATAAAATAGCAATTATCAAAATTGAGAACCAAATCCAGAGCAATCATAAACTTACCTTCGTAATGTTGGAGCGCGAGAACAAGGCACGCAAGTATCCTCCTAGGCGGTTAGATCTGACCGGCATTGCCCCGCGGGAGGGGAATAGAGTGTCTATAACGCGTAACTAGGGATGAGTGCGATGTTTTACCTCAGCGCAGAGCGATGAGACAAGATGCCCGGTCAAGATTTTAAATTCAAATTGTGGCAAAAGTATTGTTAATGTAACTAAATATATTTTATCACTATGAAGATTAACTATTTGTTATGTAATCTAAATAAGTTGTTTCATAATGAACCTTCTCATTGAAAAGTTCTAGAATATTTTTTCATTCAACCGGGAGTTGGGTCAACCCAGAGCGATCAGGATTTTAGGGTTAAAGAATTTTATTTATTTTTTTAAAAAGAAACGTATTCATCATATTAGCCTTGTATCACGTAGATTAGATACCGAACTGTTTATAAAAAATATTTTGGAAATGTTTTTCGATTTTAAAATGGGTTTAATCCAGCCCGACACGAAAAAAAATGCCTCTGGAGATCGACCCATATATATAAAAGTTATATCAATAGATAGAGCTTTTTATTTTGAAGTAAATGTTGAAACCATATTGTATAATTTCTATATCAGTTTTCGCCAAGAAGAAAAAAACAATCAAAATTTGGGCATTATTTCGCTCGCCGGACAGTCGCTGTTGTTCGTCAAAACACACAGTACTGCAACTTCGCCTTAACAAGGTATTCTATTTGTGTCATCGACAGAACACAATAAACAATTGAACTCACTCAGAGCGGCATTGTGTGCTGTGCCACCACCGCGCCGGGCTCTCACAGACTGTTGCTCACTGAATAGCTCCTGAAGACGAATGGCTTACTGGCTACTTGTTTTAGTTTTGTCAGTTTACTGTTCACACAGAGATTGGTTTCTAAAGCCTGAACATAATATAACGTGTTATGATGAAGGGGTCCTCGAAGTGAGGAGAGCTTCCGTATGTTGCTCTCAAGAGCAGAAGCCGACCTCTTCTAAAACTGGAAATCGCCTCCAATCTGCATGTCACGCGACCACAAGAGTCACGCGACCACAAGAGTCTTTTTTTTTTCTTTATTTGAGATGGATTTGCTCTTGACTTTAGTCTTGGTCAGAGATGACAGAGACAAAGACTACGATGGAGAGAGCTTACCCAGAAGGAGCCTGTTTACTCTAACTTTGAAGAGATTAGGGTTGTAGGCGTTCGGAAACACAGACGCAGGCAGAGAGTCAACAATCGTTTCACGACTTAGTTTCTGCTGTCTAGAACTGCACTAATTTAATCACGAGATTCTGCCTAGCCATCCAAACCGGTGCTGAAATTTACATTCATAGGAAAGTAATTTTAAATTTGTGCTGTAGGTGCAATGCAATTACAGAATCACATGATAATATGAGACAATAATTATGTCATGTCATTGTCGTGGCAAAAATTTGTTGCTTACATTGAATATTCAAATTCTCAAAACGATGTAGCCTGTTATCAAGTTGTCACATTAGGGATCCGATTCACAGCCGGCGCCGCTCACTGATGCACTCAAGTAAAAATACCTCGTGTTTGGGAAGCGCTCCATCATCAGCCGCAGTAGAACGTGCCGGTGATAACTTGTGTCTCATGAATCAGTCAGTTAATACAGTACGAATATTCTAACTTTACCCATGCGAAGTTGGCTGTTAGTGACGACCGCGCAGGACCCATCGCGTAAAAAAGTGTTACGTTCGTAGATTATGTTTTTTTTGTGTACGTGTTATAATTGAATTTTGAAAAAATGCATGCAATAACAATAACACGATCACAAAGTAACACAACAAACACATACACTACAAGAAAACACAAAATACAAGTCAAACAGTAAGAAAAAACCAGAATAATTAATTAAAACAATAACAACGTTTAACACTTTTCGCAGCAACAGTCGTATTGCATTGAGGAAGCGAGGCACAAGTATGCATCAAACGTATACGAGTGACTGAGACAGCATACGCGACGTACCCGCGCATGCGCTTTTCTATGTTTCTTGTCAAATTGACATCCTGCGCAATCGATTGCGACGTACTTCGCATGGGTAAACTTAGATTATTCGTACTGTACGTCACTTTCTTTTCTTCAGTTACGTCTCACTATACAATTAATCTCAAATTCAAAATAATTATGGGCTCATAAAAAAGGAATGTCAAAATCACGATTGTGCTGTGCTCTTTAGGCATCCCATCATTAAATTTTATTGATTATCATAACATGAAGAGTTTACGGAACATAAACAATATTGTCTCATCAAGTCTCATGTGCCTCTGTAATGGTATGTTTATTTCAAGTACAAACAACAAGTAAGCTATGGAGCGGCGCAGAGCCACTCCTTCAATTACTGTCAATTACACAGTTTAGCACAAAATACGTAACATCACTTCCCATGCACCGACGTGGACCGACGTGGACGCCGTATCAACAAGACGTTACACCATCGCGCGCCCGAGACGACGTGCCAACAACGCAGACTGATACAGAAGGTCAGACACTCCACGCGAACCACGAACAACCACATGTTGACAGAACTTATAGAAGATAGGACATGAATAATAACAGTACGTACGCATGTTTCGATAGAAGTATAACGATAAGAACTGTGCTGAGTGGTGTGGTGTAATAATAAAGAGCAGCAGTGATGATTGCAGGGCAGGGGCTCATTGTTTAATTCAACATTGAATAACCTTGGTTTACTATAAAAATTGGCGCGGCGCGGGCGGCCAATCTCAACGGAGACTAGTCATCGGCGCGGGACATTTTATAGTGCAGGCGTGTGTGCGCCAACACAGGTGCACTCAAATCTCAAATTGTTTATTGCAATCCATGATGTATACATACAGGTGGTAAAAAAATAAATAGAACAAATTATGGACCCTGTCGGGCACAGCAAAAATTTAAATAATTAGGAGAGAGGAAGAGCGCTTTTAATAACTTTCCTTGCAATATAAATGTCTCCCTCTTCCATCGCTCTGACGTTACCCAGGGACGGCAGCCCGACACGAGCAGAGAGGGATCTGGCGCAGGAGCAGCGGCGACACGTGCTCCAACTCCTGCCGGAGAAATTCTAACGGAAAAACCCAACAACACTTTCTGCCCGACCTGGGAATCGAACCCAAGACTGCCAATACCAGTATATTGGAACAAATAAGTCCCCAAATGAACATGAGGTAGTATGTGAAGACGTGTTATTTGTGTGACGATTCTTCTGCCATCTGTACGGATACATGTGTGACAATAGGTAAATTAAATTAGAGTTGGTCCTTCTGTATCAGTCCGTTTATTGCCTCGTTTCGGAATCGGAAGCGCGTTACTTTGGGGCTGTGGGCGCGGTCATTCACTCCGCGACTCCGCGTATACTGAGCGTGGCTGCTGAGTGCCTCCATGTGATGTGAACTGTTCCCGCGAGGTGTGCGAATGTATCTCAGTGGAGACTAAACAAGTACGCAGTGACAGACTGTGTACACAAACAAACGTTACCATTTCTCTTTACTCTCCGTCATAGCCCGATGGGACAAGAATACCAAAAGAATAGGGATCAGGCCCATCACCCAAACTTCTGGTTGCATCCTCAACTTTTAAAACCGCGCCCTTGGGTACGATATATGTACTTAGCTCGTGATACGCAGATGACGATCCAAGCTAACTCAACAGCTTCTAGACCAACAAGGACATGTACAACAGAGCTGCGCTGCGGTTTCGGTGCGCGACTCGGGCTCAGCTCCACAGACCACTCCGCCACTTATTCACAGTTGTACGTGCAGATGTATGCGCATGTCGTTATACTCGCGTCGCGATAACATGGAACATCGATACGCTAAATATTGATCAAACAGGTTTTGTTGCTTAATATCACAGGATGTAGGTAGTCGATGACGCGATGTGCTGGTGCCAGTCAATGTAGCTGGCTTCTCTAACGCTTACTGTATAGCTATCTCTAGTCAGAGTTAGTTAATGTTGCCTCTTTTGGGCTGTCATCATCAACTAACAGATTTCTGTCTAAACAACGTTGTACAAGTGTCAAATGAAGCGACGTGTCACATTCGTAGCCCTACTTTGTCTAACCGAGTGACGCGAGTTGCTACCGACGTCGGCGATGCCACGCTTGTTAGTATAGCGTTATAAATAGTTGCAGAAGAAGATTCATTAGCACTGCATTCAAGCAGGGAGACATTGTCGGGGCGCTGATCATAATTACCGTGCACCCACTTGAGCACTTGATAAGTTGACATAGGTACTCGATACAGCCTGCTTACGTAACATCGTATTTAAAAAAAAAAAAACAACATTCGGGCGAGTAGGTCGATGATGTGTATTTCCAAATGATGGGTGCTTATTATGACCAAGAGATCGAAAAAATCACGAAATCCTTTACTTACTATGTATTGTATTATTATAGGAATGTACTGAATAACTGGTCGGGTGAAGTAGGTAAGCGCAGTGCATTTCACAATGTCCGCGACAACTGGGCAGTGGGCAGTGGGGCCGCGGCGGTGGGCGTCGCTCGGCTGTGTCACCATCACCACTCAGCACCCGGCACTCGCACTCACCGCGCTCACTACATTCGAGTTCGACACGTTACGCAACTTGTAAAGCGAGCCTTCCACGTCGACCAGTTTTGACACATCAATGATTCACCTGAATATTACAGTAGGACTCATGACTGAACGGTTCCGCCGGAAACAGCCGGCAGCTGTAATATCAAACAATAGTCAACATTCGTTAGTTTATTTACACGAAACTCGTTATATTTACACACAAATTAATGAACATAGATACAGCCCGATGTTCTGGGATGTCACAATGGTGCTTTTAATATTCCGCTCCACTGATGAGTGGCGCGGCGGCGGCGGCGGCGGCGCGGCGAGCAGCGCGTTAGTACTCGCAGTGTGGCGCGGTAGATAACGATCAGCTGCATGTGGCGGCGATCACAATCAGCTTCGAGTAATGACGAGGATCGACAGCGGACTCGCCGGGAACGAGCACGAGTTTCACCAATGTCTCAGCTTTCGCCCAAAACGTGTCGAAATCATGTCACAAAAGGCGTCACAATGGGCTCTTCGCTCCGGCCCAATTTACCCGCAACAAAACGACACGACGTTCGGAGGTCTGTCATTACGGATGGAAACGGTGTAACAACAACCCTCAGACGAGACGAGGGTAGCGCCGGAACAAAGAAAATGACAGTAAACACTGCAAATAATTTACAAAAGGCAACATACTTTCCAAACACGAGCCCGGCCTTGCATTGTATTGTATTGTGACACGTAAATGATCTCTAGCACTAATTAGTAGCTTGCTGCAGAGGCTCCGGTGCCGCGATGTTTGCGTGAACTTTTCTTGATGCATCTTATAGAGCGAGTCCATCGGCTAAGTATTAAGTCCTGCTGATTGTACACGCTGTGAACATTCAACTCAACCGTTGGCTTGAATCTACTCGTACAGAAATGAGAATGTATTCGAGAACTGAGACAGGAAATGAAGCGGTTAATAATGAAAGCAGCACAAGAACCTACATGCAAGACTGTAACATTTACACTTGTATGTGGTTACTTAAGTAACAGGCTGCTTGTTCGGATACCTAAATGTCAGAGGTGAGCGTCGCGCGTCGCCCACTGGCTGCAGACGAGGAGGCGTAGAGCGATTTCGCGAAAAGAAATCTCTAGTGAAACTGAGCTTGCGAAGATTTCGCGAACATTTATGTGAAAACCTGAGCAAAGTTTGTCAATAAATGTCGCTGTTATGGCGTATAAGCTGTGTGTATGGGCTCGACGCGACGGCTCTTTGCGGTGTCACTCGCTGCAACCAGCCTGGAGTGACGCGAAGTAAGCGGACGATTGATCCTTGCGGTTGAGCACCAACACAAATATCAAGCAACTCATATGAGATCACCCGCTGAAGCTTTTGGGAGTAGTGTGGGATTACTTTCAATATTTACAATTAGTTAAGTATTTTTGTGAAGTATCTGTAAACTCAGGGCCACTCACTTCTGTACAACCTATCTTTGTCTTGTCTGTTTGTGACTGTGTATCCTTTGAAGGTTAGATTTTAAGCTGTGCAAATAATTGGAGAACATAATTCATAAATCTTAAGGTACTCTTATCAGCACGTCATCTGTGATGGCAGTTAGATAGTCTAGATATTGCCATATTGGTAACTATAGCCACAGTCCACACTCAACCTTCATGATATATTAGTGTTACAGTCACAGTCAGTATGCTTTACCTACAGAGCTTCACGTCTAGGAACAACCGTGGCAGCGTAGTGAGTGTTGCGACACGGCGCACAATTGATATCACTTGTGCCGTGTCGTGCGTCGTGACTCGTGAGTGTTGTGACACACAGGTACCGCGTCGCGACTGCTCAGCCAGTGACTCGTGAGTGTGGTGACACACAGGTACCGCGTCGCGACTGCTCAGCCAGTGACTCGTGAGTGTGGTGACACACAGGTACCGCGGCGCGACTGCTCCGCCAGTGACTCGTGAGTGTGGTGACACACAGGTACCGCGGCGCGACTGCTCCGCCAGTGACTCGTGAGTGTGGTGACACACAGGTACCGCGGCGCGACTGCTCCGCCAGTGACTCGATTTTAATTTAATTTCTATATTTAAATCAGAAGATTTTACTATAGTCAAAAAATATTTGATGGATGTACCTATACCTATCACCGATATGGTGTTCTTTTGAAATGGTTTCGGCGAAACGCAGCGCCCTGGCGTGTCGGCAGCCAAAATTAAATGCGAGTCCAGCGAGTCAGTCAAAGAAGTAATTACAAATACAAATACAAAATCCTTTATTTCAAATAAACCAGTTACAGGCACTTTTGAATAGTCAAGGTCTGTCAGTCAAATAGATGAAGCTAATCCTGCCACGCTAGCGACAAGAGCAGCAAGTTGTTCTGCAACAAAACACACCCACCGACCCCGTCTCCAGTACGGCAGTTGCACGTTCCAAAGAGTAGATCCTGTGGAGAAGAACGTGCAAGAAACTCCAAGGACACTCTTTTAAACCAGTTGTCATTGTTTACAAAATCATGGTTACATTCGTAACGAAATAATTTATTACTTTATGAGTAAAATTATACAATGCAAAAGAGAATGAGTCTACACAATGCAAAGATAGTCTTACAATCTTCGGCAGGTCCAACAATGTTTTCACATGTTCATCAAATTTGGGCACTTAAGTCGCTGTGGAGCGGACCAGCATTGAGCAAAGCATTTTTATCATCAATGTATTCCTCTAGTTTATAAAGAAATACTTGTTTGCATAGTGTGCGTTTTATACAATTTTTAAATTTCGTTTCATTCAGTTCTAATATATGTGGCGGTATTTTGTTAAAGCACTTTAAACAGTATCCCATAAAAGATGTTGCTACTTTAGCACGTCTGAAACCTGGTTGAATTAATTGGTTCCTATTTCTAGTAACATAGTTATGTCTGTCGCCTCTTTTACTGAAAAGATGTAGATTCTTTCTAACGTACATGATATTTTCATAAATATATTGACAAGGGACCGTCATGACGTTAATTTCTTTAAACAGTTCCCTTAGAGAATCTCGCCGGCGGAGATGGTAAATGGCTCTGATGGCTCTTTTCTGCAAAATTAAAATAGACTCGATGTCCGCAGCCCGTCCCCATAGTAAAATACCGTAAGACATTAAACTGCGAAAGTAGCTAAAATAGACTAGTCTCGCGGTTTCAACATTTGTAAACTGGCAAATTTTTCTTACAGCATATGCTGCTAAACTTAACTTTCCTGCAAGAGATGTTAAATGAGGACCCCATATAATTAAGTTCGTTAAGACACAGCTGTAGGTACAACTATAGAACTGGACTGTTTGTCCATGCTAGCACTTCTGTAGACCTGCAAACCTCGGTGTTACATCTTCACTCAAATACGTATAGATATTATATAATAGATAGACATATACGCCGCCTCTCCTAAGAAAATAGCATGGAGAACACGTTTCAAACCATAACTGGTTCCATGATTGATACACCTGCAAGCTGTGTGTGATAGTATGGACCTGAATTCGTTCGGAATCAACATGTTGCGCCGAAAGGAGGTCAATATTATATAGATAATGATCTATAATTTATAATATCGATACGGATAGTCAGAAGCCAGTAAATCTGACACCAGTCTAGCCAAGCAGTACCGTGTTACCCAGTTAATGGGTTGTGGAGGTCTGGTAGGCAGCGGGTCTACGTAAAATACTGGTATTCAGGTGAATCTGTTTTGACTGGAAGCCGACCCCGATATGGTTGGGAAAAGGCTAGGCAGATGATGATGATCTATGTAATATTGACCTCTTTAAGCTGAGTTTGGCTGCAACCATAGATATTATAAACTGCAACCTTCTCATTCTCCTGCCGCTACGACTTTCAGCCTTATTTATAAAAAATCTAACCAATTACCAAATGGTAACTTAGCAGATTCTTCATTTCAATTTGACTAGCCGACATCCCTAGCGTTTTATTGTGTTAGCAGACGCGAACGAGGTATCCTTGTGAACACAAGCGAGTAGCGCGTTGTTCCGGCGCATCCCACGGTCGCCGCGGCCGCGTCCTACCGCGCGATATTAATAGGCCGGCGGGAGAGCGTTGACTCGCTCCTCAATCCTTTTGATGTCAAACCGATATCTCAGCTCACGCTTACCGGATCGTTGCGTTGCAGGGACTTCCACGTATCGTATCGCCGACACTTTGATGACTTTTAATTTAAGTCGTATTTGTGACACAGGAGGGTTTAATAAAAGGGCATTCGCAATGTTTATTCACCATAGCTTTAATTTGCTTGCATCTTACTACTATGTATACATGTGAAAGTATGGATGGACAGATGAATGTTCCTCGATCATGGCTGAACGGATCTGGATGAAATTTGGCACTAAGATAGATTTTGGTCTGGAATTGCGGTCTTTGGACTTCATTTCCCCAGAGTATGTTCCTTTTTATTATTATTTCCAACATTCACGCGTGTGAAGCTGCACGCAAAAGCTAGTAGGTGTAATGTAATGACCTGAGGAGATCCTTAGATTACATTTCCGTTGTTCCGCAGTAGAAGGGCCCTGTGCGTAGTCAGTATGCTGAGTTAACTAGTTGGGTGTGTAGTTCTGTAGCTGTTCCCCTCGCGCGACAGGTGTGCGCGCACCGGAGACGCGCGTCAAGTGTCGCCCCTCGCGTCACGCGCGTCTCACGCTCATCTGCTGCCGGCTCATCTGTAAGTAAACATCTATGATTCACGTTCGCTCCCAGACTTAACAGTCAACACGGCATCATGTGCGTTTGCCAGGTTCGAGGTCACACTTTAAATATTTGTAGCCTTATTGCATTCTACATTTTCAAGATTTCTTTTTTTATTTATGTCAATGCACCGTTGACATAGGAAACTCAAGGTTGACAAGCAACTTGTTTATTCACAGTCGTGAGTATGTGTTGGTGAAGCTTGACGACGCACAGGTGTGGTGTGGCGCGTCTCGGCGGCGCGGCGGCGGGTGAAGTCCTCCAAGTGTCGCTGTCTCCGGTGCAGACTGCAGCGTGTCGTGTGTCGCGTCGCCGTCGTGTCGCGCTGTCACCTCGCGCCGTCACCGCGTCGCCCGCACTGGTTCAACACGTGTATCGGCTTACGGCCACTGCTTACGGTAGACCGTAACCTAACTGATATTGTTTACTTACACAAAGTCACGCTCGTATTCGGCAGAAAGTATTAGTGTACTCACCCCACTCCCACATTTCATCGTTATATTTATGTCACATATATTTTACGAATCGATGGTTATGCTTCTGTCATCAGTAGGTCACGAAATCCTGCTCCCTAGCTGCCTAGGGTGCCAACCTAGCACTTGGGGCCCTGAAGTCCTGGAGCTCAACAGCGCGCTTAAACACGTGTGAAGAAGATAGGTGACACATTGATAGGTACCTACGTGCTTTATCTAGCACACTGGTCTAGGACTCAGATAGCTGCGTGAATCATCGTTTTGGAGCGTTCATTGTACTAGTGCAGTGAGTCGTCTGATCTGAAGTGTGTGTGTGAAGAGTGTGATGAGCACTAGCTACGATCAAGCTCAGCGTTATTCAACACATTCGGTACAAAAAATCACGAGAGGAACTTTCCCCGAGGTGATCAACGATGGTGCATACACCGATAACAGCGTGGAAATGGAAGCAATCCCTTGCTCGAAGTGGGTCACCGCAGCGCAGCACCGCTCGCTGCAGTGCAGCATGATGCCGATTGGTCGGCGCGACACGCTGGCGAGATGGATGGCCGCAAATGGCTTTTTAATCTGCGAGAGATCGCACCGTCGGCACCGCGCCGCCACGCGGATGAGCGACGTGCGACGTGATGCTCACAGAGCCCCCCTCCCCCCTACCCCGGGCTAGCAGAGCACACTCTGCTATGTAGGATTTGCTTGTCTCGCTGATGGCCGTTCCACCTTTTTATTTCGTAATTTTTCACCTCTACGCTATGCGGAAGTCACAACGTACTTTCATTATTCATGTAGCACCCAGCTGTTCCCTCTCGCGACTGGTAACTTATACAACCTGAAACTTTTATCGAAATAATCATTTCTATTCAGTGGTTTCGAACTATTTACCATCCTTTATACATAACGACATAACGCTTAGCCCTTAGCAATACAATAAGTACGTGACCGTCACAACGTATTTATTACCCCAAGCCCCTCGTCTCCCTCGCCGCCACAAGCCCCTCGTCTCCCGCGCCGCCAGCACGGAGCAGCAGCACGTCACGGTCGCACTCCACACTCCACAGTGCCGCTCCTCGTGTTCTCGTCCTCCTTCGTAGCATTCCTTACACCGGCGTATGTTTGAAGCGACAAGTCAATCCGTTACCATTTTATGTCAAGCGACAAGGACTTTGTTACTGACACTCTAAAATAGCTCGCTCAGATAAAATAGTTTCATGTCGAGAAGTCAGACAACAATCCTCCGCCGATCATTGTTGTTATTTTTATTAGACACGTGTGTTAGAGGAAGAGGGGCCCAGATGGAAGAAAATGCTGATGCCACCGAAATATTTGAAGAGGATCATGTTCTGTAAATCAGTGTTGGTGTATAATTTGTAATGCTTCCGTGAAACATTTTACTGTCCAATAAATGATTGATCCCTGACCGGCCGCTTGTTATTCGCTGCGCGTGCATGTCGACACGCTGCGTGAGCTCACACAAGGCGCGCGCTTCGCGTGCGTCGTGCTGACGTGCTCTACACGGACGGCGGCGCGGCGGCGAGCACGTCCCTCGGGCAGGCGTTGTCAATGTCAACTGCCCAAAGACATCGTTTCGCATCCCACTGTCGCGTTGTGTCGATTAACTCGGGGTAGTTCGTTCACGGAGATTTTCATAGACAATGAAGAATGACTGCTGTTTGTACAATCTTGATCGTTTGTGATACGACAGGGAACACAATGATAAGGAGACACAAAACACTCAATCATTGTATTCAGGTACTAGTACTAAAACCTAGCAAAGATTTGCTCGATTTTGTTCCGACGATGTTAATGACTTCTTTGTTTTATGTGTTTTCTTACTAATCAAGTGTTTAGGCAGTTTCACTTCTTATTATTAAGGTTACTGAAACTCTACCGAGCGACTCCCCTCGACTTCTGACATATTGTCTAACTTATAAACTAACTTTAGCCATTTTAAGGCTTTCCAAGCTCGTAAAGTGGGTACCTTAGTAAAAAACAATTTGATTAAATTCAGCGACCTCCTTTTTCGAGTTTCATCGTCCAACGTTAAGTAAGTCCTGATTATCTCTGGAAACGATTTTAAGTTTCTGTTTTGAAGAGGTAAAAGGAATTCACAGTCAGAGGAATTCGCATGCACTCTGCGCAGGCCGATGAAGACGACTAGTGTATGTCATGTCATTCGGGGTGCGATGCTCATACATACGCATACCAGGCGCGCTCCGACTGTTGACAGTCATCAGTGGCATCTAGACCTGTCGCGCAACCGGCGCGGTACGGTATCTGAGAAAGAAGATGCGGATCGCAGTTTGGGCAATGGCCACTCTGTTATTTGTTTTGTTATTCATGCATAGTATTTCCGTTTTCGGATAAAAGCTGCGTTTTCTGCTTGTTAATCAAATCTACTTAGTATCAGTGTAATGAGGTTCTGCGTCACCCTGCAGCTCCGCGTCAGACGGCGGCGCGGTGGCGGCGCGGCGGCGGCAGATTGTCGCGCGGTGGTTTCCTCGGGGGCCGCCCCCTCCGCCCCGCACCTCGTCCCGCTCCGCTGCTTACCGTCACATGCTCGCTAGCTAATTGTATTGTCACTGGCAGCGCTACTCGCTAGTCGCTGCAATCTGCTCGCTCACTGCATAACTGCAAGTCTGCGCCACCCGACCCCGCTCGCGTTCGGGTTTGTGACATTTGACAAGACGCCTCGTTCGTATGCAGTCGTCGTCACTTTAGTTCCTGTCATTGTAAATTAATGTAAACTTTCTTCCGTAAATATCAGACGTCCTTAGTAAACAGAACATATCCAGCTGTTGTGTGAGTTACGGATGTTAGGAAGATCAAAACAACAAGTGAAAGAAGCACTTTTGAGTCTAGAATAATATAATTAATAAGTCAAGAGGACTGTGACTGACAATAAGAAGTAAAAGCAGACAGAAAAGAGAAAAAAAATGCGTCGGGTAGCTAAATCCTGGCTTGGTTTAGTAAGTTTGTGAGGCGCAGCAGCCGATAAATGGAACGTTGAAAGCTAATAAAGCGGTGGTTATTGAGAGCGCTGTAGCGCTTTAGAGCGCGGCGATAGCGCTCAACCGAGCCGAGACGCTGCGAACCGCCGAGCGGGCCTATCTGTGGCGGCGCCTCACGCCGGAGCTCACAGAAGGTGCACAGCAGATAGCGATGAGACAATACCTGCCGCTCAGGCCCACAAGCAGTCTGTGGCGGCTTACGATCGAACGTATCTCTTCTTCCACCTGAACCTTTTGTGCGTTGTTGTCATGTTGTGCCACAAGCGGGCATCGATCGCTCCGCTACATTACACTTCAAACGCTTAGCATTTAACACATTTTACCATTTTCTTACTGAAATAGTCTCGCTAACCTAAAGCAATCTTTCGGGGTTTCCAAAGGTTTGTTCGATAGTTTTTTTTCCAAGTATTTTATTAGGTTTGGATAGCCAGTCTTTAAGATGTCTATCAACGTCGTTCCTTAGCGAATGGATTTCAGATTTCAAATTATATCTTATTTTAGCGTCTTACTGGAATGCCTGTCCTTCAGTTTGAACATCTCGCTCGGAACTTGTGGAGCCGCCCGACGCCCGACGACACGTTTAACTGATTGCTTGCGCGTTGCTGAAGCTTCCTCACTCAAGCTTAAATAACTAGTAACCAGACCAATTTTACGAGTTAGGGGCCGATTACATATAGTCATTGTTTTTCCGATAATGTCCTGGCATCGCTCAGATCATGCTGGTCCATGAAGGACAGTAGGTAACTATGTGCCTTTAATGAAGTCCCTAGAATTTATGGTCTTTATTTTTTTAATAACTTGGGCAATTTTGGAGTAAATTAAGTGATAGAGCGGCTGTCGGCCAGCCGGCCGCACACTACGCAGATGTGCCCACTATTGTTTCGGGTGAAAGTAAAACATTTTATAATAGTTTAGTGAAGTCGGGCACTTGTTGCGGCGCGCGAGGAGCGCAGCACGGGTGCGGCATGGAGAGGGGGGGGGGGGGGAGGATAGTAATTATATCATAACACAAATTGACCTCTGTCGCGGTCGCAGTCATCCATTGCTGCATTACGCCATTGCAATTCATGAAGAACTATTTTGGACATCATGTATATTGTATCAGTTATAGGATTTTTAAGAGTTTTGGTAGGATCTGGTCCTGCTCCACAGCCACTAGGGAGCACAAACTAATCTGTAAATATTTCGGAAACATTGTTGGACCGGCTGAAGATCTGAAGATTGTAAGAAAAAATTGCATTTTTTAGAATCAACTTACTTATAATTTCAGCCATTAACAGCACATGTGTGAGTACTGTGTGTGTACCTTTAACTTAAACTTTAATTATCAGTTTTAGGTATGTTTTTGACTTAAATGTACCCTGGCGGTTGGGAGTGTCATGCTCACTCAAAAGTCTAGTTGATGCTGGCGTATGCGTTTGATCATTTGGCTCCCTTCAAAATGGCCGAATGGTGCTGGCGTATGCGTCATGTTCGTGAACGCGCGCCGTCAGTCGGGACTGGTCATTTCTCAGCTGCCATGGTTGATTTTAATTATTTATTTGAATTGTTCCTCTTTTATTCCGGACGCTTTTATCCTGCTCGTCTTTTACATCGTTCTCACATGTATGTATAATTTCAACTCGATGTAAATAAATCTTTGTAAAAAATTATTATTTTTAAAAGAGTGTCCGTGGAGTTTCTTGCGCGTTCTTCTCCATAGAGATCTACGCTTTGGAACGTGCAAATAGCTTCAATATTTTGGACCAACCGACCTTGACAATTCAAAAGTGCCTGTAAATGGTTTAATTGAAATAAATGCTTGAATTTTGAATTTTTTGAAATTTTTGAATTTTTTTAATCAAGACAAGCAAGACACTTAGCAAAAAAATATGTCTTTATGAAGGATATCTTATAATATCATGTCATTGGTCGCAGTCGTATTCGAATCTCACTTCTGATATCCGCGCAGGATGGCCTTTACTAGAACTGGTAAATGTATTAGTGATTCTGCTGCTCCAACTTCAGGATTGTTCCGGAATAAAGTAGAGCGTCGAAGACATTTCGCGACGACGTTTCCGATGATTCCAGTAACTTCGTAACCAACTGACCTGTAGCCGCGCCCATGTACCTGACACGCCTATGTACGTTGAGGCCTTGTCTCGAAACGACGAAAACATGAATAAGTTGGAAGTAGCTGCAAGTCGAGCAGTGTTAGTTGTCGAATTAACAGGATCTAACAGTTGTTAAAGCACATTATGACGGTGTTGTTTGACAGAGCAGCACTAGCCCCCCGCACCTCGCACCTCGTCCCTCGTGCCGAGTGGTGGATATTTGAGGGCAGCAGTTAATTTGATTGAGCAACCACAGAGTACATTTGAAAGCAACGCTAAGCGCCGGGCGCAGTCCACCTGCACGATCTATTAACTTTTGAGAGAGACCGAAATAAAATTCAATTAAGTGCTGTGTCGCCTGGCGAGCTGCGGGGCTGCCTACAGAGCTCGGTGGCCACTGGGCCGCGTCGCGTTTTTATTTCAATTCGCGTTTAGACTGCGGTGACACGCAATCCTATTTAGTATTGTGTAGACCAATATTATATCACATGAACGTATTTGCCTTCAGTGTATTAGTAAAATAATATATAGGTACAAAAGTACTCCTCTGAACGTAATTATACCTCGTCAATTTTTTTTTTTTTTTTTTTTATACAAAACGGGGAAACTCTTGGCCCAAATCTCACCTGCACTCGTAACCTTGCGACTCCGTTGGAAAGTAAGCTGTTGGTGTTTTGGATATTGAGTTCTGGCGGTAAGAGAGGCAGTCGCATAGAAATATAAAATCAGTTATCTATTACACTTATTTATTATATGTATGGGCAGTCGCTCCGTGAACAAAGTTGATACTCAGCAGCATCCAGTTACAGTGGTAGCCGACATTAGACTAACTGTATATTTATGCCATTATTTATGTGTAATACGTATTTATGTTATTAATTAATAACTTTGACTCAATGAGGTACAGGTAGTTACTACCTACAAAATTTTCAGTATTTAGGAAGTTTCATAGACTTTGCTGTCCGTCCCCTGTGCAATTAAATAACGACGATGACGCCGAGAGGTCGAGTCGTGTCGATCAGACACGATCATGTGGGCTTGTAACCAATCAAGCGAATACAAGCAATTAGGAGCGCCCGACGACGTCCGATGAAGCCCGGCGACGCCCGAAGACCTCACCCTGACGAGGACACTGCGAGTTTCAATCATAATTTTAGTAAATTTTACAGAATTTTGCAAACAATTCCAAATCCCTTGGCTAGATTCTTGACCACGATAGTCATTTGAATTCAGTTTTTTAGTGTTGTGATGGTAAGACTCATTGAGGTAAGACTCGAACAATTCATTGCCATTTTTAGTGTTGTGATGGTAAGACTCATTGAGGTAAGACTCGAACAATTCATTGCCATTTTCTGGAAGCCGGGAGCGTCGTTTGAGGCTCTTCGAAAACCAAAAAAATTAGGTAACGTCAGTTTGGTGACATTTTTATAAACTAACGTGTTCTTTTTATTTTCAGGATAAAATGACTGCTTTTGTGCTGAGCTACTTCATAGCACCTCTCTCTCACGAGGCTAACTGTCACGCCCTTCATGTCCATGTTCGCAGCTGCTGTACAATAATATACTAGTTTATTGTAAATTTTATACCGTGCATTTATGAGTCAGGCACAGTTTCGCGTGCCACGTCAATGCTATATTGCCCGCCCGGTCTGCCTCTGTTGATCGCTGCTGCAGTAGTCGCCTTTATTGCGTTGGCACAAGGCTCAAGATCAAGTGCGCTCGTCATGCGGGCACCGCCACGTCCGTCACACGCCACTCCGACAACAACAGATTACGATTCAATTTTGCAATTAAAACTAGAGCAGGGAACAAACGCCGGTCGTCGAGCGACGCACAACTACAATGTAGAAGGTTCACTGGGACATAGTGGGAAGTTGGGAACATCCTCGCATACCCGTATTCATTGGTATATCGGCTTTTCAACGAATGTGCTTACAGCCAGCCGGGGTGAACATTGCTCCGATTTGCCTATACACGAAATACGAGCCTACCTCATCTGCTCTCACCGGTCTTGCGATAGTCAGCGATAGTACACCAATCACCAGCGAACCAAGCTTTATCTAGGCCATCTGAGAACCTACCAAACAATGCTTAATTGTTTGAAAAACAACTAGACATTTCCATACCGCATATGTAGGCCAGCCATGGACCAAAAGATTTTTCGAGTACCATTGTAACGTTGAAAGAATGTCACTTAGTCTAAGTTCGTCGTAAGCACTGGGACTGCTGTGTCGCACACGCGTGTACCCGAGCTCGCGCGCTTGCCGCGGCCATTTGGCAGCCCTGTCTGCGCGAGTAGTTACAGTTCCACCGATATCTTCTCTTTAACCTCCTGATACACTACAATGTTGTAAGTTTGTCGCCTTGCCATTCACTCGTGACTCGTATTTGGCTCTTCGAGATGTCGTGAACTGAACTGAACTCAAGTGATACATTTTGTCGCACGACGAACATAAACTTTTTATGATATAATCGCTACAACAGACTTCATCTTCAAGGTAAATGAGCCATGGCCCATGAACGCTTCGTCTTTTAAAGGACTTATAACTTAATTAAATGTAGGTAGGTATATTAATGCCTGTGTGTCATGTACGTAACGTTCCTTCATTATTCATCTAAGTGTTTCTAATAGGTACAACAAACTGCGATGCAATGACTACTTAATATTTAATAATACCCGGCTATCCTATCAGGAATGATCTAACATCCGCGCTAATTCCGATTAAGTGCTCATGATGCAGTGTTGTGAAGCGCAGTTAGCGCACATACTCGTTGTGAGTGGTAGGAAGGGAGCGGGGGCGTTATATGGTGTATTGAAGTTATTGCCGGTTCATTTGGCACGCGCCCGCAGAGCTGCGACCGCGGCCGCAAACAGCATCAAACCTTGCAGAAGGACACCTTGTGACGTAACGGCGCACGTGTACACAGCAGCGATGTCAACAACAATTTCGAAAAAGCGTGTATATTACCTTAATTATGAACGACTACGTTGTACCACCCATTTCTTTCTCTAAATTCGAGATAATTATTTTCTGCTGCAGTTTGTGTTCTCGCACGTTGTGCAAAGTTGACCTTCTGTATGGTTTGCGCAGTAGCTGAATGTATGGTTCGCTAGCTGCCAAACGGCGACATCTTAACAAAACATTTTGATAATGTTAATCGCGTTACAGATGGCCACCCTCGTGCTGTGCTGTGTAGCTGTGTAGCTGTGTACACTATGCTGTCTGTGATTCTCTCACAGTTGTTACGACGGATGTGAGTGCTAGTTTAATGGGCACTCTGTAAATTGGTCGTGTTTAGCCGGCTAGTTGACCTTTGGTGACCCTGGGCGATAGCGAACATATGAAACAGGTGACGTGGTGTCAGAAAGCCATTCATGTCCTAGTTAACATGTGCTAGGCAGGGTTCGGAAAACAAAAACCTATTTATGTATTGGTAGCTCTTGCTGGGTTTTCTACATGATTGTATTGCACGGGTATTGCAGAATAGGCTTCATCATCTGCCTAGTTTGTTCCTAACTACATATATTGGGCTCGGTATCAACAATCTTTTACGTGGAGCGACGCCCTATCAGAGCTCCACAACCCAGTATCTGGGGAACCTGGTATTTCTTGACAAGACTGCGCGGTGTCAGATTAGCCGACTTCTAACAATTCGTAACGACTACCAAAGATCTGAGGATGACAGCCGTGACCAACGGCTTTACGTGCTTTCGGAGGCACGGTAAGATGGTCACCTATCCACAGACCGACCTCGGCAAGCGTCGCCCTGACGAACCGATCCGTGCGGTTGTTATTATATAGCCATGAGGCACTGTATCCGGTCCAAAATGTACCTGTATGCAAAAAGTCTCGACTCCGTGTCAATATTTCGACGTTGTTGTTGTTTTGTTGTCAGTGTGAGGCAGGCCGCGGTTACACTGGCGTGGAATGTTCCGTGATTGTTTTGTTTTGCGTTCATTAAGTTCGTTAGGCGTCGGTCGACGCGCCGGCGCCGCGCCTCGCGCTACTGGCTAGCTGTCTAAAATTTACATAGCTAGCCAGTATGTATGTATTTACATTGATACACATAATACACGAATCATTTTAATTGTACATGTATCACAAGCAAGAAAAAGCTCTGCTTTTCAAATAAATCGTTATTGACGATGTGATTTTGACCGACTTAAAAAAAAAGGGGGTTGACTCCACGGAATCTTATTTTTTTTTATTACTCCAACAAGACGCCTGGACCGAATTGGAAAAATATTTTTGTTTGAAAGGGTAGATTTTTCAGGTGGTCAACGGTGTTTTTGGTTGTTTTTCTTTCTCTTTTGGACAACAACTCCCGAAATTAAAGTTAATTTATACATTATAGTGTTTTTATTTCAAAATGTGTGTTTTTTACAGACATATTATAAGAAATTATGAGAATGCAGTCGCCAATTCTTAAGTCACACAGTAAACGGTCAGCTCAAATACGGCAGCTAAACTTCAGAGCACTCTATGTACTTAAATTGTATATTTATAACAAGTACCTCGGTATCGGTACAATCTAGAATAGGACTCTCTATGAAAGGCAATAGAATTGACTGAACTATATGTACATAGTTGTAGTACCTGCTGCTCCTAATCGATTGACAAACAACGTCACATACCCACAGTACTCTCGTAATTGAATACTGACACGACGAGCTCGTAAAATTTAAGTACATGCCTAGTAACCAACCACAAGACATTATGAAAATACATAAGCTTACAAAGTAGTTACGGCTTTCAAATAGATTATGTTTATCTATCAATTACAATAAAGGGATTGATGGCTTATCATAACACCTCACTATGAACGCCAGTACCGCGGGGCTCTTAATATACCTATACACTTACTTCCTATCCTACTGTTTGGTGCGTTACATAGTAGGTACCGCACCGACAGGTGAAACGCACAATTTCAAGACAACGTCGTATTGCCGCGTCGCGCTTGTCTGCTGAAGACTAAACCCTTTTATATTACTCTTGTAGAAACAAACACACTATAAATGTTACGATATACTTAGGTCGAAAGCACTCTTATGTAGGTATGTACAACCTTGTGCAGGAGCTTGTGATTTCGGGAAGCTCGATGATAATGAGCTACCTATCCATGACATTATGTGAGTAAAAGCGACTGAAAAAATAATTCTATCAAAATGCCTACCACGGCTCTTAAAAACGCTTGTTACCTTTTTAAGTATTCCGTGACTGTGACGTAGTAGGTACCACAAGTGTCGCGACTGTCACAGACTACAGCGACTGTCGCGCTGCGGTGATGACAGAAACGAGCCGGCTCGCGCAGTGCCGTGACGATGACGTCACAAGATGTTACGAGTACCACGGCGCCACATGTCACTCACTGCTGTACCACATCTCACTTTCAGTGTGGATTTACGGAGCCTGGGGTTTAATTACTAAATAAGTTTTTAGGTAGGTACGAGTATTTACGTCCTCAAGATAATGGAATAATCACTTATTTTACATTTCTATGATAATCTCGTAGGCAAATGTAAATCTCTCTATCGCACTGAGGTTTGCTGTAAGAGAACCCATTTGTAGGTACCTAAAGCTCGGCTTTGTACTTAATAATAAGTAAGAAAGATGTTTTGAATGTTTGAGAAACAAGAACTCGCGTCTTCAATTACATACCGGACTAAAGCATCCAACATTTAGCTAATTATATCTTCATGGACGACATGATGTTTCTAGCTCATAATAAACTGTCATGGCGGAATTTAACTCAATTCCTTGAGGTGTAACCAAAGTGATCATTAGACAGCCAAGCGTTGCAATGAAACCAGTGTTGCGCTCTGCGGCTCTGGTTTGGCAGTAGTTGTGCTTTACGACTACGAGCGGATCTGTAGGGAGCGTAGCCGTGAAGCAGCACAATACGCGCTCCAAGACGTAGTGAAATCGCAGTGAGATACTTCTTGGCAGGTTAGACATTCGTTCTGAGAACAACGATTAAACAGGTAAAATATCCACCCGCTAGGGAGACTACATGTTTGATCTTGTTATGTGTCTTGTAAAACCAACTTACAAACCTAACAACTATCTCAGAAAATACAGAGAAAAAAGTGATGATTTTAGAAGCTGACGTCAACAACCTCAAATGCATGGCGCCATCGACTTCAAATCACACGCCTACGACTTATGAGGAAATTGTGAGTGAAATTCAAGAACGAAATAAACGAGCAAAGAATGTTGTAGTTTCTGGTATTCCTGAACCTAAAAACAGATCAGCAATTGAACGACAAGAACACGATAAGGCTGAAATTGCAAAAGTAACGAAACTTGCATACGATGATTGTCCACAACCAAAGAAAATTATACGTCTTGGAAAGTACAAACCAGAACATACCCGCTCAATTAAAGTATGCTTCTCGTCTGAGGAAATAGCGAAAGCTATATTACGCAACAGAAATAACAAGTACATTGATAATATGAAAATTTATTCCGACCAAAGCTCCGAAAACGTATTTCTAATGGAGAAACTAACCTAATCATCAAATATATTAAAGGAGAACCAAAAATCGTTGCAACAACCGAACACAGCCTCAACTGTTTCTACAACTGCAAAAAACTAGAAAGAATATCATATCAAATTACGAACAAATACAGCGAAATAAACCCAACAAAAAAATCTTTGAATTGTTTTTATGCTAATGAGCGTAGTATAGTTAAGCCAGGAAAGTTCGATGAGTTAAAATGTATAATAGCATCTTTACAAGCTACCACGCACATTATTATACTTACGGAGACTTGGATTAAAAATGAAGATGAATTAAAGAGGCTCCAAATCCCATGCTACACACACTACTTTAATATCAGACCCAATAAAAGAGGCGGTGGTGTCTCAATATTCGTCCACGACAATCTCAAACACAATCTTATAGAAGAACTATGTGCAGACAATACTCACTACCTCTGGGTGTACGTGAAAAAGTTGTCCTTGAGCATCGGTGCCATATACAAACCTGATAAAAGTATATTAACAACTTCCTTGAGATCTACTCGCAACAGTTGCTAGGGAAGAAGAGAGCTATGGTATTTGGTGACTTTAATTTAGATTTGCTTAACCCAGACCGGCCAACACGTAACTACAAAACCACACTGAATGAAAATAACTTTAAAATATTGAATAAAATTAATCGCTTACATTGTACCCGCAAAAGAGCATGCAAACCGGATACCCGGATAACCGAAAAAACCGGATAACCGACTGATTTGAAACCCCGGTTTTTTAGTATAACAAAACCGGATTTTTCGGTTTTTTTTCTCCTTTGTTATTGATTTAATAATAGTTTAATTTTCCCTAACAAAACATTAAATTTATCACTATCAAACGTGGACAGAACGGCGAGGCGGCGTTAGTTCTCCTTTCGGCCACGTTAATTTAGATCCTTGTCGCATTACTATGGCACGCTGCCGCCATTTTGTTAGTCGATCGGTCTGTGCAAGTGCATAGTGAGCCAGTAGGCAATAATTCACAAAACATCAAGGACCAACTCGGACAAGATATAAAGAAGGCGCTCAAACAACATGCCTCAGGTGTAAGTGCCCATCTACAGAACTTGATTTCGAAACTAAAATCAGGGTGGAAATGATGGAAAGTATAATGTAAAGCTTTGAAATCTATACCTCCAACAAGTGTAGACTGTAGAATCAGAAAGAGCCTTTTCATCAGCGGGTCTGATGTGTTATAAAATCCGTAATACTCTAAATGACGACTCCCTTGATGCTCTTATGTGCTTACGGTCATACTATCAAAATAAAAAATAGTAATTTGGTTTAGCTGTATTACTTTAATTTTAATCTATATCTCTAAGAAAGACTGATTTATGTTGTTTAAGGGCTGATTTTTCCAATGCCAGATAACTTTTATTCGTGGAATAAATTTAACGTTTGACAGTTTTTGTATGGAAGGAGTGTCAAAAATTCAAAATGATTCCTCCGATAAAGTTATCTGGCGTTGGAAAAATCAGCCCTTAGTATATAAGGAATAAGACTTCTATTCTAAGTATATTTAAATAATTATTTTTATCTTTTTTTATGTACTGTTGATTTTGCCTGTGAGTATTTTATGACCGTTAAATTGTTAATTAGTATTCTGTGATTTTATACCCTTGCGTACCTACCAAATTTTCGTATGTTTTTATTTTCTTAAATATTATGCTTTATTTTATGTTGATTGTTATGTTTAAAGAATATAAACTTTTTATGTTGTATTATAATAACTTTATAGTTGTAGCTTATTTCAGTAATTCAGTCCAAAAAATACTCATTATTATAAAATAAGTAAGTTTTTTTTAAATATATATTTTTATTAGACTTCAGCATTTTCATTTCTTTACAATATTTCTTATTTGATAAAAAAAACCGAAAAAACCGATTTAGCCGGTTTCACCGGTTTTGTTAACAAAAAACCCGAAAAAATCGGTTTTCTTAATCAACCCGGTTTTTGCATGCCCTAGGCCCCGGCGAAACAACCTCAACCAAAACCATACTAGATCATATTTCTACTAACCTACAAGAAAATAACTTTCATATGGTTATGGTAGAATCTGCAATGTCCGACCATAAGCAAATATTTCTGGAGATAAAACATTATAAACCTTCCCCCCCTATAAAGGCGGAATACACGGCTTTGGATTACCCAAAATTATATCAGTGTTTTAAAAACAGTATAATTAATACAGACGATATAGAACCGACTTATGAGAGATTATCGAACAAATTACAGTCATGTTTACTAAAGAGCCAAGTCACAAAAATGAAAGTATTGAATCCTCCAAGACAAGACTGGATAAAAAAAGGAATAATACATGATATTAACATTAGGAACATGTTATGGCAAAAATATAAAACTAATAAAACAGACACGAAATTAAAACAAGAATACGAAAGAGCAAAATTAAGGGTAGTAAAAACCATAGAAAATACGAAAAACACATACTACTATAAATGTTTTACAGACAACATAACGAAACCTAGAAAAATGTGGAAATTAATAAACGATCTATCCAAAAACAAAATAAGAGATAAGACTGGACCAGAAAAACTCGAGACTGATACTGGCACTATTACGGACCAACAGGAAATATGTGAAGCCTTCAACTCTTACTTTTCATCCATTGGGTCATCCCTAGCAGACCTTATCCCTAGCAAGTTTAAAGGAAACCAACAACATCAATACTCTGAAAGCTGTGACCAATCAAAACTTAACTTTTTAACACCAGCAACCACGGATGAAATATTAAAAATAATTGACAATTTAGACCCAAATACTAGTTCTGGCATTGATGGCATAAGTACAAAATCTATAATATGTGTAAGAAAACTAATATCCGATGAACTTACAGAGTGTATTAACCTTTGTTTAGATCGAGGCACCTTTCCCGATGGCTTAAAAATTGCTAAAGTTATCCCAATTTATAAATCCGGAAGTAAGTCTGATCCTTGTAACTACCGTTCAATTTCTGTACTACCTGTGACCTCGAAAATTTTTGAGAAAATCTTATATAACCGTTTGGAAACATTTCTTAAATCAAAGAACTTCTTATATCACAAACAATACGGTTTCCGACCTCATTCAAATACTCTTTCGGCAACTATTGATCTCATAACTAAAATTAAAAAGAAAATTGATGAAAAACACATAGCTTTAGGTATTTTTATAGACCTCAAAAAAGCTTTCGACACAATTAGTCCCGATCTATTAATTGAAAAATTGTCTCATATTGGTGTCGCGGGCAAAGCACTACAAATTTTTAATTCATACTTACAAAATCGTAAGCAAATAGTTAAAATAGGTAAATCCCAAAGTGGTTCAAATAGTGTTAATTTTGGTGTACCTCAAGGCTCAATTTTGGGACCACTTTTGTTCTTAATTTATATTAACAATATTTCACAAATTGGCCTTACAGGAGACGTTTCACTTTACGCAGATGATACAAGCCTGTTTTACCGGCCAGTCGATCGAAATTATGATACCGCATGTCCAAAAGGATCTTAACATTCTGAATGACTGGTTTCAATCTAATCTGCTCACCATTAATACTACAAAAACGAATTATGTTATAATAGCTCCAAAAAATAAAAAAGTAACAGATAATATAGAACTAAAAATAAATGATCAAATTATCCATAGAAAAACTACAGAAAAATATCTAGGCCTAATTTTAGATAACTCCCTGAGTTGGAAGCCGCACATTGATAAAATCAGAAGTAAATTAACATCACTTACAGGAGCTCTTCATAGTTTAAGAAAGTGTCTTCCTCGGAAAGTTCGACACATAATTTATAATTCCTTAGTTAAACCGCACATTGACTACCTAATTGAAATCTGGGGGACTGCAGCAAAAACCAATCTAGGAATACTACAGACAGCACAAAATAAATGAATCAAAATACTTTTTAATTATAAATTTCGAACACCAACTCAAAGGATATACGAAGATACAAAAATAATGACCATTTCCCAAACATACGCATACTATACTTGTATTCTTATACGCAAAATATTACATAATGACATTCATACAACGCTAAATTTTACCAAAAAACATCAAGTCCAAAAAATTAGACTTCGAAACTCCCACTACTTAGTAACGCGCCCACCCAGAACAGTTAATTACGGAAAAAGGAATATTGACTATGAGGGTGTTAACATATACAATAAAATACCGATGGACATAAAAATCCAGAAAAGTATGACTGCATTTAAAAAACAATTAAAATCATACATTATTAGTACTTAAATAAAAAAAAATATATATATTTATATGAAGAAAAAACTCATGAAAAAACTCAAAACTAATCAAATGATACAAAAACAAAATAAAACTATTCAATTGGTCAGTACGCTGCCTTGTATGCCACGTCTAGTATGCTGTAACTTTTACTTTTGTATCCGTGTTTGCTCGGTTGATATTCGTTGTAATATGTGGACGACTACCCGCTAGAAATTGTTTATTTTGTTTATTTTTTTATTCTTCTGTACCTTAGAATAATAACGCATAGAAGCCGCGTCTAGAACAAAACCCGAGCAAAATCGTGTGTCCACTTCATTTTCTTTGTGTGCGTGAGCCGAATGTGTCTACGTTCCTCTAACGCACACAGATATAGCTTTCAGTGATACCATTACTAAGCCGTTACCCACAAAATATGGGAAGACGCATTACTATTTTGCTATCAAGGCAAGTATTTTATGTTGTTGGGAACTGGAAAAGGTAAAAATGATTTTTCATGTAGTATGACATATTTTTTCGGATGGTATAATTCAATTTATTTCAAAATAAAAGGAAATAAATCGCAATGCGTTTAGAATGCTTGATGGGTTATAATTATAAACAATGTTAAAACATCGGGTTTGATATGATTTAACAGTAAGTATTGTATTTTAAAATTACAAAAATGAAAAACATGAATGAAAGCAATGTGGGTATTTTTTCCTCACAAATAGCAACACTGTGTTATGACAAGTTAGGTTATTAGAATTTTGTTTTATTTATCGATTTACGTAAAAATAGTGCATAGAATGTGAGTACTTATTTGTGAAATGTTATTTTATCACATTTTTTTGTTTTCCTGATGTGCTTTAACATCCTTTCACGCAACAAACTGTCATTTTCAATTATTTACTCGCGAGCTGTGTTCGACGGAACGTGACCTTGAGTACTGACGGCCTGACGGCTAAGTTTGACGGATTAGGCTAAGTTTTAGTTGCCTCACTTTTTGCACTCGTACTAGGTTTCTATGCGTTATTATTCTAAGTTCTGTACGCTAGTTATTTAAACATTCATTGTAAATCTTGTTTCTCAGTAAGTGAATTATTGTTAATTCTAATGAGGAAATAAAGTTCTTAAACCATGTCTATTATCAATATATTTTTATTCTTCTTATTCTTAGATCCGGGGGTTGAATCTCGCATACAAAAGCGTAGGTACTAGGTACCAAGCATTCCTAGAACAACCTTATTCCCATCTACAAGTAGCGCATTCTTACAGCCCACTCCTGTATTTCGCAAGCTGAATTTTAAATATCAATTCAAATCTAAATTTGAAATCTGCTAATCAGTAGACAGTAGGTAACTTAAACTAAACATGTAAAATCAAACCACATCTTTTATGAATCAGCCAGTTTTATAAGCATAATCCGACATCGTTCTATGTCCCAGCATCCACTCTAAGTAAGTTGTTCAGTTCCTTTCACTGTGCGTTTGATGAACGGTTGAGTTCCGGTAACTTTGTGCTGCTGTTCGTAAATAAGAATTGGAAGCGACCGACGTCGCCATCGAACTGGCTTCTTTGGCGGCGTTCAACAAACTGAGCGGTGAATGCAGTTTTATGAGGAGCATCAAACTGAACGACTGGACGATGTACCGAGCGGTAAGTGCAGACGCGGGATACAGAGTGGAGACAAGCGATCTGTTGTTTATATCGAGACATATTTTGAAAGACTTTACATTCAACATACCTATAGATCATACGTATACGTCTTTTGAAAATCGGTATTTTAGTCAACCATTTATTTTTATAACATAATAGCTTTCGATACAGCTCTATGCGTGTCTTTAGGGCTAACCATTATTTGTCTGATTCGAGGGTCTGGCGTTGTATGGTGAAATAAAGGGCTCGTTCAAGTTCGGCTACAGATGCTCCCATGTTACCTATATATCTTACTTAAGACATAACATGCAATTCCTTGTATGTTTTTTGTGAGATAAATATTGTGATTCATAAAAAATAATGTTGATCTAAAATGTCGGCTGTACAATTTCAAAACCTAGTAAGGGACATCTCCATGAAAAAACGGGTCTTTGCATTTTGCAGCTTAATATGCCATAAAGCAACGATTCATATTGCCAAAAAGTCTAAAATGACCCTAGAAATAGGATTTTGATAATTGGAAAACCTAGCAAGTACACAGCCGTTATGCTAGCGAACGCAAAATACCATTTTAAAAACCTAGCATGTGACATGGACATTTTTAAAACCTAGCAAGGGATGTCCCTTGCTAGGTTTTAAAAGTTGTCGGGTGTCTTGCTAGGTTTTTGAAGCTGTCGACGGCGGTTGAATTTCGCGCGCTAACGTCAGTAAGTGACAAACCGTCGTCGTCGCCTCCGCATCGTTCGTTTGTTTTTGTTTAATTTAAATAGTGAAACATGTCTAAAAACCAGTTTTATAGATCAAAGTAAATATTGAGTGGCCTAGAAAATGCAGATCTGTAAGTAAAATGAAGTTTTGTTTGTAGTAAGTTTGACACAATTTGTTAATAAACTCTAAAATATCTAAGTGATTTCTAACAGTGAATTTCAAGCTTTTATTGGTTGCGTGATTGTCTTTCTACTTTTGGCTTTTTCAGGATTATCCTTGGTTGTCTCGGTTATAAAACAGATGCTGTAATTACTGAACTAAGCAAAGCAAATACATAATGCTTTAATATGGAGAAGTGACAGAAAAGCGGGGAGGAAAAAAAAGAAGATTGGACAGAGATCCCATATCGAACCATATTTTGTCTTTTAATCCAACCGTCAGTCACTACAGAAGAAGCAACGCTCCACTTGCTCGATATTTACCCAGAACACTAACCTTACAGTTAATGTAAAATGATTACAAATGGAAATTTCCAAATTCAACGTGGTCCAAAGAAGTGTACCGTCAGACCATTAAACGGATGCATATTTCATTTAAAATTCCTAAAGGAGACAAATGCACTGATTGTGAATCGTTTGAGCAGGAAATGGCAGAATGCGAAGATGGTAATGTGCCTGAAACATTGAAAGCCTCATATGAATGCCACAAACTCAAAGCTTATAAAGCCGTTCAAAAATATCAGGAATTATGCATGTCAAGAGTAAATTAATTAATTCAATCAAACTGCCACGAAGAAACATTTTGTTTCGAAAAGTTAGACGGTTCTAAGGAAAATACTACTAGTATTAGATACTATTCTATAGATCTGCAAAAGTTGATGTTACTGCCCGACATGCCAAAAGTGAAAGATTCCTTCTTTCTGAGTCGTCTAATATATTTCAATTTGACATTTTCCCCCATTCAAAAAATGGTACGCGTTAACAGCATTTGTGTACTTTGGCATGAAGCTTGGGCAGGCAGAGATGCCAATAACATTGTAGATGCTTAAGCAGCACTTCTTGAGAAGCAGAGAGAATTTGGTGCGATAATTGTACGAGTCAGAATAAAAACTGGATTATGTACACTGCACTTGTGACCCTTGTCAATTCGGGTTTTTCCACTATTGAAACCATAAATCTGAAATATTTAACTAAAGGACATACCCACATGACTGCGGACGGTGTGCATGGAAACATAGAAACTCAAATCAAGCGTCGAGAAGCCGTTTACGATTACGATGATTACAAAGATGCAGTGCAAAGCTGCAGACAAAATCTTGATATTGTAGAAGTCCAGAAAAATACCAGTGGATTAAAAAGAAAAGGACCTTGAGACGCAATAATTGTAAAGACATACTTAATACATTTACCTACATTGAACTCAGTAGTGGATGTTAAATTTGTAAGTGGCAGTCGAAAAATGTTTTACAAAGTGGATTTTTAACGTTTCATGAGCCTATAACGTTTCATAAATTGTCCCACTTCATAACATAAATAAATAATTATTGTAAAAATAACTGAGTATCATTTAAAATTCGCACTTACTAGCTCTAATAAATGGTCATCGTGGCGATAGGTGAACTTATTCAACAATAATAAAAACCTAGTAACGGCACTTACTATGTTATAAAATTGTTAAACAGGTCTACTCTAAATTAAAAAAACAATTTAATCTTTAGTATGTGCTATAAAACGTGATCTATTATTTATACGCAAAAATAGTTAAACTCTGTGCAAAGCTAAGAATATACCGCATCTTTTGATCTAACTCTCATCTCTGTCGCTCTTCTAGTCTCGACGCGGCAAGGTCTCAAAGTGACCAACTCGTTTTTTGGCTCTCCTATAAAATTCGTCTCGACTCCCTTACTAGGTTTTGAAATTGTACAGCCGATGTACCTAGTATTGACACGGGAATACGGGATTAAGTCGCTGCTCTAAACAAGTATAGATAAAAGCGTCGATACGTATACTCGCACATCGGCTACCCTTCGGCACGGGTCAATGACCGCCGAGTTAATTAGCGTGACCTTTAGCGGAAGGTGAGGAGGTCGCGCGACCTTCAGTGACGCTCTGCGCTGCTTAAATAACATACGTGAAAAATTTCGCCAGGGCCGGACTTCAAACCTATGAAGGTATTTTCGCGTTCATTTCACCCACCAATACAAACAAATCATACACAAAGGGTCTTTATCTAAGCTTAGGTACGCTGGCTACAGCTAGTTATGAAATAAATAGTCTGCCTGCCAGAGCTGCGCCCTCATTTACAAGAGAAACAAGATTGTCTCGGGCTTTACGGCCTGTCTGAAAAAGCTTAAAGTGTCACCTTTTCAGTGATCCTTTAAAATGAAGCAATAAGGTAGAGGCTCTAAAGTGCCAAAGAATTACTTGAAATACTTAAATATTCGTGTCATTGCCGCGACATCTGGATTCTGTAGAGCAAGTCTGTAACTCCGTCAACATCGACTAACTTGGGTATACTTTCAGATTTTGTTCATCCGTAAATCACTTCAGGGGTATTGTTCCGCAAGTTTTGAGGATTTCTGGTTGCTTCTCGTTGAACGTTGGACGTCACAGATGGCATCTAATGTGACGTTTAACAGTAATTTGTTTGTAATTTTTTTAGCTTATATTTTATGTTTTTTTTATTACATTGAAACATGTGTTAAGTACCTTTATCGATAAAATTTTAGGTCAGAGGTAAGTGGATATAGCTTACAAAATATATTTTTGGTCCGCGACACCTAAACAACAGTAGTACACCTAGCCACCTAGTTTATTGTATTTCGTGGAAAATGTTGTTGGTCACACATTTGATCACATTCTTTTGTATTTCTTTTTATAAAATGTAATGTGTCACTGTTTGTTTTCCCTAATAAATATAAATATAAAATAAATAAGGTTTCGTGTTTACAGTCAGGCAGCGGCCCGCGCCCCTTGGTCCTGCTTTTTATTCAAAGAACAGTCGCCGTCATAAATACGTAAACAGTTTTTAACGTCGTCCGTAATAGACTTCGAGCAGTAATGTGCCTTTACTTATGCATGGGCGCATGGCGCTAGGGTCGACGACATGGACCTCGGCAGCAAACTCAAGTTGAACGAATATGGAGTCAATCGCAACATCACCTGAAACATTAAGGCCCGCTAGAGTTATGGCCCCTATCTTATCACCTCTGAGTAAGTCGATAACAGGGTCCATTTTCTATGAATTATTATTGGTACGGTACTAAACTTGAACCCTAACTCTAAGTTAACTTTGTGATGCAATGACCTTATCGGCATTAACTATGTACTTGAGAGGCTAACCTTATTAAACTGTGCGACGAGATGTCACTGCTTATGCTGGCAATAGAACGCATTTAGTAAGAAGTTTGAACTTGATAGACAAGAAACCATAAAAAATGTTGCGCAGCACATTCGTAGCAGTCTTCGTAGCATGCTACGAGTGTCGTAGGCTCGTAGCTGGCTACACATTTTATGCAGGTGTGGAAGGTCACAGTGTGTTGCTTTGTTTTTTTTTTTCATTTCTTAAGAAGAGCAGTTATTTTATGTTAATTTAGAATATATTATGTAGTTATTCTTTAAAAGCTCTTTTTTCCTAATACTAGATAGTCGCTACACATGTAAATAGCTTTATGAGTTCGTTGTGGCACGAAAATAATATTATACCTATGTGTTTCACACGTGTTTTTCTCTATGTGTGCGTTAACTGTAGCTACTCATAATTCAGGAGAAATCGTGTCTTTTTAATTAAAATATTATCCGGTAGCACGTTCACCATGCGCTCGTCGGTTCCTCCGCACTCCGCAGTTATGACAAATTCCTCTTCATTAGGAAAAAGTTAATTCTCTCTGGAGTGGTCGGTTTCCCTGACGACAGACACTATTAAGCATAATGATCGACTGTGACGTCACTCGTGGGTATAAAACCTTCATATTTCATCTTTTTCTCTGGAGTCTTGTTATTGAATCAAGGCTAAGGGCCTCTTTCACCATCTCCAAGTAAAGCGTTGATTAGTTACTTCCCAATTAAAGTTAATCGGCAAGTAAAACTTACGAGTATCTTCTGTCAATTTCACAAGCGAAAATAAAGCTTCGAGTAACAACTTACCGGTTAAGTGAATGACTTAACAAATCATACGTTGCATTCGTTCAATATTACGTCAACGTTACGCGTCAAATGTCATTGTTAGGTTAGCTGTCATTTGTCATTTCATTTTGTGTATTGTTTGTTGTGTTTTTGGTTAGGAAATTATTGCGTGTGAATTTTTTTTTATAAATTATCATGGATAAAGTTAAAGAGATAGAAGTGCAAACTTTTCACTTGTACAGAAATACCAAACTGTGTTAGTGTCGGCGATAAGACCCCGTCCGCGTCCATAGGCGCAAGTAATGGTGGACGCGACCGTATCAAACAAGGAAATTGTAAGGAAAACTCATTAGAATTATAATTGAATCAGATTAGATTAGGTTTAGCATTCTCTAATTAGTGTTATAAGGATATTTTCGCATCATAGGTTTCGTTAGATTCTAGTTTAAATGCGAATTTAGATGTAAGGTTTTTGTATTGTGAATAATTACGTAGATTGAAAATGTGATTTTTTGTTTTAAGTGATAGGGTTTTGAAATTTTAATTTTAATTGAAATTAGTTTTAAAATAAAGGTCTTGACCCAAAACCACTTTTACAAAAAGAATTGAGTTGATTGGACTTATGGTTTTCGAGATATTTCCAAAAATGTATAGTGAAAATTTGTTAACCGTCAAGTAAACACGCTAATTGGCAGACGATGTGGCAAGTAAGTTACTGGTCAGTTTAATCATTGATTAGTGCTACTCGAACGTCGTGAAATTGACACGTGCAGTTACGTATGACTTTAACTGGCGATTAGTCTACTCGATACTTTACTCAAGGGTGGTGAAAGAGGCCCTAACTGACTTGTTGATAGGATTTCTTTAAGATGTCTGCGAAATAATAGCCGAAGAATATAGAAAGTAATAAAATTCTGCAATGTTCTATATAGTAATATAGAACATTGCAGAATACGTACATAGTTACATGAATGTTTTTTTTTTTTTAATACCAAACTTGGAAACTCTTGGCCCAAATCTCACCAATATGAGTGCCTCTCAATATGTTGTCTATCTTATTCATTTCTTCGTAAAGATTCACTGATGAGAATCGAGATATTCCGCAGCTATCAGAGGTGTAGAAGATGAAGCCCCCCCCCCCAGCTCAGGCGTGAGGACATGTTACTTAGTTGACAAGTAGGTACCTGCGCTGGGCCGCCTAGCGAAGGTAATGAGCTCATTATGAGGGATGTTGCGACACACAAGCTTATTGAAAGAAAGCCGGGAGGCAAGCTAGCGCACATTGTTGTCGACGCGACCTGAGCGCGGCGGCGCGCGCGGTGACGACACTCGGCAGGCAGAGGCAGAAGATGCGCTGCACACAACATGCCAGACTTAGGAATGTGCAGTAATGGTTTAGTGTGAAGGGTGGTTACGAGTTGTTAGACAACTCATCACTATTTTTTTGTTTTCTGTGGAGGTAACCACAATAGAAAAAAAATATTATTCGTTTTTCCTGGTAAACATTTTCGCGTGTATCGTGAGTGCGTAAACATAATATGAACCCAAATAGAATCGGGAAACGCAGCGCAGCAACCAACCGACCACCCACTGTGGTATTGTGCCGTAAAAAGTTAGCCTATAAGTCAACCAGATATGCGTTTACCGTATTGCACATCCCACAACTTTGCTTATTGTAACACCATATATCGGACATTCAGTGTATGTCTGTAGGAACTAACTCCGTCACAGGAACTCGCACTAGTCAGTGCTCTGTGTCGTCGTAGTAGAGGTGCACTAGTGACTCCGTGACTCGTTCTACTGATAACTACAGGGTGTGTTGTGTATCCTATACGACTGCAGAGTGGTAAATATTGTCCTGCCTCTATTTAATACAAGAAAATTAGTCGAGTTTTACTAACAGAATATTCTGAGAAATCTGTAATAAAAGCCACGTGTACGAAACTCTATTTTTTATTAAGTATTTTTCTCAGAATGTCTCTTGCTTAGATAAACTAGTTATTCGACACGTTATCCTTGATTCCTAATTTTTTGATTGGAGATGGAGGGTAATGCTTCGCTCATTTCTAAGTATTTAATTGTAATTCGTATTTAATGGGAATAAACGGCTTCTAAATATCAACCATAAGTAAGCTCTTTGAAAATACATAATTCGGTAGGTATTAAAATAAATCTATTCTGTTAACTCTGATGATAAACAAGTGCGTATTAATGTTCGTCTCTTTAAATTAAGTAGAACCAGTTTTAAATACAAAACCATTACCGTGGTCATGTCCTAACTAATTCGCATGCTGCGAATTACGTACCACGGTGAAGTTCTCCTATATAATAGAATGTCGTTTACACTCGTAAAATGATACCAAGTCCCTAGTGAGGAAGGAGGAAGTCCTTCTGCATGTATTTGAGATGTGGAGGCGTGCCCGCGCGCGGAATGTTCGCCGTCGGTGAGCAAAAGCTCGCACGCTCTGCGCTCTATGGAAAGCCAATATTCACTGTTTATAGCGCCTGCCACCGCTTCCAGACATAACGCCGCACTTACTGTACGTGTGTGTTATTACTTACATTTATGTGCCACTCTCGCCGTCACCAAACAGCCACTTAATGTAAGTAGCTGCCTCCAGTTATGCTTTATAGCCCCGGGACCCGTGCGCACGCTCTTATGCATAGGTGATTGTTGACAACAATAAAATGCACACAATGCTTCTTCGCGATCGCGAGTACCCCCAACATCACACAAAAGCGCTTTAATAGAATCTCCATACAATGGAAACCAGTTTAATCCTAAAAATATAAAATTCTTCCGCCACTGAGTGACTGACAGTCACCGCACAGTCGACACTACCGGCCGCTAGCACTAAGAGAGGATTTCCTATATTCCTTACGGGAACGAGAAAAACCGGAATATGCGCGTACGAAATCGCGAGCGAAAAAGCTAGCATTAAATAAAATATATTTCATGCTGTGAACATTTCTCGTGCATTTGTTGACACCGCAGAACATCGCGCGATCTGAGCTGCAGATTTGTTATGAGACCATTTATTTCCGTTGAGATTTGATCTAAATACAATTTGTCAACGCCACGCCGGGAGAGAGAAGAGATACCGTTTCTTCGAGGCGAAACAGTTGACATAAAACAAAAGGAAGAAATGCAAAGTGCGGCTCGAGGACTGATTCACTTAACGACCTGTCGAATCATATTTCATGAAACTAACGAGGAGGAGAATAAATATTTAGTCATCATCACCTTTCAGGCATTTAGTCGAAACATTGTTCGAGCAAAGCGAGCGGCTTGTGACCTCATCCCATTTCTAGCTAATTACCGACCCGACCGCAAAACAAACGACTAGAACTTCCGAACAAGTTACTCTTTGAGCAGTTTGAGTTATGTGTGCTGCAGTTGGTGGTATTTATTTTAGTTCAATCACAGCTTTGATACCACCAACTGCATCGGACTGCTTGAAAAGTGACTTGTTTGCTTAATGTTCATTTATTGACCATGTTCAATGTAAATCACGAAGCATGGTTCGCTTCCTTGCAGCTCGCGTTACGAGTATAATGCATTATAAAGCCTTCCCCAGTGCACAGTGCGTCCGTGGCGAGCGCGGACGTGCCGCGAGTGCAGCTGAAGCCACAGCGGTGCGGCCCAGTAACCCTCGCGCCGCCGCGCCGCCCCTGGGAGACGCAGGAAGCCTTGCGTATGCATCGAGACGGATTGTGAGTTTATTATGTTTGTAGTACTTACTTACAGTATGTGTGGATTACTGACTGCTGTTATTCATGATTATAATAATAGTCTTCCAAAACGATTTCGGCCATGCCGGCGAATCTCCAGTCTTCGCGGAAACTAGCAATCGACGCGAGTTATATTATAGTGCACAGGTGTGTGCATGAACGCAGATGCAGTTCTTTGGTCGGCCGTGTCGAATTGTTGTCATTGTTATACATAAATAACCATCACATCAGCTGAAAGACGTCCCTGATGCGAAGGCTTCGGATGAGCACCAACAGCATTTTAAAGGTGATAGTGGATAAGCCTGATTGTCCGTTCCTGGAGCACTGGACCCGTGTGCAGCTGCAGGTCTGGTGCAGCGGGTAGCGGACATAGTTATAGTTATAGGCAAGCGTCGCCACAACGACAGTCGCCACTCTAGAACTTTTCGACCCCATCGACCATTTGTGCGGCGAGCAATGTGCCTTGCCCACTGCCACTTTAGTTTGGCGAGCGGGCTATGTCGCTAAGCTTGGTTCTCTTGCGAACATGTCGGATTCAACCGTTGACCTCTTTCTCGAAGTTAGGGCTCCCTAACTGGACCGTTTGTCCCCGGTAGACGTACTCGTCTACAAGTTCGAGTGTAGTGTCTCCGATCTTGATTGGAGTTTTACATGGGTATTTAGCATGATCTTGGTTTTGTCCATTTTCATTTTGAGACGCACTCTTTTGGAAGCTCTACTGAGGTCCTCCGTAGTCTCAGCTGTGACTACTATATCGTCGGTAAATTGAAGGGGGCTGATGTACTCGCTATTGATATTAATAGACTAGCCTTCTTCAACCCAGAGACCTTCAAGACATCCTAAATTGCGGCCGTGAATAACTTAAGTAAAAATATCGAAGTTATTTCGGGGCTGTAAGGTCGATCAGCAAAGACTCACAAACTATCAGGATCCAGAATCGTGAAGATGTATTCGGTATATGGATGAGAATATGAGACAAAGTAGGTGCCCGCCAGGTCTTAAGTCTACGCAGACGATGTCGCCGGCAGAAGCTAGTTTTTCCATAATTCTTCCACAAAGAGTACATGACATGGTAACACGGCGCGCCGCCGTCGCCGAGACGTCCTGTGCTAATTGCTTTGTTACCATCTTCATGAATTTAAATGAATTCCCGAACGTTTCCACTCGCCGTCACTTCGCAGCTCTATATTTAATTGATCCGTTGCGGAGCGGTAGACGTGCCTACTGCGTACGGCTCGACGTCGGTTTGTAAACATTCGTCTGTTTGTGATGGAAGTCTTTGTATCGGGGTTGCGAGGGACGCGCGCGCGCTCTAAACGGAACAGGCTGAGTTCGAAACTGTGTCGCAGGAAAACACAACAAGAAGGTCCACAAAACAGCACATTGTATGAAGTGAGCCTTCTGCAATATAGTGTCGATTACCTCGAGAGCGAGGCTCGCTGTCCCACTGCGGCACTTGTAACGCCTTAGTGACTCGGAACCCGGTTGTTGCCCCAAAATGCCCTCCAAACTCTTATAGAAAGTTGAAAAATAAACTTGACAGTAATTTCCAAAGACGGCAACAACCGGTCCGTTAAATATGCACGACTATTTTGAAGTTGTAATTTGGAGTGTTTTAGTTTGGGGTTCCGCATTCGGGAGTCGCCGCGCGCCGCTCGCCGGGCCGCTCCCGACGTCTGTGTTTAGGGAAGTGTTTGACTGGAGGCGTCTCCATCCCGAGCGCCGCGGACAAGGTCAGGGGAACATACCGAGCCGCTCGAGGCACAGATGGGTGCATAATTATGTTGAAATATATTTGCGACAATCTTTTTGAACAGAAGGGGGCTTCACATGCCATCATTTATAAGCTTGCTCAAACAACGCTGTTTGTCGTCAATATAGCCACACAGACGGTTCGTTTCGTGGAAGTCCTCGGTACAGAATGTGAGTGAAGTCACCGGTCCGGGCCGTTGTTCTCAATTGCTCCGCATGTCGCATGTGGTCGCACACTACACACGCGACACAAACATGAATCTTTTATGCGAGGGCTCGGCTGGGCAGCCCTCTTCTTGCCTCTGTGTTATTCCGAATTGATGAAAAGCTTCGCTCAAAGGAAATTTGATATACAACTTATTGTGTGCACAGCCTTTCGTCTCATTCGAATGTCTGAAGAAATAAAATTGTTTAATTGCAATACAATTTGTTTGTCCTGTTGTAATATTACTGTTAGTTGTTCATTACCATCGTGTAGTCAGAAGCAAGAGCTCACAGAAGGCTTTTAATGCGTGCTGGTTGGTCAATCCGTGTAATAAACATGTCTGGTGGCCGAGGCCGGGGGCTACCCATGAGTTATGAACGCTGGGAAGGCGTGCCTTGTGTCCACCGCACTGAGCCGGTATGATGCTGAGCAGATCCCGCCAGTCGCCGGACGTTGTGGCTTGCACTATAAAGTGTTGTAAATGGACTCATTACGCCGATACAAAACCGCATAATACAAGCTTTGATAACCGACTTATTTATAAACCAGCTCATAACCTGCGGGATCTAAGCACTTGCCAATGGTTAGTATTCTAAATGGAGTTCTAAATTCCGTTCCATTTAAACTACGTTTCAAATGCCCTAAATACTAGAAGCGATGTTATAAATTTCGAACACTTTGTTGACCCAGGATATCTTACCAATTGCTGGTTAGGTACTCATTACGATTTGCGCTGTGTGTTAATGAATGACCGTCATTCAAATCAAACAAGTCATTGCTCAAACAAGATGTTACTATTTAAGTCATAGCATTAGCAAACACCAGGGGATCTGCAAATGAGATCGTCCAAAAATAGGGGCGCGTGACCTTGACCCGGCAGCGGCGGAAAACGCGCCGTGCGTGCCGGCTGATGCGCACGGCGCGGCTGGCGAGCGGGATTAGTGCGCCGACTAGCACCGAGATGGATAGCTGTGAAAGGGAAACTGATTGAATGACACATCAACGTCTGTGTCAACGTACAGCCGACACTACTGAGACTAGCAACTTCAAATTTAGCACAAAACTTCCTTTTATTAAGTAGTCGAGCACTAAGAAGGGATTTTTGGAAAATCATTCTTTAAGGGGGTGTGAAAAGGGGAAAATCGTTTGATAAAATCTGCGGAGCCGAAGTCGCGGGAGAAGGGCTTGTTAAACGATACAGAACGCACAATACCTGTTGCCACAGTTTTGTTTACTTTGATTCTTTTGCTCTTAGAGATAGTTACTTAATGTCCATATGGATCAGTCGAACCTGTAACATATGCTATAGTCGTCACGTCTAGGATCCAGTGGTTCTTCTGCTCGTGTGTCGTGTCTTCTATAGTCAGCACTGGCAAAGTCCGCAGTCGCACTGAGCAATCGCTTCAAGGCCGTTCTCATTCGCTCACAGTCGCTGGCTCATTTACATTATTGATTCAATCGAAGAAATTGATTCAATTCCAGCAAATTATTAGCTCTTTTGAGCTTGTTTTGATTACTTCAATGATGTTCAAAGGACGATCTGGGTTGAATTTTGATCGATTGATTTATTAATACTTTTGTTAGAACATTTACATGGTCAAGGAAAGTGGTTCGAACTTTTTTAGCATAGTGGCAGCATTTTAATTTTCTTTTTAAAGTTGCCTCTAGCATACATCTATAGGTAGAGGACACAGACACTCAAACAAACAAAAAATGTTAGCAAAATGGTGCCCTAAAGTGTCACGTTGCCAAGATATTAAAAGGTGAAGTCGCGCTGCACTGTACATTGAAGTTGCAAGCTTATCTAATGTATTCAAAATTGAGTAATATTCAGTTATTTTTGAACCTTCAAAAAACACCTAGCTAAAGATACCGCTTTCTATCGTCTTTCCTTTTCACAGAATGTGTAGTCTTATTTCAGAGTTGTAGTAACGTTACGTTATCTCATTACTTGAAGTACCATCGAAAGTTTCGTGCTGTAAGAAGCCGCGGACGACTAAACAAGCCACTTAATGCGCGCTGCGCTGGAAGTCGCAGAAAGACCATTCAGCCGCGGAGGTGTATCTCTGCGAACTACTCTAACTGCGATCACGGCGCCATTGTACTCTCAACAGTTACTGTTGAGCTCAGACAGGAAACATTACGCTCAGACGGGTTGGCGAGAGTCTTATTATTTCCTTAATAACTATTTGTTTGCGATGTTTGATGGCAAACCGGTAAACGGAACATCTGATGGCACGTATTCACAAACGCGACAACGCCTATGGAAGTATTGACATCTGAAATTCCAGAGGCAATGCTGAAATTTTTTTCATAAATCAAACTTTTCAGCTTTGTTTTATCTCCAGGGTGTGTGGGTGGTACTCAGACATCAGTGTAATTACAGAATAACACCGATTCCGTTCAACCCACACAACAGACACAATCACCGTAACGCTCCTTGACAGCAAACGGTGAGAGATAGCAGTTTCCCGGACAAGCTCACAAAAAGCTTTACGGTTTTACACACATTAGTGTAGAAAGATTATTCTCACAAGTCCAATCAAGTGTACGTGGAGCTGTAGCCGGCAGATGTAACAGCAGGTCGGAGTACCGGGCGCGGGCGCGGGCCGTGCATTCATTAGAACAAAGGGGCGCGCGAGTAAACAGCGTTTGTCGGTAACGGGCGCTTGCGGCGAGCGCGCGGGACCCTAATTATGTTCGACACAGACCCCGCACCCCGTGCCGCCACCCACCCCCGCTAATGCCCGCAGGCCACGCTTTTCATACTGAGCCAATGTTTAGCTCGCCATCATAATAAATATGCACTGTGCCAGAATTCTTGTGTGATGATTTTCTTTTGGTATCTTGGTAATTATTGGTTGTGTTTCACTAATCTAGATACTTGTTAAAATCCGGGAAAACTGCATCTCACATAAAAAAAAAAAAAAAAATAGAAGGAATCCCGGCCTTTGCCCTGCAGTGGGACTCAACAGGCTCATAAAAAAAAAACAAAAATGAAAATCACAAAATTGAGCACGAGCATTTGGCGTGTTTATCGATTTAATGACGGCTGTCGTAAACAAACGGCTTACGTAAACCACCATGGAGCAGGCTCACCGCCGCCAGAGCCAACCTTTACGTACGTACGTAGACCTACACCCGCCACTACTTGCGCCACCCGTTGCCGCCCGTCGGTAACAATCGGTACGAGGGTCACGCGAAAAGCTCGCAGTCGCCATTACGAAGATTTCGCGGCCCGCAGAGCACTTGAGGCGAGGGCGAAGATTAATTACTGACAGCTACTTATGTCGGCACACATGTGAGGGTTACAGGGCTTACGAGTTCGACCAAATGAGAGTTTCCTTTATTGTTCCACGCCTGACTTTGAGTCATATCTTTTACAGGCACATTGAACTTATCAGATATTTTTGACAGAAACTCTCGACGATCGAAATTACCTTCTTCTACTAACAGTATGAATGAAATTATTGGGATTGATTTTTCTGCAGAAGTTACATCATGAAAATAAAGTGCGCAATCGAGATCAATAAGCGCGAGCTATTGGTAGCAAACTCAAACTCAAGCATTTATTTCAATTAAACCATTTACAGGCACTTTTGAATTGTCAATGTCGGTCGGTCCAAAAAGATGAAGCTATTTGCACGTTCCAAAGCGTAGATCTCTATGGAGAAGAACGTCCAAGACACTCCACGGACACTCTTTTAAAAATAGTAAAGTTACAAAATTTTATTACATCGCGTTGAAATTATACAAACATGTGAGAACGATGTAAAATACGAACATGATAAATACGTCCGGAATAAAAAGGAACAATTCAAAGAAATAATTAAAATAAACCATGACAGCAGAGAAATGACCAGTCCCAACCGACGGCGCCCGTTTACGAACATGATGCATGCGCCAAGCCCATTCGTCACAACCATTTTGAATGGAGCCAAAATAAATGATCCAACGCATACGCCACCAACTAGGCTTTTGAGTGAGCATGACACTCCCAACCAGGGTACTTTTTTTTTTTTTTTTAGGGATGGGAAATCATCCAATGACTCCTCCCGCTCTGGGTGTAGCGGGAGGGAGTGTCAGACTTCTACTGACTAAAACCCATCCATGTTCCTTCATTGCCCTTTGTGTTCCGGAGCCACGGTGTCTCTTGCGAATAATCCCGCGACTCCGGCAGGCGTCGGCCCTTTCGGGCCCCTCTGTGTTGCTGACTCTCTTTGAGGCGCGCGTGGAACACTAACGCGCCGTCGACACGGCCTGTCGTCACTAGACGGACGGACGGCGAGCCACCCATAGCTCGCCGTCCACAGGCCCGCGCCTACGGTGGCCGGAGGTCACCAGGTGGCCCCCGACGCCCGTGGCGTCTACCACGGCGGCCGGGACGAGAGGGTCTCCTCTCCCGCTCCGCCACTCCCAACCAGGGTACTTGAGTCTGTACAATGCAAACATACATATATTTACACATTTTGCTACTATTGATTTATATATAGTCGACATTAAAGACATCTATAGCTATAGTAAGTATATTAACAAAAACATTATCAACAAGTTTGACTTTGTTTACTACACCCTAGATACTAGCAGTTGAACGAGTGTGGGCTGCTTGTCGTTAAGAAGTTTCAGTCTACAAGACGTCCTGCAAATCAAATCACGCAACAAGTGGTTACAACGAACTCACAAATGACTTATGGTGGCGGTGAATGGTCCTCGACATTCGACACCCCAAGGCACTCTGCGAAACTTTCGCACGACATTCAGATGCTATAACATTCATTCAAATGTTAACGACATATTATTCACAACTCGTAAACGTACTTCTGATTTCATAATCTACTGTTATACAATCACGCAATTTTACGAACCTTTTGTAAAACATTGCATACTTGAATTTCTATTAAAGAAAAGTAGCATCTTCTAAAGAGTCAAGTGAACTAACACCAGCAATTCTTTGGAACAAAAAAGTCAACTATGTAGTTTCTACAATTTTAATCCGACGTCCGAACAGCTAAGAGCTTAGCTTTATCTTTAGATCTGACACGTTTCACTGTTACAAGCACGGAAAGGTGTGTTAGTGTCCGGCAGTCCGGCTGTGTGCCGCGTCAGGGATCACAGAACGGTACATTCTATTGAACAGGAATATAATCTTGCAGAATCGCGCGAGATGTGAGTGCGAGGCGGAACAAAGTGAAAACGTGACGCGATACGGGTCAGTGTGCCGCCGCGCCGCGCGCCGGTGCTGGAGCGCTATCGTTACGTGTAATCACGGTCTCGGAGTCTTTAGTGAATATTGTGCAACTCATGGCAAATTCGACCCGAGATGTAGCACCTACTTAGTAGCACACGTAGACGTACTTACGTGAAACTTCGGGTCCAGCGCACTCCTGCAAGTTAACGACGCAACTATTCGACAAACATAAAACTGAATTCTACAGCTTCCGTCTGCTGCATTACAATGATCGTTTGCAGAACTTGGCGCACGTCTGCTCGTTGTTTGCCACCGTTCGACGAGAGCGACTAGTCGCAGGACACACAGAGGTCTTCGTCCACTCCGGCACATCGTTCTGTACAAGTTTCTGTACATATTTGTAGACTTAGTTGGACGTACCCGGTAGAGACTTTGGGGCAGTTTTTATTATTGTTTGATGCAATAATACTGCACGAGCAGTTGTGTGGGTGCAGTCGCTGCGCCGCAGTGCGCGCCCACCCTTACCCGGCGCTCGGAGACGTTCGATTTGTGAACAATTCAAGCGCGACTCCAGCTTCACGCTTGACTGTCGGTGAATTGAATACCAGTGCGATTCTACACTTTACGTCTAAATAAACGGAGTACGTATAGCGTGTAGTGCTGAAGCCGGCGAATATTTCCAAATAATGCACGGCTCGTGAAATACAAGCAGCGAGTGCATCGGATATCGGAAGATCGGAACAGTAAAGTGGGAGCAGGAATGTGTTGGCGCGGTCATTTCATGAAAAATCCACACGAGTGGGTAGCAGCGAGCCCGGCGCGCGAGACGAAGAGCCGCTGGTGATCACGCGTCGCCACTTCACCGGAGAGAGCCAATTTTATGAATACACAGTTGCATGTAGCGAGATGTACGACGACGTAGCGCGCTGTATCGACTTTTAACCGAACACATGACTAAGTTACGTGTTAACAATACTTGACGTCGAGTGAGCACGCATTCGTTACGTGTATTGGATTGACGCGCGTGAATAAATAAACGTAGGTATGCTCCACGCGGCGTGGCACTGGCGTGAGGGAATTAATGAAACAAAAGTATTAACGAAGTAAGCGACAGTGTACGCGTCGTTCAAATAAAATGAATATTTTATTGCAGTAATTACGTCAGAAACCGTTTCGTAATTTGTATCGAGAATATGTATTTCAACATTCGAACGAAGAAGGTCATTTACGTTGAGTTTATTAGATATCTGGCGCAGCGCTTATCCTCCGCCACCATCTCCCCGTCCAGGCCGCGGGCGAGCGCAAATGTGAGCGCAGCTTCATAACGGTACAATCAAATGGTCCTGATTATTACGAAATAATTGTAAAAATAACAACGTAGCAAAACATCTTCCCTAAATACAATTTTATTCCTCATGATGTAATCTGAAACATCTTTCATTCTTTTCACGTTGAATGGCGTATAAAAAAGAAATTCATTTTGTGCGGGTGGGGAATTAATAATTCTAAGCCGAACAACAATACTGGAAAGAAATGAGAGCGCGGGAACGCGTGGTGCGCGCAGGTGTGCCGGGGGGTGAGACGCGGGGCGGTGGAGGTTGAGATAGCATGCGGGAGGGAGGGGGAGGGCGTACGGCCTGCTCTTATCGCGCACAGCTCGAAAGTCGTTGAATTAACTGTAAATCTTTAATAAAAACTTGTGAAACTCGGCTAGTTAGTGTGAAATTGAATTTAAATTGGCCCGTGAGCGCACCTCGCCCGGTGCCTGCCCCCTTCCGTGAAAAAGTTCAAAGATAGTGGCCGGGGGCCCGGGGGCCCGGGACCGGTGCCGGGCGTGGGAGCTTGCTTTGAATTATTTAGTCTCTGGCGTATGTAAGAGATTACTGCTAATTCAGTAAGTTGTAAAGGGTTCGTAACGAGGTTAATAATCTAAAGGTCGCAAACAAGATTTGTCGCTGATGCGGTGTGATGTCGATAATGGAAGCCATAGCTAGTGGTTAACAAACACGTCAACTAAGCGGTTTGGAAAATAGGGGCATTCTGATGAAGTAGATAAAATATTCATTGTTTTGTATTTGGTAAAGCTCTTCTAAAATCAAGTGAATCAGAAAGGTAACATAATATGTATAGAGATAGTGACTTAGTCTAGTTATGTAGTAGTACCAATCATAGTACAGCTACAAGTTGTACAACTGCTGCACTATGGATATAGTTAGGCTTCCAGTGCGTGCGGACAGTTGTTGTTACTGTTAGATGTATCGATAGGAAAATAATAGAGTGCAGACATTATTAATGTTCACGTGCAATCACAAACTATTCTAGATAGGACATTACGACCTGATATAATTGTAGTGATATTAAAATAGTTCATATCGGGATTGCTACCATGTACTTTTTATTTGCGAGTTTCCGATATTTCGGCACTGTTGCAAGCGCCATGATCACGGAGTAACTGAAGATCTTGCGGGTGGGATGTTATTGGGAGACATATCGGTCTACCCTCTTTCGTGAACTATTCTAATGTTAGTGACCATGAAAGTTTAAAACAATATATGTAGTGATATTGTTGGAATAACAGACAATAATTACGTTCGTTAAATCCAAAACAATTTGGTTCATATAGTGAGTCAAATATTTAGATATTTTGTTTTATTCTATATGAGGTTGATGTTTCCTAGCCGACTACCCCGAGAAGAAACACCGAAACAAACTCAGAGGTCTTAGTCTCTTTTAAAGTCCATACAAACGTGAATAAAATATGAAAACCATGTAGGTTCACGTCTGTGGTGGCCTTTTGAGGAAAGTACCACGTAGGTTTGAGTGGACCTGTCCAGACAGTGCAAGCATTTGTCAATTATCATGCAGCTCAGCTCAGAACTTAAAGGAGCTCAATGATCCGACGAACAATACCAAAGTAAGGACATTTGGGTAGGCCCCAAAGTGTACTCAAACCGCCAGACAGTCATGAAATTAATCTTAAAAATAACGACCTAAATGAAGTATTATACTTAATTTAGGCACCATAATATGGATCAGTGTCTGAGATGGTCTTCAAAAGAAAGAACCACGCAGATTTGAGTGAACGTGTCCAGTCAGTGCAAGTATTTGTCAGTAGTCGTGTAGCTCAACTCTGATCTACTTAGGAGCTCATCGTTCTGATGAACAATACCAAAGAAAGTACATTTGGGTAGGTCGTATAAAGCACTCTAACCGCCTAAAGACGATAGTTAATATTTATTTAAAACTTTATGCACAAGTAAAGACACTGTACAAAGGTGGACTTAATGCCATAGACATTTTCTACCAGTCGACCTTGGTGGTGCAGAGACAGCATGGTAGGTGTAACATATAGAAAAGACAAACCGAGAGGAAGAAATAAAAATACAATCTTTAATAAATACATAATACGAATCACCAAAATTATTAAGAAAACATGAATCCAACAAATTACCGCTGTAATGATTCTTACAACTTCTTGCGAATAAGCTCACGAGAATTCACCTTAAAGGACAACCGACTTTTGCCATCCTGATGTTCAGACTTCAGAGGTAGCGCGTTCCAAAGGAATATCGCCTGGACAAAGAAAGAGGAGTGGATGAACTCAGAGCGGTGTGAGGGACATTACATGGTTTAAAAAGTAATCCACATAGTCCTCACATTCAAACTAAGAAACAATACTTTATATACTAACTAATAATGTTAAAGTGTAGAAAATAATAAATAAATAAAATATCAATGTCAAATAGTATTAAAAAAATTGTAAAATTGTATAAAAAATGTCAAATTGCATATTTTATAAAAAACGTCACGTTACAACGTTTAAAAGAGAATATATAATTTTGTCACTTATAAAGTTTGTATTGGTACATGTAATATGCGCTTTGGTCACGCTACATTGTGCCCGAGTTTACAGTCCTCAGAATACAATGAACCTTGATTTTATAATAATGTAGTGTGAACAGAACACATTGAACGTATATTATTGATTAATTACAAGCGCATTTTAAACAAATAGCTTTATTTAGGAAAGTAGGTGTCATACTCAACCAAACGGTCTAGGGATGAGTGATATTATGATAAATTTCTTAAAGAATAGATGACAGAAATTGCAACACAAGTGTCAGACACAACTTTTTGTACTGTTCACATTTGGTCTGTATGCAAAACTCGTAGATACGACACTAATTTTCGTGTCACATTAAATGTGTACTCTTGGTCACACATAGACACTCGGTGTATATGTCACCGGAAAATGTCAGACTCCGTAAGATTGTAATAAATCTTGATTAGATTATGTTATCTCTATATATGATGAAAAATCGTTTTGTATGAAATAAATCCCATCCTAATTCGATAGTTTCCAATCTACACGTGACGCGATATTTTACAATCTTACAGCGTTTGCCACTTTCCGGTGATTTAATAAATAATTAAACTCAATACCTTTATTTTTTTTTCATAAGACAACCAACAGATTTTGCTTGTTTGTAACAAAGTTTACAAAGAATATTTGAATGGTTGAGGTCTGTAGTGTTATTGTATCGCGGTGTTCAAGTTCAAAGCGAGTGATGTCCAAGGTCGGGGCTAATGGTGTCGGTCTTGACTCGAACCGTCGAGCATGCCGCCCAGTACGTACCAGTGAACTAGAGAACACCCACTTCATGAGAGATTGGAACCTTGCTGTTGATGGAATTCTCAAAAAAAAAAAAAAAAAAATCAATATCAATCGCGTTTCTGTTCTCCATATTGCACCTACCACTATTTGTTTTTACATCACCCAAAGGTTGACTGGTAGAGAATGCCTATGGTATTTAGTCCGCCTCAGTACATTTCTGGTCGAGAATGCCTATGGCATTTAGACCGCCTCTGTACATTTCTGGTAGAGAATGCCTATGGCATTTAGTCTGCCTCTGTACATTTCTGGTAGAGAATGTCTATGGCATTTAGTCCGCCCCTGTACATTTCTGGTCGAGAATGCCTATGGCATTTAGACCGCCTCTGTACATTTCTGGTAGAGAATGCTTATGGCATTAAGTCCCCATCTGCAAATTTGTGCTTAAAGTGTTAAATAAGTAAATAATACTAAACAATACTAAACATGTCTGTAAAGTTGCGGTCAATATGTAGTGAGCACTCCCAGCTTACTCAACCTCAGTTTTCACAGTGAGAGATTTACACAGTAGACCGGCTGTTATGGTATAACCGGCTGTTATCGGCTGTTAGTTTTACATCAGACAGAAATAACATTTGGATCGTAAAAAGAGTTTTTTTTTTTTAATTAATTATATCACGTTTTTTTCACCACTACACAAATTCTTTAAAAGTCTCTAAGTTAGCCTTCTGTACCTTATATATTTTGCGGTCGAGATACTCCAGAGGGCCGACCAGACAGTGCTCCTTCGAAGGTCGAAAGTCCGTCGTCTCTCGAGAGAATACGAGTCTAGAGCCATTCTACCTGTATTCGTCTTTATTTTGAGGAAATAGCCAGTTTTGGTATGGAAACTACAAATTAATTCAAAATCTACGTGAATAAATGGTTATTTGAAAGATCTTACAAAATATTGGGTGCGTTCCTAAGCAGTCCTTAGTGTCATTGATTGAGTGCTGTTTGCACCGCATACGAAACTGTTTTTTTTAAACGATTTGGTTACGGTGCATGTAACCTGCGCACGTGCCTCAACATGCTCAAGCTACCTGCACCGTGTACAAACACCCTTAGTAGTCAGCTTACCCGCAGTACCCGCATTAGTCAAGAAACTTACTTCGAATTAAGTAGGGAGGGATGCTTAAGCGAAAATCAAACCTTACGTTAGAACATTCCTGCTAAAACATGAGTGGCAGTAATTGAGTCATCCACCTCTGGATGACACTGCTATTTACTACCTGTTTATTGCTAGCTATGCCACTAACCTCATTGCAGGCCGGGAATTCTTCAAAATATGAAACATGCACCTCTGTTGATACAACACTTACGTGAATGGAATACAAAAACTTCAATTCCTTAGAGCGAGTACTGTTTTCATATTTTAAGTTTAAACTCTTTCACGAAAAGTTTCAACACGTGTTTCATAAAAGTTCAAAACGAGCATTATGTTTTAATTTCCCTTGCTTGAAAAAAAGTCGACTAGTGCAAAGTTATATGAATTTAAACGAGCATTATCTGCACTTAGCGCGAACTTTCCCAACTACGTTTAAGTTCAGCTTTGATCTTAGTTGAGCACTTCTCACTACTTACGTTTTATTTGTATAACTTTCACAAGTATTTTGCAGTAATTAGTCTCAATGAAATGTGCCGAAATTAAATTTTTAAAAATAATTTCAATTTAAAAAATTAGGAAAATTCTTTAACTCATAACTTTGACTAATCTATTATTTTTATATAAATATAATAGTTTCTCAACAATGCGTGTTAGTTATTGACCTCGAAAAATCCATTCACAGATAGTTTCACACGCCCAACGTGGTACAGGAGATTGGCGCCCAACGTGGTATAGAAGATTGGCGCCCAATGTGGTATAGAAGATTGGCGCCCAATGTGGTATAGAAGATTGGCGCCCAATGTGGTATAGAAGATTGGCGCCCAACGTGGTACAGAAGACTGGCGCCCAACGTTGTACAGAAGACTGGCGCCCAACGTTGTACAGGAGACTGGCGCCCAACGTTGTACAGAAGACTGGCGCCCAACGTTGTACAGGAGACTGGCGCCCAACGTTGTACAGAAGACTGGCGCCCAACGTTGTACAGGAGACTGGCGCCCAACGTTGTACAGAAAACTGGTGCCCAACGTTGTACAGGAGACAGGCGCACAACGTTGTACAGAAAACTGGCGCCCAACGTTGTACAGGAGACTGGCGCCCAACGTTGTACAGAAGACTGGCGCCCAACGTGGTACAGAAGACTGGCGCCCAACGTTGTACAGAAGACTGGCGCCCAACGTTGTACAGGAGACTGGCGCCCAACGTTGTACAGGAGACTGGCGCCCAACGTTGTACAGGAGACTGGCGCCCAACGTTGTACAGAAAACTGGTGCCCAACGTTGTACAGGAGACAGGCGCACAACGTTGTACAGAAAACTGGCGCCCAACGTTGTACAGGAGACTGGCGCCCAACGTTGTACAGAAGACTGGCGCCTAACGTGGTACAGGAGACTGGCGCCCAACGTTTTACAGAAGACTGGCGCCCAACGTGGTACAGGAGACTGGCGCCCAACGTTGTACAGGAGACTGGCGCCCAACGTTGTACAGAAAACTGGCGCCCAACGTGGCACAGGAGACTGGCGCCCAACGTGGTACAGGAGACTGGCGCCCAACGTGGTACAGGAGACTGGCGCCCAACGTGGTACAGGAGACTGGCGCCCAACGTGGTACAGGAGACTGGCGCCCAACGTGGTACAGGAGACTGGCGCCCAACGTTGTACAGAAAACTGGCGCCCAACGTGGTACAGGAGACTGGCGCCGACGTGGTACAGGAGACTGGCGTCCAACGTGGTACAGGAGACTGGCGCCCAACGTGGTACAGGAGACTGGCGCCCAACGTGGTACAGGAGACTGGCGCCCAACGTGGTACAGGAGACTGGCGCCCAACGTTGAACAGAAGACTGGCGCCTAACGTGGTACAGGAGACTGGCGCCCAACGTTTTACAGAAGACTGGCGCCTAACGTGTGGCAGAGAACTGGCGCTCAACGGGCACATAATACTTGTTACAGAGGACTGACTGACTTTGCCAATGAGCCTATTTATCACTCACATTAATAACTTCGCTGCAATTCTAAACCCAAAATGTATGTATTGTTACTTCCGTACATAATTTAAAAAAAAATATATAAAAATCACGGTACTGTGTGTACATACGAAAATTACCAGTCCATAATAATAATATGTACATAATTATTTTCTTCAAACATTTTAAAATGGAAACATGATGAAGTCATTTGTCTAATAGCGTGGTAGCTACTCGTATATGAAAGATACCGCGCGAATGGATGCGCTAGCAACTGATTTTCATCCGTCTATAGATCCTGAACCTGCCGACGCTGCCTGAGCCTGCTACCGCTGTTCAGAACTCATTGAAGGTTATGTGCCAACATCACTATTTTTAATGACTACTTTGTTTCAAGCATGATTTTGTAGGAAGCGAAAGTTCCGTACTATCCTGAGGATTTCAATAAGAGTTTATATCTGGATTAACTCTGACTGTTGTCTTATATAAATTTGGATATTGTACCCTCCACTCATATAACTTACACCGTTGCATTCAAAGATCTTGACATTGACTTGTTTCTACAGATATTGTAAAGGCCAAGAATGTATCGTAAGGAAATGGAACAAAATGAGTCATACAGGAATGGCATAGTTTGTGAGTAATGCGTAAAGTGGCCGAGTGTGTGCAGTGAGGCAGGGGATCAGAATGCTAAGTAACGCTGAGTCAGCATAGAGGACGGTCACATGTCGACGAAACCACTCAGCTTCTTTGTGGCGCATCTACAGAATATTGTGTCTTACTTACATTAATGAAAATAAAATCCTACGTCGACTGGTTATATACAACGTGTAACAGAATAAACGCAATACCTCTTAAGGGGTCATTGAACTCATCATTATGAACAACTTTTACTATGGGACCAATACTGAAATCGCAAAAAAATATCGACTGCCCCATACATTTATGTACGCATAACTAAATAAATAAATAAATAAATCGTTTATTTGGAACAAAAACAGATACATTCATAAAATAGTTATACGATGATAACTGCAAAAGTTAGTAACTGTGGCGCAGCTATCAACGCCCGGCTCCTGGTGAGAGGGTAGTTAGTTCCAGAGAAAAACATAATTTAAACCATGAAAGTAGTTTAAAATAAAAAGGGAAAAAATAAATAAAAACACGACAGTAAAATTATGTAGTAAGAGTAGTGTTAGTGTGACTTTGTGTATGTGTGTGTGAGGGTAAGTGTGTGTGTTTGTGCGTGTGTGTGTGTGTGTGTGTGTGTGTATATGGGTGTGTGTGTGCATGTGTGTTTGATGGTAAGCGTGTTTTAGCGTGTGTGAATGTGAATGCGTTACACTTCCACAAGTTTTTCAGTTGCATCATATGTAAGCGATTTTAGCCAAGTATTGAGCCTTTTTTTGCATTTATTTTTGGTGAAAGAATAGATGTTGATCGTTTTGTTAATACTATTGTATAATTTTGAGCTTATGTAGGTGCAATGACGGCGCGCTGCTACACTTTTACAAGGTTTTACATCCCATACTCGATCTGAACGGCGTCTACTGTTGCATCTGGCTAGTTCATAGGGAAGCTGGGAATGTTTACGTAGCACTGCCTGAGAAACAAACAGCTGTCTGACTGTTAGGACCTGGCAGAGAGAATACAGGGAGATCGTAGGAAAGCGTATAGGTTTCCTCGCAAGTACTTTCAGAACTGCTCTTTGAGCTCTCTCAATGCGTAGCATCGAAGTCTTATGAGTGCCACCCCACACTGTTAAGCAATATCCCATCACTGACTGAGCCACTGCAAAATATACATTAATTAAAGTCCCAAAGTCTGCCGCAGATCTAAGTTTCTTAAAAATATATAACAGCTTCCTGAGTCGTGTCACAACTGAGTCAATTTGTTGGTGCCATTTAAGGTGACTATCGAGTATAACACCAAGATATTTAATAGTTGAAGTACCTACTATTTGAGGGCACTCTCAAATAGTCTCAGAACTAAGCTTTGCACAAGAATGGGCTTGGAGAGCAAAAGGAGTCTGGGGTTGGCCTGTCTTATTTAAGGAAAAGGTAATGAACTTAGATTGGTCGATATTTAAAGTTAACTGATTTGTAGACAGCCATTTCATGACAATACTCAGGACTAGCTCAGCATTTCTACGAGCTTCACTCCAATTGCGGCCATGAATTATTAGAGCTGTGTCGTCTGCGTAAGTTACTATTTTGCAGTTAGGGAGAGATAACCGACACAGCTCATTCACATAAATAAGAAAGAGACTCGGGCCAAGCACGCTGCCCTGAGGCACACCAAAAGTGAGCATCTCCCTTCTACTAACATGGTTATCTACCTTTACGTACTGTGTTCGTCCAGTCAGATAACTTTTGAACATATCCCAAGCTGTGCCGCGTATACCAACATCATATAACTTGGAGAGGAGTATGGAAACAGAAACAGTGTCAAAGGCTTTCGATAGGTCAAGGAAAATAGCCAGTGTCTTTAGCTTATTTTCGAAATTATCAACGATGGTGCCGGTTAGTTCCAACACGGCATCATCAGTACTTTTGCCACTTCTAAAGCCAAATTGGTTACTAGCTAGTATTTTGAATTTTGTGAGAAATTTTGTTAATCTAATATTAATAACCTTCTCCATTATTTTGGATAAAGTCGTAAGTACCGATATAGGTCTATAGTTAGTGACACTGTTTCTGTCTCCAGATTTATAGATTGGGTGGATAACCGCGGTCTTAAAGATTTCTGGGAAGATACCCGATGAGAGGCATAAATTAAAAATGTGGACAAGCACAGGGACTATAATTACTCTAGTAGCTTTCACAATTGAGGTTAGGATACCGTCAAAACCAATGGCGCATTTATCTTTTAGGTTCAGGATAATATTATTTATCTCGGAACCGTCAACCTCGTAAAGTGCCATTGAATGTAGCACCGTCGATTTAGCAAAACTGCAATGATAATCGCTAGATGTGGTACTATTATGAGCTTCAGATTTTTGAATTTTGGATGCCAAAAGTCTGCCCACATTAGCAAAGTATTCATTCACCATGTTTACTGATTGGGAAGGATTAGCACTGCATTTTAAGAGCTCTGAAGACGGTGTTCTGGTTTGGTTTAGATTTGCTATCTGCTTGATAAGAGCCCATGTGGCTTTCGGGTTGTTTTTTGCCTTCTGAAACTCTGTGCGTTCGTACTCTCTTTTAACTTTTTTCAGTAAATTATTACAAAAGTTTCGGTAGCGGATGAGAATTACCTTACTGTTTTCGTTGTCTAGATGTTTTTTAAACTTCAGATATAATTTGTCTCTATGACGTATGCACCTTAAGAGGCCTGGGGTAATCCATGGTTTAAGAGTGCGTCGTCTACTTGGGGTAATTGTTGTATGAGTGTGTGCTGTAATAGCGGAAGAGATTATAGAGACAAAAGATTCAGCGGCTTCATTTGGGTTATTAGAGTTGAGAATAGGTAAGAAGTCAGTTTTTGTGATGCACTCGACAACCTTTGCAACATCATTTTTTGGGTTACGGTAACTCTGATTAGCCTTAATTTTCATGTTCATGTTACGAAAAAGGATGACGGTGAATGATCCGTTATGAGAGAATCAAGTACTAGAGTAGTTGCAGGAATTTGACACCGTAACATCACGTGATCTAGGCAGCTAGATAGTCTAATAGGAAGAGTATGAGCGGGAAGCATTGCATGGGAAGCTGTGAGATTAAGGTACTCGTCTGCGTTAGGGTCTGAGTTTTCAGGTGCAATATTTATATTGATATCCCCTATAATGGCAGCGGTTTTAAACTGAGCTAAAGACCCAAGCATGCTGTCAAGACTTGATAGGAACCGCGTCAAATCCCTACATGACGGAGAGCGGTATATTGCAACAACAGCAGCTCTATCCGAGAATTTGAGTACTATGCAGTTGGCATCGGATAAGCTAGGTATTTCAATAGAAGGATTATAACAGTCTCTGATGTATACCACTACTCCATCATTTTGGTTTTTGAAAGACGACACGTGTGACTTGTATGCGCTTATGGTAGGAATAGTTTGACATTTACTTAACCAGCACTCTGAAAGTACTACGACGTCTGGTAAGTATATTAGTCTATTCAAAAATAATACAAGATTATCAAAATTACAGTTTAGGCTACGAATATTGGTATGTAATATTTTAAAATCATGGAGCGATTTCATAAGGTAATTTGCTATTTTCTGGTGAGCAGTTATAACTAGTTGAGAGTGAGACATTTTCTACCTCATTGTTTATTTTATTTAAATCATTCATTTTTAATATTTGTTAAACTAGAGAACATAAAATATGGATTGGGACACTCAAGTGCATTGTAATAATATAATGATATAACTTGATTGAAGCTTGTTTTGAGACAACAGTAAGAACGGCATTTTAGGCAATATTTTATAGAATTTAGTTTGTAAAGACTCCAATATTGAAACATTACGAGGAACTTGTGGAATATTGTGTTGTGTGATGATGCGGCGTATAGATATGAAGAGAGTGTAATGTGTGTAGTTATAGTTTAATACAGATTCAATGAGCAAATCATAATAAGCAAAGCATTTTTAGAGTTATGTTTGCTATCTAAACTAAGTTTCTGATTTTCATGCACAAATACGAGATGCGAGTTTCTTAAGTACATAAATAGTCACGCAGATTTGATAATACATGCAAGGTCGGATTCATGTTTAACTTGGAAATGGGGTTCCCCAGGTTTTTCGCGAACAAATATCTTTCCATGCGAGACCCAGCAAAACTGGAAATCGTTTGACTTGGCTGCATCTCTAGCCAAGAAGAAGAGTCTCTTGTTCTTGGCCGATAGGTTTTCGGAGATGTAGATTGGCTTTGCGGGGCCACCCAACTTGAGATGTTCTGTAGTTAATTTGAAGGAGTTTTTGTTGTGAATTCGGAACTTTTGTAAGAATTCTTCTTTAAGCAGGACAGTGGTAAAATCCACAATAACTGGTTTATTAGCGGGGTCCTTAGTTTTTATACGAAATAAATCCTTGACGTCTCTCGGCTGGATCTTTACATCGAGAAAATTTGCTGCGCCCATAATGGTGTTTAGCAAAACGGTTTTGTTTCCGATTTGGTAGTTGGAATATTACGAAACTCGACAAAATGTACTGAACAGCTGATTTTTTTCGCGATTTCGGGGTTGGTCCCATAGTTAAAGTTGTTCATAATAATGAGTTCAATGACCCCTTAAGAGGTATTGCGTTTATTCTGTTCAGGTTGTATACTGCTAGGATGATTACAACATATGAGCTACGAGAAGGCGACATAAGTTATAGAGAAGACGCTCCACTTTTTAAGCTCTCTTCCAAAAAGCGATTTGTCATTTTAACGGTAAGGTACTTACCTACTGCAAACGCTAGTAATGAAATACCTAATCAGTTCCATTATTTTATGATCTTCAAGGAATCATCTTTTTATCAGACAATGATTCAAGCCTGCAATGTCCTAACCAAACTGGAAACCACTTTACAAAGTATGCTTCTCGTGGGAAAGGAACCTACGATCACCGGGTCACAAGGCTAACACCTAAACCACTCTGCCATGGAGGCAGTTACGTTCCACATAGACACGATTCACTTCCTACATAGATATTATGCCAACTGGACTTTCAGCTCTGGTGGAACATAAGCCAGTGACAAAAGACCCAGGTCTATGTCAAATATTGAGATAAGTTAAACATCTCGTTATCAAAGCACACATCATATACGTGTAATCTGTGGGGATTATCAATGAAATCACACGATGATTGTGTCTCGTCTCGGCGCGACCCTCAGGGGTGCCACGCTATTTATAGACGACACTCGATACACTGGCCTAGGGTTGTCAGCCAGTCTCTCTCAATTAGATTCTAAGATATTTTAGGCTTTGTACATTACTTACTCATGTTCATGTTTTGTTTTTGGCATGTTAAAATAACATAAATACTGTAATATATTTGGGTTTACCCACATAAGAAAATAAGTTTAAAGATCACATATAAATAAGCCAACATTATTGTAACCGTTCAGTTCGCAATATACGCTCGCTACAAGTTGACGTCCTTTTATTTATTACTCCCGACACTTCAGTGGCGACGAGGATCACTATTTGAATAATTATCGAAGTACGTTTGCAATTATTCGAGGAAAATGTCGGTTGGCAAAGTCGGAAAGATTCGTGATTTTGATGTGAAGTCAGGCAACTGGGCTTTGTACGAAGAGCGGTTGCAGATGTTTTTCAAGGTCAATAAGGTCGAGAAGGACATGTGGCTGCCTATGCTGATCACGGGCGTGGGTGACGAGACGTACGAATTGCTGAGCACGCTGTGCAATCCAAGAAAACCAGGCGATATAACGTACGAAGAGGCCGTTACAATTTTGAAAAATCACCTACAACCGAAACCGGCGGTCATGGCGGAACGGTTTCGGTTCAGACAAAGAAGACAGAAAGACGACGAAAGTGTGACACAATATCTGACCGATTTGAAGAAACTCTCGAAAACTTGTGAGTTTGGTGGAAATTTGGAGGAGAATTTGCGGGACCAGTTCGTATGCGGAGTGAAGAGTGACGTCATCAGACAAAGGTTGTTTGCGGAAGATAATTTGACGTACTCAGGGGCAGTCAAATTGGCGGTTGGGCTGGAGGCGGCCGAGCGGGATGCGGCAGTCGTGGAACAGAAAGCGACAACGGAGGCATCGGCATTCGTGAACACGTTGCGGACAAAGCGTGGGCGCGGTCAGGTTGCGGACCATGCAGCGGACCAACGAACGTACCACGGGCGTGCGGCGCGGGACGCCGAGAAGGGCGCCGGGGGCTGCACGGCGTGCGGCTGGCGCGGACACAGCAAGGAGGAGTGCCGCTATAAGCATTTTGTTTGTAGCAAATGCAAAGAAAGCGGACATTTGAGGCGTGTTTGTCCGCGGACGGAGGCGAACAGTGGCAGAGGGAAGAGGCGCGGAGTGAACCACGTGGATGCCACCACGAGCGACCATCCGAGGGCAGGAGCGGGAGACTCTAGTTCGGACGAGCTGGAGGAAGAACTTCATCAACTATGTTTGAGCGGCTACAACCCGGTGAGTTTATCATTACTGATTGATGATAAAACATTAAAAATGGAGCTAGACACAGGCTCGGCAATTTCATGTATCAGTAAGAAAACATATGATAAACTTTTTAAAAATAGAGTAATTAAACCATTTAATTTGGTGTTAAAATTTTATGATGGTAGCAATATAAGACCACTAGGGGTTATAAGACCGAAAGTTCAATACAAAGATAAAATAAAATATCTAGAACTGTTTGTGATAGACGGGGGTACAACTTCCTTACTGGGCAGGCAATGGTTAATAGAATTGGGTATTAAAATACCACCATTTCAACAAGATATTAACCATAGCGTACTCAAAATTTCTGATACTGTCGATTGTTTGTTGAACAGGTATAAAGAATTGTTCAGCGAGGGACTGGGGCGGTACACAGGCGGCAAGGCAACGCTCCGGTTGCGGGAGGGCGCGAGGCCGGTGTTTTGCCGCGCGCGGCCGCTGCCTTACGCTCTGAAGGGTCAGGTCGACGCGGAGCTGGACGCCATGTTGCGCGCGGGCATCATCGAGCCCGTCGAGTGCTCGGACTGGGCGACGCCTTTGGTACCGGTACGTAAAGCGGACGGAGGACTCCGTATCTGTGCTGATTACAAAATAACTTTAAATCCTGTCTTACTGGTCGATAGATATCCGTTACCCAAGATAAATGATTTGTTAGTGAGCTTGAACGGTGCTACACATTTCTCAAAAATTGATTTAACCCTTGCTTATAACCAGATTGAATTGGATAATACAAAAGATTTAACTGTAATAAACACACATCGAGGTCTTTTTAAGTACAATAGACTTGTGTTTGGGTTGTCTTCTAGTCCGGGCATCTTCCAGCGTATTATGTCGAATTTACTTAGTGATATTCCGGGGGTAGAAGTATTTTTAGATGATATCATCATCGGAACGGCGGGAACACAGGATAATCACGTAGAAACGTTAAAAAAGGTGTTCCAGCGGTTACAGAGTCACGGTATGAAGCTAAAAAGGAGTAAATGTTTATTTATGGTTAATGAAGTCAAATACTTAGGTTATGTCATATCAAAAGATGGGGTTAAAGTGGATTCAGACAAAATAAAAGCAATAATAAAAATTCCCAGGCCAAGAGATATTTCAGAGTTGCGTTCCTTCCTAGGTTTAGTTAATTTTTATGCTAAATTTGTTAAAAATTTGAGTACTATTTTGTCACCACTGTATGACCTTTTAAAAAAAAAGGTCAATTGGAGATGGAGTGCGGAGTGCGAAAGGGCGTTTGCAAAAATTAAAAAAATATTAGTAGGCGCAGAGGTATTAGCTCATTATGATCCAAACAAGCCATTGGTACTGACATGCGACGCGAGCGCGCGGGGCATAGGCGGTGTACTCACACAGCCGGGCGCCGACGGCCGCGACCGCCCGGTAGTGTATGTGTCACGCGCGTTGAATAACGCCGAGAAACATTATTCACAAATAGATCGGGAGGCGTTAGCTATCGTATTTTGTTTACAAAAATTACATCAGTATGTTTATGGTCGACGTTTTCTCTTGCGAACCGACCACAAACCGCTAGTAAGTATATTTGGACCAAAACACGGTGTACCAGCGATGGCCGCGAGTAGATTACAACGCTGGGCAATTATTTTATCTGCTTACACGTACGATATTGAATATGTAAACACTAAACAAAACGGTGCGGACGGGCTGTCGAGACTGCCGGTTCCGTGCAGTAGCGATGAGTCACTGCGGGTCCCCGAGCAAACGTATTTACATTTTGCACAGAATGCATTGTTATTAGATTATAATACAATTAAACAACAAACTAGGGTAGATCCAATGTTAGGTAGGGTTTTAAATTATATTCGTGATATGTGGCCAACAGAGAATGATATTCGAGAATTACAGCCGTATTTTAACCGCCGTAAGGAACTGTACGAGGAGCTAGGCTGCGTGATGTGGGGGCACAGGGTAGTGATTCCTGCAAATGGTCGAGCCAGGGTACTACAGGAATTACATGAACCTCACATGGGCATAGTTAAGACGAAGGCGTCAGCTAGGAGTTATGTTTGGTGGCCGGGCATAGACGAGGCTATTGAGACTACGTGCAGGGAGTGCGCGATATGCGCGGGGGAGGCGGACGCGCCGCAGCGGCACGCGGTCACGCCGTGGCCCTGGCCTTCTAGACCGTGGGCGAGGGTGCATCTTGATTTCCTAGGGCCAATTTTCGGAAAAATGTATCTAATTATGGTTGACGCTAGAACTAAATGGTTAGAAGTATTTCCTGTGCCTAGTACGGCGGCTAGTTCTACGATTGAAAAGCTTACCGAAGTTTTTTCTAGATGGGGTTTACCGAGACAAATAGTCTCAGATAACGGACCACCGTTCACGAGCAAGGAAATGGCAGACTATTTGGCTAGTCAGGGTGTAGATCACGTTTTTTCTGCTCCGTACCACCCAGCATCGAATGGGGCTGCAGAAAATGCAGTGCGTACGGTTAAAAGAATTATAAAAAAAGGTTTTAAACAAAAACAAAACATTAATTTATTTTTAAATACCTTCCTCTTGCATTACCGTAATACGGAACACTGTTCAACAGGGGAAAGTCCAGCCACATTGATGCTGGGTAGGAATTTACGTACTAAATTAGATGCATTAAAACCAAATATAGAAAATAAAGTTAGGAAGGCTCAAGAACGACAACAGAAATTAGGCACGGACGTCAAACGTTCTTTAGAGATAGGAGAGGAAGTATGGATGAGACAATATAGGGGAAACGAGAAATGGAGTCCGGGGCAGGTAGTAGATAAAACGGGTACTACAGATTATAAAGTTAGGGACTGTTCAGGCAAAGAAAATCATAGACACATTGACCAGTTAAGACAGCGATCGCGAAGCTCATTGATTTGTCCGACTAGCACATCAGAACGGAGTTCTCTTGATGCGGAACGTCCCGACAATACCGAGGTGACGAAGCCAGCGTCAGTCCCCGGAGAGACTCGGAGCCCTCGGAGCGTGAGGGAGTTCAGTCCGGTTCGAACCGCGACTACCGTTGAGTTGCCGTCTACATCTGCTTCTGGATCAGTACCTCTCAGTAATGTACCCAGTCGTGAGGAGCGGGTGATAGTTTCCCAATCCGAGGATGCTGTTCCAGAGGTAGTCCGCCCCCGTCCTGTACGGGCGTGTCGCTTAAAAAGACCGCCCCAATATTGTGATGGCTAAATATTTATTTAGTTTGTAGAACGTTGTAAGTTATAAAATTGTTAGTTGTAAGTTATTATAAAACAGTTGTAAGTTATAAAATAGTTAATGTTAAGGTTTATATTTTGTTTATTTGAGTTTTATATAAGTTAGGATATGCATTATTTAAGGTGAAGGATTGTAATATATTTGGGTTTACCCACATAAGAAAATAAGTTTAAAGATCACATATAAATAAGCCAACATTATTGTAACCGTTCAGTTCGCAATATACGCTCGCTACAAGTTGACGTCCTTTTATTTATTACTCCCGACACTTCAAATACGTGATGTATTTTATAAGTAACGATTCATGAAACATTCTTTAAACATAACTTTTGTTTGAATTATTTTTCCATTAACATTTAACAGATTTTTTGTACAGATTTAATCAATAAAATAAAAATCATTTATTTCAGACATAAAAGTCCATAGACACGGCAATCTTGTTAGTAACAAGAATTCTACTTATAACTAATGTTAGTAATTAAAAATGTACAAAGATAGACCAGCACACCCCTGCAAAGTAATACTTATACTCTGGAAGTGGAACTAGTGATTGCATCTAGTTTGAAGTGTCTGAAGTAGACAACCCTATGTTCTCTAGATGCTCCAGTTATTGACAGGCGACAACGTCTCCCGTATCACTGCACGGATCAGTATCTGTGTATGTTTGCTCCACAGTGTACCAAACACATATTCGTGTTAACGCTACACTAGCGAGCAAGAAGTGCCTAACAACAGTGACAACCTTGAAATTGCTACGATAATAAATTGTATGAACATATTCCTGAATGTAACAAATTTTAAGAGGTAGTCAAACTCGAGTTGAGGCTTGTGTATCTGCACCTCATTGTAGTTTGTTAAATATCCATTATTACCGTCAAGGACATGTGCTTTGGGGAAAGCGAAGAAGTCTGTCAGGCACTTATTGGCTAAAACCATAGGATGTTCTGCAGCTTCATCATGTCAGCCCCCTCGGCCCTCACCCTTTGCGAGTTTGTCACATACTGCCATTACACAAGACCAAATAACAACCAACTGATCGTTATTTTTTGCACAAAACTGTTGGCAGATTGAAGGTACCTACCGCTCAGATCTTAGCAGGACTTAAGAATTTATCATTTCATCAAAATCCAGATTGTAAGTTAATAGGATGGCATGTGTTACACTCATCCGTAATAAATAATAATGTTCGTTTCAATCTTTACATCGTTTAGGCTACACTAGTAAAAGAGTAGGATGCTCAAGTTAGTACGGTTATACATATTATGACAAAAACGACTACAAGTCTGTCATTGCTCGATGAATTGATGACAATATTGCACATTTCACTTCGCATAGTATTTTGTCCTTATTCTCATAAAACGCTTTAAAATTGAAGTACTCTGGCATTTAAATTATTATGTATTGTCTTCATTGTCGCCAGCCGTCAATCAGCTATTTATTATGAAGTAGCTTTGACCGATACGTGGTCGTATGTATTGTATCTATATAACAATACAGGTTTGTACATAAGGAGTGGCGAAAGTAAACAAGAACAATGCGCCCATAACGATAGATAATGAGTTGGCGAGATAATTAATGATTTATCTTTATCTGCGCCCACGCCCCGCCCGGGCGCCGCCGCCGTCACACTCATTGTTGTGGACAAGCATATAAATACACCGTAATTTCTTACAACTAAATGTTATCATAAATTCGATAAATTGATCAATAAAGACAGGCAAAGGCACAACTCAAGGTTCAATTTGTCTTCCTCGCTAGATATAAGTAAATAAATAGTATTTAAACACCGTTTATTTACAAAAAGTACCATGCTATGTCGTTTATGTTATAAATAATGATAATTTATCATTCACCGTAGCAGTTGTAATTGTAGCGGTCTACAAAAATGTCTTGTAGGCGTATCTATCATTATGCTACAGCTATACAGCCCTTGCCAAACTTTGTGACCGCCCTGAAGTTAGTTTTTCCGATGCGCAAGCCTCGCGCGGTGCTGCTTTTGTATGAGATTTATTACTGCGCCCCCGTTGTAGTTAACTTCAGAGCGGTCAAAAAAGTTTGGCGAGGGCTGTACGTAGTCGTAGCACTTGTAGCGGCCAACGCGATGTCTCAGCCGGCGGCGGCGCCATGGCCGCCATGTCCCGAAGAGGTGACGATCTACTACGCCGTAGCTCGTAGCTGTTAAGATACAAGTTATTAGGTAATGGTGTGTGATTTGGGACGCGCGGCGACAGCCCAGTCCATTTCCCCGACATCCAATTACGGCATGTAAGTGATTGTTATTGTCGCAGGCGTACACTGCGCGGTACGTGCGCCGTCAATACTCGTGTCACAGCTATCGAGCACAATTGTATCGTTAACTGTTATTTATTCACGCAAACGTCATCACTCTGCACTCTGCAGCGCCCACCGTTCCTGTTGCACTGTGCTGTGACGTCGTTATTGCGCCGATTAACCATTGAACCTTATGTTGTAGTTAAATAAATTGGCGCTCGATAGTGACGGTTACTACGTGCTGTCAAATAAGACTAGCCACGTATTGGATGACTGAGGTTTACCGTTAACTTTTAAAAAGCTTTGAATATTGCTAAAATTTTTAGCTCACACTGGATACGGTGGTAGGTAGGTAGGATCATGAAAATTACAGGTTTTGGGACGAGAGAATTTCAATCTCGTCTTTCTGGGTGGTCGTAAGAGCACATGAAAAGGTAATGAAAGCCGTCGCCTGGCGACTGGCACGGCTCCACGAACTGATGGAGAATGCAGACAAGACGCTGATGTGTAAATCCCAACCATTTTCACATTTCAATAACTCCATGTTTTGGTTTGTCGAGAAAATTAATATACTTGCTTCCACCCATATTTTCTAAACTCACAATTTTCATTGAATTCATCTGAATATACAAAAAGATTTTAATTTTAGCTACTAAACGAGATTATAAACTGAAAACTTGAATAAAACTGCTTGATTCATAGTTACTCAGGTAAGTTAATAACAATAAACATTTACCTACATTTCCTTGGGTACACAACGTTCTGAGAAGTTCTGTGTATCGTACTCGGCTAGATAATAATATCTACTCAGCACCATGAATTTAATGGTGCCAATAGTATTTGTAAAGCCTGTACCCCGACTAATCATTTTTAGCGTGACATCAAAAGCAGGAGTCATAAACTCATAACAAAGTCAAACATTTTAAAGTTAATGTATTCGGGCGGCGCAGCGGTGTGACACGCGGTTGTGGTTCACATCGGCACATCAAACGTTTTTTCGCCGTCAGCACTCAGCATACGGTGGACGTCTGCCCTGCTTGGGTGGAGCACCGCCGTGTCCTCGTCGAGGCGATCAGCGGCGGTGATCTCTCGCGTCCTGCCTTGGTTAGCAGTCAGTCAGTTTGGCAGTCACGTCCTTCTGCGAAGCAGTATACTTCCATCCTTCTGTGAATGTGGAGGCCGAACGCGTGAGAGAGAGGGAAACCTCACGACAACCTGGCGCGGGTCGACGCGAGTTGTGTTCCACGCGTGCTTCAAAGAGCTGTCAGCATAGAAAGCGGGGCTGGCTAGGGTTAGTGCTTGCCAGGGTTGCGGAGTTTATTCGAAAGAGTCACCGCGGCCCAGGAATGCAAAGGGCATTAGGCGGAACACGGATGGGTTTTAATCAGTAAGAGTCTGACATTCCCTTCTGCTTCACCCAGGGCGGGAGGATTCATTATGTTTTTTTTTCATGATTCGATGTATTGGTAGGCGACAGCACTGTTATCATAGTCACCGCCGACGCGATGACGAGGCACGATACCTGCTACAATGCACTAGTTGCCACTCCGCTCAGGGGAACCAGTCCTCGTATAGATTGTGGCGGGTTTGGTCGCATATTGTTCTAACCGAATAATGTAAATGGTCCGTGAAATAAAGACACAAAGTTTTACCTCTAAGTTCTCCTTTTATTTACATTATGTCACTAGTAGTGAAGTATACACAAAAAAATCTTAATAAATAAATAAATTATTTCTTTCAAAGTTATAAAATGAAACCGCTTTTATTTATATAACCATGAGTAGCCGGGCTATTCCAGAATCAAAGTCTTGGTTGTCCAAGGTCAAGACGGCATAAAATGGGTGTAGGCAAAGCCAATAATATATGTTGGCTTTGCCTACACCCATATTAATGCCGTCTGGTGCACCTCACTCTAATATCGAGAACCTTATTAGGTTCTCGATATTAGAGTGAGTAATTGCTTACAATCTTCTATGCCTGTACTATTGTACAGGCATAGAAGATTGTAAGCAATTAAAGTCGAGTAATAAAACCAGATAGCGTTAAATGATATCTGAGTGAAACCGTCAGCATTGAAGGCTCGATCTCGGCGGAGGTCGTTATCAAAGTTTTTCGTCAAGTTTACTTCCAGCTGAGGGTCTGCGCTCGGAGCTCCGGAACTGCCGGATTTATGGCGACGACGATTTATTGGCTCCGGCGTGACACCCGCCCTCAAGTTATGACGGCCCAACTCCAATCATAACGCCGCACTAGGGTCCGCCCGCGGCGCCGCCTGGACGAACTTACAACTTGTTCCATTATATAGATTGGACTTCAATTGATAGTGAAGTGACGACTAGAGTTCTGGAGAAAGCGTTTATTAATAACACTAATTACCAAATACGATGGTTCTACGTGATGGAACGTAAGAAGCCAACTAAGAAATCCACCATTCTGGTCTCCATCATCAGAACTTTAGAAAGAACGAAAAATTGTTTATTTGGGTTTCTCACAAAATGAAATAACAAATGTATACGAAAATACCGAAAAGCTTCGAAGAGCGGATCCTTGTCGTGGCTAGTGGCATTGAATTCACGTACCTACTGTATGCAAAAGATTGCGGATAAATGCTTATTATTTTTACAAGCTTTAGGTGAGCAATGCTTGCCAAGGTTGGTCTGTGGATTGGTGACCATCTTAATATACATATACCGAGTTTCGTCCGTACATCGGAAAGCACGATAAGCAGTAGGTCCTGGCTGTCATTTGGAGATCTTTGGCAGTTGTTACGGATTGTCAGAAGCCAGTAAATCTGACTCCTGTCTTACCATGTAGTACCGTGTTATCCAGTTAATGGGTTGTGGAGGTCTGGTAGGCAGCCGCTCCACGTAAAACACTTGTATTCAGCTGAAGCCGGTTTGACTGGAAGCCAACACTAATATAGTTGGGAAAAGGCTAGGCAGATGATGAGGCTTCAATTTACGATTACGGCTAGTTTCCCAAATTGTTTTCTGTGACAAAATTTAACTTTTTACGGGTTGAAAAAAAAATCTCAGACCTTTACACAAAAAAATATCATAAAAATCGGTCAAGCCGGTTTTTTTTTTCTCTTGTTTGATTTAAAACACTGTTTTTATTTCGTATTGATTTACCCTAAGAATCAAAGTAAGTAAAAAGTGACACATTCACTGTTTGTCGAGATAACTACCACGGACGGACTAATAGTCTGAAATAAAGATTTATTTAATTGTTAATTTAATTTATAAATCGATAATTTGATAAATTTTGTTTGGATTGCAGATTTGCATTCAGAAACGCTGGGAGTATTTTATTTTATTCAAATGCTATTTTAAAAAATTATTATAGTTTTCGAGACAAACTATTCAAAACCTGTAAACACTACTCAGGGTTCTGAGCCACGTCCATCACAGTCCTCCCTCGCGATGAGACATGTACGAATGTAGCTAAATAAGTAGTGTGCACATAGTATTTAAGTAATCCGTGCCGACCTTTGGGAATCCCGGCAGTGTCGCAAGTTCCGGACCGTGCACGGACCCGAACAAGGCGCGTTTGACCGTTCCGATATGTGGTACAACAAAATTATTCGTCCTAACCCGCAAAGCTGTTTTTCGGGTCCGGAAACTGAGTTTAAACGTTCTATGAACTTTAAACGGTTCGACCATTCGGAAAGGACAGGATCAAAGAAATTGTTATTTTAAGTTAGGGAAGAAAATAAGACTCAGGGTGAAGTATTTATTGAATTAGGAGTACCTGACACTAGCGTAAAGTAGTTCTGTAAGTCATTCATAGAAGTTGTCCAGTTTGTTTTAAATCAGAGTATGGCGCATGAACCTTATGCTAATTGCCGTTGATTTGGGAAAGAAATTAAAGATGGGAATAATTCTGTTTTGAATATATAAGACTGATTAGATTATCTTTAATAAGAAAACTTTTTTCTACCGTAGAGATAAGCTGACCCACACAGTTCGGGCATGGCAACAGCGCGCCTCAAGGTCAAGCAGGAAACGTGTACTATTTAAACGCAGTCTGCGCCTCCCCCCCGCATCTCTCTGGAGCCAGGAGAGAGGGGCCCCCCTCCCCGCCCGATACTTAACCCCGACCGGACTGAATATTTTAATAACGCCGTGATGCCCAAGCACCGACCCTATACGAATTATAACATTTCACGTCTACGCCCTCCTTGCAAAGGATTATAATCGATGAAAACAACTTGTGCCCTAAGTGGATTTTCTTCAGCTTTTTTCTTCTAATTAAGGGATTTAATATTCCCCTGAGTGGTAGTACTACATTGCCTGCAGAAACGCGATAGATTTAAAGGACACAGCAATGCACTTAAGAACAACAATTTAGAAAATTTGTATAACTGTACTTCGTGACTTAATTCCTAAGTTTACCTTGGACTCACCTCAGTTGTTTTTAGTTTGTGAGCGTTTTCCATTACTCACTAGTTAGCTGTAGCAGCTGGAATTAAGCTAATGCGAATTGATTTATCATTAGAATTAGGTTTGTTTGAAATAAAAACACAGCTCTGTCCGTGTTTTAATTACTAATTACTTTTAGGAGTGGTGCCATTACATGTACACTGTTCAAATGTTTGTGTTTCAAAGGATTACACGTTAAATAGCGTTCCGGAATTAATTACCATCAGCCTGACAAATTGCTGTTTTTGTTCAGCTCGGTATCGTCGCAAAAACCGTAATAACCCAAGTCCGTGGGAGTGTAAGCGATGCCGCACGTGTTCATTAGTATACAGTTGTATACATGCCCACGGGAGATTTTTTTGCAATTATATTAGTGCCCGGAAACAAAATCAGATGTGGAAAAGTTTAATATACTCCTAAGTGTCTCTATGTATAATTATCATCATTCATACTTTAAAGGGAGGCTTTTGCCCTGCAGTGGTGCAGTGCGATACGTATTGTATTTATTTCATTATTTTTACTTTCTGTACTGCTCCGATCGACGTCAAACCGTCAACGCCGGTTGTCACTGAAAACCAGCGCTGTGGCTCTGTCTCGCACACGAGTCCCAGCATTATGCTGAGAGATGGCCGTTTTGCGCAAATTTGACGCATATCTTCCTAATCGTTCATAATATATATAATTGTAATTTTTGTTTATTTTTTATATGCGTCATATTGGCCGCAAATAAACTATTTTTCTTTCTTTCTTTCTGAAAATAAATAAATAATAAATAAATACTTTAAACCGGTATAAGCGTGCCTGTACTCGGAATGATTTATTTCCTCGGACTAATCAAGGAGCCATATTAACAAATCCCTGATCACGTGCTTCTGAATAACGGGTACACTTATTATTTTCACAAATCCCCGTTCTCGGCCACTGCTTCCTAACAAAGACATCCAAGTCGCCAAGCCATCTCCTCCGTGCTCACGGTACACTACATTACGTTTAATTGTCTTCTATTTCAAATGAACTGGGACCCGGAATGAATAGTGGATAACTACGTGTTCAGTGGTCGAGCAAACTTGCCGTAGCACTCGACTGGCGCACACGCTGTTGACTGTTGGCCGGGAACAAGTCGCTCACGAGCGAGTCGCCCGGCGCCGGTAACACAAACGTCGTGACCGAGAATCGTTTTTAGTGGCTACTTTACATACGGACAGGATTAAAGTTCACTGTACTTAGTAACAAGGTAATTCAATAAGACTATGCAGATAATAGAAATACTAGTTTTAGAGTAGAGAGGTGACGAAACGATCATTGATTGTTTGCCTTCAAACTTATTGGTCCCGGCGGTGTGTGGAGGGTATGTAGCCTTTTTAGCTTGTCAGTATGCAGCACAGAAAAGTGACACAACGGATGCTTGAACCTCCTCATAATGCAGACACAGTTACTGTCGCGCCGTGCTTGCAGTCAACACCAGGGGTGTGTACTGCGAATACTGGTACCTGACGGTTACTCTCGTACTACGATAAAAAAAACTTACACGCGCAGACTTTTACTAGGACGCCAAAAGCCACGTAAAACTACGGGTATAATTCAAAACGAAGTTTGACAGTGAGACTATTTTTAATACTCTATCACTATTTCTCATTATCAGGACCCACTTACACCTACCTACGAGTAATGCCGAGTTAGCTAGGAGCCTTGAACAGTTTCGTGTGCGAGTCTCGACTGCGCTAGTTGATGCTGCGAGTAGTTGTAGTTGTGCATAGTTGACAGGAGCGTCGCGCAGGGGAGTGGGTGAGGTCGCGGCTAATGTGCGCGTAATGAGGAGACACCTCGCGCAACTAACTCCATCCTGTGTCAAACACGCCGATCGTTCTTGTCGGTGTCAGTGTGGATTTTTCGTTCGAAAATTTTCAGAAGTAGTCTAGCAGTCCTCAGTCTGGATTTGAGTCCAGTGAATGGCATAAAATAAACATAACTGGCGAAATGTAGCTAAACAATAGACCTCTGTCTAGCCTCTGTTCTGATCTGTTATAATTTTCGTGGTCATGAACGGATATTAAATGAAGAATCATGGACTTTTATCGTAATTATGGTGAATTGAACGAACGCTCTTGTTCCAAAAACTAAATTTTGTGACAGATTCTTAATTTAGCAAATAAAACTCTTGTTGTATAAACGCAGAAGATTCAAAGACAGTAGACAAATTTGCTAAAGAAGACGCATCGAAGCGGTTCGCTGATCGTCGCGTCTTGTAATCACATTATATCTGAACTTCAGCGACGCTCCATTACCGGGTCACGGGTTCAAGGCCAGGCGTGCCACTCCTCGAAATAAATTCGCGCAAACAGTCAGCCGCGTTTCAGCCGCAGTTCCAACTCAAAGCTTTTAGTAAACGTAAAACGCATGTATTTGAACGACGCCCATTAGCCGCGATGAATACTCATCTGCTTTGTACATGTTTGTACTCTCTTCATTGTTGGCTCAGCGTTCAGATGATGACAAATATGCTCGCGACACGTCGAGCGTGTCGCCTGCCGCCTCTCGAAGACAAGCCGGTAGAGGTAAGTAACGCGCCACATCGTCATCGTTATAATCTAGTGTTTGCTGCTCTACGACATAATAGTGTTATATGCGCGCCCATTAACTTGTAGTCACTTATCGTTGGTGGTAAAATGTATAGTGAGCTACTTTTCTACATGTATGTACACTAACGCTCCAGGTAAGACTATAATAATAATTTAAAGTAAGAAGGAAATTATTAATAAACACAATATCACTCTAAGAAATGATGCAACTAATAGAGATACATGAAAACAAAGACCACGTTACGTTGACCCCAAATAAAATGGGCCAAAACGATGATAGTGGCATACAGACATTCACGCAAGTGCATTTTTAACCTTGATTTGAAGCCTGTTAGTTTCATGCCGGGGAGCTTTTTTGGAGAAAACTGAGTTGTGCTTAGACATCAATAATGCACCTATAGAAATAGGTATATCTCTCTTGCGTGTCCTATAAAAGCTAAGAGTACATATGACGATTTTTGAGACTTTCACCGCTCACTGTTGGAGACAGGTGTCTGGTGTAAGTCGCACAGTCTGTCCCCGACGTTATGAGCGTCACTTAGCAGCCTGCAGTATTTATGTGCTCGACGCCTCAATTAGCCAGACACTCCGACAGTCACCGGATAGTGTATAACTTAGCGTTATTTTACCTAAGTCTCGCTTGTTAGCATTTAAGCTCATTATCCGTGTGATCCGTGTCTGAATTTAGAAGCGCAAGGTGTTTTTGTCTAGAAAATTGAGAATTCCTAGTTATACTAGCTCACTCACTAACCTAACCTGCGTACCAAATTTTAAACAAAGTGACTGCGAGTTTGCTTCTTAAGTAGAGGTACAGTCACAGTCAGACTCACGGTAGTGTGTTAGTTTCTATTTAGATAATTTTTGCGTAGGTACAGATTACATTATTGAGCTGAGTTTATGAGCTTTTCTAGGACAACAACAGTTTTACTTTCTCTTCAGTTAGCAAATCACATGAGCAATTCCTCTCTCTACACTTTACAACAACGTCGTGTGCTCGCGATGTTCTGCGCGATATATCTCGCGATAGTGGTGCAGTCAGCAGTACTCGGCAGCACTCGGCAGCTCTCGGCAGACAACGAACACCTGTTCCCGCCGCTAAGTGAACTATGAAAGTATAATGCCACGTAAGAATAGCCGCCTCACACTACTCACACCTGGGATGTCACACTTACACTGTGGAGACTAGGGACACACCTACATTGTGTCGCGCTACATTGTCTGATTTTACTCCACTTTTATATCGTGTTGAGGAAGATTGTTCAGTGTAAGCACTTACTTGATTCTATGCTATAGTAGAGGACAGGTTTAACAAGTTGTAACAGTTGTATGAGAGACTTTATGTTGAGTTACTTGGAAGAGTATTTTTTGAGTATAGATGTGGTGATTGACATCGCGGGAAACCGATGGATGCAAGACGCACAGGACTGGTTGTTGTGGCGATACTTGGGGGAGGTCAATGTCCAGCAGTGGACGTATTTCAGCTGTGTGATGATGATGTGGTGAATATGTGAAGGAAGATAATGCTAGAAATAAAGTGAAGCCTGAGGTGAAGGCAACACAAATGACGGAAGGACAAGTGCTGACCCCAAATCATTATGAGGAGAGTGGCAAAGGGTTTTATTTACGACTAGCTCTCGCCCGCGACTTCTCGTTCTCTTCTCTTCTTTGTTTTTTCTCGTTCCCGTAGGAATTTCGGGAAATCCTCTCTTAGTGCACCCCTACGGAGTGTAAGATAAGGAAGCTACATGCCAAAGTTCAGCTTTCTATGACCAGTAGTTTCGGCTGTGCGTTGATATATAAGTCAGTGAGTCAGGTTTGCCTTTTATATAATGATGTTACCAGAAAGTGGCAGACACCGCAAGATTGTAATACATCTTGTTTAGATTATAATTTATCGAAATATTATAGAAAAAAAAAACGTTTTTTTTTATTATGTAAATCCCATCCAAATTCAATAGTTTCCAATACATCTGTGCCTTATTAGAAAAAAAAAGTTTACAATTCCACGCGGTACTTTACAATCTGACGGAGTTTGCCATATTCTGGTGACAAATATATAAATTGAAATAAGAAAACACCTCTAAAGTCTTTCAAAATCACCTTTCAACAAGCATCCTTGAAAGGAACCACATTAAGTATCTAAGCATGAATTGTATCAAGATAATATTCTCGGCAAATATTCGTTATGACATTATTTGGCATGTAAACTTGACGAACGTCTTGTGGATGTACGTTAATGATCCTCCTAATCTTGAGTCTGAGACAAGACGCGCGCCGCTTTCTCGGTCAAGGCTGTGGGTGGAGGCAGCTCCGGGATTTACGCTCCAGTTGGCAGCGATGTAGTAAAGGCGCCTTCTGTTCCTGTATAAGTCACTAAAAAATTTATTAAAGAAGGGATTAACGATCAAGGAAAACAACAGATAAAAAACATTTGATAAAATATGCTTTCTAAATAATCAAACAGCATCGATTTATATACTGCGTGTATCTGACATCGACGCACAAACGATTTCCATGGGTCCAGGGCATGATTCTGGACAGGTTTCGTCGGTTCTTTTCTCATTTTTTAATTTTTTTGAAGAGTACCACAAATAGGTATCAGCTCAGCTGAACTGATATCTATTTGTGGTCCTATTCAGATTGCTCTTTTTAGTGAAAGTAGTTAATTAATTATTTTTTTATTAAAAATCTCATTGGGTTAGGTCAAAATAACGATTATGAGCAGTCTAAAGTAAAAAAACCCTTGAAAAAAATGAAAAATGAGAAAAAAGCCGACGAAAAATTCTAAGTCTAGGGTGTCCAGAATCATGCCCTGGACCCATGGAAATCGTTTGTGCATCGATGTCAGATACACGCGGTATATCTTTAATTTCTTCTGCGATACTCGTATCTTAGTAACGTTCAATAATAGGAAGCTAATGTAAGCGGGTGCCGCACTACGGAAGCCATCGCTCTGAAGGGACACATCATTAACACAAAATGGCCGCCCTGACAGGAGGAAGTAAAAGCAAACAGGTTCATATTTACTGCCTCCGTCGCGCCGAGAAGTGGATCAACTATTATGGGCATGTTTAATGGGCCGGGCATATATCTGCATACACATTAAGTGTAATCACGCTAACAGTTATTAGAACTGTAATTACTAGACAAGAAGTCTGAAGCCTTAGAACCGTTTACTCAAGGAATAGAAACTCTATTTCTTCGCTTTCAAGGTTGAGGTTACCTAAAGCAATGTGTGATCGAACTCATAAGTGCACAATGCACACAGTTCGCCGATTTCTGGCAAACTTAACAGATGTTTGGCCGAAGTTGTGCTTCACCTATGTGGGGCGTATGGATCTTTGTTCAAATTTCAATTTAAGCAAGATTAAGAACAGACGTATTGTATGCATGAGTTTGCATCGTTATCCTTGAGTTCAGTTGCTAGTGCTTCTCTATCACTAGGAACCAGCTTGTATCTTTCGTATCAATCACAAGATCTCCATTGTAGCTACTACTTCTCTGAAATAAAGATGTTTCAAGACCTTTCAAGAAATATAGCAATGCTGTCCTTATAGTTCAATCTCAGAGGTTATCTATAACGAAATCTGTCAAAGTGATTTACAACCAGAGAGATTAGCATTATCGTCACGACTCATCTGGGAGAAGCTTTTGAAAAATAGCTCGGTGTGAAATTACTTTTACTTTTTGTTCAGGACTGGTAAACTTTTTGATATTTTCCGGGGTGGTCAGCGTGGTCTGAGACCAATACTAGACGGAAAGTGTTTGGCTAGCGATTTTGTACCAACTTACAGTTAAATCTAACTTACCCTGCACGTCAACTGACCTACGAAGGATTAGGTATAGTATTCCACAGAATATACTCTATTTTCAGTCGCTACGGTAGCTTCATCTACACATACGAGTTATATGCCATACCAATATCCAATAATATCCATACTACTCCCTGTCTATATTTCTGAATTGTAAGAAACTTGGCAGTTGGCACACGGGTAGACTATGTCTTGGATTAGGATATTTTGTATCCAAGGAACATCTTCCCTTTTGACGCTTTTCTGTGTAGTAAGTATTATATTTCAAATCAGTCATCCGTCAACTGTATATGAATCTTGTAGGTACCTACTAAATTACGCAGCTTCTTCCGAGTGTCTAATTTATGTAACATAATTGCGTTGTTAAGTACTTATACTTCATCATCACGTACTTGTGCCGTTGTAAATACGTCTGTTAAGCACGCCTTCTTGTTATATCCGTTTATTATATCACTTCTTATGGCTTTACTAAACAAGTTCTGAACTGTTTTAGTTAAACTTCTTCTCTTTCATTTAATAATGTGTTTGTTTATTGGCTCTTAATTTTTGTGCTGACTTCACACTAGCAAAAAGTAATTGAGACACGAAACATGAAAAATAGATTAGTTTTTGTAGTAAGTAGAACTATTAAAGGCAGACAAAGTCACAGGCGGAAGCAAGAACACCACAATATTGTTTAGCGATTTAATGAGTATTGTTTCTGTGACAGCTGCGCACTAACAAAGCCTATCACAAAGTCGCGTTGTTCTGAGGGTTGGCTCTGCGACTGTGCCACACAATGGGGAAACTCGCTCCCCACACGCCACGGCTTTAAAACTCCGTCAAAGTTTAATTAAATACTCTGTAGAGCAGACACGAGGAACAACAAACGAATCAGATCCGCGTGGGCTAAGTGCGGTGCGGCGGATACCTCCTCTGTGTCTGTGACGTTATTACATGCGTGAGCCTGCTTGTGGTGAACTTGCTGTGGTGGTTCTTGTCAGCCAAGTTTCTATGAATACCGCCTTTTATACGCATGACACAAATAGTTGTAGGTATGAACTTACTCTTGGAATCTTAAATGTTCGATATGACTTTTAATTGCAACGACACTCCAGTTTTTATTTTCCAGTGAGGCTTGTTTATTCCTTTAACAGTTTTAATTCAAAAAGTACTAACAAAAACAGTAGTACAATAAAGCATATAATAAAATAAATAAATATAATTAAAGTGTTCAAATAAACGTAGAATAGAATCCATCAGCTTTCTCAGACAGCATCCAGATTCCCTTCTTAGTTCCCACCTCTAGGCGAATATTTAAAATTGCTCGCTCCACGCAAAGTCCGGAAAATTGCTTCCATAAGACATTCAGTAAACGTGACGTCGACGTCTTCAAGAGCTATGAGACTTGAAGGAGTTCAACTTCTTTATAACGAACTCAAACAATCGAGACAAGTGATTCCCAAAAATACTTTTCTCCTTGAAAATAATTTACCCTCTTTAGATGGTGCGTTGACTCAAAAGGTATAAAATAGTGAATCTGAGGCGAGTGATCACAAGTGATATTCTGCTAGTGGTAACGTAGCGAAGGCGATAGTGGAAGCTGAGGACAATAATATTGTGTCTCATTTTTGAAAAATAGCAGTAAACGTACATAGGCAGTAAACGGTGACTTTAAAACGCTGAAAAGGTGTTCAATTGACATACGCGCAAAAATTCCTTATTGGTTGGCATTTCGGCAATCGTATTCACTAATATAATGGAACTTTTTCCAGGGGTAGAGCCGCTGATTGCGGCTACACAGGATGCAATGTCATATTGGCACCCTGAGCGATCGGGGCTATTACGTGCATTATTGTGCGCACTATGGCAGACACCCGGCTTCGGTCGCGTCGGTCACGCGCCGTGAATGCATAATGCAATAATATGAGTATTAGCGTGCTCGTGCGGTTCCGTGCGACTTCGGGCGGCGTCGTGTGACCACTGCGATGTGGTGCGCTGCGGCCGGAACCAGCGATTTACATGTCAAAGCTCGCCTCACCTCACCGCTAACGCGATTATGCTAAGAAACTACGTGGTAGCTATTAAATTGGAACTTGACTATAATATACGCTGTTCCACATACACACTAGCACGTATTAATAATTTTCTTTGGATATACTAGCTATCTTTATTTTGAACATTATTAATTCGAGTAAGTTTTCATTTACCTACTCAAAGAAACCACAACTTGACTAAAGTACCAGGTATCGCACTTATTAATTTGCTCAAATTTTCTTGGAGGTGTTTTGATCTTTGAATAGGTACCGCTTTAGTACAACGGTATCGATTGCTACATGGAGTGGGTTCGAGAGCGCGTCGAGGAGGCAGCGAGTACACACTGATTGATGACGAGACTATCGATTTGAAGTATTGAGCCATCAACACCGAATTGACTTGAAATGAAATTAAGATTTGGTTCAGACAAGTTTGACTGAAAAGCCACAAGCATAGTAGAGTGTTGATAGACGACCTATAAGAATGGCCCCGGTAATGAAATATGCAACATGGAAAGGTTTTCTCAATTTCAGTCGTAAGTTAGAACCGGGAGAAAAAATTTACATCTCTTAATCTTTAAAAGTTACTTTTATAAAATAAATAGCCACAGTTAAGAATATCTGCTGCAAACTATACGACTATACGTACAGAACACGCGATAATTACTGAAATCTGTTCATCCAGTGGTCTTTCAGCACGTATTGATTGGATCGCGAGCCTCGTTCGTGTGATCACGGCTCACGCGCGCTGCATTCAGCCCGAGATATTGGAGATCAATGAAATGACGAACTCTGAAGAAAGATGTCTTAAGTCTGAGGAAAGCCATCTTTGAGCGCTTTTGTTGAAGATGTCGCTACAATGGCGGCGTTCTATTCGATGCGCGATGTCTTAAGCACAATGAGCGGAGATCTAGGGTAAGTCTTAGAACGGATTTTCCCGTGAATATAAAATGTATGTATTCACTGCAATCTAGGTCGTATCAATCGATCTGCGAGGTTAGTAAGCCGACCTGCATGGAGAACGGATGATGATGATAAATTAACGTGTAACTAGGTTACTAGGGTCATGTTCACGTTTCAGTAAGTACATGGGATGTTTCAAGCATAATTTTCTTTTAGAATATCCTACATGAACCACTAACGAATAATTAATCACTGAATAAAACCAAACAATATATTAGGGTCTAATATTTCCAACAATCCCTCTACGTTGTAACTCGCTCCCTTAAGCAGTAAAACGTCTGCCACTCAGCCATTAAACCTCAGTTTAACTACTAAATATTTGCACCGGATCGCGTCGTATAATGTTAGGCAGTGTTATCCCTCGTGTCACCGTATCGTCGTGTGTCGCATGAAGACATCACAACTGTATCAAACGCTGAACCAACAGCAATGATACGCCATACGTTCACTCATTTAGAATTACCGACAAGGCAGTAATGTGCTAAATAGCTTTCAAACAACATCATAACCGGCAGTAAGGCAAGCTATATTGGTCCTTATGTGTATGTGGGTAGGGTCGCGTGTGGTGGTTGGCGGTGGGTGGTGATCCCTCAAGTAGGGGCCCGTAAAGCGGCAGCCAGCCCGTTAGGCACAACGACGTCACTTTGTGTTGTTCTATATCCACATATTTCTGACCTAATTGCTTCTGATTATGGCTACACTGATCAATTAAACATTTGAATATTAAGTTGTTGTTAATAGCAAAATCCAAATTACCGTTAAGTTGTTAGAAGGTGATGTTGCAATTTATCACCTTGCTTTGCACCTAAACCACACCGACTTGCAAAAAATCTATAACAATAAGATTAGAGCATCTCCTCGATCTATTTAAATAATTCTAGGTGCTAGATTGAAAATAGTTATTATACCTTTGCTACCAATAAAGAAGAAGAAGAAGAAGAAAGAAGTCAAGAAGTCTGAGTCAAAATTTTCTTTTAAGGTTAAACTCCGAAAACACTACTTAAAAGCCTGTCATTCGTAGTTTGGTCTCGTCATAGTTCTCTTAGTCAGAAAAATATTATAAAACATCATATTTATTAGTTTATTATTTTAGCATATGTATATATGTATGTTATTAGTATATATGTTATTATATTATCTGTGTAATGTATTGTATTGAAAAGATTCAATATAAATGTTTGTGTTTTTTATTGTTTGTTGTTGTACACCTACCACAATGTAGTCTTTTTAACCCAAAGGTTGACTGGTAGAGAATGCATTGTTGCATTAAGTCCGCCCATGTAACACTGTTTAAATAAATAAATAAATAATAAAAATTGCAAAAGAGTGACCCTCTGTGACTTCGGGATTTAATATCATCATTTGAATGTATACGGTTGAACCTAGTACATTAATCTTTGAGATTTCCATTGTTTCTATAACGAATATTTTCAGAATGATGAAAATAGCAGATGTAAAAATTAAGTTAGTTAACTTCCCTAACTACCCTTCACAAAGTCGGTTTAGCGAATGATATCAAAGCAAGGTTAAAAACAACATTATTTTTATAAGCTTCGTAGGCATTAAGTATTTGTGAAGAGCTGTGACTAATATTTTCTTTTTACATTGGTTTGAAAGAATTTTAATACTTGTAAAAGTCGTGTTGAACTTGTACGGCATCACACTAAAGGGTGAATTAGGGCTTTTGTTGGTGTAAGTACTCATCGGCAATCAGCGCCAGGTCGCACGCACGACTCGTCCACTCGCACGCTCGCACGCTCGGCTCGCTCGTAATAGGCGGCTCGCGTGCAAATCAATCAGCCGTCGATCCGACACCCGTCGAACACCCACACGGCACATTTGTGTGTTGTATGGTAAGATTACCGGGCTCACATTACCCTCCAATACTTCGGTACCGACGCTCAACTTTACTTCAAGAACCATTAATTTCTTGATGGTTCGAATTGTGAAACTTATTAAGCATACTTAGGTGTGAATTTTATAGTGGGAACTAAGCATGGAAAAATAAATGATTATGAATAAAATACCGAATTCATCACTAACACCTTTTGCTAATAGAGAACCCATGTTTCTACTATTTACCGAACCGAATTTGCTATAGAAAAATTATTCAAAAGTCTGGTTTTACATGCAAATTCAGCACAATTAAAATTCAGGTCTTAAATGTGACGAACCCTTGTTTGTCTACTGTTCGAAGATTCCTCAAAATGCACGCTAGGCTTACAGGCTGTACCAATTGAACACGAGGCCAGGACACAACAGGACGTAAATTAAACGCAAACTATCAGCTCCGAGCTACAGGAGAGGTATCAGCTCGGTGACATTCAGTGTCGGATCATTCTGGATATTGTTGGTGGCGGATCATTGTGGGCTAGGCTAGGTACTTCGTAGTGGCGCACTCGATACCTACGTTCCGTATTCATGCCGCGTCGACGTGTATCGGTCTCGGCACACCGTTACTACTAGCCTAGCTTGCAGAACGATGTGGTATCTATCATCAATTCATTATAGATTTCACCTTAGTCCTAATCTCTAGACAAACTTCTATAGGTGCTAAATGAATGGTACTGACATGCAATTGACATCCCTCGCATTTTGGATTTCTGCCTTATGACAACCATTATAACTGACAGATTGTCGCTATGTCTAGAGCCCCAGTCAGAAGTGGAGAATATAATGAATTGGATGGAGTTTCATTACATATCTGACTTATTTAGTTAGTTTTTTTTTATTACCTATGAACGTTACACTGTGTCAGTGTTATTTGTATTTTTTATCAATTTTGGCTTAGGTACATGTTATCAAATTATAAACAGGCGCCAGCTACTATCATACATCGATGCTATAATAATAAAATAAACAGCCCGAGCTCAGTAGCGTCAGTATACGTCTTTACTCCTGCTAATCTAAAGTCTGACCTAAAAAGCGGCAACGAAGCGAAACACGTAATGTGTCATCATTTATCTTTTAGATGAGCTTTATCAGATAAGTCAAAACTTTGTGTTTACTGTGGCCTTATCTAATCTTTTATTTCAGAAGCTAAGCTCGAATGCTTGTGGCTCAATTTTTGAAGATTGATGTCGGTTTTAGTGCCCTTAAATAAATTCAAAATGGCATGAAGCAGAAAAGTTGATTAAGCATGAAATGTAACAGAACTAGAGTATAAGGAGTGGAACTCCCTTCCTGCGTCTGTGTTCCCGAACGCTTACAACCCTAATCTCTTCAAAGTTATAGTGAACAGGCTACTTCTGGGTAAGCTCGCTCCATCGTAGACTTTATCTCCTAGACCAGAGTCAAGCTAGCAAACCCATCTCAAATAAAATAAAAAAGAGTTAAAGTAAAGGTAATGTATGTGTGTTGAAGACGTACCTATACCAACTCTTTCGTTAGCGGCTTTTTTACTTTTTTATTACAAACTCTATTTCATACGTGCAAGTATAAAAATTCAATATGTTATACATCATTCATATTTCCGGAGATGGAAGTTATTTGATTTATTCTCCGTAGAATACCTGCCCGTACAGTGTGTATAGACACAGCGATATCGGCGATTAGGAGACGTTCACCTTCTCTATATTTATGGCGGTGCGCGACTTCCGGGGAGGCACCGTATCTGCCGCCTACATTTTATAACGACAATATTAACTAACATTAACGTCACACCTGGGTGGGTGACAGTACAGATGTCAGGGACCAAAGGTTTTCAAGACAACGTATTCCAGCTGGTTTACTTCGTCATCAAACATCATGAAAACTACATAGGCATGGTACAAAGCAGCTTACAGTTACGGCTTACGATTCGATGTGTAGCTCGTTTCAAAAACTACACAAAATAAAGCGGTCGACGCACTTACAAAGATTCTCATTTATTGCATACCAACAATATGAATGAATCACGGACTCTCCACTATTTATACTATTTTCAGTTTCATACGAACTGTAAATTGTGATGTGGCGATGAATTTAAAGTACTGGCATTGAGTGTATTGAATGATTCACGAGAGGTAATACCGAGGGAGACGCGATATGAACAGCGCGGGTCAGTACAATGTGCTTTATTAATATTGATACGAGATTGAAACAAGACAGACTCTGAGATTCGGAAGCTTGGCGGCGCTCAATTATCGCAAATAAGAGTTTTGTTTGCTTTGATTTAGCTTCGGGGTTAATGTCTGTTTAGATATAGACTATTCATGTTGGTTTATTGAAAAAGATCATTTGTGAACGATGTTGAAAGTCTTCACGATAGCAATAACTGTCAGAATAGACAAATTTGTTTATTCAAAGCTAGACTATCTAGAATCTGGCTTCGTTTCGCAATGCAACTGTCACGTGAATTGATAATATTATGTCCTAGTGTTATGCATACGCGTATAATGACCGCGACTGTTGGCTGAGTGTTCCGCTCGATGGCACCGTAAACGTTGGCTGTAGGTCAGGGAAGAACATCCCGGGGTCAACTTTGTTTGACCCAAACGAACGAAAATTAGATCACCCATATCCGAATCTAGTCAGACTGGTAGTCGAGCCCGACCTGTTTTGGGAAGATTTAGATGATTATGTGGTAATAGGCAGCAGTGATGGATTTGGACAACACATAATTCTTCAGCTTTGAGTTGATGAAGAGCACTTTTTCATGAAAATCAGTCATAGTCGGACTTCCAATAATCAGAAGAAAATTGCTCACAGTAACAGACGGTACCTCAAGTTTAGGTATATTTTTAAACTCAGGTTTCTGTCAAAACATCGTTAATAACCATCATTTCAAAATCCACGATACTTCTGAAGTTCATCTATGTTCAGATTATAAACAACCTGATCCTATTCGAAGGTGTTGGTGCTCAAGTTTGGAGAGAGTTGACGAGCTGGCAGCGCGCTCGCCGTAATATCCAGTAAATGTATGCGAAACATACGCAAATCGCGCCGTTTGGCAACGCTGCGCATTTGTCGAGCGCGCAAGGCGGGGACGACAGCGACTCGTGCGGTACAGCTGGTGAGAGAAGCAGACAGAGCGGTCACAGTACAGCCAAAATAATAACCATAAGGACTATAGAATCACAATAATAGTTTTCTACGGATAGAGTTTTTCGCATCAATAGAACAAAATAGAGGATGGTGAGGGAGAGGGAGGCCAAAAATCAAGTGATAGTAAGATAGGTGACAGGACAGAGTGGAGGAGGAAAACGTGTTGTGCCGACTGCAAGTAACATGGAATACGATAAGAGCAGGAAGGTACCTACCTAATGAGTACAAACTGCGTATACAACTAAAAATGTTAGAAAAAGGAATAATAGATAGTAGGAACATGGCGCATAAGAGTAAATTTTCTGTTCCTACCTACGAAGTCGTTAGATAACAACTTTGTACCACTCTACTGCACACAACCCAACTAGTTGTTTATCACTCAACAAACACGCTCTGTTGACATTACACAAATGCGCTCAAATTAAATAGAATTAAGAAGTAGTTCAGGTCATTGATACGTCCGCGCCCCGCGCTGGTACGTTCTACCGCGTACCAATAGATTAGCGCCTGCTCAAACATGGCGTCTTATCGGACGCTCGCTGTTTGTACTTCGTTACGATGACATAATAAAATTATTGACATTGGATAAGGAGTTCCTTTCGAGTCAATATGGGGAGTTATCGATCAACACGATTGCCGAAAAACATGTCTGACGCGGACACACCAAAATAATATTGAAGAGCAGAAAAAATATTAGTTCCCGATTGATGGTCGCGTATGTTTGAACATAGCCTTCATAACTAATGATCTTCAAGAACATCCGTCGTCGCTGCCCAAGTAGAACTGGGGGTTCTATACCGGTTGACTAATGTCACATATTTAAGCACTTTTTAAATGATTTAAGTAGGTGGTGTAAGAGAGTTGTAGCACGCTATACAACTCTTATACCATCGGTTTGGGCACAAATTATTCAGCCTTAAGTTCACGAAAGATACATTGTAGTTGAATAGTAGCACTTTAAGGGCAGTTTAAGAGAGAGAAAGTAGTCTCATAGCTGATCAACGGCACTATATAAGATCTCGTGTGGTTCTTCATACAGAGAAGAGCGTAATAAGAAGTAACGAGTGAACAATTTAACAGCCTCTGTACTAAATTATCGCTTTAAAAGTGTACCCTTAAAACTATAATTGGCTTCTTTTTTTCCAAATTATCACTTGGGCACATTTTGTTTGCAAATATTTTATTTTTTTAAATACGCGCAAACTTAATACGTACAAGTCGTACTGCTCGTGATTTGAGTGTCATGTCAGCCATTATTAATGTGATATATTGATGTTACTGATAAGTACTCTGTGTTTATTATGGGTAATGTGAATGTATTGTAAAGTATAAAGATGTTTAGAGTTAAAATTTCCAGGCGGTTCTTTTCCTTTCATAAAAAAAAATAGAAATAAGCAGAGACGAACATTTTTTCATGTTTGTGTTTTTATGACGTGAAAATCAGTGCATGGTTTTGTATTTGAAAATTAACCACAAGATTAATCATTAAACTCTGGAGTATGTTATAAAATCATACATATTTTAGAAATATTTTAGATTATGAGTGAACAAAATGGTGGCTACTCCAAATTAATGTACCTTTTTACAGTCTCCATTACAATGCCAATTTCTGTTCAACATAATTATACTCGTTAGGCTCATATTTAGCACTGGGCTGGTAAGCGGTTCTTTAATAGTTAACTTTAGATACCAGAACTTTAGAACCCTTTTAGACATTTTCAGCTTACTACATTTTAGAGATCCACATTGAACATTTAAAGTTTGTTAGAATACCCAAGTTTTTTTTTTTTCTGATTAATTATTATGTCCCACGAGGAAACTAGTCTTGTTCAGTAGGTATGACTAACAAGGTGTAAGATACTCGAAGTTTACGTATCGTTTCGTGATGTGATTTTAAAATAAAAATTATGGAACATTCGTTAAGTTGTTATATTATTTAACGTCTTTCAAGTGTTAAAGAAAACCATGTTCACTAAATTATTCAGCTCAGAGGATAACAATGTAGTACCTACGTGTGAACAAATAAACAGCTGTCAGTGTTACGATATATCAATGGTGGTGCGTGTAATATACCTTACACGTACATGCAAACTCATTAAACGCTCTTATAGAATAATATAAAGGCCAATTTTATTAACATATCACAAACTAGACCCGCTTATATCAAATAATAGCAATAAGCTGAATAACGCTCAACAAAAAGGTTCTATATATACTTTCTGGCAACATACATACACATAATAGGCCAATTTTACACTCCTATACATGCCTTATACAGGCATTAGTGAGCATGTTCATTTGAATACAAAGTGACTTAATAAACTTGCATATTTACTGTACCTACAACAAATCAACTCAATATAGATAAACGCTTCAATAAGTCATATACGCGGAAAACTCGTCCATTATATTTCAATTACACCGTAAATGGCTTAACTCTTAAAAGAGATTCCCATTAGAGACCTGGGTCTTGTTATGGACTCCAATTAACATTTACCCATCATATCAGACCACATCGTCTGCTCTGCATTTCGCAGCCTAGGATTTATTTTGCGAATAAGTAAACCTTTTAAAAATTTAATTACTCTAAAAATTCTTTATTTTTCATTCGTCCGCTCTATTTTAGACTTTTGTAGGCTTGTATGGAGCCCATGTTTTTACATACATATAAAAAGGATAGAAAGAATACAAAAAAAGTTTTTAAAATCACTTAACTATCGCAATTTAATATTTACGACGCTACAACAATAATGAAGATGCAATGCGTAGGCATAAACTGATAAGTTTACAGACGTAATAATGTTTGATATTATTCAATTGTTTAAAATTTTAAACTCATTAACAGATTCACCATCATTACTTGGTAAACTTTCACTAAAAGCACACGCTCGCCAACCCGTACGCCCCTCACGCTCAACACCACTTTTTGTTCCTTCTCGACTAAATAAAACATAATTATACTCGCAACTCATATAAATACCGTTCCACTAACAAGTATAATAGAGAACTTACAGACATAGATCTTTTTAACATTTCTCTTAATAGCCTTAAGCAAAAACTTAAAAGTAGATATATCACCTAACAAACTTACGATTTTTTTTTAATTGGCTACCTTAATTATTTCACCTCGTAAACTGATAATGATGTTTCATTGAACTTAATCTTATGTTCTGATACAAAGTTTAATAATATGGTTTTGCACGTCTTTCATTTTTAAGAGTTTTTGTACCTACTTATTTTTACCATAATATCACATTGTTGGCACTAGAGGTCTTTTGTAAGTAACCAATGTTCTGAAGAATTATATTGATTGTATATGACTGTTTGATGCAAAAAAGAATGCCGCCGATGAACCACGTCTGGCCAATGTTAAGGTTTAGAGTTCACTAGTGAACTAGATGTGAACTATTAAAGTGAACGAAATGCTACTTGGGTGCGTTACCGCTCTTCGTTTCGCCACAAATAGATTGTATCCCTAGTCCTGGGTCCCTAGACCCAATTAAAAGCAAAGTATTCAGTAAATAAATAAGAGACTTTAGTTATATTATCGCACTTTTGGCTGAAGATATAGTAAAAAACTTCATCAACGCTTATGGAAGTCCCGCTTCCGTCTACAAATCGCGCCACCAATGTGTATCAGTGAATAGTGTGTAGTATGAGCCAAGTGCGCTGTAGCGGCGAAGAATACCGCAAAGGCGTTACCGCTCACGTTATGTCCCTACATCACACCTATGACGCTGTGGAGAGACCTGCAAAGAATACACACTATTATACACTATGCAGCCTGCTCTCTACTACACCCTTAAGTAGCGCACGCTAACTTGAACAGAAGGTCTATTCTGTAAATACTTCGTCGTGAAAGCTTACGTGGTGCTTAGTGGATCGATTGATAGATCACTTCACGTTCACATCACTCAAGTTTTCACAGTAAGATATTTACAGAATGTGAGCACCGCAGGGGTAGTAACATGTAATTTAGCGGGGACACGGTAAGACTAGCTGACTCGTGCCCACATCATTGAGCGGTATTTTTCGGGTTAATATATATATAGCCTATGACACATACAATTAATAGCGTGGCTTTCTATTGGTAAATGAATTTTCAAAATCGGCTCAGTAGATCCAGAGATTATTATTCCCCCTACAGCCTCACAAAGTTTACCTCTTTATAATATTAGTGTAGATTATATAGAACTTGAGTATCCAAATCGTACATACGGTAAAACGATTATCTACACTACATGTACGATAGCTAGTATTATATTAATGGAAAGTGTTCTTATGTATTTAAATAAAGTGTTACGCATTACTTTTTTGCGCGAATTTCAGAGCAAATAATGGCCGACACGAAAAATTAAAATTAAATATAATTTTCTGAAAGTTTCGCACTCATTAACGACTGTTATCTGAGTGAACACATCGTTAGCCGCAAAGATGAGTAACGTATGCTTTATGAACAACAGTATCAAATCTCCGAGTGGTTACGTTTGACGTTACGAGGAAAAGAGTGCACTCACATGAGAGAGCAGAATTAATGCATTTAGTATGATTGTCTAAATACAGAACAGCAATGAAAAACAATGTTTCTATCCTGGGACTTTGCTCATAATAGGTAACACTTAATAGAGTTTGTCGTAACTCGTAGCATAACTTCTTCCATACACCTCTTTTGGTCGTTGTGTGTCAGTACTTCAGTAGACACCTCTTCAACCATATTTTCTGTGACACTTTCTATCCATCGTTACTTTGGTCGCGGTCTACAATTTTATACCTATCCATGCACCTCAATCTTTCTAAGTCTTTCTCAAACCGTGGGCGTGATATTCAAGGTCGTAAATTTTGGACACAGTGGTACATAATGTTATCGTTATTATTGGGGAGACCCGCTTAGTGTAGTTAAGTTTTCATTTTCTACTACATATTAAGCCCACGATTAATTGAGCACAGTATGTTTACGAATTTGTACTGATAAACGTGTGTAATTATGTGTATCGCTCCAAGGTGCGCCCAGCGTCACGCCGCACGCGTCAGGCGCGCGGGGCGTCGACCCGTCCGGCTGCGTCGCTCTAATTCGACGCCGCTTTGAACTGCAACTGTTATGAATGACACCGCTCGTAAACCACGAGCTTTATGACGTCACACATGCTTTGATCTTGACGGATCACTGCGCAGGCGGCGCAATACGGCCACGTATGAATCAATCGGTGACATGACATTGTACGTGTTTTGTATGGAAGTGTATTGTTTCAATGTCACTTGTAAATTCATAAATATCCAGCTCTGTAGGTAGATGTTACTTCCAACTGACTAGGCTATTTTTAGTCGTGCAACGATGGCGTATTCTACTACGCGCTACTCTAAGCAGGAAACCACTCGGTCAAGTGGGCCATAAATTGTCAACACATAAAACAGCCATGGTCACTTAATGCTAGTGAATTAGACTTATTTCCTGTAACCTGGCTTCCAGCTCCGCCTTCCGAGAACCAAGTAAATCGGTCACGATAATTATAGGAAACAATAAATATTGCGTGCCGACTGTGCCGCGCCGAGCTGTGCGCCACCTCGTTCGTCCGTAGTGTTTGACTTGAGAATTAGCCACAAACGTCAACGAAACCAAAGCACACGTGAATTATGTACAGAAAACTTCTGTTTAACTTCTAAACAAGTCAGACTTCACTCTTAATAAATCAGTTTACTGAGAAAGTCAAAACCAATGAGAAAGAAGTGTAAGTATTCGTTCGTTTACCTACTACGTGGTTGTATAGCTGTGTGGAGAGGAGGAGAAGAGAAGCTCGTGACTAAAAAATAAAAATAACAGCCGCACAGGTCGATCTTCAAAGTTAAGCAATGTTTGCCGAGGTTGGTCTGTGGATGGGTGACCATCTTAACATACCGAGTTTCCTCCGTGCCCCAGAAAGCACGTTAAGCTGTTGGTCCCGGTTGTCATTTGAAGATCTTTGGCAGTCGTTACGGATTGTCAGAAGCCAGAAAATCTGACACCAAGCCAAGGTACGGTGTTACCCAGTTAATCGGTTGTGGAGCTCTGGTAGGCAGCCGCTCCACGTAAAATACTGGTATTCACCTGAATACGGTTTGACTGGAAGCCGACCCCAATATAAGTTGGAAAAGGCTAGGCAGATGATGATTGTGTAATTGTGTGTGGCTGGCTATGACACGGCAAAGGCCGCATGTCACGGAAACAACTAGACGAGGAGTATTGTCGTCATAGCCACAGCAACGTTAAGGACATAGAAAGCGCAAATGTAAACTTGCAACGGATGAAAAACACAAATAAATTTTCCGATAGTGTACCCTAAAGCGAACCATGAAGGTTTTAAGCCATTTGTTCTCTCAGAATGAATCTGAAACTTTCAGTTGTAATTGTCTTCGCCCGCGTTGCACTGACATCTTTCATTTATAAACAAAAGCCAGCGCAACATCAGTGCAGAACAACTCTAAACTGAAGGACATTAAGGCTGGGTTGCACCATCTTACTTTAACAATAACAAACATCGAAACTTCAGTTAAAGTATCGATTAGGCCAAAAATTAGTTGCACCATTTGACAAATAGTTAAATGACGTCATAACTTTAACCGTAACTGTAACCGCTCACTTTCCGCTGGTTAGTGTTATTGTTTGTGTTAAATTATCCGTCAACTATCAAACGCGTTGAATATAATCTCTTGACTTGACTCTTCCCTTTAACTTTAACAAAGCTAATGAATTCGCTGGTGCAACACATTTCACTATAACCGTTAAAGTCAGCGCTACTGTTAGTGTTAAATTTGACGCAAACTTTAACTATAACTTCTTTTATGGTACAACTCAGCCTAAAAGAGTATTAGTTGTAAGGAGTGGTTCGCGTGCGAGTGCGACACCCACCTCGCCGCCGCCACCACCGCACCGCCGAGCGCGCACGCCAGCGGCCGCCGGTGCAGCGCTAACGGGCCGACGACCGCAAAGCGACACGTTTCCTATCTGTAACAAAGAGAACTAACGAATAAAGCATTACAGACACGCACATTACGTCATATGTGGAGCAATTACGTACACAAGTAACAACGTCTCGTTGTCAGTAAGTCGCGTGTGTTTCCTCAGAGTCGCGTGCAATGAAATGCCGCCTTAAATCAGGCATTCGCAAAACTTTATTAATATTAGCTAAATATGCGCAGTGTGTACGTACAATTTATGGAGACAGACGAGCTAAGTTTCTAGACTAATTCCGAGCTGGGCAAAAACAAACGTTATTTAAATTTTATAACAACAGAATATAACTTTTAATCTGTTTTGCGGGACGCTTAGAAGTTTTGCGTTCGTAATCCGGTCGGTTGTGTGTTATTTGTGACACGGAGCAGAAACGGCTTAAGAGTACATGTCTCGAATGTCTGAGCGATTCCTCGTCCGCTCCGCTCCGCACGACACCGTACCGTACCGCTCCGCACCGCTCGAGTCACCACTAAGCGGTGATCTACTTACGAGCGCTCCAGATTTTTGTCTGGCGTGAAACATTACTTTATGATAGCATCTTCTAAAACTACTTACGGATAAGTATCTGCTTATAACGGCGAGCACTGATTGATGCGGTGCTGATGGTCTTGCATCATTATGGGCAGGGGATTGTAATTATGATGCGCGCGTCTGAACTGGCGCTGTCGTGCTAAGATGTTCTTCAGGGTCAGCTAGGTGATCATTGGATATATTATTGTGTGTAACTTTCGCACACCACTTTCCAGATAAACCCTGTGTAAAAGTTTTCCTATTTTATAACAAGCGGAATTTTTTTTGACAAGAAGTAGTTGATATTCGGGCTCAATAATAAAGTCCTCATAGTTGTCCGAACCCCGAAAACTGCGCAAGTCTGGTCTCGTTATAAGTTGTCCGAGAGGAGGGCCCAGTGAGGACCGCGCACAATAAGCATGCTTACCCACTGTCACGTTTTGAAGACACGTCGCGCGTCGCCCGCGCCCGGACTTGGTTCGGTTCGGACGACGCCTGCCCCGCGGGCTGTCTCGTCAAATATAATGAAACTACAAGAGTAATTGCTCGAAATAAACGATAATGTAAGTATTATTTAGTTCACTTTGTATACGAAGAATTCTTCCAAAAGCAGCTGGTGTTTAGTATATATTTTAGTCCTAAGCAATAATCTTGAAAGTAACAAACTTACCTATACGTAACGAAAGATTGGAAGTTAAGCATATGTTTAGATTCATAACTTGAGTAGTAAAGCCGCCACATCCTGACTATTTCCGTAGCGCGAATACTTCAAGTTGTAGACATAACATCCGCTGATATTAGCGGCTCGATTGACTGCTAGCTCTCGAAGTAAACCGCGCCGAACATAGATGACATCCATGTTTATAAGCTCTACACTAGAGTTTATACCTAATCACTTTCAAAATACATAGTTATAACTTTACAGGTAAAACAAAGGTGAATAGAAATGCAGGGGTAAATAGAAATCAAAGTTATATTATTATGGTAATTTTCACGCTAAATCAAATATTGTTTGCAGCATTAAATACTCCAATTTTAAATCAAATCTACATAATTCAAATTGTAAAGGTAATGAACGCCTTTTTTATTTATGACACACTAACTAGGTGTTAAGAGAAAATCCCAATCAAAGTTTATTTCTATTCAGCCCATAGTACCCGTAAGTTATATTTTCCGATGTTTTTACCGACTTCCAAAAAAGGAGTACGCTCAATTCAGCGGGTATTTTTTTTTGTTGTATGTATGTACACATTGTACACCGATTACTCCGAGGTTTCTGGTCCGATTTCAATGATTCTTGTTTAGTTCGATGCGGCATACCTACTTGCCATTTGGTCCCGTAAAACTTTAATTCAGCTTGTCTTAGTATTTTTTATATTATTAGCATTTTTGCATATTTTAATTTCTGCGTAGCCAAAGACATTGTCCAAGTGTCTTAGTAGTAAGTAGTAGTAAGTAATAGATTTAGCAAAATATCATTCCTATAGTATCTTCCTCCAAAATACAATATATAATATAATATCTTCTTTTGATAATTTTTTTACCTTGTAGGAAAATGTTGTGTTATTTATGTTATTGCGGGATCAGCGAATAGTAATGTTTATACAATTATACACTTGGGGTTTCGTCAGCATGTGGCGATGTTTGCGCGAGTCGAATGTGATCGCGTTATACGTGCAAACAAGTTCACTTGTTTGTTTGACAAAACTATTGAGCATAAAAACAGTTTGCCCGGCGGCGTTAGAGTCATGCAAACACACACACATGCGCACAAACACACACATGCAAGGATTTGACGCGGATTGTTTTCACGTAGTCTGGTGACGTAAGGACTGCTGCGCACTGCGGTGTAACACGAACATGGAGTTTATCCTTAGTCCTTGTAGTCAGCTTCTAATATTATTATTGAAAAAATAAAAACCTCATGTCTGAGTTTATTCTGAGCTGAAAGTTTCAAGTAACGTTATACAGGTTAAAAATAAGTACAAAGGAGAAAAAAGCTGCTCTCAAAGTATGTGTGTGAAGTGAAAGAAAAGTACAAAGTTGAGGAATTCTCGACAATGTGGAGGTACTGAGACTTTGTGCAAAGAGAATATCTTAGCATTCATTATGTTCTTTATTTGCGAAGCTCGTACTTTAACGTGTCATGGGATTTTTCTCTTGGAGTTTCTATTACCTAGTCAAGTTTTATTTGTCTTTGAACAAGTATTTTTTTGCTAAAATAACATTATAAGCAATAAAGAAAAAAAAAAAAAAAAAAAACATTATAAGCAATAACGTAAAGTCTGCATTGAGCCATATATTACTATTTAAATGTGCAGGAATTCTATTTCAAGCTTTTCTGTTCCTCTGACGTGTGGGGTGCCCTCTCTCTCAGCAAGCCAGATTGTGAATAGCTACGACGCAGTGCTCACAAGTCCTTACAATAACAATCTAAGCTGAATTCAGTATAATTTAAAATAAATAGAGGTTGATTTAGTGTATATATTTACAGAGTATGTTTACACTGACGCATGCGGCCAGTGTGGACTACGCCTATTTGTGGCCGTGGCTCGTGGCTCGTGGCTACGACCGTGCATCTACTAGCCGATGGTTAAGGGTACTGCACATCAGCGGGATTTCTGCTGCCAGCGATTATAACACAGGTTACACACATTAGTTTCATCTTCCGAAGAATACAAAACTGCGAAGTTTCTTTTACGCGTTCAATTCCTTTATCCATTCTAAGCATGATTTTGCTAAAAATCGAATTTGATTCCCCGAACGTAATTGAACTCTTTAACATCAAAGTTACAAATGTACTCTATTCCTGAAACCGCATCAACCTCGCGCGGGTCGGCGACCGATTACACGCACACTCGTAGTCGATAGTCGTGGATACTTCATGAACTCGTTTTGAAACATTCACGACTCATCACGACTAGACGCTCGGGGACGGACAGAGGTCTCCAGAGGGATTCGTAATGCGACTTGATGATGAATCTTCAAAGACGGCACTCAATCAAAAGAATAGAATTGTTATATTTAGGACGACCCAATCAAGCTTCCTTCCTGTGAAAACAAAAAATCACAGAAATTTTCGTCACAAAGAAATCGGTTTAGGTGTGTCGTCCATGAATCGATTTATTTTAGTATCAACTGATCGTGCAAACACAATTATTTTTCTCTATATTTATTTCTCCTAGTAGGTGTATCAGCAAGTTTGCAAGTCTACCATTGCCTCGGATCGTACATTTCATAATATAGATACTTATCGATTTAATGATTGATAATCTTATAGCTCATAATCTGGTTTATATTTCTGATTACAATACATCGTGAAAAACCTTGCCTTAGTCATTAAATATGCTCATTATGGAAGAATGTAAAAACAATGCGGTAACCTTGTTTTAACAACAACATTGTCAAGGAATAAATCTCATTATCCACTTCTTAGAAAATCGTTGTTTTTTCCAGTGTAGAGACAGCCTCCCGATGTCGCCCCGTGAGTTATGTTGCCAGGGGCTAGGGTTACATAAGGTATATCTACATTAATTGACAACCTCGCGCTTGTTTATATACCTAAGTATGTTATCCAAGCAGTTTGATGCAGCAATATCCTACAAAATAGGCAAGTTTCCACCATCATTAAATTGCAAATCAATTTAGTCCCCAGTTTGAGTATTGAATAGAGACAAACATTTGGGGCGATCCAGTGGTACCGGAGTAATCTGTGTGGTGTTTATTTGTTTACATTCATGCAGCCACATCGGGATGTTACACGTGTTTCTGTTTACCCGGAAGTATTACATGTGTACGGGTATTACTACCTGTACGGGTGCGCTATTCCTTCGCCGTAAAATCGTAATCGACTTTCCATGGCACCCCAGCGTCCCCTCAGATTGAGTACTAGACACACGGTGATACGAGCACGTCCAGCGATAAACAGATATGTTTCGAACCGCCACATAAAGCAAAGTTTGTTCATCAATCTCGTCAATATTGCCTGAAGATGTTCCCGCTCGATGCGTTCAGTTAATACAGTTTTTAGCGGCGCTCAATATCGCTGGCATGTGTGTCAATGTCGTGGCAAGTATGGTAATATCCCCAAACTTTGCCAATAAAGGGGCGCTCGCGGGGGGCGAGGTAACACGGGGGATGGGTCCTATCCCCCCCCCCCCTCCGAGCGAGTGTTTGTCCACGGGCTCACTGCGGCGGCGGAAGGACGCTGGAGACTGGGAATAAAGACAGGCTTTCTTTGAGACAAGATGTTAATTAAGTCAGTATTAAAACAGCCGCGTTTGTAGATTTATGAGATAAATCAATGACACAATTACTTAACTTGAATTTTGCTCAATTGTATGCGATGATGCAAAGCAAAACGTTCTTACTGAAATTTAATACCCACAAAAGCTCGTGGTGGACTTTTGGTATAGGTCTCGTATCGTATTGTCAATGGAGCGCATTCTCTGGAAAAGCGGCATCTACCAGTTCTGACAAAAGTTTAAACATAAAAGTTACATATTTCTCATCGGAATAAAACTATTCCCGACTGCCACATATTCCTATTACGTTCCGTCTCTATATTTGGCCAAACTGCGATACATGGCAAGCAGTGCGAGCGTACCTAATATTTTATTGTAATGCTCGTGTACAAGTTCGTGTCATCATATTATCGAATTTAGTTCCGTTCAGGGTCATCGCTTGCGAGATTTCAACACGTCGCGCTTCGGAAGATCCAATGAAATTTATCTGATGGGTTTATACCAATTGCTGAGATCAAATCTGTTTGCTGATATTCATAACATGCGAAATGTTTACATATTGTCCGTGAATTGTGTGAGTGGTACGATGAATGGGGTCATAGCTGAAACCGATATAGAACCAGATTACGTTAACACTGGCTTGGAATAGAGAATCGTGAAAGGTTTAAGTGAAAGCTTTTGTCAAAATAGCGCGACACATATTCAATGTTATAACATGGGTGACAAAGAACAGTGCTTGAATAGTTACGACAGAAGTAGCTCACGCAATTTCTCGATATTTCAGTGATAAAAAGGCAGAAACGCGAAACCTGTTTTGATTAATACAAGTTTAGTTGTTGTAAAAGAATTCTAGATGTTACAGGTGAGCTTGTATGTCATGTCAACCTAAAAATATCAACTGTAATCACATCTGCTCAGCTGATGGCTAAATTAGGAAGAAACTTTCAAATGACACCGAAACTCTTAACACTAATATTGACCAGGTGATGACGTTATTAGCTACGAACCTGTGTTATTAATAGAAGCCAGAAGTAAGGCTCTAAGAAAGTCAAACCCAAAAGTTTTCTCTGAGTTCAATCATTGTTTATTGACAATATTCAAGTTGAAAATATTTGAACTGTGAGACATGGATAAAATAAAAACAAAGTAAAAAAAACTGGCCAAGTGCGAGGTTCCGAACTTATTTAATATTGTAACACTAAACACTGTACTTCTTTTACATTTTTCTGTAAGCTTTAGGTATATAACTATTATCTGTATATATTTCAAAATTTAAGGCTCAGCCGTTTTGGAGATAAGGCCCCCCCCACTCAGAAAAGGTAATTTTTGGTCTGATTTCCTAAATAACTTCCAAAATTTATTTTGGATTAACGAAAAAATATAATAAAAACCCCTTAAAGTAAGCCCTTTCATTTGATATGTCACACAACACAGTTTGAAAAACTTTTATAGTTAATTTTCTACTTTGACCCCCATAATTGACCCCATACTCGAAATTTATTTATTTACGTAAACGCATCCGTGTTTGGGTCACAAAAGTCCATTTATGCATGTCAAATTTACGAGAAAACTGGTTGTGACAGACGGACAGACAGACAGACAGCCAGTCAGGCAGACAGACAACCCAATGATCCTATAAAAACTTTAAAATGAATGGACGGAAGTGTAAATAAACCACTTAAATGGGTCCGGAATAGTCCGGATACATCTTACAGACATGCAGTGTAAACAGTCTGGCCAAGAATAACGTTACTCTAATTTGCAACCCGAGCTGATGCAAAAGAAAATTGAAAATTTGTCACTATTCGAATTTCACTTTCAGATGAAATTTTACTGTAATTAAATGGAATTATTCAGCAGTTGAATACGAAACGAAATTATGAATTCAATGTCCACCCGCCGAAAGACGATGCCGACCCGACGGAGTTAGAGCGAATAATACATTTGGTGAAAATGATGATAAACTTAGTTAGCGGATATTTCGGAGAGCAGTGTTTGTATCTGCCGAGGGCGAGCTAGCGCGGCTGTGGCTTGAAGAAAAACAGATGGTGTCAGCTGTTTGCGTCGGGAAACTTTGCACTGATGAGCAAAATTTCGGGAATGCAATATCTCCCATATTGCATTCCCGAAATTTTGCAATTTTGTTGTTGTTAGTTAGTGTATTCATTAAAACGATACTCATTTGGGGAAGTAACTCGGTCGAGTTAGGGATACCTACTTAAGTCTAAAGTTATACTATTATGAACTTTGCAAGTCCTGTTTGATAAGTTTTAGTAGTGCTACGATTCGAGAACTGAAAGTGGTGTTGTGTTAGCTGAACGAGCTCCTAAAGGATTACAACTCCGCTTTATAAAATACTAGCTGACCCACGCAACTTCGTCTGCGTCACATTTCCCATTAATGCTCGGCTCCTTTTAGTTTTAGCGTGATGATATGTAGCCTATGTCCTTCCTCGATAGATGGGCTATCTAATACTGAAAGAATTTTTCAAATCGGATCAGTAGTTCCTGAGATTACTACCTACATACAAACTTACAAACAAATGTTAACTCTTTATAATATTAGTATAGATACAAAAATTATGGCGTACGAAACAATCGTTTTATTAATAAAGTATCGATTACCTATTTCATTATTCACTTAAAGATTTCCATAGTTAAATTTGAACAGTAACGTCATGATGCCTACACCCTTAAATATGATTAATGCAGGTCTTGCTCAACATACTAAAGAAAGATCGTGATAATATCCGTAAGACACGCAGAAAGTGTTCAGCGACCAATGACAACAGTCTTTAACGATCAACTTGAGCACATTTCGGCGGTTCATAGAGACATTTGAAAGTTTTGAAGTGAAAGAATTTTTAATTATAATATCTTGGCTTAAAAGAATTCCTAAGTTGGTCGTATTACAACATTACGGTTCATCCACATAAAAATATATTCGTCGACTTTTTAGCAGTTAAATATTCAGTTTTATGCAGAGCTGAAGTGCTTACCGGGCGTTGTGAAGGAGTGGCGACGACGACGGTGAAGCGACACGTTCAAATGTCTTTAGCGCCAAGTTCTATCATTTTTAGAGTAAATATAAAATGTTAAGTACCCTTTAGGTTTTTTATGGACTTGAGTGACTGTGCAAAGATGTCGAACATAAGTTTTTTTTTTGTGGTTGCCTTTGATCTGCATTTAAGAGTTTATTTCAGTAACAATCTGTGTCAACACTTTAACGTCTTTACCAGCCGACTCATTTTATGCGGTAAACTCACCGTATCCTTTGAATTACGATTACACGTCCCATTTACCTCCCATGGGTGTCGTAAGAGGCTACTAAGGCAAAATATTGGGATCACCAAGCCTTTCAAGCATGGTGTTATTATGGCAATATCCCCTAAAGATAGTTTAATATAGCGGTATATATGAGAGGTCAATGTTCAGCAGCGGCCAGTTAGGATCTGATTTATAATCATCGAGAATATTTGATGATCTGGCACTCTTTTAAATCGAATATGAATGAGTGACGTCACGGTATTTCTCGATACAAAAGCGCCTGACATCGACGAACCGAGGAAACGTTTGCAGCCATTTTATGTGATGATCGGAAGTGTGATTCAATCATCGTCAGCAGGGGACGGAGGAAACGAATCGTAATCGTGCCGTGATTTGGGAGCGACCGACTAATTGATCGATACGTTGCAGCCGCCGAAGAGAAACCTGTTGCCTGCTCTCGCTCACGCTTATCGCTCACCCTTCATTCTACCGCTGTTTTTATTAAAATCTTCATATAAAACTCTCTCTTATTTCAACATATTTTCCGCTTACGTATCTCAAAAGAAGACAGGGAAATGTTTTGAAATTCCATTCATTGCTTCGGGTTCTGAAGTTTTCTTTTGCTGGGTACAATTTTTATGATGAAACGTATAAACTGTTTATTGAATCAAGGAAATGTGCCGGTAGAGTTGTTGATTGAATCAACTGGATGTTCCTGATTGTGTGAACTGCCGACATAGTACCTAGTAACATAATATGGGTGGGTGATAGAGAGCTGGGTGAGTGTGCATCAGTGTTATGAGCTGTTCAATCGAGTCGGCTCGTATTTGTTGCGACAAACGTAATGTGTTGTGTGGCTGCACGTGAATATTGTAGTTACATGTAATACTCTGAGATGATTGCAGCCTCGCTCCACAGAACATATCCAACATGATTGTGTGTTTGACGTGCGCAGTTTACGGAACTGATTGAGTAATGAAATTGGAGATATGCAACCTACGTTTAATAGCTAGCTAGCTTCGTCGCTCGCTCCGTTGCTTGCTGTAGGTACATGTAGAACACATAATATTGTCTAAATGCAGTATACACAAACACAGTGCATCCATTAATATCATTGAAATATACCATCATAACATGCGGAAATACCTATCATTGAAATGGCCTCTCGTGTAACACAAAATGACATAATTATAAGGGCTTTACTGCGAGTCTAAAGCTTTATGGAAACTCCCGAGTCAAGAACATTTTATTTTTTTAAATATAAAGGGACCCATCATGCGTCCCTGTGGTATTCCAAAACAGCTTTACGTTGAGCAGAGCTCAGCTTAAAAATACCCTGCGGGTCATTAGTATTGTGCTAAGAGCCCTTTGTCGCAAGTATTGTATAATTGCTCGCATATTTTTCTCGCAAGCGTCCCGATGCGATACTTTTGTTACACAATGCTTATTATAATTTACGAGCGGGAGGTTACGTGGCGGCGGCAATTAGGCTGCGTCACGCTGAGGACGCGCTGTACGACTTGCGAGTTGTGAGACAGTTTTGTTGGTATTTCTGGTATTAAAGTGGCTCTGAAGCTTAAAAATACTGTGTTCTAAGTACGACATGTTTCGTATTGTGGCGCAGGAAATAATTTGATCACAAGCGGAGCATAGTTCAGCGAGACTTCCGGCGACTGAGGCCACCCATAAATGAAAACTTCATAAAAGTAGCAAAAAAACAATTGACAGTCAATTGAATGTAGGTGCATTTTTTCTACGTGAAAATGTTATTTGCAAACAATGATCGAGTTTTTAGTTTCCAACCGCGTAGCAACGTTACCGGTACACCGGCAGGCGCGAGTAGAGTGTTTGTTCATTATAAACTGCGCGCCACCGCCGCTCGCCGGTGTACCACCAAATGTAAAAAGTTACAAATTGAAAGCTATGGTATATTGCCAGTATTGCCACATTGGTTTTTTCGTGTTTCACCCAGTTGGCTGAAAGTAGGTTGGATATAACTAACGGCTCATAAACGTTGAGTTTTGTTTCAGAAACGAGTTTCTGTACACGCATGGGGATGCTCCCTCCAAGCCAGGAGCCACGAGCCCCCAGCACCACGAGCCACGCGACAGAACGGACAAAGTTTTTATTCATGGAATGGGAGCGCAGGCTTTGTAGGGAAATAAAAATAAACAAAAGAAGAATATGATGTTATTACCGACTAAGTTATGAAACCCTGAGCGAAAAACTTGACTCTGTAGCTTCTGTATTTGTAGACCTTGTTGTTATGGGACAGCTGCTACTGTTTTCATAGCATACGGTTTGTATATTTTAGTTACTAAAGGCCTAGAAGTTAAATTTATGCCATAGAATTATAGAGAAAACTAGCTTCTGCCCGTGGCGTTGCCTGCCTGGAGAGTGTTTTCATGGGTTGTATTCTCTATGCCCAAAACCCAAGAGTTTGTAGTTATAATTAGGAAATTCTAGTTATAACTAGGTTATTTTAATTTGTAGGGAAACGTTGTATGAAAATCCATACATACGTCGTGGTTTAGTGGCCAAATAAATTACATCGGGCGTTATTTTGCCTCGGTCCACATTTACACGTACGTCCATCAATGCCTCTTTTGCTGGCCGCTGCAGTAATCTACTATAGCATACAGTAAACGCAGCGAACTAACTTCCCCAAACCACAATAACAGTTTGTTAATGAAGGAAAGCTATCGGTAAAGTATAATCGATAGTGTATAACAATATTAGCGTGGACAAGATAATGCCGGCTATAATATCTGGGTTGTCTCACCACCCGAGGGAATGTGCTAAAAGCAAAGTTAGTCTACGTTGAGCCACCCTACACTAACCCGCAGAAGTGAAACTACACAGAATTATGTGGTAGAGCATAAAAAAACGGTCAATTGTCGCGACAAACGTTTGAATAACAGTCAGAGTCAAACGTTTGTGCTCTTTGCAGATGAGGTGGTAGAGTGGCAGTCTATTGATTTCTTACTGCGTTATGAAGGTGATATTTTGAATGTGTGTTAGTTAATTAAGCCAGCACTGAAAGGATCAGTATGAAATTTGGCTCAGCGTATATTACAACAGCACACAGCCTACTTTTTATCCCGGGAGTATGTTTCCTTGGAATAATTTCCGACATTCATGCGGGCAAAGCCGCTGGCAGAAGCTAGTTATTTGATAACAGAAGAGAACCAGAGGCCTTCGCCTGTTTGAATCCCTATGAAAAAAACAGCTGTTACTCTGATTTCAGTTCATACCTGGATAACAAACTTTGTAGCTCTTTGAACACGTTGTACAGACACGGTACAGTTAATTTTCTGCAGTGTTCCATGTGGTGGCAGAGCCGCGGCACGAGCCGATCGGTTTCGATATACACTGCAGAAACTTGCGAACATTTTAATGGATTGTATCCTTTTTTTCCTTCAGTGCTGACGATGCAAATAATGGACCGAAGTTCTGTTCGCTACTTATCTGTTTACTAATTATGTTCCACAATGTTTAAAGAAAGTTTAGGAGTATAGATTCGGTGTAGGTCACATAAGTTATAGAAGCTCACTGACCGACAAAATTTTCCAACTTCCCCGAAGGCTTCCAGTAAAGTTACATGAATAAGCTAGTTAAAGTGCGCATGCAACTTTCACGAACATATTCCGAACATAACTTACATATCGTATCCGTGAGTTACATTTATGTTCTCAGACAACGTCACAGGGATCACGTAGAAGAAACTCGTAATTTGGCTGATTGACAAAAATAATAACGACATTGTAGTAGACAACGTACTCGTAACTCAGTTAGTACGAGACACGAGAACCTCGCATTACGAACAAGAAAATAATCTGGAAACAAAACACTCGCTACCTCACATACGTCGAATCACCTGACGGCAGAGCGCGCTAGTGTACACGCTCGGGTATAAAGTCGAGAATTCCTGGAACATCTCTGTTAGTGGTCAGTGTCCGAAAATTCCGAGACAATTCAGGAATCTCAGACGAAACTTAGTCTCCTGGGTAGCGCAGAGTCGGGAAATAATGTCGTCTGAAGACCGCGGTTACCGTACTAAGCGAAATTTGGGAGAAGTTTCACACTTGACGTTAAAAATACATATTACAAGGATTAATAATTCAAGGTTTTGATAAAGAAAGGATACATATTCCCTTGTGTATCATCTATTAAGTAGGAGTCATATTAGGAAGCAGAAAACAACAATCAGTATACAGATAGTAACGGTTCCTGCAGGGATGAGCAACATATCGCAAACAATGTCTACTTTAGTGTAACGTAAAGAGTGGACCTTCTGTCTATCCTACGAGTGTGTGTAGTAATGGATCAGTAAGTGAAATACATTGTCTTATACATAGACGCGGCTAGCTAGGACAGGCGTATTGTTCGCAAACTTCATAGCCAAGAGACATGTTCCATCGATTTATCGCGTTCGGTGGGTTTAGCTCCGAATGTTTGACGGGCTCAGTTGTGGCAACCGATTAAGATTTAGTCGCCGAAGGAATATCTTGTTCTAAATCTTAATAAGTTTGTAGCGTGTGCTTGAAATCAATTACCTCGTGTCAACATGGAGACATTATGGTTCCTGTATGTCGGGAACTGGTAGGGGTTCGGATACATTGATTTTACTAACATTTTATGTGGCAAATTAGTTTCTAACAGTTATTTTCATCACGTTAGGTGTTCAAAACACAAAGGTGTTTTGTATAATGGGGAACAGATGGCTGAGGCATGTTTTATACTGATTATTTTCAAACTGAAAATTGGATAACGCATTTCATCTTGTTGACTATACCCAATACAACAGTATGCGAAACAACTCAACAAAGATGAGAATATAAAGCCACGTTAACGTTCACATAATCCTTTCAGTCGGAGTGTCTACAAATATAATATATTCGCGCACATTTCGTCTAGGTCTGCAAACGTTTTGTATTTGTTCTCCGCCAGCACGGTTGAGAGATTGTTTGCGTGATCGGCATGCCGCACGGCGTACGATACAATACTACAATTATATAGATTATATGCTTATATGCCTATGCAGCTATTTTCCGAATGATAAAATTATGGGTTCATCAGCAATTTTAATCTGATGAAATATGTGATAAGATTTTCATGACATGCCTGCAAGTAATACTGGTCTAATTTAATGTTATATTTTACATTGGGATTACCCTAGTCTACATCTCCAAATTGAAGAGCTCCTGGTAAATAGTATCAGATGCGAAGATTAATCTTCGAGGTTGAGCAACGCTTGCCGAGGACGATCTGTGGATGGGTGATCGATGATCATCTCCATACTCCTTCGTTAAAAGCTGTCATTTGAATATTTGACAGTCGTTACGGATATTCAGAAGCCCGAAAATCTGACACAAATCTTGCCCAGAGATATCGTGTTCCCCAGTTACTGAGCAGTGCAGGTTATATTGACATGTAACATACCGATAGCCGACCCAAATATATTTGGGAAAAGGTAGGCAGATTGTATTTATCTTAAAATTCTGCATCGTTAAGATTAACCACGATTCACAATAAAAAAAACGATGTGCCAGCAAAATATAGAAAGATACATGAGTAGTTCCCTGCTTGACATGTTCCAGTGCACACGTACAAATATTTTCAATAACAAACCCTCGTTACTGTCGAGCTTAGGCCAGCACTACACTACTCGCGAAGTTGATTGAATACAATAGTGTAGAAGGTTCGCACATTTTGGTTGGCTTCGTGTAATCTTGGCTCGCATCGGGCGACTTCCAGCTGTCGTCGGTTTTTGCGCCTGAGTCAAAAGACTCGAACCGTCCCGAAGTTCTAACACGAAGCGTATTACTACAGTTCTCGGCTCACTTAAGTTCGCGTCGAGACGTAATAAGTACGCAAGTAGTTATAATAGGTGCGCTAGAGTACATATTGCAACGGGCAGCTGCCACTTGAAAGTTATCCATGATGACTATCATACGGGTAGGTACTGACCTCCTGCGAGGTAGAATGTGTGTATAGTCATGTACTTCGGATTTCGGTAAACTTCCAAGAGTACTTCATCGAAGTAACTTCGCTAGTAGTGTAGCGCAGGCTTTACATTTCCCCCGCGTTCGCCGCCGCTGCAGCGCTGCTCTGCGCTTGACGATGAGAGCCACAGGTAAGATGTTTAATGTGATTGGAGTTTTAGCGACAGCTGCGGGCACCATTGCACATACCGATTGAGAGTGAGGTGTTGATTGTAAGAGATCTGTTTTCACTGCTTCGTTGGCGACAACGAATATTGTGAAAATTATAGTTTATTGAATAAATTAAATGACTGGCAAATACTTCATGCACTACAAAATTTCTGATTCACCTACTTTTTCATCAATCTTCAACAACTATCGAGGGGAAAATCCGATGCATACGATTAACAAATCTTGCTGACGAGCGCACAGTATAAATATGGACAGTACGGAAACTACCTACAAACGCTCGAAACGGCACACTCACACAAACATGCGCACCGACGAGACTTTTCGGTGCCCGTCGCGGTACTCTCAGTAGTGAATGCCGCCGGCCGCGTCAAGACGAGTTTAGCCCCGCGATCTTTTTAAAAATGCCACGAACGTATTGCGTAGTATACGGCTGTTTGAACTCTGCTTCAGCACAACCGGAGCTAACGTATTTTAAGAATCATTATGTAATGATAATTTGTTATTTAATCGTTATCAAATTATAAGTCCGTGTGATCGATCAAAATGAATTCGTGAACTTCAAAACTATTAGGTACTACTACTTCTTGTAAATTCAAGATGGCGCCTGCTATAGGTATAAATTATTTCGTCATGGGTGTCGTTTTCATGGTTTTCGAGGGTGTTGAAGCCGATAGTGATGTCAAAACGTGAATCCAAGATGGCGGCTGCAATAGGGACCAATTTTTCGTCATAGGTGTCATTTTCATGGTTTTCGAGGGTGTTGAAGCCAATAGTGATGTCAAAACTTGAACCCAAGATGGCGGCTGCAATAGGTACCATTTTTTTTGTCATGGTAGTCGTTTTCATGGTTTTCGAGGGTGTTGAAGCCGATAGTGATGTCAAAACGTGAATCCAAGATGGCGGCTGCAATAGGGACCAATTTTTCGTCATAGGTGTCATTTGCATGGTTTTCGAGGGTGTTGAAGCTAATAGTGATGTCAAAACTTGAATCCAAGATGGCGGCTGCAATCTGCAATAGGTACCAATTTTTTCGTCATGGGTGTCGTTTTCATGGTTTTCGTGGGTGTTGAAGCCGATAGTCATGTCAAAACGTGAATCCAAGATGGCGGCTGCAATAGTTACCAATTTTTTCATCGTGGGTGTCATTTTCATGGTTTTCGAGGGTGTTGAAGCCGATAGTGATGTCAAAACGTGAATCCAAGATGGCGGCTGCAATAGGTACCAATTTTTTCGTCATGGGTGTCGTTTTCATGGTTTTCGAGGGTGTTGTACCCGATAGTCATGTCAAAACGTGAATCCAAGATGGCAGCTGCAATAGGTATAATTTTTTTCGTCATGGGTGTCGTTTTCATGGTTTACGAGCGTGTTGAAGCCGATAGTGCCGTCAAAACGAGAATCCAAGATGGCGGCTTGCGTGCACTGCCGCCAAAACTTGTAAAAGGTTACGCCGTAATGACAAAGTTAGTGCTACAAGTTGTTGTGTGTAATTTTTTTTTTCCGTGTTTAAAGTATCGTGTTTTGATGAGATTATCCAACGCCATGAGATTACCTATTTAAATTGTATTTGTAAGCTAGTTATTCAAATTCGATTGATTGATCACTACAGAACAAACATGTAAAAAAAAAAAAAACATAAAAAGTGACAACCCTATTGCTTCAATGGAGCGTAGGTAATTATATTCTCAACTAGGCTTAGTTTCCGTACTGTCTATATTTATACTGTGACGAGCGGGTGGCCGCCCGCCGCCGTGTCACGTGTGGTGCGCGGAAACGTCGCGGTCATTTGTCGGAGCGGCGCGGGGGTGCGGCGTGAGGTGCGGGCGGCGCGGGGCTCCTCGGACAAATGAGCTGAATTAGCGACCCGATACCGCCAACAACGTATGAGTAATTGATGTCCGCCTAACGAATACTGAGGTTTAGCTGGTGCTCAGTACTACTGTACTGCAGTTAGTTTTTGAATCGCTTTAGTGTAAGTTACGAGGCGCTCTTTTAAAAAGGAGATATAGGATTAATCTGTATTATTGTCCCTTTGCTGGGCAAAGGTTTCTCGATGGCTTTCTTCTCCGAATAATCCGTAATGAATGGGTCGTCGACTCGTCGTCTCGTCGCACAGGTAGGTAATTAATTACACAGTATTGGGTAGGTATTCATAAATTATAAAGATACCTACTCTTACACTATTCGTAAATAATTATATTGAAAGCAAGCCAGCACCAGAGACATTCCTTTTATAGGTAGAGAAGTGAAATTAGAGCTGACGAGTATTTTGACGATTGGAATTCAGCAAACATACAGTTTCATTGTAATATAGATTCCTGTTACTCAAACTAGACATATTTAAGTATTACGTACGGGTAATGCAAGGCCTATTAATTCTAAATCACGTTTCATAATTATCGAAACGCGCCTATCGTCCGTCAGCCGTCTGACCCTTCTCTTGAAGTCTGTATTTTTTATTTAAAAGCGGCCAGAATAATTTCCTGCCAGCATGTTGCAGAACTCGCAGAGGTTCATATACCATGCAAACTTTTTATTTCTTTCTTTCAACCTTATGCTTAACCGATACTCAGTATGAACCTTGATTTCCAATACCTATTGTAGTACAGCGGCCGCCATGTTGGTGTATTATTGTACCTAATGGAGCGAGTGTGCCTCCCGCCTGCCGCCTGCCGCCTGCCGCCTGCTGCCTGCTGCCTGCCACCTGCCCGGGCGCACTGCAGAGTAAACTATAATTGAATGGTTCTGTGGCACTCAACCGGTGCGTGAATACGCTGCTGACTTAATTACTGAACGATTCACTGGAGCTGACGTCTTGACTGTCTAGGCTATGCATGAATTAATGTGTGCTCGATTGTATTTAGGCCATTTTATGACAACAATTTTCTCGTCAAGTTAAGGTAATACCACATACCATACATACCGGGGCCGTACCCGGGACTTGGATCAATCGTGGTCCGTCAGGGAGTTAGAAAAATAAAATTGCGGACATTTTAGTATGAACTTGTTCAATCGGACCGTGACACAGACTTGTAAGACCACAATCCTTCTAGTTTCCGGGCAATATCTTGATAAGTGTGGATCAACCTTTTAGAAAGAAGTTCAGCTCAGGTAGAGCGTTGCCTGTGATGAATACCACTTGACAGTCTCTTTCCAAAGCTTGATGTTTCATTTCAGTGCCTGCTGTAACCTACTAACTGTGGTGTAGAAACCAGATAGCAGCAATAGTTAGAAAAAACTTAAAAAACCAATATTTACTTTGCAAAAACCCTTCTTTTGTCTCCCTACATCGAGATAAAAACGAACATAGAATTACTTTGTCGTATGTACAAGTGCCGCCGCAGGGACGATTATTTGAGGGCTTGTTATTCCGGATAAAAACCAGGGACCAACCGCAAAAAAGGCTAAAAGTTGAATACACGGGACGGCTTAGCAAATAAAGATAATTCGCAAAGCCGTTTGTGGTACAAGCCAGGAGTACGGACACACCACGACATTAGTGTTTCAAATCCGTCTCATACCTGTGTGTAGATCTGTACTCTGTATATGCCCGTAATTATGTAAGTTGAAAAAAAGGGGTATACCTAAACTCCTCTTTTTCTACATATTATATTTAATAATTAGTTGTTGGTGCTTGAGGCCAATTCTTCACATGATATGACTTCAGCTCATTTAGCCGTGTTGTATTTTTCTGCATGCGAGTCTGTCGCAATGTCCCTCAACGTCCTAACCTACTGCTGGACAATATTCTTCCAAATACGGAAATATTCTTAAATATTATGACTTCGAAACAGACCTTTACATTCGGTCTCTATTCAAAACTAAAATAATGTAATGGCAGTAAAACTTATTTCTCTACTTATATATTTGAGAACTTGTTCTCTCCGGGCGACATAGTAACCCTAATGAAAACCTTTCTGAGCTAACTCGCTCTATTCTTCAGGAAATTGAGTGTTAGCTCCGCTTTATTTTTAAAGTGCCTCTATGCAAAACCGATAACATGACTGGCAGCGTTTTATACGTAGAGGAAGCATGACGCAGTATGGCTAACAGTACGGAATATTATGTTGTGATGGAAAAGTGTCTTCCTGATAGGTGATAGCCGCGAGTTTCGTTAAAAAAGTAGCCTATTACCGTCTGCAGAGTCCGACCAATCTTTGTCTACAAAAATTCATCAACATCAATCAGTTCGAGGATTTCGGCGTGAAAACGTAACCAGCTAACTCACTTTCGGATCCTAACAGTTAACTGCGGGTCTAAAAAGGCCACTTTAGCAGAATCAGAAACCACATCACGCTACCCGTCACTGAACCTTGAACCTAATGCGTTAGCGATAAAGATGAAAATGAAATTTTGACAGATTTTCGTGTGGTAAACATTATGATTCTACTGTGATTCTGCTAAAGTGACCTTTTTAGACCCGCAGGTCGTCAAAAGTGCATGATACTGAACTTTCTAGACAAGTTCGCTAACATTAACATTTAGTTGTAAAATTTTGTAAAAGTTTTGTGTTGTTAGCTAAGCGGGTTGGAGGTACAGCTGCTAAGTTAATATCAAGTCCTCGGGCTATGAGAACTAACTGAGCGTCCTGTTATTGTTACTGTAAGGTATATTTAACTGAACATTAAGAAACAACAATATATATGGAGATTGGATGGTATTTCGGTAACAAAACTTTGAAATACTTTAGGAAGGAATAAAGTACTGTGGATAATCATCACAGGTAATAATATGTATCTTATTTGATATAGGTATTGTACTGATAGATCATCAGGTAAGTATGTACTTTCATTTAGAAGTAATTTTATAGTAATGTTGTTAGTGGTATACTTAATAAGTATTTTTTTTTAAAGAAAATCTATGTGTAGTTTTGCATTGTACTAAGTACTGTTTTTATCCCGAAATAAAATATTTTTACTTTTTATTTTGATTGGCACGCGTTTGACCACTATCTCACTTGATGATAAGCGATGATGCGGCCTTAGATGGAGCACGCTCGCCTAGAAGTCAACAGTCATTACTCTACCCAGTCAGAGGGATCACAAAAAAAATACTATACCGTTTACTAAAGAGGTCAGCACCCCCTAATATATTCCGCAGAATACCCACATTACTTTTTACTTCATACTTCGGGATTACCAGCAACAGTAAAGTAAAGTAATGCAGGTTTCTGTAGCCTTCGGTGAGCTTTATGTGCCAAAGAAAGCGTGTAATAACAGTTTGCAACAAGAGCCGTAATTTCTTCCGCTTTAAATATATTTGCGGGGGAGTAAGACGGAACAATAGCCGCTACGAGATGAGCAGTGACGGTGCCACACAGCTTCCTTTAATCTTGTAGGATGTCGTGCTGCACTAGCTACAAAATATTATATAGGTTGACTGAATTCATGTTGGACAATCTTACCGGTGGCACGACACACAAACTAGTTTGAATTTATATTTTTGATTTGAGATGGGGGTTTGCTCTTGACTCTACTCCAGTTCAGAGATGACAGAGACAAAGTCTACGATGGAGCGAGCTTACCCAGAAGTAGCCTGTTCACTCTAACTTTGAAAAGATTAGGATTACTTTTTTTGTACAACATGGACATCACTATGAAGAGTTCCTCCTCGTCTTACCACCATGAAGATTTGGAGGAATCCTAAAAGAAAACAATATTCTTTTAAATTTACTTTGTTCGATATGCAATTTGGCTTTAATTTCTTACAGTACAGTTAACCTTTTCCAAAAGACCTGTGTCTAGGGGTAGAGGATTAATTACTGTGCCTTCTCATTGCTGCAAATTAGCTTACAAATCAAGATTATTCTAACGACATGTCTTCATATTTCTTAAGCATGCTGTTAACACTTGCTGTTGCTTGGTCTTGAACTAATCGTCAAGTACCTACTGAATGAAAAACGTTTAAACTTTGCCAGAAATTATCGTCAACGGTCAGAAATTGTTTTAGTGTTCTCCGTAGATTTAAATTAGTAAAAGAGAAAGGAAAAACAATATAGTGGCAGGAAGACGCGGCGTTTGTGAGGGTGTGTGTGTGTGTGTACCCTCGTACCCCACTCACACATATCACCGTCCTTTGTGTGGGGACTGCGGGTGCAGGGGTATCCCTACCTGTTGAACTTTAATTATGTTATTACTATTAATTGTTTGTTCCGGTGATGTTGTCTTGTATTACATTTTTAGTGCGAAATAATGTTTTGTGACACGGAAGTGAGATACCTACATTGTATGTGAGACGCTGCGTGTAAGTAGGGTTGCAGGTTCCTAACAAAAGATAACAAATGAACACTTATTTGCTAACTTGGGACTGATGGTGATGATGCACTTATAAAACAATGATACTCAATTACCATCCCAGGTATTGGGATCCTGCCAGAATTGCGGAATTGTACGAAAGAGTTACCACGGCTCTGGAACGCAAACGGCATTTGGAAGAACACTGGTGGATTTTGTACAGACAGAGGCTGACACTCCCTTCCGCTCCAACGAGAACGGGAGAAGTCATTTGATGATTTCCCATGCAAAAAAAAATGCGTTTTTGGAATGAAATTCCACGCAATCCACACTTACTCGTAAATACTTACAGGTTGCAGGAATTTATTTCGCAACAACCAGCGTTTGTACATATGAAGTCACGAAGCATGAAATGCTATAAAATATGTTTGCTAAACAAGGACAATAGATTACAAAAATATAGGTCAAACAAAAATATGTTAATGTTAGAATGAAACGCGCGCTCCACCCACCGCGCGGCTCGACGTTACAGCAATATGTTTAGCTTTCATTACTATGAACTGTACACATTCATAGAACACGCTTCTTAGTATTTAAATTAATTCTTTTGAAGGCTGTCTAGACGTAAATACGCAAATAGTACATTTATACGAACAATTAATTTCACTCGCCCCTTAGCTTCAATTTATGCTATTTAAACCGTTACGTTTTCAAGGTCTTCGGTGCTTTCATTAGAAATAAGAATGAATGTTTGAGAAACAAAATAAATAAATTGACTTTTCTGCAAAAAGAAACAAGATCAGTTAACAAATGGTTTACTTATCTAATATTGTAATACGACGAGATTACTATTTGTTAGCAAATAGTTTTTCATGTTATATTGCGAAATCACGTTTTCCAGGAATAAAATTAAAAATAGGTATAGGGGATTTCTATAATAGATAACATTCGAGATTTCTCAATGTTTTACTCAATATAATAATTATTATGCTTATTCATCATCTGCCTAGCCTTTTCCAAACTATATTGGGGTCGGCTTCCAGTCAAACCGGATTCAGCTGAATCCTAACTAGTATTTTACGTGGAGCGGCTGTCTACCAGACCTCCACAACCCATTAACTGGGTAACAACACGGTACTCCTTAGCAAGATTGGTGTCAAATTTTCTGTCTTCTGACTATCCGTAACGACTGCCAAAGATCTCCAAATGACAGCTGGGACCGATAGCTTATCGTGCTTTCCGAGGTACGTAGGAAACTCGGTAAGTTAAGATGGTCACCCATCCACAAACCAACCTCGGCAAGCTTTGCTTAACCTTGAAGATCGACCTGTGTGGCTGTTATTATTTAGCCACGAGCATATAATGTTATGTTTATTGAGAAAATAAAATGATTTCTCACATTTATTCGTTACAAAAATGCTATGCTATGATCATGAAAGTTCATATTTTAGCTTTAATTTTTAAGTGTGCTGAAAACTGTCGTTTGATGGCGAAAGCATTTTTAATTGAAGTCTCGGCTGGAATTGCATGCTTTCGCCTACTTGCATAAAAATTTTGAGTAGGTATTAGGTAAGCTTAGTGGAGACCCTAGGTTCTCCTAGTGGTCTCAGTCGCGTCAGAAGCGTGTTTTCCTTGCCGCAGCCACACCGCACCGCACCGCTTCCGTTCCGCATGCGTACCGCGCCCGTCCCGCACCGATGCCGCACCGCACTCGACTCTTGTCCTCCCGTCTAATAACACCGCATGCAAAACAATCGCTGTGTTCGTAAAAAATACTTGACCTTTTAATATTTTGCAATGGAAAATAATATCGTGTTATTTTCCCGTAGCTTTTCATTTGAGTAGCGACACTCAACTCGCTATCGGAAACTCGGAGCGGGTCCACCTTTTATTCCAAAATTTTACGACCGTTTAAATTAACGTTCAAATGAATATTTGGCAGAGTATTATTTACCTTTGTATCCGGTTTTCCCTCTGTGATTTGTTTTTCTATCTCCATTGGTACCTATCGTATTTATTTTTTCAACAAATTTAGCGCTGTAGTTACTCCAACAATCTAAAAATAGGCAACCAACTTTCAAACTGTATCCAACCGTGAGTGCACGGATTGTATTTCAAGTATTTTACTGGCATTATTTGCATCGCATAATTTGTATTGTAGAATAAAAAAATCAAACGTAGGGTTATGGATTTTGGTATCTTGAGTCAATAAAAACCTAATTATTATAATGCTTATTTGCACAGGAGACTATATCACACGATAATAAGTGTTGGTTCTGTCACAGCGTGATGGCTGCAACTAAATCTAAGTATACTATCCTGTCTTCACGAGAGGAGTCACCACATTTTTTTAGGAGCATTCGCAGTCGGAAACTGACAAAAATATCTCAAATTTCCAATATAAAACAGGCAAGTTTTTGATATTGATTGTCACAGTAGATGATATTGCGACTCTCAGCTAGGCTCAACTAACTATCAATTAAAACAGTTAGGTAAACAAAGTGAATGCGACAATACTCAACTATAGCCTAGCGTGCTCAACTATGCGCGGCTGGAAGTTTGCTAATTAGTTCAAGCCGCAATTTGGTAGCAAAGTGGCTCATCGCAGTCACTGGGCTCCTGTGCTCTGTACAGTAGGCCGCGCGTTAGTGGTAACGTTACCAGTATAATTTGGCCGATGTAACATGCTATTGTCGTGTGCCTTACACGTCATAAGACGATCCAAGAAGGTCGCATCTTAAGACTATTATTTCTGTAGAAAAAGGAGCTCTCGTAGAAACCGTTTATCTTAACCATAACTACTAAGTAGTCCTCAGGGGCAATCCACATTATACGTAAGCTTAGCTTCGATTGCGCGATGTATCTAAGAATGATCGATAGCATGTCTCGCTCACGTAGGATGATGACAACAATCCTTTAAAGTTAGTTTAATTTGTTTGCAAAGCATTTAAGGATCTTAAACACCTTAGTAAAGACGTCGGGAGCAAGTTTGTCCGTCTGGGAAGTGAGTTAATTGCACCAGTTGTACGTAACGTCTCACAGTCTCATGGACTTGTGGCGCAAGCCGCTACCAATTGTAGTGTTTCTGAAAACTGACGCAATGTTCTGATAACTAACGAGTTCAGACATTCACTTGTTTTCTGAAGTTAATAAAATACTGTGAATTAGTTTAACAAAGAACAACACGCCATACGAAGGCGACAGAATGTCTATTGCCCGTGTGGCCGTGTGACGATAGACTAATTGGCAAGTACTCTATTACTTTACAAGTTAATTGTAACAAGTCATTATAAGTGAGCCCTCTGTATCTTTTTACTCTGTAAAATAAAATGTTTCACCACATTCAGAGTGGAATGTATATAGTTTCATGAAGTTTGCGAGTTTGTTGGCGCGCGCGCGGCGTATGAACCGCCGCTGTCGCAGCGTACTTTGTCATCGTTACGACGAGCCTGATTTATTTCTGCTCAAAGCAAGCTAGCGCATTTAATTTATTTCACATTCCTCACTTAGTTTTTCTGCCAAGTTGGGGATGATTTGCGAAACTTTCATCGTAGTTATCGGGTGCTGGTCGCTGAAAATTCGTGATTTTCATAATTTTCTATACGATATCGGAAATCGAAGTTTTTGAATGCCAATGAGCTGGCACCTTCAACTTATTCTGCAGAAGCTCAAGTTTTCCGGCAAAATACTAAGCATATACTCATGGAAATACACTCTTTGACAAGTTAACATAAGAGATTACTTAATTTTGCTGAGTACCTTATAGCCCTTTAAAATTAGCCTTTTCCATCCATTTTTTGCTTAGCGGTTTTTCAATCATAATTGGGATCGGTTTCCAGCCAAAACGGATTCAGCTGAATCTGAAAATATTTTACGTAGAGCGACTGCCTACTAGGACCCGGTAACCGGAAAACATGGCAATTCCTGGCGGCTGGTGTCAGGTTTTCTGGTTGCTGACAATAATTATGTAACGACTGCCAAAGAAATGCAAACGACAGCCGGGACTAACGGCTTAACGTGCTTTTCGAGGCACGGAGGATTATTTTAAGAAGGATGCCCATCCACAAACCTCGGCAAACGTTCCTTAACTTTGTAGATCAATCCTCGCAGCTGTTGTTATTTTAATACGGGCTTGTTGCTGCTATAAGTCTGGGAGTCTATATACCAAGAGTGAATAGGTTACTTCTAGGCAAGCGTGCTCCATCTTAGACCGCATCATTGATTACCATCAGTGAGATATTGGTCAAATGTATGCCTATCAATAGTTAAAAAAATATGTGACAGTAATTTAGTGATTTAGATATAATGAAACAATGCTACCCTACATTTCTGTGCCCGCTCACGCATTTGGCCTCCACTCTCTCAAGCTCAAGCTCTAAGCAGTCGCTAATGATGAATCCCGGTGCCTCTGCGAGCTGAGCTAATTACCTGCCGTAGTGCGCGTCCCCGCCGCGCCGCAACTTTATGCTTCTGTTCCAGTTCTGAAGAGCCTCTCACGCGGAGGTTATCGTGAATCAGTTGTGTTTGCGATTGTGTGGTAGTTAGCGCTAGCAGGAAGTGAAACGCAATAGAAGTGGAATGCTTTTAGTGGGGCTTTTGTCTAAACTCTGCCGTTGAGGAGCTTGTAGCTTAATACTAACAACCACACGGGTAAAGTTCTTCAAGATTAAATAATGCTTGCTGAAATCGGTCCATGAATCTTTCCCATCATGAAAACGTACTGAAATTGCTCCGTGCTTCGGAAAGCACGTTGGTCCCGGCTGTCAATTGTAGATTTTTGTCAATCGTAATGGGTGATTAATGAAGTCAATTAAACTGACTCCAGCAGATTTGGAATGGCTTTTTGCCACCTAAGAAATAAAGGTCGAAATGTGTTCAGATAGTCTATTTTAAAAAAAAGCAGGGATATATTTTACTTTCGCTTATTTTAGTCTTTAGTGTTGCGCTACAGAAATAAAGCAAGAAGCAAACCTTATCTAAGATTTAAGTTAATCCTGATTTACATAACTTAGCTTAAACCTTAGTTGGCTTTTTAACTGTGACTTATCTCGACATGTAAATTTCGTAACAAACAATCCCTTGGCACCTGCGTGCTCTGAGCTCCAGCGATGTAGTAATCAACACTGTACCGCTGTGGCGCTGTAGCGCTGCAGCGCTGTCCTCGTGAAACGCATTGTCTAAGCAATGCTGTGATCATTATATTAGCTACCTGGGTCAGGTGGTGCAACACACAGTCTGCAAGGATAGGAAGCATTTTCGTTAAAAAAACAAAATAATAGTCAGTCAGTCTGGCATTGATACTTTGATTGAGCTATATAAATATGCCACAAATTGGCCCAACTAGAAGAGTGACGAAGAGAACTCGCCTCGTGGTCGACCATGGTCGACTTTCTCTGAGAGCGGTCGTGTGCGCAACTGAACGCATATGAGCAAACGTTCGGACCTTTATTATTTACGTCTACGTAGTTTCTTCAAACCTCAGGAGGGCAAAGGTAACACATTCAGCCCGAAAAGTAGTAAATGACTGGGATATTTCGAAGTCTCACGAAGTTGATCAACGAACTGGTGAGGATTGCTGGAGTCCTCTTGCACTGGACGATATTGCAGGCGTTGTTGACTATTTTAGTTAAAATTATGAAGATTGTTGTTGTGAGACTCCCAACGGATTTCCGTAACCAAAAACATTTAATAACACAAAAAATAGCATGGTGTCTACGTAAACCGCGCATCGCCTATTTATATTATTCTATCTGAATCTATGACCCCATAAGTAACATTGGCTCGTCCCGATGTTTGCGCGGATGATATACGACATAATAGCAGTTCTGTACGCTCGGGGGCTCGGGATGCGCGCCTGACGTATCACGCGCATTTGTTACGCCGATAACACGCCGCGTACCTGATCGACAACTGAGGACAGATTATGCGTAAACTGATCGCTCACTTCCTGTACGTTGTCGTGAAAAATATGCACACATATGTATGTACATAGTAAACGAGATTTTACGCGGATTTGAGGCGGTTTAGAAACTTCAGCCGATTTGAGCGTTGAATTTTTCAAATAGGGCATAAATTGTAACGCAGATTGCGCACTTTGTAACCACGGTATTATCATTTCATAGTAGTCTGTAAAAAATTAAATCGTTGTGATATCTACGTATAGTTTGAAAATCAATTTGCTTAACAATATTTTTTATGAATATACAGATTATTCAGTGACCTTCGTGGAATCATTTCCATGTTTAAACAACGTGTTTATGAAAGTACAGCGATCAATGGAGAGTGTTTACTGTTCCACACAGGGTCGGTCGCGGCTCCGGCAGAACTCTTTGATCTGCTCTGTAGAATGTACGAGTTTTGATTAATGCCTCGTTTGTTTACACGTGTCTGGTTTATTTCTTAAAGTGGGTTTGGTATAGAAGTACTCATCATTTTATTATTCTTCATAACTTGCTTGAACAATGGATATTAGTTCAGAATCCTGAATATTCATTATTTTCGAATTTTTCTTGTTAATAAAAGTTTGTTGACTTACAGTATTTTACGATTTCAGGCAGTCGCTTTTTACTTAGAATAGAATTTCTAAAAACAGAATGACCTATAAAGCCTCGCTTTCCTCCTAATACTTTAAAGAAAAGTGTTTAGTTATGCACATCTGATCCGAAGGAAGATGGATGATAATGTACGTCAGCTGTTAATATTCTATAGCCTGCATCTTCACCCACGTTACACATCAGCGACATAACTCCTCGCTATCAAGTTTTCCGGGTGATCCGTCAATGTGTCGCGGAGATGCACCTCGTACTTAGCCCGCGTCGCCTGGTGGGTGCAAGTAGTGGGTGGTGCGAGGAGGCAGCTCCAGCGCCAGCCTGCCAGGTGACTCCGCTCACAATATCAAGCCGCGACTCGCCCGCGATTTCGTTGCTATTGCGCCATTTACGTAAATACAAGCTGCTTGCTTAGAACACAGGTCGGGATTTTATATAACGTTTTAGTTTTATCTCTCTTGTAATAATCGTTTGGTGTTATTACATTACATATACTAAGAATAAGATTGTACTACACGAATGTTTTCTAGTGGTAGTTTAGTTTGTTTCTGCAAACAGGTAAGGATACCATCGAAACTTAACGATTTCTACCAGGAACTAAGATTTTCCTTCTATAGAAAAAAGGACCTTGTAGGTACTTAAACTAGGATTAGAAGAATTTATTATGAAGTCATTGTAAAAGCTTAGAATTCGCAAGGAACTAAGTACAAGGCTGCATATTCCGAGAACAGATATTTGTTTAAAGATAATTCTCAGAACATTGTCGTTGGTTGTGTTGCACAAGTCACAACAGACACTCAGTAGCATGTTAATGGCAGCAGTCCTCGTGATGTAAGCCGGCGCCTGCGACACGTCACCGACTCGCCGCGCACTGTTGCACACCTCCGTGGAATACATTAGCAACGTGTCGCCTAGCGCATGCAGGGGCCACCGATGGACAGATAAACCGCCGCCGTGTGGCCGTGTTGGTTTTTACTGTGAGTGCTGAGAGTAATTGAAATAAAATAAAAAAATAACATGCTTTCACGACCAAATGTTTTATGTTCCTTGGACCACTATTATATAACAGACTAAACGCACTAACAAACATTTATTCCCTAAATTATTGTAATTGCAAGAGGACTCCCAAGGAAACTCTTCAAAGTATGTTTTATGAAGACACAGAGAAGTTATTAATTGTATTAAGATAGAGATTGTTCGTATTTTATTTAAATCTAAGATTATTATTATTTTTCAATTACACCTTTAAACATATTAAATAAGATGACTAGTATATAACGTTTATTTTAGATGTGATTATCTAACAAGAAAAAAGTAACTACCTCTTATCGCCTGAAACACAGGATTACCTAGTTCAGGCAAATAACATGTGTGAACTTTACGTAAATTTAAGCCAAAATTGTATTTATTATTTACCTTATGATTGATGAATAAAAAAACATTAAACATTATAGTCCAGCCAAGGGGCTTAAAAAAAGCAAAAGCAAAAAGCAAAAAAAAAATAATAAAATGCTACTTGGTCTATACTACAAATAATAGCTATAGCCAAAGAGCTCTTGGTTCTGGTTGACAGACGGCGTATGACTTAAGTTATCAATACAATCATAGAGTACCTACTACTATGACGACTGGTAAATACAATTGACAACAAAAGTAGAAAAAGGCACAATAGAGACTGAAAATAACTCAGTTTCTATGAAAAGAATGCTTGTTCATTAACGATGACGAACCGAATTACCGAAAGCAGAACCAAGAAATAATGAAACATAACCAAACAGAGCATTGTCAGTCGCAGCCAACAATACGTGAAGCTTCAACAATTGAAAGCTGGTTCAGTTCAATTATTTGTGGAGTTACATCTACAATGTGTTCTCGACGAAATAATTGAACGAGCGGTAACAACGTGCATCATTGTGGGCCCCTCCCCGCCCCCCGCGCGGCGCGCCCCTGCCCGGCTCGAGTGCGTGCGGAGTCGGACTCTTGTGGAGCAGGACGAGTGGACGAGTGTTGCGCCACACAGTCGCTGAGCTTCTATTGTGGGAGAATCGTTTTGTTTGTGTCATTAAACGAAACCATCTCGTTGTGATTGTGTTTATTACAAAAATGATTTGGCCGTTTCAAGAACCTGAGGTGCGATTGTGTAAGCTAATCGTATTCATTTGACAACCTAAAACGTATGATTTCATATGTCAAACGGTTAATTCGAATTGTGTATGAAGTTCATGGACGGTATACGATCGAAATCGTTATTTTAAACGATGAGTGAATGATTTTTAATTTTTCGTAGGGTTTTGACAATTACTTCGAATTGTCTAAGTTCTATGAGTTCATTGCTAATGTCAAATGATTACGGCGAGTCTCGGCTTATGACGATCGTATAACGCTGAAGTTTTGTTGTATCGCGAAAATGGCGTACGCATACATGCTGGGCCTTATAGAACGTGAGCGGCGCATGAGACGCTCGCAGATGAGGAGAGCTCAACTCCGACAAGAGTCGGTCCCCTAGTATATCCCGGAGGGTGAATATAGTGCCAACTACAGGTTATCCCTAGGTTTATTTCAGAATCTAGTTGACGAACTCCGGCCCTTTATGGCGCCGAGGCAGAGATCTACAGGTATCTCTATTGAGCACAAAGTACTAGTCAATTTTGTGGTTGTTATTAACTTTTCTGGGAAAGATATATTAAGTATACGGCCAAGTTTACTTACTTTTAGTATGCTACCGCTTGACCGTCCGACAGTCCACTTTCGGACCAATTCTCAATGTGACGTAGACCGCCCACCCGTCCAAAAATGGACTGTCGTGGAAACAACGAGAGGAAAGTATAGTGTTCTTTGTTAAAAACTATTAGTGCTAAAAAAAATATAAAATTCTTTACGAACCACAACATCACAGACTACAAAGATGACAGATTTAATGTAAATCTTCGTCTTGTCACTTGTCCTCTCGACAGCCACAGAATATAAAAAGCTTGCAATTACAGCCCACTAACGCCACCCAGTGTCGAGTAGTACAAAACTTATGCCGCCACCTAGGGCCGAGTAGCCGAAGCTCTCTTTCATTCGTTCTTTTGCGTTTGGTTACTTGAGTTGCAACATTTGCATATACATATTTTTCATTATAATTCAATGTTTATAACAACCAAAAAGTTATTGTTGAGATGTAAATAAAAAAAAAGATAAAATAGAGGGTTTTTTCAAAATATTAGATATTATAATAATCATTAAAAATAAAGATTTTCTGAATGTTTTACATAATAAAACGCAATTTTATGATACGTTTGTATACGATCCAATACGATCGGTCACTCATTGGATGGACAGTTTTACACAATTCGAATTTGGTATTTACGATTAATGACTATCGTATTAATTAACCATCATGAACTAAAGTTAGACAATCGCACTGCTGGATAGGATAATTGAATGTAGCGGCGGCGTCCAGTTTTCGATAAATGAGGATAATTCTGACCACTGAATTCTATAACGGGTGATAGAATTATCAGCAATAGTGATAGTTCGGATGCTAGGTACATGCAGATAACAGTAGTACCTTTCACTTATGCCATTTAAGGGTCAGCATTCGCCTGCCGGAGTTGCGGGACTATTCAAAAGAGATACCGCGGCTCCGGAACACAAAGGGCAAAGAAAGAACATGGATGGGTTTTAGTCAGTAAAAATCTGACAGGTCAGCATTCGACAAACACAAGAAAGGTCGGCGGAATCCTTCTGCAAGTAGAACGATTCATTGTAGTAGCCTTACTTTGTACCCAACATTGACGACCGGTCAAGCTTAGCAAATACTGCTATAACAAACAACAGTCCAACGAAGAGCGTCAACAAAATAATCGGCGTCGTGTTAACAATGTACCGTGAGTCCGTTATGTTGTAGAGCAGCGTCCGCTTGTCGCTGACGGTCCTACACTCGACACTAACCGCGTCCGCGGAACACTTGCAGCGAATAGAAGGCGACACAGTATTGTGAGTTTGTGAGGCGTCCTTGTTGTTTACTTGTTAGCTCATCGGCTAATAGGTATGTAAGATAAGTACTTATCTTTGTCAAAATGTATCGTTTAAGAATTTACTCCCTGTTCTTTATAGCAGTGTCTCTAATAAAAAGAGAATTTTTAACTGTGTATTTATTTATGTGAGTTTGCCCGTAGGAATATGCCAAAGTTCATAAATATGTAAAGGTATAGACATATTCATTAATTCCTGCTCAGATTTTCTACACTCAGTGCTATGAAGTTCTGCTAAATGCCCGCCTACTGCTACCGGCAGCTACAGTTCATATTTCATCTGTTCAGTGTCAAGTTTGTGCCTCAAATAAACTAGATTTATTTCGTTCATTGTATTGTATTGTTTATAATAATTTTTTTTTTCAGTCTGCCACGCTACTTTACCACACAGAAGAGGATCACAGAAGTTTCACATAGCAATTTCACATAGTATTTTTCTTCCACCTAGACTGTCCTAGATAGTCTTGGACTGGACATCTTCCACCCGTCGTCAACCGAATGGTTCTCCACCAATACGATTTGTCATTGGCATAACATTTAAATATATGGTTTGTGGCATAATTCACGGTCTATCCCAATAAAGTATCATATTAAGTAGGCGCATTATAGGTAAAATACCTGCTACAGAGACCATAACGAGAAATTGTAAGAAGAAAACCACAAATAGTTGCATAAAACAATATTCCCATAAGAGGTGAATCGAATCAAAATGTTCGTAGCACGAAACTGAGTCTTCTGTGTGTCCTGCTTCCTGCCGGTACTCGTGAACAATGTTGTACATTGTTAGGGCGAGTCCACAAGCGCGGGCTTGCGGCAACACTCGACGCTGGCTCGCGTGCGCTCCGCCGCCGTTCCGCGCGGACCGCACTCAATGGAAATTGGAAAAATGTCTACTTTGTGATCGTATTGTAAAGTAGAGAACGGTGATTGTGTTGCAAACTGGGTAGTGTATAGCCCAATTGTCAGTGTAATTACATAATAAGATACATGTTTACTCTTCTTTTGATGTCTGAAATATAAAACCCGTATTTTTGCGGGTTTCAAGGAAATAGAAAGGCGAGTAAGGAAATTTATTGAAAAGATTATTTTTATTGATTTTGAGGAAGTTCTTATTATAAATAAGCATATTGAATTTTCAATGAACATTTTTTTTTTAGAAACACTTCACCAAATCTAAAAATCCTTTAGGTAAAATAATAGTCGATGTGAACGTGACGATTACTTACACGTTGTACTGCCTACCGTATGGGTGTTCTACGAGGAACTACTTAAGTTTCATATTGACACTTCTGGTGCGACCAAGCACTCCGACATAATCAGCCCAACCTTTAGAAACTAAAGAAATCAATGCTTTTGCGATTCCTTTACTAGCCTTCCTTTTAATCCTTTATCAAATTGTAAATAAATAAAACGTATTGTGATACAATACACAATAGTCCGCTACATTCCGTACATAGTAGGAAAAAATCAATTCGGTAATAAAAGGCCGGTCGAACTTAACGAAATGTTAGATTGGTATCGAACAAGTACGAGCGAGTGTGTCGAACACTTCGCCGCCGGTGTACACACAACTTTGTAGCACTACTACTGTTTTTAAATGCACTGCAGTACATGTCCAACTATTTGTGTTTAGTTTGCACTAGAAAGTTTTACGTGTTGAAAATTTGATTTTATAGACATCAGTGGAAAGTAAAAAGTAGGTACAGCAAAGTTACTAGGTATAAATAGAGGAAAAGTTTAATTCCTGCAGATTTCTTCACAAGAAAATCAGATCCAAAAGTTTCGTCATCTGATAAAATAACCGGCGAATACTTACAAAACAGATAAAGCTGTACAAATACAATTCGGTTTCACAATCACTTGTAACACAATACGGAGATCGCGAGAAAGCATCTTTATTTAAAATTAGCAAAGTTTTGATAACCTCATCGAGTTTCAGGATAAGCTCCACTCCTGTTTGTGGTGCTTAAATACAAAAGTTAAGGAATCCATAATGGTCTTCTATAATTCAAAGTTAATTTACTAAGAAAATTCTCGGCGCCGTTATCAGGAAAAAACGGCAATTGGCAGCCTTGTTTTCTCACAACTTGTTGAAAAGTTATGAAAATGGAGTCTTGGAATGAGCAAAATGTTGGTTTTAGTGATTTACATGAGTGGTGACATAAATTCGAGTCTTAACATCATTTTTATCTGGACCCTTAGAATGTACGATGAGGTTTTTTATAAAGTATGGATGGGGGAGGATTTTTGAGTTCTGCATCCTTACCAACTATTACAAGTTTTTTTACTTTTCGATTCCCTAGACAGTTTCGGAGATGGCTTCGTAAAATGTATGGTGCACGGAGAACAGGGCCTTAAAGATAACCACGAGAAGATCCATAGTTTTGCAATAATTTTGGTTCCACCCCGAATATATTCAATTTCACTAAAATTAATTCAGTGCACCGTCATTGGACGCATCCGTCAACGACAATTAATCGCGCCTGATCAACGCGAACACTCACGACGGCGCCCGATGTTGCCCGAATTATTTAAAGTCACGTTTAATCAAAAAAACTTCAATCAGTTGCTCGTAATTACATTATTTCGTAGTTCATTGTTTTCGTTCCGTCATTTTCCGGCATCGGTGCAACGATTGGCTCTGGTGACCATAGATTTTTCGTTTCATTTCGGCGGTGAAAATATTGTGTCTGAAATGGTCTTTGTAACTTTAGTACGACCATAAGTGCGGACCTGTGGACGGCGAGCTATGGGTGGCTCGCCGTCCGTCCGTCTAGTGACGACAGGCCGTGTCGACGGCGCGTTAGTGTTCCACGCGCGCCTCAAAAAGAGTCAGCACACAGAGGGGGGGCCCGATAGGGCCGACGCCTGCCGGAGTCGCGGGATTATTCGCAAGAAACACCGTGGCTCCGGAACACAAAGGGCAATGAAGGAACATGAATGGGTTTTAGTCAGTAGAAGTCTGACACTCCCTCCCGCTACACCCAGAGCGGGAGGAGTCATTGGATGATTTGCCATCCCTAAAAAAAAAAAAAAAGTACGAGCACAACTGTTGCAATTGCAATGTCGATTTAATCTATTGAAAAAATTTGTTCGCGAACGAGTTTTTCTAAGTTCCGTTTCATCGAACTAAATCCTAGTACGGCTAGTACCTATTTGGAAACAATGTTATGAGTTATGATGTACTGGGACAGCCAAATAATATATAGTATGATTACTATTGATAACATAAACCTTCTGCACCTATTCATCTTGTTGTGAACAAGTACAAAGTTAAATAGTATACAGACTTATACTCACCCACCTACGTATATTGCGTAGTTTGTACGTATTGTTTTGTATTTATACGATTTACTCAACCTCTCCATTTCAGCTTCGCAACTTGTTTTCCGATGTTGAAAATCTTAGTACGGCATCAGATCTCGACATATTGCTCTGTATAATCCAAAACACAACGTGAATTTTTTATCTAACGCGGGATATTACCGAATTAATGAAGAGTTTCCTTCTGAAACAAGATATTAATGTCGGAATGATTAATATTGCTCTGTTAACAGCGTAACGTTTCATCTGAAACTTAATTAAAAATAATGTAACATCGGATCTTGTTCCGGTTTCATATTTCTGTAGAACTGCGGCGAGCGTATTAAGTTAAATTAAAACGGAATTTGCAAGCTTTTTCATGTCTGGCTGGGTTTTCACTCAGGCAGAGCGATATTCGGTACTGTGTTGCTTTAGCAGACGTTGATGTTCCAATAAAATGTGATAGGTAGTGTCAATTTATGAGGTGAATCAAACATAACAAGCTTGAAAATAATTTTGTTTAAAGCTCCTTGAAGTAACCCCACCTGTATGCCATTTAAAATAGCGTGGGCAAGTGATTTTGCACTAAGCTTGTTACAAGTTAAGTACTTAAGATTAAAATATTTTAACGAATACCAGCTGTATATCTAAAAACAGAGTTGCATAGGAGTGAGTATTCGTATTTCATAGAACAGCCGACAGCTCGTGATGCCGCATGCTGCTCGATGGGGCGCGATTAGCTGCGATTACGTGCGGAAGCGGTCGGCGGCGGCGGCCTCGATGGCGCGGTGTAGCACCTCGCGGCTGTGGACCACTGCAGAAGGACCACTCACGGGCTTTACACAGAGGCTTATTCAAACTGGTGTGTCATCGCCATCATCATCATTTCAACAGAAGAACGTTTGTTTGTTTTGTTTGAACGTTGCCTACACTACTATATTTTCTTTTTCTTTAAAATCCATCCAAAGGTTGTCTTGAAAAGATCGCTCTTAGCGATAAGGCCGCCCATTGTGTCACCCTATGTAATGTTTTCTTCGTCTATTTTTTCCGTAACTTATATGGTGTACATAATAAAGAGTATTCTATTCTATTCTATTCTATTCTATTGATTGTAAAGTGGTGGCCTGAATCACAGGTTTAAAATAACCTAGATCGGGCTGGTCGCTACCTAACATTGCAATTCCGAACAACCATCGCTTACACCTATAATAATGATATCTTAGTTTTAGTTATTTTTAGGCGCTATAATTTTATGTTTAACGTATTACTGTTAGCTAAATGTACACTTTTTGTAAATGTTTTTAATTGAATAAATTTATTATTATTTCATTTCGTTTCGTTTCGTTTCGTTTACTGCAATTGTTGCAACCAGCGGACCCTGTCACCTGGTCACCGGTCTACCTTGTGGAACGCCTTTCAAATTTAATGCGATATTACGACGTATGATGGAAACAGGGGCGCAAAACATGAGAACAAAAAAAGATCTTACTACAGCACGTCTCGGATTCACTTTCTACTCGACACAAGAAATATGATATTTCAAAATTGTCTCCACCTTTCACTCAGTGAGTGGGTCTTCTACCCTCCCCGCGTTCATGTTGGGTTCGCGCCCTGACGTGCTACCGCTCGTATTCGCTTCCTGCCGCGGAGTAGTTTTTAACACACTTCCGCAGCAATACGAAACCTATTTACTGTTAATGTACGTGTTTTCACTCCAAGTGGGGAGCGGGTTATTACGTTGTACGAGGTGTAGGCTGGAACGTTCCATTCCATTAGTTTTAGGGAACAACTAACAAGTAAAATTGTCCAAAATATTCTCCAGCTTTAAGCTCGTGTTTTAATGATTGTAGTAGTAACCCAAACGAGGCATACGTACCGTTTATGATGTCGGAAAATTCTCTCCACTAAAATAAACTTTCCTCTAAACCTATAAAAGCTAGAAAAGAAAAATCTTTTCATGAAACCTAGCTTTGTTTTTGTGAGAAGGAAAAGTCGCTTTTTATTATTTTCTGTGGTGGAATTTTTATTCTCTCTAGTTTGGTTGCAGCATCTACCTACTGAATCTTTATTTATGTATTTAGAGCTACTAACGCACTTCCTGACCACATTCCTACGTTGTTACAGCTCCTCATAGCGCTGGGCACACAGTTAAGCCACAGAATGGCCATCTTTCAGTAAACAGAGCCATCGGTGCGGGGCGTCGCGCTGTAACGAACGCGGCTCCATAACTCTTGGAATGCATTCTGGGCTGAATGATTTAGATGTTGTTCTATTTGGTTTTTGTTTGGTATTTCCGCTTTGGGGACTCGCGGGTATTACTTTACTGAATACGGTCAAGCGTTCTAATAATAGTAGTCATTAAAAGGTACCAAGATAACAAATAGTTTGTAGACATAAGTCACGCACTTTGCAAAAATAAAAATGATTTATGATGATGATGATTTATGATTTATGACCTTTCCATTCTTCCACCAACTGATATAAATCGGTCACGCTTCCAGACTCTACTACTACTGATCTACTGCAGAGGTAGATGACAAAACCCAACAACACTTTTCCTAACCATGAAACTCTGAGCCTCAAGCTGAACAGTAGTAACAGAGAAACACAAAACGAACGAGGCCGTCATAGCGGTGAACCTATATTTAAAAAGTGAACTGTTTCAAACTACAATACATAACTACATAAATCCAAAATATGTATACTCTTGAGACATTTCACAATCACAAGCAGATCAATGAATGCCGTCAAACGAAATTATGTTAGAATCGTCTTACCGTTCAGCTGCGTACTCGGTAAGTGCTCCCACCGAGCACATATCACCGAGATATGGATGCACCCGTCTCGGTGATCATGCTATTCACTTGCCACGAGCTAGTTTCGTTTAGTGTTCCTTTTGAAATCTACTAAAGTTATTTTTTGTGAGTTTCGCGAACAAAGTCTAAAAATTTAAGTTTATGTTTATGCTTTTTATTTTTTTTTTTTTTTTTTTTTTTTTTAAGCTTGATCTCACGCAAATAAAGGTAAAAATTGAAGTGAAGGGGAAAGGAAAAAGTGAAAGGGGAATTATCTGAAGTGCCCATGTAATGACAACAAAAAGATCAGTACAGTCGCCAGAACATCAAGCTACCCGAAACTGTCAAATTTTCCCAATCAACATAGAACCTTATCTCTTTGGAGATAAACTTGAAAATCTAATACATGAATTTGACAGATTGTTGTAGCTTGCGTGCTGGCTACTGTACAATGTGATCCTTTAATTCCTGATATATCTGAGCTCTTTAACGCCTCACTCCACTGCCCACTGTCCCACAGACTTCCATTGAGCTCGTGACACACACATGTCATGACGTCACAAGAACCGCAGCGCCATCTACATCATAAAGCGACTGTTTAATGACCAATCAGCGAGTGAGTTGCGAGCCAGCAGTTAGCCAGTAGATTTAACCAAAGCTTGCAGCTATTATCGGAATTAAACTTTGTTTCAAGGGGTGTACAGTGCAAGTTCGCTTGTTTTATTTTATTGTGATGTTGTTACGCTCAATGGAACTCTAGAGTGAAGTAAAATAATAGTTTCGTCAATCAAAGTCCACTAATTTGCTACTTTGCTCCTCTGTATATAAGATTATGGCATGAGAATGCGGTATATGAAAGGGTTGGCAGAAATACAGCGGTTCAATGATGAGTTATTATTTTCACAAGCTGAACCGATGATGATGGAAGTAATTACATAAGCAATATATACCACGATCAAAATAATTATTACGTCTATGAGCGCTTTAAAAGAGTTATTTTTTTTACAAGCTGAAACGATGACGATGGAAGTAATTACATAAGCAATATATACCACGATCAAAATAATTATTACGTCTATGAGCGCTTTAAAATGTCTTACAAAATACTTATTATGTCTATGAGCGCTTTAAAATGTCTTACAAAATAATTACTATGTCTATGAGCGCTTTAAAACGTATTACAAAATAATAACTATGTTTATGAGCGCTTTAAAATGTCTTCCAAAATAATTATTATGTCTATGAGCACTTTAAAATGTCTTACAAAATAATTACTATGTCTATGAGCGCTTTAATATGACTTACAAAATAATTATTATGTCTATGACCGATTTAAAATGTCTAGAAAATTCAAATGAACACAACAAAATGTCCTTTTGTAGATCAATCGTTCAATCGTTTTGTTTGCCTCTACGTATAGAGGCACTTGAAAGTTTAAATGCCCCAATAGAATAGAATAATTTTATTTCAGACCGGAGTCCATAGGGTTAGTAATACCACCGTGTTCACTATCTCCATTCTCAAGTACCTCACCAGATCGGGACTGTGCGCGTATTGCTCTGCCGTCGGCCCGGGCCGGTGTCTCGCCTGACGGGTAGCTGCACGCGATTTACATCACAATGGCGACCGGCTCACGGATAATTACCGGATAACCGGCCCGACAGAACTACCACCCATTTGTCAACTGATTTAGAAGAGGGTTTCAATTGTTTTTAGAAAATGGAGACAGTTTTCTTTATAAATTGATAGGTTTAAATTCAGAATCGCAGTTTTATTCAACTTTATTATCCCTTTACACCCGGTTTAGGACAGTGCGAGTCGAGACGTCGATAATTTCTATCGATACTTCGAAATTAATAATGGATTATTTTATCGTAACTATAACGCTGTAATGTAATCAAATCCCAGTAATTTGGTAGTTCTGAGAGGATCAGCTCTCAATAAACTGTTTTATGGGATAATCGTATAATCCGTATTAATAATAATCTCGTAACTACGAGTACGTCGGGGCGATAACTGGATTAAAGCAGTTCGACCACGAAAGGCTCTGAGGTAAACATGATAAACCTACCTATTTTGATGAGTTAAGTTTTTATGTAATTTTTAGGGTTCCGTAGCCAAATGGAAAAATCGGAACTCTTATAGATTCGTCAAGTCTGTCTGACTGTCTGTCCGTCCGTCCGTATGTCACAGCCACTTTTCTCCGAAACTATAAGAATAAGAACTATGCTATTGCAATTTGGTAAGAAGATGTATTTCGTGAACCGCTTAAAGATTTTTAAACAAAAATAGAAAAACAAACAATAAATTTTGGGGGTCCCCATACTTAGAATCTATGGATATGTCTTCAAAAAAGATGCTTCTAAAATAAGAGAATGATAAAACTAAAAAAAAAAATATGATGTACATTACCATGTAAACTACCAGCGAAAATTGGTTTGAACGAGATCTAGTAAGTAGTTTTTTTTAATACGTCATAAATCGTAAATCGCAACTTCGGCTAATAATATAATACCTACTGGTTTGCACGGAACCATCGGGGCGCAAGTCCGACTCGCACTTGGCCGGTTTTTTACTTTTGATTTGTCTTAAACCAGCGCTGTGGCTCTGTCTCGCACACGAGTCCCAGCATTATGCTGAGTGATGGCCGTTTTGCGCAGATTTGACGCATATCTTCCTAATCTTTCATAGATGTAATTTTTTTTTTGTGTACTTTTGATATGCGTCATATTGTCCGCAAATAAACTCTTTCTTTCTTTCTTTCATAGATTCGGTCAGCTAGTAGGAACGATGAAGCCCTTTTTCCAAAATGTTGTTCCAAAATCATACGAGTGGATCTCAATGCAAAAGGACGTACTCCATGGGCATCACTCTTTTAATTTAACATAGAACAACAATCTATAAATCCTAAAAAAGATGAGATTTTGCAGTCTAACTAATATCAAGTTTTTTTATGATTTCCAATTCGTTTGTTTATTTTCCTTCATTTATTTTATGGTTATGGAACTTGTAAGCATCTAAAACTGTGAACAAACACAAATGATCGAACATGCCGCAGTTTATTAACAAGTTTACGTAGCCCGCTCTCTATTCAAACTAACAATTCAGTTCGCTTTGTTCGCTCACTATTTATATCCATTTCCATGTAAATTAATATTGTGTTCCAATCCATTTACACACAAGTATTAATGTGCTGGCTGCGGGTGAAAGCACTGACTCAATGGCTTGAAACGCGTTCGAAAATATTAATTTGTACATTTTATTCACACCTATCTCAAGGAGTGCGGTTTGAAACTAGGTTTTTATAGTTATAACTACTAGATTAGTAGTTAAAAATAATACTCTTTAAAATGTATACCTTATAAGTTAATAAATAAGTATATAATAAAAAATTATGATGAAAACATGACACAGGGTGACATAATGAGTAGCCTTATCGCTGAAAACGATCTACTCTGTTTTTTAACCGACTTCCCAAAAAGGAGGAGGTTATCAATTCGGTTGTATGTTTTTTTTTTTTTTTTTTTTATGTTTGTTACCTCGTAACTCCGACAATTATGAACCGATTTGAAAAATTCTTGTTTTATCTGAAAGGATATACTTGCAGATTGGTCCCATTTAAATCATATCAAAATCGGTTACGAACTTTGGATTTTAAATCCAAATACCTGGAATTTGACAAAATACAAAATACAAAATACAAAATCCTTTATTTCAAATAGACCAGTTTACAGGCACTTTTGAATAGTCAAGGTATGTCAGTCAAATAGATGAAGCTAATTCTGCCGCGCTAGCGACAAGAGTAGCAAGTTATTCTGCAACAAAACAAACTCACCGACCCTATCTCCAGCGCGGCAGTTGCACGTTCCAAAGAGTAGATCCTATGGAGAAGAACGTGCAAGAAACTCCATGGACACTCTTTTAATAAAAATACATTAGATTGATTACTTATTAAAAAATTCATGAATACTATAGAAATTATTATTATTAAGCCATTTATATAATTGGGTTTTAGATAACGTATAATTTAACAATTTAAACATTTTTGGCAATTTATTATAGATTCGTACACACATTGCAAGACAGTTTTTATTATATTTCACTAATCGAGGCAGTACATCCAGCACAAGTCTGTATTGGTCTCGCCTGCTTCGAGAGCTTACTTCCTCTGCTTTTTAAATAGTTCTTTGTGTTTTTGAACGAACATGCATGCTTCATATATATATATATATAACGAAGGTAACGGTAGCAAACCAAGCACTTTAAATATAGGTTGACATGATTCGTCAGATGGAGTCACGTATAGAGCTCGTAAACATTTTTTCTGGGCGACAAATGCTCTATTGTGGTCAGTACTATTTCCCCACATCACAAGTCCATACCGTAGTAAGGACTCAACATATGCGCGGTATGACATCACAGCCGTTTTTAGATTAGTGACCTTTTTTATTTGTCTCAGAGCATAGACAAATTTATTTATTTTATTGCATACAGCAACAACTTGTGCTTTCCAGTCTAAATGTTCGTCAATACACGTTACAGATACATTAGTACTGCTGAAATATTATAATCTTCTTAGAAGTACGAATTACTTGCGTGATCAATCATAACATTATCTACTACATTGATTTATCAGCTAGATATTAGTCTGTATTTACTTTGGGCTCTGCGTGAATAGAATCAATACTAGTCAATCTTTGAGTATATTATTGAAGGATGAGTCTTACTCTTACTTTAATATATTTCCGACTATTCCTAAAAGGATCCATATTCAACAGTCGACGGTTATATGCTGTTGAAATATGGTAACTACTGCATTTTTCTATTTGTGTTCTTGTTGTGTTTGTAGAACAGAACATAATTTATTGAAAGCTGATTTAATTTGTCGAAAATTTGGATTTTTGTATTAATGTTCTTGACACAAGTTATACTAATCCCATTTGCATGTCTCAAAGGATTGTTGCCTGGCTTGAGCGACGTATCTCGAACAGAATCAGTTCTCTGCACAGCACACACCATGTAGCTACAACAAGCACGCCGCGCCCTCGCATTATGACACGATGATTAAAAATAGTTTCGAACAAACAAGGGCTTGTACACTTTATTATGAAAACTCCTCATAATACAAAATGAACTTTAGAACCTAAAGTTAAAGTTGAAGATTGTTTGCGTGAAGTTTTGGGAAACGATGGCAATTTAACAGTGATATCACGCACATCTAATAGTGCTTTAGAGCAGTTTAATGAACAATCGTCGTCGTAACACAGTCTCGTTCGTGTTTCTTCAAGGAGCTGCAAATTTCCTTAAACGTTCATATAATATTCTGCTCGGGAGATTTAAAAAATTGTTAACTCTGCAGCAAGAGCTCCATCAGATAGATGATTTTGTTGGTTCGGCGTTGTTTGCTTCTGCCTTATTATCAACAATTTCGTGCTCCACTGAGTACACTAATATCTCTTTAGCATTGTGTGTTGGCAGTTCAAGGTCTGTTTATTTTATATCTCAATCTACGTAATGAGTTTGAACTAAGCGCTGAAAGTCAATAGTAGGTAATAAAATAATGAATAACTTTTTCATATACTGGGTAGGTAAACAACTTTGTACATCATCATGTCAAAAAATTGATTGATTGACTTACTTCGCGTATTTACCTTTTTAAATGAATTAAGTATCGGCTACTTTTCGTTTCGCGTATTGCCTGGCAGGCGTCCTTCTTCTTTCTACCTTATTAGAGGGGCTGGTGTGTGGTGTTCCTCAGGGGAGCGTTTTGGGGCCTCCATTGTTCACAATCTATATAAATGACCTCTGTGAGCTAAAATCTCACAACTGCCAAGTATTTGCGTACGCAGACGACACTGCACTTTTTATTCACGGTCCTACATGGACTGATGTGAAAAATCATGCGGAAACTGCTTTGAGTGGGGTCATGTGTTGGTTATCGCGTAACTTACTAACGCTCAACATTAGTAAAACCAACTACATAACTTTCGCATTAAAATCCTCTGCTCTCCCACCACTAAATTCTTTCTTTATACAGTCTCATACTTGCCAGGAGCCGTCTTCTAACTGTGACTGTGTAATAATATCCCGAGCCACCACTATTAAATACCTTGGAATCAAGATTGACCAATTTTTAAAATGGCAATGTCACATTAATGCCCTAACCTCACGTGTAAGGAAGCTAATCTACGTGTTTAAATTGCTCCGAAATGCTGCTGATTTGGAAACCCTTATGTTGACCTACCTTGCGCTATGCCAATCGCTACTATCTTACTGCATCACGACATGGGGAGGGGCAGCAAAGACTATACTCCTGCCTTTAGAAAGGGCACAAAGAGCGGTTCTCAAGGTTATAACTAAAAAGCCTTTTAGATACCAAACAACTAAGCTTTATACTGACACAGCAGCTCTAACCGTGAGACAGCTCTTTATACAGCAAACGGTAATTAGGAAACACGCAATGCTAACTTATGACCCTACAATTTATAATCGCAAACGTCGCTCGGATATAGTCTGCCCCCCCATCAGACATAGAACGACAATGGCTAAAAGGCATTTCAAAGTTATTAGTTCTTTCCTGTACAATAGAATTAACAAAATCTTAAACCTGTACTCCTTAAAGAAAATGGAATCAAAAAGAAAATTAAAACTTTGGCTTCTAAAACTAAATTACACAGATACTGAGAACCTCCTTAATCAACACTAATCTAACTTTAATTTACCAATCACTGATGGATTCCTAATAATTATGAAAAAGTATAATTAATAAAACAAAAACGCGCCTCATTTCACTTAAATAATAGCCTAATTAAATCAAACCTCATCAATCAAAACGTAACAGTTACTTACTTTCTCACACACACACACACAGTACATACAAAAACATATCCTTGCAAGTCGTGAATGTGGCACCTTCATATTTTGTTTACTACCCACCTAATTTTATATGGATTCCCTATATACAGGCATGCCTAATTTGGGAATCCAAACAGTCAATAATTTTTATACTACAGATGTCTGAAGTAATGTTTTGTGAGGTGTCGAAGCTACCTCTAGTGACCGTAACACAGGTTAATTCCTAGCACGGGACTGGGGTTTGCTCCGCTATCCACTGTAATATTTGTATCCGTCACTCATGGTGTAGTATCTAAGTTAACCTGTACTCAATCTTTTTGAAGAATAAAATATTTCTATTTCTATTTCTATTAAAATCTATTTAGTGTTTGTATTTTATTCAAAACGAAACCTCTAATAACCTACCTACGTTAGTAGTAATAGTAGCTACCATAGCTTTGCTAAACCTTGGTGAATTACTTCGACTAGATTAAAATATGATATCACGATTGCTACAAGCAGTCGTAGATTAGAAAGAAAATCAAGTTTGTACTCGTACTCGTACTAGCTGAACATTACCGTTACTCATAATAACATAACCAAAGTCGTTTCTTGAAAGCATGATCTAAAAATACAATTCTTGCAATTTCATAACGAGATTCATTTCACTTAGGTAAATAATGAATGTTATTTTTAAATTTCCAGCCATAATTGAATAGGCATGGAAGTTAATTTATACGTATAAGAGTGCAGACGCATACTACAGTCAATTTAACAATTTAATTTACCTATCGCAGGCAGGATCCCATTTCCATGAAATTAAGGTTCAGTGAACTGCAATAATTTCGTCCTCACTCCTCGGCGATATACGTAGTTCAGCACTTTCATTCATTATTGAAATAGTTTTCATAGCTCTTTTATAATCTAATTGTGGAGTTATTAAGTTCGCCACAAGCTCTCGGTGTGCGACATTAAAAGACTATTTATGGTTTATTGCAGAGTTAATAGAAAAATTACTCTCTGATAGTTTTCGCTTTAGAATTTGCGAAGATCATCAATTCAGTCATTAAATCGAATGGCAGGATCAAACTTGTCTGGCTTTAATCGCGTTATATGCACAGTTGTGACTGAATTCGTTTGAAGCGGCTCATTCATTAAAGTGAGTACCTAGATATAAATATTGAGCTCCACCTGCTTTCTAGACGGTCATCAATCATTCACGCAGTTAGTCAGGAGGACGGACGCCACCGACGTCATACGTCGATGTTACAAAACTTAAGTTTCGTTTGTTTACTTCTTTACATTGTATTCTTGCATGACTATGTTGTTAATATTGTCAAAACATTAAATTAATTGGAACCTTGATCTTATTTTTCGAAACTTACAATACTTGGCAGGAAATCGATAAATAACTTATTCGAATATACAATACATTTCATCACAGTACCACGTCCCCACATAAACCTCCTACACCGGAATATGAATACCTCTCAAGTCAAGCCTCCCCAAGTAAAGTGTAGCACATTACAAGTCAATCAAGTAAGAGCGGGATCGTTCTGGTACGCAACGAGTCTGATTGAATCACGTCATGATTCGCTAATACCGCGCCCTGATTGATCGCCGATAATTAATTGGGCTCGGTCGGAGCCGGGCTCGGAGTTGGGCAGCCTTAGGGAGCATTAGTGCCTGTAGCGTAGCGCTGCTAATAGGTTCGCCCTAGTCATTGTAGCGTCCGACAACTACCTACCCTGACTAACTGTTAGATGATTTAGTATTTATAGATTGTAGTTTATGTGAAAAGTAAATTTTTAACTAAATCTTAGTACTGAAGATAATCTGTTTCATCGTGTTGAAGCTCAATTTAAGAAGCTTTAATCGTAATAATTGACCACATTTGAAATATAACAATTTGTACATGAACTTTCCATCACTGTATGTTATATAAGCTGTTTTGGTGTACAATAAAGAATTAAGAATTAAGAATTTGGCTTTCAAACTCGCCTGGTGGACACTTTATGCCGAGTTACATGATCCAATACGGTACAAAATGGTAATACGTACCGTATGTGTCCCATTACATCGTCTGATCGTCCCAGACTGTCGCAGGCCGCACCCTTCTGGCCGTGTATTATTTTTCTATTAAACTTAGTGTTTGTAGAACATTGGCACGTAGGTCGCCACAGTTGGCCTATTGTTCCCAACTGCTCCATATCTGCGGGACGTTCCAAAATTCTAACGGATTTAGAAACGAAAGGAAAACTTGTAACAGCTGCTTATCTTGCCGTTCAATTCTGAAGAGGGTCCTACATAAACAGAGTAGGGACAGAAGTTCCACAGTTTAACAAGTTCGTTGTCGTTGAGTCGATATAATGATAGTCAACTTTAGAATCATTATGATTGACAAACTTCTTACAATATTTAGCAGTGATCATACAAACAAGTCTATATTAACTTTCTTCAGTGGCCGTGCAGGACGGTATCCTAAGTTTATCAGACTGAACTTTCTGCCCATACATACTGGATCATCCTAAACTCGGGTCGATATGGTTCTCAAAAACTTGTTACTATTTAGGACACTATCTCAATCTTTAAACCAAAGACGTGTTCGGTGGAGGCCGAAGAGATCTCGTTATAGTCACTCGGGGCTCTGCACACACTATAAACAGTGTTTGCTTGAGTGATAGACTCATTGGAAGGGTTTTATGTGTCGTCCCAAACGATTTGGAAGTCCAAAATGTTCTACAAGATCCTTGAAATACCCTTGATGTATCTGTGTTGAAAGCAAATATGTCATCCAAGGACGGCAAAATTTGTGAAATATTTGGATAGGTAGGCATACTTATCTATCTCAATAAAGTTAAAAGTCACAACTGCAAAGGTTGGTTAATCGGAACCACATGCGGTCTTCACTGATTGTTTAACTATGGTGTCTCCTATGCGGACAGTGAACAGGTTAACCTGGACAGTAGCAGCGTGATGTCACGGATGAACATATATATATATAGCTACACATTTAACTCTGATCTCTCTGGTGCTAAATTTTGTAAATAGAAGCCTGAGGGGTAAACTGGGAATCTGAACAGAGTCGAGAAAAGGTTTGGAAGATTGTGACAAATGGAGGGAAAATAAACAAGTCTTGTTATACCTTTGTCAAAGATAACCTCACTCACACACGTCAACTAGCTCGGCTGAGTACTATATGGCGCAGTATGTAGAACAGTATCTACGTCATTAATAATTTTAAACCGCCATCCACACTTTGCAGTGGCTGTTTTAACGATGCTCTGACTGCTGACTAGTCCAGTATTAGTTGTGGTATCGTGTCGCGGTCTGCGAGTGGCGCTGTGTGCCTCGGGTCCTTGATTAATTGAACGTAATGCTACTAGCTGCGCGTCTGCTGTGGCAGCTCACCGCAACTAATTATTGATATTCAATTAACTTTTACGTGATCCAATCAACTGATTCAATCACGTGATTTAATTACGTATTCCCGGTCGAATGCAAGGAGACTTCGGGCGAAGATCGAATTGAAAGTACCTGCTAAAACTTGAATTACTTTCATTTAAGTTTTTAAGGTCGGCGAAACCGTAACTAGCTTTTAACAGGAATATAATTAGGTAATTAGATTACGAAGGTTATTTCTGACAAGTTGTTCCACAAAGTTTGTCAGGTTTCACAAGAGGGATGTGAGGTTGTGTTGCTCTTTCATTCCCGAATGAACATGAGTGTTTGAGTAACTCGTGAATAGGGTATTTTTGGACATAGCGCTCCAGTTTCTAATCCACTCTGGAGATTAAAAGAAAATGTATGTCTGGGCTTCCACCCGAGATTTTATTCGTTGCGAGTTAGGACTGCTATAAAAATAGTCTAAATGGCGCGGAGGCGCGAGGCTGCCAGCCTTCTGGGGCCTTGACCTGGGGAACGGGGCGTGAGGAATATGAATAAAAATATGTAGAAGGCTTATTATTATACCTACCTACCTAACTAACTTCGAATAAATACCTCACCATGACGTGCAGAATATCAGCAACGGTTAAGTTATAAATGGGAGTAAGTATGTCGATGTCACAGCAAACAGTTGAACCCATTTCAATCATCATTATGTTCTAGGTGTGCTTTTTATTAAGTTTCGTGTGTTGTATTCTTTCCTTTTGTACCTTTTACATTCTGCCTTCTGATAAAAATCGACGTTTTTACGATCGAAGAATACGTTTGTGTCGTTAACATTAGATAAATACTAACAAAATGAAAATTTAAAGCTTTCGGATACTTATTAGGTATCGTGACAGCTATTTTGAACATATTTTGCTTTATTTTTTCTACTTTCAAAGGAAAAACCTTTCTAAAACTCTAGAAAAACAGCGGTTTCACAATGAAAAGAAAACCCACGTACTGCTAAAACAAACCTTAAAAAACACGTACACGGAGCAAATGTTAATACATTAATATCTCATATATGGCAGGCGGTACAATACGTGCATGTGAAATTAGGCTCTTTGACGCCGTGCCGCGTGGCGCGCGGTCGTGCCGCGCCGTACCGCACCGCACCGTACCATACCGCATCGTACCGTGCCGTACGTGCTCATTGTCGCTGACCGCGCTCCGCATGAGCAATGAGACGTGCCCATCAGACGGAACTCGTCCACCGAGCATTGTGAATAGTATAGCTAACTAAGAGAGTGGACTATTCAGTAAAAACTTGAAGTTGTAGAATGACGCTGAGCTGGTGAGAGAATTAGGTTTTTGTTACTGCTTTCAGTTTATTTTGGTGAAACTTGCTGGTTCTCTAGAGTGTGTTTGTGATTATTGTTGTCTGTATTAGTGGGTTTGTGTTTTTCATAGTTTAGATTTTGGTAATTTTCTACAATAGAGACTAGCGAGCACGATTGGTACCATAATTATAATTATGTACGACTTCAGATTACGCTGTACACGTTTACATCTGCATAATCGTTTTGCAAAACTTTTCAGAAATCAACTTATCTGATTACTAAGTCACATAAAAAATCACTTTTACAATTTGAATCTGAAGCATTAAGTTAAAAAATCTTTAACATAAAATTAAACAACATAAATTCAAAGTCTCGTACCAACCTCTCAATTCATAACGACGTAGATTCAGATACGAATTTCTACGAAAAAGCCGAGGCTTCCAATACGTGGAGAGGTGCTCCAATCACAAAAGTTAAATTGACGTCACTACGACAATACCAATAAGAACATACGAGCTGCTCCGACAATACAATCATACGATTGATGAGGGAGGCAGACGACCCGATCAGTGCCTAGAAAGACTCACGTGCAGAAAAATTGCCGTTAAAAATGACGATACACATGAACGTACGGAGAGATAGAATAGTGGTCGTCAAACTTACATTTAGAATAGAATAGAATAGAAAACATTTAATTGACACATACACAGCACAACAGCAAAAAATACATTTAATGAAAAAAGAAAAAAAAAATAGGTAAATTAAAAAAAAAAGAATGGTATAGTAAAATTGAGACTGCTGAGCGTGCCCATGCCTAAAAGGCTGCCATCTCAACATATGCTGGGCGTCAGACACCCTTCCTATATTATCACATTAATAGCATTAATTTATTTAACGCTATTAATGAAAAAGTAAAGAAGAAAGTGAAGAAGTAAATAAAAGAATGTCTAAAAATACGTAAGTTATTTTTTTAAAAGAATGATGTTTGTTACAGTTTGAACCATTCTCCTAAAGTTCAATTTTGTTTATTACATTTTCAAAATCGAACCACAGTATTGGAAGATATGAATCGCTTGTAGTCTGTACTTATATCACGATGACTGAATCGATTATTTAATGTAGGTACTGTTTTCTTAAAAGTGGCGCTACTGATTTTATTTTGACGATTATATCAATCTAAATCCTCAAGAGCAATCAAAATCGCAAATAAGTACTTTCTTTATTACTTACGAAAGACGACAGAGGAATGAAAGACGACATGATAGAGACAAAGAAAACAGAGGACTAATGGGTGTGTCGCGTTAAGCTGTCCATTGAGTTGTCGCTATTACTTAGATTGCTACACACATACAGACAGACAACGCGCGGAATCCGGGGGCGAAACATTTCCGAGTGTATTAGCTAAGAAGCTGAACGCTAGACTCGTTGAAATGCCTTTCAGTTCCGTGAAAGATTCCATTTTGTAATACTTTATAAGTCCCTAAAATATCTGAGCTATCTTGGACAAATCCAGAATGTATTTGGTATTTATATATTTCTTTATCTATACAGATCTTATTTTTAATTAACAGAACGCTATGTTATGCCAGCAGGCGTACACATTTTGTGTGCAAATCTAGCTTAGGATTACAAATTAAAATATATTAAAAAAGGTTGGAAAAATCATGCAAAATCATGTTTTAAAGTAGAAAATAAATTGAAAATTACATGTTATTTGAAAAGCAAGGCACTAAATATTCTTTCAAAATTATATTAAAACTAACAAGGAGCCTTATCAAAATTAGCCTATTAGAACTATGATGGTAACTCACAATGGGCCTCATCAGAAGGCTTAAAGTCACTCAAAGGACAATGGAGAGGACAATGCGTGGAGTTTCCTTACGTAATAGAATCAGAAATGATGATAACCACTTTGAGAACCAAGGTTACCGACATACTCGTAGCCCGAAGGATCGTCAAACTGAAGTGGCAGTTGCAGGAAGAACGGATGGTCGATGGGGCTAAAAAGTTCTGGAGTGGCGACCGTTGGAATGTGAGACACATAGCACCAGTTGTTGTGGCGACTGTTGGGGGAGCCCTTTGTCCAGCAGTGGACGACTGTCGGCTGATGTGATGTTGATGATGACGGATATGGAACCTGTGTTGTAGCTGCCCTATATTTTGACTAGAAAAAACACACACACAAACTATCTGAAAGGAAACCTCTTAAAAAGAAGAAAACATTCTTATTAGTATAATGCTTATCTTTTACAGAGCAAACATGAAAATTGAAAGACTGTGCCGTCTCAGTTTTATTTAAATAAAAGATTGAAAGTTTAGGCGCTAGGGAACCTCACCAGCCGCGCTAACCGCGCCAGCCCGCGCGCGTTCTGCTCGCTTATATCTCCTAAATGCAGTTTGTTGCCGCGAGCCGCTTGCAGGAAGATAAGATATTGTCTTTTACGAAATAAATACGTGAAATGAGATTTTGTAAGTGCTTCCGTACATGGATTCGGAATGTTATTTTCAGGAGGATAGAATGAGCAGTTGTATTTTAAAAATTGGTTAGGAAAAATACGAGTATTAGGGTGCGTTTCGTGCATTATTCTTTTTGATTATTTTGAAACTGTTTACCGAAATTCTGACATGCCAGATTTTTTACGTGAAGTATTTTCCCGACAGTATTGCCAAGAGTACGGCTCATCTTCTTTTCAGGGCCTCTAAAGGTAATCTTAAATCTTCAGGCCAGCACAAAAGATTATAATCTTTTGCTGAAAAAACAGCGGCTAATGGTAATGTGGATATATTATCTAGGCTCGCCACCGTTTTCAAGATGAAGGCATAAAAAACAGTCTATTATATTTTAACGAATTGAAGAGAATTTGAAGAAAGGGATCCAATTTTAGTTTACTTTGGGATTTTGATAGAAGTCGTCATTACTAGTAATCGAAAAATATTTACGTTTCTTTTAGATTTACGATTATTTTTATAAGTAAAGCTAGATTCAATGCATCCATTCATATTTCATTATTTACTTTGAAAGCTGTATTTAGATTGTTTTGGAATTATACTAGATCATATAGGAGATCGTAAGATCTTTACGTCTGGTATTATTTAAAATTTAATCAAACTAACTCAGTTCAAACCATGTTCTATTTTGTTTTGAACTTTAATGTAAAATACTTTCAAGTTTAGTTAAAATATAATTATGGCGGACAAAGGCGGGTCAAAGTTAACAATAGTTACGCGGCAGTCCCTGGCAGCACTCACAATCACGATGCATCAAAACGCGTCGTTTGCGGAGACTCGTTTCGTTATTCTGAGCCGACAATTATCACGATTACCAATCCTCAGTTTTACATTCAAAGCTGGCACAACTATGACCAATTACCAACTTAGCTCATACAGCGTTCCAGAACGTTATTCTGGAAGATATAAGAGTGATTATTGTTTAGTAGGGTGTTTCCTGGTGGTAAGTGTTACTATTTGTTTTTGCAGGGCCGGCCCGAACAAAGGTCCGTGCTATAATGAACGGCCGGCCGCCGCCGCGCGCCGCTATTTACGACGCCCTCAATGCCGGCCCCATTCACTGTTGTCTACAACCTAAGTGTTGCTTTATAAAAGAGGCTGCATTCTCTCATTCTCTCCCATTTATCAAAGCCAGTGTCGAAGGGTTCATGAAAATTAGCAGGGTTTAGCGCTTTTAGTGCGAGGACAATGGCTGCCTTGACGCTTTAGCGTAAAATTAGTAACCCGTGTCCGCTGTATTGTTACGTTTTTATTCTAGAGTGCCGGTCGCTACACGGTTTTGATTTCACGGAAAACAAAATGGATCCTCGTCGCTATAACAGGCTGTACAGTAGTGTACAGTCGAGTCATGTATCCTTCATCGGATTGGCAGCCGCGAGGGAGCGCAGCGTAGAGTCGTGTCTAGTGCGATGCTCTCGTGTTGACATTTCCACATCTCAATCATTCATGAAGCCTTTTATGCATCTGAGGTGGAGCTTTTACAGTAATACAGCTATGAACAAACTAGATTGATTGTAGTAAAAATCTCGTGGAATTAAATATATCAGCATTTTCAGCCAGGATCGACCAAAGGTTTTGTCAAAATAATGTTATTCCAATCGGTGTTATTCCTGCGGCTGTTTTCAACTTTCTAACCGAAATCTAATGTGTTAGTAATTACTATTTAGGCAGCCGTCCACAACTGCGTAAAACATAACAAGGGGTTTGAAACCTTTTGCTGACCTTCACCTGGCTTCTAATCGGAAATAGCTAATCGAAAGTTTGGCTCGTTCCGATTGCAGCTATAAATAAATACAAGTTCTCATGTGCGTACATTGCGTACTCAATCATTTCTATATTTACTGAGAAGGTGAAAGTGGGTTTTCTTTACCCTCGGAAGTAATCGTTTTTCGTTCCTTAGCGACCATAAAAATAGAACGCATAAAATGTTGATATTTCATGCGACATACATAAGTTTAATAAATGTATTTTATAAAGTAAGCCTATACTTTACAAAAACATCTATCATACTTTCATAGACGTGTATGTACAAGCCAATAATAAGGCAAAAGAGTGTGTACTTCGAATGAGTTTTACTTGCTTGATTCTGCTTAGAAAGCACATCTCAGATATTCGTCTCTTGCCTGCATCTTCCCGAGCTACTGGGCTGATCCAATTTGCCTTCGGTGCCTTGTGCGGCGTGTGCCCTGCACGGCGTCAATATTGGCACTCGTTACGTCACGCAGAGTCAAAGTGAGGGGAATGCACACTGCCGGCAAACGTCTCGCGTCTGTGACTCACGTGCTGCGTGCATACGACACCGAGTGGCAGTGCTTACTTATTCAATATTCTTTGAAACAACAAATGTGTTGAGATGCCGTTTACTGACAGAAGCTGTTTTTAGTTTAGTTTACACGCCTTTGACGTCGAACTCAAAGTGAATGCATGTCACCCTGTGTGCCAGTACAGTTAGTGAATGTCGTAACTTCTAAACGGATTCGGAACGGAGCTTTTGCACAAAGTTTTCAATCAACATTTTTCAACCTGTAGATCTGTGGAGCTCGTAACGTTTGTAACATACCCACACACTCCACAAAACGTAGTTGGAAGTGATTCTACATTTTCATTTGCTTTCCTACTCCGTGCGTGACCTATTCAACTAAAATATGAGTGACACGTATACACACAACACACAATTTATCCGGAGGCTGAACAAAAAATCCAATTTAGATTTGCACAACGGGCTTGTAGGAACGCTGAGGTGGGAATACACGAGCCAATTTATTTCTAAGCTGAGTAATCTGGCTGATGACCGATGACCTGGTGAAGGTCGCAAGTAGCCGATGGATGTGAGACGCACAGGACCGGTCGTTGTGGCGACGCTCGGGGAGGCCTATGTCCAGCAGTGGACGTCTGCAGGCTGATATGACGATGATGATGAATAATCTGGGAAGAAGCACTGAACCCTTCAGAGTGGCTTTGACAGTCCTTACAATTGCTGGTAACGGTCATACTGATAACCATTCATAATACAGTTCTAGGAGGTTTAATATTTCTTGATGGAAGAATCAAGCAGATTTAAATGGCACCTGCCATTCAGAACTGCTTGTTTCTTTCCCAATTCAATTGCAGTCAGTGCACAAATTAATGACATAGAATTCAAAGAATATCTTAGAGATTGTAATTTTCCAAGTATTGTAATACCAGTAATTGCCATTATCATCATTTTAAACACAAGTTAGCTGTCGGGCTATAGCGTAATCTCACCCTGAAAACTTACGTCATCATATTTCAGCTATCAAGCGAGGTATTACCCACTCACTACAAGTTCACTTCACCTCCACTGTGAGATTCTCAGAACAGCGCGCCACTGTTGACTGCTATAATTTCAGAAAAAATAGCTCGTGTATTCGCACCTCTAGGTTGAGTACCGTCACGCTTCTCGTTTGAGACGGCGGCGCGCGGCGGCTCGGCAGGGGCGTAGCAGCGTGGCGGCGTGGGGTGAACGAGGCCGATCCGGCCGGCTACGGGTTAATTGAAGATGTAACGGGTCCGCGCTATGAATAATTCACGGGAGCCGGCGCGCTGTGCTGGCGGATCGCCAGCGTTTAAGGGTTGAGAGCGATCGTGGCGTGGCGGAATGTTAAGGTAATGTGGGGCAGGTTGCCCCAATGTGGGTTACTAGTGGCTTGGTACTGTGGGGGAGTGAGGGACGAAGATTGATATGAGAAGTGAGGATGAGATGATGTCTAAGTGAAACAATGATAATGAAGACGTACATTTAATAGCATTTATCACTTTCCAAGCAAAATGTAGTTATCTTATTGTTTTATTAATATGAAATTTGCATTAAGTAAGTGATATGATTTAATTAGCAAATGCAATTTATATAGCTCGAGAAACGCTTCAAAGAAAGATAAAAACAATTTAAAGTGAACGTGTTTTGATATTCATTAGAGAAAAATGTTTCATATTTTCCTCATTATGAGTGCAAACTACCAATGATGTCTTAAAACGGGAAGAGCAGAGCATGCATTTCCCCGGCAAACAGCACTCGTCTTTTTGTTCCCGCTCTTCGTAATAAGATTTGCAAAACTCACTGCGTTTTCACTGAGCTTACCGCTGTGAGTGTATTTGTTTGTGTGTCTGTTTGCAGCAAACACTGAGATTATGCTAGAGACATGATACTGTTAAAATAAAGTTAAAAGGTTCCAAACGGTAGCAGCATGGTCTGTAGTTTCAATATGCTTACTTTTAAATGAGGCACTTCATTCTGGTCTGTTTTACTATTATAAACTGTAGGTAAACGCACAAAAGTGCGTCTTATTATGGCACTAATATTTATAGCAAGCAGACGGGATTCAAAGAGCATCCGTGGAGTTTTTCTATTATTTAAAATTAATTTGAGTAGTTTCTTGCACATTTTTCTGCATTGATATTCACTTTGCAGTATGCAACGAGCTTCATCTCTTTGACTGACCGACCTTGACAATTTAAATGGATGAATTTGAAACGTTTGAGTTGAGCTGAGTTTCAGTTCGAACTTTGTTTCTAAGACGTCTTGTAAAGCCATCATCTTGAAAGTCTGGTAAGCCACGATCTACAAACTAGATGAAATAACACTTATTGAATATTCAGGGTTTACGTGACTGAAAACCTCATCAGATCTGTGACCTGTGTTTTGAATGGAAGTAATGGTGTGCAGCAAGCTTAACTGCAGCTCCGACACTGGCTGAGACGTTGCGATGATCTCACAAACGAGACGCGCACATTCATTACGAGCTCTTTCTATGGTTCACGGCGATCTTGGTTTGCCGTGGACCAGCGTAGGTACAGTCCCGCGTAGGTCAAAAAGTCATTTATTCAAATTAAGCTGAGTGCCAGCACTTTTTGAACGTCAACGTTTACAAGTAGAGAGTCCCCCGAAAACGCCCGCCCGTCACCACTTCCTAGTGTTTTAGCTAGGAAGAAGAAGTGGCAAACAAATTCCCCAGCAACACAAAGATAGTACAGATAGGTACACGAGTAAAGTTTATTCCTGACCAAATCCGGAGCCATGTTTTTAAGAAAGGAAAATTAATGTGTTGGTTGAAAAAGTAGGACTTTATTTTACAGATATCAATGGGACTCAATATCGCTCTCCAGTGTTGAATAGAGCTAACAAAGGCGTCCATCGCAAGTGATTGCAGGTGACCGGGCCGCGCGTGTTTGAAGAAGAACTGCTGCATAGATTATTTTCATTTCTTTTGACTAAACATGATCGTGATACTTACATGAAACACCTTTTGTATTTTTTTGGATTTTCACAAAAAAAGTTACCAATAACTGTTTTAGGATTCCCCTTTCATCTCTGTACTAAAATTCATCAAAATAAGTTCTCTGCTAGGTGCGAAGGAGTTAGGTTTAATAAACTTACAGATGTGCCTGGCCTAATAAGGTAAAAAGTATCCAGTATATGCTCCAGGAGGATAAAAGGCAAATGTTTTGCTTATACAGGGTACCTTTTCCGAGTATGTTTAAAGTTAGGAAGCGATGAAATTTTACTAAACAGACTTTGCACTTTTCTTTTCTCACATTAACCTTAAATTGTCTAAACCTTCTACATTTCCTGAGTTGGTAACTTAGAACAGTGTCGGCGACTAGTTGTAATGACTCAACTTGCTCCGACTAGTTCGCAACTCCCGTAATTGGATTAATAGTCGTCGTTATAGATTTGGGGCTGTAATGAGCCGGTAAGACGGTGTTAGAGAAGGCGCATATTTTGGACGCTGCCTAGTTTTCTGAATAGGGCGGACAATGACCAAGTATGTCTTGGTATAGAAATTCAGATAGACTGCAATTTCCTTGTGGACGATGTTGTGCAAAGTCTAACATCCTCAAAAGCAAAGAATGTGCTAAACATTGTGCTCAGGCACATAAATGTTTGTCAAGTTTGTTTTGTTGCCTCTGAGAGGGCAGGGGTATCTGAATAGAATAGAATAGAATAGAATAATTTTATTTCAGACCGGGGTCCATAGGGTTAGTAACAATTTTTACTTAAATTCTATTGTTAGTAGGTAACAGACACATAAAATATACAATTAAATTTCGGTGTGAAGCCGCATCCACCTCCGCAACATCGGGGAATCCCACCGATCTGCGAATACACTGAGAATACTGTTGGTGCATCTGATAAGCTTGGTTCTGCCAATTTTGACGACACGGTTGGCGCAGTGGTTGAGCGATTGACTGCTGCGCAGCATGTCGCGGGTTCGATTCCTGCATGGAACAAATATTTGTACGACCTACAAGTATTTGTTCTGAGTCTGGGTGTTTTTCTATATGTATGTATTTACAAAAAAAAATGTATATAAGTACATAGTTTATCAGCCATCTCGTTACCATAACACAAGCATTAGGTTGCTTAGCTTGGGACGATATGGCGTTGTGTGAAATGCCCAAGGATAAAAAAAATATATATATTATATAAGATGGCGGTGAAGCTACAGAAGCAACAGATGGACCATACCGTCCACAGTTGGAAGGTTTGGCTTCCAAAACAAAAAAAGAACAAGTTTGATAGAAAGCTGCTTTTGTGTCACATCCCTATTAAAATCATCACACATATCATGACGATGCAATTCATACACATAATTTGGTTCTCGTAAGCACCACGACATCCGCCTCACAACCACTCATCCTCATCCATCAACAAAACAAAAAACTATCGCATAGGAATTTCACTTCCAAAAAACTTTAAATGAGCGACTTCCTCTCGTTCCATGGCACCCGTGAATTAGCGTCACGTCGCGGGCTAGCCCGTGACCCGTGACCCAGAGCCGCGAGTACGCTCAAACGCGCATTAATATTAATTCGCGTCATAACCGCGCGCTCGCACTACTGCTACATTCCGGATGTAATAGACGGGGGGTGAGGTGTGAGAGGTGCAGGGAACACAAGTGCTGTTGTTTCGGTAACTAAGTATTGTGGATAAGGTTGAGGTTTTGTTCGAGTGGCTGCAGGTAACGATTCTTGTATGCAGCACATGGTACAAATGAAAATATTTTAGCAGCTGACTTCTTTTTTGAATGGTCGCGGCTAAATTTTAGTCGTCGCACGTGACGATCATCAAGGGTAAGCAACGCTTTTAGCGAGAAAATCTGACATCCATTTTGCTCAATTACTGGGTTGTGTCGGTCAGTGAGGCCAACGATCTACGTTAATAAATACTGATACTCAGTTGCATCGACCAGATGAAAGACTAGAGTCATAGACAGAAGGGGAAAGACTAGACCGACATGAATAATGGTTTTTTGTATTACAGAGGACCAAAACAAAATGGACGATTAGCTACAAGTACTTGAACATCAAGCAGATCACAGAATCTATCAGCAGCAACTACGTCCATTGATAGTACAAGTCTACAGGGAAGTACGATCATGTTTAGCTGTAGGCGTTTATACGACCCGACACAGAATTAGGACAGCTCGCTAATTCTATGTAGTTGTAGTGGAGTACTCCAGGGAGCTGGATTTAGGCCCGTTTTGTTCGAACGTCCGATTGTCCGATCCAGTATTTTAACTCGTGTGCCATATGTTAGTGTTATGTGCACGTTTGTAACCCTTACTGGATGCACGTTGGAAGAGGGACGTATCACTCGAGTTTGGACATTTTTATGTCCACTGAACGCAATCAGGGGTAGCGCTGTGTTTACATAGTTCAGGTGAGGTGCATTTTTTCAGTTAATGTTATACTTTCTCAGCGGGTAGCAATCTAGTGTTAAACATAAACGCACACCTTTTCTTATGGTAATGGTATGGAAGGCAGAAATTATAGAGTGCTACCTGCTACGATCCTCACGTTGTTATGACAAAATGGCAGTAGATAATATGTTTAAAAACTGCTTCATAATCTTGAAAGGATATGAGAACAATATTATATTACTCAAATTCCTCTATTAACCTTTCAACCCTGTGAGTGGGAGTCGCCCATTGTTGTGTTTTGTGCAGCCGGCACGAGGCAGGAGGCGGAGGCGGCCGGTGCCGGCGGTTGTGCGAATCAATCGGTCAATGTTTGCACGCGAGTGTCCGACGCGGGCGGATCGCAATCCCGCTGTTTAGAAAAGTGATTCCCTCTAACCCGAGCGGCAAGCGAGCCATTTCTATTTTTATTTTTAAGCTACGAGTAAATTATTAATGTCCTATATATGAGCGCCTTCAAGGATACTGATTCAGGACTTAATTTATTTATGAATGGTCAAATCAACCTCATTTAAATTAATCTGCCCAAATATAATTCAAAATTGAACGAGCAAAAAATATTATGATCTATTTTCCAAGAATTTATCAACAAAAAAACTTTTTACAAAGAAATACAACCGACTTCCAAAAAAAACACAACAAAGTAAAAAATAACTTTTTATTTTTCACTTTTTAGTGGTACCCCACACCTAACAACACCACTGCAAAATCGCAGAAAAGCAAAAATACGCAATTTCGACTTGGATGACATAAAACTATAATCTAAGTAGACGAATTCCAGTTATTTCGATTTAAAATCTAAAGTTCGTAACCGATTTTCATAAAATTTAAATGGAACCAATCTGCAAGTATATCCTTTCAGATAAAATAAGAATTTTTCAAATCGGTTCATAATAATTGTCGGAGTTATGAGGTAACAAACATAAAAAAAACATACAACCGAATTGATAACCTCCTCCTTTTTGGGAAGTCGGTTAAAAACACACACAAAACTTCAAGACACTGACAGGTAAGAGTACCTCACTGCCTCCTATTACGCCAACAATGGTGGCCAGACAAAGCGCGCAAATTGCCTGCTCGAATTATACGCACTCGTTTAGCTAGCGATTTGGCAAACGCTGCACTCGCCGGCGATTCTTCACATTGTCCGCAATATGAACATCATGGCGCACAATAATGGCGCCGAGTTACCGTATTGATTTCGAATTAATATTGCTATTGTTGATAACAGGTTTCGATAAAATCAAGCCTGCACGTTTTATTGAGTCACCTCTGTGATACTCGAGTGTTTTAAGGGGAAAGACTAGTGTTAATTCCACTCCAATTTAGTTTTACATTTATACTGGATCAATATATCTTTCTAATGACTAACCTACACATTACAGCCATAAAAGAAACAGAGTAAAGGTTATGAAACAGCCATTAAACGAATGCGGAATTCATTGTATAAGCCCCTGTAAGACAAAAATGCGTTTATAATATTATGTAATTACCCTAAAAGGGCAAATTTACCCAGTCAGCCGTTACATAGAGAAGTTTGATGTATTGCCAAAGTAAAGCAATTGCAATACCCAGAGGTGCCATACCTTAAAATATAGTTACGATTGTGGGCAATGTAGAAAACTCGGTTTCAAACTATTGCGGATCTAACTTTTGCTCCTCTATAAAATAAAGACATAATCCAGTTTGGCAATGATATAATAAAAATAACTGGTCTTTTACTGGAATTACGGTTCCAAATTAATAGTCCAATTTGGGAAAAACATGAAAATATGTCATTGATTTAAACTTACGATATGACCGCAAACTACCGATCCGATATCGTTATGGCCACACGGAATCCGGAATGAATGCGGTTGGCTTCCAATTGGGTTTTTGAACACAAATATGAGTTTTATGAAATTAATCAGGGAATACTGTTTTTCCTACAAAGTTGATTTGATTTAACCCATTTTACTCTCATCAATGATTTATCAAACGTTCTTCCACACTGAATCCTTATACATACTGTCACACACATCACTTATTGCAAATGTAATGTTCAAGTGTTTGTGCCTAAACACCGCAAGCCTCAAGGATGCAATAAGGCAGTGACGTCACGTCTGAGTGGGGCATTAGAGTGGCGACACGTAGTTAATATGCAGCTCCCGGCCGGGGGGGTCTCAAGTGAGGGGGGTGACAGTGATGCCGGGATAATGCGAACAGGTGGGTGATAGTGCTAATGTTGAACACCGGTACTAATGTGCTGCCACGCTGTTAGAGTGGTGATGCGGTATACTGATGAACTGATTAGCTTTGATTCTGAAATGCAATGCTGCCTCGGTGTGCTTGTTTCTATATTTGATTTCGTAAGAGTTAACTAACAACATCATGCCTGTTTACGTAACATAATTATATCTGTGGATAAGCATGCAAAGTGTAAGAGATTAAACGTAAATCCAGAAAAGAGGTTTTTGTACCCATTATTGTAAACCGCGTATATTTTTTGTGTCCTTGTGTGGGTATAACTTCTTAAAATTTTCATTACATGCCCGGTCATGGAGAAATGGAATGGCGTGACATTTGCTTATTTCAACAGTCCATTACAGCTCCAAAGGCTCATAAAATCCTTGACCAGTTTATGACAAGTTATATTAGCACAACATGGCTAACGTAATCCTTGACCAGTCCAGTATCAAAATCCCCACATATTGATACTTAGGCTGTCGTATTTAATAACTGAGCTCATAATGAACAAGTAATTGCTCTCTAAATTGGGCTATAAACGGTGATGGTGTGTACACAGGAGTCACAGAAGGTTCACTCATATTGTTTACAAACATAATATGAGGAACTAGCTTCTACCAGTCTCTACGCCCGCGTGAAAATCTCGATAAAAATGACTTTCTAGCCTTATTTATGACTGCAGCTGTTCATAACTGTAATATTCTCCCTCAAAAGCAGTTCATAGGATCTCTTGTGTTTGGCTTAAAATCGAAAGAAATGAATTTTCTGCGCTATCGTTGTAATGCGGCTGCCCGATGAACGGTGGTCATTACGTGTAATAACCGAGGAGTTGCGGAACTTGCGATACCGGGCGCCGCTCGTTTGACCCACTCGAATTACCTATACATACATACAAACATACGTATTGTGTCGTGGAAAGTTGTTAAAGCACCTAATGGATCAACCATTGCTGCTGGTCTATGAGAAGCTTCCTTGGTGATCAAAATATATTATTACTATTACAACTAGCGACTGAACTGTGTCAGATATAATGCACAAACAAGGATAAAAACTAGCATCAGAAAAGATTCTCCAATTATCGCCACAATTATAACCTATTGCGAATTAACCATCATAAAAGCTGTAAATATTACTGGCACCGCACACCTGGATATCCAGAAAGGTCAGAAACACGTCATAGATCTAACAAAACAACTTCCGTATGACGTCACATGATCCAAAATAGCGTCTCATCCTGTCTCGTTGAGTGGCGGTCTATTTGTCACCGCAGCGGTTAAAATCTGGGGCGAGCGCGAGCGCATGACGAATGGTGGCCTGCCGCTAATTAATGTGCTAATAATCTTCGGAGACCAGCTCGGAAGTATTCCCTCATCAATCTACATTATGCGCCAGTTCGCGTGACTGAATTAGAGATGAGGGATTTTTCTTCGTAAGTGAATAAGTTAGTCGGGTTTCTTTGAACGAATTGATTGTTTGATGGACGTGAAGAGTTAATAATAAATGACGTAACAGTTATAGGAAGTCGACAAATTAAGGTTTCAATTATTGTAAGTAGTATGTGTGTCTATTATCCTTGCACAAAATATCTAACTGAATAGGCTTTTCCATGAAAACACCGATTTCCCTGTCACTGACCTCCCGACGTGTCTACCCGTGTAGCCGTCAGTTCAGTTTTTACAGCAATCATGTATCGCATAATACCAAAGTGAGCACTAACACGAAGCTACATGTGATGCTCACCGTTTCCAGCGAATTCGGATGCAAAGCCTGGTTGAACACTAATATCAGTCTAGCTTTTTCCCAACAATATTGGGGTTGGCTTCCAGTATAATCTTACCTCCACATCACAGTGACTGGATAACTCAATACCTCTTGGCAAAATTGTAGTCAAATTCTTTGGCTTCTGAGTACCGGCAACGACTGTCAAACATCTTCAAATGACAGCCGGGACCAACGGCTTAGCGTGTTTTCCGTGGCACATAGGAATCTCGCTATGTAATGGAGAGCTACCCATCTAAGGACCTAACTAAGCACGAGTCGCTTAACCTCGAAGATCGACCAGTGGAACTGTTATTTATTGGCCACGAGCTTTTGAACTGGTTGAAAATTAGTACAGAAAGATATTGGATACTAGCATGTGTATAGAACATACTTCGTACTACTCGTAAAGGAAAACCATATTCACATAAAATTCAATCCGAAAACGTTTGTACACCAGCTGTTTGTGTTTGACGACGTACAGATATTTGCAACAATATGCAGGATTCAAACTAGCTTAAAGTCGGATGGAGGAATATTGTCAGTATGGAGGCACAACCTGCATGCGACAGGGAGTTCTCTAGCAATATACCAAAATTCCCTCGCAATGCGAGTGTATCTTGCCCACTAAAATAAATTAGTTGTACAGAGTGCCCCACTACCATGGCTGAATACAGTGAATACATAATGTTCATATTAAGACTTTGTATTATTGCTATTGGTACTTAAACTGAAACTCACATCCAAGCCCCACCCTAACTATCGTTCCGTCTATCCCAAGACAATTTACGATCCTCTAAAACAGTGGAGTTCAAAGTGTATGACGAATCGCATCCCATCCCGCCATCTTGCAATTAATGCCGCGGTCGGAAAGCTGAAACATTGCCTCATTTATCAGCGCTGAGACTTCATAATTGCCTATGAACTTCCTCAGATCGGCCTTGAAACGTATTAGTGGTGCGGAAACTGTTACAAGTTTTCCGTTCAAAATTAATGGCGGCAGAGTTTAGAGTAATAGCAGTGTGTTTCATGTAATCACTTCAAATTCTGAAACTATGAGGACTTTACTCAGTTGGAAATTTGTAATCTGTGTCATTTGTCACAATCATAAAGAATGCAATTATTTATTGGTGGGTCACCTGAATTCCGCAGAGGACAATCCGCTGGAGCAGTAGTATTCCCTCGTCGAAATTTAGATCTCGGTGCCCAATCTCAACGGAGATTAGCCGAGTTTGCTGGAGATACTATAGCACAAGTGAGATTAATTGCAATAACCGGTGCGCCCTTTGTTCCTTTATTCTCATAGTGTGATGGAACGGCAACCCTAAACGACCGGGTGAGATCAAGCGGCTTGCTTTCTGAGGCACGGAGTAAATCTGTTACACCCAATAATTATTTTTCTCGACCTAAGTATTGAACCCAGTACCCCACACTCCGCAGCCACGCTCGCGACCACGAGGCGAGGATGCTAAACATTGTTTTAGAAACTAAATCACTACCCATTGTTGCCTACTAATGCAAATAAAGAAACCCAAAGTAAAGAGTCTCGTATCAGTTTCTCGCGTATACTAAATTCCTGTTGACGTGGAGCTCAGAGCAGGCCTAATCTGAGTCCAACTCGTTAATCAAAGGTATGGCAATGAACCAGTCGGCCGCAGCAGCCCCTGATTAACCGGCGCGGCGCCCCCCCCCCCCCCGCGGATCAGCCCAGCTGCTGCATCGGTGCAACTTATTTACGAACTTCCTTCATTCATCAAACCAGTTTGAGTTACTTTACTGAGCCGAAGTTCAAACTCATTAAGGGGGTGAATTCTTGTTTAAAGGACATTGTTCATCGCCCATACATCGTTCGCCTAAGAACCAACAGAGACGTGAATTTACTATAGAATCTGTGTTTTAAATAATGCATATGTTCGACTGAAACTAAATTAAAATCACGGACACTTTTCGGAATTGTAAAATATCCAAAATGATTTCGGATTTTGAGGTTATAAAACATACCAAACAATAGAAACATACCAAATGGACTAAGATCCCAGAGCTGCCAGACTTTTTATCTCACCAAAAAATGGTGTAGAGTAGTGTTACTATGTTCTTCTAACATACGAAAGCGTGGTAACTTAGGTCGACGGCCGATTCCCTGATATCAGATGCAAAATACATTACTTAAATCAAAGTGTCAACTGTCATTTCATCGACTGTCAGTGTCAATAGTGTTCGTGTCATACAGCGCTTTAATCGCTTTATTCTTTTTGTAGGTAACTAAAAATCTTACAGCGCTGAGACCGCTTTGTTTCATTTTAAAATAATGGCGCCGGGTTATAAAACCCAAGTGAGTTACTTTTTAAAATGGTTTCGTAATTAAAAAGTGTCCGTTCTATTCTAATCATTAAAATGTAATTTAAAAAAAAAACTAGGAATAATGGTAAAGGTTTCGCATGTGTTGATTCATAGGCCACTTTTTACCATGTCCAAAATCGGACTGTTTAATAGGCTGATGTTATTGATGAAATGCATCTCAGCTAATTAGACGTCAAAGGTTTAGTCTTGCTAGTTATGTAATTTTGTCGTGGAGTAATGAATGAATGGTCATATTCTATGGTTTCTAATTCATTGTCCATTCGGATGGATAGTGAAATAGGTAAGGCTCAGTGCAATATAACGCGGAACTTGAAAAGTTTCTTCTCTGCCAATTATGCATCATGCGAGTATTCTGTCAGGCCTTCATTTATCTATAGATACTTCCATTCATCCATACGATAAATAATGCTAAAGTTACTTTTGTCTCTCTGTTTATATTTACCTCTTCATGTGTTTCCCTTGGCAAACCTTCTGTCAGCTGGACAGATTTCCATGAATCATGGCTCACGGGAAGACTGTGTCATCGAGTAGGTCATAGTCATAAGATGCTTTCATCCCGGGGTATGTTCCCTTGGAATAAGTAGTCTTTCATATGGGTGAAGTCACTAGCAGCAGCAAGTCCTAAATTTCCTGTCTTTTGTCTGTGTCAACATCATCTGCCTAACCTTTTCCCTGCCTACCAGACCTCCACAACCCATTATCTGGGTAACATGGTACTTCCATGGCAAGACAGGCGTCCGATTTTGTCTGTGTCTGTAGCATGACTCCTAAAAATCTATGATTAAAATTCTCATCAAAACAAGATTATCAAATCTCTTGTTTCGTCTTACATTTTGCGCCATTCTTCCTGATACCTATTAAGCTGGTTGTACATGACGACATTAAACGCGCTTTGTTGTCACATCAGTGTCACGCCAGGGGCGGGGGGGGGGGGCGCGGAGGGTACATGTCTGCGCACAAAAGGGACAAGTGTCACGCGCCTTCTTTTGTTTCCGAAGACACTGGGATCTGCGGCCGACATGTAAACAACGCTTATAAAAGATAAGCAAGTATTTCCGACTCATACACGACACGTGTATTTTAATTTCGCATTATTCATATTGGACCTAAAGTGTGACTGGCATAACAATTGGAAAAGTGTTGTTACTATGAAAATCATCATTGTGTTTTCGTAAATGTAATTTCCCAGTAGCATACCGTCTGGTTAGATTGATTCGGGTGATGTAAATAGGATTACATAGAACAAGGCATTGTGTTGTTGTAATAGTGTTTAAAATCTGATAAACTTTTAGCTAAACCAAGTTAATTACGAAAAAGCTGCTAGGACATCAGTGGGCCAATTTTACTAATTTTCACATCTCAATCTCAAACTGTCAATAATGTATGAAAATTAAGGCTTTTTTGACAGTTTGTGATTGACATGCGAATGTGAAAGTTGTTTAAAAATTAGTAGAATTAGTCCTTAGATTGAGGTCTAACAAACAACTTTTCAATTTAGTTTGGTCGAGTGGATTAAATGACTGATAATTTAGGGGTACATCCCCAGAGCAAGAAAGTGACCTCTTTTAGTTCAGCATACAAGCTAAGTCCCTGGTTCTAAGCTATTAACCACTCAAGCTGTGTGAGGCTGGCATGTGGTCGTAACGTGGCTCGTTTGAGCTAATTCCGACGTAATGTGTGAAGTAAATACCCGTCGGTGGCAGCCCTGAGTCCCGGTGAGGAGGTAAATACTTGTCGGTGGCAGCCCTGGCTTCGAGACGAGCGAGTGTCGCCTTTGCGTTTTATAGGAAGACACGCTGGGTGGGATAGCTAATGCAGCTAAAGAGATTTAAGGGAAATGCGGATTTAGGAAAGTATTAATAGTTCAAGTTTTTTGGTACCTGAATGAAGCGACTTACCTTTGACTTTTAATGAAGGATGACAACTGCCTATTCATTGTGTAGACAACTAATTGAAGAAACATTTGAATAGTTTAATATTAGATTTGATTTGTCTACCTAAGCCCTAACTAGCTCAAACTGAGACCAGTGCCAATTCTACTAATTTTCACATTCACATCGCATTTCGCATCTCAGTCGCAAACTGTCAAAAATGTATGAAAATTAAGGCTTTTTTGACAGTTTGCGATAGACATCCGAATGCAAAGTTGTTTAAAAAATAATAGAATTTTCCCTAAGGTGCGAAGCTTTGCTTTCTTCTTTCATATGTAACTAAGTATTAGTCAACTCCGCGGTGTCTACGTCATCGCGAAAGCAGTACAACTCACAAACCTCTTCATGCATATTCGCCGCTTCACGGTGTGAGTTGTCCCTTGTTAAGATTTTCGTAACTACGATAAGACGTAATGACCTGAAGAACTGTTTGTACACCAAGTAGTAGTGACAAAGCTAGTGTTGGTAACAGTGCAGTCACGTGTCCATGATGCATGGTAATGTTCTTCATGTGTTTCCCCCGAGTCGCGCGGCGCCCACAAAGCCAGGCGTAATGTAATCAGCGCCACACCTGTCCAGCGCGTCCTCGGGGATGCCCTACATTGTTGTACATTGATGCGATTATTTGGTGCACACCACTGACACACAATTACATAATGTTAAACTTACATAATGTTAGGCTCCCGACGGCCGGGCGTCTACTACAGTTGCGGCGGCTGGGCATGAGGTATGGTGCTCCTCCTCGCGGTCCGCCAACTCCTTCGCTAGCCGAGCTTCGGTGCCGTTCAAGAAAGAAGCTAGCACGTTAATTAAACGACTGATTAAACCAGTTGGCTATGACAAATACTCCATAACTATACATAATCGTAGTCTTATTTTCAAGAAGAATTCCCAGAACTACTAATAATGGATAGAAAATATTTACATAGTTTAGACAGCAGAATACCTATCGTATTTGTTGAAGCTTGTAGCACTAATGTGCAAACATTCGCGCATTTCTTAGTAACAGAGTGGGTTGTGATTGTGACTGATACATTATTCAGGCAATTTGCTTTGTATGCAGCGTTAATAATAGTTTCTGTCAACATTGACGTGGAGCTCTGGGAATTAGCGTTAAATGTGTAATAGAATCTGCTTCAATATAACCCAGTCATTTATAGCGAATGTTATTGAGACGCATCCAGTCTGCCGATATAATACAAGATAATCTGTTAGTCTGCTGAGAGCCGGCGTCAAAGCTGCGTCGTGCAGCCGAAGTTGCTGGTGTAGTGAATAATATGTAACGCCAAGTCTGCAGCTAACTCAAACTGACTGCATCGACTCGCAAACTTTGCAGACGTGTATAATTCCAGATCAATTTAGTGAGGGGCGAAGTTGACACTTCTTTAGTTGTCGACAAACTAAGTTTGTCTTCAAATTCGAGTACTGAATATAGTTTTCTCATAAATTGATTAATTGACTATAATTAATTTACTGAGAGCCTTTGAAAAACTGAGTAAAAAACAACGTCACCTTTTCTGAAATTATTTCCAGACAAATGCACTTTCAGCAAATTTCCATTCCAACAATCACGACACAAATAATAACTCCTACCATTGCTTTAAATCACATTCCGACATATTTTTATGTTACAGAGAGAATAAATTACATTTTTACAAAGGAAATGAAAGCTAACAAAGAATACAAAACCGCATCGGTCTAGATAGTACTCTGTGCCGCTTCGTAAAAAAAACAAGCTTGTGCGCGTCCTGATATTCGTTTATCCAACATGCCTTTATCTTTGTTGTAACTGACGCTTTTAACAGACATCCGTGTCATTTCAATTTGTTCTGCATCTGTGAACATGGCATCTATCGATGTTTAATATGAATAATGGTTAACGTCGGTTAAACTGAAAGAATTCGACCTTTGCCTAGATATTATTTGAACCGAAACAGACAAACGAGCAGAGTCTTTCCGATCAATTTCTATAAAAATCTTTGCCCAGCGCATAGAAACGCATTTGATTTAAATTCGGCAGCAATTAATTAACATTTCAAGTGTAGTTAGGTGTTTCTGCAAAGTAATTAGTCTATTTTTGAGCTCCGCGTGTTCAGGCCGGTCGATCATTTAGTTTCAGATTTTAGTTAAATCGGAGTCCCAAAGTATTATTATTTTTATCATTCAATAAACATTTGCATGTGTGCTTAATGTTTTCAGTACAAACAGGGCTTAACGTAGAAAGTTATAATTATTTAGTTGTTGGGAAAGTACTAGTACTGAAGTTAATTTTTGAGTGGAAATTTCTGCTTCGTTAGCACTGATATTCTAATTATATTCCTGTTATAATTCAGGGATATTTTAATATTATGTACAAATGAGTTCCTGAGAAATTTTTTCCACCATCAAAGATACAATGGTGTCAATTTCAAGGTCTAACAAGAATTGTGACTAAATTAAAGTAACAGTTTACTGAAATAAATCAATTTGTCACCGCTGGTTTCATATAACGCTATTTTACAGAGCCAGACAAACATTTATCTATACTAATATTATAAAGAGGTAAAATTGTTTGTAAGTTTGTAAGTTTGTAAGTTTGTATGTAGGGGGTAATCTCAGGAACTACTGGTCCGATTTGAAAAATTGTTTCACTGGTAGAAAGCTACATTATTCGTGAGTGCTATAGGCTATAAATTATAAAGATATCATGCATATTACTCGAACTATCTCAATTTTTGTCTATCCAGGCGGAAAAAAATAGCTCTTACAACAGAGTTATTTGCGTGCGCTGCCTTAACAGTTGTATATAATTGAAAACAATGTATGGCAACCTGGTCCGCCTAAAATAGTTCTACAAAAAAGTCCGCGGCACCATATTTCTATCTTTTATATTTTAGCAGATATAGTAGCTTTTATGTGTTAAAAAAAGTATTTTTCGACGTACTTATCTTTGGACGATTTTTTAAACAACAAAATATTAAACCTTATCGAAAAAAATGTTTTTATGATCACAAGAACATCATAGAGTATGTATAACAGTATGTCAATTGGTTGAATAGTTTCGAAGATAATATAAAATTACTAAATCGCAAAACGCCGCCCGCGCCGTCCATTCACGAACCACGTTAGAACATGCTTTGTACGGACGTTTTATCCATTTAAGATTTTCCGCGGATTAATGACCCTCTCCAGTTATTATTTAACTTTTGTCGTTTGGTAGGTGAGTTGTACGTAGTTGGTTGAATGTTGTTGGTCTTTAAAATTGTTTTGGTTGCTCGGTTTCTCAAAACAAAATTACAATATTACTTCGTTCTCATTCTTCGAGTTCGAAGCTGTGATATTTCTGTTTTTGGGATACCGGACAGTTTCAGCGATTGTTTATCATGCCTAAAAGGATATCACAACTTTTCCGTCAGACATCCCAGACATGAGACAAGAGCAGCTCGAGTACGCCGTACGGAAGAGCCTCTCGAGGAATAGAGAAAATATTTCGCAAGCACGCGCTGGGAAATCTAGCTCCGAGCGTTCACAGCGGCTTGCTAACCAAAGCTGGAGAACACCGCAGGTCCGTGCTCGGGAATCTAGCGCTGAACGTGCACAGCGTCCAGTGATTTAAAGCAGCATGTCTCTGCAACAAGGGACAGGGAGTCTAACGCTGAGCGCTCGCAGCGGCTCGCTAGCCTAGCTACATACATATTATTATGCAATAAAAACAAAACCCTCCTTTTGACCGTCAGGAAATAAATCATAGCAGTCAGTACTAACCGAACCACACTCATAATTTCATCACAAGTTAAAATGTTTACCGCCCAACGAAGTGGGCACGGGTCAGCTAGTATTCATTATTTTCAGAAGTGTTTGTTTGCGATGCACTTCATAACTCTTCTCTTATGTCAGCGGCAGCGCGAACCATGAATAATATTTGGTCTCGTCCAACATACTTATATTCTAATAGAGGCAACATTTTCTCATCAGCTCGTCCGGCACGTGCCGGCGCCGCGGCGCGCCGGTCCGTCCGCTCCGACCGCGCGGCCGGCACGGCTGCGGCTCTTTATTACACCGTCACAATGTATTAAATCTCACGTCCCTCACTAATTTATGACGACACCGTAATGTTAGCAAATTAAACGCGTTCTTACTTGTTAGCGTAAGACGTGACGACTTTGTTCTAAGACAGAAGTAACTCTTGTAATGGCTCTTTTAGCATTAAAGTTGGTTTAATATTAAAAGAGCCATTACAATATGACGTTATCTGAAAGGTCTCAGGTGACATATCAAGTCTTTTTCAAAAGGAATTTTGGGGTAAATTAAGAATAACTGCTATGATAAATGACTAGAGCTAGAGGTTACGAGGCACCTACATATTTATGAACTTGAAACACATTGGAGTGTCGTATACCTATTCAACCCTACAATGTGTTCTCTTATGAGAACAATTGGATTATTCGTCCGACCATGTTGCTAATTCAACTGTCCAATAGGTAAGTGATGACTCTGTTTCTATTGCACTACGAGGTGATTCGATTTCTTTCTGTTTCGCCGTAACCATAGTTTATGTGTGTGAGGCAGGTTCATTTGTTGTGCTGCTCGAACTGAACTTAGCTGTGGTGGCGGTGGCCGGAGCCAATGCAAGATGCATTGCTGTGCTTCAAGTCGCGTAGTACAGAAGCTGTTTGTTGCATGTACATACCTGGGGACCAGTACAGTCAATTTATTTTTGCATGTATTTGTGTTTTATTTACTCATTTTCATCTAAATGTTCCATGGAGATCTATGTTTTAGGACCTTGCAAGCAGTTTTCGACTAACTATCTGAGACATTTGTAATTCACAAATAGCTAGAGTGGAAGAATGGTTTCATTGAAATAAATGATTTAAGTCTGAATCCCTCAGTATGCAGAATTCAGAAAAACTTACTTCTTCCTACTAAAATAAATTCGAAAATTTGAGTGGCTGGGTGTTTGTGACTCAATCATGCCAAAACGGCTGAACGAATCTGAATGAAATGATAATTTGGTACAGAGATTGACTGTAGTCTGGAATAACACATAGCTAGGTTATTTTATCTTGAAAGTATGTTTCCTTGGGATAATTTCGGATATTCTCACGGGTGAAGCCGCTGGCAGTAGCTAGTTAAATTATTCTCTAGTATTAGTTATTGAGGCTATTGGTTGTTTTTGACATCCACTTTGTCAGAATCAATATTACATTTTGCATAATAACAGGGTATTATAATTTTCAATTCAACTCCGTGAATTTCACTGACACGTATTTTGAGAGCTAATCCCGCCATTGGAGCGCGATTGTCCAAATAAGATTGTTAATTAATTTCAACGTACTAGGAACCTGTCGTCGCTAAAATTAAATACAGTAAAATTTAGTTTCATATTTTTATTCCTTTGATCGTTTCAACGGTCTTTGAGGCAACCAGTTTTCTTGTACTTTTTGGTGGATGCCCGTGGTGTGGATAAAAGTTGGCCTGATAGTTCAGGTTTTTTATTTAGACATTTCCTCGTTGCCTAAAGTTTTTCGAGAATTTGAAAGCTTACTGCATCAAGTTATTAAAATTCCCCGGCAGTGCTCGGCTAGCGTGTTTACCGACACGCGACTGATGCCGCCCAGGCGAAGGAATTTAGCCAATAAAGCTTTTCAGCAGCGCACGCACTCTATAAATTTAACCCTTTTGTTCGTTTTCAAATTATCTATATACTAAGTAAGTGTGTATATACTCTGAAAGTATGAGTTACTGTGAGCTACCTTTTTGATATATTGTGCGGTGATAGCGATCGCCCGTATTTTGAGAGCTATTGTATAAGTAGGTACAGTCGAACAAGCTGTTCAGTATACCGGGAAAAGTTCATGTTTCCTGTACTTACTAGAAGAGCTACAGTACAGCAAGAATAAATCGTTGCCATTCCTCACCTTTCATCCGTTGCCACCTTACCTACGACGTGACGACCATGACCACTCTGCCAAGAGTGTGACGACGAAGAAGAAGAATAGGAATCTACCAAACTCTTGGATTAATTTGTTATCAGACGGTCGCGTCACATCTGTCTATTGAAGCTTTTAAGCTTGTGTATAATATTTACATTCACAACATTATGTTGCTGTAGTTCTCAAGTTTCAGTCTGTCGGTATACCAAATAGTTAGTTCGACTGTCCATTCCTACCTGTGTACTCTGTGTAGTTGTGCCGCGTGTATAGGGGCTCGCAAGAGGTGAGTAGGCTTTGTTAGGGGTAGTGCCACAAACAAACAACAACAGCATTATATGTGATACTCATGGGAGTTGCGTTGTGCGTAGCAATTATAATTGATAACATCGCGCGTGTTTAATCAGCAACAGTTACCTTCTCATATTGTTATTTCTACAATAATTGGTTACGGCCAAATTTTCATAATAGGAGTCTGCGCACGGGCCCATTTTGATGGTTAAGCAAAGCTTACCGAGGTCGATCTGTGGATAGGTGATCATCTCAACATACCGTGAGTCTTACTCTGAAAAGCTCGCTAATTTCCGGCTATCACTTTTAGATCTTCGGCATGCGATACGGTTAGTCAGAAGCTAAAGTCTAACACCAGTCTTGACAAAAAGTACTGTGGTGCCGAGATACTGGGTTGTTGGGATCAGATGAGCAGCTCTATATAAAGTGCTGGTGTTCATATGAATCCAATTTGACGGGAAGCCGATCCCAATACACAACAGGCAGATAATACAGAACGGTGGCTCCATTTCTTGAGCGAATGACGCATATGTATGTACGGTCGGGAATGTGACGAGTCAGGAAGTAGCCGGTAATCTCAAACAAAAGATATGTTCATTGTACTCAAGACCAAACCCAATTCAATCGAATTACTAAATAAAATGAGCAAAATTATAGCTAGGTACCTATACTTGTTGTTATCCAGATAATAATTTATACATTTAATTCCTGGTATTGCCTGTCACTATCACAATTCCTGAAAATAAGTACAAAAGCAACAAAAAATCATATTTTGTCATTTCTATGATCAAAAAACATCATGTTGTTAATTAGCTCGCCGTCATAACTCGACAGTTTGTCCAATCAACGTTCGTTTGGAATAGAATTCAATCTACGGAACACTTGCAGTTTCGTAAGTGACAGTTCAATCAACGATACGACTTTCCACAGGGTGTTATTTTCGACACAAAATTATAATCACAAATAAAAGTTGTAGGTAATACTCATTGAAATGAATTTTCGTGAAAGTAAATACCAAGAATATTTATAATAATTCCTATTGCGGTCACTTATTTTGTAGAAATATCACAATCACAAGTTACATTGATTATGAGTTAAACTGAATTAAATAGTTTTACAATAGGTTACTTCTAGGCAAGCGTGCTCTACTTTAGACCGCATCATCACTTAACATCAGGTGAGTTAGCGGTCAAACGTATGCCTATCAATAGTAAAAATAAACAATCTTAAGGCTAATTTGAAAAAGTATAAGGGTGAATCGCAAACTGTCAAAAAAGTCTTGCGACTGAGTTGTGAATGCGAAAGTTGCTTAAAAAATAGTAGAATTGGCCTTCTGGTGTAATAATTTAGTTACGCGTTAAAATAACTAATAACAGTAGGTTAAACGGTTTAACTCATGGTTAAACAGCCGTCACAGGGATTCCTGACAGTTTAGCTTCGTAAACAATACACCTCAGTGCTGTAGAATATATAGGTTTGATCTATTCTTGAATACGTTCCTGAAAGCCAACCCAACCCCCAAAACCTAGTATATTTATATTTTTAAAGCTCTCGTTTTCGATGATGACCAGCTACTGTATTGAACACTAAAAGGGTCAAATCGGGAACATCACTTTATAATATTCGTCCTAACCTCCCTGTATAAACAAAGACAGGTAATGTTTGGTCGTAAACAGGCCTCCACCCCTAGGGAGGGGTGATAAACAACTAAAACCTATTACGTCAAGAACTAATAAAGGGATTATCTGCAGTCGCGGGCGCGGGGGTATTATCTATAGTCGCGGGGTTATTAGGTACCCGATGGCTGGGGTGTTACTCGATCTAAGAGAGCGAGATAGTGTATCTGTTGTGATGGAGGACGGGCGAGTTCAGATGGTGACAGTAGATTCGCAAGTTTGGGGTTGTCGCTTTTGTATGTGATACCTATTTGTATTTATTTTGGGGAGTGTGTGACGGAATTGCATAATTAAATTCCGCCAAGCCCGTTCCATCATCAGACCACAAGACGTACAGCGACGCGCCACCGGTACATGGTGTGTTCATCATGTACCGATGGCGCGTCGCCGTACGTCCCACCTATACGCACAAAACGTTTTGGGAATACATTCATTGTGCGTACAGCTAAGGAGTGGAATTCCCTGCCTGAGTCTGTGTTTCCTGATAGGTACAACCTGGGTGTCTTTAAGTCAAGAGTGAATAGGTTACTTCTAGGCAAGCGTGCTCCATCTTAGACCGCATCATCGCTTAACATCAGGTGAGTGGTCAAACGTACGCCTATAAATAGTAAAAAAAAAATTGGATGAAAGCATCAATGATCTACATTTGTATTATTTAATTCTAGTTAAATTATTAGTTTTAAACATTAATTGTACCACATTTGAATGTTCACTTGCCTCCAAACGGCAAAAAAAAAACAAATAATTCCATCAATCACTTTAGACCACACTTCTACAGAAAACATACTTTTAAAATAATCTCCCAAACGGGCTTAATGAATCACACTCAAAACAAATACAAACATCATCCCGACACTCTACACAAATTTTAGGCAATGGCCAGAAAGGACAAGTATTACATTTATGATTTAAAAAATGCTACTGCGTGTGAATCATTACAAACACTACAAGAAATAGACAATATTCAGCTTGCTGAATCAATCACATGCAACTGTGCAGATCTTGAGAAACATAAAGTCATACAAAAAAATGATTTTACCATCGTTTCCCAGAATATCAGAGGCATTTGCTGTAATTTCGACGACTTTTTACTTACATTGTCTAGTCTTAAGTTTGAAACTGACACCATTATATTAACGGAATGCCAACTTAACTTAAATAAACCTGTACCACAACTTGATAATTACAGTTGCTACTATACTACTAACCTTTTAAATAAACATGATGGAGTCGTTGCGTATGTGAAAAAAACTTTAAAACATAAAGTTACGGAAGTTAAGCTCTTACACGCATCTTGTCTTCAAATCGAGGTACTGAATAATATTATCTTTGGTGTACATAGGTCCCCTTCAAATTTGAACGCAGATATTTTTATTGACTCTTTAAGTTTACATTTGGAAAAACTAAACGTTCAAAAAAGAAACATTGTCATTACAGGGGATATAAATATTAACTTAAGACTCAGGGAAATTGAACAACACTACGAACACAAAAATAGAGTATATTACCTTACTATGTTATCGTCTTACGGAATTCTGGCCGGGCATACATTGCCCACTAGAGGGATGAATAGTCTTGGTCATTGTATGCTAAAAATTAATCCGAAAAAAGTAACTGCATTTATAGCTATCTTATGCACCACCACCACAGACCACTATACCACCAAAATTCAAAAATTCAAAATTCTAAATTTTTCAAAATTCAAAAATTCAAAATTCAAAATTCAAGCATTTATTCAATTAAACCATGTACAGGCACTTTTGAATTGTCAAGGTCGGTCGGTCCAAAAAGTTGAAGCTATTTGCACGTTCCAAAGCGTAGATCTCTATGGAGAAGAACGTGCAAGAAACTCCACGGACACTCTTTTAAAAATAATATTTGTTTACAAAGATTTATTTACATCGGGTTGACATTATACATACATGTGAGAACGATGTAAAAAACGAGCAGGATAAAAGCGTCCGGAATAAAAGAGGAACAATTCAAAGAAATAATTAAAATTAACCATGGCAGCTAAGAAATGACCAGTCCCGACTGACGGCGCCCGTTCACGAACATGACGCATGCGCCAGCACCATTCGGCTCAACCATTTTGAAGGGAGCCAAATGATCCAACGCATACGCCACCATCAGCTAGACTTTTGAGTGAGCATGACACTCCCAACCGCCAGGGTACATTCAAGTCAAAAACATACCTAAAACTGATAATTAAAGTTAAAGGTACACAGTACTCACACATGTGCTGTTAATGGCTGAAATTATACAATGCTTAGTAAGTTGATTCTAACAATGCAAATTTTTCTTACAATCTTCAGCCGGTCCAACAATGTTTCCGAACTATTTACAGATTAGTTTGGGCTCCCTAGTGGCTGTGGAGCAGGACCAGCATTCAGCCAAGCATTTTTATCTTCAATATAATCCCCCAACTTATAATATGCTTGCCTGCATAGTGTGCGTTTAATACAAGACTTGAATTTCGTCTCATTTAGTTCTAATATATGGGGAGGTATCTTATTATAACATTTTAAACAGTACCCCATGAAAGATGAGGCTACTTTAGCCAGTCTGAAGCCTGGTTGAACTAACTGGTCCCTATTTCTAGTACTATAATTATGTCTCTCGCCTCTTTTACTAAAAAGATGTAAATTCTTTCTGACATACATAATGTTTTCGTAAATGTATTGACAAGGTACCGTCATGATGTTAATATTCTTAAACAGTTCCCTGAGAGAATCGCGCCGGCGGAGATTATATATCGCTTTGATGGCTCTTTTCTGCAGAATATAAATAGACTCGATGTCTGCAGCCCGTCCCCATAGTAAAATACCGTAAGACATGATACTGTGAAAGTAACTAAAATATACCAGTCTCGCGGTATCGACATCCGTTAGTTGGCGGATTTTTCTAACAGCATATGCTGCTGAACTTAGCCGTCCGGAAAGAGATGTTATATGAGGGCCCCATTGTACCCTGGGGTCAAGCGTAATTCCCAGGAAAACCGTTTTATCGACGAATTCTAGTTTTTCCTTGTTCAATAATATGTCACAATCACTGCTTTTGACATTAGGTAAGGCAAATCTTATGCACTTTGTTTTCTTTTCATTTAGAACTAAATTATTCGCCGTGAACCAATTTTGGACTTGCATTAGGGCATTATTTATGTCATTAACATTGTTCGTCCTTCTATTTATCTTAAAAATTAAAGAGGTATCGTCAGCAAACAACACCATATCAAGATTTTGTTGCAATAAATAAGGTAAATCATTAATATAAACCAAAAATAAGAAAGGACCCAAAATAGAGCCTTGGGGGACGCCCATTTTTACGTTTAATCCCGACGAATTGACACCGTTTATGTGAACTAATTGCTGTCTATCATTCAAATAAGATTTGACTAAGTTTAACGCTGTTTTGCCTAGTCCGTAATGCCCGAGCTTCAGGAGTAATGTATCGTGATCAACACAATCAAACGCCTTAGAGAGATCACAAAAGACACCTATGGCATCCTGTGCGTCCTCCCACGCATTAAAGATATGCTTTAGTAAGGTGACACCAGCGTCCGTTGTACAACGTCCTTTGGTGAAACCATACTGTTTATCATGTAAGATGTTATTCGTGTTAAAATGACTGAGCATCTGATTTAGCATTACTTTTTCAAATACCTTACTAAACACTGGCAACACGGACACTGGTCTATAATTATTGGTGTCTTTACTATCCCCAGATTTAAAAAGTGGTATCACTTTACTGAATTTCATTAGGTCCGGAAAGACTCCTTGATCGACACACAAATTAAATATTAAAGCTAAGTACGGCGCTACAGTCTCGATAATTGAGGTACAAACCTTGATAGACAATCCCCATAGATCTTCGGTCAATTTAATTTTGATTTGTTTAAAAGCTTTTATTACTACTATGGGGTTTATATGTTTAAAATTAAATTCAGTCGCGCAGGCTGATACGTGTGCCTGTAATAAATCAAAAGCAAGCGAAGGCGAGGAATTTAAGGCTTCAGTAGTTTTAACAGGGATACTTGTAAAGAAATTTACAAATTCTTGAGCAACTTCTTTGTCATCGCTAATAAGTCCGTGAGGCGTCTGCAATCTGTAATCAGTGTTATGTTTTTTGTTCCTATTTGTTTCATTATTTATAATTTTCCAAACCGTTTTTATTTTATTGTCTGCTGTTTTTACCTTATTGCTTATGTATAAAGCCTTAGCTACCTTACAAGTATTTTTATAAATTTTGGAGTAGGTAGATACATACTTATTAAAAGTTTCAGTGTTAATAAAAGGCTTAAGGCCATACAACTCATAAAGTCTATCCCTACTTTTTCTGAGTCCTTTAGTTGCCCAGTCACTAAATAAAAACTTAGGGTAGATAGTTTTAGTTTTATTTTTAAAAGTATTATTGAATTCTGTTTGGACTAAAGAAAAAAAATCTGTATATAAAATATTAGCACTGTTCACTGTACAGTTCCAATCACTTAACTTCCCAATTAAAGTACGGTTAAATTTATTTAAATTACCGGATGTTATTGGTCTGGTTTGTATTTGCACTTTATGAATTGGTATTTTGGACTCAAAAGATACCAGTAGCCCGCTGTGATCAGAAGGGAGGTAATTTACAATGGCTTTCTGTAAGTAGTCGCCAGAACAAAAAACATTATCAATACATGTAGCAGTAGTTGTAGTTGTACGGGTTGGTTCTATGAACACATTAGACAAATTGAACGATTTAAAAAGATTTAATAATCTACAGCTATCTGAATTGTTTTCTAAAATATTTATATTAAAGTCTCCACAGATAATTACTAATTTATTACCAGTCGCAAGTTTTGCCAATACATCTTCCATCACTGACTCAAATATAGAGTAGTTCAGATAATTAGGGGGTCTGTAAACGCACACTATGACATGCTTATCTAGCTCAACACAGGATAGTTCAATGTTATGTTCAACAGACAAGTTAACTATGTCTTTACGAGTTTTAAATTGAATACACTTTTTGATTAAAATTAGTGAGCCCCCACGTAACATTGACTTTCGGTTAAAAGAACTTCCCACACTATAATTCTCGTAATTAATCAACATTTCAAAATCCTTTAACCAATGCTCAGTGAAACAAACTATGTCAAACATTGTTTTTTCTAAAAATAACTCAATTTCCAGCTGTTTTGAAGAAAAACCTTGAATGTTCTGATGAAATAATTTCAAGGATTTCTGCTTAGCCCCTTTATTGCAATTAGCTATGTGAGAGCAAGAAGATACCTGGTTTAGGGTAGATGTAACTATACTGATATTGGTATCCTCTGTTGTCGTACAAACTAGTTTAAAGGAACATCCGGAGTGAGCCCCACGTCTCCCATGCCATCACTAGGCACCAAGATCTTGCTACTTGCAGACTCCACATTAAAAGAATTGTCCATAGTGACACACGGATTCTCCTTCGTACAATTATTGTAAATAATTATAGCATTAGTGCTACAGTTAACAATGTCCACCAGTACATTAGTATTATTACTAATATTTGCAGTGTTAATTATAGTAGAAGACGTTGACATACTACTTATTTCTGAGTTTATATAATATGCTAATAGGCTTGCTATTTGATGTCTAAACCTAATAGGCAGATACACTGTATCCCTAGTCGACTTTAACTTATCAACATATAAGTTAATGTCCAAAAAAACAAGTTTGTCACTGTAATGACTAACTAAGAAATGTAAATGCTTGTTAAGCATGTGAATATAATTATTTTGTCTATTTGACAATTTTTCAAAATATGGGAAAGCACACAGTATTATTTTGTTGCAATTTAACTTTAACATCTCAGTTACAGAGTCAGTTATTTGTTCTTTTTTTAAATTTGAACTGTTACCTATAAACACAGTAATATTGGTTTCTGGTTTATATACATATCTTGTCACTGATTCCATTATTTGTTTGAAGTTTGACCCAGGTATACAATAATTATGAGTACAATAGCTGAGATTGTTATTTAATAATTTACCTAAACCTCTTCCTATACTATCTGAGAACATAACTGAATGAACACTATCATTACTATTATAAAATGGAATGCTAGAAGTCTCAGGCTGGTCCACTTGACACAAACCTTGTTTAACATCCGCTATCACACAGTCAGCTTGGGCCGGGTCCTCCGTAGCCTCAGGCTGGTCAGAACTTAATTTTGGTACTGTCTGACAGGTACACTGACACATCACCAACTTATTTGCAGCTAGGATGTGTTCTTTAATTTGTAATTGAGAACTCACATATTTATTATAAAGAGAATTAAGTCGGTCCTCAAGTACCTGTATTTCAGTTTGAAGGCGCTGTGTATCAATTTCATAGATTTTTTTACTATCCTCCAATTTAATCTGATAATTATTTAATTTATTAATAAGGTGAACACGTTCTTTCCTCAGTGGAATATTTTTGGAAAAGTGTTTATGTTGCTTTCTGTACCGATCACATTTTTTTATTATTCTATTAAGCTTTGCATATTTTTTTATTATCTTATGACTAACTTCATAGCTATTATTTTGTTTTAAAAGGGAATCTTCAGTTAAGTCAATAGTAGGTATAGCCTGAGGGTTACAATTTGAATGTAATAATTCATTATATAAATGGTTTGTTTCCCTAACCTGGGAACATTTCAATTCATTCTGCAACTTAAGATTATGACTATGAGCATGTACCAATTCATCTTCTAGACTCCTAACCTTACTTAAAGCCTCCTCATATAAGTTACTACAGTTTTTGAAACTGTCCGTGACAACCCGCAGTTGGTCGCGTTCATCAACAACATCTTGGTATTGCTGACTAAGGTCTACCAGCTCCCGTTTTAGGCAAGTGTTTTTCTGTACCATTTTCATTACTTCCTCTTACTTTCTTTAGCAAAACTAAAGGACAAAATAACTCCAGATAAAATTAAAACAACTATAGACTTTAACAGTGCTCTCCTATATTTGCAGAATAAAAATTTTGCTGAATTTCTATTTATTGATGACCCAAGTACAGTTATAATCTCTTTAATAGAAAAAATAAATGAATCTTTGTTTGAAAATACACGCACTATAACCATACCAAGTAGTAAACGTTTATTAAAACCCTGGATTACTCAGGGTATTTTGAGATGTATTCGGAATCGTAACGCGTTACAGAAAGAGACACAGAATGATCCTCGCAATGAAATTGCCAAATTGACATATACGCGGTATAGAAACTACTGCAATAAGCTTATTAAAAAATTAAAAAGAAAATATTATAGGGAACAAATTACTGACGCTATCAAAAACAATAGGCTTCTTTGGAAAAATATAAAACATATTACTTAAACTAAAAAACCACGAACAGAGAACTTAGAACTGTTGCACGTTAAATCATCTCCCACAGAATCCGCAAACTTCATAAATAAATATATTGCAAGTATAGGCAGAGATCTGGCCCAAAACATAGCATCTGGTACTAACTTAATTAGTGGACTCGTAAATAAATCGCCATCACACATAAGCTCAATGGTACTTCTGGAAACTGATCAATCCGAAGTTTGTTCTACGCTTATGAATCTACGATCTGGCAGTGCCCCCGGGTGGGACAATATACCCACTTGCTTCTTGAAACTTGCAAAAAACGAAATTGTACCAATAATCACGCACCTTTCCAATCTATGTTTTCAAAAAGGTGTTTTTCCAGCCCCATTAAAAAAATCCATTATTACACTTGTATATAAGGGTGGTGATAGAGACGATGTTAACAATTATCGACCTATTTCTGTTTTAACTGCAATATCAAAAATTATAGTAAAATTGATAAATACTCGCCTCTTGCAGTATCTTAATAGATATAATATTCTGTCACCTTCTCAATTTGGATTTAGGCAAAAAAAGTCAACTGAAGATGCTGTTATAGCACTAAGTTCTCTTGTAACCGAACAACTCGGAAACAAATGTATGGCAGCCTTTCTTGATCTTAGAAAAGCCTTCGACACCGTCTCTATCCCCATTCTTTTACGCAACCTAGATGCTATTGCAGTTCGTGGAATGCCACTGGCTCTTTTCAAGGATTTTATCTTTCTGGAAGAACACAAAAAGTGAAACTTAAGAAATTGCTGGTGAGGACGCAGATGTATCATACGGCGTACCACAAGGTAGTGTACTTGGACCTACACTTTTTTAATTTATATTAATGACCTTGCAACATGAGAATTAATAATACCAAAGTTTTCTCTTACGCCAATGATACAGCTATCGTCTTCTCAGGAAAAACATGGGATGATGTTAAAAATAGTGCAGAAGAAGGGCATGCTCTTGTTGCAACTTGGTTAAAAACTAATCTGCTCACCTTGAACACAAGCAAAACTAACTTCATCTGTTTTAATATTTATAATCAGTTTCAACCAGACAAAGAATTTAATTTAAGAATCCACACGTGTGACAGTACTAAAGTCGGAACTTGCTGCAATTGCCCTACTATCCAACAAGTTAACCAAACAAAATATCTGGGAGTGATTATTGACCAGCGTCTTTCATGGCATCCTCAACTAGAACAAGTCATGAGTAGAGTACGAAAACTCATATGGATTTTTAAAGAGCTGAAATATATTTTACCAAAGAAAATAGTTGTAAATAAAAACAGTACTGATAAGGAAAGGAATCTGATAAATGAAATTTATGTAGCTTTGGCCCAGTCTGTTTTGGTGTATTGTATAACTGCATGGGGTGGAGCAACGAAATCTAGTTTTTTAGAATTAGAACGCGCTCAAAGAGCGTTACTTAAAGTGATTACTTCAATAAAAAAATTTCTCCACTGAGAAGCTTTATAAATTATGTAATCTGCTCTCAGTGAGAAAATTGTACATCCTTCATATCATCCTTAAAACGCACAAAGAGGTACCATATGATCCTCAAATTCTAACTAAAAGAAATAAACACTACATAGTAAACGTTCCCACCAGTAAAACAGAATTTGCCAGCAGACAATATAAAAAACGCTCAGCCTTTTTATACAACAAAATCAATAAAGCAATGTATATTTACGATAAAAAAAAATTTGAGTGCAAAAAAGAATTAAAATTTTGGTTACAAAATTTAAAATATGATGATACAGAATTGTTTTTGCAACGTGTGACTTAATACACTTAGCACACACCACACCACACACACACACACACATAACACACACCACACACACACACACAACACACACTCAACTACATTTGATCGTGGTTCTTTTTGTATGTAGATTTGATTTTGGTTAATTATTATTATTTTTTTTTCCCTTCTGTTTGTTTTTTCTTTTGTTTATCTATTTGGTTTCTTATGTTATGAAGCTATAAGTTTATATTATAAAGGAAGAGCGGAGCATTCAACTACAGGCATCTCCCATGCCTAAATGGAGTCTCCTCGACATGCAATGTAACCTGAAATGTTTTGAAATAAAACTTATTATATTATTATTGTAGCAAGTAGAGTAAGAGCACCACATGTGACCCTTCTTCCTAAATCAACCAAAGCAGATAGTTTTTTAAAATTATCCCGGACTTTGTGTTAGGGTAAATTTTTCCCTTCTGGCTTCACTTGACAACATCATAGAGATATGGTAGATCAATTAGATTATCCCTTAATTAACGTAACGTCAACAGTAACGTTTACCAAGAAAAGGTAAACTGATATTAACACTCAGCTTCACAATAATCCTCAGAAACAGTAGAAAACAATACACGTACGAACGAAAACAAATAAATTGACTTTACCACTAGCTCAAGAACGCTAAATAGATCTCAGGAAAATGCTCAGCGAAACAAACCCGGCGCCAAATCAGCTCCGAACACACATTTACGAACATTAAGTGAATAAATCGACTCAGTCCCGATCACATTAGTACATTGTTTACCATTACCTCACGAATTGAATACAAAACCTTTAGTGCGCTCATTAGGGGCGAAGGACCAAATAATTTGCAGGCGCAGACTCCAGCGCTCAACTGAACTTATTTATGTTTCACGTTCCAATAATGTTGTTTTGTACTAAAACTACTAATCCTATCCACTCGCTTGACAAACAACAGTGGTGGAGGTTCAGCGTCCATTGCGCGTTGGTCAACACCGAACTGTTTCCACGTCCTAATTGCGTAGACAATGGACGTAATAATTGGGTAATAATCAATATTACTGAGCGTGTTTACATCGCAGGCGTGGTGGACATTATCGTTTATAATGTTTGTTTGCTGAAAGAAATGGAAGCAATAATACCCACAGAACTACTAGCCGAGGCCAATTTGTGGGGATGGAAAAAATCTCAGTTCATATTTCACTTTTATTACTACTACAATGTGCTATTAAGGCTTTTGAATCTTTCACATTATAGTTGGCTTTAAATGGTGACTATACGCCTCCATAAAAGAGCTCAGATAGACCAGCTCTTTTCAAAGCCAGTTGAAGTAATGTGTAAGAAAAATATAGAAATGCAGAGGATCTCATTGTTGGACAAGATAATAAAAAGTAACACCCTCCTCTCGACAATAAAACTACACCTTTGTTATTTTTCGAAAACGTTCGTGTCCCGACGTAAACAGCCGTGCGCTAGAGTCGCGATTATCACGCTGTTGTGCACACATCTCACAGTTCATTGTTTATACTAGGGATGGGACGAACTGGGTCAGTACGGGACCGCTTATTGTTATGGGCTCCCAAAGTAGTGTGTTTCCTGTTATGTCCCATGAGGTAAGTACTTAAACCGCTTGCAGTTATGTAAGTGGTCGTTTGCTTTTCTATTTAGTGTTGGGTATTGCGTTGTTATCTGTCCGTTGTTAGTATTAAACCCTACATGAACGTATGTACGTACAATCTTTAGACCTGAAGTTAGTGTCCTTTTGACGACTATTTTTTGTTTATTAACTTTCTAGCGACTTTTTCTAGAAAGCGTCTTGCTGTGTGTAATGTAATCGTATTTGCGGGCTTCCGCATGACCTTCATTAAAAAAACAACATCAACAGAAGGTTCCTTATTCCGAGAGTGCTCGAGCCCCCTCCCCTCCCCCCCAGTGCTGAATAGTTGAAGACAACAGCTCCCCAGGACGTGATCCGAAGGAAAAAATCATCGTTAAGAATGGAAACTTTACATTTTTTATCACGAGAACGACAGACGTAGGGTTGACGAACGATACGCTCATATTTTACAAAGTAAACAATAAAAGTACCCTCTTGCGCTGGAACGTGACAAACTCACTTAAAATATGATAATTTTGAACTATAGTGGGAATAAATCCGCTTCATAAAAAATGTTCTCTGAAATATGTATAAAGGAAAAATTGTTACAAAAATATTTCAGTAAAATAATTTTCTGGAAGTACTCTATGTAAAATGTTATTATTTTTATCTCAAACATTTAACAACAACTCGTGTTTCCTGATAGCTACAACCTGGGAGTCTTTAAGTCAAGAGTGAATAGGTTACTTCTAAGCAAGCGTGCTCCATCTTAGACCGCATCATCGCTTAACGTCGGGTGAGAAAGTGGTCAAACGTAGGCTTATCAAAAGTAAAAAAAAAAACAACAATTTACTTGACAATTTATATTATACCTACCGCACGCAAATTCCTCAACGCGAATTTCAGCAATCTAATCTATGTAGATTGAAAGCAACCCTACTATTGGAGAGAAATATCGATAATAATTAGTTGAGAGGATGCCTACCTCGACGTTCGACGTCTGACATTCCCAAGATACCAGGGGACCAGAAGATACAAACTGTATCGGTGTTATTTTGAGATCCCACTCATACCTCATTTCAACGACTAAAACTATTTATTACAAGGTAGGTGTATAAAATGTTGTTTCCAACATTTTATAGAAGTAAAAAAAAAAGTAAAAAATAACTTTAAATTCGGAAGTTGGTGTTTTTGTTACTTTTTTCGTATTTTGACAGCGACTTCCGAAATTAAAATTATCTTTTGCTTTGTAGTGTTTTTTTTTTTGTAAGTCTGTTGTATTTTTTGTATAAGGTTTTTTTTTTTATTCACTTTTTTGTGGTACCCCACACCAAACAACACCACTGCAAAATCGCAGAAAAGCAAAATACGCAATTTCGATTACTTGGATGACATAAAACCATCATAAGTAGACGAATTTCAGCTATTTCGATTTAAAATCCAAAGTTTGTAACCGATTTTGATAAAATTTTAATGGGATCAATCTGCAAGTTAACCTTTCAGATAAAACAATGTTCACAAATCGATTCATAATTGTCGGAGTTAAATGAGGTAACAAAAATAAAAAAAAAAACCGAATTGAGAACCTCCTCCTTTTTGGGAAAACGGTTAAAAAGGGAATAGAATTTGACGAAAATCGTGAACGGGAAAGTGTAGTGCCTACGGGACTGAAAATAATGGGCTAGCGAAACCGTCACTTTGGGCTCCCGCAGGACACCTCTCGAACTCATCAATTGTTTGTTTGCGAGGAATCCCTCACAAAGGCGATACGTTTCCGTCCGTAAAGGGATTCCTTCTCGTCGCAAAAACAAGTGAACCTTGAATAGACCGCTCGAAGTCTACATGTATGAAATATTTTTGTGAATTGATTTGTATTCACGTGAAGTTAATTGCCTGAGTGACTGAATTGTTTTTTTAAACTACTGCAAAACAATGACTTTGTTTTTTAATATTATTTGTGTCTTTGTAATCTCGGGATCCTTGGGTTCCGGAGCTTTTGTAGGCGAATGAGGGGCTACGGCCAACTTGCAGATGCCACGTTTTTTCAATGGAATGGACACCAACAGACAATGTTTTTTTTGTACTTATTTAATCACTGGAAACACATGTGAAAGTATAATCAAGGACAATCCCGGTTGTTGCAGAACTACCACTGAATATGAAAACAAAAAAAAAATGAATTAACGTTTGGCTGGCTATAGTTAATATAGGTTAGAACCAATAGGTTCTAACCTATATTACCTTGCCAATGTTACATACATGGAAAACATGACAGGAGGCAATTTTTACACTCTATAAATACAAATAAAAAGATTTGTGATAATATTATTAAGCTGCTTTCAGACTACGCTATAATATATAACATAGAGTATATTATAGCTCATAGCACAACAATATCGCGCACCATACACTGTCAATAATATATAGTACAGTACAGTGTGAACGTGTCCATAACAATGTATGGTGTGCGATATTGGTGTGCTATGAGCTATATACTATATGCTATTAAATTACAGCGTAGTCTGAAATCAGCTTTACTGTTAAAAACGTTTCCAACGTACGGCATTTTTCTAACTGAATGAACCGATTTTAATAAAACTCCTACGCATTAGCAGGTATAGTTGTTAAAAAATAGAGAAAAATTTCGAAAAATTGTGTAACAGCTAAATTCGACCGACTTTAAATTTTCCATAGATACAGATATTTCCAATTAATTAATTATCTTTTATAAATGAGAAATCGAAAATTCTTTGCTAACTTTGTATGAAAAGCCGTACGGGCGGCGTAAACGCATCCAAATAAATTCTTGCAAGTTTAGAGCTTGCAACCCTATAAGCCGTTTAAATAATAAAGCATGGAGTGCGTCTTCACAAAGGACGCCATGTTTTGTTAACAGCTCGGTGACCGCGCGGAGCACGAGCGAGCAGCTCCCCTCGCGCGGCCGCGGACTGATGCTGGTGCGGAGCGTTTATATTTTATGAGCTTTCGCGGTTTTCAGCAGAACAGATATCCCTTTTTGGGTATTTTTGATGATGACCTTAACCTAGAATATAAACTAAGAAGAGTAAATAGTGAATAGTTAATAACGGGATTGCTACCATGTCCCTTTTTATTTGCGAGTTTCCGATATTTCGGCACTGTTGCAAGCGCCATGATCTCTATTACTTATATTAAAATAAGTCGGGTTTTCCTTCCTGACGCTATAACTCCAGAACGCACGAACCGATTTCCACGGTTTTGCATTCGTTGGAAAGGTCTCGGGCTCCGTGAGGTTTGTAGGAAACGAAATTCAGGGAAAATGTGACGCAGACGAAGTTGCGTGGGTCAGCTAGTTTATTACAAAAATGAGATTTGTGTTCGACTGTAGTCGCTGTTAGAGAGACTTTCTCAATGATCATGATGAGTGGAACGTCTGTCCCCAAATTTATAAATGGGGACAATTGGGTGTAAAAAGATTCATCTGTCCCCGATATATTTTTTAATTAAAGTGTCTGTCTCCAAATTGTGTCCCATTTAGAGATAGACACTCAAATGAAAATGTAATAGGAAACCAGAAACATCTTGAGTATCTACGGGGTTTGAATTGTGAGCTGTTATGATTCAAAAGTCTACCAATAAACTAGAAATTAATATGTCGAAGCATTTTCGTGGTTGGAATTATAAGCGCTAACGACTCACGAGTAGGTACATAGGTACCATAGGAGACCAGAAACATCTATCAAAAGTTTTTCCGGCGCTGGAAATGTGAGCAGTTAGGATTCAAAAATTATTTGGAGAACTAGCTAGAAGCTAGTTAAAAATTCTTCGGTGACAGATTAAACTTTTTCCTCCAATCTGTCCCCATTTATAAATTTGAGGACAGATAACGTGAACATTCCCCATTTGAGGACAGACGTTCGGGGACAGATAGGAATACTCCATGTGTGTCTGTACCTATGGAAGTATATAAACTGTTGTCAAATGGAGTGGCACAGGTTCGCTTTCTGTGAGCGAGGAAGCTTTATTGCTCTGTTACCCTACATACCGACGGAGCGTAATGATACCACTTGATGGACGTGGGGGGTAAACCACTCACGCATTTTATATCATAGATTTAAGGTATAAATTAGCTTATACCTGAAGAAACAAATACTGAAAAACATTTTTGTATGATGAGTTTATCACAAATAATGAATACACAAAATTTGATAATACAAAAACAGGTGAAATCAAGAGTTTTCCGAAAATCTTGAATTAAGATGTAAGTATCAGGCTCACAGAAAAGGCGAGGAGCTTCAAACAAAACAGAGAGTGTCAGGTTCTTGTGCGAGCTAACTTCAGAAAGTAGGTTACTAGTGCTAACTTGTACCTACTTCTACGCAATTACGGCGTCGAATTGCAAATACAAACTAACTCCAGTTTCCACACTTTAATTTTACAGTATTATAAACCTGCGGGAATACTGAATTCCTATGCATATAGAACGAGAATAAAAGGGGTTACGAATAAAAGCAAGTGCTCCACAAAAACGAAACGTAGTGTTTTGTGCGTCGTTTTAGCACAAGTGCGCGTTTTCACGGCGACCGCGAGTTTTTAACCGCGCTACGGAATGGCGACACGTTTGTAAATTGCTCTTTATTAGAAATGATAGGTTGTGTTTTGGTTTCGAGTGCTCTCCGTTCTCTGCTTTGAGTTTTGAGTGCGAGGTTTACATAAACAAATTTTCAGGATTGGTAGGTACTAGATGTAACTGTGTAGGTATATTAACGAAGTCTTATCAATGGACATGTTCTGTTCAAAGAAAAGTTCTATCAACGGTTGAATAATAGATAAACTTTGATAAACTAAACCGAAGTAAATGTTGAATATACGCGTTTCTTAAACGTACTAGAGTTTACGCCAGATAAACGTGGAATAAAGTACGTTGATCCGCATACATTTATTGACTTTCTTAAGATCAAAATCAGAAATAATGACATAAAGGTGTCCTGAATCGACTTCTATCGCGATCCTTTACGTTCTCTAGTAATGAAAAATGGTTCAAAATTTATTGTTCTAGTATCTACGAAGAGATATTAGGGAAAGGACAATGTAGGTACTTTATTCCACGTTTATCTGCCGTATACTATAATCATTTGATTTATCGTCAACCTAACTCAAAATTGCACCTTTGACCAATATCAGCCAGTCGCGACAAAATAAACCAGTTATATCAGTTCCAAACACGATAGCAACACAGGAATAATAAAATTTCACTGACTGACTGTTGTATCCGAATCTCAGTGAACCGGAAAAAGGCAAAAAAAAAAAATGTAAAAACCACGTTTGCAATTTTTGCGGATGAAAAATTGCGATACGAGGCGAGGCGAGCGATACAAACGATACGCCTCGGCCGCGAGGCGCACACGAGTTATTGAGCTCCCATCTAAATTATTATGACTACAAACTATAAGCAATAATAGATGCTCGGGAAATCATTGCAGTGGTCACGCAATGTCAATCAATTAGCACGTATTTCTATTGTTATAAGTTGCTTACCAATGTGACAAGATGCGGCTTAATCTTCAAAAAAAGTATCTCTTTTATAATCTACTAGCTTTTGTCCGTGACTGCGTACGTGCATTTCCCGTTTTTCTCTTTCCCGGAGGAATTTCGGAAAATTCTCTTTTAGAGTGTTCTTTTACATTCCCCAAGGAACATATCTACATGACAACTGCTTCCTACGACCAATAGTTTCGGCTGAGCGCAGTCTGTCAGTCACTCAGTAACGAAATAATTTTACATTTTAATATTTGTTTATTGTAATGTAAATGTCTCCTCAACATAACATATTCTTTCTTTTCTCACTGGAGTCGTCATTTACCGCAAATATTCTCATCATTCATTATATCATTGGATGATAAGTCATTACCAAATGTTTACAGCTTTGTTACTACTTCTAATCTAGACCAACAATGAAAATGTTATGTCCTAAAGGGTACTTCTACGAATTCGTGCAAATTCGCTATTTGTAGTTATAAAAAAAATAAAAATCACTTTGAGTGTGCGCTTTCTATCAGAACGAAATAGTATAGTATTAAACTATAGCCATACGGTAACGTGAATTGCTATATCCAATGGTTTTAATAAATATTTTACAAAAATATGCTAAAAATCATCTACCATCAGTGTCCGATCGTGAGTATTGCCGAATAGGCGTTTCAATTCTAATGCTGCGTTACAACAATCAATCACTAAGTGAATAAATATTATTACATACATTACAAAGAATCTGTAGTCATGTTTTTTACAAACTTAAACTGTATAGTTAATTTTAAAAGAAAAAACAAACTTTTGTCACGCAAAATTGATCATTACCAGCGGCAAAATTTGAAAGTACAAAATATCAGTATATTTTACTCTGTGGATTTATTCCCTCGTCCCGCGTTTCACTCGCCAGCCAGTTGTTGAGCCGCACGGAAGAGGAAGGCTGCGCGTCTGGGTTGGAGAATTATCGAACATTGAATACTCGAAATTTTACTTTGCCACGAAATATTTGTCTTTACCGTCGCCTAAATTGTGGGGTAAGTAATAAGATTTTATTTATGTTTGATTTTTAAAAAGGAAGCTCACTAAGATTATTAATGTTCTTGTTGGTTTGATAATTGTCATATTTACGGATATAGGGTTACAGACTAAAATGTCCTAAAATGTCATTACTCTCAGTATCATCACCTTCTTTTACCTTCAGCTTTGAAACTGAAGGTAATGATCCTAAACGGAAGGTAGTGATGACATTATTTAAATTTTTTAATTTATTTTTTAAATCTAAGATACTTACATCAAAAAACATTATTTTAAGTAAATAATATCTCAATCATGTAAGTAAAACTTTTAAAGTAAGGTAAGCTCAGGGGCGGATTTTATATTTTTAAGCTCTGAGTAGGTACTTAAATCATTTCAATTACTCGGTACGTTAATGTAGTTTAAAGGTATAGTATAGTGTTATTTTAACATGTTCTATGCTGGGCTGGGAAGAACACTGGTTCTTAAGAAAAATCCAACCCAAGACACCAGCATAGAACATGTTAAAAATAACTATATTATCATATTAATGGATATTATCGTGTACTTCTTTTTATAAAAACATAGGTACTTAATAACTTCTATAGAAAATATATAAAAATTTATATATTTGTTAAGGTTGACTGTCACGGCAGAGTGAATTTAAAGTAAGCTAAGTTAAGTATTCTTTAGTTAAATAGATAATTAATTACAGTGTTTTATTTAAAGGAACAAGAATCATGGCGAAACCGAAGGCGAAAAAAAGAAAACTACCGAAGAAAAGTTAGCTCAACAAAGAGTTCAAAAACAAAAGTATGAAGAAATAAAAAAAGATCCAAAAAATATGCTGCTCAAAAAGAAAAAGAAAGATTACGATATTTGAAACGCAAAGAACAGAATAAAATAAAGTTAGTTAAAGACTTAACGCCACGACAACAAAGACAGAAAAGAAAATAATAGAGAGAAAATCGTCAACGATACATAGAAAAGAAGAAAAAAGAAAAGCAATAGAGCAAATGCTTGTTGATAATTCTCCACCTACCAGCGATGATGAAACAACAGATCGTCAAGTGCCTCAAGTTAGTGAAGTTGACCCACTGGAGAGACCGTCAACTTCGAAGATCGAAGTCAAACAGAATAAAGGAGATCAATTTAATAAAAATGTGAAAAGTGCGTTAAAAGAATAAAAACAATACGGCGCATTCGTTATATTTATACTAAAAGAATTGGAATATTGTAAAAAGAAATTCAGAAGGAACAAAATGAGAAGAGAGAGCTGAAAAAAATGGTAGACAGGCTAAGGAGAGAGAATATAAAACTAAAAAGAAAATCCATTGACTGAACAGAAAATTGAAAGTTTAATAAATAAAATACATAAAGGCAAAAAAGAAGAAGTGAAAAAGAAGTTGATATTTGGTGAAGTTATTTGTAAACAGCTGAAAGAAGGGTTCAAAAGCCTAAGAAAAACAGATAAACGTAAATTCAGTGATGATATTGTAAAAGACAAAGAAAGTTTAAAAAAAAAAACACAGAATGACGACAGCAATAATGCCATTTACATTAAGAAATAAAAAACAAGTACATGAAGATCAGGAGAAAGAAATAAAACGAGAAATAGAAGAGTTCTTTGATGAAGCTAATAATAGTAGAATTTTTAAAAGTTCCTATTTTATTAGATTTTTTTTTATTTCACTTGTCTTTAAAAGATTTCAGTGTTTTTGTAGTAATTAATGTAAAACACCAATAGAAGTAAAATTTATTTTAAGATCATTTGTAAGTCTGATTTATAATTGTGTTCACTAATTAATAAAATGTTAAAAAACATTACCTAGTATTTTAATGTTAACACAAAACTTTTTGTAATCATTACCAGTACGATCGTATCACTACCGTCTTCCCTGTTGTCATTACCATCACTATCAAAGTCATTACCAGTTCGAAAAAAAAATTAAAACCCTTATAACTTCTAAGTTTATGAGTGCAATTGGCTACTAATTGGCAAAATCATAAAGAATTATGCATATTTTAGAAATAAAGGTCTAGTTTTGAAGTAAAAAAAAATCTCTCATTTTCGCCAAATTTGCACGAAATGGAAGAATTACCCTAAAAGCCGACGTGTTTTAGTACGTAACAAACACGGCAGCCTAAAATTCCAGCGACTTTAATTTCTGTGTGTTTGCAAGTACAGCCGCCGTTAGCTTTTAGTTTGTCCTCAGTCGCTACACGCTCTTTGTAGCAGTCGTTCCATTCCGTCCTTGTTTCGACAAAGCATGTGACCATTTGTTTAGAAAACTTCTTGTTCCAATTATAGCCAAGCATAGATACCAAGAAAATCAATCACGTTATACAAATAAAAATGTTTTCTGTTACATTCCTACCTAATTTTGAGGCGAGATCAGATAGCTACCAATAGTAATTCCGAACGAGCCCTAAATAAAACATCTATTTAACGGCACAATAAAAATACCAACATTTATAGCCGCAACGTGACTAACTCTGAAATGATAAAAATAACGCGAACAAGTCACTCACTCCCTCAGATCTGAACCAATGGCGCGTAAATGCCTTATTACACGGCGACATGGGGGCACGGCACGCGACCGGCGCGGACCCGGGACGTGACCGCGACGTGGCGGTCAAGACACCGGGACGGGGTCAAATCGACGACCAGTTATTAAATTTTCTATACGTAAATCTAGTGTGACAGCAAGACATCTATTGTGTGCGCAGAATAATATTAAACATTCTAGACTTTTACTTCAGCCGCAACAATAAAGGAGCTTTGTACGAAGGTTTTATCTTTGTCGTTGAGTGCACAAACTGTGAAGGCAGGTAACCGCTTCTAACTTTCGCATTACCCTTTTACGCGTCGCAGTTTATCAAATTATACATTTTTATTTACAGACAAGGGTAAAATAATTCCAGCCTTTGCTAGCCCGTCAGGTAAACGTAATTTTTTGCTGTCTGACGTACCTAGTTACCTCCTAGTAACTCGGAGTTCGTTTCGCGAAAATTAAAATGTGTACCTTCGGGCCGCGCCGCCGTTACTTTAAATTAATTGTAAACTTTATTTGGTTAACTATTAACGTTTAACGTGACGTGGGAGCTACAGAAACATTTGTGTTTGGACCGTTTAATATTCTGCGCAAGTCGTTAAAGTCAACAAATGGAAGTAGGACTATTATTATTATAGTAACCTTTAAACTATTTGTTACAAATATATTAGGACTTCGTGCTGCGTATCTCTGAGAACATTACTTACACTTTTTATGTTGGTACTAAATGGAGATTATAAATTGTGATGGTAAACAGCTCTAATCTCCCTACTCTTAGTAAGCGGGACTGTCTGCTTCCTATCAGTTGAATCATGGTTAATTCAGAGTTAATAAATACCTCTGGAACTTATTTTGGTTTACTTGTTTAATCATGGATTGTAAATTCATTTGTAACAAAAAAATCTCTTTTTAAAGTTACTACTTACAGTTATACAGTATTCAGCTCCTTATGAAATGTAGTCATGTACGTTCTCCTGACTAAAAAGGTTTACAAAAATATTAGTAAACGAATAATAAAATATAAAAATACAAATACAAAAATCTGTCCCGTAAACATTATTTTAATGTCGCTATTTTAATAAGAGTCAGGTCCCGTGGTACAGGACAGCGGGTACCTGGCTAATTTAATTAGTTGGCGCACAACACCGCTCCGACACAGTTCCATAGTTCTGAATATTTCGTTGTTGTCCAAACTTGGTTTATTTTAACAAATAGTTACTATTGCAAATTCTTTATGAAAGGGAAAACGCACACAATCCTTTTATAATATTGTTTTGCTAATTGAATTGAAATTAAAATTAGCATCGTTATTATCCTCCATTATTTAAGCCTAAAGACGTGTTGGACGATTGCAGATAGACCAACCCTAGTGTTGCCACATCGACCAATCCTGTGCCTCATCACAATGACTAAATTGACTGTGGTACTATCAATCAGAATACTTCAATCTGCTAAATTATAATCAGCTAGATTAGATATGGTGTGTGTTGGAAAAAAAATATTGTGTTTGTTTTTCTTTTCTAATCGAAAAACTCATCACACTTCAAAAACTGATTTGTTTTGTGAGAACAAAACAAATCAGAATTTAAAGTATTATGTTATGCACAAATACAAAATATTAAAGCAAAGTCCGATGATAAAGGAAGTGAAACACTCAAAGAGCGGCGATGGTGGGACAAACGGAGGACAACCGGGGACACGCGGGGACAATCCGGGAAATCTTTGAAGTACGCCGCGTTTTGTCCCTTTGTTTATGGCTTGTGGAAAATTAAAAAGGTGTATTGCGTCTACGGCTTTGAGAGTAGATAAACGGTAAAGACGTCATTTAAAAACTCGCAAAGCTTTGGGCTCTTGATTGGATCGCGTGACGCTGCGGTATGCGGTGCCGGACACATAAACCTCATCACCGCTAGACTGGTGAATAGTGCGACGGATCAAGATACCATTGCTTTCGAGTTGATTTTCGTGCGTTTTTAAAACGCTGCAGTACGCGACTCAACAAGAGTCACGTACTGCAGCGTTTTCCGATCAAAACCAGTATAGGCTTAGTAGTTTTTGGTATCATGTGAATTATATAATTAGAACACAAATCCTCCCAGTGAGAGATGACTCCTTATCATAATATTTAATTACTATAGTGACGATAAAATATTACTAGAGAGTACCTGAGACATACATCACAGTACATGCAAGTACTCTATTAGAGGGTACACGACGAGTACGTACACAACTTACCAGTCTCAAAGAGTCCCACTTCACCCAAAAACACCGAAGTTGTATGCTTTCTCGTGATAAATGTAAGTAACTCTATAAACATAACAGTAGTATCAATGCCGGTCGTTACGGACTCCTGCCGAGCAGAGAGAACTTAGTTTGTTTCCCAATAAATTGTACTAAATTTGACACGAAACAGACGTTTATGAACGAACAACAACTTTTATTCCCCAATACACGTAACGATTGTCGCTATAATATCATAAAATCTGTCGACGTGCACGAAAGGGTTCGCTGCTACACCAAAACACACCTTATTCCTTAAGTGTAAGTTTCAGAATTACGTGGTCTCGTTAATACTTTGACGTTTTGCAGGCCGGTTGCCGCGGCAAGGTGTAGGCGTTTCACACCAAAATGGCGCTCAAATATAACCGTCTCTTCGACGATTTGATGACATCAATGGCTCCCGAATCGTACAAAGAGACGATACTTTACGCTTATTAGGCTGTTTCGAGGTCGCTTTGAGAGCGAATGGCGGACGATTACCGGAACTTAACTTAAATGGCTCTATTATTGTGCAAATAACTCGTTACCTTCTAGTTAGGGGATAGTGGTTTAGCTTATAACAAACTTTATTTGTAAGTTTGTTAAACTTTTATGGGTTTCTTAAGTCTCCAAAATATATCTAATAATGACTGTTCAAATCCTAGTAAGTGGTGAAGAGCTCAAAAGAAATCGCATAAAATAGACGTAACGAGTATATACTTGTACTTTTTATGTAAAAGTTTACAAAGCATTTGAGAGTACATAGTGAGCAGAGTGATGCAGATGTCTCGTGTCCAACACTTTTATTGTTTAATTAACATACACAAACATGACGGGACCACTCTCTCTCCTGATAAATATCTCCTCACAAAGGACCCTGGCGCTCCAGGTCTACTTCCTAACTATTATTTTCCTCTTCGTACCGATGTTTTATTGGTTTCGTCATAAATCACCGGTTTCCGTGAATGTCTCGTGTTATTTATTGGCGATTTTATTAATGGCCCTCCAGAGCCTACCTATTTAGAAATAAATACCTTTTGTTATCTGTATTAGTGGATTTTCTTTGATAATTTTTATAGATATTCGTCGGTAGTTTCCTCCATCAATAAAACTAATTTTTTGTTTCTCAGAAGGTCTTTCGTTCTGACTTTGAAGATATTTTTTTCGCGCGCTTGGCAAATTATTTATTAAAACTTTCCTCGAGAACCACCCTATCCATTGGTGAAAACCGCATGAAATTCGGCTCAGTAGTTTTTGAGTTTATCGCGAACAGACAGACAGACACAGCGGAAGACTTTATTTTATAATATGTAGTTATAGTGAAGTATTGATTGTTTTATGGTCCCCGTCACAAAAAGCTACAAATTAATATTTTGATAATTTTTTTTTTCTAAGTTACGTAGCGACAGCAAAATAATCCCAAACAATCAAGTCAAAGTAACATACGCGTAATACGAAACTAGCGAGCAATTTTACTTGTTATTTGTGGTTCTAGAACGTGTCTGACAAATATTTTAAATAATTGAATGAGTGTTTATCGGTGGAACCATTGGTTCCACCTGACGCAATTGATTTTTAACCGACTTCCCAAAAAGGAGGAGGTTATCAATTCGGTTGTATGTTTTTTTTTTTTTTATGTTTGTTACCTCATAACTCCGACAATTATGAACCGATTTGAAAAATTTTTGTTTTATCTGAAAGGATATACTTGCAGATTGGTCCCATTTAAATCATATCAAAATCGGTTACGAACTTTGGATTTTAAATCGAAATAGCTGGAATTTGACTATTTAGATGATTCTTTGATAATCGAAATTGCGTATTTTGCTTTTCTGCGATTTTGCAGTGGTGTTATTAGGTGTGGGGCACCACTAAAAAGTGAAAAATAAAAAACTTTTTACAAAAAAAAAATACAACCGACTTCCAAAAAAAAACACTACAAAGTAAAAAATAACTTTAATTTCGGAAGTCGGTGTCAAAATACGAAGAAACTAACAAAAACACCGACTTCCAAAATTAAAGTTATTTTTTACTTTGTAGTGTTTTTTTTTTGGAAGTCGGTTGTATTTTTTTTTTAAAGTTTTTATACCTTATGTTTGTATATATTACGATTTATTGTAAATTCCGAACAATTCGAGAGCCGGCCTCAGCGACGGGACTAAGAAGTTCTAGCTTCTCGTAGCGGGGACTATATAAATACTTTGAAATAATTATGCATTTATGCATATACTTTGTATGCATTTTATTTTTACATAGAGTTAAATGTACTTTTTAAACACCATCAATCATTGCGAGAGATTTTAATCACTTAACTCTGTAATTTAAATTGCAAATATTTAGACCACAGAACAGCCATAAAAAACTAAACAGGTCAATGTCTTCTGAAACTGGCTAATATCGTTTTCTATGTGTTTTCTCCATTTTACTTCGATTCTGTAAATCGTAATTAACAGACGATCATTACGTGCTGACAGCTGACTTGCTAAAGGCCAGTCACCCCGACTGACTCGCTTTAGTTCGCACTCACTACAGTTTTTATGTAGATACTCTTGCCTGAAATATTTATAAGCCATCGACAATTTTAGTGTTAGATTGGCACAAATTCGATTAACCTTCATTAAATAATTACGGCGTTCATTCTGTTAAATATTTCGAAATTGATTGATTTTTGATTTTTATCCTCTCCTTCTACAACGTGTAACAGGATAAACGAAATACCTCTTAAGGAGTGTTTGTACTCATCATTATGAACAACTTTTACAACGACATCAATACTAAAATCGCAAAAAAGTAAATAGTATTGCGTTTAGGTATGTTGTACATAGATTTAACAATGACCGATAGCTTTTTGTATCGTAAATGGTAGTTTAATTCCCATCTATACAATCTATATACTTAATATTATAAAGCTGAAAAGCTTAACGCGGTAATCTCAGGAACTGCTGGTCCGATTTGAAAAATTGTTTCAGGGTTAGATAGCCTATTTATTGAGGAAGGCTATAGGCAGTATATCATCACGTTAAGACCAATAGGAGCGGAGCACTAATGGAAAATGTGACGCAGTTTTCGAAGTTACGTGGGTCAGCTAGTTAACTATATGTTTGCATATAAAGCATAATATACGATTGGTGTGCCAAACGACATAATCAATGTAGCGAATTATGTATTTTAATATCACATAGCACAACGCTGCAGCAAAAACACTGACGAAAATACATAATTAAATAACGCTTGCACTTCACTGAGTTCAACGAATCGTTAATTGATACGGCTACAAATAAATTATTTATTTGCTCATATAATTACGTCGGGCAAATAGGTAATTCAAATAGTCTGCGCGGAACAAACAAGCGCTCGCGTCATGTTTGATGTATTCTGTCAATACGGGAGGTAACAGTCCCGCGTGATGTGGGATGTGACAGACACACATACATACATAGATACATACTATATCATGTACCAATACTATCAACATGTAATTGGCTTGCTTTAAGGCTTTAGGTAAGTAGTGGAATCGTTGTTTTTGTGTTTGATGTTGTTGTTTATTTAATGATAGTCTTGCGTTTGACCATCTCAGCTGGTAAAGCGATGATGCGGTTGAAGATGGAGCACGATTGCTTAAAAGTAATCTATTAACCCCAGGTTATCAGGAAAAATAGACTTCGACAGGGAATTCCACTTCTTTGCTGCACGCACAATAAATGTATTCCCAAAACTTCAAATTTCTTTAAAATCATGACAATGTTTCTCTCTAGCGATAGCTAATTAAGCTGATCCACACACAAAAAAAAAAAGATAAACAACAGTACATTTATGGCAAAAAAAAAACCTTAGGAAACCATTTTCAGGAAAACGTGGTGAAAATACCACTTTCCTCAAGGCACAAAAACTCAGTCGCGGGATTATTCGCAAGAGACACCGTGGCTCCGGAACACAAAGGGCAATGAAGGAACATGGATGGGTTTTAGTCAGTAGAAGTCTGACACTCCCTCCCGCTACACCCAGAGCGGGAGGAGTCATTGGATGATTTCCCATCCCTAAAAAAAAAAAAAAAAGGCACAAAAACTCGCGAACAGAACGTGACGCTGTTTGTATTTGCTCTTACAACCAGAATTCATGCATGTCTCCCTCCAGCTTGCCAACATACGAGTACCTATTGGAGTATCGTATCAATAACGGTCAGCGGCGATTTGTTTCAGTGGAAAATAATTGTGTTGATCAATACGAGGAATACTTTCTAGGTACGATGCTAGATAGGTTTGATTTTAAAACGAGTATGGTTGTTTTATTTCGGCATTTTAATTGTCATTGTATATCTTTACGAGTGGATAAGATGTGACATACAGGATATAACATAAAAACGACACAACAACGTAAAACATGTCATTGTGTTCAATATGAACAGGTTCATGGGCCCAAACTCGATAAGACTAAAAAAAAGCTATCGCTCCATTTATTATTGTAGGTATTGAGCAGCTGTTTTCTTATCGTGATTTCTGTTTTGGTCCGACAGTGAAGTGAATGTGATGCTCATAATGATGAGTAGGTACAATGATTTTTAAAGGTTTGCGTCATTTCCGTTACATCTTATTATAAAAAAAACGGGTTGCCAGCAGAAGTGAAAACTTGAACATTAACGTTGTGCATTTTTGAATCACCCGTGTGATAAATAATCGACAATGTTAATTACTTACTAAATATAATAATATTTGTACGCCTCTGGGCAAAACATGGAGGATCTACCTACCTGTAACATCTCGCACACTGTTGTAATTTGACCTATGTTTACAAATGAAGCATTCTGATTCTGATCCGTCTTACGAATTTTCGATCAGGTCACGTGTCCTGACGCGAGTTTAACATTTTATACCCAACACAAGAAGAGTGTTCAACGCCGCTAAAGAAGTTTTCACTTTAATAATATGATTATAATTTTACTTACCCTCATAATAAACCAAAAAGGTCTTAATATACTACGACCGGGCCATATAATTTACCTGTACATCAGATTATATCTCCGTGATTGAATGACACAGGGCGGGAGGGATCTGTTGAACCGAGCAAAATAAGATGAATGTCGGCGGCTTTGAATAAATTCCCGAGGAAATACTCTTACAAATAGGCTGGCTCGTTACCTTGTTATGTGATGCTGATGAAATGACCTGAGGGTTCGTCCTCCTAATTGAAAATATAGATATACAGTGATATTCACGGATCTAAATATTCATCATTTTAGAAGTGAAAGAAATATTTAGATGACATATATTTTTTTAAATTAATACAAAGATCTTTCCCTGCTTCAACCAGAAAATACATCTTATAAAGTAGTCGTTCACTACACTGTTTGTAGTTTTCCCAGCTATTTGTAGTTTTTTTCTATTTTCACTTTCTCGTGGATGGAAAAGTAGAAATAAATAAAACTGTTTTTTAATTTCTAGATGAAATTTCTTATGGTGTGACTAAGTCTGTTCGTCTGTCACAGCTGGATATCTCAAGAACTACTAATGATATCCGCACATTCTCAATCATTTTTTTTTACCACAATACATGTTGACGAAAAATTAAAAAAATCTTCCCTTATCTCCGAAGTTTGCATAGAGAAAATCAAAAATTATTCTATTTGATAGAAGTTTATGTAGAGATTACAAGAAAAATAAAACAACATTCCTAAAATAATGCTAATAATGCTTCCTTTTAAACCGACTTCCCAAAAAGGAGGAGGTTATCAATTCGGTTGTATGTTTTTTTTTTTTATTTATGTTTTTTACCTCATAACTCCGACAATTATGAACCGATTTGAAAAATTCTTGTTTTATCTAAAAGGATATACTTGCAGATTGATCCCATTTAAATTTTATGAAAATCGGTTACGAACTTTGGATTTTAAATCGAAATAGCTGGAATTCGTCTACTTAGATGATAGTTTTATGTCATCCAGATCCAAGTAATCGAAATTGCGTATTTTTCTTTTCTGCGATTTGCAGTGGTGTTGTTAGGTGTGGAGTACCACTAAAAAGTGAAAAATAAAAAACTTTTTACAAAAAAAACTACAACCGACTTCCAAAAAAAAACCACTACAAACTAAAAAATAACTTTAATTTCGGAAATCGGTGTCAAAATACGAAGAAACTAACAAAGACACCGACTTCCGAAATTAAAGTGATTTTTTACTTTGTAGTGTTTTTTTTTTGGAAGTCAGTTGTATTTTTTTTTTCAGAAATCATCATCTAAAATTACACTATCGGTCAAGAGATGACGCTGATCTAAACCTGCAATATACACAACATTCTTAAAATTATCTTTCGAATATAGGCCTCGTCGATGAAAAAAAAAACGTTTTACAAGATAGTACGGACTTGCTCTTGACTGTTTTTTTTTTCTTATAATTTAGTCATTCCATCTGTCAGGAGATGGAAGCTGACCCAGTTTCAGTCGTTCAACGAAACATTTTAAAACAATAATAGTCTAAACGTTTATTGAATGATCGAGTTAGTTGAAACAAAAGTTTGACGGTCGAACCACGGCTAGCATTCGAGGCGAGTAGGTCAGCGAGTTATGACAGTTCACTGGAGCAAGTTGCAAAGGTCAGTGGGTTAGAGGAGAGTGCATAAATAGTTAGTCACCTTGCGGTATCATGTTATGTGTCTCGTTCGGACTTTGCACTTTGCGTAGGTACTCGGATAGGTCATTGTCTATGTTAGAGATGCAATGCAACCCGCATTAGCTTTGGTCGTATAATTGGCAACTTTTTAAGATCTTTTTGTGGCCTACCTGAATGTCTTTACTTTTCATAAAATCGTTGACCTTTTTAAAGTAATAAGTTAAGTTTAAGCTATGCGATAACAAACTAATAGTTACACTTTCTAGACTCAAGACCACCTTAGAAAATTAACTTATATTTTCCACAAATGTTTGGACTGAATACATCACATACGGATTTTAAAACAGTCTTTTAACAGTGTTTTTCCTGATAACTACAACCTGGGAGTCTTTAAGTCAAGAGTGAATAGGTTACTTCTAGGCAAGCGTACGGAAACGCGTGCCTAACAGTAAAAAAAAAAGTTAAAATACATATATATTTTTACAAAATTTTCCTCCTATTGTGAAGTTTTGCTCAAACCAATTTCAAAATTGACCATTACAATTTGCTCTTTCCAATAGTCTCATAAAACAAAGTGAAATAAAATGTCATAAACGAACTCGGGTTGTAGCCAATGTATTATTCATTGCACCTCATCATAAAGAAATAGCCCAATAAAATATCGTGTAAGACACTCTACACTCTCACAATATTTTTAAATTCAATTCTTATATCAATTTATCGGGTGTCGCCTGTGGTCCCACTGGGTACGTGGGTACTTGGAGTTGCATCAGCACCATCATGCAGTTTCCTAAACCTTCTGGTGTCGCAATAAGGATTATATTCGTTCGTGATGGGTTTAACGTAAGTGTGCTGAGTGGGCTATGCAGTTACTTGTCAGTTGATATCTCTATGCCGCTGAAGCTCTTCCCCCCGGGGGAAGCGGGGAAATGGAACATTCAATACCTCTCAGTTATCAGTTAGTGAGTAACCGACGAGCTTGAGGATATTATACATGGAGGGAACTGTTGTTACGTGGGTACGTATGTATGTGGTTGGTGGCTTAATTGGATGGTATCGTCCAGAAAGAAGGAATTAATAATGTAGATGGAGTGTATTGAATTTTTTATATTTTTTTTTATATTGTGGCACTATTTTTATTTACCAATAAACGCCCTAAAATAAAAATTATGTTAGGTTTAATATTTTCAGTTTGATGATTTAATAAATAATAAATCAAATAAAATAAATGTATTTCGACCAAACTTAACTCGTATGTAAAGTACACACAAATAAAAACAAAATACAGGAAAGAAAAAAGGATAATAAAAATAAAACGGCAAAAAATAATAAAAAAACTTACATTGTCAGCAGGGTCGGCTGCAGATAAACGTTATTTTGTAGAGCATTAAAACCGACCATCATTGGCATCTAAACATCCATTTGTTCTCAGAACATTTTTTTTATATTTTTATTTGAGACTAGCTTCTGCCAGCGGCTTCGCCCGCGTGATCCCTAGGGAACATATTCCCGGGATGAAAAGTAGATTTTGTGCTATTCCAGATTATAATCTATCTTTGTTCTAAATTTCATTAAGATCCGTTAAGCCGTTCTGGCGTGATTGAGTAACAAACAACCAAAAACATTTATAATATTACTCGTTTGGTGTAAAGCGAAATTATAACCATCTTCCCCTCGACAGTATAGGTATTAATTAAGGGATATGGCAAACTGTCGTAAGCCGTTTCACGAAGCTACTCGCTAGCCTCTAGGCGCCAAGCTAGCAGCCTGCCTGTGCGTTCGCAACCTTAAACAAAAATATTCCTTATAGCATGATTCAGTATTCACGCGCGATGGCTTATAATAGCGTATTTCATGTCTAACTTTGGTATTTCTATATCGATTTCTATGATTATTATGGAATAGTTAATAATGTTAACTTTTTTAATTAGGGATGACTGAGTGTTATAAACGTAAGTGTAGAAATATAATCAGAAAGCTTCGAACTGTTAAGCTATCGGGAGTTACACGTGTTATTGTGCGTTAATCATAAAAAAAAAAAAAAAAATACAAACATCCGAATTGAGAACCTCCTCCTTTTTGGAAAGTCGGTTAAAAAGATAGACATATGCTGTCGTTGGATATTTTTTATATAATTTTAGGAACATTTCCGTCATACATGATTTCTGTGTAGCTTTAACCGTTAAGGTTGCAAACGCGACGGAAGCTTAAAAAATGGAGTAACTTCTCCCGCTTTCCCAACATTTCCCTTCACTGCTCTGCTCCTATTGATTGTAGCATGATGAAAAGTATACTATAACCAGCTCAGGAGTATGAACAATAATTGTTCCAAGTTTCGTTAAAATCCGTTGAGTAGTTTTTGTTTCTATAACGGTTATACAGACAGACAGACAAAAATTTAACTGATTGCATTTTTGGCATCAGTATCGATCCCTAATCACCCCCTGATAGTTACTTTGGAAATATATTTCATGTACAGAATTGACCTCTCTACAGATTTATTATAAGTATAGAAGATAGAAGATGGGTTTTCTCTTGACTCTAGACTTGGTAAGAGATGACCGAGACAAAGTCTACGATGGAACAAGCTTACCCAGAAGGAACCTGTTCACTCTAACTTTGAAGAGATTACGGTTGTAAGCGTTCGGAAATACAGACGCAGGCAGAGAGTTCCACTCCTTTGTGCGAATTATAAAAGACGTTTGGAAACGCTTAGTGCGAATTGGTGGAATAGCAACGAGGTAGGGATGGAAAGTTACAGTGCGTTTGGATGTCCGATGGTAGAAGGGAATGGTTAATTAAAAAACTAACGAGAGTTAAACTACTATAATACCATTATAGAACAGTAAGCCTGAATCACATAACGCCGAAAGCCACGATTGTGTTAACAAGGTTATTGTACTAGTGTTTTAATTAAATTTAATAATACCACTATGATCCCGACAAATTGGAATATAAGAGAATTATTCTCGGTATAATAATATTTTTATAAAACTAACGAGGGATACACCATCGTTATACCATTGTAGAACAACTAGCGATCGAATCACATCCCGCCGAGAAGCCACCGTTGTGCCAGCGAGGTCTATTGTTCGAGAGCTTTCATTAAATTAAATAATACCACTATGACCCCGATAAATACAAATATTATAAAAGAATACTCTCAAAAAAACAAAGCCGACATAAATTCAAAGTTGTGTTTGAAGAAATAAAAGCTAATATGTCTGTCTACTTTTGTGTACAATGCGGGGGGCGTTTTAGTAACGTCAATAGGTATTATTTTTTTGCCTAAGGGATGATTTCAATAGTCAGATATTTTTAACTGCAGAATCAATATGGCTGTTTAACATAATTATTGTTTTCGGTATAAATGCTGCCTAACCGCCAATTGTTCACTTAGCCAAATGTTCACTTATCTAACTATTGAAAAATTGGCTCTAATTTAAATTACGTTATGAAGGTACACATTTAACTTTATTACATAACAATACTCATGACATCACACCCGTATTCCCTGAAGGGTTTGGCAGACTTACATTTCACTAGTTATGGTTAATTAATATTTATGGAGCGATTACAAGAGCTACTGGGATCTTCTAGGTGGAACAATCTAATAAAACTGCTCGGCCCGGGAATCGAACCTAAGAGCTTATACTAAAAAGAAGTAGCGCTTGCACCTTTATTAGATCAACGAGGCAGTTACTTGAATACCTACTATTCAAAGAAATCGATTTGTTTTCTTTGGGGAACTTCTGTGCCCTGTTTGTTTTCTGTTTATAGTAATTCTACACCATAAACAGAAATGTTGCAATCGCCAGCAAAATAGAAAACAACTTTAGAGTTGTTTGTTTGTTAACATATTCCGCAGCTATTGAGTCCATTCAATTCTGAACACTTCAGAAAGATTCAGAAGTCAGCGGCTAAAGATTTCTAAGCCACTTTGTGGGGCGTGTGTCGGGAGTCGCAGTCGCAGGCGACCCCAGCGCCCTCTATTTCCGCAGCTGCAAAGATTCTCTAAAACGCCATTTAAGTTGAATAGAGCGGCCCCACTTACGCGTGTCGAACGAACGGCCCCGTTGTGCGCGAGAAATATTTTACTATTATTGTGCGATGCCATCCCCTCTACGAATTCGAGCGGGATTTTCTCGTGATTTTTAATGGCGACCACTATTTTCGGGACGTATGTAAACGGTCCTTTTTAAACGAGAAATGTTATTAAAGTTTCGAGTGTAAAATTGAAGCAATTTTCTTCAGACACTTACGCCGCTTGTAAGTTTAGCGTAATATTATCTGCTTCATATTTCTCGCTTTTGGGAGCGTATCTTGAGAAATTCTTTGCGCTTGTTTTTGCGGGTATGATTAATATGAGGGATTAAGGAGCGGGTTCTATCTGCCTCCTCCGAGAGAGATGTATGACTCGGGTAGTAACGTATGAGCTAAATATAAGGACCAACTTATATCCGTACTTAGTACTACATCGGTTATACTTTAAGACGAAAGACTTAGGAGAGTTTTTTAAGAACGTTTTACTATTGATAGGCTCGCGTTTGACCACTATCTCACCTGATGGTATGCGATTAGTGGTCGAAGCTGGAGCACGCTTGGCGTTTTTTCAGCTGACTATGGCGAATCAAAAGGAGGTTTATAATTTTGACCGGTATGTATGTTTGTGAGTATGTGTGGATTTTCATTGCATTTATTTATGTATTTTCATGTATGTGTTTATTTACAGACGGCAAGGTTGGCACAGTAGCGATTGAATGTGCGCTGCGTGTCCAGGGTTCGATTCCCGCTCGGAACAGATTTTTCTATGGCTTACAGATAGTTGCTCCTGGTCTGGCTATTTGTGTATGTAAGTTCATATATTTGTAAGCGCACCCACGATGCAGTAGCAATTCATAAGCACCTTTAAAAAAAACCAGGGAAAGATAGAAAGAAGAAACTACGTGCACAACCAACTCATTCACAGAGGGTCATGACGGCAATGTCAAATCCACCTACGGTGCTAAATTTTGCCAATAGCAATGGATTGTTAATTCCTCATTTAATGGATTATTAATAGCATTTTGTTTTTGTTCGCTGTTAAAAAAACACACTTAATGCTTGTAATTTATACAGCAGTGTGATTTACCAAATGTTTTGCGTCTATGGAATTAACATGAATGTTTTAGTCATTCGCAAGTGGCTTTTAGCAGAAATTAAGCAATTTATATTCACAGTTTAGTTCGTTTTTATATGAAATGAGCAAACAACCATTGTGTGCTGAACTTTTATTTAAATGCTTTTTTTTGCTTTTATCTTTGTTTTGGTCGAGACCGTAATAAATACGCGACTATTATCGTACCTACACTTATAATACAAATAGATATAGTGTTCTTTGTTCAAGATTATTGGTGCAGTGAACTTATACATGCGTGTAACGTAACTAATGTAGGAATATACATACACAAGTTACTACGTTTTTCTACTTTTGACTAAGTGGTTATCGGGATTGTGACAACCCGGAAAACTATAAACGGGAATCTAAAATAATTCGAATCCCAAAAAAGGAGGAGGTTCTCAATTTGCTTGGTATTTTTCAATGTTTTCTGATTGATTTCTGTGATTCTTTCTTAGTTCGATACCGACAAACTTGCCATTTGGTCCCGTAAAAATTTGATATAGTTTGGCTCAGAAGTTGTTAGTGTTTAAGCATTTTTTTCTTATTTTAATTTATGCGTAGACGGTGACGTCGTCCAAGCCTCTGCACTTAAAAGTGGACATTTTTGCCCAACGGTCACAGTGCATTTTTATTTTTTATTTTAGATGGGTGTGCTCTTGACCTTAGTCTTGCTCAGAAACGACAGAAACAAATTCCACGATGGAGCGAGCTTTGAAGAGATTAGGGTTGAAAGCGTTCCGAAACACAGACGCAGCCAGAGAGTTCCATTCTTTTGCTGTCCGCATTATGAAAGACGTTTGGAAACGGTTAGTGCGAATTCGTGGAACAGCAACAATGTAGGGATGGTAAGTTACAGTGCGTCTGGATGTCCGATGGTAGAAGGGGGCCGGTGGAATGAGGTCGTGGAGTTCTTGGGCACACTCACCGCAGTACAATCTGTAGAAGACCGACAAGCAGGCAACCTTGCGGCGATGAGCCAATAAGCTGTGAAGCTTGGCATCCACCAGTTCATCGCCGATGAGCCTCTTAGGTCTGCGTTCCACCGAGTCAAGCGCGGTAAGCTGATACTTAGCTGACGTGACCCGCCCAATCCCACTTGAGCCTGGCAGCCTTCTTACTCACGTCCATTATTCCATTTTCAATCCTTTTTTTAGTTAGGATTATCTCAAAAGAATCGTTTCCAGAAATTGCCCGTGTTTGCCCCAACAGCTCTGCTCTGTCGCAGACAATATCACGGAGGTATCCGGGTGACGCTGACGGCACAATTAAACTCAGCCGCAGCCATCAGCAAGCAATCGGCTTATTCCGGCCATCGCCTTCCGACCGATATTGATACAACAATGTTATTCAGAAGGTCTACTAACTTACATTGAGTGATGTTAAATTGACAACAAAATAACTCTTAGCGGTTAGTATTTAAGCCCAAGTACAGCTCATTCATATACGGCGTTTTTAGAGCATATAATTATAATAGACAGTATTGTCAAACAGATTAAATACACTGATTGCGCTCGTGAATTTGCTTGTCTTCTGGTATGACTACTTTTCTTTTTTTACTTTTGATAGGCATACGTTTGACCACTATCTCACCTGATGTTAAGCGATGATGCGGTCTAAGGTGGAGCACGCTTGCCTAGAAGTAACCTATTCACTCTTGACGTAAAGACTCCCAGGTTGTAGCTATCAGGAAACACAGACTCAGGCAGAAAATTCCACTCCTTAGCTGTACGCACAATGAATGTATTCCCAAAACGTTTTGTGCATTTAATAAACAATAGTTATGGTTGATTTTAGAAACACTTACGTTAACCAAATACCGAACATGTTTCGAAAATCGTTACGAGTTGGCCTACTGCTTGTTATCTTCTGTTACAATAACGCCGCCGTCGCCACAGCGTCTTCAGCACTTGATTAAATCGTGCCCAACACTTTTTATAATACCTTTTTCTACAGGTTTTTGTTAAAAATCGACTCATTTTATGTGCTTTTTCATTATGAAGGTAGTAGTCGCGTCATATCAAATACATCTTTATTGTTAGGTTCTGGAATCGGCTAAGATTGTCCCTTTTCATGTATTTTTATTATTTTTGTTATATAGATTTAATCACCGATCATATCTAACATTTTCATAAAATTTGCCCAATAAATATGAAAAATCGTAGATTTGTTGGTTTTGAGTTGATAAAGGTGATTTCTAGAAGTGCTGATCCAATAAATGAAACCCGTTAATTTTTGGAAAGTTCTAGTTACTATTTTCATTTTAATACCAATAAAATTAGTGCTGTTTCCCTTTCTAAGTTACAGCCTATCTGCTATCTTGGTGTATAACCTATATTATGGTATAGTTCATCAAAATCCGTTTTATGTGAAAGAGTGACAAGCTTTAGTTTATCCTCACAAACTTTTACATGTATATTATTAGTAGGTAATACGTACGGTAGGAAGCAGGATAATGGAAATTTAATGGGATACGCTTTACCATGAAACAATACAGGATCAGTATATTGAACTGATATTAATTGCTCTAACTTCAATTAACTATGGAACTAATGATCTATCAATCGGTCGTCGGGTTGCGAGTATTGAGATCCTCTAACTCGAGTAATTATCATAAATTAAATAGATGATTATGTCTGTTAACATTATTATGGACCGTTAAATTAATCAATTAATTAATACAATATTGATTAATGCAATGTGGGGTCTAATGATTGTCAATAGTCTAATAGAACAAACGCAGTACCAACAGTGCAATTCTGTAAACATCTCTCTGTATAAACTTTGGCAAAGTGAAAACGAAGTGGGCTGTGATTCCATCTTAATTACTTGAATTGACAGCTCACTTTGTAATCACTTCACCCGAGCCTTCACTTCGATAGGTTTACAGAATCGCACTGCTGTTCACGCTCACTCCACTTAAGTCTACACGGTGAGATGTCGACAGACAGCAGCTGAAAGCGGTACATTGAACTTATCATGACGAAAAATTTTACCATCGGACTCACACTGAAATCACTGTTATACGTTGTATACGTGTAGCTGTGTTGTGGAGAAAAACCTTCCGACTTAGGGTTCCGAACAAAAAACGGAACCCTTATTGGATCATTTGGGTGTCTGTCTGTCTGTCACAGCTTGGGACCTCGAGGCCCACCGGTATCTGACAGGGTCCCCGCTATCGGTGGAAGTGTGCAGCGCATGCGATGGACACAATCCATAAACGAAAAAGGTCATGCGCTCATACTATGGGGCTACAGAGGGGGGAACTAACCTGACTGCGTACCGTGGTCGGATGCTCTCTCTGTTTCGGGTACTTGAACTAGCTGTCAACGTTTCAGCCCAACGACTACCGGATCAGGTGCGGGTCATCCAGCGTAACCGTATGTTGGATGACGTCGTACTCGATAGACTGCGTCTGGAATCACGGAACAGCCACGTCACGGTGCAAATACAACCCAGTGCTAGTGTTTCACCGCGACTCAACTACGTCAGTGAGGATGATGATGACGCGGCTATTTCCGTGTACCTAATGCAATGAGCGATTGAGGAGTGCTTTGGAGGATGCTTTTCGAGGGTATCGCTCTACACCGCCAGAGCTTAGGCCTCGGCTACCTCGTTTGCCCATGCATAAGAAAAATAGGGCGCTGGTGTGTGCTCTAGATTTGCAACTAGCAAGTTATTTTGCTAGCAGCGAAGACCTCGCCGATACACATTCGATCTTGTACTGCGCGGCTGCAGCGGCATGTCGTGTAGCTCATGTCAAATTTCCTAACAGTGACAGAGTTACACGACCAATTAACCGTACCAGCTTGGCAGTGCAGGATCGAGAGTCGTATCGGTGAGGCTAGAGCACTCATCGGCAAACTTATCTGCTTCAGGGAGGGCAACACTCGCCGTAGAGTGATGCGCTTTGTGAGGCGGGCGTTCTCGGGGACTGACATCAGTCCTCGGGATTATCTATCCCGCGTCACAGAGCGTATTGACTTCCTGAAGCAGAAAATCTATGCATGGGCAAACCGTATACCTAACCTAACCTAAGCCGTAGGCAGTTTTCTCCAGATCTACTTGATTGATCCAGATGAATCGATTCTGTTGAAATTTAATACACATATGGAATTCTGTGCCCCAAATACAGACAAGTTATGTAAATAAAATAATACTGAGTATGAGAGTCCCTTTTGGGGGTCAAACTAGAAAACAAAAAAAAAAAAAAAACTAAATTGTATCGTGTGACATATCAAATGAAAGGACTTACTTTGAGGGTTTTAATTATATTTATAGTTTTACAATAAATAATTTTGAAGTTATTCAAATTAGACCAAAAACGGGCATGCTCCCCTTTATCTCCGAAACTACAGAGCCTTTGATTTTGAAATAAATGCTGATAATAATTGTATGCCTAAAAATTACAGGGAAACCTTGCACATGGCCATTTTTTTTTAAACAGTTCCTACTGAAGACACTTGGTGAAATTATACCGTTTTTGAATTGATCAAATCATTTTGTTACGATGGCTCAATCGATGAGTCGACAGATAGGTACATATTTACAAGGATATAATCTAAGCTTACAATGTTGTACATTATTATACGGAAACACGCAGTAGTTGCATTAAACATTAATGGTGCTAATTAACTGGCCCACAACAGCATTAGCATATGAATGACTTAAGACCGACACAACACAACACAAACTTGGTACATTAGCCGCGCCGCAGCAAAAGTACTAATTACCACACAAACACACACAAGCATTCATAAACTGCACCTGACTCGCCTGACTATAACGACGCTAACTATTTAGTTCCTAGAACTTGAGATATCAAGTAAACTGGTGTTCTAGTTGTATGCATGTTGTTATTCTAAACGAAAGACAGCTCATAAATAATAAGTTGTCTACAATGTCAATAGATCAGTCATACCAACTCATTTTGGGATGATAATCTAGTCTACAGAAACCTTAAGAAAAGCCGTGGTGAGTAGACTGTTAATTGTTCTCTATTCTTTGTTTTCTCCTCAATTCTCAATTCTTTAATGTCTCCTGTATCGTGAGTGCGTTCACAAACAGATCAACTCACACACTCAAACAGTTAGACTCGGAACAACTATCTGTAGGACATACAAATATTTTTTCCGTGCGGGAATCTAACCCGTGACATGCAGCGTAGCAGCCAATCTTTCAACCATTGCGCCAACCGTGTCACATTGTTTTGTTGCACAGAAAAAATTCGATAGAAGTTTATGAAAATCTGCATCGCAACCCACCACAAAAACTGAACTACAAAGAACGTCTGCGCTACTAAAGGTAGTAATTTTATAGAAGACTAGCCAGAGTATGAAATCAGATTTATTTAAAGAGCATACTATATACACTTACAATAGAAAAAAAAACTCCTAACTAAAATATGGCGTCAAAAAATTCGTCCCCATCGCTATCGACTGGAAGTGAGCCGAAAAGACTGGCTCTGTCCAAGGTAAAAGCCAGCTCTTGGGTCACGCGAAGACTAGCTGAAATATATTTACTTTGTATTAAACTTGAAAACAAACGAGACAAAGCTTTTGAAAGCGAATTGAAAACCCTTTTCTAAGTAGATACTTAGTTACATAAAGTACGATATTGTCCGAGTTTTATATGGTTTTACCTAACAAAGGGAAAAGGGTTTCACTTAGAGAATATTTACCTGTTGCAGAGGATATGTAGAGCACACATTATTTTGCTGAAAAATGAACAAATAATAAAGTAGCAGATGTGTTGTACGACACCGAAGGGATCCGGAGCAGAAAAGGTCAACCCAAGGGCATGACATTTGTAGGTAGGTACATAGTTTATAAGGAGAAGTAAGTGTTACTTGTTCCTGTACCCAGTGGAGCAACGGAAAATATTATATTATTTTATAAGTGACCATTCTAAATTATAGTCGTGGATTAAAACAAGATGAAAACAATTAGTTCACAGTTAATGCGAGGCAAGCGAGCTACATCGTCTTCTATATCAGGTGAGACAGCAGTAATAAGACTGGTCTTGTGTTCCTCAAAATGTAATCTAATTTAATTTAAAAATACTCCTCTATCCACTTTGCATAAATAGGTATAAACACTTGCAGTTAAGTCTGACTGGCTGCTAAGTAGTGAACATTGCAAGTCATGGCTAACAGCAAGTCTTCGTGATTTCTATTTTCAAACTGAAGGCTTTATTATTCATTGTTCCTTAAAAAAACTTTGACCAAAGAGCCAGTTCTACTAATTTTCAACCAATGATCGCATTCGCATCTCAGTCGCAATAATTATGTTAAAAATGTATGAGACATGATTTACTTTTTACTAATTGCGATGCAAATGCGAATACGAACGTAGCTTAAAATAAAATTGTATAATTGACATTCAGAAATGTAGTGCTATTTGTAAGTACGTTGACCTTTCATATTTTGAGCTGGATCGGAGCAGTCATTGTAGCCGGACACAGAAATAGCCGGCTCCATTGTACCCATTTATTTTTATCCCTCTGACACCCTATCTGTGACGTCATGTGGCTTTGCTTAGCAAACGTACCAAGTTAACATAAAAGGTTAAGAGTGTATATTACACGCTCAGAGGGTTTTCGTAAGAATACCTCGTCACAAATAATAGGTGCCTAGATCGTTTTTGAGATGAGATATTCCTCCCACCTTTTGGTTTTGTGGTAAAGTGGATTTAGTTCGTATTGTTGGATTTAGTATAACGGTTAATTTTATTTTCATATTATTTAGTGAAATTTTATTTGTATAGCAATTGCTGTTTTTTGGTAACTTTAAGTATTTTGACTTTGTTATTGTATTATTGCAGCTGCGTTTTTATTAATGTCGTTTTCTTTATACCCTGACCTTTCCTTATCTCTTTGAAGTCTACAGAATTATACATTTTGTGTATACCGATACCTATCGAAATCATTTAAACTACTGAAAATAAATGGAAATAACTACACTTTATTTATTTAAAATATATTAGTCTAGTGGTATCAACAGCGATTGATCCGAACAAGCGGTGTGGCCACAGAATGAGCGGAAATGATGCAGGTTTATTTACACGAGTGACCGCATGCATAGTTACTGGATATTATAAATCTGGCGCAGGGTTGCGGACGCGCTTCGTGATGCATCCAGGTGTGGCGGCCACCAACCGCGGTCGCAAATATGGTAAATAGTGGTAAATAAATGTGATCGGCTCGTAATTTGGAATTGTGTTACTAGGTAACTTGTTCAAGGTTAAGTTTGTTTAGTGTAGTGCCATTTAAATCGCCACATACAAATTACAAAATAAATGTGACGTCACCCAAATCCTACATCGCTCCATCTAAAGCCCACCAGACCAGGTGTATCCGTCTGGTCGGGAGTTCCGCCCCTTTTAATGGAGGTTTGTGGAACTTAACACCCTGGCCCGCATTAATTTATAAGTTTAAGTAACTTTTGAGTGATTAATAGGGACTGAAACATAATCACAGCAAAAAACTTTGACTTGTAAATTTTTGCCTTCACCATAATTTGTGCTTGTTCGACTCTACTTTCAGCCCAGTCAAAGTCAGCCCAGGCAATAAACTCAGTTGAATAGATACTTGTAAATACCCCAACAGTAGTGTCTCAGCTATTATGAATTAACGTGGGGTCCTACGACACGACGGCACGCGATACGTCACCGAGCGTCGCCATGTGACGTCAGCTATGTCAATGATCGTCAGCGCGAGTGCCAAGATGTGAGGCAATCTGTTGAGGGGTTACGTTAGCGGTGTCTGGTGGAATTGTGTTGTATGAGGAGTTACTGAGAGTATTTAAGTTGTAAGGTTTTTAGAATACTATCAAGACAAGATGGACATAGAAAGGAGCTGACGGATACAAACTAGACTAGCAAAACAAAAACAAGAATAAAATCACGCCATGACAGAAAATGTTTAATCATAAACAACAATAATTGTTCTTGCATAAAATTGAAATGTAATATGCTAAACCCTAAAGTAGAGTCTAAATTGTGTCCTACTTATAATTTTCACATGAAATACCGTGAAAGTGTTACATACGGAAATGTTTTAATATTCGTATTCTCAGGAATCCTACACCAAACAGTTTCCACTTTTCATTTAATTTAAACATTCAAATTCATAACTAACAAAATTGAATCTCAAATGTAGTTCTCAGAATCGCGCTTAGAACACACGTTTATATTATACATGTATGGTATAAACAGGTATACACCGTGTATGTACTTATACGTTACAGATTGTATATAACGATAGTGAGGGCAGCCTCTCATTTACATAATAGAGGCATACACGGCGAATTGCTGCCGTCCTCGAGCAAAAGGCTGTATGTTACTTTGATGTTGACGAGGAAATCGCAGTTTTATGCTTTAGGTTGCCATAATATAAAACTATGTCATGCATATTTTATGCGGACGGGTTTACCTGCCTTAGATCCTTTTAGTTTGTAGCTAAAACTTATTTATTTGGAGTCGTTATTTATTAATATTTTTTTTACAGGGTGGAAGGTTAAGCTATGGACATTATTTCATGGTAGATTAGTTGTATAGTACTCATAAACTTAAATAAATTGGAATACGGTAAGAACTCATACATTTTATATATATTCGAATAAGTCGTCAATAAGGTACACATAAATTATTTTTCTTTTTTTTTTTCTTTTTTATTTGTGATGGGTTTGCTCTTGACCTTAGTCTTGGTCAGAAATGACAAAGACAAAGTCTACGATGGAACGAGCTTACCCAGAAGGAGCCTGTTTACTCTAACTTTGAAGAGATTAGGGTTGTAAGCGTTCGGAAACACAGACGCAGGCAGAGAATTCCACTCTTTTTCTCTTATTAAAAAATCGCCCATTTCAGACCCCTAAGATCACCAATAAATTAAAAGTTACCATGTAGATTGAAATGAGACCTTTTAACTTCACCTTGTAGATTATAGCGCTCGCCTTTGGCCCAGTTTGCGGTTTCGTAGAACAGTGTAGCGCTACGCCACCGCTACACTACTACGGCGTAGCACACGTAGCGATAATGCGCTCCTCATTAAGGCAACTGCACCTTGTGGTTAAATGTGCTTGAAATGGGTCTGATAAATATAATGAGTAGGTGGTAATGTAAAACTTAAGCTTACTACACACTGGAGAGTTAAATAGAAAAAAAAAATCGTCTTCAGTAGATATTTTTTAAGTGACTCAGCTGGCTTTTAGGCCTTTAAATTGTCAAACGTCCGTCATATACTCGTAGTCTGACGACGGTTTGACAATCTGTTTCAGGTGTTGTAAAAATATTTTAATACCGAAATAAAATATCTATTCCAATTAAACCGTCCAATACTAAACAATAAAACTACTCGATTCCCAGGTGGCCACTATCCCATACGATTGACATAAAAATGTATTTCTTGAAGTAAAACAGCCGTAAAAGAGAAAGATGGATCGCAATGAGCCATCAATTTTATATTCGATCGACAAAGATGGCCGGTCAAGTAGCACGCCTTCGTTTTTATTGAAGCACATCAAATATAATAGCTCGTGGAGTAAGGAGCATATTTGCACAGAATGGTCTGCAATATGCTGGAATGAATTACTGCAAAGATTAAAGACATTTCAATGTTTGTGGGGAGAAAACTGCATATTGGACTTTTATTGTACATCTTATTGAGTGTAATATAAAAGGGGTTATGATGTCATGAGACATGTTTTTAGTTAAAAAAGGGTGTTTTAATTTATAGAATAATTATTAGTGTCAGCGGGTTTACTTTGAAGGTTTTCTCCAATATTAATAAACTGGGATATAACTACATTGTTTATTAATCGGTCAAGTGCGAGTCGGACTTGTTCGAAATGTCTCAATTAGAATACTGGTATTCAACTGAATGCCGGTTACACTGGAAGTTGATCCAAATATACATAGTTGGGAGAAGGCTAGACAGATCGATTTATTGGTGTACTTTTAATTCCGAATAGGAATCTTTTCTACTTTACCGTGTGATCAAAGCCATGATCGATGACGCTTGATCCATTTTACAAAATCAAATTCCCTAAATTCCAACACAAGGATGTTTCACAAAAACTTTGTATATTCCTCAGAAAGATAAACATCTTTCATACACTGCCTTCAGAATCTGCTAGTCCAACATGAAAGCAAGTATATTGAAGTGGCGGAACATGATTGTGAGTCTCAACTCCACTGCGAGGCTGTACTGAATACGAGTAGCTGATATTTTTATGATGATGGATTACAAATCTGTGGGGAGGTTGATGTTTGTATAATAGATGTTTCAAAGCACAGTTGACAGATAGTTTATTGCTCTATGTATTACGTTTATTCACATGTTTTAATAAAGTGATTTACATTATTTTTGCCATTATTGCAGCTGTAAGAGTGCTTCGTTTTGATCGTGTAGTAAACTACCTTGTCAAATCAAAACAACTGACAGCCGATTCCAGTATTCGCAATTTCAAAACTACTAGGCATCTATAAAATGAAACATTTTGTCTGCCGAAAAGTACGGAGTATTAAGTAGTAGTATTATTTATTTAGTTTATGAGTTCTGTTAGCTATAGTATTATTTTTTTTGGATTAAGACGTAAATAAATAATTGGTCAAGTTTACTTGCCTACATTTTACCACTATGCGTCGTAGTATGTGATACATAAGTTTTTCTGTATTTAATTTAATACAAATAAATAATATTTTTATAAGGAATCGGTACTGTTCAACGTTATCATAAGACATGCTCGTAGTTTCTAGAACTGCTCATACAGAAACAGCTTCATAACTAGCCTCCTACTAACATAATGAGGCTGCGAACAATGAAGCCTACACTTCTTGTAACCTTACCTCTACACCACGTACGAGGATATTGAACGGTTTCCACGCAACTTGCTGCCATTTCCAGCGGCTTGGGTTCCGCGACTAAGTGCGTTCGACGGTGTATCGGATAACTGGAGAGCTCATATTAATAGTCTGAATGAAGGAGTATTGTTTACGCACTGTGACTAGCGCCTTATAAATGTATTTATATCATGTAACATCCTCAAGGTTGAGGTATATTTTGGTACATTAGGGCTGTAGGTGAAACTTTCTGTTTGCTTGGATCAAGACCACACTTGGTCTATAAATGGCTCACCTTTGATTTAATTTTGTAACAACCTTTTCAAGTTTATTTTCGGTTATGTCACTTATATTAAACGAACGTGGTGGCTTTTATATAAGGACTTCAAATTTGCTAAAATATTGGTAGGTATGTATTTTCTAAAGCTGATAACAAAATGTAAATGAGTTACAATACGAAGAATATAGAATATTAATACCTGAAGAGGATAATAATTTTATGATTCTATCCCACACGTTGTCGTGTAAGTAGCGAGGTAATGATCGTCTCCAGACGGCGATGCTGTAATAATACGTTAATTAGCGAACGTCGTCGCATTAAGTACGCACAGTCGTACTCGTCAGCGAGTATCGAGATTACGAGTCGCAAGTGTGTTCTACGCTTGTTTTATTTTATTAACGTTATTACTACGCGCTCTACATTTCCATTTCATTTATTTTGATATTAAAGTAACTCTATTTACATGTTCTCTGTAAAGGACCTTAAAATAAGAAAATTACTTAAGATCAAATGTTTTTGCAAACGAAAGAGCTGTAAGAAAAAGAGGGAAAGAAGCTTTGCCCACCAGTGGGATAATATAGGCTAGCTAGATAAAATGTTCTATTTGTACGAGGTTCTGGTCACATTTCAGCAAAAGTGACTAACTAATGTTATATGCTACCGCGTAAAGCTGAATATCAATAGTGTAACGATGACGTCAGTCATTCGATATCGTACACGTTGGTCAAGCATAGTATGTACTATGTAGTAATTACTTTTAAAATAATTGCTATATCATCCTTTATTTGGTTTTATTTTATAAATACGTATTTCAAAGAAGCCTGACCGACTATACTCAAGAAGGTCAAAGTTAAACCTGCTTTGAATCGTCAAGGCAGGTTTAACTTTGAACACTTTGTCAGTTTCGTAGATATAGACGGACTTACCTATATAAAATACTTCATACTGCCCATGTGCCCATTTCAAGCATACCTGCATTTCAAGTGATCTGGCTGGCGCCGCATAAATGATTCATCGCGCGGCAGTGGCGGCTCTGGTCTTAGGGAAATAATAAAAAGCTGAACTGTGCGGCGATCGTGACGAGGGTGCAAGTGCGCCATGTTCTACACGACAGGGTGGCAGGCCACTGCCCAGTGCTGCCCAATGCTGGGGTGTTTCAGCAAGGTTGAACATGTTTAGTGCGTGATTTTGTGGCTGTGGATGGGCGATTTCTTGGCGCTACAATTTTTATAACATTAGAATAGGTTCAAGGAATTTATCGGACTGTGTGAGTAATCTAAATCTTTGACGGCTAGAATATAATATTTGAAAGAAACAGTGCACGCAAGGCAGAGATATTCTGTGCTACTCGATCGTTGTAGGAATAATTACAATTATGTTATTTTCATCTCCGTTCGTATTTCTGCAAAAAGTAACATAACAATAAATACATTTGTGAAACTACGTTATATTTAACAAAACCACAAAACGAGCAGGTAGCAGTAAAAAGGCAACATTTATTTAAAAAGCAAATTCATTGAACCCCACTAGGATTAGCGGCTTCGGCTCACAACACTAATGGCTATTAAAAAACGCAGGCCGCCACCGCGACACCGCAACACGAGCAAAACACTGTTGACATTCACGCGAGCGAAAAAAGCGGAGACAGCCTCGCGGAGAGCGGAGCGACGGACAGGCTTTGAGGCTTACAATTACACGTTTTACGAATGACACACGAAGCGACGTTTTAGACAAAATATGTTGAGGAAGCCCGGCTTAAATTTGTGGCCGGTAATATGGCTTTTAATTTATGTCGTTTTTACGACCTGTTCGAAAAATGTAATGAATAGAGGTTTTGTGCTGAAAATACCTTTTCCACGGTCTCTGTAAAAAGTATTCGCTTGTGGTAGGTACGTATTATTTGGAACCCCGCTAACTTGTCCTTCTATACCAAGCAATATAATATTAAAGTGAGTTATTGTTTGACAGAAATCATTTCTCTTACCTTGAAACGATGCGAATTTATTTCTATTAATGTCAATGAAAAACATCAGGTTGCCTTCTTAACTTTCTAAAGTGAATAGTAAAAAACAATGCTTCCTAGCGTCATCACTAGGTACCAGATGAATATTTTTTTACAGAAAGAGTCTTTGAAGCAAAAAGATTGGAGTGAGTCGTAAGAATTGGAGCACACAAACGTACTTAGGCACGCTAAGCTTGACAACAAGAATAATATCTCTCCAAGTGTTTTTGTAAGGGATATGAGAGTGACAAGGGAACCGTTTTTATAAGAAATTGAAAATTATTTTGAAGCCTTTTTGGGGTAAGATCGATGGCTCGTCCTTTACGCGTATATTATATCGATGGGGAATATTTTCCTTAACCGTCGCTTGTAAGAAGGTTTTTCCTTAAGTCGTCTAGCTTATTGGATGGACAAGCTGTTGCAGTCAGCAGCTTATAGGTAAGATAATGTTATAAGAAAGAAAATAATGTGAACGAAACTGAAGACTTAATAGAGGGCACCGTTTTACGAGTAGTTTATCATGCTTAGAGAGTTGTTCATCTAAACAACCTTGTTTTATAATATAGGATCATGTATATAACATCACAGTATTACAGTGACTAGTAAAACTCATTGCTCGCTCCCTCTACTCTACTATCCATAAATGTAGATATTTAATTGAGGAAAGAAAATTTGGAAATTGAATCCTGTAGTAAACAAACAGTAATGCAGGCAGACTGAGAATCGTCAAGTCAAAGGTCAAGGCTATGAGGGTTTGAAATAAAATCTACTAGCACGATAAGTTAATTTAGTACAATAAAAAACTTAATATATCACATAACCAACAAAAAATACGCCACTAAGTAATTTGCCAGTCAGAACAATAGCCCGTGCGCGTTATACAATGAAGTGTGCGGTAGAATGGAGTCGGACGGACGCGACAACGGCGCGCAGTGGAGCGCGAACATTGCGTAACTGACCATAAAAAGATTCGCGCTTGGAGTGATCGCACACGCACGATAGTGTGCAGATATGTCGCGTGATATGTTCAGTTGAGCTGGAAGTGGAACATGGGCTGCGGAAAGGATGGAGCTGGCTTATTATTTTAATTTTTGTCTGATAGTAAAGGTTTTTATGTTATGTTTTATAGGTATGTTTGTATTGTGTTATTTACTTATTAAAAGTTTAAGCACCTGTTAAAAAAAATGTTCAAAGACGGACTTAAGCATCATTATCATCAGCAGCAATTAAGCATTTCTTACCAGTTAAGCTTAGGAACTAATTAATCACTTTAACGGCTTAGCTGGAAACAAGGTTTCTTGCGTCACATAACTCCATATGTTTTCTCTTCGGTAAAACCTACAAATATCAGAAAAAAATGACATGCATAATTAGAGTCTACCTACATCCTTCATGATGACACTCATTATATAAACTGCTATTCAACTGCAGTTATTTAGACTGGAAGTTGCCTCCGACGTAAATAATATCGAAATTGGATAATAAAATTGATTGACTTATGCATGCTATAAACCTATCCGTCGTTCTGTCTCTCAGGAGCAATATTTGTCTCCACTGATAACCGATATTAAATTTATACAAATAGGTACAACACGTAAGCTTCATGACAGGCAACAGCCGATGCATCAGAGTATTAAGTGTTATCGTCCAATTTAATAGAACACGCTATAAAGAGACTTTATGTGATGGACGATGCCATCGAGGTGGCGCGCTGTTAGTGTTGCTGGTCACTTTAGTAGCTAACGACATCATTCGGTGGTATGACGTTGCGTGATAGATCGCCACCTAGCTATGAAATAGATTAAAGTGTTTCTTTAATGTTTTCTTGGTGATAAATGGAACTTTTATTTTTTGTTTCTGTTAGGCTCGCAATTGTCTGCCGATGAGGCAGACGTTGGACTGAATATTAATGTCAACCATCATCCAAAGCTACTACTTTTATAAACGTGAAAGTTTGTGAACATGGATGGGTAGTGGTTCGCTGCTGCTTCAACTTTCACCTAGACACTGAACAAAAACAGGAAGGTTTTAATGAAAACGACATAATAATAATATCGCTTCAGCAACAGAACAACACATAGGGTATATTGTACAAAGAGGGGAAGGTCTAACTCCACGCATATGTGAAGTGCGGATATCAAGCTCACGTTAGGTATGTCGTGTCCTGCACCTTTATCATATATACCGCACAGTAACTCATAGAGAATTAGGACTAGATCTAAACAAATTTATTTCACTTTGTGGTACGCACCATTGCCATCGCACTATTTGTGCCAAATCCCTGCTACATTAATAAAATACAGCATTTATGTGACAAAACTGTGTCCTTGTCCCAGTTCTCGATTCCACCCGAGATTCCCTTAATGATTGTAACTAGGGTTCTATGCAAATTCGCTATATACGTACTACTTAATGTACACAACTCAAACACAAATATAGTTGGCAAACAATAATTTGTTTACATTTGCCTCGCTGGAACATAGTTACTGACTACATTATGAACTCCCCTGCCACGTGTTCATCACGTATGTTTCTTGGGGACCCATCACATGGAACATTCTCTTGTTTCATAACAGTGATAATATTTGATGATGACGACTCAAATCTCTGGAATGGTCAGTTTAATCTATCGTGTTTTGTTTATGAACAAATGTCGAGAGAGAATTTTTATGGTCGAAAAGCTCTTCATAAGATGTAGGATAGCCTACAGGCATGACACAAGGTAAGTGGCATGCTGTCTGCAAAGCCAGCTCTGTCGGAATGGTAACGTCGTTGTTCAAACCCGGCTAGGATTATTCAGGATAGAGGTGAGCACGTCGTACGGTTTTCTAGACTGACAAACATAACGAGTATCTATGGTGACTTGACGAATGGGATTGTTTGAAGCTTTGTCCTATTTTTTTTACTTCATTGAACTAACAGAGAAACAGTTTGATGCATGGTAACTATCAATTGTTCGTCATATTTTAAACTTACAAAAGAAGTCTATTCATAATCAGTATGTATATAGCTTTTGGCAGAGGGTATACGCGCTAAACGTTATATTTCCCTAAATGAATCTCCGCTGACGTCACCGTGAGATGCATATCATGTCAGAAGAGTCGGTTCCTTTTATTCCATGTTCCGTAACATTCGTATAATAGAGCTGTTACCATTCTGTTTACATCCGAAGGCTTAGCAATTTAACTTTTCACCGAAATGAAATGTCCGGTTGGCGATGACCGGTGTGTTTTATCGCCGGCGGCCGCGTCCGGGCTGGGACGCGCCGGACGGCCGGACAACTGGACAAGTGGCTGCGACCCCGCAGATAAAACGGTAAACCACATACTGGGTTCTCTGTCACAACAAATAAAATACCTTTGGCGCCAAGTGTATGTGACGACTTATTTGATTAATTATGAAGTACTTTTTAATTTTTACGTGGAAGTGATCACAATAGGCAGCATTTTGGTTTATTTCAGGTGCTATAACTGGGTAGTTAAACCCGCAGCCATTTCTTAGAGAGATGATCGTAGAAAAATCAAGCGTCTGGAGAGTGGATACATTTTTTTTTAGCAAAAACCTTGACTTTTGTTATTAATCGACATTGTCACACTGCGTCTCTGGGCCTCTACGAAACCTCTGTGTCTCCATACTTTTCAAATTCAATTGTTTTTCACCAGAACGATTCTAATCCTTTTAATTAGTTTCTGCCTCAGTAATGGCCCATCTGGGACGAAGTGCTAACTTGTAAATAATTATAATATTAGAATAGAATAGAATAGAATAATTTTATTTCAGACCGGGGTCCATAGGGTTAGTAACAATTTTTACTTAAAAACAAAAAAATAAAATTAATCTTCTCCTTCTTTTTTATCTTTTCCTTCTTTCTTCTTCTTAATTAATTTTCTTTTTTAATTTTTACTTTTTTTCTTTTTTTATTATTTATCATGTTATATTGTACTAGCTGACCCACGCAACTTCGTCTGCGTCACATTTTCCATTAATGCTCGGCTCCTTTTAGTCTTAGCGTGATGATATGTAGCCTATATCCTTCCTCGATACATGCAGGGCTATATAATATTGAGAGAATTTTTCAAATCGGACCAGCAATTCCTGAGATTACCCCCTACATATCTCTTGTCACGGTGTTAGTTATCGAACTCCTCCAAAACAGTTTGACCGCTCATAATGAAATTTTTTGAGTATTTAGAGTCTGAGAATAGGTCGTAGAGTACAATTTTAATTCTTTTTATTTGTCAATACATGGTTTGCCCAGTCAGCTAGTACCATGTGCCTAGGCGGTTAACGGGCGCCTGTTAACTTTCTTTTTGAATTAAATTTTAATTCCTTCTAGTAAGTGCCTTTATTATAAATCAGCATACTGACGTGAAAGTGGCGGCCATTTTTATAGACAGACAAACGGTCGATGGAGCAGACATTTGTTGGAGTAGAGACTGCGTATGGGCAAAGGTCGTGAGGGACGCCCTGCGGCACGATGGAGCGATGATTTAAAGAAGGTGGCTGGTAGCGGATGGATGCGGACTGCTCAAGACCGAGATGGTTGGCGCTCTTTGGGAGAGGCTTACGTTCAGCAGTGGATAGCCGCGGCTATTGGCCGATAAGATAACTGCCATTTAGTTTTAAAACCTCTAGAGATATCCCAGTGAAAGAAAACCCCTACAAAAGAAAAAAGAAGAGCTTTACAATAGTAGGTTCCCATCATGTGACCATCCTGACCCATCTGTCTCTCTAACTGTCAGATATTTTACCGATATTACGACTATATAATAGCTTTTCCCGGATATTTTTCGTTTGAAGAACTGATTCAATTTTCGTAGCAAAGTTCCAAATAATGAATGCTTGTGTAAAGTCTCACCGTGAACGTACGCGGTTATTTAGTTAATTAGTTTTGTTAAGCCGCAGTTCTGCGAATGATAACTTATTATTACGCTCAACTAACGGAATGGAATTTAATGGCACGTGTATCTGTGGATGTAAAGTAATCCAATAATAATTGTGAAGGTAAAATATTTAAAAATAGTAACTAGTTGAACAGGAAATACTTACATTTTTAAAGGAAAATCAAAAATAATAAATCTAAAATAACAATAATTATAAAAAGCGCTCTTCCTCTCTTCTAATTATTTAAAGTTTTGCTGTGCCCGACAGGGTCCATAATTGTTTCTAATTATTAATTTTACCACCTGTATGTGTACATTATGGATCGCAATAAACTATTTGAGATTAGATTTTTGTAATTTGTAGTCTGTTTACTACATGTAAACAGACTACAAATTTCAAAAAACTAATAAAAAAACAATATATTTTATCAACTTTTGCTCACATCATGATATCAGTCAAAAAACGTCCACTGGCGGACATGGGCCTCCCCCAAATGTCGTCACAACAACCGATCCTCGCATCCATCGGCTGCCTTCAACCCCCACTAGGTCATTGATCCATCTTGTGGGAGCTTAACTATTACACAAAAAAAAGCCATTATGAGTTAAACTATGTTAATAATTTTACTGAAAATCGTTCTCTATCCTAACCCACAAGTCTTTCAGAAAGTTTTGGTGGACAGTGAATACTATATCAGAGGTGGCGCCCCCTAATTTATGTGTCCTCGATCAAGCTAGTTAAACATTTACAAAAAAGAGAAGCTAATGGCTGCGACAGGGATGAACCACTTTTAGTTGAGCGCCTATTTATTTTGAAGTTTTAAAAGGGATGTAATCCATGAATCTATACTCTAAGTATGTATATTTTATTAGATTAATAGCGTTTGTGTCATGATTTTGTAATTAAACCATTTTTAGAAATCAGATTCACAGAAAAGGAAGAAAGAGCCGATTGAGTATTGGTTGAAAAATCGTTTCGAAAAGAAATAATGTTGCCGCTTTCAAGCAGTATACATACGAAGTTTACTCGTCGAAAATTGTAGGAATAAAATAATGTATTAACTAAGCAACTTCCCAAATATCTTCTTTAACGAATTATAGCGAGTAAAACCTTAACTGACAGCCCTGTCTATCCCAGGGGCCTGAAGAAGGGAACGTAATTTATTCGCGGCTCACAAGACAGACGTACTCGTAGGTATGTAGTTACCGTAATAAAAGATGTACGCCGAATTATATTACTTACTGTCTTTACGTTGGCGGAATAAAATTTGATGAACGTTCCGCTGGAAATTGTGGCGTCGTATACCGCTTTGCCCTACACAATTCATTTAGGAGTATTTGATAGCACAAGACTTGAAAGGTTACGAATAAAGTTGAATGTTTTATTGACAAGGGCTACAAACATATCGTTTTTAAAATGACCTAGTTTAGTTTGAGTGAAGTTCCAACAGCCAATGATGACGTAAACAGCACGAGCTACGCCGCTGTATATGACAAGCTACGCCGTAGCACAGTTTGAGCTACGCTGTAGTACGATTACCGATCATCCAGAGAATAGCCTGATTCCCACCGTAGCATAGACTAAATTATGTCATAGCATAAGACAAGCTGCACGTAACTATAAGCTACGCCGTTGTATAGTGAAATGTTAGCGTCTGAGGATAGCTGAGCTACGCCGTACTTCACTGTCCTGGCAGATTAGAATAGAAAAATAATAGTAATTCGTAATAGCTAGACAAACCTTTAAGACCAAAAGTCTGTAGGTCAAGAGGCTCTACAAAAATCAATATTCGAGCAACGATATCGATGTAAAAGTTCAAAACATATCTGTTGGATAGAGGAGTGGACTCTAGGAATTTACTTATTTCTGATGGTAAGAGAGGAAGTTCTGTATGAACTGAGTTCTACCCGTTCGCCCAGTCAAGGAACAATCAACTGTGAAAAATTCGAGTACGACTCACCTTTTCTCAGCTGCGGCCGCTTCTTGGTATTTTCTGTAGTAGAAAGATGATCCGGCGAATCCGACGCGTACTCACGGACTCACGAACTCACGGAACTAAAATATATGATAATGTTCGAACGTGTCAAAGGCGGAACTGTCTTCTTTTTTCTTCTTTTTCCGCAGATTTCGCTCAGATCGTTTTCTTTGTTCTAGTGGCATGCAGCACGTTGCAGCCAATAGCGTGCCCGTATGGAGAGCGCACAAGAATATTCACAATTAAATTGTTCAATCATGGGCTATTTACAGAACAATATCTAAACAACTACTGTATGTTTTAAAAGGTCATGCCAAGTGAACAAGGTCAGAATCCTTATTTCAGAAGAGTCAATATCTAAAATAGTAGGTGCAGGTATAGAGTGGTAGTGTGAATATTCCTCCTCTATCAAAATATCGCGGACAGCATCTTACCATACATAAATAAAATCGGCGTGTTATTGGCTCGACCTCCATCCACCTCGCTCGACCGCTGTCCACCACAGGATCCGTTTACTACTGATGTTTACGAATCTTCGTATTGGATACCAACTAGACGTTATTTTAACGAAAATAGTCGAACAGAATTATATTGGAGAGATGGATATTATTATTATATCTTAGAGCACGACTTGGCTTTATAATCAAAATTATTCCGTCTCGTTAAATTCACAGCATTTGGAATCTGTGTAACGGCACGTAAAATAAGGTGCTTTGTTTAAGTATCTTGCGAAGTACATTAAAATGTTAACTTCCCCTTTTAAAGTAGAAAAACATGCCTTCACAAAGTATTTTTTTTGTGATCAGTCATAGTTTTCTCCATCGTAGACTTTATCTCTGTCATCTGACCAAGACTACAATCAAAAGCAAAGCACACATCACAAATAAATAAAAAAAATCAAAACAAAGAAGAACTATTATTATATATAGTAAAGCTAGCAATCTTGCATGTCATTATGCTGTGATATGTCATAAGTTTAATAATTAACACTCAAATAACGAAAATGAATACTGGCAATAATGTAGGTAGTAGAAAGATAAATATTTTTAGTCGTTATTTTACTATTGAATTTAATTAATTACGTTATGATTAAAGTTTGGAATATAGTGTACTAGCTGACCCGTGGTCTTAGCGTGATGATATGTAGCCTTCCTCGATAAATGGGCTATCTAACACTGAAAGAATTTTTCAAATCAGACCAGTAGTTCCTGAGATTAGCGCGTTCAACCAACCAAACAAACAAACTCTTCTGCTTTATAATATTAGTATAGATTTTTGGTTTGCAGTCATAGAGAGCATAAATACAATGGTCCAGCGTAATTGTTGCAAAAGGCAGATAATCAGTTTTACCCGATAATAAATTTTATTCAGCCAGCGGCATATCGCCTGTACTCATGAAGTTAGTCGATCAACGGCAACGGTCTTACAAAGAGATCTGGAGATTTGCCAGCCACAGCAACCGCTTTATTATTACATGACTTATTATTTTTTTGTTCGAGTAGGTATACTAACATCACACATTTAGAATCACTACACACAACACTATCTTTACTTAAGGCACCCTATAGGTCCTACAGGAAATAATTATGTAAACACAGTTGCCACAGTCAGTATGTAAATAATTACTGCGAGTAGATTGCTGCGAGCTGTTGACGCCGCCGCCGTGTCCGCAAATACGGGCGCAACCTCGCTGATTGATGATCTGATCAGTGCGAGCGCACAGGCGCGATCGATCAGCGGCTGATCGGAGCTGACCGGGGCGGATCAGTGTTGATATCGTGCTGAGGTTGGGTACGATGTTGCTTTGTGGGCGATTGTTGGTTGATTCTTCTAACGTTGTCACTGGTTTGAGTCGAGATTGAGAGAGCTATTGCACAGGTTTCATTGCTGCTGCTTTTCATCTCAATATTATTATTTTTTCTCGAACTTGTCTCAAAAAGCCTATGTTAAAATGTAGTACTATTTCAACTTTATAATTTAATAGACAATACAATAACAATAACAATGACGATAAAATACATGACAATATATGAGAAAAAAAAATATATCCACACCACTGACTCTCGTTCTAAAAGTAATATCTACAACTAGCTGACCCGCGCAATTTCGTCTGCGTTAAATTTTTAATTAATGCTCCGCTCCTATTGGTCTTAGCGTGATGATATGTAGCCTTCCTCGATAAATGGACTATCTAACACTGAAAGATTTTTTAAAATCGGACCAGTAGTTCCTGAGATTAGAAAAGAGTTTGTCTCTTTAGCTTTATAATATTATTATCAGTGTATAGATAAATCCGTAACAATATCTCTTCAACAATTCTTCGTATTCAGCGGAAGTACAGCGCGCGATCAATTAGCAGAATTTATTGTTGTATCCGGCCGTTTCTTTATTTATCCGTCGTTTGTCAGCGTCCTCGGACGGCGGCTGTAATTGCTAATGTTACTACGTTTGTTCCACAACGAGAGGGATTGTTTCTGATAGGGGATGTATTACGGTTTCAATGAGACTGATTTGGAACGCCTAGAGACAGCACTTAGGAGCAAATAATGCTGAGAAGAAGTGTTACTGCTTCTAACATAATCATCTGTTTAAAAAAAAACAAACACTTAGCATCAAACTCCAACATTTTTATAATACAATAAAAAGCAAAAAATTTACAAATTAAATTATAGATTTCGATATCTATCTCTGTACTAAAATTTATCAATTTCGGTTCAGTGATTTAAACGTTTTCTAAGCTTAACCAACTCACTTTCGCATTGAAATATTAAGATAGGATGTATAGGTATAATATTGTTGCATGATTGTTATTTTTCCAATAGCTACCATTTGACTTTTGTTCGGGCGAAGCCGCCTGAAAAATAGTTTAACATAATAGATTTCCAGAGGATATTTTCGCATTCAACAGCGAGTATTATCGTAATTACCAATTGTTCTCGTTCAGAACTCAAAAACGTAAAATAACAGTCCACATGCTGTTTTCCTTCCATCCCTGAACAAGAATAGAAATATGTGCCTACCAATTTAGTTTGCGTACGCATCAAACAGGCGGGATGGTCCAATATTATTTTTACCGATATTTTCGTTCAAACTTCCTGCAAACTGTATGCGAAGAATATTTTTTGGGCTCTCTGGCAAGCAAAAAAAAACTGGTAGTTTTTGCAGCGTTGTGAAAATAACAGTTTTTTGGGGAAAACTGTTACTAAAGTTATACTCGTAGCGAGGATAGATATTAATAAAACGCTTGGACAACGGCATACGAGATGTAAGATACATCGACACACAAACGGATACCATGGATCTTGTAAATGACTTTAGACGCTAGAGTTGGAATTTTTCGTCGAATATTTCACATTTGCCTAAAAAAAAATTACGTACCTGTCAAACAAACAGCTTGCAAGATTCATGAAAATTACTGTTTTCTATGTTTTCCATTATTTAGTGTGGTTTGTGTCAATTCACATCCATGTTTTTACAAATAAACTGTGCAGGTCAGCATGATTGCAGCCTCCATTACGGGCGATTAGGTTTTGATAATCGGAGGCCACAAATTATTTCACGTTTATAAACTGAAACGTTCCGTATCCGTTTTCATGTTATTGTCAAAGGGTCTGTGAACTTTATTAGTAAAATGATTTCGTTTCCGCTTTGTTCCCGAAATATAATTCTGAATTTACACAGACCATAAGATAAATGACCCGTGGTAATAAGTTTTTACAGCAGAATGGTCGGCAAAACTACCTCTGAGATTTTTATGACGCGTTCGAATAACCACTTCAAATGCTCTATGCATCCTAAACCATCAAATAACCCAGTTCCATTGCGGAAAAAAACACATAATATTCTTGCTCAATTTATCTTGATTCGACAAAAATAAAAGACAGGGTCTCTACGAGTTTATTACCGATGTATTGACCACAAAAACGCGCGCCCGATAACCCGCCATGATGCATTGGCGCGGTGACAGTTATTGCGGCCACAGATTATATTTCAAGATGGCGCCGTTATTTCACTGCGACACTAGCGCCGTCGTCTGATACATTGATGCAATAATGAGATAAAATAATAATAGGGAAACAAAACACCCGGTTTCTGAATTAAGGGTTTCCAACGTATCAACTCATTTTCGACTAGTTATCATGATATAGTAGAATTATTAATTCGTAAAACGGGTGTTGGAAGTCGTTCAATGTTTTGGTAGGACCAAGATTTCAATTAAATGATTTGATTTGACTGTCATGCTTTTGTGTCTAAAGTCAACTTACTATTTCAGGCATTTGCCTTGTGTAAAAATACAACAAAAAATACATAGGTACACTTAAGTACAGAACCTCCTTCTTTTATGGATTCAGTTAATAAGACTGGTTTGTACTGGATTGTATTAATATAAAATAATATTAAGTGTCTATACTTTGGGAAAATTTATTCTAATAATTTTCTCTATAATAATTTCAGTTATAAACCCGATTTCATAAACAGAGCGGTTTCTGTTGGTGATTGTCGGCATTACCCGTTGTTAGTCAAAAGCCGCTCATTATAGTTATTTCGCATAATGGCTGGTGATTGTGAGTTGATCACTACACCAGTCCACAACATTTGTTTTAAAAGCAAGATTAATATACATCGTAACACTGGTTTTAGTCCACATGGCAAAGAGAGACAGAAACATTTTCGTGATGGAGTGAAAAAGACAGAGTTTTACAAAGGAATTGTTGCGCATTATTTCATAAGACCGGACAACACAATATAACTTTTTATGTGAACCTGTCTCCGCAGTTTTAATTTAGTGACGTCATAAGTTAAAGTGTTGTCTAGATAATAACGTCGCTCATGCATGTATTTCTTGCATTTAATTCTTTGAAAAATTAAAAGTTTTCTCATTTAATTTTAACAATTTCCGACGGTTTTTTGACTGAACAACTTTTGACATCGTACCGTGACCGAAAACAAACGAATGTCGATGTTCGTATGGACAAGTGAAAAGCACTAACGTGAGAAAACTATTTCGATAGAAAAGCCTAAACAAATATTAGCGAAATCTCTCATTTCAGTAATCCCAGCAAAACATAGGTAATGGCTCTTCCCGTTTCAGTAATAACTTAACAGTTATTGTTCTATGCGTCTTACCTTGCTCTATGGGGTTGGAACATGGCAGCTGTGATAACGCGGCGCAGCAGATCTGTGATCGAGATGTGATTACTAGGTATATATAGTGCTGTAGAGGCGAGTGTACACATGCCTTTTGTGTGCTGTTGTAATGACTTCGTCGCTAGTACACCCCTGGGAGGTCAGGGGTAGTCGATATCTCGTGACGAAGTGTGGTTGTGATGTATTGGGGTTGATATTTGAAATATTGGTATTGCTGACTCATAGGTATTTCACAACTTTAATAATAATATATAAAATAGAACCTTCTTCTAATCTAAAAACGAGCTCTTTGAGTAACATTTAAATCAAATATTAGCTTTTGTGAAGTTGATCTTTTGGAACAATGTTTTACTCTATAAGTGAGCTTTACTTTGAAAGAATAAAGAAATATTGTATTAGTCATTATCCTCACATAAAGCTCCAAAAAACAATATGTAAGCTAAGCAAAATTATACGGTTTCACGCCATTACCATGTCGTTCTATTTAAAATCATGCATAATAATGAGCACACACTCACTGCACGCGTGCATAACACCCTTTCGATTTTATGAGAGTCTGAAAAACGCATTCTCGAAGCCCATGAAAATGTTTAACAAAAAGTTGACATCGTTATTACAGCACTCCAAACAGAAATATTTAATCGAACGGTCATAACGCAACACAAGCGAGTCTCTCTGTATGTTCTGCGGCCATAAAAATAACAGCTTTTGCGAAAGTACACACCATTCCATTTAAAACGGCCGATTCGTATCACAGTTAAATTTAAAGCGCTTGAAACTATCGTTGAATCGCAGAGTAGTGCTGATTTTAGAGCGTTTTTATTGAAATTTGCTTGATAGTTTGATGCAACGAAAAATGGGATTTTGTACATTAAAATAATGACGTGAGCCAAGTTTAAAACGAATTTATTTTATTTACCGAAACTCGTAAAATATTTTTTTTAACGGCTAAAGTCGAGTGTATCTTTTTACGAAACGAAGTGTATAAAGATGCACTTTAGAGAATCCACACGTTCTAGTTATAAAAATAAATTATTGAAAGGAATTCCATTTGATTTAAGACACTATATCTAGAGGTCGCATATGCTTAAGCCTCTCTAGTAGTATATAATGTTTTTGACGCCTAACTCATCGAAATTTTAACTATCATGGATCTTAGTAATTTTAAAACCTCTCATCATCACTGATTAAAATAATGTAGACTATATATAACCAACCATATATCCTTTGTAAGGAGCTAACAAGCTCGAGGTTCATATTGCGCTGCAGCGGGCCGGGTTGCGGACGGCGGCGGAGCAAAGCGACGCGCCCGCAAATATTTGAGCAGCCGCACTGGCTGGCGAGAAATGCTATAAGATTGCCTCGACCGCACGGGAAGCAAAATTAACTCTTTAACCTGGGACTGGATTAGTGGGCTCGGGTAAGTCGTTTGAAAGTCGACAAAACGAGAATAATTTTTAATTATCCCTAAATTATTAAAACAAAAAACCCGACTGTTTAAAATTAATGAACTGAAAAGGAAAACACAAGTTATAATTGCAAGTTACTTTACATTACACAAATTGTAGTTTGTATCTTTAGTCAAAAAAACATTGCTTCCGACTGCTTGTAATGTAAAGTAACTAGCAATTTTAACTTGTTTTTAGGGTTCCGTACCCAAAGGGTAAAAACGGGACCATATTACTAAGACTTATCTGCCTGTCTGTCTGTCCTCTCTCTGATACCTCTGTCGGTATCTCAAGAACCGCGATAGCTAGACAGTTGAAAATTTCACAGATGATGTATTTCTGTTGCCGCTATAACAACAAATACTAAAAAACCAGATAAAATAAATATTTAATAATCCATACAACAAACTTGATTTTTTTTGCCGTTTTTGTAGATAATGGTACGGAACACTTCGTGCGCGAGTCCGACTCGCATTTGGCCAGTTTTTCCTTTTCAGTTCAATAATTCTGAGCAGTCGGGTTTTTGTTTTAATAGTAATCATTTTATTTCCAACTTTTTAGTTAGTAACAAATATGAATATTTGTGAGAACCCCAATTAAAAAACTTTGAATCGCTTTAAATCCTAAAATATTATTTCAACTGAAAAATGGCTAAAGAAACCTCACAATGATTTCAAAATAGCTATATAGTCAACAAACTATGTCATGTGGGGTATCATTGAGATATCCCACATGACATAGTTTTTTGACTTTAATTTTTTTCTTTTTCACAATAAATTGGCGTCCAGTAGTCGCCATATTGAATTTTCACTAACGTCATGTCTTTAGTGACACTCAGTGACACTTAGGCCCGTATTAATAAACGTTACTCAGCCCGTGAGACCGCACTTGATTTGAATGTTGAGATGCTGATCGTATTAATAAACGTGATTCTTTATGTTCTCAATTGTGGATTAGGCGTACGTCATCAACTGAGTGATGGACTGATTAATAAACGAAACTCGACCCACGAGCGCGGGTTGCTGAGATGCTATATCGTGAGTGCAGATAGACCGTGACTTGAGGAGTGATTAGCGTGGCGCGAAACATGGAGTTTGAAAATATTGAAGTAAAATTAATTATTACGATGAAATAGATTACTATGTCGATATTCTGTGGCCTTTGCAATTTCGTTTACCAAAAGTTTGGGATATTTCAAATCCTTTTGAGTTACCTAGTGAAAATTAAAAAAAATACCGGCCAAGTGCGAGTCGTACTCTCACACAAAGGGTTCCGTACCATAAACATTTTTTATTTTTTTTATTTCATTTAATTTTTATTATTTGTTGTTACAACACACTCTGTAAAAATTTCAGTTGTCTATCTATTACGGTTCATGAGATACAGCCCGCTAACAGACAGACCGACGAACGGACGAATAGCGGAGGCTTAGTTACAGGGTTCCGTTCGTTACCGTTGGGGTACGGAACCCTAAAAAGTATATTTCATGATAGTTAAGTAGGTAATAACCAAAGACTATTAAACCACTTGACTGCGCATACAGTGCCCCGACGCACGAAAACCATTAGTGTTTTTGCTCAGATGTTAGGCAGCCGCACTAGTAACCATTTTAGTTGTGACCAATTGTTAGACCTGTGGGCCCGCTAAGTTTTTACAAATCGTTTTAATTTTTATGCAATTTATAACGCATAAAAATGCCTTCATACCCGGTGAATTTGTGTGGGAAACATTCCTAAACCTTTTGTTACAAAAATGATGGCATAACTTTTCATCGGAGAGTAAAGACTACGCAAAATATTTTTGATTTGAATCAGATGATGAGCCACTACAGGGGTCTATATAAAATGGTGGTTAGGTGAACGAGCACACTGTGAAAAGCGCGCGTTGATGTCTTTTGGAAAAGTCTCTTTCTTTCATTAGGAAATACTTATATTTTTATCCCTTTCTTCCCCTTTGTATTTTTATCGTAAAAATATGTGCTGTTACGTTTAATGATTGAAGTCCATTTATCGATGATCATAAAATTACAACTAATACAATTTTTAATCAATTCACATACTTACATTAAACACGTAACTACTTTTAAACGACTTTAAAAATAGGAGGAGGGTCTCAGATTTTTCATCTGTGTGTTTGACATATATGTTTTCATTTTAGATTTTCGAAGATTTCAGAATTAAAATAAAAGTGGAAAGATAAGGTTAATAGGGAAACTTTGTTTAAACAAGATATAGCGCTGTTTGTTTGGATTGAGTATTTTTATAATGTTAAAAACCATTTTATCGATATCGACTATTTTCCTTTAGTCAAGTAGTACCACCACTAACCATAGGCTACCTATGCAACTTGACCTTGAACGGACCAATTGCAGCCGCGCGTTGTTCCTCGTCCCCCGGCCCGCTGTAGTGAGCCGCGTACTTAGAAGAAATCGGCCTATACGCTCTCTAGTGGTTATATACTCTATGGTAATAACTAATACTTCCTGATATATGTGGGTACCTACCTATAACACATTTAATTTAATTTATATTCGTGCGATGTTCGTGTTAGTAAACAAATGTTTGGCGTTCCTTTTTTGACACATCAGGTACATTGCGTTAGCGGAGAAGCGGGGCATCGAGCGTCCGCCGCCGCGTACAACAATTATGTCATATTGGGAAATAAATACACAACCTGAATCCTCAACCTCTTTTTAACAATTTAACGCTTTCTTGGGTAGCAAATAACCTTATAAATGTATAACGTGTACCTATTACCGCTATTCATTAAAGATTTAATTAAATACAAGTATTAAAATCAAAATTTTTACATATAATAACATGTCAATAACGAAATGCGACAAGTCTCATTCAAAACTTCGGTCAATGTGACGTCATCGTTCACGCGATCAAGGCATCAAGTACAGCTAGGTGAGGAGCTGATCTTGGTAACTGAGATACTGTATTTATGTGTCTATTAATAAGGAATAATCTTGAGATGCTGATGACGTCATAATGACGTATCAAATGATAACGCACTTGAGTACGTTGTTGAGAGACGTTTATTAATACGGGCCTTAGTGACTAAGAAGAATCGGTTGACGTGTGAATCATAAAAATCGGCCCAGGCGTTTGATCTAGTGCTTCAAAGGATTATACAAACATACAGGCTAAAAAGTAATGCGAGCATCATTTGTGTCAGGTGACCAGAGTGTCAATTCTACTGATTTTCACATTCGCAACTCAATCGCATTCTGTCAAAAATGTATGAAAATTAAGGTTTTTTTTGACAGTTTGCGATTCACTTCCGAATGCGAAAGTTGTTTAAATGTTTTTTTTTTACTTTTTATAGGCATACGTTTGACCATTATCTCACTATGAATATGAACTTCCATACCTTCCTGCCACAATTAATCTAACAAATGATATGCATCTTAACTACATTTTTTTTTTATCACGTACATACACGTTGTTTATTTTAAACTTATTGCAGTTCACATAAATACGGCAGTAAAAAGATCACTCACCATCTCCATACAGTTACCCAGAACATAATTTTCAGAGCTACTAACCCATTCTATCTCACATGCTATTTACATAATAATCAAAGGAGCTGCTCCGCCGCCGCCGCTGTCCAACCCGGAATTATGTTAAACCCGTGTGACAGCAGTTTGCAGATGTCTTCAAATGTGAGTTATTTGCTAAGCAGTGAGCACACTGCCGGAGATATCTTAGCTCGCAGCAGTCGACTGCTCTGTGGCCTGATTTGTGCAGCACATGTAGACTTTGCAACTCTGTCGTCCGAAAGAGAAAGGCCACATCTACCCTTTCTGACAAATTTTACTTATTTTTTAATTTGGGAAATGGAAATATAAAATCGATGTGCATCTCCCATGCTCCATTTACACCATTGTAAAGATCTCAGAGCAGCAGAGAACAGCTCAAATGGCGTTGGACGGGACATAATATGATGACAGAAAATAAAGAAAAATGGAGTAAGTTAGTAAGCGAATGGTATCCAAGAGATGGGAAAAGAAATGAAGGCAGACAACTCAAAAGATGGGAAGATGACTTGAAGAAAATAGCTGGCCCGGTATGGAGCCGGTTAGCAAGAGACAGGAATAAAATCCTTAGAGGAGGCCTTTGTCGACAGACAAGCTGTTCAACAAAAGCAACCAGTTGCCGATCGCTCTAATACAAATTAGAATTAGATGTTTAAATTTAGTTTTAGCAAGTAGGCATGTATTAATTAACCTATTGTAAGGCAAGAAACAGCAATAAAGGCTATTTTATTTATTTATTTATAAAGATCTCAGAGAGTCTAAAAAGGCCACTTTGGCAGAATCAAAAGGCACATCACGCTACCCGTAATTGTCAAATTTTGAACAGATTAAAATGAAATTTGACGGATTGTTGAGTGGATAATATTATGATTCTAAAATGATTCTGCTGAGCAGGCTAGTTGAAGCCACCAGATCTCTTCAATTTTTGGAACGAAGTTCTAGAACGCGGTTTGTGGCAGGTGTGATTGTGAAGAAAATGTTCCGTAAGATATTTGCGTTATACCCACTCCTGACGGCTCAGGGTTGTCAGACTACAAGCGTTTAGTTTATACTCAGTTTTGTATTTGGGTCAGATGCACCCTTTTTGCTTCTGGTGGCGGAACTGTAGCCACGAGTTCCTGAGTGGACGGTCGAAGAATACTTATTCGTTCAGCTGAAGACAGTTCGTTACTCGCCCAACTTCGGTAGGCTAGAGTTGGACTGAGTTAGTGTTCGCACTCGTAGTTAAAATGGAATGTGTACTAGAGTTCAAAGCCCCATCAAGTTGGGCTTGTTGAAACTTGATAGTTGCAAAGTGGGAACATCAATTTAAATATGTTTTTTTATTAAAATTGTGCATGAAATGTGTTATATTCCGATTTTAAGGATATTAGTTTAGTATCATTTTACTCAAAAAACTTTTTACAAAAAAATACAACCGACTTCCAAAAAAAAAAACACTACAAAGTAAAAAATAACTTTAATTTTGGAAGTCGGTGTTTTTGTTAGTTTCGTCGTATTTTGACACCGACTTCCGAAATTAAAGTTATTTTTTACTTTGTAGTGTTTTTTTTTTGGAAGTCGGTTGTATTTTTTTGTAAAAAGTTTTTTATTTTTCACTTTTTAGTGGTGCCCTACACCTAACAACACCACTCCAAAATCGCAGAAAAGCAAAATACGCAATTTCGATCATCCTAAATAGTCAAATTCCAGCTATTTCGATTTAAAATCCAAAGTTCGTAACCGATTTTGATATGATTTAAATGGGACCAATCTGCAAGTATATCCTTTCAGATAAAACAAAAATTTTTCAAATCGGTTCATAATTGTCGGAGATATGAGGTAACAAACATAAAAAAAAAAAAAAAAAAAAACATACAACCGAATTGATAACTTTTTGGGAAGTCGTTTAATAAAATAAAGTACTTAATATGGAGACTGGAATCAACATAATTAGATCAAAAGCAGTACACAAATAAGTTAACCAAGACATACTAACCCGAAGTCAAACTAAACTGCTTATGTAGCAGCTGAAAATGTCAGAAAGTTTCACAGTTCCAAAACATTTAGTCTATTATTTACAAAGACACACCACTATATCCCATACAAAACTCAATTTAAACTTAAACCATGAGCAACTGCGTCAACAATTAATTTAGGACACTCTTATCGGCTCGACTAAGTGACATTTTAATTTGTGTAATTTAGTCGGTCGTCGGCGGCGCGCGGGCGGACTCCGTAAACAAAGCTAAGTTCCGCGCTGCCGGTTTTTGTTCGCGCGTGTTTTGCGCGCAAGATAAACGCGTCAAGTTTACCGTATGGCCGCCAAGTTGCGAGATCGTATCTGTGTTGCCATGGGAATTAATGAAAACTTGCCTGGGTGGAAAATTGCGGAAAATGCGGGTGTATTTGGTAATTCATTAAAGTTTTTTCTAATTGCTTTTTTAATTGATGGATTCGCGTTCAACAATCTCACCTGAAGTAAAGCAACGATGTAGTCGAAGACCTCCTACCTACAAAAAGTTCTAAAGATAATCTATAAGAGATCATGATTCATGTTCCATTTACACGCTCGATATCTCGGTAGAGACACTGAACTTTACCTAAGACCTATACCCACACCAGAAGCAACCTCTACGTTTCATTCACAAACTTAGTTCGCACATACATCGCCACCTCACCGCGAGATAAACTCTTACATCCCAAGTTCTTGCCACGGGTACCTGAGTGTGTGGCAAGTTTAGTTTATGTGCGCCCAACGAGGCGTGTTATTTATTTAGCTACGTAGTCGTACGCGAGGCCTGCACGAGGTCCGCGCTAATGTCGCGCTCATAAACTACCGTCAACCAAGCGCTTTTTGTTTGTACTCGCAAATTTTCTTGGGCCAGTTACACGAGGAAGACTTTTTGCCTGGTATAGGTAGTTTTCGAATTAAGATAAAAAGAAAGTAGTTAGGGCCGTACCCTGAGCAAATAACCTTGAGCATTTTTTCCCTCAATAACAGCGCAAGAGATACAATAGCGAATACGCTCAGAATGTTGAATAAAATCGTTATAAAATCTAATTTTGGTCGTTTGAAAAAAATACTTCTACCAAAATGTTCATAATTAAATTGCCAATCCATTAGTGTAAGTACAAAATAAAAATAATCGTTAGTTTTCGAGAAGATGCATGTTTTCAGTAATTTTTTCTCATTTATGTGGTTTCGTTGTGAGGAGATTACTTAAACATTATACTTAGTAATAAAAAATAAAATCTACCATTTTGAAGCCAGGATTATGTAGAAATTTAATGTATTTTTTATTAGTTGATATTTCTTTTGGATAAAGAGTAGTTAGCTCCAAAAACTGCACAAAAAACGGCTAGCGCTGCGTTTTGCTCGGGGTCGCGCCTTAATACGATATGAGTACTACCTGTAGTAGTTTTAGCTTTGAAAAATGATGGCACTGTTCAAGAACACCACCAGGCTAGATTCGTTTGACATACCTAATCGTGTTTGGTAACACCTTGTCAAAAGCCTTGGTAACTCTTTATCGTTGTCATTTGCAACCTTTTGTTGCTAGCACTAGTGAATAAGATGTCTCCTTCGTTTTGTGCTTTTTATCGATACTAATAGAATTATAAAGAGGTACTGTTTCTGAGTTTGTGAGGTTGTCGGGGGCTACCTCTGGATCTTTGAAAAATCTTTTACCAATAGAAAGCCACGTTTTTGTGGGTGTCAAAGACTACAATTATAACTATAACAAAAAATACAACCGACTTCCAAAAAAAAAACACTACAAAGTAAAAAATAACTTTAATTTCGGAAGTCGGTGTTTTTATTACTTTCTTCGTATTTTGACACCGACTTCCGAAATTAAAGTTATTTTTTACTTTGTAGTGTTTTTTTTTTGGAAGTCGGTTGTATTTTTTGTAAAAAGTTTTTTATTTTTCACTTTTTAGTGGTGCCCCACACCTAACAACACCACTGCAAAATCGCAGAAAAGCAAAATACGCAATTTCGATTATCAAAGAATCATCTAAATAGTCAAATTCCAGGTATTTCGATTTAAAATCCAAAGTTTGTAACCGATTTTGATATGATTTAAATGGGACCAATCTGCAAGTATATCCTTTTAGATAAAACATGAATTTTTCAAATCGGTTCATAATTTTCGGAGTTATGAGGTAACAAACATAAAAGAAAAAAAAAAAAACATACAACCGAATTGATAACCTGCTCCTTTTTGGGAAGTCGGTTAAAAAATAGAAATCCTTAGGAAAATTGCAATACTCGCAAACCCAAGCGAACGAAGTCGCGGGCGAAGTGCTAGTATAATAATTATACATTCAAGAGAGCGAAAAACCGCTTGGCAAGTCTCTCATTGCATTTTCAACCTTCAACAGTCGAGAAACTCGTCCCATGTAAATATCACTTCAAGATTCCGAAGCTTTATTATTGAAAAGTTCTACAGTATATGCCATTACTTTTGATTTGGGACTACTACGTTTATTTTGTCTTTAACTTCATCGTAAAACCGAGCTTAGATTCTTTAAAAGTTTATTTCTGGTGTCAAACTTATTTCTCTTAGTAAATCCTCGAGTTTTTATGAGGGTAGTCATGAAGTTTCTGTGGAAGCTAGAATTTAATTTGAGCAAGTGAAGAAGTTATTTTATGCGCTGGTGTATATTGCGTATATGCTAAGATGGCGGATGATGAGACCCGTTTATGACCGGGGATGTGCCAAGCAGACGCCGTGGAAATGAGTGCGGAATTAAAGTAGGTATTTTAAATATATGTTCATTTGGAATAGGTATGTTAAGTTTCCTATAAAAGGTGTAATTATAATGAGGATTCCTCAAGCGGCTCAGTTCTTTCAATTAGGTACTTTTTGTACACAAGTTTGAAACTAAATTTATGTATGTCATATCTTTAAAGTGTTTATTAGTATAGGTGTTATGTATTATAGAACAGCCTGAAATAAAGTAAAATAGATCAATTAAAATCTCAAAATAGACCTCATAACAAGCAAAGGTGTGACAATAATTTAACTCACCGCCCTAACAGAGCATTCCAGCATGCCGCTGCATCCATTTATAAACGTAAACTGTCTTATTTCCTTTCACTAAAGGATATAAGCTGTATACACACTTGATAAATCAATGTCACGTAATAAACGTCACGATAGATGTGTATTTGTCGCCCGTCAAACGGTGGAATCACGAGGAAACGCGTGAAAAACCCAAACTCTACTGAAAAAATCTAGCCATTCAAAAACATACCCTAAACATAGAAAATACAGTGCTATATTCAACAGAGGCGGTAATGGAAATATGTTAGTGAATATCGAATAAGGTCGGATCAGAGATTGATATCACTTTTCATGCCACATATATAGTAATAAGCGAGGATTTACGTATAGTTACCTATATAGTGTACGGTCTAGTAAACATAAATAAATAGGGGCTGGAGAGCGCGGACGTCGAGTGGATCTGTGGGGAAATATATCGGACACTGATAGCTGATATTTGTCTGAGGATAAGAGACACCATTTTTCTTAATAACAATATACATACATAAAACTACCACATGATACAAGCATATTTTATGTCACCTTCGTTTGTCTATTTTTCACAACTCAGATTGGTATAAAAATACTTTTTAGTATCGATGGGTTTCCATGTGCAATTCGTTGTAAATTAAATATAATAACGCCATAAATCATGGTAAACTCATAAACCCAACTAATAATAAACACAGGGGGAATTGTATATTCTGATTACAACTACTAACTACTATTATGTAAATTCTGACAGTATGCTGCACTCACCTCACCTCACCTCTTCACGCTCTCTGCGTGCTCTCTGCTGCGTTGCCATACTTTTAATCAAGGAAGAAATTCAGCCGGTCGATTCTGTAATCATGTCAAAGTGAAGCCATTCCATCTTGATCACATGGATTGACAGCTGACTTCGTGATCACTTCACCCAAACTCTTTACTTCGACATGATTACAGAATCGCACTGCAGTACCCATTGGACAAACCGGTGCTAATAAGAACATATCGCGAGAAAAAAAAGAAATATTTTCTGGAAATCGACGCTATCGCCGATCAGTAAGTCCATAGCGAAGTATCTCAACTGCACAATCAGAAATCAATCCAGAATTGCATCCGTCTGATGCCGCAGCCACTGCGACGAACAGGACGACTTGGCGATACAACTGCCATGCCACCAGCTAGGGGCAATTTGAACCTTTACTTGTACAGCTTAGAGCCTAGATGGTCTGCAGATTAAGTTGGTCTCGAGTAATGTGGACGTAATTGTGTGTCAGAGCCACACATATCCATTACTGATCCACGTAAACTCCTTGGGTTAGTTTTTGATATAGACCCGATAGTAAATTGAGGCCACTGTTGTTAGACGAGACTCTTCACAATGTTATTGAAGGCTTACGAGATATTACGATTGTCATTGGAAATGAAATACATGTCTCTTGTCAGATTTTGAAGGAGTATTTCATTTTTCTTTATTGCTTGGAGTTCTAGATTTTATTTGAAAAAAACCTTGCTTTAAATGTAACAAGAAAGTTGACTTTTTATTTTAGTTCTAAAACCTAGTTGACGTTAATTGGACCCGAGGGATGAACGGTGAGGTAGAAGCGAATAGTTTAAGCAGCTCGGATTTGTGCTGCGGTGGACCGAAGATATCGAGCTCAGCATTGAACAAAGATATCTTCACCCGCATGGGTATTGCAAGTGGCGGGAAACGACAGGAGTTACATCTGCAATCAAAGGTATACACTATAGGAATGAAACCTGATCCTTTTCAGAAAATTATCTGTCCCTTATTCTTAAAATATAGTTACGTACAAAAATTGGCCTTTAAAAGCATAAAAGGCCCTTAGACTGTTTTCAAAGGAAAGGTTCTGGGTCCAAAATGATTCGATAAACCGAACCCGCATAAACAATCCCTCTATTGCCAACTACGCAAACTAAAAGAGTGTGCCAACATACACATAAAGTGCTTCGGCATGTCATCGAGTTGACAAGGAATCTCAATCACGCGTGACCCAACCCTTCGCCGGAAACCTACTGATAAAGTATTCAGGCCTAATGTAGGTCTCAGATCTAAATACCTAGGTACTTTTTTGACCTCACGAGGGCTAAAACTCACCGTAAATTAAATATGCCACGCCATTACTCAATTTTGCCTGAAACTGAGACTTAGAGAGCCAGAGGGCCCTTATTAAACTTTTTACGAGTCAAGTTGGCTCGAACATTAAATATATTGGCTTCGCTTGGCCGGATGGACGCCTCCTGTTATGAAACGCTGTCTATCTCAAGGGCAGTGCGAAATATTAGGTCTTAGCTTTTCTGGGAATAATATGGAGCCTCTTGATGCTGATATCAGAAGAATGTTTGTTTGTTTTGTTTGTACTGTCTATGTGATACAAAAACTGTAGTTTTATACACCGAAAAATATTGACGGAAGTTTCGAAGTTCTCACAAAACATTATTACTCTATTTCTGGTATGTTAACCTTTACATCAATCTCATACTAAGCTTCCCCATTAAGAAATTTGAATAATATTCTGAGATACATTAACTGAGTAAATCTAATCACTATGTCGTGATATCCTGGTACGTTAGAAATAACTTGCCCCAATTTCGAAATTGCTTGAAAGAAGGAAGCGGTTCAGCCTACGATTGGTATAAATAAAAGAGTGAATATTATTGGCTGGGATGATAAAAATGTACAAAACAAAGTGGAGTCGGCAACAAAGCCTGGCGGCCATTGCTGTGTCAGTAGCAGACAGACGTTGTTACTGTCGTGATGTCGTCCCAGGGATGCCAAACGACTTTGTTTTTCACAAACGCTTTTTGTGTAGTAGCGAGTTTTTTATTCCGCTGGGATTGACGTATTTTTTAGTTTGTACGGAGTGTATGTTTCTATCAAACTCGCTGTTTGTGCGAGTGATGCAGGAAGCTTTGGGATTACGAATGAGAACGATTTTAACTTGTGAAAGCAACGTCGTTTTGATTTTACTGAAAAATTATTGTTCTTCACATAAGTACAAAGTTAAAGTAGCGTCTAATGTACCTAATTCATTATTTAGCAGATAAATGAGTGTAGATAGCTATGAGAGATAAACGAAGTGTTTATTTTAAATGAAGTTGTATTTTGGTCTAACATATTTGAAGGTATTCATTTTCAGCAAATGTGTTTTAGAAAGTCGCCGTATTTTTTGGGGTTTTCGGGTTTCATGTTGTTTAGTAAAGTTTCATGAAGTCAATACCAATACTTTGATATTGTTTTGTTTGTTTATAATGGGTAGTGAGTATGTCTAGAGCTTAATAAGTCAGATTCAGTGGGTTTGTTAAATTTTCTTAGCCGGGTACTGGTTCAGACGGCTAAGAAAATTTTGATTTGCTTGACAACCCTATATATAGATGCATTTTCTGTTCCAACTACCCTACAGTCTCAGCAGGAGGCCCAGTTAATATTTCCACGACAATGATTTATCAGAGACCCTCTCCTAATTGTTTATGTAAAATAATTTTCAATGTTAACTAATATTATGAACTATAAAGTGACCATGTATTTACTACGCATCTAATCACTTGGCCAATTTAAACGTTGATAAGTTTAGAGTATTATATGCTGTGACGGGTTTTTTTGGAGATGGTTTAAGGCTATTTTTTTGCGAAAATAAAGCTAACCGTGAACAAAGCCACGGGAAACGGCTACAACGGCTAGTTCTATTCGTAACATGAAGGAACTCATCAACTTGGTATTCATTTTAACAGCATCTTCTTGCAGCTGACCCTAGACTGACACAACTGTGTCAGTCTAGGGTTGTTAAGCTACGTATATGTGTAACTACACATATACGTAGCTTAACAACACTGACAGAAATAGCACATATTAAATGATGATTAAAACTCAAGCGACTCTATGACAGTTCTATCCCAAAAAATCAGCTACGAATTCAATAAGTGTCTCTTTGAAACGAGTTTGTTGGCACATAGAATAGCAACAGCCGACGAGTTCTCATCTCTCATACATTTTGCATGGACAAACGGCTTAACTCGTACATCTCAGCCGCGGCTACACGACTACACGGCTACGTACGCTCCCAACAATGAATATCACCAGCACTGGTCTAACTTTGCAACGCCTCGGGCAAACTCCACAAAGGTGCAATACCTACCCGCAACGCTATACACAACATCCTAACTTTTCATTCTAATTTGTTCCAAAACCAACCTTGACACTTGCCCAAAAAGTTGTTTTTCCAATGAGCTGGTTTCAAAAGTGGGATGTTCTAGAATGTTTCCAAAAGGTTTTAAAAGCCTGGTCTCCTGGCAGGCGTGTTTACTCTGGCGCTCTGCGGCTGATGTAAGAATGACCTCAATAGCCAGCGGATTTGCTTCTTGTGCCGCACTTTGCTTTAAAGTGCATTAACACCTCATTCATGACGTCATACTAATTAGTTATTCTATGCATGTGTTATGATGGACGCTGGCGGAGAGTTTTAGTGCACACAAACTATAAATATTTGTGCACCGACTGCAAATATTAGTGTTTCGATGCATAATGGTTATGCTGGCGTTTGGCTAGCTGTTCTGCATCGATAAGTTTTAATTATTCAAGCTTGTTGTTAAGTCCTTAGTGAGTTCAGCTGTTAAACACTGTTTAGGATGGACAGTATATGTTGATATGCTCCACTCAAATTATTGGTTTAGAATGGTTTCCCAAAATTTCAAATTCACAATAATAAATTGTACTAATCAAGTAAACATCTACAAAAATGTCTAAAAGTTTATTTTATTTTAGTTTATTTTTTGTTAAAGCTAACCTGCCTGGTATCAGGCATTTATTTTGTTACTAGCTGACCCGTGCAACGTCGTCTGCGTAACATTTTTAGGGTTCCGTACCTCAAAAGGTAAAAACGGAACCCTTATAGGATCACTTTGTTGTCCGTCTGTCTGTCTGTCTGTCTGTCAAGACCTTTTTTCTCAGGAACGCGTGGAGGTATCAAGCTGAAATTCATATCATATACTCAAGTCTATGGTCTCTTGGAGCTGTGAAAAAATCAAACTTCTAAGTCAACGCGATCAAAAGATACTCCCGTTTATGCCGCAAATTTTCGACACTCGCAAGGGAATCAAAACCTACAGGGTACTTCCCGTGAACTCAGAATCTTGAAATTTGGTACGAAGCAACGTCTTATAACACAGATAAAGGAAAAATTGCGAAAAGCATAAATTTTTAGTTACATCATATAATAAAAATATTTTTAATAATTTTAAACTTATTACCCCTTTACTCATGAACGCGTAGTGGTATTATATTGAAATTCTTAACAAATACTCAAGTCTATAATATCTTTAAGCTGTAACAAAATCAAACTTCTTCGTCAACGCAATCAAAAGATACAGCAATTAAAGCCGCATATTTTGAAACTCGCAACTACTCGCAAGGGAATCAAAACCTAAAGGATACTTCCAGACGACCTGGAATCTTGAAATTTGGCATGAAGCAACGTTATAAAGTACACATATAGGAAAAATTCCGAAAATCTTAAATTTTTAGTTACATCACATAGTATATTTTTTTTAATAATCATAAACTTACTAGCTGACCCAGCAAACGTTGTTCAGCGATTAAAAAAAAAAACAGATGTTGGCCGATTCTCAGACCTACCCGATATGCACACAAAATTTCATGCAAATCGGTTCAGCCGTTTCGGAGGAGTTTGGAAACAAACACCGTGTATAACTTTTACTTATATACCTACAGGTTTGTACGGAACCCTCGGTGCGCGAGTCTGACTCGCACTTGGCCGGTTTTTTCACTACTGCTCCGCTCCTATTGGTCTTAGCGTAATGATATATAGCTTATAGGTTTTCTCGATAAATGAGCTATCTAACACTGAAAGAATTTTTCAAATCGGTCTAGTAGTTCCTGAGATTAGCGCGTTCAACCAAACAAACAAACAAACTCTTCTGCTTCATAATATTAAGTATAGATATATAGTATAGATTTAACGTGATAAAAAAAAAATATATACTACATACAACAGTCACAGCTTACAAAAAACCGCTAAAGTGCATCACTGTAAGCACATCCACAACTTTACACCTAAAATAGATTTTCCGGTTCATCCCGGCAGATGGGAGCAAACAAACTGATCCGTTCGTTGATTGATCAGTGAACAAATACTATGACAAATATTGGACAAATACCGTGACAAATATATTTGTGCCTCGCAGTTGCCGGTGACGGGAATTTATCGTGTTTTAGCAAACGTCAATAAATGCGCCGGCTTTTTGTGTTCTTTTTTACACTAATTTAATTAATTTTTTGTTGGAATCATAGCTATCGAGAGAAGCTCGTGGCTGAATAATGACAGCTTCATGTTTCGATATTCGAAGTTAAGCAACATTTCCCAAGGTGTGACCGTAGATGGGTGACCGTACATAACATACCGAGACTCCTTCGTGCGTTAAGCAGTTGGTCCCAATTTGTAGATCTTTGACAGTTGTTTCAGATAGTCACAAGCCAGAAAATCTGACATCAGTCTTGTCAAGAAGCACCGAGTTATACAAGAGTTTTGCAGATCAGATCGGCAGTCGCCCCATATAAAATACAAGTTAGCAGATGTAGCCAGCTGCTTCCAGCTAGACTGGAAGCCCTCCCCAATACACCTGGGCAAATGCTATTAAATTGATGAAAATAGAATGGTAAGTAATAAAAATTGTGTCATATTTATTTTAGTAATATTTATGTATTGTAAGTTATATTCTAAGTTTGTTGTTTTACTTTAAAGTAAATTTAACTTTTACACACGGTGTCTACATCTCTTGCATTCAGCTCTCCTTTCGCAAATGCTGAAAGAGATTTTGAAATAAGCATCATCTTTGTACCTGTTCCTGTTTCCTTTTTTATCTACCTTTTTTTGTGTGCATAAATTGTTAGGTAGGTATATTAATAAATTGATTGATTTTGAAAGGAAATAATTGTTAAAAATATATATATGTTTATATATTATTAATGTGTATTAGTAAATAATTCAAAAGTTCTTTATTCATATAGCTCAAAGCTACAAAAAAAAATAATAGAAAAACCGTAATCATTTGAAGCTTCAATACATGTGGCCTTAACAAATTCGAGTTCATAATCTAAATGTACAAATTCTCCTAAGTAATGAACTTCATAAATTTTATAGGTATTCATACTAACGTAAAAAAATTCACTGTATTTTGACGTGAAGAGTAGGTTCGGCAAATATAGTATAATGTGGAGTACGCCTGTGTAGGCATAGGATCACTGACTCATTTCCCGCCGGGTTACGACTCTTCGAGAGCAAGTCTGCGTGATAAAACTGAGATTAGTATACGAATAACAAATTTGTATTCATAGATTTAACGAATCAGGACTTCAACTATTCAGCTGGACCCCAGTGTTCGGAGAAACAAAGTGTATCTCAACAGTTTCATGTAAAACAAGTTCTTAAACAAGATGAAGGGATCTTAGGATAGTATCTATTTTGTTTTGCTGGACCATTTTCCGGAACTAATAATGAATGCCTTCATTGTTCGAAGTTTCGTTGTTCCAATACATCTTTGTTGAAATAGGAAATTTGAGGAGAAAGCGCTTTTGATTAGAGTGCCCTTGTGTTGCTTTCTTACTTCCACGTGAACGATCCCGCGGGGGGCAGCTAGTCGATACCTCATTAATGCTGATGTATTGATGAGATGTCTATATGTTTTAGATCTTTCTGTAGACAGAGATCGGGATCAGCGATGACTAAGAATTCTCACATATCAATTAAATACAAAGACTAAAATATGCTACCAAGAAAAACTGAAAACTACACCTTTCAATTAACATTACGAGTCAAATTGATTTTTGACGAAAATAAACGTGATATCCACAAATCTATTTCCCAATAAATTCAACTAAATACTGTAGAATCCACAAAGGATTAGGAGAGTGTATCTAAATATTATTTCCTCACAAGTACGCTTCGTCGCGAAGAGTAAATCTATCATCAGCGACCCTCTTCAACAGCGCTTAGCTGAAAGAGTCCAGTTCCATTGCTGCCCACGACTACGCCACACACTTGTACTTCCTCTTTTTTATGCATGGTATCTCGTAAGTTAACCTATGAGATGTTTGTTTGCTTATTTGGACTTAATTCAGCTGAAAAATTAAGATCACATAGGACTATAAAAAACTTAGAACTAAGTGTGTAAATACACGCTAAGGGCACCACCTTAGCGTGTACTTCCCACATTCTAAACCCTTTTGACGAAATACATACACTCTAATCGTGAAAATAGATAAAGTGCTTGAGTCGAAACGCTAATAAAATATCAATTCTTCTGTTACTGACTGATTCAGTGACTAACAAACAACGCACAGCCGAAAGTACCGATTGTAGAAAGCTGAAATTTAGCATGTAGCTTCCGCGGCGTACACTCCGTAGAGGAGGATTTCCCAAAATTCTATCGCACCGGGGAAAAACGGGATATGCGCGTACGAAGCCACAGGCAAAAGCTAGTCTTTAGGTAAAAAGCTATAACAGTCAATTTGGTTGAGCTCTTAGGTCTCCGCTGAGTCATGATCGGCGGCCTGTAAACGGTGAGCTATGGGCTAGCTCGCCGTCCGTCCGTCTTATGACAGGCCGTGTCGACGGCGCGTTCGTGTTCCATGCGCGCCTCAAAGAGTGTCAGCAATAAGTAGGGGCCCAAAAAAACCGACACCTTCCGAAGTTGTGGCTATTCGAAAGAGATACCGCGGCTCCGGATCACAAAGGGCAAAGAAGGAACATGGATGGGTTTTAGTCAGTAAAAGTCTGACACTCCCTTCCGCTCGGCCCAGAGCGGGAGAAGTCATTTGATGATTTCCCATCCCAAAAAAAAAAGATCTCCAATGAGTCAAAATTAAGTCCAGTGGAAGCTTATGGGTTTTAGCTTCGCTTTGTGTGTATAAAAAAGTACTCTGCGTAGCTATCGCGTGTACTCTCTCCGTGCACATTCTACGCAGCAGTGGCATTTCTCTACGCACAGGTCTTTATCTCCACTTCAGCGCTGGAGGATAAGAGACGGGTACTTTGATTAGGTAACAAGAACTCCGTAATTAATTACATTTTAAATGGCTGCCTATTGACGAAACGTAGTTAATTATTTACGTCGTTGATCAAAAAAACCTTTTTGGTTTTCGATAAATGTTATTTTAAGGTTTCCGTCTGTAAAAGTAGGAAAAATTTGGTTTTTTATTTGCTTCAAACGTAATTTTCGTGCGATTTTAATTGTTTCTACTGGCGAGTGGTGGGTCCTTACTTCCCTTATAATCTGGGCCATGAATTATTTGAAAACATAACCCTTAATACCAAAGACCAGTAAATAAAACTAAAATCCTTGGCAATGCCACTAAAATACATTATGATTCGGCCAAACTTCTATTTTAATTTTAGCCTGTACTGTCCCACTGCTGGGCAACTCCTTCCAGGTATTATTTTCTCGCGCCACTTCGCGCCAGCCCTCACAATAAACAGATATTCTTGTCTTAAAATTATGAAAATACCTCTTTACTTATGACTAACTCACGTACTGGAATGTGTATAACAGGTTTCAAGTATGAAAATACGACGCAGCGTTACCATGTCGCCAAGGTAATGTTGTACGGAGGTAGCTGTCTCCTAAAGTATTCTAATAACAGTGTCTCTCGCACCTGCAGCTCAGGACCCGTCCTGTAAAGAACCCTGGACACTTTATTTAATTATGTAGCACCTAGCTGATGCCCCAGCTTCGCCCACGTGGATGTTTTCCTTGAAAGTTTCCAGACGGCTCATTTTTTTCCGACAACTCCAAAAAGTGTAATTATATTTTGGCCAATTTATCATTCTATCCATAAGTGCAAACAGCATGAAAATCGGTGAAGTAGTTTTTGAGTTTATCGCGAACAAACTGACAGACAGACTGATAGAAAGACGCGGTGGAGGGCTTTGTTGTGGCACTTCGTTTGCCAAATTAATACTTTTGAACTATAGTCATTCATGTAGTTTTCTATCTTTTTCATAAATATTTGAATTGTATGACAATGCGACACAAAAGAGATGGCTAATTTGAAGTATGGACCACTGCCCCACCAATGTATAAACATGGTACTTAGCAATATGTAATGCTGTATAGCTGAATATTATTATTTTGTAAATAAATAGTTTCAGGAACTTTTCATATCTTTACAATCCTGAAAATAAAATCGTTTAACTCCTACTAAAATAGATAAAGAAAACTTTAAACCAAATGTTATTACTATGAATTTTTCACAAGGCGTTTAAATGAATCAACGCTGATTTATTGAAGTGTTGCATTTTTTATTGGCGACCTACCCCAATATTGCACGATGGTACTAGACTAAATGTCTACAAACGGGAATTGCACTAAATACGTGATAAAACGAACTTCCAACAATCCGCGAGTATTAAATTCTCGTAAAACCTAAACTACTTATCTAAATGAGTTGAACTTTATTTCAAATCATTTGTATAGTTTTCACAGTCAATGTTAATAAATGGTAGAAATTATGGTATTTCAAAAGAAAAAGATGTAAGGATATATAATATTATGTGACCCAAATAACCGATTTGGATTTTAAGGTGGGTAAACAACAGCGTTGCCAACACCAATTTATCAAATTCCCCGAAAATGCAAGTCGTATTCCGCAATTGGAGGACAAAAAATTCACTGATTCCCCACAAAGTCCCCTCAATTTTTTAAAAGAAATTAAAGAAGTTTCAAGTTTTATAAGTATTTTTTTTTGCCTTTTTTCACACTTTATGTTACAAACGTTTGCTCGATGGAGTGAACTTGATATTTTAAAGTACTACAATATTTAAATCCATAAATAATAGACCGGAAAAAGTTCCTAAAGAATACGAAATAAAAAAAACTTTTAATATTAAAATGAATAATCATTGCTTATTGGAATAATGTACTTTGAATAAAACACGCACAACAATGCACACACAAAATGATCGTACCATTGGTGACAAAAATGCCGAAATAAATCCGGGAATTATTAAAAAACGGGAGTCATTTGATATCCTATCTTGGAGGGATGGGAAGCGGTCACCTCCTTCTGCAAAACAGTAATGTTAGCGAAGGAGGAGGCCGAACGCATGAGAGAGAGGAAAGCTCATGTCCTAGCCACCGCAACAAAAGAAGGCACCCCGGGCGTCGGGAGTCGCAGAGCAATTCCCGGCCACCGTAGGCGCGGGCCTGCGGACAGCGATCGTTAGGTGGCTCGCTGTCCGATCAGAACCAGGCCCGGTTCGACGGCGCGTTGTGTTCCACGCGTGCCTCAAAGAGGTCAGCAAAGTAGGCAGGGCCCGCAAGGGTCAGTGATTTGTTCGAAAGAGTCACCGTGGCCCTGGAACGCAAAGGGAGGAACATCGATAGGTTTTAGTCAGTAATAGTCTGACACTCCCTTCTGCTTCGCCCAGAGCGAAAAACGTCATTTGATGATTTTCCATACATAAATAAAATGTAACTCAGCAGAAATGTAACTACACGTATTAATATTTACCGAAAAAGTGTCATTAATTAAAAATTATTTAAACAACGTTTATTTCGACCAACAGGGGATCATAGCACACACGTTATGACTAGGTCCACCTTACGATATTCAAAATCCTCGCATTTTCTCCACATTTTGCCAATCCCCAATAAGTCCCAAATCAACTTGAGATTCCCCGCAGTTTGGGGAATTTCCCACACCTTGGCAATTCTGGTAAACAATTTTTTTACTCATGACACTGTCATGATGACATGACAGTAAACGTTGTCTGACGTTAGTTTTTTTTTCATAGAGTTGGGATTGAACTTCAATTGTAACAGAATCGATAAAATTATCGAATGGGTTGAAGAAGAAATCAATTTCTTTCTTAAGTTCCTTTACTTGAAATCAACCGATCGGACCGGTTTCAAAAACTGTTTGACCAACAAATATGATAAATAATAATTATTAGAAAAAGTAGGTATCCTTAAGAAAATTGCACTGCGGAAGAAGTCGCGGGCAAAGTGCTAATTTTTATTTATTTTTATTTATATTTAAACACTGTTTATACTGGTTTACACAAATCTTTAGTCGTGGGTTAATTATTGTTAGTATTTTTCGTAAAACGTTTTATGATGTTCTGTCATAATCTTATAATGCCTGATACCTAACCGTCATGTCAGTATTTTTCTCTTTAGACTTGCCGCCATTGAAATGTTATTTTCTCTTTTATTTCGACATTTCAGTGGTGACAGTACTAACACAAAAACGCAGAATGCTCCAAGCATCCTTTCACCCTTGGCAAAAATCGAACGAATGTTTTATTTTATGTTTGAACTATTTTGACAACAGCAAGATTAATCATAAACTAACGAGGTCAAAATGAACAAGGTACTAAGGACGTCATTATGATGGTCATCACTTGACGGTATCTGACGAATGAATTGATCCAAATCCTCACGAAGTGGATCCGAAGATCGTAACATTTATTTTGTCAATATCATCTTATGATCGCCACCGTTTTGAGCCAAGGCTCCTGAAGTTAAGCCAAACATCACAATGAGGCCCAAATCGATCCGAAGTTGCCCGAAGTATTAGTAATCCAGCCCTTATTATGTAGTTCCAGAAAGTAAATCGATTTGCTAACAATAATTGTTATCTAAAATCGATTGAAGTACAGTTTCAATTTGACATTCTGAAAATGCGATATGCTCCATCCCTAGCTAGCAGTACTATCTTATCATGTCAAAAAGAAAATGATTGAAATCAATTGAGATATTTTTTAAATGTTAAACAGTTCCCGAAAGTTCTAGGAGATTATTAAACACTAAACAATCCATTAATGAATATTTAAATAATCTGAGTCAATGTGAGATTCCTATACATTCTGGGGGCAGTCACTTAGCCATCGTCTTTGAGGGGTTGGTAGAATGGTAGTTGATACAGCATTTAACAAGGCTGAAAGATATAATTATCTTTCAGCTAAGCACTTTTAACGATTTTAGTTTCCGACCAAAAAAACATTCGTTTGTTTTTAGAATCATATAGCGCACGCAGCAGTTGGCGTGCGAAAAAACATATTTTTTTTTTGGAAATATAAACGTAACAAAATACGAACATTATGACAAAATATCACACGCGTAATTTTCCGTGCACGTGAGAAATCCTGCAATAAGTCATAATGTACGGAATCACTGAACATTTTGTGTCTCGTTGTTATTCACGTCAGGAGGCGGACATTACAGCATTAGGCTCGGCCAACTTCGGGGCAGTTCGTGTAAACTCGGAGCAACTTCGGCAAAGCTCGTCCTCGCTCGGGTTTAGTCCACCTATTCGCACAGATTAGCGTTTATCATGTTGGTTTATGAAGCTGTCCCTTCGTTTCCCGAATCGTTGGCTTGACGCCAGTCTTATGAGAAAGCGGAGACAACTAGACATTATATATTATGACTAATCAATCGATTTTTTCTTCTGGGGATTTATTCCTGTGTAACACGTTTACAAGCACGAGTTCAAATGGGATGCGAATTCCGTGTCTGATTTTAAAGTTGCAATAGAGCTTGTCAAAAAATCTGGCATCACTACATAATATAAAACCAAGTCGCTTTCTCTGTCTCTGTATCCCTATGTATGCTTAAATCTTTAAAACAATGCAACGGATTTTGATTCCGTTTTTTTTTAATAGATAGAGTGATTAAAGAGGAAGGTTTACATGTATAATAACATCACAGTTTTTCTGTAGTGTATTTAGTATCAGCATTGCACCCGTGCGAAGCCGGGGCGGGTCGCTAGTACAACACTATAACATCCTCATGATAACAAAAGTTTTCATTAATTATAGTCTAACATTCAACTCGAGTAACTAACAACCTAATTAATTTCCTTCGTCAATTCATCCCTAGGATGTTCAAAGACAAATCGGAAGTCCATTTATTATGTACATTACCTTTGATTTGCGGTTTTCAGAGGAGGTCGGGGATTCATTTGAGTCCCTTATATTAGGGGTTGACCCGACAAGAGCTGGGTCAGACTATCGAACTATCCAACTAATTTTGTTGACAAAAGACACCGAACCTCTACGTATTTCCTTAATTTGGTTTGCCTTTCCGGTTCTGATTTGTATCTATTTGAATCTGTCAAAGTATTTTTTTATCTCAATTGACACTTAAAATATTTTAAAAATCATGCCATCTTGGGCTATTGTCATGTGGTGTTACCTTCCCGTTTTGGGGGAATGTCCTTATGTAAATTGTGACGAGCTTCACTTGAATAAATGACTATTGATTTTGATCTTATTATATCAAGGAAATAGATGGTCAAAAGTACAAAAGCGTTGAGACTAAATACATGAAAATGCGGCAGCGCAACGATTAAAGGTTTTTTTTAGTCGTTATTGTTGATACTGTCACATTTTCTAGCCTCTCTTAGGTCTTCATTTCAGTCTTTTGTCAAACCTCTTTGGCTAGTGTCTGCACTCCAGCCTGTGGTCTGAGGCTATGCACTCGAGTTCTTACGTCACCGCCGGGTTATTAATGGTTCACTCAGCGTTATCCACGGAACCACTATTTGCTTCAGTTATTAAGACGTTATTTATGACAGATGCCGTTGAACCTATTCCTGAAATTTCCATTTGTGTGGAACCGCAAACATGCCTTTGAGCTTCTAAAAAAAAATATAGCCTAAGGAAGTTTATGGAAAACAGAATGTTTTGGTGACCCTGATTATATTTGTCATCAAAGGACTAAGACACAGTTTTTAAACTCGTTGACGAAATCGGTGTAGCACGGGCGTCAAATACATAAGAATTCTACTAAGTACCCGCAAAACTATCCGTTAGTCAAGTAAAAGTTAAACATCATGCATGATTAATTTATTGCCAATGACAAAGAAATGCAATAATCCCAATAACTGTTTTTAATGAAACTGCAAATTTAGTGTCGAAGACCATTAGGGAAATAATGTTGAATTGCAAAAAATTAAGCCAATTTTTCGAATGTTCGATGGTCGGTTGCTGCAGTAGAGGGTTGTCAATGTTAATTTTGCGGTCTCACAAAAATCTGTTGATCCATCGCAGGTGTGAGGTGATGCGGGTGTACCCTGTAGGGTAGCCTGCGTTGCAACCAGCGGCGCTCGTGAACGATACCAGACCCACCTGAGGATAGAAAGCAAAGAGTGGTCTTATGTCATGCTGAGAAAGCTTGGTGCCAAATAGTAGTATTAAAATATCCTCATAGTCCAATCACAACGGGAGATTCTACAGCCGCTGAAATAATGAGTAGGTACTGGTTGTGAATTTCAAAATTTTTTTCAAAAGAATTTGGAAAAATATTGATTCTCATGTTCATCTCTCAATAATCTAAGCCACTCTTTCACACCTTCAAAAGTACTAACTAAGTAGATTGTATTGTTTTAAACTTTCATGGTCACTAACATTAGAATAGTTATTTACGGGATTGCTACCATGTACCTTTTTATTTTCGAGTTTCCGATATTACGGCACTGTTGCAAGCGCCATGATCACGGATTAACATTGTGTTTACATTTTCATGATGTGTCACAAAAATACAAGCAGCGACATTTACTCCTCAAGCAGTAATAAGACTTACCAGCAAATCCTGTCCAGAAGCCCCGATGTACCGGCGCAGGATCAGAGGCCCGCCGTAGTCCCCTCCACAGGCTCCCTTGCCGCCGTCTCCACTGGTGCACATCATATCCAGGTTCACGATGTCTCCATAGATCTGCTTGCACTGCGCGTTGCCCATGACTGTGACGAACACGTCGCGAAGGCTTGAGGACCCGTCCAAAGGACCAGCTGGAAGTAGACGCTGTGTCAATTTTGACATTTCGATACAGCATTGAGTGCTTGGATAAAAATATAATGAGGGTATCTAGTATTTTTTTATTTACCTTAGTTTTGGTCAGAAATGACAAAGTCCACGATGGAGCCTGTTTTAGAGTAAACTTTGAAGAGATTAGGGTTCATATAAATGTGAACACTGGGTGTTTTAAAGAAGATAATATAGCTAAAAAAGGATGATTGGCAAATTGATAACTAACAGAGAAGCATCTGGTATGGAAGAAGTCTGCTAGCGCCTCCTCCAAGTTTTTCAATAAAGTATTTAATTATTAATAATATCCACTATCTTATCCTACACTTAACAAAAGAAAACTTACTTGGAGAGGATCTTCCAAATCCTATGATTTCAGCCATGTAGCCCTCGAGTGAACTGAAGTATGCGACAGGCAGAACAATTGAACTTATGTAGCCTGAAAAATATATCTTTTTTTAATCAAATACTATGGAAAATCTATCGAAAATCTTTTACAAAATCTCCATACTCTCCATGCAAAATCTTACAATTTTATTTTAAAGTACATAATCTTTTTTTTTTTTAAATTCGTCTATTTATGTCGCTTTTAGTTCTAGTACCAAAAAAATGTCTATTGGTTGAATATTATAAAACTTACTGTTAAAACTGGTGTAAGGAATTTTGACCATCGCGATATCGTTTTCCAGTGTGTTGGGGTTGTATTCAGGATGCAAATATACTTTTTCAGCATAATTTCTGGTCCCTCCAGAAAATAGTGTGACCGTACCCAATATAACCTACAATAATTAACGAAAGTAATAAAGTTACAAGAACATTAATTTAAAGCGGAGATATTAAACATCTTCACACTATGAAAGTCAAAAGTAGATAAAAACTTGACTAATGAACCTTCATACAGTATGTGTCGAAAGGCAAGATTCTGCACGCCTTTGCAACCCTACTCTAAATCAATTCATAGGAGGTCTTTAGTGATCCTTTTTTAGGGTCCCGTTGGTTACGCAACCCTAAAAAATTACCAAGCCTCCGCTGTCCTTCCATCTATCCGTCCGTTCGTCCGTCTGTCTGTCAACGGGCTGTATCTCAAGAACCGTAATAGTTAGACTGTTAAAATTTTCATAGATTGTGTATTTATGTTGTCGCTATAACAATAAATAATAAAAATTAAGGTTCATGGTACGGAACTCTTCGTGTGCGAGTCCCACTCGCACTTGACCGGTTTTTTCATATCACGTTTAGCACTAACAACAAAATATCATCACATAAAATGGCTTCTACAAATTCTACCTATGTTCCACCACTTGTACTGTGTACAGAATAAAGATTAAGTATTTGAAAAGTTTCAACATTCATCCAGACAACGGTATATTATTGCATGTTTTCATGTTATTATTACAAATTAAATATTCATAATGTCAATTAATACGTAAAGTGATTAAAGCAAATTATAATATCTACCTAAATATTATACAAATTATAACAGAAGATTATGTGGACGATGCGCATATATAATCCATTTAAATCACGATAAAATAACATTCAACTGTTCTTACCTGCATTTGTCGGCCCTCCGATACTCCGTCGTACCAACATTGCCCGATGGTCACTACGTAGTATCTGTTCAGGAGTGTTCCCCCACAAACTGATGTCTCGCCCGTCTTCAGAGATACTATCAGCCCCGCCTGGAAAGCAAGTTCATGAATATTATGTAAAACTCGAAAAGGACCGCACGTCGATTCTTACAAAGCCAATTGAAGCTGGACTCTTCTTCTATTAAAACTCCGTGAAACGCTGGGCTAGCAGCAAGAAGTCAATGAGTTACTACCGATGGGCAGGCGGCTATTTAAAGTTTTTCTATGAAGAGCCCAGAGTCTTAGACCCTGTAGTGTACAAAAATACCGTGCCGATTACTTCTAAAGAGAAATATACGCGTAAATTTCTGCATCACACTAAACATAAAAGCCAAATTTTGATAAAAAATACTCACAAAGTATGGATGTTCCCCTCTATAAGAACCGAGGCCGCCAGCTATTCTCATGGATTCCTGTAGCCTGATCTTCGTAGCCGTAGGGATCCCCACTCGTTTGTGGTATTTCTCCGTAGCAGCCCCGGCTAGCAGCCCCACGGCACAGACCAGCAGAACTGTAGCCTTCATAGTGTCAGATATTGATGAGTTGTGATGGAGCACCGACGGCGGAACAGTCTTTATACTGTCATGTTGGTGATGCGAATTCGAAGTTGTTTTCAGATAAGTTTGAGGATCACTTGAGAATGGGGACTTTATTGGTCAAGTGTTTAGGCGTAATTTGTTTTCAACTTTAAAACAATAGCATGACTCAGTGCTCGAATATTCATAGTAAGTACTCGTAATGTGAAAATAACTCGTTTTATCTGTCTGTTTGTTACGTTTTCACGCCTAAGCGATATAATTATATGCTATGGTTTTTAAATCCATCCAACGGTTGCCTTTAAAAGATCGCTTTTAGCGATGGTCTGATATTTTGTCGCCCTATGTAATGTTTTCTTCATCTATTTTTTCTGTGAACTGTTTACGTTAAAAAATTACTTATACCTACTCTATCACGGCAATACATTTCCTTATGATAATTTTGAAGTAACTGGTGCTAATAAATGCTTTAAAGCTGCTAGCTGTAAATAGTGTGTTAATAAATTCTTTATAGGATTTTGTATTTGTTAAGGTATCCTGCCTTAGTTTAGTGTTTATGAAAATCAACAAAATGCCAGAGACATCACAGTGCGTTCCGTCTTAAGACAAAACTAACATATTTCTTGTGAACTTCAATCTGTGTGCCAATTCTACTAATTTTCACATTTGCATCGCATCGCATCTCAGTCGCAATCTTTCAAAAGTTTATAAAAATCAGGTTTTTTTTTACAGTTTGAGATTGACATGCGAATGCGAAAGTTGTTAAAAAAAAGTAGAACTGACCCTCTGATCTACCGTTCCGACAAAATTTTTCTTACATGTAGACCGCGACTTTTCTGAGGAGTTGTATACGCTCCTCGGTATTGCGGTGAATCAACTGACATTAAATTTGTATGAAGCAGTAGTGCTAAGAGTCGTTGTGACGTACTGCGTCTAAGTGGTACATACGAAGAAACGTTTCAACTGAAGTATTGCCTGTCATTGATTTTAGGGTTCCGTACCTACGTGCACACGTTAAACTGTCTTCCCCATTTTTGTACATTTTTTTTTTCCCCTCATATCTAATTTTTCTTTATTTTGCCTATTCTTTTGATTCTCACCGTTCCTTAATTTCTACTTTCAGTAAATATCTCTGAAACCATGCCTGTGAGGCTACTGCTCAGGATATGGAGCTTAAACTAAGAACGGCCCTCAAAGAACTTAAAGAAACGCAACAGCAATGCCAACTAATGTTGCAGGAGAGAGAGGAAGGTGAAGAGGAGGTAATGAAAATGATACAGAAAAACACTTGCCTAAAACGGGAGCTGGTAGACCTTAGTCAGCAATACCAAGATGTTGTTGATGAACGCGACCAACTGCGGGTTGTCACGGACAGTTTCAAAAACTGTAGTAACTTATATGAGGAGGCTTTAAGTAAGGTTAGGAGTCTAGAAGATGAATTGGTACATGCTCATAGTCATAATCTTAAGTTGCAGAATGAATTGAAATGTTCCCAGGTTAGGGAAACTAACCATTTATATAATGAATAATTACATTCAAATTGTAACCCTCAGGCTATACCTACTATTGACTTAACTGAAGATTCCCTTTTAAAACAAAATAATAGCTATGAAGTTAGTCATAAGATAATAAAAAAATATGCAAAGCTTAATAGAATAATAAAAAAATGTGATCGGTACAGAAAGCAACATAAACACTTTTCCAAAAATATTCCACTGAGGAAAGAACGTGTTCACCTTATTAATAAATTAAATAATTATCAGATTAAATTGGAGGATAGTAAAAAAATCTATGAAATTGATACACAGCGCCTTCAAACTGAAATACAGGTACTTGAGGACCGACTTAATTCTCTTTATAATAAATATGTGAGTTCTCAATTACAAATTAAAGAACACATCCTAGCTGCAAATAAGTTGGTGATGTGTCAGTGTACCTGTCAGACAGTACCAAAATTAAGTTCTGACCAGCCTGAGGCTACGGAGGACCCGGCCCAAGCTGACTGTGTGATAGCGGATGTTAAACAAGGTTTGTGTCAAGTGGACCAGCCTGAGACTTCTAGCATTCCATTTTATAATAGTAATGATAGTGTTCATTCAGTTATGTTCTCAGATAGTATAGGAAGAGGTTTAGGTAAATTATTAAATAACAATCTCAGCTATTGTACTCATAATTATTGTATACCTGGGTCAAACTTCAAACAAATAATGGAATCAGTGACAAGATATGTATATAAACCAGAAACCAATATTACTGTGTTTATAGGTAACAGTTCAAATTTAAAAAAAGAACAAATAACTGACTCTGTAACTGAGATGTTAAAGTTAAATTGCAACAAAATAATACTGTGTGCTTTCCCATATTTTGAAAAATTGTCAAATAGACAAAATAATTATATTCACATGCTTAACAAGCATTTACATTTCTTAGTTAGTCATTACAGTGACAAACTTGTTTTTTTGGACATTAACTTATATGTTGATAAGTTAAAGTCGACTAGGGATACAGTGTATCTGCCTATTAGGTTTAGACATCAAATAGCAAGCCTATTAGCATATTATATAAACTCAGAAATAAGTAGTATGTCAACGTCTTCTACTATAATTAACACTGCAAATATTAGTAATAATACTAATGTACTGGTGGACATTGTTAACTGTAGCACTAATGCTATAATTATTTACAATAATTGTACGAAGGAGAATCCGTGTGTCACTATGGACAATTCTTTTAATGTGGAGTCTGCAAGTAGCAAGATCTTGGTGCCTAGTGATGGCATGGGAGACGTGGGGCTCACTCCGGATGTTCCTTTAAACTAGTTTGTACGACAACAGAGGATACCAATATCAGTATAGTTACATCTACCGTAAACCAGGTATCTTCTTGCTCTCACATAGCTAATGGCAATAAAAGGGCTAAGCAGAAATCCTTGAAATTATTCCATCAGAACATTCAAGGTTTTTCTTCAAAACAGCTGGAAATTGAGTTATTTTTACAAAAAACAATGTTTGACATAGTTTGTTTCACTGAGCATTGGTTAAAGGATTTTGAAATGTTGATTAATTACGAGAATTATAGTGTGGGAAGTTCTTTTAACCGAAATTCAATGTTACGTGGGGGCTCACTAATTTTAATCAAAAAGTGTATTCAATTTAAAACTCGTAAAGACATCGTTAACTTGTCTGTTGAACATAACATTGAACTATCCTGTGTTGAGCTAGATAAGCATGTCATAGTGTGCGTTTACAGACCCCCTAATTATCTGAACTACTCTATATTTGAGTCAGTGATGGAAGATGTATTGGCAAAACTTGCGACTGGTAAAAAATTAGTAATAATCTGTGGAGACTTTAATATAAATATTTTAGAAAACAATTCAGATAGCTGTAGATTATTAAATCTTTTTAAATCGTTCAATTTGTCTAATGTGTTCATAGAACCAACCCGTACAACTACAACTACTGCTACATGTATTGATAATGTTTTTTGTTCTGGCGACTACTTACAGAAAGCCATTGTAAATTACCTCCCTTCTGATCACAGCGGGCTACTGGTATCTTTTGAGTCCAAAATACCAATTCAACAAGTGCAAATACAAACCAGACCAATAACATCCGGTAATTTAAATAAATTTAACCGTACTTTAATTGGGAAGTTAAGTGATTGGAACTGTACAGTGAACAGTGCTAATATTTTATATACAGATTTTTTTTCTTTAGTCCAAACAGAATTCAATAATACTTTTAAAAATAAAACTAAAACTATCTGCCCTAAGTTTTTATTTAGTGACTGGGCAACTAAAGGACTCAGAAAAAGTAGGGATAGACTTTATGAGTTGTATGGCCTTAAGCCTTTTATTAACACTGAAACTTTTAATAAGTATGTAACAACCTACTCCAAAATTTATAAAAATACTTGTAAGGTAGCTAAGGCTTTATACATAAGCAATAAAGTAAAAACAGCAGACAATAAAATAAAAACGGTTTGGAAAATTATAAATAATGAAACAAATAGGAACAAAAAACATAACACTGATTACAGATTGCAGACGCCTCACGGACTTATTAGCGATAACAAAGAAGTTGCTCAAGAATTTGTAAATTTATTTACAAGTATCCCTGTTAAAACTACTGAAGCCTTAAATTCCTCGCCTTCGCTTGCTTTTGATTTATTACAGGCAAACGTATCAGCCTGCGCGACTGAATTTAATTTCAAACATATAAACCCCATAGTAGTAATAAAAGCTTTTAAACAAATCAAAATTAAATTGACCGAAGATCTATGGGGATTGTCTATCAAGGTTTGTACCTCAATTATCGAGACTGTAGCGCCGTACTTAGCTTTAATATTTAATTTGTGTGTCGATCAAGGAGTCTTTCCGGACCTAATGAAATTCAGTAAAGTGATACCACTTTTTAAATCCGGGGATAGTAAAGACACCAATAATTATAGACCAGTGTCCGTGTTGCCAGTGTTTAGTAAGGTATTTGAAAAAGTAATGCTAAATCAGATGCTCAGTCATTTTAACACGAATAACATCTTACATGATAAACAGTATGGTTTCACCAAAGGACGTTGTACAACGGACGCTGGTGTCACCTTACTAAAGCATATCTTTAGTGCGTGGGAGGACGCACAGGATGCCATAGGTGTCTTTTGTGATCTCTCTAAGGCGTTTGATTGTGTTGATCACGATACATTACTCCTGAAGCTCGGGCATTACGGACTAGGCAAAACAGCGTTAAACTTAGTCAAATCTTATTTGAATGATAGACAGCAATTAGTTCACATAAATGGTGTCAATTCGTCGGGATTAAACGTAAAAATGGGCGTCCCCCAAGGCTCTATTTTGGGTCCTTTCTTATTTTTGGTTTACCTTATTTATTGCAACAAAATCTTGATATGGTGTTGTTTGCTGACGATACCTCTTTAATTTTTAAGATAAATAGAAGGACGAACAATGTTAATGACATAAATAATGCCCTAATGCAAGTCCAAAATTGGTTCACGGCGAATAATTTAGTTCTAAATGAAAAGAAAACAAAGTGCATAAGATTTGCCTTACCTAATGTCAAAAGCAGTGATTGTGACATATTATTGAACAAGGAAAAACTAGAATTCGTCGATAAAACGGTTTTCCTGGGAATTACGCTTGACCCCAGGCTACAATGGGGCCCTCATATAACATCTCTTTCCGGACGGCTAAGTTCAGCAGCATATGCTGTTAGAAAAATCCGCCAACTAACGGATGTCGATACCGCGAGACTGGTATATTTTAGTTACTTTCACAGTATCATGTCTTACGGTATTTTACTATGGGGACGGGCTGCAGACATCGAGTCTATTTTTATTCTGCAGAAAAGAGCCATCAAAGCGATATATAATCTCCGCCGTCGCGATTCTCTCAGGGAACTGTTTAAGATTATAAACATCATGACGGTACCTTGTCAATACATTTACGAAAACATCATGTATGTCAGAAAGAATTTACATCTATTTAGTAAAAGAGGCGAGAGACATAATTATGGTACTAGAAATAGTTCAACCAGGCTTCAGACTGGCTAAAGTAGCCTCATCTTTCATGGGGTACTGTTTAAAATGTTATAATAAGATACCTCCCCATATATTGGAACTAAATGAGACGAAATTCAAGTCTTGTATTAAACGCACACTATGCAGGCAAGCATATTATAAGTTGGGGGATTATATTGAAGATAAAAATGCTTGGCTGAATGCTGGTCCTGCTCCACAGCCACTAGGGAGCCCAAACTAATCTGTAAATAGTTCGGAAACGTTGTTGGACCGGCTGAAGATTGTAAGAAAAAACTTACTTAGCATTGTATAATTTCAGCCATTAACAGCACATGTGTGAGTACTGTGTACCTTTAACTTTAATTATCAGTTTTAGGTATGTTTTTGACTTGAATGTACCCTGGCGGTTGGGAGTGTCATGCTCACTCAAAAGTCTAGCTGATGGTGGCGTATGCGTTGGATCATTTGGCTCCCTTCAAAATGGTTGAGCCGAATGGTGCTGGCGCATGCGTCATGTTCGTGAACGGGCGCCGTCAGTCGGGACTGGTCATTTCTTAGCTGCCATGGTAAATTTTAATTATTTCTTTGAATTGTTCCTCTTTTATTCCGGACGCTTTTATCCTGCTCGTCTTTTACATCGTTCTCACATGTATGTATAATTTCAACCCGATATAAATAAATCTTTGTAAAAAAATATTATTTTTAAAAGAGTGTCCGTGGAGTTTCTTGCACGTTCTTCTCCATAGAGATCTACGCTTTGGAACGTGCAAATAGCTTCAACTTTTTGGACCGACCGACCTTGACAATTCAAAAGTGCCTGTAAATGGTTTAATTGAAATAAATGCTTGAATTTTGAATTTTGAATTTTTCTTCATCATATTAGCCAATAGAAAAAAATGCATGTTTATAACTTATACAGAACATTTTCTAAAAAGGGTCAAAAATTGGCACTCCGATCGCGCCGTTTATTGTTTTCTTAAGGATGGTTTATTAATAAACGTAAAATAAAACATCTCAAAGCGACGCCCGTCTTATTGAAAAAAATTACGGATACAGCCTGCGCTCATTCACAGCAACATTCATAGAAAAAATGGCTATAATATAAAAATATTATAATTTTATAAGAATGGCTAATTACTTCCAATCATTTATTATAGAGTTTGTTTCATTGCAATAGATCATTTAGTTGAAAAGTTGCACAGTTTTGTTCTAAATGTGTTGGTAAGCGCATAACTCAACAACGCCTGGACCAATTTGGCCAATTCTTTTTTTGTTGCTTTTGTTTTTATGAGGAGAAGGTTTTTATGTAAAAAAAAGTTGCCAGTTGACGGGAGCGAAGCCGCGGGGGACAGCTAGTAAGTAATAAAACAGTAATCACAAATCAACAAACTTTTATTTCATTAATTACTTCTTTAATTCATTCACTTTCGATGTTTTTAATAAATTTCAAGATAAAATAAGACAATACATACATAATTCTGAAACAAATTAAAAAAATTGGGCGATACTTTACTAATTATTACTTGTCTGCCATTAAGATTGGTATTATAAAAAAAAAAAAATTAGTTTAAAGCGGTATAAAAGAGACGCTCCAAAAACAAAAAATGATCGATGTTACCTATGCCAACAATAACATCTACTATCTCCTGAGATAATAATAGCTACTTGTAGTTGTTTATCCAGTTGACATAGTTGGAGTTGATGCGGGTGTACCCGGTGGGATCTCCTGAGTTGCAGCCGGCATCCGGCGTTTTAGACACCAGACCTACCTGCAGATAGAAAACAAAGAATAAGCTTAATAAGCACATAAGCCACTGCCAACTTGCTCTGAATCTATTGGACTGATTCAGTTAAAACTGATAGCACAAGCAGAAGTAAAAAAACTATACTCCGACTTTTAACAATGCTTTTTAATGCGGTGTTAAGACTACAATTATTGGCGAAAGTACTCATGAACACCGATCATAGCGTATTCTGATCAAGGACAAGAGTTCATTAAATCTAAAGTTTTTCTAATAGGGAAAGATAAGGAATGGACACATCACTGTATGTGCTAAATCGTAACATTACTAATGATGATATCAATTTTTTTTAATAAAAGCTGATTATAAATACAATGTATATTAAAAAAAAAAAAACTGTACCTCCCGTCCTATTAAATAAACATAGTGAAGTGAGGTGGTTGAGCACATTTTTACAAAAAACCATTTTAAAGTTCTTAAAAAACAATAAAAATGTACGACCCCCATCCTTAACTCTGAAACTACAAGGCCTACAATTTTGAAAAAAAAAAATATAGTAACAATTTTTACTCGTGATCTATCTATTTCGCCTATTTGGTCCCACTGCTGGGCAAAGTCCTCCCTCTCCCTTTTTCCACACAACTCTGTCATTTGCTATGTCGGACCAGTCCTTACGGTAAAAGTCGAGCTCGTCCCGCCATCTTCGCCTTGGTCTGCCGCGATGTCTTTTGGCATTTAATGGGAGCCAATCGGTGGTTCTTTTTGTCCAGAAATTGCAAGAAAATCTATATAAGCCATTGCAAGTTTGACTCACACTTGGCCTACTTTTGGCACATATACGTTACTTTTTTATTCTTTATAATTAGTTCCTAAACAAGTACCTCATTTAAATAGAAAACCAAATCATATCTTTTCCTCCTTTTGCAGTAAGCTATCAGGACATCCTACTAATTGCATTCAGTGTCAGTGAGAAAGCTTACCAGTATATCTTGTCCAACCGAGTAACCGCGCAGGATCAAAGGGCCACCATAGTCTCCTTCACAAGCACCTCTTTTTTTATTTCCGCTGGTGCACAGGAAATCATTTGAAGGCTTGATTGCGGATCCATAGAAAAATTTGCAGGCAGCGTAACTCATGATTTTGACGTATACATAGCGAAGACTCGAAGTGATGTCTATTGCAGCATCTGAAGGTGAAATTTTTTGTTCTGATATCCAATACTACCTTTAAGGTATGGAGAACAGATTTTGCTTTTGTGCGATTTTGCAGTGGTGTTGTTAGGAGTGGGATATCACTAAAAAGTGAAAAAAAAAAAAAACTTTTTACAAAAAAATACAACCGACTTCCAAATAAAAAAAAAAACACTACAAAGTAAAAAATAACTTCGGAAGTCGGTGTCAAAATACGAAGAAACTAACAAAAACACCGACTTTGTAGTGTTTTTTTTATTTGGAAGTCAGTTGTATTTTTTTGTATAAAGTTTTTTATTTTTCCAGATTTTACAATATTTCAAGATATTTTGAAATCATACGTTTTATGCAATAGGGAATATGCATGCGATTTTTTTCATCATTTATTAAGTTATAAAGCTTCAAAGATTACAGTTAGAAAGAGAAGTCCGATACGTAATGTGACGTCAAATTACACGACGACTATACAGCTGCCATAGAAAACAGCGTTTTCGCGAGAGGGACAGATATATTTGTTTAAAATAATTGTATCTCGTTCGTTTTTCGAACAATTTAGATTCTAATTTCACAGTTAGTATTATATTTTCCAATACTTTTAGATAAACTGTTCAGATCATAAATACTTTTTTCATGCATATTCCCTATTATCCGGTGACAGATATAAGTTATTCATTTGACGATTACTAATTCCTCTGCGCTTGAGGCAGTGAGTGGAACTATGATCTCCCTGGTTCTAACTTTGGTACTTACTTTCTTGGAGCAGCCTAGCTTTGGTGCAGACCATAATTTATTATAGGATGTATGTCACAGTGAATTAGGTTATGTTACTTGTTAAAAAATGATTACTTACCCGGACCCGTCTTTCCAAATCCTATTAATTGAGCTAAGTAGCCGTCAAATGTGCGCCAATAATCCGCGATTTGAATTGGTTTAATGTAATCTGAAACTGTTGAAATCAATTATTTTGCTGAAAAACTGTCTTTTAAAGACTTCTTATAATTATAGCTAGTAGGATGTTCCAATACTCACCATTATTATACTGATTAATAGAAGGGATTCGTGCAAGGGCCATGTCGTTCTCTAAGCTATCAGGATCGTATTGTGGATGCACTATGGTCCAGTTTGCATAATTTCTTATTCCTCCATAAAACAATTTATTTGATCCTAAAACGACCTAAAATTAAAACTTTTTTATGTATCCAAATCCATCTATTTTCCAAAAAAAAAAGCCAACTTTTTGGCTCCAGTGTCGATTACCTGGTTCGTCATATATTTTTGGGTTTTCAAATCTTAGTAGATACTATTTAGAACTTCAAAGCGTCTTACCATCATTTTTCTACCCTCGGATTCACCATCGAGCCAACATTGTCCAATAGTCGCGACTAAGTTATGGCTTACGAGGGCTCCCCCACAAACTGATGTCTCGCCTGTCCTCAGAGTGATTATCAGCCCCGCCTGGAAAAAAAATGAAATTTAATTCTGAAGTCATTAACATGCAGTATGTAAGGCATCCATAAGATGTAACGGAGACTGAAGAAGCGGATACATAATGAATACTTAATTTTATGCTTATCGGCTTATTGGATCAAGTTGAGCTCCTTAAAGTTCTAAGTTTGAGCTACACGATAGCTGGAAAATGCTTGCACTGTTTGGACAAGTCTACTCAAATCTGTGTGGTACTTTCCTCAAAATACCAATTCAGACATTAACCTGCATGATTTCATATGATTTGACCAGTATGATTGTATGGACTATAAAAGAGTCTTTGAACTCTGAGTTTGTTTCGGTGTTTCTTCTCAGAACAGTCAGCTAGGAAACACTGGCCTCATCTGGTTTAAAATTACCAAAAAAGATTAACGTGTAAAAGTGAAAAATTACAAACAACACCTCATTACAACCGACAAAAAGATCCGGAGGCGGTTGCGATTGGATTTTTGCTAAAATTCGTACTTGGAAAGCTGAAGCGAGATTCCATTACAACAAGGATCTTGCTGTCTTATTATAGAAAATGAAAATGCAAGTTAAAGCCTCATAGACATAAATAAAATTTTGTAAATAAAAAAAAGCACTCACAAAATATTTATGTTCCCCTGGATATGCATCGATACCACCAGCTATTCTTTTAGATTCTTGTAGCCTGATCTTCGTTGCCGTGGGGATCCCCACACGCTTGTGGTATCTCTCTGCTGCTACCTCCGCAATAAACCCCACGGCACAGACCAACAGAACTGCAGCCTTCATCGTGTCAGAAATTGACGAGTTGTGATAGAGTACCAATGATAGAAATGTCTTTATACTGTCGTGAATTTGACGTCGTTTTCTGATAAGTTTGAGTATCACTTGAGGCTAGGGACTTTACTCTTCTGGATCTATTTTAGATCATGCACTATTTAGATTATGTTTTATTTTAAGTTTCAAAACAAGTTAGGCCTGACTGTTGACTTGATCGTCTTGATCCTAGCTAATGTAAAAAATGTGAAAGTTTGTTTATAATGTTGATTTGTTTGTTTTAACTCTTCACGTTCTAACGGCAGGACGGATTTGAACACGGACATGGGTAGACAATGTTCTGGATGATTTTGAATACCGGAAATATGTATCCTTTGGGGTGATTTTCTATAAAATGCATACGCAATGCATAGGCAATTCAAAAGAATGCTCTAAAAATCACTTCGCCCGGTAGTATTTCTGGTTTTTAACGATTACATTTTTATATTTAAATATAAAGAAGCAAGGCAATCGTGCTTTATCTTAGACCGCATCATCGCTTACCATCAGGTGAGATAGTGGTCAAACGTATGCCTACCGACTGTAAAAAAAAATACATTGTTTAAGTAGAAGACAGTATAATTATGCAAGTCTCTTACAAAACAGGCGTTATGAGGATTACTTTCGTAACATGTAAACATGATAAGGTAGTGAAATGGTACTTGAACTGAAGTGTTACTAATAAATGCTTCATCGTTAATATAATTATTATCCTTTCATACCAACGAAGTAGAAATGCATCATTTTTGGAAATTATACAGGGTGTCCCAGAACTCAACGTCAAGCCGGAATCGGGTGATAGGACAAATCATAATAGTTACCAGAAAAAGAAAAATAGTAAAGTATTTTTTAAATTACGGTAGTTTCTTTTTTTTTTTTCGATAAATGTACACCCTGTGATAATGGTTTTGAGCTGCTTTAGCTACAAATCTTTACTTTTTTCGTTTTTTAGGGTTCCGCAGCCAAATGGCAAAAACGGAACTGTCTGTCTGTCTGTCTGTATGTTCGTCCGTATGCCACAGCCACTTTTCTTCGAAACCATGAGAACTATGCTGTTGAAATTTGGTAAGTAGATGTATTTTGTGAACCGCATAAAGATTTTCATACAAAAATAGAAAAAAAAAACAATATATTTTGGGGGTCCCCATACTTAGAACTGAAACTCAAAAAAAAAAATAGTAGGTATTTATGGATAGGTCTTCAAAAATGATATTGAGGTTTCTCCGATCATTTTTTTCTAAACTGAATAGTTTGCGCGACAGACGCTTCCAAAGTGGTAAAATGTGTGTCCCTCCCCCTTAACTTCTAAAATAAGAGAATGATAAAACTAAAAAAAAATATATGATGTACATTACCATGTAAACTACCAGCGAAAATTGGTTTGAACGAAGTCTAGTAAGTAGTTTTTTTTAATACGTCATAAATCGTAAATCGCAACTTCTGCTTACGGAACCCTCAGTGCGTGAGTCCGACTCGCACTTGGCTGGTTTTGTTTGTAATCTTGAGTAGTATTTGAGTAACCTGTTGTTTTAAATTGTTAGTTATTTTCATTTTAAGAAGAAAAAAAAATACTGTAATTTAAACAAAAAATTACATGAGTAAGATTTTTTTATATTTTTCTGGTAGCAATTATGAAACTTTTTCGAGCATTTTAAGCGTCCGCTGCATATGAAATGTTTTCTAATATAGATATCCCCGTTTGATTTCCCACTACCTTTCGCCCGCGACTTTGTCCGCGCATATCCCGTTCATCCCTTCTCTTAGTGCACCCTTACGGAGTGTGAGTAAGCTACATGCCAAATGTCAGCTTTCTATGACCACTAGTTTCGGCAGAGTGTTGATCAATCAGTCAGTCGGTTTCTGCTTTTATATATAGAAAATAGATAGGATTTTTTTATCTCCTGTTGTCATGAAATACACTAAACATAATATTGTTATTGTTATTACCCCCTTCACTGTTCACCACTTGCGAGTAGGTGTAATAACGTTCACTTGGCGTAGGAGTGGGGGTGCTTTATTACCACATTAGTGGCTCAACTTTAACAATCATGTTGTGCGTTGGTTTACCACGCGGATTGGAATCTAACTTAACAAGTAATGTAAAAACTTTATAATTACAACATACTTCGAGACCATTTGAATCGGTAAATTGTAGAATTCAAAATATATTCTGGAGAGCTTTGGTAAGTGTTCAGAAACTTGAACATTCCCGTTCACACATCTAAGACTTTACAAATATCGGTATGAGTCGGTCTTCAAACTGTTTTATTAGACAGTTTGATTACAGTCTTCAAACTGTTTTTTAAACGGTTCCTAAATACACTATAAATTTATTGAGCACATATCTATAGTGTCGGACAGGCAATTTTAAATAGTCGAGGTCTGTCAGTCAAATAGATTAAGATAATTCTGCTGCGCAGGTTATTAAGTTATCAGCAAGCTGCATATACATTTACTAAAGAATTTTTGAAAGATTGACGAAACTATTAATACAATAATTAATAAACCTGGAGTGAATGTGTGAAAAAATTTTTGACGAAATAGCACTTGTGTTTGTTAATTTTTTGTACTTTTAAACGTATTGTAACGGAATGTTGTCGCTAAAAATTAATGTCAATTCTACAAATTCAAATCAAACAATCCGTCAAAAATTTATGGAATTTGAGGCTCTTTTGCAGACTGCGACTGAGAGGCGAATGCGAACCTTGCTTGAAAATCGTGGAATTGCCACTCATGTGTCTAGATGTTACTACTGTTACTACATTGGATATTATTTAACAGCAGTATCACCACAATCAGGTCTACAACAACAGTAATTACACTGATTGAAATCGTTTTGAAGTAGCATGTATAATTTCATTTAAAAAATTACTTTTGTTTTCCATTTAAAAGCCAAGTTTAAATGTAGGGACCATAATTTTCTATTTTATTTAGGAAATCTATTCCATTACAACAATATAGTAAAGAATAGAAACTTGACCCAACCCTTACCACTGGATAAAAACTCAACACATTAGCGTGTTAGCTGTAGTGATGACGTTATTTTTAACATAAAATAATAATAAGCTCGTAGTTAAATAATAACAGTCGATGTGCAAGGTTAAGCAACGCTTGCCGCGGTAGGTCTGAGGATGGGTGACTATTTCAACGAATCAACTCATCCGTACCTCGAGAAGCACGCTAAGCCGTTGGTTGGCTGTCATATGTAGATCTTTCTTTGGCAGTCATTACAGATTGGCCAATTCAGAAAATCGGACGCCAGTCTTGTCATGAAGTACACTCCACATAAAATGTTGACACACAGCTGAATCCAGGTTGACTGGAAGCCGACCCCAATGTAGTTTGGAATAGGCTAGGCAGATGATGAACTAGCTTTCAGCCGCGACTTCGTACGCGCATCTCGTTTTTAGGGTTCCGTAGCCATATGGTAAATACGGAACCCTTATAGATTCGTCATGTCTATCTGTCTGTCCGTCCGTATGTCACAGCCACTTTTCTCCGAAACTATAAGAACTATGCTGCTGAAACTTGGTAAGTAGATGTATTCTGTGAACCGCATTAAGATTTTCACACAAACATAGAAAAAAAAAACAATAAATTTTGGTGCTCTTTATACTTGGAACTAAAACAAAAAATTTTTTTTCATCAAACCCTTACGTGTATACGGGTATCTATGGATAGGTCTTCAAAAATGATATTAAGGTTTGTTATATCATTTTTTTCTAAACTGAATAGTTTGCGCGAGAGACACTTCCAAAGTGGTAAAATGTACCCCCTTAACTTCTAAAATAAGAGAATGATAAAAGTAAAAAAAATATGTGATGTACAATACTATGTAAAATTCCACCGAAAATTGGTTTGAACGAGATATAGTAAGTACTTCTTTTAGAAACGTCATAAATCGTATAATACGATAATGGTACGGAACCCTTCGTGCGCGACTCCAACTCGCACTTGGCCGGTTATTCCCGTTCCCGTAGGGATTTCGGGAAATCCTCTCTTAGTGCACCCCTACGGAGTGTAAGCAAGCTACATGCCAAAGTTCAGCTTTCAAAGACCAGTAGTTTCGGCAGTGCGTTGATCGATCAGTTAGTCAGTTTCTGCTTTTATATATAGATTGACTGATGCCCGCGGCTTCGCTCGCTTGACAAATTATATACTAAAACCTTTCTCGAGAACCACTCTATCCATTGGTGAAAACCGCATGAAAATCGGTGCAGTAGTTTTTGAGTTTATCGCAAACAGTCATACAGACGCGGCGGAGGACTTTGGTTTATTAAATGTAGTGATATATAATATAGATAAAACAACCTTTCATAAACGAGACAGTTCTATTAATAGCCGATGTAAGACTTTTTATATTCTTCTACAAAACGTATGACGTAATAGTGTACGAAAATACCAACATTATACGAATGATTAGCGAGGGTTTGTTCTTAAGCTCCTTTCATGTGAAGAAATAGACATTAAGAACAAATATGACAAAAATAAATTTCTTCAGGTCACATTTGATGATATATTGAAAGAAAGAAGAAAGAGGTTCTCAATATTCGGTGGGTATTTTTTATGTGTGTGTACGCCGATTACTACCGAGGTATCTGATATTATTTCTGTGATTTTTCAGTTCTATGCAGAATATTTGCCGTTTGGTCCCGTAAAAATTTAATTCGGTTTGGATCAGTAGTTTTCATTTTATGAGCAGTTTTGCTTATTTAAATTTTACCACTGAAAAGAAAATAAAATAAAAATCAAAACATTACGAAGTTATTAAATAACTTTAATTTGGGATGTCGGTGTTTTTGGTTTTGTTCCTTTGTTTTTGACACCGACTTCCAAAATTAAAGTTATTTTAGAGTTTTGTTTTTTTTTTTACTTTTTTTTTACAAACAATTTAACCGACTTTGGTTATATTTTTAGTTAAAATGTTTTTTTTCTTTTAAAAAATGTTGCGCGATTATTTTTAGGTTAAACTTACTAAAAAACAACAGAAGGTCTAAAAAGTCCGTTTAGCAGAATCAGAAAGAACATCACGCTACCCGTCACTGTCATTTTTTTCCAATCAAACTTAAACCTCGTTAGCGATAAAGATGAAAAATAAAATTTGACAGATTGTCATGTGGTTAATATTATGATTCTAATATCATTTTGCAGAAGTGGTATTTTTAGACCCGCAGTACAAAGTTAGGCAAATGTGTAACTACTTTCTTTTTTAGATTTACTACAAAAGCGGATTAAAAGTGTCAAAAAACACCAATGTGTATTTTAAAAAATATTTCGATAGTGAAATAGGTGCGGGCGCATCCTGGCTGGTCGATTAACCATTAGGTTACTACCAGTACTGGCACACCCCTTTTTTTTATGGGATGGAAAATCATCAAATGACTTCCCCCGCTCTGAGCGGAGCGGGAGGGAGTGTCAGACTTTTACTGACTAAAACCCATCCATGTTCCTTCTTGTGCCCTTTGTGTTCCGGAGCCACGGTATCTCTTTCGAACTCCGGCAGGCGTCGGCCCTTTCGGGCGACTGGCACACCCCTATTTTTTCACAACATCAGTTCAAATTTAACTTGTATTATTTTGTCGTGGGGAAAAGAAGCTTTTGATTCAAATCGTACATTTTACATGTTTCTACCCAATAAGGAAAACTACATTTCACATTAATTATACAAGTTGCCCTCTTCAACAAAACTCTCAACTGATAAGATAAACAAACTCTCGAATTAACAAAGAGCTCAATTATTGAGTTCCTAGAATACATTTTAAATACACGAATGTCACTTGTACCGTCGTGCACAGTAAACAATAGGGAATATGCATGAAAAAAATATTGATTAAATACAAAGTTTATCTAAAAATATTAAAAATTGTAATACTAACAATGAAAACAGAATCAAAATCACTTGAAAACAAACGAGTTATCATTATTTTAAACAAATATATCTGTCCCTCTCGCGAAAACGCTGTAATGTATGGCATCTGTATAGGCGTCATGTAATCTGACGTCAAATTTCATATCAGACTTCTCTTTCTAATTGTAAACTTTGAAGCTTTATAACTTCATCAGTGATGAAGATATTTAAAAATAATTTTGATTGTTTTATAGAGCTAAAAAGTATTTCATTTGCAAATAAAAAAAAATCATGCATATTCCCTATTCAACCGTTCAAAGGGACGCAACATCACGGCCGGTACAATCGACCACAGACTAACTTAATAATGACCCGAAATGAAGTAATCGCGCTGTGGTGCACCGCAGTGGTCGCGGATGTACCTGCCATGATTGTAGGTTAATATTAAATTTTATTAAAATGGCCCCTTGCGGATTGCAGTGCAGTCGGAAATTCGAATAATGGGATCGGTATCAGTTTTCATCGCTTGGTCCGATATGGCGTAATTGTTTCAGTTAGATGAGCTCTGACATTGTTTGTATATATTACGGTTCTCACTTGAGCAATAAGAAACGAAAACATAATACTTTTGATCGCTTGAACGAAATTAGAAATTGCTTAGCACAAAGTACGTATGTCACTTTTAAAATTAAATTAAATTAAATAAATCTTTATTTCAGACTATTAGTCCATAATTAAGTTAGTATTTTGGTGTTAGTAACAATGGCGCTTACGAAGTAGGTTAGTATTGTTAGTTTATAAAAAATATTTATTTATTTATACCTAAGACTGTCCCCACCCACTTTTACATTGTGAAAAATATTTCATAAAGCTACTAACAGTGTTTTAAAACCCGAATAAAACTGCTCAAAATCTTCAAGTAACGCTCTTGTTTGAGTACTATGAAAACCTCTCTCATCGAATACGTCCAGTATTCGATCAAAGTCAACCCCGGTTCCACACAGAAATAAAAGGCTCTCAACACAGGTATTCAATTCATTCCATTTTACGGCACTAGCGTTCATTAACACCAGCGATGCTCAATGGGTCGGACAGACCCTCACCCCCCCTACCCCTCCGCGTCGATCCCGCACGCCTCGTTAACGACAACCTTTCATCTGATTAACTGCTGGCCTTTTAAATACCCCTCTGTTTCCCAGTTTTATTGGCGCGACTCCGACGCGTCACGTCATGTGAGAGATGCGATGAAACAGCTTTATTGCATCCCCAACCCTAGTACTGATCCGAATAACCATACCAATAAAAATCAATGTGTGTATGAATAATTATCGCTTCAAATTGAGGTTTGCGTTTTGGTAATGCGTGTACATTATGGAAATGTATGGCTGTTGGCGGCTAATTGGATTGACTGTCATTACTAAATTAAAACATTCAAAACAATTCCGTTTTAACATGAATGCTTTTCGACCGATTTTATCACCGAAAATACGTCGAACAAAAAATATATTGGCGCCTAGTAAATTAAACAAACTAAATGGTGTACATAAAACAGGCTTATTTTAATAAAAGCGAATGTATTTCCAAGAATTTATGGCTTTGAATACAGAAACAATTTTACAAATGAAAAAGTGATGTTTATTCGACGAGGTGCCTTTTATACCCATTACTTTCTTAAGGGTTATATCGCATTTTTATGATCGACAAATTTGTTATCTAAAAAGCGTAGACATAAGAAAGTGTATCGTAACAGCGTACAATAAAATTGTCTGTATCTGAAACTTGTAATTTCAGTAAAAAGAGATGTTCAACATTTAGCGAGCGACTGAACGAGCGACTTTCGCAAGAATAGAAGACGAGATTTTTGCTACTAATGTCGCTATTATCACGCACGATCTAATGAACATACAGAAACACCTTATAAACTACAATACCCCAAGCTATTGTGTGACCTCACACGATAACATAGAGTTTAATTTAGCGTGACGACTTGATTCGGTTATTGAATTTTTTGCGCCCTCGGGGTCGCTCACGTAGTTCGTTTTCACGCAGTTTGTGAGATATTTCCATGGCTATTTATGTGATGTATACTGGCGGACACGATCTAATTATGTCGTGAATACTGGTAATTACAATCGGCGCCAGAAAATACAACTGCCTTACCAGTTTTTATTTGATAAAGCGTCATTGCTCACTCAGTATGTAACGACTTTGTACATACTTTTGAAAATATTAGAGTTGTAAGCGTTTGGAAACACAGACGCAGGCAGAGAGTTCCACTCACAAGACGTTTGGAAACGCTTAGTGCCAATTGATGGAACAGCAACAAGGGATGTATGGATGGTAAGTTGCAGTGCATCTGGATGTTCGATGGAAGAAGGGCCGGGGGGATGGGGTCGTGGATTTCTTGAGCACACTCTCCGAATTACAATCTGTAGAAGACCGACAAGCAGGCAACTTTGCGGCGACGAGCCAAGCTGTGTAGCTTGGCATCCACCAGTTTTACGTCCGGTGACGAGCCTTTTAGCTCTGCGTTCCACCAAGTCAAGCACTTTCTGAAGTAATTAGTCATTTTGAAACGAGTTAGTAATTTTACTAAACAATATCAGACTACTAAAGAAATAAAAAATCAAGTTCTACAAGAACATCAGTTAAATTTTTTTAATGAAATCACTAAACCCTAGACACGATATCGTTAACTTAATATCCGAAAACAAAGGCGTACTTAATAGTAATACCTTTGGAATTACAACTAATGAGAGATACGATCAGGAATAAAACAAAATTAGTCACGTGCTGTACATTTTATGTGAGTTGTCGTAGAATAAGAATCTACAGAAGCGATACACTCACTCTGAAAGCATTATAAATACAAACACATTCGGGGAGTAAAATAAATTAAAATGTTAGGATCGTATAAAATTGTCACCAACCCATACCATAAAACTGTTACCTCTTTACGTCTTGATAGCTGAAGGGGTGTGTACTTAACATACGGTTACGTCATATCCTGGCTTAGGACATGATCTATGTCTGTATCAAAATTCATCAAAATCGATTTGGCGATTTAGGCATAAAAGAGTAACAAGTAAACCATCACATTTTCGCATTTATAATAAAACTAGCTTTTGACACTACTACTACACAGCTTTCCAAGAAACCTACATGCCAAATTTCAGCTTTTTACGACCAGTACCTAGTTTCTACGACCAGTACCCAGTTTCTACGACCAGTACCTAGTTCCTACAACCAGTACCTAGTTTCTGCGACCAGTACCTAGTTTTTGCGACCAGTACCTAGATTCTGCGACCAGTACCTAGTTTCTACGACCAGTACCTAGTTTCTACGACCAGTACCTAGTTTTTACGCCCAGTACCTAGTTTTTGCGACCAGTACCTAGTTCCTACGGCCAGTACCTAGTTTCTACGATAAGTACCTAGTTTCTGCGACCAGTACCTAGTTCCTACGACCAGTACCTAGTTCCTACGACCAGTACCTAGTTTTTTACGATCAGTACCTAGTTTTTTACGATCAGTTCCTAGTTTTTGCGACAAGTACCTAGTTTCTGCGACCAGTACCTAGTTTCTGCGACCAGTACCTAGTTTCTGCGACCAGTACATAGTTTCCGCAACCAGTACCTAGTTTCTGCGACCAGTACCTAGTTTCTGCGACCAGTACCTAGTTTCTGCGACCAGTACCTAGTTTCTGCGACCAGTACCTAGTTTCTGCGACCAGTACTTAGTTTCTGCGACCAGTACCTAGTTTCGGCTGCGCGTTGTCTGTGAATCACCTAGTCCCTCACTCAGCCACCAGTCACGGAAGAATTTTAAATATTAGGATAGTATGTATTAGGACAGATATTCGTGTTCCGCGTCTACACAATATTTTTATTCTATGCAGTAGTGTTGTCGGCACACGCCACCCCTATCAACCTGAGATCGTATCGTTTGATTGCTTCAAACTAATAGCGCTTTCCAAACTGCTGTTTGTTGCTGTAATATGTACAAGTGTTGTTTTGTACTCACATTTTCATATGAATTAATTTTCGCTTTTCTGAAATTCACTTTTGGGGAGATAGATTATTTTTCTCATGTTAATACGAGCAAATTATACATACCGTGGAGTATGTCTTTGCATGCACAGGACGGTGTATAAAGATTACTTTCATTACCGTCATCATTATGCTGAAAGGCTTTTAGTGCTGAGTCAAGAGTGAATAAATTATTTCTAGGGAAGCGAGCTCCATGGCTCACATCATCGCTTACCATCAGGGGAGATATTGTTGTAACGCAAGCCTAACAATATTAATAAAACGTGTCATTACCACGACCGGTCATGTGCAACTTGGATCGCGCCTGATTTCGTCACTATTAATTTTTTTGTTGTTCGGAAAGGGGTCTTCCAATGAAATTTCGCTCGTAATCCTACTGTGTTGTGGTATGTATGTATGGATGTTTGTTTGTTACTCTTTCACGCAAATACTCCTGAACCGATTACGATGAAATTTGGTTTTAAGGTAGCTGAAGACCCAGAATAACACATAGGCTACTTTTTATCCCGGAGTTCCCGAGGGATCGGGATTTACACGGGAATAACGAGAATTTATACGCGGACGAAATCGCGGGCGGCCTTTAGTTTATATATAACTCACAATATTAGATGAGAATACTCAACTGTTTCCCAAAGTTATGCCTAATTCATAGAATGTACGAAAATAAATGTTAACAGGGAGCTAGTTGAAAGAATATTGTAATAAATTGTACACGTGGAACTTATAATAATGATGAGTAATACTTTGGTGGGTGTTGAACACGCACTGAATTTACACGTTTTCCTTAGATACCTTGCAACAAAGGAAGTAACGTAGGATGGGCTTTGTGAGTCTGTAGTAGTATCTGTAGTAGTTACTAACTCCGTAAGCAAAATCCGTTTCGTTCAATGTAGGTTCTGTATACTCAATACTCAATATCTTTATTGCATTCCACATGTATTCATAGGTGGTAAAAACAAAATTGGTTCACGTGGACCCTGTCGGGCACAGCAAGATAAGTAGGAGAGAGGAAGCTTTTTTCTTTAAATTATGTAAAACACAGAGACTTGGGTAGTTTGCGGTACGTAATTATTATGATTTTATTAGTTTATCACTTAGGTATTCTTTTACCGAGTAGTAGCACATTGAACGAAACAGATTTTAGAGACAAATTAAAACGACAAGCAGTCGTCATGGGTAATGTTCACTAAAGAGACAGAAAAATACCTTTGATGGATATATTAGACTAGCTGACCCGCGCAACTTCGTCTGCGTCACATTTTCCATGACTGCTCCGCTCTTATTTGTCGTAGCGTGATGATATATAGCCTATAACCTTCCTCAGGGCTATCTAACACTGAAAGAATTTTTCAAATCGGACCAAGAGTTCCAGAGATTAGCGCGTTCAACCAAACAAACAAACAAACTCTTCTGCTTTATAATATTATAGTATATAGTATAGATACAGAATGTTCACTCAAACTTTGGACGGTACTTTGAATGTCCTCATAAACCATGCTATGTAATGACACGTCCTATGGTGTTTTATAATTTAAACATTCGTATCCAAGTGACAAAATACACCTAACAAAAAATCTCATTAATCGATTTAGGCACCTAACATTTAAAGTAATGATGAAAAGGTCCTTTTACTCCGAATACAACCAGCAGCGCAAATCGAATTCAAATTCAGGTAATTTTTTAAAACCCTCATCAATGGATTCCATTTGATCGGGATGAGAACGTTCTTAAAAACGCGTAGGATAAGGAATTGTAGGCTAAGTAAGTAATGGATTATATTGATGACATTATGTGAAGAGGGATTTAGGAGACTAGGTCGGGCCTCGTCGGGTGTGGTCGGGCCTCATCGGCTTTACTCGGGTCGCTTCGGGTATAGGCTTTTAAGATTGAGCTAAATTGTTTAGGGTAATTCACAGACTTGTTAATTTGAAAAGGCTTTGAACGTTGTGCTCATTATTTAAGTGCTCTACTGATTTAGGGTTCAACTGTGTAGTACATAAATTATTCTTGAATTCAGTATTCGTAGGTAATGGGTACATGGGTTTCTGTACCTAAGCTTGAATCACGGAGTAATTTACTTCGTGCTTTAATCGAAGGTAACGACCGAGTTTATTAATTATTCGTAACAATTAAAATAAGATCAGCTTGAAGAGAAAAGGACAGAAAATCTGAGATATATGATACCGAATTAGCTCAAGTAAATAGAGATGAAAGCGGAAGGTCCAGTATCAAATCATGTCAAAAACCGGAAAAGCTAAAATATATGTGTTTATAAAATGCAAAACGTTGGATGAGGGATGTCCGTCACATTCGTTCACAATAAATCGTGTTCCGTCGCATCCGTCACCGCACGGACCGGACCCGACCGGGCCGGGCCTTGACGGATCGTGACGGACCGTGACGCCGGCGAGCGTAAATTATTTATGTGGAACAACGTGCCGCTAATTGTGTTATGGACACACACTCGTGTTACTGTTGACAACTTCATATAAATGAACATGTTTTTTCGCTCTGAATATAGTAACTCGTAATGGAATGAGAAGAAAATTGTGCTTGATGGTTACCAGAACTTATTCGATTCCATGTAGCAATTATCAATGTACTAGCAACCCGCCTGACTATGTTCTAATAGCAGAGCATATTTTTTCGAGACAAATCGTTAGTATACACATTTTTTTCTTAAAAGAAGAGTGATTGGCTGCTGCGTTGCGTATCGCAGGCTCGATACCCGCACGGAACAAATATTTATATGGGATAGATAGTTTTCCGGGTCTGGCTGTTTGTGTATGTGAGTTTGTATGTTTGTAAACGCACCCACGATACAGGAGAAATTCCTAGTGCGGGGCAACGTTCTTCTTACTAAAAAAAAATTCTGGTCATAAATCAGCATTAAGCGTATGAAAATCTCTCCTGTTTACAGTGACAGATCGCGTACAGACAGAGAAATAGACAGACATGGCGGGAAACCTATTCCTATAACATGCGATGTAAAATAAATTAACCCGACATGAAATATTTTACCATACCATTTCCGACTATAACATTTTCCTTTTAACCCCATAAGCCAGTATAAAAATGTACTCATGACTATTCCAATTATACGAAAATTCAACAAACAAACGTTGATTTTATAGTATATTGACATAGGTAATTCCGTATCAAAAAATCATGTTATATCAATTAACACAAAACCTAATTATATTCCTTTAATCCGGAACAATAAGCTCCATCTGTGACACAAAAGTTTCCTCTGTGTGTTAAAAGCGTATTTATTAAAATTTAAATTAAAATAACGTAAAAATATCTAATTAAATTATTTATATCCAGCGCTCGACGGCACGGCGGCGGTATCACAGATAGGACTAACGTTAAAAGGTTTCCGATTTTAAATGACGCTTGCATTATTAATTTAAGTGTAACTCCACCTAGGGACATTTTACTGGAAGTTGAGAAAAAGTTATTTGTTTACAGTAACCTGCAATTATAAGCGTTTGGGTAAAATTTACATTGACGTGCCATCGAATAGCATGCCACAGAGGCCAAAAGTGTCCACTAACGTAATTTGCATGCGTTTTGGTGAAAACAGCATGAAAATCGGTGCAGTAGTTTTTGAGTTTATCGCGAACAGGCAGACAGACAGACGCGGCGGAGGACTTTATTTTATAATAATATGTAGACACGCGTTGTTTTGCAAACCTCATCAGTTTATAGTAAGAGAAGTAAATAAACATCCCCAAGTACAATGGTCTGTACTTTTCCTGCTCATAAAGGGCTTCAAGAACAAGGAATTTGCCATTGTTCCAAGTAGATTTGCGCTAATACCGAACACAAAAGGAGACCCTAAAAAATCCTCAATCTACTATGTATTTCCTTAAGGCAATCAAAAGTTGTTCAGGGCTTAAATCTATTTCTGATAATTTATTAACAACATTTTGATAATAGGTACGAGAAAACGAATGTAGTGTTTTAGTTTCCATCCAATTTTCTAAACAGAAAGTCAAATTACATTCATGAAATATGGAAACAAGCAATTACTTCATGTCGAAACTATTCATGAATCTGCTTGTTAATTCACATTGGGATACCGAGTTCGTTAACACGTTGTTACACGGGCTATTCAAATAAAAGAGCTCAGTAGCCCCGCAGACCTGAGCCCGGAACATAATAACAGATTTTGGTCTAAATTACTAGATGAAAGCTTCACCATTCAGCGACAATAAGGCCTCCACAACTTGTGCTAACCAACTTAATTCTGCCATCAAACCATTTCACATTCACCCTTAAAACGTTGCTCGTAAAGTTGCAGCGTGGTGAACGCGTTACTTGGTGGGTCATTAGTTCCAGGATAGTGATATTTCGCCGGCCATGCATCACGCTGATATATGACATAATGAGGATAGGGATTTAGTGTCATAAAAGAGCTTATTCGGACATTATTACTCAGAAATTCGAGCCATGTTTTGTTCTGAGCTATTTTAATATTGTATGTTCATGTTCTTCTTACAAAGAATAATTAAAATGTTGGAGTTTCACAGAATTTAATCGCATTTTGAGCGTGTTCTTTGTGCTCAAATGAAAATTTATTATTTACTGTTTTTTTTTATTTCATACTGTAGAGAATGGGTGTATTTTTTAGAATTTTTTCATGAAACTGGCGCTTTTTCAAAAGAATGTGTGAACATTTTCCGAACTGAATTTCACTTTTGCTCGCTCATGAATTTTCCTTACTTCTTGAACTTGCAATATCGCGTGGCGTCACAGTCAGCAGAACGTGTAGAGTTTTAAATTGGCGTGTGGTGGCGGTGGCGGGCGCGGGATTGGGTCAGCCTTGTTCCCGCGGGTCTCGTAAAGGGAATGTGTGATTCTATCAAGTTGGCTAGTCACAATAGCTGCATTCAGCCCGATACCTTGAGATATTCAATTGTTGTTTGTTCAATAGTTGACAATCGCACCTGATGGCAATCGATGACTTAAAGAACCTCATGTTGTATCAAGAAACACAGACTTAGTTCATCACATCGGGAGGCATTCCAACGTTACGTCTTCCGGTACGGTCGCCATTGTAAAACTCTTCGACCCCAGAGCAATCATCCGTTCTGCGAGTAATGTGCGATGCCCACTGCCACTTCAGTTTGGCGGTAACCTTGTTTTTTTTGCGGATTTCATCATTTCTGTTTAAATCACGCAAGTAAACTCCAAGCATTGCCCTATCCATTGTCCTTTGACTGACTTTAAGCCTTCTAATGAGGCTCATTGTAAGCGACCATGTTTACAATTTATAAATGATCACTAGACGCACACGCAGGCTACTCCTGGGTAAGCTCGCTCAATCGTAGACTTTTTCTCCGTCATCTCTGAACTAGACTAGAGTCAAGAGCAAACCCGATCGCTGTCCAGCCGACTCGAATTCGACGGTTGACATCTTTTTAAACGGACCCTACCTAACTGGACCGTTTGTCCCAGGTAAAGGTACTCGTCTACAACTTTAAGTGTTAATTCTTGATAAGAGTGGGTGCTACATAGGTATTTATCATGGTCTTGGTTTTGTCCATGTTTATTTTAAAGCCCACTCTTTCGGAAGCTCTACCAAGGTCATCCAGCATTGTACTGAGGTTCTCTGTAGTTTCAGCCATGATGTCAAACAACAAATTCGTAGCACTTCTGAAAAAATAATTGTTTTGCAGTTTCAGATCAACAAAAATTTTTTGACAGCAACCTTCTGGCAGTGGAACCTAAAAGAAATTCAATAAAGAATCAAATATCATCCCTCATAACAAATGAATACCCCATACACATTAGCGGTGACATAGAGGCCAACATTACCATTCACGCAGAGCCGTGTGCTTGAGCGCCGTCCTAACGTTCTGAATGCGAGGAGTTTTTAATAAAGAGCCCGCAGACGATATGCATGCCGCGCGAGCTTGTGTAGACGACGCGCGACGGCCGGTTATAGATATATGGTGCTGCAAATATAAACGGACTAAGGACTGGGAATGACCCATATTAATGGGTTTAAAGCATTTTTAACTACTAAAATGTTTCATTTGAAAGTTTAAATGAGCTTTATACTCCTTAATCCTTCCCCAAATAACCATAGCGGTTTATCAATGAGATTATTCTATGAAGTAGTCATTATCTCTGGTAATTGTGTATAACGCCTACATGTTCTTGTAAATAGCATGATTTGCACGTGGGAAGATAAGTAGAAAAGGTAAATTGATGTAAATTCAAAGGAGGGGATACAGACTTATTGGATTTGTGATTCTTTTGATGTATGTATTTCTATGTGGTTTTAATATTTTGAGGCAGATTAGTCACTAAACATAATAGTATGTATCGTTTAAATAAACAAGAACCGATAAGTTTCGTGAATATCATGACCTAATTCACGTTTTGGTTAAACATTCTTAAGCACACAACTAATCAAGGACAATATTTGAGAGAAGGAACACGAGAGAAACCCCATTTGTTAATAATAGTCGGTAAACGTATGATTCCCCTGGAGGCGTGTTATGTAGCCAATTGTTCCGGTTAGAGATACCACTGTAGAACCACAGACAAAAACGTACAGAAGCTCAACGAGCAAAATTATTACACGCACACATAGACTTAAATACATGAATAAAAAAATAAATAAATAGATGCCTACGTAACACGATCTCAAACAAATGCCGCTGGCGATTTCACTTGCACTCGCTGTGCGTGAATGTCTATGTATGCGTGCGTATATAATGTAGCTGGCCTTCTGTACAAAACTATTCTGTGGCAGACAGTACAGTGGGTAAGGAGCCTACTATACATACATACATCACTATGAGCGACACTCGATTATCCCTGGCAGCCCCCGGGGAAATTATCGTCATTATACTTTACTTATTAGGGAATGCTGTTTTGTACTGCATACATTGCGGAATGGTCCAGGTTAAACAATAATCTCCTTATAATAATACCTTTTAGGATTGAATTTAAAGGATGGTTCACCATCTTTGAGAGTAAGCGATGCAATTCCCGTGTTGTCTGAGCCCTCCTACGCACTTGAGGCTGGGCGCTTTTGTAGTTTAATGCGTTTACCGCTAGTTGTACGTACTTAACCGCCATAAAACTGTTCCAGCCACTGGCCGCTCAAGAGAACCGCTAGTGCGTAGGAAAGCTTAGTTATAAGGGTTTATTACGATTTTCTGATTTCTCACCCCTTTCCCCGCTGCGCGGCAGCAGTGTTATTCCATTCTATCATACTCGGAATGACGGTGAGTATTATCCGTAGACCTTTCCTTGTAGAGTCTGTTATGAAGTGTAATAATAAGAAATACACATACATGAAAAATATTTGTCACGTAGAAAAGATTTAAAAGAAAGCTATAAACTAGAAAAAGACAATGTTGACCAACGGACCCGCGGTGAAGAGCCTTGTCCTATATAATGTCCCTCAAATATTGACGCAGGGACCCTTGGCTCAAACATTATTCTTTCATCGAACCAATGTTTGTTCACTTTCCTAGCTAAACAAACTTGCCAACGTTTTTCAATGTCCTCCACAAAATCTGGTGGCACATGATGCTGGAAATTGGTGGTAAAAATATGAACAGGTTCTGATAAAGGTAAACTTGAGGATTAAATGGTCTGTTGACTATTATTTTTGTGTATTTGCCACAATTTATTTGTAATTGAGGCTACTATGAAAAGAAAACCCATTTTCATTTATTTGAGCTTTCAGTGCCATCTTTGAAAGATGGAATGATTGAAGAAAAAATCAACAAACTTTTTCACGAAAGTCAAATATTTCAAACACAGCGTCGATAAAGAGTGAACGGCGGAACAGATAAATGTCAAAGAATTCACGTCTGTCGGTGGTTTCAAATAACGGCGCGTTTGACGTCGGCTATCAAATATCGCCGCGCGATTGACGAGCCGCACGCGTTCGCCCGATTCTTCGCACCCTTTGATCTCACTTCCTGGGGAAATGTAGAACAAATTCAATCAGGTTTTCACCAGTCATTTGATAAAGATTAATAAATCAAATGTTAATTTTGTATACACAGGGTATTTTTTAAATCAGATTGATCAATTTCTGTTTATTTTTTCGTAAAATTCGTTGTAGGTATCGATTTTTCTTTCGACGAGTTATTGGTTCCATTTTCAGTCCCACATCAAACCCGCATTTTCCAATTTCAGATCCACTTTATATTTTAATACAGCACGCAGGCTGTCAAACAAGGCCGTGGCATGTGGCATGTGGCTCGTGGCTCGAGCTCGGGGCGTCCTTTGTGCCGCCAATAAATTCGTAAAGCGTTATGTTTGGCGACGATCAATCACGGAAGCATTAACACGAGCCCCGCTTGCCTTTTATTTCATTGATGTCCTATAGAAACTGCAGAATATTGACCCAACGCATCCACTCGAATTTAAACTCTTCAGTTAAAGGCTTAAGTTTGAAATTGGGTCGTAATATGGCCATATATTGAGGGTTCACTGTATCAGAAGTTTGAACATACGACGCGAAGTTTGAGCCCAAAAGAGATAAACTACCATTGGGTCCGGGAAATGTTCTGCTGCGGTCGATCCACGTATTATGAGCAACAAGTTACTGGAACACAATCACAAAGTTTACGACGAACTCCTGAATATATTGGAACAATATTGGTCAGGGGAAAGAAACAAGAGCATGCATAATTGGTCGTCGGCTGAGCGCCAAAGACCGTATACATAGTTTTGAAGCAACTTTGATCTGTCAAAGAAACTTTATGCAATTTTGCAGCCTTTGTAAATCTATGTAAGATACTGAAGTGTAGCCCTTTTGAGTTTGTTTGAATATTGCGAATATTTTAATACGAGCTCTTTTCGTTCTTGAATATTAGAATATTTTCTACATACCTTGCTGAAGCCGTGCAGCAGCCAGCATGTAGATATTGTGTTTTACAGAGAAGCGCTGAAACGAGAAAATGCTATGTTCAAAACCATTTTCGTCTGGATTTTTTTGAAAACTTTGGAATCATCACTGCCAATGTTTCGATGTTGGATGAAGTGGATATGTAATGTTTACATTAAAGAGGAACTGCAATCGTCGTAATAAAACTGAAAACCTGGCTACGATAGCAACAACTCCAACAACACAAGATGCCAATAGAAAACAAAGTAGACAAATTCGTAACATTTCTAGCTCTGACAAGACGTGGAGACAATAAAGCTGCCTGGGGACACGACCATTACCCGAGCACTAAGCATTAGATCCCAAACTGACCTGTCGTTAAACCAGCCTGAGCGACGCTCGTTAAAACTTGACTTCTGACCATCACTCCAAGACTACAGCGAAATGTTACCAAATATTCAGCTGACATTTTTGGTAGATTAAGTTTTAAGCGCTTTTTAACCGACTTCCCAAAAAGGAGGAGGTTACGAATTCGGTTGTATGTTTTTTTTCATGTTTGTTACCTCATAACTCCGACAATTATGAACCGATTTGAAAAAATCTTGTTTTATCTGAAAGGATATACTTGCAGATTGGTCCCATTTAGATCATATCAAAATCGGTTACGAACTTTGGATTTTAAATCGAAATATCTGGAATTTCACTATTTAGATGATTCTTCGATAATCGAAATTGCGTATTTTGCTTTTCTGCGATTTTGCAGTGGTGTTTCTAGGTGTGGGGCACCACTAAAAAGTGAAAAATAAAAAACTTTTTACAAAAAAGTACAACCGACTACCAAAAAAAAACACTACAAAGTAAAAAATAACTTTAATTTCGGAAGTCGGTGTCAAAATACGAAGAAAGTAACAAAAACACCGACTTCTGAAATTAAAGTTATTTTTTACTTTGTAGTGTTTCTTTTTGGTAGTAGTTATTATTATTTTTTTTATTCAATTTTTTTACATTTTTATTTTTATTATATAGTTCATGTAGGTACGACATTTAAAAAATATTTTGATGGTTTTATTTTTATTTAGTTACTTACTTTTTGGTTGCTTAATTGTGTAAAGCTAGATGTAAGTTTAATGAATATAATATTTAATGTGTAATAGATTCTCTGCAATATTAATTAAGTAGTTAGTTAGTTATAAGTTTTCTTGCTGCGCCCTAACAGGGTCATGTACTCACTAGTTTTAAGCGTGAAATTGGTTGTGTAAATTGTGCATTAAATAAATAAATAAATACCTAAATAAAGTTATTTTTTACTTTGTAGTGTTTTTTTTTTGGTAGTCGGTTGTACTTTTTTGTAAAAAGTTTTTTTTTCGATTTCTCTTCCAAAAAAAACCAAAACAAAATGGCATGAAGCACTCATTTGTTTTTGAGTATTTTTTACTTGCATTTTATGAACCCGCTTCAATCACAATGTGTGTCCAGTTTTTAAACACATCCAGACATGCAGTTAAGCTTAAACTGGCATACTGATGTAACTTTGGAAACATTATAATAATTTGGTTCTATGGAGTTGGTCTGAGCCGAAAGATGGCTGTTGCAACTCCTCAACATAAATATCATGTTCGTCTTTTACGTCGTTCTCACATGTATGTATAATTTCAACGCGATGTAACAAATCTTTGTAACAATTTATAAATTTTAAAAGTGTCCGTGGAGTTTCTTGCATGTTCTTCTCCATAGAGATCTACGCTTTGGAACGTGCAAATAGCTTCATCTTTTTGCACCGTCCGACATTGACAATTCAAAAGTGCCTGTAAAATGGTTTAATTGAAATAAATGCTTGTACGATGTAAAAGACGAGCAGGATAAAAGCGTACGGAATAAAAGAGGAACAATTCAAATAAATAATTAAAATCAACCATGGCAGCTGAGAAATTACCAGTCCCGACTGACAGCGCCCGTTCACGAACATGACGCATACGCCAGCACCATTCGGCTCAACCATTTTGAAGGGAGCCAAATGATCAAACGCATACGCCACCATCAGCTAGACTATAATGTTGTGATATGTCGATGCAATGCCATCATGAATGTTTTTTGATAACGATGGTGGTAGTCGTGCTATATCCGTCTATCTCTGGTCAACAGGCATTGGGCATGATGGCTTTGGTGTCTGAAACCCTAAAAGAAAGTTAGTTACCATGTGGAATTTTAAATCTGGTTTCACTTAAGTATAAACACAAAATATAACTGGACACTTTAGTAGCGAAAGAAAACAAACGGAAACGTCTTATTACCCAAAAACCGACTTCTTTTGACCACGTTGATATTATTGGACAACAACCTTTGCTAGGAACTCCACAGATAAAAGTAGATAGTTTTCCAATTATTGCATGATGTGACCAACATCCTCAAACTTTTGCTGGAGACACTTTTACACAGTCTCATTTTACAACTACATAATTTTGATGTTCGCTGACATAAGCCATGAACCTTAAAACGTTTTTTGTTACAGTCACAAACGTTGTATTAATACGTCAATTTTATTACGCAGTAATATTCTTTCTGTGCAGTTAAAAACGGCTTTAATTTGGATTCACTTTATGGATCGTATTTTCCCCAGAGTTGAGCACTGAAAACCTTTATGACTTCTTAAAATACTGTCGCTGTTAATTTTATAGTATTTCAGGAAAAAATTGTTCCAACTTGGACCATAATAGGTTTTCATTTGACAACACAAAAAAAACCGTAGCAACTTACAACTTTCCTTCAGAAGCAACATCATCATATCAGCCAATTGCTGTCCACTGCTGAACGTTAGCTTCCCTTAGAATATAATAAGTTAATCAATTTGTTAACTGTACGCTACTTAAGAATAGTTCATATCTGGATTGCTACCATGTACCTTTTTGTTTGCGAGTTTCCGATATTTCGGCACTGTTTGCGAGTTTCCAATATTTCGGCCAGGTCGGTCGGGTTAGTGACCATGAAAGTTTAAAACAATACTACTATTGCTATTATTATATGCTACTTATTGACAACTAGCTGACCCGTGCAACGTCGTCTGCGTAACATTTTTCATTACAGCTCCGCTCCTATTGGTCTTAGCGTGATGATATATAGCATAGCCTTCCTCGATAAATGGGCTATCAAAAAATGGGATAGCAAATCGGCCCAGTAGTTCCTAAAATTAGCGCGTTCAATCAAAGAAACAAACTCTTCTGCTTTTTAATATTAGTATAGATATAAACTTAGAAAAGCTGTTTTCACTAGCAACAACTTCGATCCAGCAAAAAACAGCCAATCTACAAAGTGTTTTAAAATTCAGACTACTGATGTTAAATAACTGACTTTCACAAGAAAAATGCGATGAAAAACGCTACAGAAAACTTGTTCTCCGTACAGAAATCTCGCAATATCTCATACATTTTTAAGGCTGCGAGTTTAATGCTACTCTTCATCACAGCCTGTGAATATTTAATGTAGACAGATAATTTAATTCGTCGTTGCTGTGAATTATTCAAGTTAATGCCCGAAAAGATTGTAGCGTTCCTGCCCTTGTTGTGCTGGGATTATTGTCTTAATCCGGATGTTAAGTCCGTGTACTGCGGATAATGCTGTGTTGCGAAGGATGCTGCTGTTTGGAGATCAAACGGTGTGCATACACGACTATGTTTTATTTTTGTGTTTGTATGAAAAGCTTCACTGTATTGGTATGTTTTTTTATGGCAGAGCAACGTGTAGATAGCGGAAAAGCTCGACTATTTACAGGAAGAACTGGCTAGCTGACCCGCACTCAGAAAAACAGAAATGTGTGGAAAAGAAAAATATTTGTTTGTGGAAAGTAGAAGGAAAATACTGGTTAGTTATGTTAGATGCGTTTTTGTCGCTTTCAATTATTAGACAATAATGTGATTCAGATAAATAAAGTGTTCATTCTACTATAGATTGTTTTCTTTTGTAGATCGCGAACAAAAACTGGCGCAGTTCCAAAAAATAATTGAAGATATTACAGACGGTATCTTTTTATTCAGTCTGGCGTTTAACACACCTTTTTGCAGACGATTACAGTTTTTTTTTCTAGCACCCTCCTTATAAGATACTTTGAAAACTTTAACAAGTAGAAGGCGTGTCCGCACTCCGCGCGCAGTCAGGTGGCAACCGGTCATCATATTCCTCACAGACCCTCCGAGCAAAAACTTCGCCATTAATGCTGGAACAAAGGCAAACAGGATCAAAGCCCATTATAACTCTTAATCCATTTTAAGAAGGTCCATTTTCTTTTGCTTCAATAAACCTCCGTAAAGCAATCATCTTTTAATTTGTTCTGTAAGTTGTTTGAAAGTGTACAATGGATGAATCGAATTTATTCGAAGTGTTTCAATTAAAAACGGATAAGGCTGAAACTTGTGAAGCTGAATCAGAATACTCCTTTTTAGTTAGCTTCGACAATGTGTATAATGACAACTTAATGTAATTCCGTACACAAATTCGGTCCTACTCTGTATAATTTTTCATTCAGTGTACAATGCTGCTCATTTTTTATTTCGCCAGTTTTCGTAATCTTTTCGTTCTTTTGATGCAGAATAAGCTTTCCGTTTTCCTCTTCATATTTTCCTCTGTAATATTTTTTATTGCAGATCGAAGATTGTCCTTATCGAGTTTGGGATACAATGGTACACAGACATCCACAGTGTATGACATAAAGGCTTCTCTTTGCGCTCCAGCTACAATAAGATTTAAATATTGCAATAGTGCATGGAAAAGCTTTATGCTCCAGTTTCCAAACACAGTGACCCACTTTCCTTTTCCGCGGAAACAAACAGCTGACAGATTATTTTTCTCCAAAAAATGAACAAGAATGCAAAAAACACCTTCTTGTAATGTTGGATCATAATGTCTTTATTACAAACACTTGATAATTTATTCACAAAGTTTGTAGGAAGTAATAAAATGAAGTTGGTCCTTAGGCTAGTGTGCTCAATAATTCTCACAAAAAAAAACAACTTGAGGACAAAGTTCTCGGACCAAAGTTTCTTCAGGAATATTTGATGTGTTTTGATTACGTAGGACACAGCTAATGAACTCAAGGTTTTCGTCTTGTTTGTAGTTGTTGCTGTGATTAATTCGTAAAGAGAAGAAACTTTATGTAGGTCCGAACGACTAATTTGTTTTCCTTGGAATCCCGACTTACCTGGCTCATTAACTCGTAATTTCTTAGACACGCCCAGAAGATTAAGTATTAAACTACGCCCGGTGTAATGACTGCCTTTTCTTTAGAAAATAATGTCCTGAAAAAATTTTCTAGCTACTAGAATTCTCAGCACACATATCAGTATTACAACTACACCGCTAGAACAAATCAACAATAGTAGAATTGTGAAACAAGTTTGCAACAAAGGCTAAGCGTCACCAAATTGTCTCGTCGCTGTGTATCTGTGATATGAACAACCTTCGCAACGCTCTGAACTGCCACTAAACAGATAAGTACAGAAGTCTTGCTTGATACTACGAGAGATAACGCACGCACACAAAGACCAGCTTCACGTACAGTGAGTGCAAGCGCACTCGCGACCAAAGAGTAGTATTATATATGCTCGCGACTGGCTGTCGGTGACATTAATTGAGCTCGTCGTGCCGTCACACGCACGCGTCTATGTGTATACGCGACTGTTTTCGCTTATTGCCTCAAGTCAGCCTTCTGTATGGATCTGTCTTTTCTATGGCACTGTATTGCTTAACTGTTCCGAGCTAACTAATTAATAAGGCAGACAATCGCAACTTCTGAACTCATGTCACTGTTGTTTGAAACGGACGTGCGATGTGACTTGTTAGTAAATAGTTGTGAAGTTAGCTTGGAATATCTAGAACCAAGCTCACTAAACTTACGTAAGTACTTAAATACTTGATCTATCGTATTAGGTTGAAAGAGAACGAGACGAAAACTTGTTTTCCAAAGTATCGTTTTGAGTTCCTACATAAAAGAGATCAATGACGGATGCGGTATTAATTCAGGGATTTTGTTACATGGATTATTGCAATCTAAAGTAGCAGAGTAAAAATAAGTTGTTACTCTGGAGACTACCAGAACAACTTACAAACGCACAATACTCGTATCTTTAAACTACGAACTTTCCGCTCCACTTAAAATTCAAAATTCAAAAAATTCAACATTCAAAATTCAAAAGTCATTTATTCAAATTAGGCTGAGAGCCAGCACTTTTTGAACGTCAAGTTCTACAAAAGACAGTCCCCCAAAACGCCCGCCCATCACCACTTCCTAGTGTTTTAGCTGTGGAGAAGAAGTGGCCAACAAACTCCCCAGCAACACATCTGTCTGCTACGTACTTATACAATAAACTCACAAGTTCCCATTCCAGTCGACGACGATACCCACATACAAGTGAGGAGCTAGGCGGCGCTCAAGCCGTAGTACCTCTGTACTAGTACAACGATGCATTTATGCAAATGGCGGCCGCAAATCTGATGAGCCACGCTCACACCGACGGGTAATCGCTTTCGACGCCACTGCACGGAAAATTTGCAATTTCATTAAATAAGCTGAAAAGTCTTTAAATGTTTGGCTTGTTCGAGAGTTCTGAGTTGACGGGGAAGAGGATTACGCTTGTTTGAAATAAGCTAGTGGACTGGATACTATGAATGCGAAATTGGTACAATTTTTAAACAACGATTTAAAAAAGAAATGATGCAATTTTGCTTCATCAATACCGAGTTCGATATTCCTTCTTGTTTCGGATTTGGCACTGAAGGTACACTTTAAATGTTCACCCTTTAAAGAAAAAACCTGTTCATAATCCTATGCAACTCTTGTAGATAACATAACGCTCTAATTCCCTTAGTGTGTACTAGGTAAGATAACTAAATTAACTTACAACTGCATTCTTAATCTATACTTCTATACTAATATTATAAAGAGGTAAAAATTGTTTGTAAGTTTGTATGTTTGTAAGTTTGTATGTAGGCGGTAATCTCAGGAAATACTGGTCCGATTTGAAAAATTCTTTCAGTATTAGATCACCCATGTATCGAGGAAGGATATAGGCATATACATAAATCATCACGCTGAGACTAAAAGGAGCCGAGCATTATTGGAAAATGTGACGCAGACGAAGTTGCGTGGGTCAGCTAGTAATTCATAAAATTATGAAATTCATACAAATTTAACTTAATTTAAACACTTTTACGAATTTTATAAATTAATATATTACAAGAGACCGGTTTTTTGACGACCGGCTACCAGTGTTGCCAGTGTCAATGTGTGTGTACCAAAACCCAACAAAGTGATTTGTATGTACCAAAACCCAACAAAAAACGACTAAAACTTCCAAACAATCACTTTTCAAGCATTCTAGTGCTATCGAACCTGTGTTTGAACTAAAGTAAATGTGTCACTATACCTTTTGTGTTTTGTGACATGTTTATGACGCCGTTTAAGCTACAGGGAGTGCCAAAAATAGACACATACTCTCGAAAAACAAACCTTCCTTCTGAGGCGGTCGGGTAAAAGTCGACTTTAACTACATCAGCCAGCAATACTTCAAGTATTATTATTTGATATTATTAAAAATATTACAATTTATATTCCTAAAGAACATGAGTCGCCATACATCACCCAAATCTCTGACTTTGCGGAAACTTTCAGCGTCTAGTTGAATACTAAACTAAGAGCATATGTACTGAAAGGAATATGAATAAGAAATGGTTTTCCAATACCTGTGTTATTTGGAAACTGGATTATTTAAATGGTGTATTTGATAAATTATGATCCACCCTAAAAGGCATTTCGGAACAGATTTTATCCGATCGTGAATCTTATTTGTATTTATCGTTCTGGGTTTGGATTACTTAATATTTACGATATGCTGTTTGTTTTTGTATTTTTGGAGTACGTGCTCAAGACAGGGATGGATGGTTGGCGCTCTTTGGGGGAGGCTTTTTTTTTTTTTTGGGATTGGAAATCATCCAATGACTCCTCCCGCTCTGGGTGCGGCGGGAGGGAGTGTCAGACTTCTACTGACTGAAACCCATCCATGTTCCTTCATTGCCCATTTGTGTTCCGGAGCCACGGTGTCTCTTGCGAATAATCCCGCGACTCCGGCAGGCGTCGGCCCTTTCGGGCCCCTCTGTGTTGCTGACTCTCTTTGAGACACGCATGGAACACTAACGCGCCGTCGACACGGCCTGTCGTCTGTCGTCACTAGACGGACGGACAGCGAGCCACCCATAGCTCGCCGTCCATAGGCGGGGGAGGCTTACGTTCAACAACTGGATGATATGATCATGATGATGGTATACGAGACAGGTTAAAACAAAATATATTTACACGCGGCACTACAGTTAAATTACATTACGTTGATTTTGGCTCAACACATAAGTTCTAATAAAAGAATGAGCCATCATCATCATCTGCCTAGCCTTTTTCCAACTTTATTGGGGTCGGCTTCCAGTCAAACTGGATTTAGCTGAATACCAGTATTTAAAGTAGAGCGGCTGCATAACAGACCTCCACAACCCATTAACTGGGTAACACGGTACTTCTTGGCAAGAATGGCGTCAGATTTACTGGCTTCTGGCTATCCGTAAAGACTGCCAAAGATCTACAGATGACAGCCGGGACCAACGGATTAACTTGCTTTCCGAGGCACGGAGGAAACTCGTTATGTTAAGTTGGTCACCCATCGACAGACCAACGTTGACAAGCGTTGCTTAACCTGGAAGATCGACATGTGTGTGGCTGTTAATGTTTAGCCACGAGTATCGTAATAAATTCAGAATTTGCATCTTGTTGTTACATAACCGCATTTAACATTAACATAACGTTTCTATCAAAGTACCTGTAGGCAATCCTTCACAAGCAATTTGTGAAGCAACGCTTTTAAAACATTTTGATTGAATTTCAAGTTGATGAAACATTTTGATGTTGTTTACAGATATCTTATTGAAACGTTTGATATCTAAACAAAACATAAAGTTTCGTCCTTAGAACAGAGAGAAAACGTAAAAGTGCAGGAAATCGGATTGCGGTCAGCTGCGGTGCGCCGGAAATAAAGAGGGAGCCGCGGCGACGGTGGTGGCTCCATTTCAAAATAAATTGGGTTTGGTTTTGTATTTTACAATGTTGTTATTGATTTCTATGTCTCGATAATGAGCGAGAAATAAACCTTGTTCACTGTTTGTTTCAACAGAATTTTAAATTGTGTTTACTTGTAAATTGATTTCATCTACTTTTTAAATGACTAAATGGCTTCTTCCATTCTGGGCGGAGCGGACGTCAGACTCTTACTGAATAAAATCCAACCGTTTTTCTCCTAATGCCCTTTGGATTCCAGGGCCGCGGTAACTATTTCGAACAAATTCCGCAAGTTTTTATCTACTTGGGTTAAGACATGTGTGTCAGCCTGCTTTGGTAGTTATAAAGAGAAAGCACTATCGTAGCGCATTTATATTCCAAATTTGAGCAAACATTTCTTAGTTCCTCGGCCAGCTTGGAGTCCCAGTTTGTGCTCGGTTGATGGCGTTGAGCTACAACATGAAACTTTAACACAACACCCAAACCTTCATTTAAACACCCAAACGTATACGCCGCAGCATAAGTTATTTTTATTTCCAACAAAGGATATATTTATAGACATCACTACTTACCAAAATAATATAAATGATTATTTCACGTCAAAGAGCTGTACCTACTTAACTTTAACGTTATTTAGGAGACCGCTGCAAGCACATATGACTGGGTGAAAAACAGATACTACAATAATACTACAGATACCTATGAGAAAAAAGGATACAAATACTATAAACCTTCGGGTTAACATACTACAATGAACCCTATAAACACAGGGTTCATTGTAGTAATTATGTTGAGCCGGCGTGTTGTGGGTAATTTTGTGAGTTGTGAGTCACGTAAAATGAGTCGGCAGAATTCGGTTTCATACGAGTCAGTTCAACTCATTTTGCGTCACCGTATGGCACAAACAGGACTGAAGTAATATTTTAATCTTTAGCTGACATTCCTTTTGAATTTTAACTATAATTATAAAAATATTGCTATTTCTAATTTATCACCAACCGAACATATTTAACATTGAAACGCCCATGTGGTAGAATATGATGAGACTCTTCGTAAGACCATGTTATATACATACCTACCATGTTCTGACAATTAAACGATGACGACTGATTAACTGAATGCAACGTATATTTCGCCGACTCATTTTACGCGATTACGCTCGTCTGGCTTCACCCTTAGAATATAATATGATAAGCTTAGGTTACCAAAGCTTTGATGCCATGCAACTGTAGGTAGTCATAAAATGACGTCTCAGCACTCACTTTAAATCTGACTGCAAACTCCACTTACTGATTGCAAAAGCAAACATCCTCACACATGCATGAACACAGAAATGACATCTCATTAAAGCGCGACATAACTTGTATCATATCTTAATAAGGTACCTACTAACTCCTCTTCATAAACTGCGCGTAGTAAACTTTTACGTCGGCGTAAGCGACAGTGTTGCAGTACATAACTGTTACTGCGTCTATAAAACGAACTGCTAGTCAGTAACGTTATGTTTAGTACGTATCTGTGCGGTCCAGACTGCGGACAGACCATCACGACATTTCCTTGGGGTAGTGTAAGAGATGGAATTATTGTCTGGCAGGATTAGTGACTAGATTTGACGTATGCCGATTGTAATTGTCATCACTGTGACAAAGGATTGTAGAACATCCAGTTCTGGGTATCTTTTTCTAATTTTGGGATTTTTTATTGATTATTTATCCTGTGATTCTGGGATGGACCCAAGATTAATAAGAAAAGCTTTTTAACTATCCGGGATTTAACGAAACTATTACATGATTCCTGTTTCACCCGACCGCGTTTAAACGTCATAATTATGGATGAATACTGTTAAGAATAATTGAATAAACCCAATTTTATCGCCATTTACTAAATTATTCAAACTTACGGCCAGCTATACTAGTAAATAATGTTCATAATAACCCAGACTTTTTCGCGACCTGTGAATTCAACTTAACATCATATCATCATCATCTTCCTGCCCTTATCCCATGGTACTTGTGGTCGGCGCAACACGTTTTTTTCCTCCACTCTGCCCTATCAGCCGTCAAACTATCACTGACTCCATTATCTTTCATATCGCTCCTCACGCAATCCATCCACCTTTTCTTTGGCTTTCCTCACCCTCTCCATCCATCCAAATTTATCTTGATTACTGATGATTGATCAAAAATAAGTTAGAGCTCGAAATAACACATGGCAAAACAGCTCCAATGAATAAAAGTACTTTCTGTATGGCACAAAAATATTTAACAGGCTACCTGAGACATTAAAGTCACTTGATCTGGTCAAATTCAAGAGTGTACTTATGAAAATTTTAATCGTTAAAGGTTACTACTCAATAAAGGACTATTTGGATGACAGTTCTATAATATTCCTCCTATAAATGATAAGCATTAGGTCAAGCATTTTTATTTTATTTTAACATTCTACCGTTACACTGTTGACATTCTGGACATATTTAATTAATTTTGGACTCGCTTATTAATTACATTATTTGACATTATCCAATACTTCCTTTATTTTAAATATTTTTTCTAAATTAATTTTTGTACTGTTTTAAATTTTATTGATAACACTCAATGGGTGTATAATTGACTTACTGCTTATTTTGACATTCTGGTAATAACTTAGCTAATTCTTGTATTGACTAAATTAGTTGACATCATCCTATTATTTATTCTTATTCTTTGACATTTGTGATTCATATTAAAATTTTATTGTTGACATTTTGAAATAATTAATTAACATTAAAAATTTATTTCAGTTTTTTTTTTATTTAATTTTTATTGATTGTTATATTTTAATCATTTCTCATTATTTATCTATATTTGATTTTGTAAAATTAATAAGGAAACAAAAATTAAATTTGACATAAACATTTGGCAAACGCATAATGGCAAAGCATAGAGCACTTACAAAAAATGTAACATCTCACACACCTGTGTACCTGTAACCTATGTTTACAAATAAATAATCTGAATCTGAATCTGAATCAGAATAAACAAAGAAAACCTGAATATTTTCCACAGGGCCAGAAAGCCAATAAACATTAACGGTAGTGATGTGACAAACTACCAGGAGCACACGACCAGTGAGGTAATACCACGTCACAGAAACGTCACCCACAGACGTTGGGGACGCTACTCGGCTACATGTGTGTTGGCGTAGCGTACGGATGGCGGGACGGGGGAGACAAATATGATAACAGAGTCGACATCCATCATGTGTTTATTGAGTAAAAACATGATGGTATTAGAATTATTGGTATGACAAGAGAGACTGGTAGATTACTACTCAGTCACATTCCATGACAATATACATACACAAACTGAGGGGCAGTTATTCTATTATTTTTTAAGTAAAAAACCTCATTTCATACATTTTTTTTGCAAATTGCAACTGAGATGCAAATGCGAACATTCCATAGTAGAATAATGGCTCTCTGACAATTCATCAGCAATAACTGCTGTCAAATTTAAGTTAGTTGTTTACAAAATGCCTTTTTTTAATATTGATAGGCATACGTTTGACCGCTATCTCACCTGATGTTAAGCGATGATGCGGTCTAAGGTGGAGCACGCTTGCCTAGAGGTAACCTATTCACTCTTGACTAACAGACTCCCAGGTTGTAGCTATCAGGAAAAACACAGACTGAGGCAGGGAATAAATATGTATGAGGGGGACAGCTAGTATAATATAAAAGTATAAATAAACTTGCATTTGCCCTCGTCTTCGTACGAGCGTATCCCGGTTTTTCCCGTTCCCGTAGGAATTTTGGGAAATCTTCTCTTATAGTTCTCCCCAACACTCCCCAAGGAACCCACATGTCAAAGGAGAAGGGGACTTCTGGGCCCAGCAGTTAACTAGTTGAAATGTATATTAAAAAAACCGTTATATTTTTCTAAAGGAAATTACAAAATATGGTACCATATTTCTATCTAGGAAGCGAGAAAACTTAAATTAAATTCTGAAACTAAATATCAGAATATATATGAAGGTCGAGTGACATGTTTTTTTTTCGTGGAATCGATTCATAGCGAATCGAATTCTTTTAATTTTTCTTCCGGCCTAACACTTCTGCCTGACATCAGTCAATCACCGACTGACAGCTATGTCACTCGTTCGTTTTCTTTCGTTCTGAGTGCGCACGTATTTTCCATATTTTATTGTTAGGTTTGGTTAACTACAAGGCCAATTTTTCAGTGAGGCCTTGTTATTATAGGGGATAAATATAATGACCACCATAAAATGCTTTCGTACCCTTAGTTTTGTAACCAAAAATATCTACTTAACACCAGAAAAATAGTCACGACTCCACTTTAAATTGTATTCGACCACCAAATTTAGTAAATGATCACCAAATCTTAGCGAGCAAATTAATATTCAGTTAATATAATATTCAAATTCTATAGTAACGTGTCTGCGTCAGATTCCCTCTATGGCTGGTGAAACATGTGGGTTAGGTTAGAACCATGACCATTAGCATTAGCCAGATTGGTTTAATTTTGGTGATCATTTACTATTTTTGGGTTACTCATGATTTACTTGGAGTCATTTTACTTAAATAAGATAGCAAAGTGTTAAAACTTTGGTTATAATTTAACATTAAAATGCGAGTTTCATTTTGGTGATCATTTACTACTTTTGTCTGCTATTTGTTACTATATCTGGTGGTAAGTTAAACATAAGCCGTTATTATATCCTCTTACAAATAAGGCTAGTTTGATTCAGTTAACACCTGGGCCCAGGAATGTATGGAGCCATTCCCTTATCCTTTCAGCTTTCTACGACCAGTGGTGTCGGCTGTGTGCTGTCTGTTAGATACTCAGTTACGGAAGAATTTTAATAAATTGATTATAGTATTCGTAAAAAGTAGGTGGTGTTTTAGTTTCGGTGTACCCTCATGGGAAAAAGACGTGAGTTTAGGTGTGTAAAAAACAATCGCTTTCTTCCAAATTGTCCCGCCTCTGTCATTTCATAGATGTCACACGTCGGATGTGTGTCACAAATTGAGAAGATGAATGTGTTCATTGTTGCTGTTTTTATTTCCCCTGCTTGAATGAATACCGAGTAATTTATGTAGAATGCCTCAAACAAGATAATTATTATGTACTTTCTATATTTGAAGTCGAAACGGTAGGTATAGGTAGTTTGACTACCTATACCTACCGTTTCGACTTCGATTAGTTTAGCGTGCTCGATTAGTTTAGGTATGCTGTGATGTACCACTATTTCCTATATCTGTATTTATATGCGACATCTTCCTCCTCTCCATTTCTCTGAAATAGATGGTACAAGAAACCGTCGCTATTAAAATATGAAAGACGCCAGCAACGTAAAATCACCCCATTTCCGTTAAATTAAAAATATTTTGCGGCATCATTAGGGTATCGAACACAAACCCATTGTCAGGACCCCGAGCGAGAAATAAGGGAATTCAACCTAAAAAAAAGTTAAAAATACATTTTCTGCTTAGTCACCCTTGGAGGGTTGCTTGTAGAGATTCTGTTAAAGAGCTTAGAATAATTCCATTGAAAGAGGTCTCACAATAGAAATATTAGAGTTGGCGGGTGCAGCGTCAGAAAAAAATTGCGTCACAGTTTAAGTACCGGAGCGAATCATTTGAGGCAAATGAAGGCGAAGAGGAAAAGAGCAAAGAAGGACAAAAGCTATTAATATAGGAAGATGTGATAATGGCTGGGCAGTTCTGAAGGGGTCGGCACCGACGCGTGCCTTCGAGCCAATTAAAAATAAATTAAAAGTCACACAAACCTCCGTGACATTTCCGACTCTCTAGAATAAATTGCCATAACATTGAAGAAGCTATTATTGCATGAATAATAATATTTACTTTCCAATTATGAGCGGCAAAGTGGGTGACTTAGAATATCTTTGACTTGTATCTAAAAATAGATTCTTTGTGGGAAGTACCGCAATTATTCCGGAACCCACACGAACAGTCGACTTTGCGTCTATGGTGCTACTTTTATCGTAAGCTGGTCATGTGAATAAAGTTCAAATTTTAATTTAATTATTACCAATTTAAACTACATGTATTGTACATAATTATACAATTAAATAAAAAAAACTCAACTGAAACTAAAAATAAAACTAACATATGGCGCCGAAAAATTCGTCCGCATCGCTAGCCACTGGTAATTGTGCCCAAAAGCCTGGCAGCATTGCCACGTTGTATGGAAATGTTTATCCTTTGGCCAAGGTAAAAGCCAGCCCTTCCCGTCTTGACAGATCTTTAAACAAGTTATGGGCACTCAGACCCCACGACCCCAGAGTTTCAACGCCAAACGGCACGAAAATATAACTTCCAACGAGGTTATTATATTTCCGTAGCTTGAGGCTCTCCGCAGCTGCGGCGGCAGCGCCAGCACTGCACGAAGAGCTAGGAAGATGGGATGGCGCAAGAGTATCGACGTAAGTAGCGTCCCCACACCAAAGACCTACCGACGGGTAGGCCTTTGGACTTTTCCAAGAAAATAACAACATGCATAGTATAGTACATAGTTATAATATTATGATATTGGATCATATCGTACCTGTGTCTATAAGCCCTGAGAAGCTTGTGGCTAAAAATGATAACAGTCACATGGATTGATCTTCAAGATTAACCAACGCTTGTCCAGTTGTGGAAGTCAGAGAGTCCAGTTATACTGGAAGATTACCTCGACATAGATGGGGGTAGGCTAGGCAGAAGAGGCATGCCTAATGCCTACATTGGTTTTTTTATTAAAACTTACTCTATGTTAAAGTTTAAATTTTCATAATACCTATTTTAACATTTCTAATATATTTTAACAGTAGTGCGAAAAATCCGATACTATTAATACCTATTTTTATCGGGTCCGATTCAATAAAACCTTCTTGCTCGGTCATGGACTCGTACAGTTCAAGGCGAGAATGGAACACGTTGACCTTCACACTCGCTCGCACCCTTCCGATGCTATCACTGACTGAGATGGATCGAGCCTCACAAGTCCTCGGCCTCGTCATCCATCCAATCTGAATACTGATGAGGCACATAATGCGATTGATCAATGGTAATGCAATTACATATCAGTACGAGAATGATTTCCGTCTTGGAGAATGGATGACTTAAATTCTTCAGTAGATTTTGTTTATTTTCATTAGTATTGATAGGATCTCGTTTAAATCTCACCTGATAGGAAGCAATAATGTGGTCGAAAATGTAGTTTGTTGGTCTAGAAATGACCTATTCAATCTTACTGAAAGACCTCAGGTTGCAGCTACCAGAAAACACAGAATCCGGCTGGAATTTCCAGTCATGAGTATGAAATACGATATATTATTGATTGATGAAATGATTGATTGATTGATTGATTGATTGATTGATTGATTGATTATAGGTGTACATTGAGCCGCGGGCATAGCCAGGTTTTAGTGTCGGAAGGTTTCAATAAAATTAAACTACTGAAAGGGAATATTCATGAGAGCCAAGCCGTCCAGTCTGTTTTCAGTCGTTGTGTTCCGCTAGTAGTTTTTAAGTCTCCGTTCGCATGAAAAAGTCATTTTTGGTGTAACAGTGGAAACAGGTATTGCCAATATTTGTAACAACGGGTAAATATTTGGATATATTTTACGATTGCATCTATCTAAGCAGTTCAAACAAAATTTTGAAGTAGGGGAGGTGATAGTCATAGCTGCTTTCCACTGCCGAATACTTAAAAATTGCGTCTTCAATTTCAGAACTGACTGCAAAATTTGAAGGTAACACCAGATAATGCCAATACTACTTTACGGTGTTTCGCAAACCTCTCGATTAATTGTTGAATTTTGTGCTCTTAAAGTGGGATGAATAAATTTATTTTGTAATACGTGCATTTATGTATCCGACGCAATGTTAGAGCGATTCAGTTACAAACGTGGCATTTGTAGTATACCATCAGTTTCTTTGAGCATCACCTTTGCTTCTTGATACAGATGAGGGTACTCTTTGTCAACTTTGAACGAGTAAAGGAAGCAGCCCCCAAAACCCTCCCCCTGGCTGCGCCCGTGCATTAAGCTACTAAATTTATTAACTGACCGTAAATAAACACATTAATAAATATAAACTCAGCAACGTAGTATTCGATACCTTCATTAACAGAAGGATTTAATTAAACCTGTACAAATTCTTGCAATACCAAAATGTTTCAGTTTCAGTGCAGCGTTAAGTGGATTAAATAAAATTTTAAGGAATTCCACGAACCAATAATTATTTTTCCACAACTCTGAGAGATCGTCATCGGACGGATTCTGTTTAATATTTAAGGTACACAGCGTTCTTGGAACTTATTAATATTTCCCGATCCTGAATTATCGAAGGCTTTTGTAATATTATGTCCAAAATTTGCATGTTCGTGTTGTTGAATTAAATGGAATAAACCTCGAACTCAAAGACCGGAGATGTTTTACGTTTCACAGTGACTCGTGCTCGTTTAATAATCTTAAATCGAAAATGAAATTACTTTTTCCCGGCAATTATTTCGCGTTCCATTCCGACCGTGACCGCAAGTGCTCAAAACGTGGGAAAATGTTAAAGCTTAAATTCAACATGTTTTAATTTGTGAAAACGTCGTAAATTCTTTCTATTTTGTTTGTATTGTGCTACTCAGAGTGTTTCTTTTTTTAAATGCTACTTCTATATTATGTTCCTTAGGTACGTTTCTTGTTTAAAGGTCTTGGACAAGAAAGCAAACATATTATCGAAAGTTAAAATTAAATGGTATTGCAACCTATATGCATAGTTTGTGTTCATTCATATAGTAATATTAGTAATGCTTTATTACTAATTATTACGCATTACTAATATTCATATAGTATTTATGATCCTTTCTATGTGTTCACCTAGATAACTAAACAACAAGAGTTGCATTAACAAAACAAACATTTTTGTTTTGGAAAAGGCTAGCCTTTTCCCAACTACATTGGGGTCGGCTTCCAGTCAAACCAGATTTAGCTGAAAACCAGTATTTCAAAACAAAAATATGAAACATTGATTCACACCCTGCTCGCGCACAAACTCAAATCATCAGTTAGGTGGCTTCAAATTAATTCTACAGCCTACAATAAAAGCTTCGTTAACTCGTAGCAAAAATCGTGCGAGTTAGTCGGAGCATTAAATTGGGATTCGCAGCTCTCTAGCCTTTTGTCAAATTAAAACGTACATTTTGTTAAATTCCTACAAGGATTCGCCGACACTTAACACTGTTACTATGAGTGATAATCGTTAAAGACCATTAATTAATACTAAGTTAGTTTCGGATGCACTTGATTTTCCAGAGCTATATCCCGCGTGAAAATCAAAAACTATCCCGAACGTACTATTAATATTTTTTTGTTTTTTTTTAGGCATGCGGAATCATCAAATGACTTCTCCAGCTCTGGGCGGAGCGAGAGGGAATGTCAGACTTTTACTGACTAAAACCCATCCATGTTCCTTCAGTGCCGACTCCGGCACACGTCGGCCCTTTTGGGCCCCTCTGTGTGCTGACTCCCTTTGAGGCGCGCGTGGAACACGAACGCGCCGTCGACACGGCCTGTCGTCAGATGGCGGACGGACGGCGAACTGCTCATATCTCACCGTCCACAAGCCCCGTATTGTTTTAACCTGGGCTATGCTATGGTATAATGGCATTCAGATTTTCATCTAAAATCGTTCAGCTTTTAGCTTATGAAGTGTGATTGCGAACAAACATACAGACTTTTACATGAGTAAAATTATAAACAGTAGCTTACATCGTTTTACTACTATGAGTACGACAACTATATTTTCTTATAAATCCTAACTTTTGAACAAACACATTTTCACTGACCATTAACTCCAAAAATTTATCTAATTCAACTTCGTTTTGTTTCACCCACTTCGATTTTAGGCTTTAACTTTTAAATATTACGTTTTACTTCATCGCCTACTTATACTTGATTATACAGCATGATTCCGAAGAGCGTGGTCATATTCCTGTATCTGAAATACGGTAAATAAAGATTAAAAAAAAATTACATTAGCAAAATAAAGGATCCGACAGCAAAACGACTCAAGAGTTCTTAACAAATCAACTTGTCTGTCTGTCTATCCGTCTGTTCGAAATCATTTCTCTGAATCTACTAGACCGAACGATTATATAATTTTCTGTTACCCAAACACGGACGTGTAACGAAAATATTTATTTTTTAAATGGTGTGACTTTTTGGGGGCTACTTAGAAAAAAAAAACTTTTTCAACCGTACCGTATGACATTTCAGATGACATGGCGTATTGTGAGAGTTATTCAAGAATTTTGATGAAAAATGGCCATCTCATTTAAAATTTTGAAAAATAAAAATATTTGTTTGGAATCCTTGGCACACGAGTCCTACTCACACTTGGCCAGTTTTTTGTTTTGCAATTGTTACTTTACTATGTACCAAATACAGGACATCATTCATAAATAGCTATGTCACATCTGAAGCAACGTGTACATAATATAATTCTGTTTCATGCATTTGCATTAAAGATCGCTTAAAAGTCGGACTCTTCTAATAGGATCCCAAAGCTGCCACTCGGTCTGTTGTGTGTAGGTTATTTGAAGAACGTGACATCGGTAATCTACCATTATGGATAAAGTTTTACGTTTCCAAGAAAATATCAAAGTGAATTGAAATGGAGAGGGATCACGTAGGCGCGGCTTACAAAAAGTATAAGCGATCCGATCATAGATATTAATATTTGTATGCCTACGATGGTTGACGTATTTTTTGCTACAAAATTACAAATGGTAGTATTTTAATGTTATTTTGTTCGCCTTTATAGACCTTTTTTTGTTTTTTCTTTTAGGGATGGGAAATCATCCAATGACTCCTCCCGCTCTGGGCGGAGCGAGAGGGAGTGTCAGACTTCTACTGATTAAAACCCATCCAGTGCCCTTTGTGTTCCGGATAGTCCCGCGACTCCGGCCCCGTCCCAATGCTGACTCTCTTTGAGGCGCGCGTGGAACACGAACGCGCCGTCGACACGGCCTGTCGTCATAAGACGGACGGACGGCGAGCTGCCCATAGCTCACCGTCGCCTTTATAGACCTGAAATGATAATAACCATCACCCGGGTCAACAAACTCAAACTCAAGCATTTATTTCAATGAAACCATTTATAGGCACTTTTGAATTATCAAGGTTGGTCGATCAAAAAGCTAAAACTATTTGCATAATTTATCTTGGCACCAAAATCGGTTTACTGCCAGCGCCTTGATGGCGTGAAAGCGTAACAAATAAACCATCAAACTCACTTTTGCATCTATATACTTATAATAAATCTGTAGAGAGGTCAATTCTGTACATGAAATATATTTCCAAAATAACTATCAGGGGGTGATAAGGGATCGATACTGATGCCAAAAATGCAATAAGTAAAATTTTTGTCTGTCTGTCTGTATAACCGTTATAGAAACAAAAACTACTCGACGGATTTTAACGAAACTTGGTACAATTATTCTTCATACTCCTGAGCTGGTTATAGTATACTTTTCATCACGCTACAATCAATAGAAAAAAAAATATATGAAAATGTGAAAGTTTGGTTGTTTGTTACTCAATCACGCCAGAACGGCTTAACGGATCTTAATGAAATTTAGAACAAAGATAGATTATAGTCTGGAATAGCACATAAGCTACTTTTAATCCCGGGAACATGTTCCCTAGGGATCACGCGGGCGAAGCCGCTGGCAGAAGCTAGTTTATAATATAGGTATAGTAAGGCACAACAGATGGCGCTCAAGAACCACAGTGAAGGTGACAATAGGCGAGATTCCATCATCCACAAATTGCAAAAAATATTTAGTCCGTCAGTTAGAGTATTGAAAAATAATGGACACGTATTTTTTGTTTTTGTAAATCAATGAATATTGACAAAGATAAAACGCATCAAAACTCGGGAGTGGGGGCTCGTGACGACTCACTAAAAATTATGCGAAGGTGTGACGAAAAGGGTCGTAACTTCGTAAATTTTGGTTCCCGTAACAAAAGAAAAAACACGGGTTAAATATTTTTTGATAATCTAACTGACGGATTTTTGAAGATACCAACGCACGGTCACGGTACATCCTTTTTTAATCCAAATGAATGAATTGCCTTTTCCAATCAGCGAATATGCAGAATAAAACAATCAACTCTGCGTTTATTCTAAACCGCCATAGATTGCGACAAACATACCATTCCCTGAATACCTCAGGATAATTCAGCCAATAATAAAACATCGTTTAATGCAGGATAAGCACGAGGAAAATGCTGAAGAACAAAATTTTAGCAAACAAACGAACGTAGAAAACGCTTTACTTAAAATACTTATTAGGGTTCCTTGCTCGAAAAACAAAAACGGGGCCGCGGCCAAGATCGCCGTCTATCAGTTGGTCTATTCATGACAGTGCAGTATCATATTGTTTTACTAGTTTTTCCTGTGGTTTCATCCTCGTTGCTTATTCCACAGGAACAATGCATTTATTCCGGAATATAAAGGACTGCGACATTGAATGATATTGCACTGTATAATAAATCTATACTATAATAATTATTATAAAGAGGTAAAATTTGTTTGTAAGTTTGTATGTAGGGGGTAATCTCAGGAACTACTGGTCCGATTTGAAAAATTCTTTCAGTGTTAGATAGCCCATTTATCGAGGAATGGTAAAGGCTATATATCATCACGCTAAGACAAATAAGAGTGGAGCAATAATGGAAAATGTGGCGCAGACGAAGTTGCGCGGGTCAGCTAGTATTTTATAAATTGCCCTCTAATCTAAACTAAAAAAAAAAAAAAAAAACGCATTTATAAGGTTGCGGACACAAGTCAGCAGACGCGGTTTAAGAGGATGTTTTCGTCACTGTTTACACATTTTTCTCGAATAACAACTAATTTCACTAATTTTACAATACATTTCGCCCCTCTAGCGCCACGCAATCTACCAGCTGTCTTCGTTACCGGCAGGTCTAAAAAAGCAACTTTAGTGGAATCAGCTAGCCCATCGAGCTACCTAAACTGTAAAATTTTCGCACTCCACTTTGAACCTAATACTTTAGCGATAAAGATGAAAATGAAATTTGAAATAATATTCTTGTATGATTAATATTATGATCCTAATATAGTTCATACTTAAGTGGCCTATTTAGGTCTGCTGGTATGTGTCGCGGCGCCAACACTCCACGCCCGCTGACTTCGTGTCCGCGGCCTAAAGCGTAAACAAAGGAGCGCTACGGATCTGATGCTGCACAAGTCCGACTCGCGCTTGACTGGCTTTTCCTTTCTTTTTGTCTTTCCCTCCTATTCAGAACTTGTCAATTACCTTTATATGGAAAATTACAGAGGAACGAGTGAGTTCGGAAAGTTGTAGTCGTTCTCATATAATGTATCCTGTTATCCTTCTGAATCATGTCGTCGGATTCTGCAATGTGTGTGTAACCATTTGTTTTATGTGAAAGAGAACGGGGATTGGGGAATAACTCCGTTCTCTTTTTATCATATTTCAATGAATGGGGCTTATTAATTTCATGTTAAATAAAATTTATTTTATCTTCATTTCATTCATAATGTTACCAACAGTGAATACTAAATCATTTCCTGCTTTCAAGTCATGAAGATGAAACAAATTAGGTTACCGACGTTTTAAGCAGGAGTTTGAAATACATTTTGAGCAATCCATCTCGTTAGGCAATTTGATTTGATTGGATTTGGGTGAAATTGTACGAAGCAGCCCCGACAGCACACATACGTACTTAAGAAGTAAAAGGAAATCGAAACAGAATCAATTTGGAGCGTTTCCGGTTGAAAACATACGAGCCGTACTGATAATAAAGTACACTCGTCTCATATTTGATTAAAAGATAACAGTAGGAGTATAACACTATTGAAAACCAATATTTTTAATGCAAGAGCAATATGAGTTTGATCATCATTATAAACCTAAATTAAATCGAAAAAAAATGCCTTATACTGACACTTTGTCAAGGACATCAAACAGTACATACATATGTACAAGTTCCAAACTGTACAAAGAAAAATGCATCACTAAAATAAAAAAAAATCCCATCTTCCTAATACAGTTGTTTCGTCAGAAAGTGGGTCACAGTTTCACCGCGGAAAAGAATGGCAAAAATAGTCGTTACCCTAGCGAATCCTCACATTACCCCATTCTATGCCACGTTACCCCACCATATGCTCACATTACCCCTACCGGGCTCACAATTTGTATCGTCTTTGATCTGAGCTCTGCGGATGTAATACCGACTGCCAAATATTTGAACGATATCATCGATAATATAATATTATCTGTGTATATGCCGCGGCGTACATAATTTCCGTAAGACATGCGTGGGAGATTCGACAACTGTTCTTGTGAAACAAAAGCAAATAGCGTTTCCAAACGTCTCTTATAATGCGCACAGGAAAGGAGTGGAAATCTCTGCCTGCGTCTGTGTTTCCGAACGCTTACAACCCTAATCTCTTCAAAGTTACAGTAAATAGAAAACTCTCAAGTAAACAAAGACCGGAGTCACAAATGGTCAGAGATAAAAATAGAACCGATTTTAGAGTTGTCACAAAAATAAGCAAAAAGAAAATGTTCCAAAGGGAATGTTTTTGCCTATAACATTACAAAAAGATAGGCCTATAGAATAATTGTAAAATAATGCCTGCTTCCATAACGAACTAACTAACCCTATCCTATGCCCCATTATTTTAAAACCTGACATAAACAGGTTATAAAAGGCTCAGTTTACAAGACCCAAAGCGGGCTCAAAAAGTAAGTGGCCATGTTGTACCGTAACGAGAATAATAAATAGCATATTTGACAATACACACTTAGGCCAAAATTGGCCTGGGCCTCATTTTTGGGCCGTGATTTATGCCCAGGCCGGGACGCCTTCTCCAGATTTATCGCCGCTCTATGAACACTTTATTTCTCCGCATTATAACCAACAGTCTGTGTTGTGCAGATTATCATACATTACAGTTTTCTCGTGACTTTTACATAGGCTATAAATTGTTAACTTACCTGTTGCTAGCGTTAGATTAAATATTTAGAAGTTTAACGCCTGGATTTGTGGTTGGGTAATTCAAATAAATATTTTTCAAAGTCTAATCGTAGTATTTACGCCAAGTTTCTGATATATTATATATTTGATTGTCTTGAGTTATCTGTGTGCCAATTCTACTAATTTTCACATTCACATCGCATTCGCATCTCAATCGCAAACTGTCAAAAATATATGAAAATTAAGGCTTTTTTGACAGTTTGCGATAGACATGCGAATGCGAAAGTTGTTTATAAATTATTAGAATTGGCCCTCAGAAATATTATGCTCAAAACGTTATTTTCTAAATTGGCTGTGATAGACGGACATACAAACACACACAGTTATAAAGTTTCCGTTTTTCCTTAAAAAAAGAACAACCAAATGTTCTGAATGAAATCAAAATGATGTCAATACAAGTCTAAAAATAATAATTATTCGCTTCTTCTTCTTCTTCTTGGCATATTTAATAGTATAACAATTACATTGTCCTGATTCTTCATCTTCATCTCCAATAATTCTATAACAACGTAGGCTACGTCGAGGTATTCTTAGAAATCACTGTACCTATTTGTATTTTACCCCATTGCATTGAGCGGAATATTATAATTTTCTAACCACCTTGTCTCTGTCACCGGATGATTGCAAAACACGTAATTCTACAAAACATATTGAGAGATTGTAAACTCTTTATAAATTGTCAACCGAATATTTGGAATACTTTTTTACGCGTTAAAATTTAATAGTTTAAAATTTATCAAATTAATTCCGAGAAATATTGAGAACTAAAATAAAATGGCGACGAATCAGAGCACAAGTCAACCAAAAACTAGGCTCTCATTGGTTTGTTCAGATGTGACTTCACATGTGCGCCATAGATTAAATAAAAAAGACCCATGAAAATAAATTGTTCTTTTTTGTCGTTCGTTCATTCTGTTTTAGTATGATGTTCTTTTGATCTAATTAACATCTTGTAAAAGTGACATTTAATCTATCCGCTTCCGCGATCTCCGTTTAACTGCCCTCCGCCCGCCCGTCACCGATGAGCGCCTTATACAATCGTCGAGCCAAACAACTTCACTGCACGGTAGATGAGACAGTTTAAGAGCGTGTATTCCGTCCACTAGCGCCGCCAATCGCCAAATTTAAGACACGTTGATAAAAAACCGCTCTGTAGTGCACTGAAGAAATGTATTTATTATGTTTTGAGAGTTATGTTTTGTACTTTAGAACGTAAATAGTTGCCAAAGTCGATATTTTTGCTAAAAGTGGCCACTTTTAGCAATAATTGCCGTTTTGGCTATTTAACCATGAGTTATGTATTAAAAATAGCTGTCAAAAAATAATAGATACATTTCTTCAGTGCACTACAGAGCGGTTTTTTATCTACGTGTCTTAAATTTACCACAATTAATAAAAAACGATTGGCGGCGCTAGTGGACGGAATACACACTCTTAACGAGCACATTGACTTACTAGCGCGGATGATGTGCGCGTTATACAGCCATCGAGCCAAACAACTTCACTGCCCGGTAGATGAGACAGTTTAACGAGCACATTGACTAACTAGCGCGGATGATGAGCGCGTTATACAGCCGTCGAGCCAAACAACTTCTCACTGCACGGTAGATGAGACAGTTTAACGAGCACATTGACTAACTAGCGCGGATGATGAGCGCGTTATACAGCCGTCGAGCCAAACAACTTCACTGCACGGTAGATGAGACAGTTTAACGAGCACATTGACTTACTAGCGCGGATGATGAGCGCGTTATACAGCCGTCGAGCCAAACAACTTCTCACTGCACGGTAGATGAGACAGTTTAACGAGCATATTGACTTACTAGCGCGGATGATGTGCGCGTTATACAGCTGTCGAGCCAAACAACGTCTCACTGCACGGTAGATGAGACAGTCTAACGAGCATATTGACTTACTAGCGCGGATGATGAGCGCGTATACAGCCGTCGAGCCAAACAACTTCACTGCACGGTAGATGAGACAGTTTAACGAGCACATTGACTTACTAGCGCGGATGATGAGCGCGTTATACAGCCGTCGAGCCAAACAACTTCTCACTGCACGGTAGATGAGACAGTCTAACGAGCATATTGACTTACTAGCGTGGATGATGTGCGCGTTATACAGCTGTCGAGCCAAACAACGTTTCACTGCACGGTAGATGAGACAGTCTAACGAGCATATTAACTTACTAGCGCGGATGATGAGCGCGTATACAGCCGTCGAGCCAAACAACTTCACTGCACGGTAGATGAGACAGTTTAACGAGCACATTGACTTACTAGCGCGGATGATGAGCGCGTTATACAGCCGTCAAGCCAAACACCTTCACTATGAGGTAGATGAGATAGTTTAACGAGCACATTAAAGCACTAGCACTGATGATGAGCGCGTTATACAGCCGTCAAGTCAAACACCTGACTTACTAGCGCGGATGATGAGCGCGTTATACAGCCGTCAAGCCAAACACCTGCTTTACTAGCGCGGATGATGAGCGCGTTATACAGCCGTCAAGCCAAACACCTGCCTTACTAGCGCGGATGATGAGCGCGTTATACAGCCGTCAAGCCAAACACCTGCCTTACTAGCGCGGATGATGAGCGCGTTTTACAGCCGTCAAGCCAAACACCTTCACTATGAGGTAGATGAGATAGTTTAACGAGCACATTAAAGCACTAGCACTGATGATGAGCGCGTTATACAGCCGTCAAGCCAAACACCTTCACTATGAGGTAGATGAGATAGTTTAACGAGCACATTAAAGCACTAGCACGGATGATGAGCGTAACTTCAATGCCGAGAAAATTAGACAGCGTGTTTGAATGGATTTTTTGTCTTTATGTCAAGAGTGAATACACATAATAGATCACTTGCGTGATTCATCGTCGACCACATCTTCTTTGCATCATGTTTCATTGTGGTCAAAGCGAGTCTATGAAAAGTAAAAGAAAAAAATAGAACTCATTGTCACTTCACGCCTGTGCTCAGGAGCTTTCAAGTAAGATTGGTCAATTTCAGACTGATATGATTCATGCAATCAGGTATTTGAAATCCAGCGATTATAAACGTCCATCTATACTTCTTTGATTCGAAAGCTATGAAGAAATTTAACAGTTTTCATAAGCGGAAAATTAAATTGTCTTCACAATCAAATTGAACGTTCATTTTCAAAAGCAATCAAAGTTTAGAAAACTACAGTCAACAACTTGGCTTTAATTAATTAAGCTGGTTTACTAAAATATAATGGGTTGAAATTATTTGGTTGAATAATTGAATGAGAACAACAGAAGTATAAAAATCAATCATTTATACAAAACTTAAATTACGAAAATCCTTAATCACTTTAAAATATCCCCTTTCACAACAAATATTAAAACTTTTGTCATAACTAATGCTTTACGGTTATTTCTCCACGACGTCAGAAATTATTTCTCTATATCTTTTACTGGTTCTCCTCTGAGCTCTCTCTCAATCTCTTCTACAGATTTTCCTTTCGTTTCAGGCAGCACTAGCAGAGTTACAGCAGCTCCGAATACGTTGATGACGGCAAACATGTAGAAGCCGACATGAGCCCCGAAACTGCTGGTCAGTGAACTGAAGGCAATAAGTTGGACGAACGTCATGAACCACGCCAGCATCACCAAGTATCCCATTAGTTTTGCTCGAATCTGGAAGAGAAAATATTTGTTCAGAAAACCACAGAAACAAAATTTTGGCAAAACAATGGCCAGTATAGCTAGGTAGGTACATCGATTTTGCAGTTAACTAAGTGACCGTGTAATCCACAAATCTACATTCAACTAGAACGGAAGCGAGAAATTCATATCCCGTTGTAACAAAAGGGAGAACTATTATTTTTAATAGTTATTACACAATTTGGAAATTATTAAGTAATAGCTTACCTGGAAATTGAATATTTCAGGCATCAATACGAAAGGCACGGGTGAGACACCTCCGCCATAGCAGCATATAGCAACCATCATCATGAAAATATTGATCCAGCCAGGAGTGGCCCATCCGTACTGTTTCAGCAGCGTTGAGCTTGCTAGCCAAGTGAAGGTCAGAGCTGAGGTACCGAAGGTCGTTCCCAAGATTGGCTGTTGGAAAAAAAAAGTAAGTATTAAATTTAAAATAAAAATAGCATTTATTCAACTTCTCCTTCCAGGTGAGTTACAGTTTAATTATTATAGAGTCGATAAATTTGAGTTATAAGTGCTACAAGCCCACCAAAAGACTGAGGTAGTCTTTCTTTACAAAGATTTTTATAAAACATTTACAGATTTTTCTCTTAGTAGCATACGATCGTGAGACAAATTACTACGAAAGAGGAAGTTGACAGAATTCATAGGGATCACTTCTGCTCTGTGAAAGTGATGCAAAGAACAAGAGAACATTAATTGTTGGGGATCCAAAATAATAAAAAAATCAAAACATAATTTTAAACATTCTGAAATGATTTTCTTTACCTTTCTGCCCAGCTTGTCAATACAAGCCATCAAGATCAACGCGCCCACTGCCATGCATATAGGAATGCTGAGTGCCTGCAGATCCGGACTGATCTGAACTCCTGAATCCGACAGAATAGTCGCTGCGTAGTTGAGAATAGAGAAGCTTCCGTTTGTAGCATGAGCCAAGATCACCATCATCATGATCAGGAACGCTTTCCGCCATTCTTTTGTTTTAACTGGAATGATTTTAAAATAGTTTTAGAATTCGTGTAACAATTTTATTTATCAAAATCAATATTGATTTGATTTAAACACGAAGATATGTCGCTATTTCTATGACATGAATGTAATATGAAATAATTTTCAAAAATAAGAAACTTCTAAGAAATGCATAAGGGTACTTACAAACAGTCACAATTGAAACTTGAGGAATGGAACTATAATATTCATCAGCTTCCTTGATCACATTCAGTTCTTGTTGAATTTCTTTGTCATCGACATTCATTCCTCTCAATAATGCTAGAGTGGCTGCCGCTTCCTACAATTTAGAGAATACCTACTCACAATATGCACAACATAATTAACCTGCAAACAATAATAGAGAAAAAAAGTTTTGAGAGTGGAAATTTAATAAGTATATGTCATGTTTTCTTATTCTTATAGCATAATGGTAACATATGAAGAAGAAAATGATCACATTAGTTTAAACTTACATCTATCTTCCCAACCTTCACTAAGAATGAAGGAGACTCAGGAGCTTTAAAAAATAGTCCAAATATTACTAGCGGCAGTCCAACGACGACCCACAGCACCGTGTGATAATCAAGGAACCCTCCCAATGCATACATAAGAAGAATTCCGCAACTTTGGGCCAACGCAGCCACAGATAACAGGGTACCCCTGATGCTGTCCTGAGCAATCTCTTTGATATACATTGGGACGACGTGGAAGCACCCGCCGCCACCTATACCACATAGAACTCTAGCTATTATGAGGCTCGTTGTACTAGCTGGAAGCATTGTAACTATCCACACCAACTGAAAAGAAAAATGAAGTTATTAAACGAAGAAAAACTTTCCTAAACGTTCCTTATATAATAAACTAGCTGATGCGGCCTCGCCCGCTTGACAAATTTTATATGAAAAACTTCCTCGAGAACCACACCACCCGTTGGAGAAAACCACATGAAAATTGGTCCAGTCGTTTTTTAGTTTATCGCGACCAGACAGACAGATAGACAGAGAGTCACGCCGGAGGACTTTGTTTTATAATATGTAGTAATAGTGATTAACTGCACACATTTCAATGGTAAAATGATTGCGAATAACTAGGGAGTTAACGATCAAGTTAAACAAAAACAATGTCAGGCAGAATATAAAAAAATATGCAACACTTACCGCATGGAAGACAAACATAACCATAATACTAATTTTTCTCCCATATCTATCCACGATTTGTAAAAACATAAGCACTCCAAGGGCACCCGCTAGTGATGGCGCGCTGGCTATCCAGGATATTTCACTGTCGGTCAGTGGTCTCCCAGTGGGAGATTCTTCCGACTGCAGTACTTTTGTCATGGGTGACATCCAGCCGCATTGGAGACCGTACGTGAGAATTGACATGTTGCCTGAAGAAAGAATTAAATTAATTTATTTATTTTATTTATTTTATTTATTTTATTTATTTTATTTATTTTATTTATTTTATTTATTTTATTTATTTTATTTATTTTATTTATTTTATTTATTTTATTTATTTTATTTATTTTATTTATTTTATTTATTTTATTTATTTTATTTATTTCATTTATTTTATTTATTTTATTTGTTTAACACTTTCAGCACAAACTAAAGTACAGAGGTGGACTTAATGCCATAGGCATTCTCTTCCAGTCAACCTTTGGGTGATGCAGAGAAAAGTGGTAGGTGCAAAACGGAGAATTAAATGCGATTGATAATTATTATTATTCAAATACAAAGTATAAAAATAAAGTATAAAATCAGTTGCATCAGGTGGAATGAATGGTTCTACCGCCGGATCTAACCGGTTAAAATGAAAAATATACATATACTAACTATACCTACATATACATTATAAATATATTATAAGTTCTGTGGAAATCGTGAATTTTACAGAGGCCTAGGTCCACAGACTTTTAAGGATCAAGACCCTTGCATAAACAACGGTTTAAAACTTGAACTACCATCTTAACCAAGATACGTTTTAACACACAAATAGTATCACTCAGTTATATTATTGGTAAGTGCTAAAACCGTTTTTGTGGTCCTCGTTACGAAGAATTCACACACGTAAATTTGATTATACACTGAACACTAACTTACATAAAATCGTGACTGCCCATTGCACTTTTGTGTGTCCTTTAGGTTCTGAGATTCCACTGAAAGTCATTGTGACTTTTTTAATAATAACTATAAACTATGGAATATTCTTTAAATTGTTTCAAAAGTGCGTATTTGAAGCAAAGTCAGAATTGCTACATACTCGCGTACGGCTCTTTTGAAACTAAATGGGAATGGTATAAATACATTTTGCGAAAGCGCTTTTATTACAATCGTCAGTTTACTTTTAGGGTGTGTTCCACAATTCCGGTGACTTCTGTTTGCAAACGGCTGATATCCATATTTAGATGAAATGTTTGATTTGGATTTAAAAACAAATACTTTCGTGAACTGCGTGATATGACTTGCTTGGGAAGATAATTTATGACGTTAAACAATGTTGACTTTATTTTAAAAGCTGTCATTTATGGTGATCTAGATCATGCTTTGGAAATGAGTAAACAAAGTGATTTTTGCTGGGTTGTCAACGGCTGAAATAGGGTACCTAGTATAAGTAAAAAATCCATTAGTCCGTCGGATAGACTTCCAAACGTATTGGCCATGTACTATTTCAATATTCACGAAAAAAAATAATAAGACAATACAGTGTGTTCAAAGCTTGGGTGACGTCATATTTCAGTACACTTTTTACCGAGTGGTGATGTCACAAGCCTCAAATTCTATCTTTGATGCGTTTTATCTTCGTCAATTTTTATTGATTTGATTAAGGAAAAAAACGTGTCTAATATTTTTCGATAATCTAACTGACAGAGAAATTGAAAAATATTTTTTAACATCAAGAATCATCCTTATTCAGAGGAGCATAATTTTAATCAGGCCTGGCGATATTTTTAACTAATGCTAAACAAATATTGATTGTATGTAGTTGACGCCATCTTAAAATGAATGGGACATAATGGATGTTGTTTACATTTGCATAATAGGTAATTTTATTACCTTATCTTGTTTGTGTTTGGTCAATAGTTTTGGTGTACCTAGTCATCACGCATTACACTGATTTACCTTTTAGAAACGACGTCCCATTTGGCATTTACTCAAAACTGCCACTACAAAGCTTTAGTTAGTCTTGTTGATTTTTTTTGTTGTTGTTGTTGACTTTCACTTTCGATATTTACATAATATTTGTTTTGGTCAAATATTGCAAGCTAAGATAAAACCAGGTCCTCTAATCAGTTTAAATTTTAAACGTTGTATCAGATTTACTGTCAATGTTTTAGGGTTCCGTTTTCGTACGGATGTTCGGAACCCTTAAAGGATAACTCGGGTGTCTGTCTGTCTCTCCGTCTAACACAGCCAGCTTTCTCTGGATCTATTGGACCGATTCTGTTAAAATTAGGCACACATATAGACTTCTGTAACCCAAACGCACAACAGAACAACAAGTTACGTAAATAAATATAATTTGATTATGGTGTTACTTTTCGAGGCCAAACGAGAATAGTAAAATAAGGCTCACTGTGAGGGTTGTAAGTATATATATATATATATATAAATTTTAAATAAAATGGTTTTGAAGTTATTCAAGAAATTATTGCAAAAATAACTATTCTCCCCCCTTATCTCTGAAACTACTGAGCCTGAAATTTTGAAAATATAGCAGGCTACAGATTACAGGAAAACTTATAATCATAATCATTTTATTTCTTTGCAAACATGGTTATAGTACATAGATAGTAAAAACAGTCATCCAAGTAAACGAATACCAGCTATTTTGATTAAAAGCCAAACTACTTAACTGACTTTGATAAAATTTGCAAGGGACCAATCGAGAAGAATAATCCTTTCAGATAAAAAATAAATAAATCGGTTCATAAATAATGGAGTTATGAGGTAACAAACATAAAAAAATACAATTGAATTGAGAACCTCCTCCTTTTTTTAAAGTAACGGACAAAAAATGAAATTGTTTCGGAACCCTTGGCACGTAGGTCCGACTCGCCCTTGGCCATTCTTTATGATGTGATTTACCAAGCCTACCTGTAAACCTGATCGGTCCTGATGAAAAGTTTTGTATACACATTCAATTATTTTACACCGTTCTAATTTTTACAATGTCATAGCTGCAGCGTCCAGTGTTTACTGCAAAATAATGTGACATTTCCCCAGCGGTTAACAAAACAGATTTCAAAGCAATTAAGCCTGCAATTATTTTAGCCCGTTCTAATAACTTAGCTGCCACGTCCAGGCTTGGTTTCAAAAAGGCTGGTCAAACGGACAAAAACTAATTATTCTAGCCCTTTTTAAAGTCCTTCGTGATTTGGCTTCTGCATCCAGGGTTGGCTTCAAATTCAATATTTTCTCAGCGGTCAAGATCATAGGTATGAAATTTAGTGCGTGATAACCAATGGGTGCACATTCTACAGCTCAACTAGACTGGCTACCCCAGAGTTGGAATTTTTCGTCGGCATTTTTCTCATGCTTTAATTTTTTTCAAGATTACCATAAATAGGTATCAGCTCAGCTGAGCTGAGACCTCATTGGGTTAGGTCAGAATAACGATTATGAGCAGTCTAAAGTAAAAAAACTCTTGAAAAAAATAAAAAAATGAGTTAAAAGCCGACGAAAAATTCCAACTCTGGGGTGTCCAGAAGCATGCCCTGGACCCATGGAAATCGTTTGTGCGTCGATGTCAGATACACGCAGTATTATAAGTGGTTCATTATTAGTTGGTTTACTTAATTGCTAAGGTACTAGTACAGATTCCTTGTTTTTGAATTCTGTTGATAAAATTTAAATACATACAAAATTAATATACTCTAAAACTTGTTTCGTATAACTTTATTGAATATAATGTTTATTTAAATTAAAAATATTGTTTTAATTATTGTAATTTTAATAATAATGTTTATGTATCTATCGTTCAAAATGTATATATTGTAAAACCGACTCCACGTATAAGTCTTATCTGCCTTACCCCTGAGTGTAATTTATGCCCGCAAAGGCACGGAGACGTTTTGTAGCTGCAGTGGTGAGCGATTAAACCATCTGCGAAGACCAAAGTCTTGGGCATCGACGCCGAGTTTCTGGCCTGTCGGTTTTCTATCGGTTGCATTTTGGGGATTGTGCGACGGAATTGGATAATTTAATTCCGCCAAGCCCGTTCCAATATCGGACCACAAGACGTACGGTTATGCGCCTCTGGTATATGGTGGACATCTCAAAGTTTTGGGAACACATTCATTGTGCGTACAGCTAAGGAGTAGAATTTCCTGTCGTGCCCTGCTGTGTCGTGTATGAGGTGCTTCCTGATAGCTACAACCTGGGAGCCTTAAAGTCATAGGTTACTTCTAGGTAAGCGTGCTCTGTCTTAGACCTCCATCCTACCATTTTGCTCCATCTTACCATCGAGTAAGATAGTGGTCAAACGTATGCCTATCAATAGTTTTAAAAAATGTGAACAACAAAAGAGTAAAACAAGTAATTTATTCGAATACTAAGTCAAAAGTATCTTTAATTTCTCCAAAATATTTTTTTTACACCACATCATAAAAATATTGTCATAACTACTGCATCACGGTTATTTTTCAACATTAACGTTACAAACTTTATGTTTCTATGTCTTTTTCTGCATCTCCTCTTAGTTCCCTCTCAATTTCTTCTACTGTTTTTCCTTTTGTTTCTGGTAGTACAAACAGTACTACAACAGCTCCAAATACGTTGCTGATGACAAACATGAAGAAGCCAACATGAGCCCCAAAGTTGCTGGTGAGTGCACTGAAGGCAATGAGTTGCACGAAACTCAAGAACCATGCAAGCATCACCAAATACCCGATTAGCTTTGCTCGAATCTGGAAAATAACGTTAAAATTTGAATCATGCTGGTTTAAAAATCCGAAAGAAACCCAGAGCCAGATATGTGACCCCGAAAAAACTATTTATAACATATTGCTATAGTGCTCCAAGTGTCTGTAAAGTACATAATTATAATAATCGGGAGAGCAAGAGCGAGGTAAGTGTTTTTGATAAAACTGCAGTTAGCACTTAAGTGCTCTAAGGGTTTTTGAAGTAAATAAATTAAAATATTAAACATACTCAATGACAAAAAGTCTTCGGAATAAAATTTATGCTCACCTGAAAATTGAATATTTCAGGCATCAAAATCGATGGCATGGGTGAGACACTTCCACCATAGCAGCATACAGCAACCATCAACATGATGACGTTGATCCAGCCAGGAGTGGCCCAGCCGTTCTGTTTCAGCAATGTAGAGGTCGCTAGGTAAGCAAAGGCTATGGCCGTTGCACCGAAAGCTGTTCCCAAGATCGGCTGTTGGAAGAAAGTAAATATATTTAAAAGTTGGAGATGCTAAAGATTAAAAATGTTAAATGGCGTGTTTCACACTGCGTCATTTCAGTCATAATCATTGTCTACATTAGTGCCTTTCCCGAAACAAAAGAGTTGTTTTTGGTCATTTTAATTCTTTTGCCTTTTCATATAATTTTTCTCACCTTTCTCCCTAATTTGTCAATACAAGCCATCGTGATAAACGAGCCCACAATCATACATATGGGCATGCTGAGGGCTTGTAGGTCCGGACTGATCTGTACTCCTGAGTCTGACAGCAGAGTCGCTGCGTAGTTGAGAATAGAGAAGCCTCCGTTTGTTGCATGAGCCAAGATCACTAAGATCATGATGAGGAACGCTTTCCGCCATTCTTTTGTTTTAACTGTAAACACGAAAGGTGAAGTTAAAACTTGCACTTAATTCATTTAAATCCAAGTGAAACAGGTTTTCTTCGACGAGTTTCGGTGTATGTTTGATATCTATACTATATAATATATATATATATATATATATATATATATATATTATATTATATCTATACTAATATTATAAAGCAGAAGAGTTTGTTTGTTTGTTTGGTTGAACGCGCTAATCTCAGGAACTGCTGGTCCGATTTGAAAAATCCTTTCAGTGTTAGATAGCCCATTTATCGAGGAAGGCTATAGGCTATATATCATCACGCTAAGGCAAATAGGAGCGGAGCATTAATGGAAAATATGACGCAGACGAAGTTGCGCGGGTCAGCTAGTATAATATTATAAAGCAAAAGAGTTTGTTTGTTTGGTTGAACGCGCTAATCTCAGGAGCTACTGGATCGATTTGAAAAATTCTTTCAGTGTTAGATAGCCCATTTATTGAGGAAGGCTATAGACTGTATTTTATATCATCACGCTAAGGCCAATAGGAGAGGAGCAGTAATGAAAAATGTTACGCAGACGACGCGCGACGTTACACGGGTCAGCTAGTTTAAAATATATTTTCATGAAACATCCACAAAGGTTTATACTTACAAACAGTTATAATAGAAACATCAGGTATGGATCTAAAATATTCATCAGCTTGCTTAATAACATTCAGTTCTTGTTGAATTTCTTTGTCATCGACATTCATTCCTCTCAATAATGCTAAAGTTGCTGCCGCTTCCTACAATTCAGAGAACACCTACTCACAATTTGCATAACATAATAAGCCTGCAAACAATAATAAAGAAAAAACAAGTATTATGAAAATGGAAAATTAAATTCAACCAACATCTACAGGTCATAATGGGGAATAGTTACCATATTAGTTTCAACTTACGTCTATCTTCCCAATCTTCACTAAGAATGAAGGAGACTCAGGAGCTTTAAAGAAAAGTCCAAAAGTCACGATTGGCAGTCCAACAACAACCCACAGCACCGTGTGATAATCTAAGAATCCTCCCAATATATACATAATTAAGATTCCAACACTTTGACCTAGCCCATTTACAGTTGCCAGAGTGCCCCTGATACTATCCTGGGCAATCTCTTTGACATACATTGGCGCGATGTGGAAGCACCCACTTCCTGCAATGCCGCAGAATACTCTAGCTACGATGAGGCTTGTGGTACTAGCTGGCAGCAGTGTAATTATCCACACCAACTGTAAGAAATATTAAAAATAAATAAACGAAGGCAAACCTATCCAAATATTTTTTTTGATAAATTCCATAAATTAAAAAAGGATGTAATGAAAAAACTGGGAGTGAACGATATAGTTATAGATAACATCTAAGGGTAAAAAAGGACAATGGTAGGCAAAATTGCAAAAAAATAATGCAATGTCTTACCGCTTGGAAGATAGTCATAATCATAATACTAATTTTTCTCCCATATCTATCCACGATTTGTAAAAATATGATGACTCCAAGAACACCTGCCAGTGATGGCGCACTGGCTATCCAGGATATTTCACTGTCAGTCAGTGGTCTCCCAGTGGGAGATTCTTCCGACTGCAGTACTTTTGTCATGGGTGACATCCAGCCGCATTGGAGACCGTACGTGAGAATCGACATGTTGCCTGAAGAATAAATTAAATCATGAATTGTAATTTTATATGGGCTTACGGGCCTAATTAATAAATAGCAAACTTCTAAAAATTAAGACCCTGGTACAAATAACTGTTCTAAAGTACGATAAACCAAGTCAGATCTAACACACCAACAGTAAACGCATTTGAATTATTGGGCAATACCGAAATGTTATTTTTTTTTCATTACGACGATGGATATTGTGGTCTGAAATAAATATTTTTTTTTAACGAAACATTCACTTGATCAAATTGATTTAATACAACACTAAACTTACATAAAATCGTGACTGCCCATTGCACTTTTGTGTGACCATTATTAGGTTCTGAGATTCCACTGAAAGTCATAGTGACTTTTTTATAATAACTAAAAACTATGGAGTATTCATAAATTGTTTCATAAGCGCGTATTTGGAGCCAAGTCAGATGTGCTACATACTCGCGTACGGCTCATTCGAAATTAAATAAGATTGTACAGATCATTTGTGCGAAAGTGTTTTTTATTACAATCAGTCGTTTATTTTTAGGTTGTGTAGTACGAACAAATTCTGTTTGCAGACGACTGATATTATGATGAAATGTTTGATTTAGTTTTAAAACAAAATATACATAGGTACTTTCGTGGACTGCGTGTTTTGTTTTGAATGAGATGAAATTTGATTACATAAATGCAATATACAGATTTAGTTGTGCACCTTGGCGTCTCACAGGGACCTTTGTTTGGATCGATGATATTTTTTTTTTCGATATAGCGTTTCTTCAGTATCATCAGCCTATAGCAATCTACTACTGGAAACAGGCCTCTGCTGCCACTGTTGATTCAATGTTCAGTTAACTATAGTTTTTTTTTTTATAATTTGTTTTGTCCGGGACTTTGTATGCGCATATTCCGTTTTTACCCGTTCCTGTAGGAAGGAAATTGAGCAAGGTACTATGGCACTTGGTTGCGCAACTTTTGACACAGTAAAGTAATGAAAATTAGACACAAAAAAAGGGTTGTGTTATACTTTAATACAAGGTTAAATTCAAGATTAAATGTTGTGGGGTTTCTGAAGAAAAACATAAGTTGAGTACCTATTGAGGTTATGTTACATAACTCAAAACAATTCGTTTTGAAACCCTATTAACTGGCAAATATTTTGCATTATTTTGGTACACATTAATTGAGTTTTACCTATGTTCATCATTATTTATTATATTTAAAAACATTGATCTAGAAATCTTCTCAGAAAAACGGTAGGAGAAATCCATGTACGTAAGATTTTTACCATGGAATCCGTTGCTTCACTGATTTGGCGTCTAGGCAGTGGGTGTGCTAATAAAAGAGAACAATTCATACAGCGCAACATGTTTTCACAGAACAAATCACCGTGGACGTGAAAATGTTCTAACAATAATAATTCACTTCGCAGCACACGCACAAAAAGAGTCAAATTGCTCGATGTAGTAGATAGACGTGGAGGAATCCTAAAATTCATCTCGACACGAATTTATGTTTGTTAGCAGAGAAAAGCTGAAAACAATTTTCTCGGTTTACCTGCAGTTAACACGGTAAACAGAAAATACCAATTTGTTTGACATTTCATCGAATAGTGTTGTGACACAACAATAGACTACGGCGTCGTAACATTATCTATTTTAACTTAATTGTTTTATTTTTGTCTAGAAATTGCTTTTTAACGAAAAAATAGTAATATTATTAAAGAATAATAATAATGACAACTTTTAATAATTTTTTGTTTCAAATGTAGATTGTTTTGTTGTTCCACGACTTATGTTAATGTTCAATCGATCGATTATAATTGAAAAAGGAGTCACTTCACTATAATGGAAGAAATGAAATTTTATCGTATTAAATACTAATTAAAATGAAAATAGAAACCCCACAAATTATTTCAATGAATTTAAGTCAAAAATCGATAATATTAATAATATGAATTATACATTAACTCAAATGGCCTTTACGCGTCAAAAAGTGAAACTATAAATGCCCAATCTCCTTTCAGAGCATCCTCGCTTAGTGCTCCCTTACGATGTGTAGGAAATCTATATGACAAATTTCAGCTTTCTAACACCAGCATTTAGTTAGTTTCGGCTATGCGTTGTCTGTTTGTCAGTCACTCATTTAGTGGTGGAAGAATTTTCAAATTGGGATTTAATTTAGAATAGGTGATATTTACTTAAATTTTAATCACACTTAATATAGGTAGAAGTAGATTACACAGTAGTCTATCGTTAACTAGAGACGAGGATTCGAATCGCCTGCAAGAAACAAGAATTAAATGCTCGCTAAGTGCTCCTGCAGAGCGCTTCCTTGTTCGCAGTGGATTACTATTGATCTTCACATCCGTTTGACTTGCTATAGCGTTCATTTGTTCTAGAATCTAGGTGGTTGTACAATCAATTCAGCACCTGTTAATACGAGTCTAAGCTAGGCTAGCTTAGTCGAATACTAGTCTCATTAATATTATTACGAGGTCAAACGAACTTGAAATCGCGGGCACAATGATAAGAAAACTAAGGTTGAGTGAACTACCACAGATCCTTAATTTTCTTTTTATCTTCACCTCCATCACCATCTCAACACTATAGTCTAGTTAACAAGTGCTTTTTTGTTCAACTTTTTTCAACAATCTCGGAAAAATGTGTCATTTTTATTGAATAAAGAAAAGAGGTTTTTCTTTCAAATACCTCAAAAATATTTAAAAAATACAATTTTTCAATGATTAATTCAAGGTTTTAACTGTTGCATAACTAATTGAAAAATCAAGATAAAACAAAACAGCTGGAGGATGGTACATAGTGCATTCATCTATCTAGTAAGTTTCATTTTTTTTATTTTGATATTTAATATGTTTTAATCAATTTTATTGTTAAAGTGGCCTAAGCGGGCGTGGCTTGCGAAAGCCAGAGTACCCGTTTTCGGTGGTATTTTCACCCCAGTGGTATAGTTATAAATATTAGTCCTTCGGTTCCAAAAGTTAAGATTTTTTCTAAGGAAATTTCCTCTTAAAACTAGAAGTTTTCCGCGGTTTACCTCGCGTTAATAATTAGAATCGAGCGGATTTGCGTGACAGACAAACAGACTTACTTTGTAATTTTATGTATTAGTTAGGATGTTAGCATAGTTCGTACTAGCAAACAAAGTGGTGCTAGTGAAGAACATGACTAAATATAGGTAATGAGCGAAATAAATCATGCGGCTTATAATAAGAAAAATGTTTACCTATCCTGGGTTCGTATTTTACTAATTTTAGAAAATTATAGAGGCATCAATGCCCCCACGAAAAAAAAAACGGAGCAAAAAAAGGACCGCAATTCTATCTATCTAACGTGCAGCGACAACAACAATTAAGACTAAATCCTGTATATACCTGTATAATCCTAAATATCGGTATCAAAGTTTATCATGCGATTTGAACACATACAACAGCCCGAATATCAGGCAGTTGGCCACACCGGATAAAATAACCACCCTCCCTGTTCAATGGAGGTTCGCGGAGTCTCCGTTCTGCATACCTCTATCTTTCTTTAATATATATAAATCACGTGTCACGTTGTTTGTCCGCGATGGAATCCTAACCAATTTTAATCAAATTTGCACAACGTGTGCAGTTTGGCCCAACTTGAAAGATAGGGTAGCTATCAATTTATAGTCGCAATATTATTTAGGAGTGGAGCATTAATGGAAAATGTGACGCAGACGAAGTTGTGCGGGTCAGCTAGTATAATGATAAAATTAGATGCAAATCAAAACATTCACCAAGATAACCCACTTGTTTTACTTTAACAAATAAAAACACGAATGTGTGACGTGGTATTGCCATTATGAATCCGGTGAGAAAAAGGGTAAGTGTTCTTTCCTGTAGAGCTGGCAGGGCACATCTTACAGCGGGGTAGTTTCAAGTTAAGATAATGATAAATATTCTAAGGGGTTTTACCATTCGATTAGTTGCTTTTACTTTATCAAAGACTTTTACCATTATTTTTTTAGTTTCTCTTATCTTCAGCTCACTGAACCCAAATCCCTCCGTTTGAACGCAATGTAAACAAACTTAATGTAGAAAAAAATTGTTTATAACCTTAGGTTACTGATAATATTTACCAAGAAAGTTTTTTAGCCTATTTTTACTTCAGATAAACGTGTTCATAAATTAGATTTTATTTGCATGTTGATAGGTTTTATTAGGTTTGTTTAAAGTCATGTTCATTTCACTATCTTGTTTTTATTTAATCAATAATTCGACAGCTGTTTGGGTAGCAGATGTCTGTCAGTCATCACAGTGGTTTTGGATTTGTGCACACTTGCTTTTAGTGTATTGTATCGAAAATAATTATTTTATTAGATATTGCGATACAATTTTTTTTTTTTATCTTTCTTTTAAGGGACTTTTGAACTCAGTTCATGTCAGCCCCATCATAAACTCATCTTGCATTACAAACAAAAAAGCTAAGCTATACAAAAATATACAATTTTATCTTTTCTATCTAATAAAGAAAAGTGTTCAAAGTTTTGACGAATATCCTACGCGCTGTGTATTTTATTCAAACGAAGAATTTATAAAAGTTAATTAGGATTCTGCCATATTTAACTGTTTTTTTTTTTACTCAAAATTAACGGTTAGTATAGCATCTCTTGACTTGTTTGGAAAAGGAATCATAAATCAAGATTTCATAGTGAAAGAGACAAGTGATCACAGTTAGAAGATCCTAATGGTCAGTAATGGTGGACAGTGGTAGAGTGGGTTTTGTAATCAGGTCATGTGCACTTGGGTTTAGCACTTCAATAATAATTAATAACGTATTGAGTAGATAGGCCTTTTAGTTAGAGTTTCTAAACCGCCTCAAGGGCCTCTGACGTGGTAACGACTTGGCGGCCGGGACAATGCGCAACGGACTTGTACGGTGCCTTCCGAAGCACGGAATCATCTTTATATTAGTAGGTAGCGGTCTCATATAATATATCCAGTTGTAGTGTAAGTTCTACGAAACAATGATTAGTTGTTAGCCGGTACTCGAGATCCTAAACAAAAGCGTGAGTATAATTATATACTGAAGCCTGTGTATCTGTTATAAGCATGTCTGGTTTGCCCCACAATTACCCTATATCATGAACTTTTCCAGCAAATATTATCACAACGATAACGTTTGATAACCTTACATGGAGATCATTTTACTTGTTTGCTTTCCTTCCACGCTGATTTATAATTGTTTCTACTATTTGAAACTTTCCAGTGGTGTGGTGACGCAAATCTTCGTTATTTAAATAATTTATTTAAATATGCCTACATGATATAGCAACTGGTATGTCAATATACTTGCCATGATTGTTGCGCATCGGTTACGTGATTATTTCAGTAGATACATATTTACCTACTTGCTGTGTGCAAATATTGATACAAGTCTGGGGATTATAATATTTCTAAATAAATATTTACTGATAGCGCGCCGGAGGAATGTTAGGAATCTAAATAGTAGATTTTTGTGAAATGTAAAAAGAATCTTACTGCTGAAGTAAGTAATGGATGATGGAAATTAAAAATACCAAGCAATAGTAAGGATTCTACTTTAAGGATTTCGAAGACAGAATGGAATCTAAAATTTCTTTAATTAATTCTCACGAGGATTGTAAAAGGGCATACTGTTTCAAAGCTTCTTCTTATTTTCGAATCGATGGTTACTTTCTTAGATTTTTTGTAGGTAGCGTTAATTGCAGCGTCTGTGGCATTAATTAAATCCCCCAAAGTAGAGATGTTTATGCACTTGGGGCACTCCAGCGTGTAGCTCATGTTCTGAAAAAGAGCACCGCATTCACATCGAGTATCCGACGGGTCTATGAATCCCCATTTCGCGCAGCCGGTTCAAGCAACTGTTTCAAATAAAAAGCAAAGAAAAACACTTTTGTTGAGTGATAAAAAATTACCAAGATACGATCAACAAAACAAGTATCAAGTTTAATTGTAGTTTTAATCAAGCCGATCTTTCTACCAGCAGATAACATTGACCTGAACCCCAAAAATGCCATGTCAATGATTTTATTGCAAAATATATCAAACTGAGTTTTTTAGTGTCCAAGTCAATATATTATCTGCTCCTAACACAAGTTATTCAACTATTGACAAATCAGCCCTAAAAACTAAAACAATAATTTGTTCCTTAAATCCTTACAAATGTTCCGTAGATTTAATTCACATCAATCCAGAAATTAATCAGAACCCCATAATACATCCTCATTCGCGAATCTCTGCTCGCAAACCACGCACATACACACACACGTGTCATAGCGCCGCCATCACGCTACCAATATCCCCTTTCCCCCGATTTCCCTGATAATTTCCGGTGCCAGTCGCGTACGTACTCGTACTGCAGATGTGTGCCGGATGTCATGAGCGGCACGTCTGCAGCCACTCCTCATGGAAGCCGTTTGGAGCAGCTTCTAAGGTCAAGGGTGAGGAAGGGATTTAGAGGTAAGTAAATTGCGAGGGGATGTTGCTTTTCCTTATTTATTGTGTGGTGTGTCTGAGCTTTCAAAAGTGGGAGAAAAGAGTATTATGAATTTTGTGGATTGGTAGTCGGTAAAGTCGTCATCGGTTGAGCTAAAAAAACTCTCTTGTTTTCGTTAAAAAAAATAGTTTAGTCTATTTCAATTATTGTTAAGTAAGCTTTATAAGGACATGGTAAAAAGTGGCCTATGAATCAACACATGCGAAACCTTTACTATTATTCCTAGTTATTTTTTTAAATTACATTTTACTGATTAGAATAGAACGGACACTTTTTAATTACGAAACCATTTTAAAAAGTAACTCACTTAGGTTTTATAACCCGGCGCCATTATTTTAAAATGAAACAAAGCACTCTCAGCGCTGTAAGATTTTTAGTTACCTACAAAAAGAGTAAAGCGATTAAAGCGCTGTATGACACGAACACTATTGACACTGACAGTCGATGAAATGACAGTTGACACTTTGATGTACCTAATGTATTTGGCACCTGATACCAGGGAAACGGCCGTCGACCTAACTTACCACGCTTTCGTATGTTAGAAGAACATAGTAACACTACTCTATACATTTTTTGGTGAGATAAAAAGTCTGGCAGCTCTGGGATCTTAGTCCATTTGGTATGTTTCTATTGTTTGGTATGTTTTATAACCTCAAAATCCGAAATCATTTTAGATATTTTACAATACTGGCAAGTGTCCGTGATTTTAATTTAGTTTTAGTCGAACATATGCATTATTTAAAACACAGATAGTAAATTCACGTCTGTGTTGGTTCTTAGGCGAACGATGTATGCGCGATGAGCAATGTCCTTTATAGACTTAATTCAAGTGACATTCTGCCAGCAGGAGCGTGGTGACGGCGATTTTCGAAACGTTAAAAATTAATAGGTTTGACAAAAAATGCTGCCCAAATGACATGTGAACTAAGGCTCGCACGTTCTTCTCCATAGAGATCTACGCTTTGGAACGTGCAAATAGCTTCAATTTTTTGGACCGACCGACCTTGACAATTCAAAAGTGCCTATAAATGGTTTAATTGAAATAAATGCTTGAATTTTGAATTTTTTGAAATTTTGCTCTAGACAAATTGCATTGGCGATTGTCGAAATGCCAAAATGTCTTGATCACTGACATTAATTCCGATAACGTTTGTCAATCCCATACAATTTCGATATTTTGACAATCGCCTTCGCCGCCGTCACTTGTTTAGAGCCTCTATTCCTTGTATTTTGTCATTTTGACAATCTCATTTGCTAATTGGGGCCATAGGGGTCTAAAAAGGCCACTTTAGCAGAATCATATTAGAACCATAATCAGTCATTATTTTATTTTCATCTGTATCGCTTACGCATTAGGTTTAAGGTTGATTGGGAGACAGTGACGGGTAGTGTGGTGTTCTTTCTGATTCTGCAAAAGTGGCCTTTTTAGATCTCATGTATACATAGAATTTTGCCTAAAGCCTTTATTTGGTCCGAAAGTGGTCACAACTTTTCACTGGTGATAAATTGAAAGTTACAATAATTATTAAATTTCAATTTACCCGAATATTATTCAGCCTTTAAAGATAGCTTTAAAATAACAATGGGATTTTTCTCACAGACTAACGTTATTAAGTTTCTGGAGACAGGAAGTTCTGAAATTGACTAAATTAATAAGGATTAAGTTCCGGCTGGAGGCGCCTGGCTGTGTTACTGCATTGCGACAATATTCCCAGATATTGGAACGACAATGACTCATCCAATTTATTATAAAGTTTTAATGAATTTATCGCTGAATTAGCAAATCTTATTCGAACAGAGTGTAGGGTAGTAGTTTCCCGGGTTGCGGAATTTGCTCGAAAGAGTCACCGCCGCCTTGGAACGCAAAGGGCATTAGGAGGAACACGGATGGGTTTTAGTCAGTAAGAGTCTGACACTCCCTTCTGCTTTGCCCAGAGCAGGGGGCATCATTTGATGATTTCCCTCCATCCATAAAAAGTTTAGTAGTGTGCCTCAGTAAAGGTTTAGTTATAAAAATCACTTTAAGACATAGCCAGATAGCAGTTTTACAAATAAGTATTTATTTATTTATTTTTATAACAATTGCTTTCTATACTTAACATTTTGGACCAAAGCGTATGGCAAGCCAACAACATAAAATTCATCTTTTAAAACCTTATACATATTTTGATCATCGATCTGTGAGTCACCCTAGATTGTGACAGTTGCTTCGCTCGCCGACGAGAAGGAAATTATCCTTAAGAGGTTACTCCCGTAATAAAAACTATCCTATGTTCAATCCAAGGCATCGTCTAATCGTTATCAAAATATGATAAAAATACAGAGTTACTTATGTATTTACAATAGTTAGTTCGGACTATAATCCCTATCTTATGGAGAAAGCAAATAATATTTTGTAACTGACAGCTAAATATCTATTTCTAACTTAGCTCTGAGTATAATTTAATCTCTCTTTATATAAATTAATACAAATAAGTCTACCTATACATCTTAATTACACTTCATAATTATTGTTTGACTGAAGTGTTTTAAGTGCAATTTCAGCACTTGTGAATAAATTGGCTACTTTAGAAGTGTTTGTATTGCGACGCCGAAGAAATATCAATTAAAACTTTCTACTTTAAGCGTGCTAATTAATATTCACTTTGAATTGGTAATTATAAGGTATCATTTATTAAAAGTTTTGCAAAATTGATTTTGCGGAGCTACTCAGAAGAAAATTAATGTAAAAAATGAGAAATCAAATCCAAACCCAGATTTCTTATATCGTATCTTATTTAATACACTACCTGAATAGCAAAAAAATAAATTAAAGGCCATTGGAAAAGTTTTGAGTTTGAATGTAGATGAGATTAGCCGAGGATCATAGAAACGATGATTGAACGGTGATACTCTTGAGCCTTAAAAGGGAGTCTTTTTCATCTTATCCAAGATTTTAAACTAAATATGGTTTTCCAGAATTCAGTCACATTAACAGTGTTAGCGTTTTCCTCTCGACGATCTTTCAGAGTGCAGCATACAATGTCTCTGCCGGAGTCGCGGGATTATTCGCAAGAGACACCGTGGCTCCGGAACACAAAGGGCAATGAAGGAACATGGATGGGTTTTAGTCAGTAGAAGTCTGACACTCCCTCCCGCTACACCCAGAGCGGGAGGAGTCATTGGATGAATTCCCATCCCTAAAAAAAAAGCATACAATGTCTCATGTATGAGACGGAAGAAAAAAGAAAAATAACTGACTGAGAGACTGCTGAGATGTCGACTAATATATATAAGTATGGGGTCACCCAAATAAATTGGGATATAGGCAAGGTTCAGTTATCAGTTTTATCCAATTCGGGGACAGATACAGTACAAAACGATATGGCTCCCCCATATCATGATGCCGTGCGTTTCCCTATACGTTGATAGAAACACATGGAGGCAAAGGTTTCCAGTACCGTACCATAACTCGTGTATCGCTGTACAATCGCGGCCAATCCACAGTGTTATCAAATATCATACATGCACCGATCTTATTGAATATATTAACGCTCCGCACGGAACTGTACCGTATCGCGGTAATCAGTGCTTTATTTTGAAACAATGTTGGACACGATATTAATTTAGTGTTTTAACTGTGGTTTAAGCTGTAGGCTTTTGGGAATTGCTGTTACATTAGATATTTCTGAAAATTTTCTGGTACCTACTAAATTGTCAAGCAAGTATATTATTATCAACAATTGATTGGAGTGAGTTTAAGAGACTGTTTTCAATATAGAAACATTTGAAAAATAAGCCATCTGAATTGACGACAGAAATCTTAACGATGAACTTAAAAACTCTATGGTAACATGAGCAACCTTGGTTTCCGAAGAACCTAAAACAATAAATGGAAAGTTACATAAAGATAGTGATGGAAAAAGTCCTGCCAAAAAACGAAGACACAAAACTAGTAACTCTGTCCATTTGTCTGTCTGTCTCTGTCTGTCCGTCTATCACAGCCAGTTTACTCCGGATCTACTAGACCGATTCTGTCGACGCTTAACGTAGATAAATAATTTTATGGTGCACTTTTGGGGGACAAATAAAAAAAAAAAATTATATTTACTGTATTTATTTAGTAGTAGCTGACCCACGCAACTTCGTTTGTGTCACATTTTACATTAATGCTCGCCTCCTTTTAGTCTTAGCGTGATGATATGTAGCCTATAGCCTTCCTCGATAAATGGGCTACCTAACACTGAATGAATTTTTCAAATCGGACCAGTAGTTCCTGAGATTACCCCCTACATACAAACTTACAAACAAATGTTACCTCTCTATAATATTAGTATAGATGTAGGTTTTAATCACATTTTTGTATTACTTTTAATAAATAGTTGACTAAAAATGACCATTCCCCCCTTATCTCCAAAACTACTGAGCTTAATATTTAAAAAAAAAAATGCAGATAATAGTTCTATACCTAAAGATTACAGGTAAACTTATAAGCCTTATTATGTTAAATAATAGCATTATCTATGTGAAAAAAAATGAAATTGGTTCAGAACCCTTTGCACGCGAGTCTGACTCTCACTTTGTCGGTTTTTTTTGGGTTCCGTCGCCAAATGGCAAAATCGGAACCCTTATAGATTCGTCATGTCTGTCTGTCTGTCCGTCCGTATGTCACAGACACTTTTCTCAGAAACTATAAGAGCTATGCTGTTGAAACTTGGTAAGTAGATGTATTCTGTGAACCACATTAAGATTTTCACACAAAAATAGAAAGAAAAAAACGATAAATGGGCTACCTAACACTGAAAGAATTTTTCAAATCGGACCAGTAGTTCCTGAGATTACCCCTACATACAAACTTACAAACAAATGTTACCTCTCTATAATATTAGTTTAAATGTAGGTTTTAATCACATTTTTGTATTACTTTTAATAAATAGTTGACTAAAAATGACCATTCCCCCCTTATCTCCAAAACTACTGAGCTTAATATTAAAAAAAAAAAATGCAGATAATAGTTCTATACCTAAAGATTACAGGTAAACTTATAAGCCTTATTATGTTAAATAATAGCATTATCTATGTGAAAAAAAATGAAATTGGTTCAGAACCCTTTGCACGCGAGTCTGACTCTCACTTTGTCGGTTTTTTTTTGGGTCCCGTCGCCAAATGGCAAAATCGGAACCCTTATAGATTCGTCATGTCTGTCTGTCTGTCCGTCCGTATGTCACAGACACTTTTCTCAGAAACTATAAGAGCTATGCTGTTGAAACTTGGTAAGTAGATGTATTCTGTGAACCACATTAAGATTTTCACACAAAAATAGAAAGAAAAAAACAATAAATTTTGGGGGTCCTCTAGAATTGAAACTCAAAAACATTTTTTTCATCAAACCCATACGCGTGGGGTATCTATGGATAGGTCTTCGAAAATTATATTGAGGTTTCTAATATCATTTTTTCTAAACTGAATATGTTGCGAGAGAGACACTTCCAAAGTGGTAGAATGTGTGTGTGTCCCTATAACTTATAAAATAACAGAATGATAAAACTAAAAAAAAATATATTTATGATGTATTTTACTATGTAAACTACCAGCGGAAATTGGTTTGAATGAGATCTAGTAAGCAGTTTTTTTTAATACGTCATAAATCGTATAATACGATAATGGCACGGAACCCTTCGTGCGCGAGTCCGACTTGCTCTCGGCCAGTTTTTTAATAATGTAACTTTCTCAAAATACTGATGAATAAAAGGTAGTAAAGAAACTTCTAGAAAACAAAAACACAATAAAACAGTTCGCCAATAATGTTGACGGGCGAAAACGTAACGAGCGGGATAAAAGGCGGTAATTACTGCAACTGCCGGAAGGGCCAACAACTCGCTGAGCAGAGCCCTCGATTAGTAGGTCCTCTCTAAAGCAGTATAGGTACACGCTCCACTACAAGCCATACTTTAGTTAGCAGAACTTTACAACATGCTCTACAAAATGAACGTAAAAAAAACACGTGTCCGGACATACCGCGTGTATCTGACAAACGATTTCCATGAGTCCGGGGCATGATTCTGGACACCCTAGACTTAGAATTTTTCGTCGGCTTTTTTCTCATTTTTCCTTTTTTCTTTTCAAGGTTTTTTTTACTTTAGACTGCTCATAATCGTTATTCTGACCTAACACAATGTAACAAATAACCCCCTTAGTACCACAAATACATATTAGCTCCGCTGAGATGATACCTATTTGTTGTACTCTTGAAAAAAATGAAAAAATGAGAAAAGAACCGACGAAAAATTCCAACACTGGGGTGTCCAGAATCATGCCCTGGACCCATGGAAATCGTTTGTGCGTCGATGTCAGATACACGCGGTATCTACAATAGCACATAACTCGGCAAAATGCACTGAACAGCCAATTTTTTTCACAATGTCATGATTGGTCCCTTATGAGAAATTGATCAGAAAGATGAAACAACACCCTTTCAATGCATGAAACTTTATTTTTTGCAATTTAATAGTTTGGCACAGTTTTTATGGTACAAAGTTAAATAAAATACACATTTTCTTGTCCGAAAATCATAGCTGCACCGGCCTCAGCCGACACAGTTTAGTCGGAAGATTAATAAAAGCCGGAAATGTTAAAACAAACAACAAAAAAATACCGCAAACTTTTTCTGACCTTCTGAATACAATTTAAGCTTTAAGCAACAAGTTGTTACCCCAAGTTCTGCAAGTTTTACAGTGTCCTATTTCTCTCTGATACCGACAGGTTTTGTTGACGACAAGCAAATGACAAGTTATGGCGGTTTTCTCACACATTTCGTACCGAAAAATTTCGATTTTAACATCCGATCGACGCGCTCACGATAAATGTCGTGTATTTTGAGGGGCAATTTGCATATTTTTAAGAAACGTTGGCATCCACAACGTGGCACTGCCTCTAATATCCGCACATTGTTTTGCTGACGTAATATTGCGACTAGCTTTAAGCTTTTTTTTATAATACGAAAACTGGCTTTTTACTGAACATTTACTATAATGATATAAAGAGATGATTTTTGCTCTTTATATGAGCAAAATTTGAAGGGCTCTGTGTTTAGTGGTTTTCAAAACATAGTAAATTCATGTCAACATTTATCCATCAATCTCACTGCTATAAATAGTTCTTCATCGCTTGCACTACTCCGCAGCACCAACAACTCGGTATCAAAACAATAGGTCAGTAATGTCGTCGGGACTGCGGACTGGAATCCTTCGCGGTTACGACCCCGGCCGGGTGGACACAGAAGCCTATAAACGTTATACAGGCCATTGGAACTCTCATAGCACAGTTTGCTGTGAACAAATATTCCGTATTACCCACAAATTGAGTGAGAAAATGCGAAACAGCATAAAAATAAAGTGCTAGATATTCAAGTCTATAAAGATCAGAAGACCGTAAAGCTCACAACGAAGGCGTAAAATAAAAATAGTCCCAGCCAAGCTCTGTTGACAACCCGATGCACTTAAATAAAAATAACTACGTAACGTTAATGGAAAGGAACGGAGAAGTCTATTTTCATCCTGGTATCCTAATAAGATTCTGCAGTTTCATAATAGAAATGACAAAGCTGCAAGGTTTTGTGAATTGATACAATTGAACAAGAACTGAACGTGTAATTCTCAAAAATGCTGCGAATGTAAAGAGAAAATGTACCGAAAGAATATTGGCGCCGATACATTTTATTTTTAATTATATTACCAACAGAACGAACCGCGCTACCAAAATAAATCGTGTGGGGATTATTTTCCAAATTACATTACACATACGGGAATTAATTCCATCGAATTGGGCGCACAAAAAGTGAGATTAAAGGAATTCTAATAGAAATCGGGTTAATGGAAAAAAGTGGGAATAATTGAAGTAAACACAAACGGAGGCAAGAGGGATTGCGACACTTAATCCTTTTACATCTTCTGAATAAGATTTCCCCTTATAAACGTCTTTAGGGAATAAAACAGCTTTGCTTTTGATTGAATTTTAGAGAAGGGAGTTGTTTTCGAGGCAGTGTATTAACCTTGTAGTATGAATTAGACAAACTGCCAACAGAGTTCCATGGTTTGACTAAAATCTAATTTAAATAAGTGTTTTTGAACACACTAGTAGTCGTCCATTCATATTTCACAGAAAATTTGTTTGCTACAAAGTATAAAAACGTACAAGGACCTAAAAGTACCATAACATGTCATATTTGGGAGAAATGCAAGCAGAAGCCCAAATTTGTGTATCATCGGATAGTTTGCAACTATCCGATGATACACAAAATTGGGCTCTTTAATATTGTAAAACATTTTGAAACGTAAACTCTAAATAATGAACTGCATATAAACGCTCACGGGACCATTTTCTTCAGACATTTGAAAGTGAAGACCGATGGAGTTCTTTTTTTTACTTGAGATGGGTTTGCTCTTGACTCTAGTCTAGGTCAGAGATGACAGAGACAAAGTCTACGATGGAGTGAGCTTACCCAGAAGTAACCTGTTCACTTCAACTTTAAAAAGATTAGGGTTGTAAGCGTTCGGAAACACAGACGCAGGCAGAAAGTTCCACTCCTCAGCTGTGCGCATTATGACGCTAGGAAACATTTAGTGCGAGTTGGTGGAAAAATATTGATACTTTTAGTAACGAATACGCATAAGAATACCTATGAATTTGGACAATCTATACTAATATTATAAAGCAGAAGAGTTTGTTTGTTTGTTTGTTTGTTTGGTTGAACGCGCTAATCTCAGGAACCACTGGTCCGATTTGAAAAATTCTCTCCCCATTTATTGAGGAAGGCTATAGGCTATATATCATCACGCTAAGACCAATAGGAGTGGAGCAGTAATGAAAAATGTTACGCAGACGACGTTGCACGGGTCAGCTATAATAAATAAGCTTGAAAATTCATACTCCAAGCCATAATAGTCTAGGAGTGACTTTGTGCGGAGCTAAGGGAGCAAGTTGTATCTGTTCGTCGGCGTCAAATGATCGCCTGTGACGTCACTGCTCGTGTATTTTGGAGACACTCTCCGACTATATTAGATTTGTGAATGTTGTGATGTTTGTTATGATTTTCTCTTTTTCTTTATTGGGTAAGGAGACGACGTGTATGAGGGGAGTTGTAGTGATGTTGCGTCTCTCAGATGTGTGAAAATCTCTTTTGATATCTTATTTTATAAAATCCATTGATCGTTTTCTAGCTTTTCCTTTACACTTAACAGTAGTATTAATACTCCATCTGTAAGTATTTATAAGCCTTTATTCTCACGGTATTTGATACAAACTCGTATGTTCTAAATTAATGAACCGATTTCAATTAAACACATAGTTATTATGATACATCTACCTTGGTATAAAATTTATTAAAAGTTTTCTCTCCAAACATTTTTTAGGGTTCAAAAAACGAAACCCTTATAGTAATCTTATAACGTAATCACTCGGGTGTCTGTCTGTCTGTCTGTCCGTCTGTCACAAACAGTTTTCTCCGGATTTAATGGAACGATTCTGCTGACATTTGATACACATAATATTATGGACTTTGACCCAAACACACGGAGACCGAATTTGGTACACTATGACCCTAACACGGACGCGTTACGTAGGTAAATAAATAAATTGCGAGTATGGGGGCAATTTTGGGGGTCAAAGCAGAAAATTAAAAAAAAATCTTCAAACTGTATCGTGTGACATTCTAAATGAAAGGGTGAGGGTTTTTATCACATTTTTTTTCATAATTTGGTTATAAAAGATTTTCAAGTTATTCAAAACTTAAGACCGAAAACGACCATTAGAGATAAGGGGCCTGCAGTGCTATTCTGTAACAACATTTTCGTGTCTCGACAGCGGAATCCGAGGTGAGTTTCAAATTCGTATAAATATAAGACCTTATGATGTGTGAAATAAAGTTCACTTTGTTATCTTAGTCACTCAGGTGAAGTCGATATCGAAATGGTTATTTACAGAATAGACTAGCTGATCTCCGAAACTATTAAGCCTAAAATTTAAAAAATATACAGATATTATCTGTTTACCAAAAAACTTATATGAAGTCTTTGATGTTAAAATAACCTGCAAAAAAATATTTCGTTCGGAATTTTGCATGCGAGTCCGACTCGCACTTGGCCAGTTTTATCAAAATCGGCTAATTCGATTTTTTTTTAAATACCGTTGGAAGTTAAGATTCTTAAATGTTGAAACATAACTCTTAAAACACATGTTACCACACCGACTTCCTATCGCTTGTAACGGAAGCCAGAAACCTCGCACTTTCACCACAAAGGGAGCAATCTAAATCACTCCACCTGAAGTTCAGGAACTCATATAAAAACCGGTTTTACTGTCGGACGTGATAAACCGTTAATTGCGTCTATTGTTGGAGCGGCTCGTAAAAATTTGTGGGGCCCTTTGTACACAGACTCCGCTCAGAACCGTTTGATGCGGAACCCTGTTGATACAAGTGTCGGGTTCTGTATGAGTTCCTGTTTGGGTTAAGGATTGTTTTATTGAGAGCAGATGTATTGGGTGTAATGTTGATAGGGTTTGTTTGTTTTTATAGTCTCAATTTTCAGTTACCTACTTTTTTCACAATTCGTCTGAAAAGCTCTTAATTTTAAATTGAATGGTTAGTCTTTTATGTCTGGGTAGTTTTGTGATTAAAAACTCTTTTGTACCAAGTTAATTACAAAAACAAAGTTTTATAAATTCTAAAGATAACTTAGTAGAATAGTATTACTTTTTTTTAGTAAAAATACGAGTATTTCATTCGGAAAAAAATAAAAAGCATGGTATTAAAACGAAAATAAAATGATTTTATTATTTGTTTTTTTTTTCAAACTCAAGCCTAGCATAATAATGATGTCCCTTTAGACTTTATGAATTTTGAGAGGTGTCACTGGTATTCCTTGTACAGGCTCCAGTCTCCACATCATCATTGTTATAATACTGAATTGCAACAATGTACTGTATTTTATAATAATTATAATTTTTATTGCATTATGAGAAGTAGAAAAGTGTTGCTATTTCCCGTGACTTCGTAGGTATGTGAATATCCCTTATTTTCCCATCCCCATAGGATTTTTTGGCAAATCCTGCTCCCTTACATTCCCTAAGGAACCTACATGCCAAATTTCAGCTTTCCACAACCAGAAGTTTCAGCTGTGTGTTGTCTGTCCACTCAGTGACGGAAGAATTTTATACATTAGGCTTTATTTATTACTTTCCATCATTTCTCAAGGTCACTACTATCCAAATAGGGCAATCTCAACACTCATACAATCAAACTCGCTCCACGCCGCCACACCGACGCAGTCACTCGCCCCTCACGTCCGCTCAATCGCGACCCTCCTCACCAGACAACTCGACATTGAATTATTTAGACAGATACCTTCACAAAGACCCTCAAATATACATACAAAAGGTCAGGGCAACAAAGACGCGATTGTGCTCGCCGATAACGTCACGACACGGCCCAACAATGGCCGTCAGAGAGTCCTCGATAAGAGCCCAGATTCTGCCGAAATGAATTGAACGCAGTCCGGGAAATGCCCCGGTGAAGTGGATTGTGATAATTAACACCTACTTTTTATTTGGGATACTAAAAGCTGTGTTTTTTATCTTTATTGTGGGTCTTTGGGTTTATTGTAATGCGGCTGAGAAGGCCAATAGCTGTCCACGTTGTCTCGCCGCTGTTAGATGTTGTAAAAGGGAAGCCAGTGCTGATTAGATAGGCGGCAACATTCACTAATTAAACGATAATAGCTAAAGTTTGCCTTCCAGGTAAATGACATAAATACTCCCTTGATATTTGATTGTTGTATAACGTTTCGGAGAATTACTAAATCGGTATGTAACATAGAAAAGTACCATAATTTCAGACGATAAATTTTAATATCAATAGGGAATTATGCTCGTGATTTTTTTATTTGCAAAATGAAATACTTATAAGCTCTAGTCAAAAATCATTAAATTATTTTTTAAATATTTTCATCAGCGATGAAGTTATAAAGCTTCAAAGATTACAATTAGAACGAGAAGTCCGATATGGAATTTGACGTCAAAGTTCATGACGTATATTATACAGCTGCCGTAGAAACCAGTGTTTTCGCGAGAGGGACAAATATGCTTGATTAAAATATTTATATTTCGTTTGTTTTTCTAGTTATTTTTGATTTTATTTTAACTGTTAGTATTATATTTTTGTATATTTTTAGATGAACTGTATAGATAATAAAAAAAATCACGCATTTTCCTATTCTAAACATAGGCTTCCAGCAACAGTCCACAGGCTGTGTATAGGATTTCCTTTCATAGTAACTAGTTTTCCAATCAATATAACTTGCCAAACGTAATAAAACGTTTCATTTTTGTTATAAAAAGAAACAAAGGGAACTAATTTAATGGGCCCCTTATAAATAACTTTTCCGTGTTCATAGTTCATCATAATTACTTCGGAGCTGAGACCGCACGAAATGTCACGAAGCCAAAATTAAGCTTATGAATTGATTTGAAGATTGTTTTAATTGAATACGGCATTCGTGTTTTACGAAAATATTGCTGGCTCGTTTAAACAAAAAGTTAGATTAATAGTACATTACTGCAGCGGCCAGTAAAAGAGGCATTGATGGACGAACGTGTAAATGTGGGCCGAGGAGTAGCAGAGGCACACATACGTAAGTCCATCAATGCCTAGTGGTGGCCAAGGCTTGTGTTGTACTTTTCTCAAATAATGCGCGGAAATTCAAATACAATTACTTTTCAAAATCAATGACGAACAACCAACAACAATAATTAATTCCCGCGTGAAATTGTTCATTTTTTATTTCAATAAACAGTTTTCTATTAGCAAGACAAGTTCGAAATTTAATTAAAACTTTTGATAAGTTACCTCCTTGGCTGCCATGTTTTGGAATAAAAGATCGTTCCCTTTTTAAATTACACGACAGATATGAGTTTACTATGTAATTGATTTGGTCGCAAAACACGACGGATATGGATTTTTATACTACTTTTGCCGGCCGCTGCTCGGCCAGCACAGCAATTTTGATTTATTTCGAAGAAGGTTGTCAAAATAATGCTCTTTCCAAGCATGTTTGAGAAAATTATTATTATTCTTATTTTTCCTCTTTGTGGATAAAACAAGCGTGCTAATTCTTTTCAAAGCTTTTATAAAATTTATAGATTTTTTTTATAATATTACGTGTTCCACTTACCTCAACGAATTACAGGCAAAATTCATTTGTGGTGCGTGCAAGTAGAAAATTTAATGACATATGTAAGCAGCATGATTTTGATACATTCGTGACGAGTGTGTCCTCGGCCAGAAAGTTTTTTTAATTAAGATTTTGTGTGCTCTGGTTTTTACTCGAAATGTGAATTTAGCTTAAGTTTGAATTGTTAACCAATTTTTTGTTTTCCTTATTTTGGAGACTGTTTTGTTGCTCACACCCTCTTTCTACTCTGCTTTTTAGAAGTGATGATTTTTAATTGGCTTCCAGTCTCACATGCCATTATATATTCTGTTTGTATTAGCTGTAAGTCATCCATAGTGATAAATAAATAAATAAATATGTACCTCTAATTTATAACACACTAATTTTAGAACTAAAATCATTTATAGGCACTTTTAAACCGGAAAGAGTGGGACTGTTTGACAAATTGGGTAAGGATTGCTAAGTAAAATACTTTTAGATAATTACCTACTTACTAATTATTCAGTTAAAATATAAGTATGAAGTCACTAGTTTCTCTGGAGCCGTAACAATAGGCTAGATTCCATCATCCACAAATTGCAAAACTATTTAGCCCGTCAGTTAGAGCATTGAAAAATAATGGACATGTATATTTTGTTTTTGTAAAACAATGAATATTGACAAAGATAAAACGCATCAAAACTCGGGGGTGGGGGCTCGTGACGCCACGACTCACTAATTTAAAAAAAATATGCGAAGGTGTGACGTATTGAGAATTTTAAAAGCGTAACTTGTCAATTTTGGTTCCCGAACAAAAGAAAAAACACGGGTCAAATATTTTTTGATAATCTAAATGACGCACTAATTAGATTTTTTCAAGACACAAGCCTATTGTACTCGTCGACCGGTCATTGGTGGTTCGTCGAAGTAAGTGCCCTAGCGCTGCGTAGCCCACTGTAAAACGTAGTACGTACCCATGGGGATAAAACTGTATATAGACAATATGGTATTCATTTAAATCAAAACATTTATTTTTATTTATTCTAACCAACTTGCATTAACAGTATAACACCACACAAACAAAGTCTTTTACTACCCTTAACTTTTTCGTTCCTAAAGTCGTACTAAATATATTTGACCTAAAGGTAAATAAAATGATCCAAAGTCTACCCCTAGTGTCGTAATTATCTCTAAATAATAATTTAACGCTACGCCCCAGCATTAGAAACGAACTCTACCCCTTAAATACTCAGAGTTAATAACGTGGTGATAAAGAAACCACGGTAAGTGTATTTCGCAGGAGCTACTTGACGGATTTACTCGATAAGCAGCCTTATCACCCCCTATCACCCCCTATCACACCCGGGGGAGCTGCCCGGAGAAGTTCACTCAAACTGTCTCTTATCAAACTGCTCACTTGTAACTATGTTTGTTAGTTTTATTGAGTAAATGTTGCTTTAGCAAGTATGTCATGTTGGTTGACTGTACCTATACCGCGTGTATCTGACATCGACGCACAAACGATTTCCATGGGTCCAGGGAATGCTTCTGGACACCCCAGAGTTGGAATTTTTCGTCGGCTTTTTACTCATTTTTTTATTTTTTTCAAGAGTTTTTTTGACTTTAGACTGCTCATAATCGTTATTCTGACCTAGCCCAATGAGATTTTTAATAGAAACATTATTAATTAACTAGTTTCACTAAAAAGAGCAATCTAAATAAAACCATAAATAGGTTTCAGCTCAGCTGAGCTGATACCTATTTATGGTAATCTTGAAAAAAATGAAAACATGAGAAAAATGCCGACGAAAAAGTCCAACTCTGGGGTGTCCAGAATCGTGCCCTGGACCCATGGAAATCGTTTGTGCGTCGATGACAGATACACGCGGTATAATTATACACAACAAAGCTATTTGTTAGGCTGCTAAATTACTTTTAAAAAATGCGAGTGTAGTGAGTAGACAATAATATACACCATACGTAAGCATGGCATAAGTTTAAAAAGTTATTATGCACACATTATAAATGAATACGTTTCTGCTGTGTTAGTATTAGGTCTCCCGGGCCTTTTTTTTGTAGTGTGGCACTAGTTAAAAATGACTTGAATAACATTTGTTAAATTAACAGTATGCGAAAGTAACCAAATTTTTCACGATGACGTTTTGCGAAAGTGACGTTCTGCGTCAAGAACCAGTGCAGTGTAAGAGTGAATATTCTTGCCAGTGTACCAAATAGCTTTGTTGTTTGTACATACCTTATTTACTACCTGCTTTTGTATGCGGCTTTGATAGAATGGTAGTAAAAAAATGTACAGCTGTAGAGTCTTTAACCGAGAATTAAGACCAGCAGTGCGGTTCTATAAACATGTCGAAGTGAACACTTAGGCGAAGTGAACAACAAGTGAGCTGTCAAACCACACAAACAAGATGGCATGACAGCTCACTTGTCTTGACTCCACAAGGTGATCGTGGTGAGATGATGACAGAATCGACCGGCTGTTCAGGCCAATTACATTCAAACCGTTCAATGATTGACTAACAAACATCGAAACGTTTACCTTCTAATATTAGTAGTATGAGAAAGAAATTCACGTTATGCCGTTGGTCCCGGCTATCATTTTGTAGATCTTTGACAAGCGGAAGCCAGAAAAACTAACACTAGTCCTGCCATGGGGTATCGTATTACCCAGTTACTGGAATGGGGATGACAAGCAGTCGCTCCATGCAAAATAAAATGGTATTCAGCTGGATCCAGTAATTCTGGAAGCCACCCCCCAGGGGAAAAGGCAGGTAAAGTAGTAAGTGTTGAAATTCGAACATAACATAATTATTTTGTAACTGATTATATAATTGAGTACGCCCCCACTTCCTACTATTTTACAAATAAGTACACTTAACATTTAAAAATAAATAAAATGCAGCAAACCACATTGTTTAACATTTATTTTTAATATGAATGTACGCGTTTCACGTCACGTAATCACGTAACATCACGTCATGGTAAGCTATACATTTACATTTTCATAATGTAACGAATCAATTCAATACAATTGAAACTAACAATGTATGAATGACTGGGTCAAATGCACAGTGAAAGGTGGGCATCAATAAAGTGCCAAGATCAATGGCAACTCGTACATTTGAGGGGAATCAATGGGATCGACGCTGACCTACGGCTACTCTAAATGTATTCTTTTTCTAAATTGAATATCCGTGTTTCTCCGGAATTTCACCATTTTTCTTCCTGTTACAGGAAAATAAATGTGTGTAAATGAATAACAGTCATTTGTGTGTTTTGTGAATAGTTTACAAACTGACTCCATTTAGAAATGCAATGAAACGTTTTTGTGATCTACTTAGTAGTTTCAAGGAGTCGCAATACTCGCCCACTAATGCAATAGCAAAAATGGTAGAACTTTAATATCTCATGTATGTAATGTAAATAATATCCTCGAGAGAAACAAGGTCGATTTTTTTTTCGCGGTGGGTTTGCTCTTGTCCCTAGTCGAGACTCTGGTGGCATTCTTGCTCTCTGTAATTTATTTCTATTAAACTAACTCTATCTCCGTGAAACAAGTACTCATTTTGATTTGACGATTCCCGTAACGCCGACATAGCTAAGTAACCAACCAACGTTCTAGGTAAGAGATGACAGACACAAAATCTAGGATGGAGCGATCTTACCTGGAATGAGCTTGTTCACTCTAACTTTGAAATGATTAGAGTTGTAAGCGTTCGGAAACACAGACGAAGGCAAAGAGTTCCACTCCTTTGCTGTGCCCATTATTTAAGACGTTTAGGAACGCTTAGTGCAAATTGGTGGAATGGCAACAAGGTAGAGATGGTAAGACTAAGACTGGATGTCAACTCCATGCCTTGGAGCCCGAACCGATCAGTCACAGGAATAAATGCCTTGACTGGACTCCTTTTTGCGGTTAAAAGACACGCTTATATTTTGGGGGCGTTAAAAGTAACCAGATTATCATCACCCCACTCTGGAAGACGAGGCTTAAGTTGAAATTGGTCCGCTCTACCATGACCTCTCTCAAGGAACGAACTTCACCCCCGCTAGTTATTGCACCGTACAAATGTCTCTCTGACATTGTACTGTCATCTGCGTACCCAACATGATTAGGCTGAAGTATGTTATTGATGTGCAGCAGGAAAAGAATTTCAGAAAGAACAAACCCTTGAGAAACTGCGGCATCAATAGCCATGAGGTCATGGAGGAGCAACCGTCAACGACTACTCAGATCGACCGTACACTGAGGAAGTCTGATATCTAGCTACAAAAATCAGCTGGGATGTCATAACCAAGAAGCTTGCTGAGTAGACTTGCATGCCAGACCCTGTCAAAGGCTTTCGAGACATCGAGTGACATGGCAATAATTTTACATCAGTAGTGAAAATCAACATAACAAACAAGCTCGAAAACCTTTCAAAACTTTGAGATAAAGTTCAATTCATGAGCATGCAATTATTCAAAAACTTACTTCCCATTAGACACATCAAACATTCACACTGAATAGTTCTTCTACAAAGGCCTACTTTCATACTTCGCAAGCATTAGCAGTGCAATAATGATAGCCATGCAGACTCCGCCCACATGAATAATGCCCCGTAGAGCCTCACAGCGCCTAGAGCCTTCCTACTCCTATTTGCACTGTCTCCCCCAGTCTAGACGAGGCTCTTCACTTTAAAGAGCCTGATATTAATTTCTCGCTGAGCTGCAAAAGGGAAATTATTTTCCGGTCTTATGAAAGTTAAGAGTTTATAGTAAAATGTTAGCGGGTTGTGTTTTTGAGACGTGTTACAGCTTTTATAAAGAAGAAAATTTGTTGGGTATAATGTAGTTAAGATATTAATCTCTTAACTATGTAGAAATAGCCGGTGTGTGAGGTTGAAAATGCACACATTTTAGTATCATAAAGCTACTTTAAAAACTTTTAACTCTTCCATTTTTTTATTTTTATGTCCATAAAGTGGTTTGTTTTAAAATAATACACATTTTTTGTTAGTAGTGTTACAAACTATTGAAACACAATATGCAATTAATTATTTCACCACCTTTAATCACAAAAATTGCCCAATATTTGTAAAGTCACATGCTTAGATAACTTGCAATATCATTTCATTTTATAAATAGTTATCAATATCAGAGTAACGCAAATATTTATCGTGGGAAATAAACAAAAGAAAAATTGTCAAGATATTGTGATAAAGCAAGTAATATCCTTTCAGAATTTGTACAAACATTACGTAATATTAAACTAATCCCTATGCATAGTAAATATTTGATGAGAGTGGAAAGGCATTTGTGTATCTCGGCCAAACGTTTGAAATAATGACTGATAATGGTGGGGAAGGACGTATTTGATGCTCAGATAAAATGACTATTTGTTTTGTTTTATCAATCTGTTTTATATAAAGCTCTGAAAAACTAATTCTGTTCCACAGAAAACTAATTAGATTTTGTTTAGATTTCAATTGAATTTCATGCCAGGGCTTTACTGAATTTACTGAAAGTTAATCTCGGAGTGTTTGCCAGTGCTTATACCGTTACTCGGGAAGGATTTTGAAATATGAAACTTATGGTATAGGAGTATGAGTAATGTATAATAATTTCAAACTAATGTAATTATGACTATTCCCAACAACCTCGTCGGATCATTAAAATATCATTAATGATTTCTTGGGATACTTTTCCAGCGATGTACATGAAGCTAAAATAAATAAATATCACACGAAAAGATAGATAATTTATCTTTGACGACTACAAACAATCAAATCAAATAGTTTATTGCAATCCATAATGTACACATGCAGGTGGTAAAATGAATAAAATAGAAACAATTATGGACCTGTCGGGCACAGCAAAACTTTAAAATAATTGGGAGAGAGGAAGAGCGCTATAACTTTTCTTGTAAAATAAATGTTTTTTATTTCCTTTTCAACTTGTTTCCAATGTTCTTTACATGTGATGATTATTTTTCACGCCAAATCCTTTTCCCATATCACTATTGTTGATATAAGTTTTCGAAGTCGTGCACTTAGCGGTCGTGATCGACCTCATAACATCCACTCGTACATTTTTTAACAACTCTCGATCCCCATCTCTGTGCCAAGATTGGATCGAAACTCAAATAATAAAACTTTTTATTGGTGCCTGAGTAGTTGAACCTTTAGAGGTCCAACAAAGGTCCAGGTCTGGCTAAGGTCTGAATACTTGAAATCTTTCTTTGTGAAAACTTTCATAACATTAAGTCGGCTCTTTGAGATGCCTTTTTGATTTAGATTGGATGGTTTTTGATCTATGAATTTGTTATGGTTTAGTATCCAACAGCGGGTAGGGTTGATAGTCACTATCTTTTGTTGGCGAAGTATTAAATGGAAAAATATACCTTCTCGTACTAGCCACATTTATTAGGAACATTTTGTGAAAACCTTTTTTCGCTGACTGTACAGTTGTGTACCTAAAATTATAAACTACAGATGGAAACATTGATAATATAATAATATCACCAATATCTTCCTAATCCAAATACGCTTTGAGACTGAAATTTCCTAAAAATAAACCTCTCCGAAATCCCTGAAATCCTGGAAGCAGCTTCAAAATAAAGCAACGATCGGCTGTCCAAACACGGCTCACATAAGGATAGTTCGGAATTCAAACAGGTCGGGTGTGTGCCGAAGTTAGCCGAAGCTGAGAGTAAACCGCGTGAAGCACCTTGCGCTAAACGAGAATTCGGGAACTCGAAAAACTCAATTTGTGTTGCAGGTGTAGTGAGCGGAGATAGTATTTGAGTTTCAATGTTTGTTTTTAGATTTAATTCGTGGATATGCCAGTAATAGGATATTGTTTTGGATTTTATTTGGTTGGTCTGTTACTTTAAAAATCAATCAAGATGACAAATAGAAAGCACAACAAAGTGCTGGGACTGGTAACGTCAAGTAACTTTCAACGCTTTGCACCAATCTTCTTAATTTTTTTGTTTACTTGACAAATAAAGAAAACTTACGTATCCAATATTATTGATAACCTAAGGGACGGACTAAACCAATTTTTTTCTGGGAAGTACCTAGAATTTTTGAAAAGGAATGAATGATTCTTGAATTTCTGGTAATGGATTCTTGAATTTCAAGAATCCATTATCAGAGGGCCAATTTTTCAACAGTTTTGAAGTTATTCAAGAATTAAGACCAAAATGATCATGCCCCCTCATCTCAGAAACTACTGAGCGAAAAATGTTGGAAAAAAAATACAGATAAAAGCTCTATGCGAGTACCTAAAATTACAGGAAAACCTATAAAGTCTGTAGTGATCAAGTAACATGTTGTTAAAAAAAAAATAGGACCCACTGCACGCGAGTCCAACTCGCACTTGGCCGGTTTTTCATACATGTCTGACAAATTGCGACTGAGATGCGAATGCGAACGTTGCTTGCAAATTGCGACTGAGATGCGAATGCGAACGTTGCTTGCAAATTATTAAAATTGGACGAAATTAATACGAAATTTGCATTATTTGAGCTCGCTGTATTGTTAAGAGTGTGTATTCCGTCCACTAGCGCCGCCAATCGTTTTTTATTAATTGTGGTAAATTTAAGACACGTAGATAAAAAACCGCTCTGTAGTGCACTGAAGAAATGTATTTATTATGTTTTGAGAGTTATGTTTTGTACTTTAGAACATAAATAGTTGCCAAAGTCGATATTTTTGCTAAAAGTGGCCACTTTTAGCAATAATTGCCGTTTTGGCTATTTAGCCATGAGTTATGTATTACACGCTCTTAATGGTTGTGAAAACTGACGGGAGATCTCGTACTGTAGGTACCAGAGAAGTTCGTTGTAAATGGTGAAACCGAAATAAAACATAATTATGATATGATAATTCACAAAATAATTGTAATGAATACTCTACCTGAAACACTTATAAAAGAGTATGTTGGGTTGCAAACTTACTTACTTTAACTTAAGGACACACTTTAATACTTCCTCTCTACAAACGTTGAGGTGCAATTCGGTATGTCTTAACACCTCAATATTTGGTCCACATTACCTACTCCAAGAATCCTTTATACTAGTAGTATATATTTAAGATCTTTATCTAGAATCTACTGAACTAAATATTAGATCAGTGGTCGAGCGGTTTAGGCACTAGCCACGGTTGTGGGTTAAATTCCCACGGGAAGCACACATTGTAGTTGTTTCCAGTTTGGCTAGGACATTGCAGGCTTGAATCACCTGATTGTCTGATAAAAAGTCCGTGCTTCGGAAGATACGTATAAGCCGGTGGTCCCTGCCGCCAAGTGGCGGTCGTCAAACCATGTCAGAGGCCTTTGAGGCGGTTTAGAAAATCTGACACTAGAGTGGGGTAGTAAGACCAAATATAGTACTTACACGATAAGAAGAAGAAGATCATTAGCTTCCAAAGCTTTTAAAGCAATTAAGGCTACTTCTTAGTCTGAGTTAATCTGCCTTAGTTTTCTCTCATCTATACCGCGTGTATCTGACATCGACGCACAAACGATTTCTATGGGTCCAGGGCATGATTCTGGACACCCTAGACTTTTTTTGATTTTTCGTCGGCTTTTTTCTTATTTTTTATTTTTTTTCAAGGGTTTTTTTACTTTAGACTGCTCATAATCGTTATTCTGACCTAACCCAATGAGATTTTTAATAAAAAAATAAGTAATTAACTACTTTCACTAGAAAGAGCAATCTGAATAAAACCACAAATAGATATCAACTGAGCTGATACCTACCTATTTGTGGTACTCTTGAAACAAATGAAAAAATGAGAAAAGAACCGACGAAAAATTCCAACACTGGGGTGTCCAGAATCATGCCCTGGACCCATGGAAATCGTATGTGCGTCGATGTCAGATACACGCGGTATTGGGGGTGGCATCTATTGTTACCAGATGTAGATAAAATTTGAGTATTTTTCATAAAGCGACTGCCGATCTGACCTCCACAACACAGTAACAGGGTAACAGAATATCCCTTGGCAAGACTCACACTGGGTTTCTGACTACACATAACGACTGTCAAAGATTTTCAAATGACAGCCGAACTAACAGCTTATCGTGCTTTCCGAGGCATGAACCTCGGCAAGCGTTGCTTAACTTTGACCTTCTCCACGATTGGCTATTATGATTAGCCTTTTAGATTCTTATTCTGAGTTATCTTTAAGTACGCTCGTAGCACTTCAGGTAGTAAGCCTCTAAGGCCGTAACGTTACTCAGCTAAATGCCTGCACTAAACCGCTTAGTAAGCCATTTTGATTGTTCAAGAAAAATAGAGTTTTGTATAGATCAGATGAATCTCCTGGGAAATAATAATCGTTAAGCTGGGTTGAAAAGTTATTACAATCGTTGGTAGGAGAGATGGTAAGATTACTTACCAGATGTGGGTCGGTACTAACTGAAGATGATGAGAAAAAAACTTTTTACAAAAAAAATACAACCGACTTCCAAAAAAAAAACACTACAAAGTAAAAAATAACTTTAATTTCGGAAGTCGGTGTTTTTGTTAGTTTCTTCGTATTTTGACACCGACTTCCGAAATTAAAGTTATTTTTTACTTTGTAGTGTTTTTTTTTTGGAAGTCGGTTGTATTTTTTTTGTAAAAAGTTTTTTATTTTTCACTTTTTAGTGGTGCCCTACACCTAACAACACCACTCCAAAATCGCAGAAAAGCAAAATACGCAATTTCGATCATCAAAGAATCATCTAAATAGTCAAATTCCAGCTATTTCGATTTAAAATCCAAAGTTCGTAACCGATTTTGATATGATTTAAATGGGACCAATCTGCAAGTATATCCTTTCAGATAAAACAAAAATTTTTCAAATCGGTTCATAATTGTCGGAGATATGAGGTAACAAACATAAAAAAAAAAAAAAAAAAAAAAAAAAAAAAAAAAAACATACAACCGAATTGATAACCTCCTCCTTTTTGGGAAGTCGGTTAAAAATGATCCAACGTCTCATTTTTATTCTATTATTATAAATGCGAAAGTGGGTTTTGTTTCTTACACTTTCACGCTAAATCGCTGAACCGATTCTGCCAATAACATGTGCATACTTTTTATAATATTATCGTTGATTCTTCCAACTAGAGCTCCATGACATTTTAGTCCATTCGCCACTTCGAGCACTTCACTATGCCCAGTTTAAGCGGATATAATACATACCAACATAATTCAATATTCCATTATTATATAGATTCGTAATTTTAGCCCACAAAAGAACGCGTCCAAAAATAGCTGATGCTTAATAATATTGTGAGAAAATATAATCAATCAAATAAATTGCTTGGGCCGTCACCCTGCTAATGGGTTCCATTAAAAATCTTTGGATTATCAGCGCGACACCTGGTAGTAATGAGGGTAATGACACCCAGGGTTTAGGGTAAATAAGTTAGTAAACTGGTGCTTGGGTAAAGCTATCCCCTTTGAGCTATACTTCACAAATTAGCAGCCGATCCTTACCGTCATAGCTGTTGTCAGTGATGTTGAAGACCGTACTGTGTCCGTACACAGTACGGTCTTTAACATCACTGACAAAAACGATATCGGATCGGAAGTAAGAAGTAAAATATTTATAGCACAATGCAATGTCTTGTAGTTTTTTTCGAGTCGATATTTAAATCTTTAGACGGTTTGGGCCCAGTAATTGGCGTACACCTACAAAGTATTGTGAGAAATATTTTTTGCCATGTCATATTAGCTGGTGATTGCAGTGCCTAACTAACGGAAGTTTCTATCTATTCGTCACCCATCGTTGACATCATCTCTTACTCGAGCAAGCAGAGAAATTACCCTATTTATATTAAGGACTTGAAGAACACTTTCTTGCAAACAGTTTAGTAGCATACCGATATTAGTATTCTGTAAAGGCGTGTGGATACTTTATCCGGCAGAGCGCCAATTCTTCACGTAAGCGTTGCTTTTATTACTCATATTTATGGTTGTCGTAAAACAAATAAGATATATTTCAGACTACGCTTCGGAACATAAATGGGTATTTATAAAACACTTCTAGGCTTCTCGAACCGCCACCCGTGGGAGTTCTGTGAGGAATTGTTAATCAGAACGGATTGAAATGGGATGCCTGGTTGAAATGGGAAATGATCCTTGTGATTTCCGGGACTGTATTGACTTTCACTGGAGAATCTTTACTAAGGCCTTTTTTCTGTATTTTCGCCAAACATGTCGAAGTGAACACTTAGCCGAAGTGAACGACATGTCAGCTGTCAATTCAAACAAACAAGATGGAATGACAGCTCACTTGTTGTTCACTCCCCCTAAGTGTAAACGGTAAGATTTCGACAGAATATACCGGCTGGTCCGCATGCGGGCTGCCCGCATTCTTTCATTTCATACATGTTTTTCCTATAGGTAATGCGGGCAGCACGCGCGCAGAATGCAGATTGATGCGGGCGGCGTTCTTCTGTCTTCAGTGTTGTTTTTACTGTGACACGGGTCGCACACATGGCTATAGACTATGACTATGCGTGCGACCCGTGTCACGTGATTGGTGACTGGCGACAGGCACATTACTGCAGCGGCAAACAAAATATTTGTCCTGCGAGTGGCCAGGAGCGTGCGAGCGTGACCAGATCCACGCGTTGGTGAAAAAACGCATGACAAGAAAAGGGCCCTAACTGATCCTTATCAAATATTATTCCTTTCGATGGGGAATAACATACCAGATCTGATACTGGCTGGATTTCATTCAAACGAAAGCATTAAGAAACTCCTCAAAAACGCGTCGTCCAAATAACCGCTCACAAACCAGAAAAACATTGCCATATTCAAATCAACACCAATTTTACATTCCGCCAACCTAATCCTATTTCAATACCAATCAAAACAAAATAAACACAACGAAAATAACCACATCACATCCGAAAATCCATTTTGATCCAGAAAACAGGGTACAAATACATTGGGTAGTAGATACCCAGTGGCAGGCTACTCATACTAATACCAATCCACACGATCCGGCGGGATTACAATTTTGTCCTCGTTCCTTCATGATAAAAATAAATAAGACCAGTGTATGGAGCGAGCGAGAATTTCATAATAGGGTTATCATTCCATTTTTATTGTATCCGTAATGGAATGGCGTAATCTTAATTGAAATCTGACGAAAGAAATTATGGGATGTTGACGCGGTGATGGCCAGAGTGGCCAGTTTGTGATGTGTGAGGTGCTTATGAGAACTTTATTGAGCTGTCTTGGGTGTAAGTATGATTGTGACATGTTAGGACTTGTGAATTGTCTGATGGTTATTTGAGAGAACCGAAACAATGTATCTATTAAACGTTTTTGTTTGGGTTTTAATATTGTATTTATAACATACTTAAAATTGCATTTATTTATCTATCTATAATATAAAAATAAATCGCTGATTGTGTTGCTAAGCGCAAATCTCGAGATCAGCTAAACCGATTTCGAAAATCCTTTTTTGTAGAGTTTGTTATTATCAGGAGAATGTTTTTATGTAAAAAAAGAATGTTGCCAGTTGTCGGGAGCGAAGCCGCGGGGGACAGCTAGTAGCAGAACCGAAACTATGAAAATATCACTCTTAGCGATAAGGCCGCCTATTGTGTCACCCTATGTAATGTTTTCTTCGTCTATTTTTTCTGTAACTTATATGGTGTTCATAATAAAGAGTATTCTATTCTATTCTATAAAAACTATTACTGAAATAATCTGCAAAGATAACTTAGTGGGCTTTTGAGATGCTAGTATTTACGTCAAAATTATTCCAAGGGTATTACACCCTGGATAAAATTAAAGAAGGTATGTATAATCTATCTCCATTCGAGAAACTGACATACAGTGTTGCTTTTGCATTTTAGTATGGATAAGATACTTTCTTACTCTGTAAAAATATACTGTTTGTCATAGAATCCCGTAAAACAAGTCTTTTGATTCCATTCAGGCATACCAGGCAGTTTATAAATCACAGGCCGAGCTTAACAACTCGATATGAACACCCAAACCTTTCACAGCTCCCTTTTACCGTACCGCACACACCACACATCATCAGTGAACTGTAAATGGTCTATTATTGAACACAATAAGCCGTTTACGCAGTCGACTCGAAGCGTTGTCACAGCCACGGCAATAGACATTAATTGAGGAAAATTGCCGGTTATCTGTCGCGGTGGCAACCTGTCGCTATGTCGCTCTGGAGGCCTAATTACGGCATTAGTTCATGTGTTATTGTCACACTTGGCTTCAAAGTATTGCCGCATCAATTTCCTTCAGAGCGCCGTGCCAGAATAAGGCGCCCCTTCCGCTTGATGGTTTGAGATAATGTCTTATTGTTAGCGGTGAGCACTGTAGTCTATGCATCCGCCAATTACGCCAAATAAAATGTATGAACTATATATTATAATTAAAAACCTACTTGTGTTGGAATGAGATCATCGTAATTTCATCCAAAAGTTCACCCTTATACATAGCTGAGCTTTTAGCTGCTTTCGTATATCTATACTAATATTATAAAGATGTAAAATTTGTTTGTAAGTTTGTATGTAGGGGGTAATCTCAGGAAGTACTGGTCTGATTTGAAAAATTCTTTTAGTATTAGATAGCCCATGTATAGAGGAAGGATATAGGCCACATATCATCACGCTAAGACTAAAAGGAGCCAGCTAGTCAGCTAGTAAAGAATAAGAATAACGTCTACAGCTGGACGCGCCCTTGCGCCACTTCTTCCCAGCTAAAACACTAGGACGTGGTGACGGGCGGGCGTTTAGGGGGACTGTCATTTTGTAGAACTTGGACGTCCAAAAACTGCTGGCGTCCAGCCTAATTTTAAAACATAACTTCTGATTCATGCCGACGCTTTCTAAGCCCCCTCGGTGAATTTTTATAGCTCTCGACTGCGTTTGTAAGAATAATTTTACTCAAATTTGATACTCAATGTAATACAGCGATCTTAAACTTTGTAACCCGCTACCACCATGTCCGTATTCAAATCACGAACAAGTAATCAATGGCAAGCATGCGACGGTTTAGATCCGGGCGATTAGACGCGGAACCGGATGACCGACACCGGACACGGCGCGGCATATTTTAGTGAAACCGGAATCGCCCTGCACAATTGAGTACCCTTGCAGTTTTGATTGCACGAAATATAAATGAGCTATAAACGAAATGGGGGTTAAACACGGAATACTGAATTAATTGACTGCCATTATTTATACGATGTAGAATAATAACAGGCTTTGTTTAATTGTAGAAGCAAAACTTGCCAATACCAACTAAATTTGCTTTCGCAAATTGAGTTTGTTTTCATGCCTATTTTTGCGCTACAAAAAGGTATTATTAAGCTGGAATAAGGGTTAACCTCCTTTTCATCCTCGATCGAAATAATACTTTTTCCTCATAATATTTAGAAGAGAGCAGTACACGGACGGTTTTCAAGGGTTAAACACTCATTCCCTTAATGAAGTGTTGACCTTTTCACCTGGTTACTCTCTTAGCTCATTATTTTGGGGACGCGAGGATAAATAAAGAAAAATTCTTTAAAGAGTTCCTCTTAGATAACAAATGGGTTCGGAATTCGTTTTGTTTAGGAATGTTTTTTGTTATTTAACGAAGGGACTGCCAGGGGAAAATACTTTTGTACGTTATTTTCCAAATTTCTAATGGCCAAAACATTTTTCCTGTGCTTTATTCAAAGTATTCTTACTTTTTTTGCAGTACTGATTACATCTGGGTCTGCCCACAGTCAAACCGGATTTAGCTGTATACCAAAACTTTATGTGGAGCGGCTGCCAACCAGAACTCAAAAAAAAAACTGATAGGTAATACAGTATATCTTATCAGGTCTGGAGTCAGATTTTCTGTCTTCTAATTTATATTTTGTTGCAATATGACACACACGTTTTGAAAACATCGACATAACGGTGTGTATTCCGTCCACTAGCGCCGCCAATCGTTTTTTATTAATTGTGGTAAATTTAAGACACGTAGATAAAAAACCGCTCTGTAGTGTTCTGAAGAAATGTATCTAGTATTTTTTGAGAGCTACTTTTAATACATAACACATGGTTTATTTATTTATTTATTTATTTAACACTTTAAGCACAAATGTACAGAGGCGGACTTAATGCCATGGTTAAATAGCCAAAACGGCATTTTTTTTTTTTTTTTTTTTTATGCAAAACGGGGAAACTCTTGGCCCAAATCTCACCTGATGGAAAGTGATGATTAGGCCGAAGATGGAAGCGAGTTTCACCCGGAATCCTCTTACACAGAGGAACTGGCTATCATACTAAAAGTTATTGCTAAAAGTGGCCACTTTTAGCAAAAATATCGACTTTGGCAACTATTTATGTTCTAAAGTACAAAACATAGCTCTCAAAAAATAATAAATACATTCCTTTAAAACACTACAGAGCGTTTTATTATCTACGTGTCTTAAATTGACCACGATTAATAAAAAACAATTGGCGGCGCTAGTGGACGGAATGCGCCCTCTTAATTTGCTTTGAAGAAAATATTGCTGATTTATCTCTATTAACCTTTTTCTTCTGAGAGAAAAAGAATATTCTTACTTATCATTTTCCACAAAACAAAACTGCCAGACAACAAGCAAACGAATCCTTTCAACCAAGTCCTGTAATGTAACAAGCAGTTCTTTACACACACGTGAAGAAAAGTTGGGGTTCCTTGCGACTCCGCCATAATACGCAGATTAAGTCTGCTGACGGGACACGGCGCGGGTTTCATTAGGACGGGGGTTCCGCAGGATTACCGAACAGTTGCATTGTTCGCCGCACAAAGACGCCTCCAAGTTGTGCCACAGTAAATAGTTGAGCAGTGAATCAAATTGGGGCAGTTCGAATGAGTCGTATTTTTATAGGGTTTTTGCTACTAATTAGTTAGTTTAGTAAGATTGAGTAAATATTTTATCAGTGAGATAAGTAAAAGGAGTTTTCATAATAACTTAACCTCATATAACTTAAACTTGATAAATGTCTTGCAAGTTTTAGGGTACAAAAGCGGACTTAATGGCTAAGGTGTAAATTATTAATACCTTATTTGTTTATTTACCTTAGCCATTAAGCCCGCTTATTTATTTTCTACCAGTCAAACAATATTTAGAGTTGGTCTCTTTTCATAATATTGCAAATTAGCTATTTCATGATAGTATTCCAATTATTATCGAAGTTCCATTTGTAAAACATAATATATATCCAACAGCGTGATGTCGTATCAACATGCAGTTTCCTGCTAGCAATGTAATTATTTAACAATTGCACTAACTATTTTAAATTACATTTGATTAAATAATTACTTAAAAAACTAGCTCTACTAACTTAGTAGGTAAGTATTTAGTGTGTTATTCTCATAAGCTAGGGTTCGCAGTAATTAACAACAGGAATTTTGAACCAGTCCTTGGATTTGCTACCTGTTTGGGGATCGGGAACAAATCTCAACTATTCTGTCTTCTATCTATATCTATCTTCTATCTATACTCTATATACTTATAATAAATCTGTAGAGAGGTCAATTCTGTACATGAAATGTATTTCCAAAATAACTATCAGGGGGTGATTAGGGATCGATACTGATGCCAAAAATGCAATCAGTACAATTTTTGTCTGTCTGTCTGTCGGTCTGTCTGTCTGTCTGTCTGTCTGTCTGTATAACCGTTATAGAAACAAAAACTACTCGACGGATTTTAATGAAACTTGGTACAATTATTATTCATACTCCTGAGCAGGTTATAGTATACTTTTCATCACGCTACAATCAATAGGAGCAGAGCAGTGAAGGGAAATGTTGGGAAAACGGGAGAAGTTACTCCATTTTTTAAGCTTCCGTCGCGTGTGCAACCTTAATGGTGAAAGCTACACAGAAATCATGTATGACGGAATTGTTCTGCTTAAAATTATATAAAAAATATCCAACGACAGCATTTGTCTATCTTTTATGATTGACGAACAATAACACGTGTAACTCTTAGCAGTTCGAAGCTTTCTGATTGTATTTGTCTACTCTTACGTTTATAAAACTCTCAGTCGTCCCTAATTAACATTAATAAAAGTTAACATTATTAACTATTCCATAACAAAAGAATCATAGAAATCGGTATAGAAACACCAAAGATATACATGAAAAACGCTAATAATAAGCCATCGCGCGTGAATACCTACTGAATCATGCTATAAGGATTATTTTTGTGGTAGCTTCGGAAAACGGCTTACGACAGTTTGCAATATCCTTTAATATTTCGCTTTACACCAAACGAGTAATATTATAAATGTGAAAGTTTGGTTGTTTGTTACTCAATCACGCCAGAACGGTTTAACGGATCTTAATGAAATTTAGAACAAAGATAGATTATAGTCTGGATTAGCACATAAGCTACTTTTCATCCCGGGAATATGTTCCCTAGGGATCACGCGGGCGAAGCCGCTGGCAGAAGCTAGTACTTATAATAAATCTGTAGAGAGGTCAATTCTGTACATGAAATATATTTCCAAAATAACTATCAGGGGGTGATCAGGGATCGATACTGATGCCAAAAATGCAATCAGTACAATTTTTGTCTGTCTGTCTGTCGGTCTGTCTGTCTGTCTGTCTGTCTGTCTGTATAACCGTTATAGAAACAAAAACTACTCGACGGATTTTAATGAAACTTGGTACAATTATTATTCATACTCCTGAGCAGGTTATAGTATACTTTTCATCACGCTGCAATCAATAGGAGCAGAGCAGTGAAGGGAAATCTTGGGAAAACGGGCGAAGTTACTCCATTTTTTAAGCTTCCGTCGCGTGTGCAACCTTAATGGTGAAAGCTACACAGAAATCATGTATGACGGAAATGTTCTCCTTAAAATTATATAAAAAATATCCAACGACAGCATATGTCTATCTTTTATGATTGACGAACAATAACACGTGTAATTCCCGATAGCTTAGCAGTTCGAAGCTTTCTGATTGTATTTGTCTACTCTTACGTTTATAAAACTCTTAGTCGTCCCTAATTAACAAGTTAACATTATTAACTATTCCATAAAAAAAGAATCATAGAAATCGGTATAGAAACACCAAAGTTATACATGAAATACGCTAATAATAAGTCATCGCGAGTGAATACTGAATCATGCTATAAGGATTATTTTTGTCATAAGGTCGCGAACGCACAGGCAGGTGGCTAGCTTGGCGCCTAGAGGCTAGCGAGTAGCTTCGGAAAACGGCTTACGACAGTTTGCAATATCCTTTAATAATTATAATGTCGAGGGGAAGATGGGTATAATTTCGCTTTACACCAAACGAGTAATATTATAAATGTGAAAGTTTGGTTGTTTGTTACTCAATCACGCCAGAACGGCTTAACTGATCTAAATGAAATTTAGAACAAAGATAGATTATAGTCTGGAATAGCACATAAGCTACTTTTCATCCCGGGAATATGTTCCCTAGGGATCACGCGGGCGAAGCCGCTGGCAGAAGCTAGTTTTGAAATAATTATATACAATATCTATTTTGTACTCTTAAGATATATTAAAAAAAAACTTGTATTCTGTGTTATATACACAGAATAGAAGTTTTTTTTATTATGAATAACAAATTAGATAGACAGATGATAAAAAGCAATTAAGGTTTATTATAATAAGCCTTATGGAAATAAGGATATTTACGTACAAAAAATAGTAATAATAGAGAATGATGTAATAGCAAGAACTCTTTTCAATGCCGCTTGTTACAACACGATTTGAATAGAATTCGCTAACAACGGTACTTCAAACACATTCTGAGATCTTCCATGACATACAATCATGTTACCTCGGCAACGAGTCACATTATAGGATCTTAAAAAAATGTTGAGTATCGCGATAAGGAGCTTGAAGGTTCTGTAGAAAATATGTCAAGCGTAGTTGTAATTTTCCACCGCTGTGAAACAGCTATTTACGTGGATTGACAAAAAGAAAAGTTGAAACGAATGTTATGTTGAGTTTAAATTATTTGTGTTGGTAGAAGATTTTGTTATTGTAGCAAAAATTTGTTCACTGAAAGAAAGCAACAGTATCCCATTTTATCTCATGAAAAAGAAAGAAGCAGCGTGAGAAGGCCTCCCACAATGTGGACCGATGAACTTTTTTTTTATACAAAACGGGGAAACTCTTGGCCCAAATCTCGCCGGATGAAAACTGATGATTAGGCCGAAGAAGGAAGCGAGTTTCACCCGGAATCCTCTTACACAGAGGCACTGGCTATCATACCTCTAACTGCCGGAACACAACAATGCTGTTTTAACATTGTTGTTAACCCGTTGCGTATTGCTGTTAGCCGACGCTCAGAACCCGTGGAAATGGCAATATAATAGAAAAGACGCGGGAAAATGCTTATTTACCAAAACCAATTAACTCAAAAACTCGTTTTGTCTGGACAAGCTAGCTGCCGTCCGTTTACTAAAAGGCCGTTAAGTGACATTTTGGCAAATTTGAGTTATACCTATGTACTACGTAAAAGAGCAACTTTTTTTCTATCAATCAGTCCGGGTCTTATTTTTCTATCTTCATTTACGCTTAAGATCTGGAGGCTACACCCGGCTAACTACATCATTTTTGAGATCGTTCAACACTAAAAAACGGTTTTGTCACTTTATAACACTATATTACGGCTACACGCTTGTAACCGTATATTTAAAATTTATTTTAATCCACCATGCAATCTTAGAAAACGGTTACATGAAACTACAACAGTTTAAAACCGTTACATCACTTTATACGCATTTTAATGATTTATGGTAATACAAGGCGCATTGGATTAACGACATCTAAAAGACAGTCTTCTTCAATTACCACTCTACAAAACCGTTATTCACACTTAACTGGCTATTCGTTGGTAAGTCAGCGTGATTTTGGAGCATATACAAATCTAAAAGACAGTGACCGTTATTTAGTTGTGATTGTTTCAAATAAAAGGTCAAGGAAAACAATACAAAAAACGGTTAAGTGACATTCCTACGCTAAAAGACGTCTATGTTCCTACCTTCCTGGTATGCCTGCCCCCGCATCTCGTGACTCCAGTTGTCCGTTACTCCTAGTTACTTTACTCTTTGGTTACTCCGCGGCAAAGACGTGTCTGTGAGCGATTGTGTGCTTTCCCGCCAAAAATGGCCACGAACGGGAGGTAAAAGTTCTGTTACATTATTTTTAAGATTTATTAATTGCTATGTCATTTATTCACGTCGTAATATAAATCGCATGTACCTGTTTCCATTCTTCTTAAGACTAATAAATTGCATTATCATTTATTCAGATCGAAATAAATAAATCACGCAGTAACGTGTACCTACATGGTGTATTGAATGAACCTACTGATTGACGATTGTTTTTTGCATTTTGCTTGTCTGCATTTATACAGGTTGAGCTTTTATTGGATCCATACGACAGCTATGCTAATAGTTCGAGATATTGCTCTTCAAAATAAATATCGAGTTTCTGAAACACAATAAAACTACATTAATTAAGGATTTCTTTAATGTTTTATTTTGGTTTAGAATTTGGAGAAAACGTGTCTATATAACTTTTTGTTTGTAATTAAAAATTAGGTATGATTTTCGTAAATAAAAATTAGATTTTTCGGTTTCTGGGTCGAAAACGTTTTCAAAAACCGTAAATGCAGTTTTAATTCGTTTCTAAACCTAGACGGATTTGTAAGAGCCAATTTTAATCTCATCTTCATATCTATAAGGGTCAGCATAGTATGTACCTAATATAATAATATATACTAGATAGCTGCCTTAAAGATTCTTAAAAAAAAACTAACCCTGCATAGGTACTCCATAATGCTTACGTACTTATAAATGTTTTTGGCCAGGCTTTTACTTTTTTGCTTAAAACTTACATTTTTGCTTATTCTCGTTACGATTTCATTTCTAGATTTAAGAACTCAAGAGTCAAAGCGATGTTGGAGATATGCAATTATAGATGCCAACCAAACATATAAAGAAAACCAGCCACCACGTCATCAACATCGTCAGTCTTCCACCGAGCTTTGCAAGAAAACTACGTCAGGCAGCAACAATAATATCCCAAAACATATTGAAAAAATGGTCAACTCATTTTATGCAGCTGATTATTCAATGACGTCAATTTATTTTTCAAAAATTGAAGTATCTACAAGGCAAGAAAAGACGCAGTTATCAATGCGTTAAAAGATATTAGTTAGCGTACTGCATAAAAATCCAATTCTAACAAAAAAGTATATAGGTAGTATGTGTAAGTACAAAAATAGTTTACGTCCCGAACGTTTTTTGTTTTTTTTTTTTGTAATACATTTTAATTGGTTTGCAAGACTAGGGGCTCTGTACCTATAGCGGTGCTTGTGACAGATTATAAAAGTGTATCTATTGTAATATTATATTATTATAATGATAAATACTGTTTAAATGATAGCTGCATTGGTGCGTCACTATTGTAACGTCTCCAACCTACGGCATATAATATTAATAACATTAAAATTTTTAATGATCCTTGTGCTCTTGATTATCTAAAACAATATTTTAAAGTGTTGGGCAGTTCTCATAATCTTAACCTCCGAACGTCCAAAAACTTAATTCTTCATATTCCTCCTCACCACACTGGGTTTTTGTCTAACTCCTACGTTATTTCCACCACTAAACTCTGGAATCTGCTGCCCCTTGACATCAAGAAATCTGAGTCAAAATTTTCTTATCTTTTAAGCTTAGACTCCGAAAACACTACTTAAAAGCCTGTCTTTCGTAGTTTGGTCTCGTCATAATTATTGAAGTTCTCTCAATCAGAAAAATATTATAAAATATCATATTTCTTAGTTTATTAATTGAGCATTTATATTTTATTAGTATATATTATGCTATTAAATGATTTGTGGAATGTATTGATTTGAAAAGATTCAATTTATAAGTTTTTATTTTTTATAATTGGTTTTGTACACCTACCACAATGTAGTCTTTATAACCCAAAGGTTGACTGGTAAGGAATGCATTGTTGTTAAGTCCGCCCATGTAACACTTCGTGCATGAAGTTTAAATAAATAAATATAAATTACACACTTATGAAACAGGTGCCACCATGCAACGTCAACGGGGTTGACGTCTTTTATTGATATATTCTCATATAAGTTATTGTTTTAGAGTTGATTTCTGATTTTATGTACCACAAAGGTTTGTGAGCACTTTTTTATAATAATTATTTTACTTCTTACTTGATCACAAAAACATAAACGAAAAAAACACTCTTAACACGCACACACATATAAGTTAAAATCTAACACATAGTTGTCCATTTGACTTTAGAGCAACATGGGTTAGCCAGTAATTCCTAAACTAAAAGACAGTTAGTGTGCACAGATTATTCAGAAACTGTATTATAGACCATAAATCTGTATTATATCAGTACCTCTTAACAATAAAATAGACAGTTAAAATCTAATAACGCTTTTTCACAAGTGCAGTTCGTTGAGTTTCAAATAATTTACAATGCAAAAAGAAGGTTTAGTGGTTTAACTGTTATTTAGCTTTGGAATTGCATTTTAACTGTGACTCAAAGTAAATCTATAGTGATTACAATTCTATTACAACTCTATAACACGGCTGCATGTCAGCCAGCCGTTTTTTAGGATAGTATGAGGTTCCTTAGTGGAATAGAAAAACATGACAAAAACACAAAAACATAATTTAAAACAATAATATTTCACTTGGCAATCAATAAAACCCATTGAAAGAAAGCTTAACAGCTATCAAAGATTTTAGTCTATTAAACATAGCTGTATGTTTAAACAATTTCTAGGGACTTTATTTCCCACATTTTGGACCATAGCTCAAAATCAGGTTTATTCATTTAACGGCCTTTAAGTAAGCGGACGGCAGCTAGTCAAACAGGTCTTATAAACCTACCACCCATTTTTCAAAAACAACACGCAGTATACCTACTGAGTGGCTCTCACTGTGGTATGCGCTTACATCCAGTTGCAATTACATCTTGTCTCAGTTGAATGCCCTTCTGAATCAGCTCTAGTTAAAACTTTAATTTTATGACCGGATCGTTAAGAAGCTTCGATGGCGCGGTGTTGCGAACTCCGCCACTAATTGAAATTACTTTGTTCGAGTTACGTTCGATGTAGGTGGAAATGTACTGGAATGGCTCGAGGTGTTCTAGTTTGTGTTTTCAAGTGTGTCAACCTGATTGTAGAAATATTATGTCTGTGGAGGTAAACGGTTAAGTTAAACTCATAGTACGTAGTACAAGGTCTAAAAAGCTAAACTAGCATATTTTGGGCGGATGAAGTTGCTGTTATAATTAAAAAACTTTAACCGTTGTCCATTTGATTTTTTTTCCAATACCGGTGGGGAAATTGATTCTTCCTTTTGTTTGTTGTTTGTTCATGTTTGCGTGTGTATTACCAGTATGCAGATTTCTGCGACAAAAAAACTGAGTTCGGGCAGCCCTTATTGGCTACAAACATTTGACTCGTGTTAAATTTTAAATTTGCATGTCTACATTATAGAACGAGTTTATTTATAGAAATTTTCCTGTTTGATAACGAATATAATAGAGTGAAGCTTGAGATATTTCAGGTACTAAATAAATAAATAATACCTGAAATATCTCAAGCTTCACTCAACTATTTTACTTTTCACGAACGTTTCTCTACTAGCAAGCAACAAAAAAAAAATGGTTGCCATCAAGACTGCCGTCATAGTCCTGCTGGTCGGGTTTGCTATGGTGATGGTGACCGTAGAAGCCGCACGCGTCGCACCCTGCGACCAGTTTTGCTTCCGTGTCGACGCGGAAAAGGACGCGTGCTGCAGGTCTCTTGGTTATGACGGCTACAGCAGCTGCAGCTTCGGACAGATGAAGTGTTACTATCGGAGTGCGATGGAGAGTCAGACACTTACTGACTAAAATCCAAAGTCCCTTCAAAATGCCATTTGCGTTCCCATACATTGTTTTTGATTTATCTGATTACAGCCGGAGGTTAGTTCATTTTTGTTTTTTGATTTATTTTACTCTTCACAATGATTGAAGAATTGTTTTGCCGATGTAATGTTTATTGATTTTACTCTGACGGCCCCAGTTGATTTTTTAATTTCTATCGGTAAATTCATGAATGCCTGGAGGCTCATTTAGTAGTTACTTATTTTATGTTTGAGTGTACGTTTTCTTTTTATGGCATAATAAAGTGTATTAGATAACAAGCGGTAAATAATATTGAATGGTTTGATTTCTATTTGGGATTCATATTTTTTTGCAGACTTTTGTACAATTCAAGTTCTTAAAACGTTACAGACAGATGTGATACTGGGGAGTTTGTAGCGCCATTTTCCCAGCTAAAACACTAGGAAGTGGTGACGGGAGGCCATTTTTGGGGGACTGTCTTTATGCATGATTTTCAAAAAGTGCTGTCTCTCAGTCTAATTTGAATAAATAACTTATAACTTAAATAACTTAAGACCAAAAGACACAAACGGTTTATCCACTTCTAAAATCAACAGTTAAAAATATCTAACTGAAATATAATTTATATCAGTTTAGTTTGTATTAGCTTTATTATTCAAGATAATTAAAATATCATAGCCTCAAGAAGAGCTTTATTCTGAATTAATTTTCTCATTGTAAGAAAATTCTAGATTGAAAAAGAATCCACTTGGATTCTAACTGAATTAGGTAACAACAGTCTAAAAATAATCCTTGGTCATCTTACTATTATTATCGCTCTAAATGCGAAAGTTTGATTGGACAGTATGTATAATCTCCGCCGGCGCGATTCTTTTAGGGAACTGTTTAAGATGTTTAACATCATGACGGTACCTTGTCAATACACTTACGAAAACAATCATGTATGTCAGAATGAATTTAAATCTTTTTAGTAAAAGAGGCGAGACACATAATTATGGTACTAGAAATAGGGACCAGTTAGTTCAACCAGGCTTCAGACTGGCTAAAGTAGCCTCATCTTTCATGGAGTACTGTTTAAAATGTTATAATAAGATACCTCCCCATATATTAGAACTAAATGAGACGAAATTTAAGTCCAGTATTAAACACAAACTATGCATATATTGAAGATAAAAATGCTTGGCTGAATGCTGGTCCTACTCCACACCCACTAGGGAGCACAAATTAATCTGTAAATATTTTAGAGACATTGTTGGACCGGCTGAAGATTGTAAGAAAAATTTGCATTGTTTAGAATCAATTTACTTAGCATTGTATCATTTCAGCCATTAACAGCACATGTGTGAGTACTGTGTACCTTTAACTTAAACTTTAACTATCAGTTTTAGGTACGTTTTTGACTTGAATGTACCCTGGCGGCTCAGCTGCCATGGTTGATTTTAATTATTTCTTTGAATTGATCCTCTTTTATTCCGAACGCTTTTATCCTGCTCATCTTTTACGTCGTTCTCACATGTATGTATAATTTTAACCCGATGTAAATAAATCTTTGTAAATATTTATTATTTTTAAAAGAGTGTCCGTGGAGTTTTTTGCACGTTCTTCTCCATAGAGATCTACGAGATTCAACTTTTTGGACCGACCGACCTTGACAATTCAAAAGTGCCTGTAAATTGAAATACATAAATGATTGAATTCTGAATTTTGAATTTTGAGTTTTGACAGATGTTTGTTACTCAATCTCGCCGAAACTGCAGAACGGATAAGATGAGATTTGTCATTGAGATAGATTATTGTCTGGAATAGCACACAGGTGACACAGGCCACTGGGATACAAGTGGCCTGTGTCACCTTTTTTAAATATTAAAATAATTATTGTTTGCATCACCAAGGATAATAATAATTTCTCTCCACTATTAGGTTAAACACACACAAGAAATTGTGGCAACTCACCAAATTTATTTAAGTAGGTATTCGTAATAGTAATTGTTGGTGAGCAAAATAAATTAATAAATCCCAGCAGTATGTTCCTTTGGGATGATTTCTGACATTAGCTTAGCCGCTTGTAGTAGATAGTTTTAAATGTACTGGCATTTAACCTCATTCTTATGACTCAAGTGTTCTATTCTGTGGCATTTTCCCGATAGACGGAGTAATGAGCGCGTATTATTCTCGTCCATTGTGTCCGAGCGGCAATTAGGACATTATCGACTCGCTCCGCTGCCTATTATGGAAATCGACGACTTTTTATTCTCTGCTAATATTTTAAAATTTTACGTGGAACGATGGGAGATTGGATTTGGTTTTTATTTCAACGCTATTCTATCCCACACATTTTGTTACTAGGAAAATAAGTTAGGTCTGGAATCAACGGGATCTTGCCTTCTCTATGACTTTGACTCATGACAGTTCAAAAATCAAAATCAAAAATCATTTATTTGCATAAATAAGGTACAGAAGGTTGGTAAAATGTACAAAATCGTTCTCTTATTCTGCCTTTAATTTCGGCGCGCAAATATACAGAATTAAGTTATAATTTTATTTCAATTAATTATAATCGTGCAGTCATTACAAATTATGAATCCCATTGAAATTGTATCAATAAAATAATTTTAAATTGTATTTTTAAGTTATTTAATGCCAATATAATAATAAAACAAAAATAATAATAATAAAAAATAAATAAAAAAAAAGTACCAATCATAAATGTCAACAATAATCATAAATGTCAATAACAATCCTAAATGTCAGTAGTGGGAGAGATTCGCCACACGTAATAATAAATAATAATTTTAATAATAGTTCTTCGTCATAAACGATTTATCAGTCCACTAAGCCACCCAAACTCATAGCGTTTCATTTTTTGTTTCCATATTCTGCAATAGTACTGCTCCAACCAGGGATTGTCCTTGGGAATACTTTCAGTGCACACAGGGATAATCGCCGGTTGGTGCCCCATTACATTTGGAATTTCTAACGGGGCCTCTGCGAGTTGGTTTCGGCCCCTCGTACGCCTACCAAAGGACCGGGTCTCCAGGGACCCGAGAAAGTAAAAAAAAAAGTAAAAATTAACAATAATTTAAAATGACAATTTAGTAAAAGTTACAATTTATAATCTAGAATCTCATGTACACTATTAAAAGCATTTTTCAATTAAAACTCTCATCAAATTGTTTTTAAATCTGGAAAATGGTAGCGTTTTTATGGAATTTGGTATTTTGTTATACAATTTTATGCACATGATATATCTAGCTGTTATTAGCTGTCATTGTGAGGTTCGACCTCGGTTTAAATAACATATTGGTATATGCAGATCGTGGGGCATAATAGCTTGTCGCTTGCTGAAAAAGTCTCTTATGTTTGAAAACAAATAAGCAGGATTCTAATGTATAAATACATGGAAGAGTTAATATTTTGTATTTCCTAAAGAACGGACGACATGACTTTATTTGCATCAACCCAAATATAGCTAGACACTTTTTTTGCATTACGAATGCTAGGTCAATCTCCACACAACGACCCCACAGAACAATACCATACCTTAGGGTGGATGTTACACAGCCGTGGAAGGCCGTTATTGCGGCATTTCTAGATACCTCGCAGCTAATGCGTCTCAAAGGGTAAATAAAATTATTTATTTTAGAACAAATGTCATTTATGTGATTTTTACATGAACAAAATTTATTCCAAGAAACTTAACAGATTCAGTTTCAGCCAGGGCAACCCCTTCATAAGATATATTCAGGGCCAGAGGTTTTGATCGATATGTATGAAATTGCATAAATTTTGTTTTATTAATATCAAATTATTAGCCTCTAGCCACTCAATAGTACTTTGAAGAGCAGTGTTTATTTCTTGTTCATACGAACTTTTGTTCTGACCTTTGATTATAATTGTAGTATCGTCAGCAAACAGTACACATTTATGATTGATAACTTCTGGGAAATCATTTATGTAAAGCAAAAACATTGGCGGCCCTAAAATACTGCCCTGTGGAACGCCACATGTATTCAACCTATACAAAGAGCTCGCTAATTTGTCATGAAAAGCCTTTTCAAAGATTTTAGAAAATATAGGTATCAAAGTCACGGGTCTAAAATTGTCCATTTGAGTGCTATCCCCTTTTTTAAAAATTGGTTTTACTACTGATTTCTTTAACAAGTCTGGAAATATTCCTTGTTCTAGAGAGAGGTTAACCACATGTAGAAGTGGCTCTAGAATTATATTAACTGACAGTATTATGATATCAGTGCGAATATTATCATAGCCACAAGCTTTGGAATCATTTAAAGACATCACAATTTTTTTAAGGTCACAACCATCCAGTGGGTACAAAAATATTGAATTACTGACTGATTCAATATGGTCCATCTGTTTTAATCTTGAATCGTCTTTATTATCAAGGCTATTATTGGTAACTGAGTTAATGAAAAATTTATTGAAATGATTTGCAATGGAATCGGGTCTTGTACACTCACTTTTGACCATAGTACTTTTTGAAATGCAGGAGCGTTTTAGATCTGTGCCGGTATGCTTTTTTATTACATTCCACGCTGCCTTACACTTATTTTGAGCTTTATTTTGTTTTGTATTTGTATTTGGTATTAATATTTTTTCGGGACATTACTATGCATTTTTTCAATAAATTACAATAGGTTTTGTACTTATTTTTATGAGATTCATTATTTTTATATTTTAATTTATAGTGCAATTTACTTTTATTCTTACAGCTTATCTTTACACCTTTAAAAAGCCAGTTTATTTTATTCACTGCTTTATTTGTGACTTTTACTCGAATGGTGGGAAACATAAGTTATAAAAAAGCAGAAATGTATCGATAAATTTTTGGAATGCTTCATTTGTTGAATTTTCTTCAAATACGTCACTAAAAGATAGACATGAGATTGAGTTTAAAAACGTTTCCTTATTGTCGTCACTATAGTCTCGTTTAAAACGATACCACCATTTCAAGACTGGTTGATGTATTTTTGAAACAGCCCAAGAGTATGATTGGGCTGAGTGATCCGATAAACCTAAATTATGTATTTTTGCACACCCTTTTTCTATGCTGGTTATGATGTGATCAATGCAAGTTTGTGACTTTTCTGTTACTCTAGTAGGTGTCAAGATAGTATGTTTTATGTTGTAACTATTTAACAAGAGATTGTACTCCCTACTTTTCTTTGAATGTTTTAAAATATCTATATTTGTTTCCCCACATATAATAATTTTTTTTCTTGTATTACGACACAATGCCCTCAATAGAGTCTCGAGTTTATTAAGGAATATCGTTTCATTCGACGAAGGGGTTCTGTATACACATATTAATAATATATACCGTATTTAGTTAGTTCTAACCCACAACATTTAAATACACATGTTTCGCTTATCTTTTGTATTTCCTGTAATATTTTAAATTCAGTTTCGTTTTTTATAAGAATAATAGTTCTTGACCAACGACAAGAGTGACGCCATCGTCCGTTTTCGCGCGATAATGTAAACCGTCCGATTAAAATCGCAACTCTGGCAATAAATTAATGCCTTTTCTATGTGGTGGTATTATCTACACGGATTTTTTTTTTAATTAAAGCAGAAATGTCAAAAGTCAAAATGTTTATTTCAATTAGGCCATTAAATGGCACTTTTGAACGTAATCGTTACATTTTAAATCTACACTAATATTATAAAGAGGAAAACTTTGTTTGTTTGTTTGTTTGTTTGTTTGATTGTAATGAATAGGCTCAAAAACTACTGGACCGATTTTAAAAATTCTTTCACCATTCGAAAGCTACATTATCCACGAGTAACATAGGCTATATTTTATTTTGGAAAAAAAATAGGGTTCCGTAAGATATTTTGGTTTTTCGGACATAAGGTGTAAAAATCAACCAGAAAAGTTACTTATTTTGCGTACGCTTCCTAAACTATAAAAGATAGAACCATGAATTGTTCTAATTAATTGTAGATCTTATAAATATCTACAAAAAAGCCCGCGACAAACTATACCTATCTATGTCGAGTGAGGCACAAAAAGCACTTTTATATTTAAAAATCTTGATTTTCTTTTTGGACTACATTTAAACGCGTTTATTTTACTCATGCTATTAATCCTTATCAAAATAAAGTATTTCATCACTAAGTACAGTTTATGAAGATAATATATGGTCTTTGAATGATTAAAATCGGACGTTTGGTTTTGAAGTTATGGCGAAATTAAAATATTACGATTTCTGCTGCACGGCCCGTTGCGAGTTGCGAAGTGGACGTCACCAAGGCGGAGGTGCGCGTGCGGGAGGGGAGTTTAGATCTATGAGTAATATAAAGTGTCCTCCACACTATTCCGAAGTTGCACGAGGCGAAGTGCTCTCCGAAGTTGACCGAATTCCGAAGTAGGTGTCCACACACTCGAGCAACTTCGCGAGGAGCTCAGTCGCCCGTTCCCCCCGTTCCCCTCACGATAGGCATAATGGATAACGTTCATGTGGCAACTGCCGTTGCAATGTGTACTCTCGCATAATAAAATTCCTGCGTATTTACTATCGCTGACGCGAACCGAAGTGAGCCGAGTAGTGTGGACAGACGCTTCGTGTTCGAACTTCGAGTCCTTTGACTCGAGCGCAAAAACCGACAACAACTGGAAGTCGCCCGGGGCGAAGCGAAGTTGCACGAGGCGAAGCGAAGTGCTCTTCTACACTATCGTATTCGCTCAACTTCGATCAACTTCGGGAATAGTGTGGAGGCTACTTAAGGTACACGCGTGGCTCAGACGCGAGGTCGGCTCCCTACGCAGCGGTCGTGCGCGAAGTCTAATAATTTTCGTGCGATTTTTTTTAGATTTCGTTCTTAAAACTATACCTACGCAAAAGTTCTTCTCAGAGCTAAAGAACAGTTCTTCTCAGAGCCAAACAACAGTTCTTTTCAGGGCTAACCAACAGTTCTTTTCAGGGCTAACCAACAGTTATTTTCAGAGCTAGAATATTACACGCTATTAACATTTTCTTAAACATTTGAAAATGCCTAAGAGAGCCAGGCTCAACTTACTAAACATAGTTCTCAAGCACGGGCAGCAAGAATACGTGGGAGAATCTTCACCTGAACGTTCACAACGCCTTGCTGAACAAAATCAGAGAAACTCTCTGGTACGCGCACGAGAGTCGAGTGTCGAACGTTCGCAACGCCTTGCACAACAAAATCTGAGAACCTTCAAAGAGAAAATTCTTTCAGTGTTAGATAGCCTATTTATCGAGGAAGGCTATAGGCTATATATCATCACGCTAAGACAAATAGGAGCGAGGCGGAGCATTAATGTAAAATGTGACGCAGACGAAGTTGCGCGGGTCAGCTAGTTATATATAAAAAAGTGACTCTACTGTCCATTCGGAAAGGTAGATTCTGATGGAGAAGACTGAAAATACTTATATCTATAACTAGAACTCAGTATCTGGTCAACACGTGTTTGTAATCATAGTTCTATTTTCAGTTAAAAATCACTCAGAAAGGAAAGTAAAACAAAAGCCTGCGTTAAATTTGTGTAGCGCTGTGTACTTCGGGTTTGTCCTAATGTTGTACTTACAAGTTTGTTTCTGACTCAAACTTTATTCGGCACAAAGACAAAGGCACAAATGTTTATTTTAAGTTTAGTTTAGTTAGATTACTTACACAAATTTTTAAGCTTCCAGCTGTTTATTTAAGGTTTTGTTCTCGATTTTATCATGCAAGTGTGGTGACTGGCAATAAATAGGTTTTATTTCCGTAAATATGTAATATCTGCCAATCATAAGAGTTCTCATTCTAAGAATGAGCACTATTAGATATTAGAGCTAAGCTCTGGAAAAAATTTAATGAGGTAAAACCTACTTTTTCCGAAGAAATTCCAAGTTAAAGCTAGACGTTTTCTTTATTATTACGTGTAAAAACACAGCATCATTAGTATTCCAGAGCTTTAACAAGACCGTTATAATTAGAACGAAGAAGTAAATATTATCTTTTCATACAAAAAGCTGCTAAAATCCAGTCCAACGAAAATTTGAATACAGCAAAGAAATTAATATGAATTTTATTACTCCAAAAATTCGTTAAGGACGTAAATTAATTCGTTTACTTTGTGTGCTTAATTAGGAACATTGGGATCAGTTTCGTATCGCCTTAATATTTGTGAGCGTCGAGAGGTTTCAGCAATCTCGGAATTTTCCAAACCAAAAGATTAATTAGTGAATATTATATAATTAATACAGTTACAGTTATAGCTGTGTTAAACCAATATTGTTGCTTTATTATCTGATGAAGATATAAAGCCTATTAGTATTGGGTGAGACTGAAAATTGTTTAGCAAACTTGACTTTAATTAACCCCTCTCAATATTGTTGTAACTAACTTACGGGTTAACCGCTCATTCATAACATTTAATGTTTAGTCGTAACATTTTATTTGATCGATTTCAAACACTGTTTTTAGCGAAAATTAACAGCATGCGTGTCTTCACACTAATAACGGAAGAGTTGAGATATATTTCGAAGCATACTCTGGTACAGTCAGCACAGAAGGTAATAGTTTAATAATTATTCATTTCTGAGAAAGCAGTACATGAAAATTCAATGAAATAAAAGACTAGCTTAGGCACTAGAAAAAGTGATCACAGACATTTCTAATCCCATACATTTTTGACGGTTTGACAATCGCCTGCGCCTTATTATAGTATCGCTGTTAGAATATTACTAGAGGCCTTTATCCTAAGGGGCCAATTCTACAAAGTTTTAAACAAATGTTTCTGTTGAAATCTCAAATTGTCAAAATAGCCTTAATTTTCATAAATTTTTGACAGATTGCAAATGAGATGCAAATGTGAAAATTAGTAGCGTTGGCCCTGGTTTTGATGCCACTGACTTGCAGTCTGTACCTGTATCAGTTCTGCAGATTAAGTTCGACAATTACCATCCTCCTTGCCGAACAGCATAAAGAGATGATTATTTTTTAAATATCTCTATAAGCTGTCAAGTAAGTATTGAGATATTTGTAAAAAATATTTTTACTAAACTATTTCTCGCCTTTATTTATGATGAGAATAATACGGAAAAGCTTTTAGCTAACAGACAAAAGCTAGCTTGTTTTATACGATTTACAACTACCTCATAACAGTTGTAGTTTCTCAAGTGCTGAACATAACAATAAACCCACTTTATGCTTTCTTTTCAATCTGTTAATACCGCGTGTTTTCTAGGTTTTATGAATCAAATGTGTTACAGCGCAGGTATCAATCATAACTATAGTGACCTACATTTCCTCACAAGTTGGGTCGCTCTACCATCAGCTTCAAAGTGAGGAATGTAGGTGCTGCATTCAGTTGAATTTTGTTGAAGATGTATGTACAACTTTACAAAATAAAGTTTTACAGATCCGTTAGACACCAAATTTGACTGCAAAACCCCCAAACAAGTGCGAGTCGGACTCGCGCACCGAGGGTTCCGTACAAAGCTGTAGGTATACATATATTATAAGCAAAAGTTGCGGTTTAAAATTAATGACGTAATTAAAAAAACCTACTCACTAGATCTCGTTCGAACCAATTTCAGTGGAATTTTACATGATAATGTACATCATTTATTTTTTTATTTTATCATTCTCTTATTTTAGAAGTTACAGGGCCTCAGACACACATTTTACCACTTTGAAAGTGTCTCTCGCGCAAAGTATTCAGTTTAAAAAAAAAAATATTGGAAACCTCAATATTATTTTTTGGGGGCCGAGTCACCCGCGTCCGTAGGAGAATACCCTTCAGCGAATCCCTACACGTGGTCCCCGGGTGGTGCTAAACAGGTGACACTAACCGCCTCCGTGGTCTAGTGGTTAAACCACCTGATTCAGACCCAGAGGTCCCGGGTTCGATTCCCAGCGAGGGCAAAATTTTTTACTCGGTTTAGTTGGTGGTAGGACTTTTTCTAAGTCCGCCTGGCAAGCTACCACCATCATGTCTAAGTCAGTCGCCATAACAAAAATGTTAACAGCATTGTTGTGTTCCGGCAGTTAGAGGTATGATAGCCAGTTCCTCTGTTTAGGAGGATTCCGGGTGAAACTCGCTTCCATCTTCGGCCTAATCATCACTTTCCATCAGGTGAGATTTGGGCCAAGAGTTTCCCCGTTTTCACTAAAAAAAAAAACATTTTTGAAGACCTATCCATAAATACCCCACACGTATGGGTTTGATGAAAAAAAAAAGAGTTTCAGTTCTAAGTCTGGGGACCCCCCAATTTTTTTTTTCTATTTTTGTGTAAAAATCTTAATGCGGTTCACAGAATACATCTACTTACCAAGTTTCAACAGCATAGCTCTTATAGTTTCGGAAAAAAGTGGCTGTGACATACGGGCGGACGGACGTAAGGGTTCCGTTTTTTGCCATTTGGCTACGGAATCCTAAAAATAACCCACTTGTTGGAGTGCCCATAGTTCTTTTACACCTGCACCATTCAAGTCTTAATGAATGCCATTGATGTAAATATGGCCACCAAGCGGAAGATGAGAAGTACCTGGTATTACAGTTCTGCGAAAGCACGTCTTACTCGTGTGATTTTCTCAACTTTTATTAATAAGGCTTTGTGTACATTTTTCTATCATCTTACTTATGCATAAAGTGCCTGCGCCGAGGCCAGAGGATTATGAATCAAACGCGTGTGACACCGTAATGGCGGGCGTTTAATTAAGCAAACTGCGCTGCGTCTGCTGGCGCAAGATTTACTCCTGTGTTTGTATGCAAGTATTTGTGTCTATTATTCCGAGAGATGTAGGAATGGTTTCTGCAGAATGTCGGCTTAGGAATTATGAGTGGATAAAGATAGAAGATATGGAGCTGGTTTTTAAATTGAGTATTTGGTTTAAAGAATGTATAAAACACTACTTCACTAATAAATATAATAAAATTGAAATAAATGTTTGAGTCTTTGCGCCTGACAAGTTGTCAGGAAAGAATACAGATTAATAAACTGCTCAATTGAAAACTACCGAAAGTCTGTAATAATAGATGTGAGAATTGGCGGAAAATGCTTTACAAGTAAAATTATCAAATGTTAGTCCAATTCTTTGAATTGCTTTAAGATAGTGAAAAAAAAAGAAAATACTTCATGATGTTGGAGACCATTAGAAACAAAATGTTAACTACAACAGAATTGATACAATCTTTCCCAAGAAAGTCATTAAAATAATCTTACTCGTTCTTTTTGTATTTTGTATTTTCGGATTTTCTATCGATTAATCATTAAAAATCCCAAAATCTTAAAACAAAGAACTAGAATATCTGAGAAATAAATCAGCAGTAGGATTTATGTTGTTATCTCTCTTCGCAGTCCTTATCGACTAGATTTATTGTGCTTAAGGCTCCCGCATACACTTTTATTTTGGAGCATCAATTAAACGATAAGACGAGATAAATCTGGAAAAATCTATTTCATTTCTTATTATTCTGATATAGTTAAAAAAAATTAGCTCAGACAGGTTATTTCTCAAGAACTTTGGAGTAACTTTTTAATGAAAGTTAGCGATAAAGATCTCTGGAAACAAATAAATGGACTCGGACGAATATTAACAAAATAAAAAAATAACGCTAAACGTAGCAATATTAACATTGCTAAGCCAAATATCACGACAGAGTCATAAAAAATAGTCAATAACTACACAAAAACAAGTTCACTACAGTTATTAATTAAATACTTCGGCTTCCATCTTCGGCCTAATCATCACTTTCCATCAGGTGAGATTTGGGCCAAGAGTTTCCCCGTTTTGTATAAAAAAATAAATAAAAAAAATGTATTCAGCTGCTGTTTATAAGCTCCGAATTCCACATTAATTCAATAAATAAATCACACTCGAACTATCACAGAGGAACGCAAATAAGATTTATAATAAAGTAATGTACATAAACATCGCAGAGCGATACCTTGTGATATTTATTTACAAAACGTTTCATAGAATTGCGATGTAACGCTTGACACATTTTGGCGTGAATTTTCAGTGATTATGTTTGAACTAGCTACTTCACGCGGGATCGCACACCTACACTTTTCGGGTACAAAAAAATAAATATGACACTTAGCGATAGTGCTGCTTTTTATGAGTGAGTGACTTTTTGTTATGTAAACAAACAAACAAATAAGTAATCAGTTTTATTTCTGTTACGCAGACGACGTTGGACGAGTCAGCTAACTACCTGACCCGTAACATTTTTCATTACTGCTCCGCTCCTATTGGTCTTAGCGTGATGGTATTATAGCCTATAGCCTTCCTCGATAAATGGGCTATCTATCACTGAAAGAATTTTTCAAATCGGTAGTTCCGGAGATTAGCGCGTTCAACCAAACAAACAATCAAACAAACTCTTCACATAGATAATATAGAAGAACAACATCAAATGAATAAGCACACACAACTTTCAACGTTGTTCTTCCAAATTCGGCTAAACTTGGCTTGGTAAGTGACGACTCAGTACGTTCCTGAAACTAATATTCGTAGGTCCTAAAGATTTACATGGGATTACAAAAGTGTTTTTAATTATTAAATCAGCATGAAGTCTTAACCTTAACCTAATTAATATATAAATATATAAATTAAAAATAAACCTCTTTTTTCTAAACATTATATCAATCAAATCATTTCGAAACACCGATTCAATCATCTGTAACATTAAAACATTAACACTCACAAATAATAAATTCTCGTTCATTTTATAAAGCAGTATTCACTAGTTCAAACCAGGCACTTGCACAGTAAACAAACCGTATGTACTCATTCATTTTATCCAATTACAAAATTATCTCGACGTTTTGATAAGTGAGATGAGTTCCTCAGTCAAATAAAGGTCAAAAAGTTGAATTTCACGAATGAAATAAATGACTTCATTGTTCTAAAATTTTGTCAGGAATAGTCCTCAATTCGGATTTGATGTTGTCATTGCTGAAATCCACCATTAATGGCGCCTAAAATTGCAACATTCTTATTCCATTCATCCATGAAATAGGGCTGCCTTAAGTTTTAAATTAATAAATGGAATTTTCATCACGTCTTGCGATGGTCACACAAAGCGTCAGAGGAAGATGAATCACATCGCTCTGCCATTGTGACCCAAATGATTGTGCTACGCCGCTACGAGGCTACGAGCTACGACGCCTACGACGCTACGACACCTGACTACGCTCAAATTAGAATCATAACTTTATTTACATAGTAATAAAGCACCTTTTTTATTTTCATCTTATACAAAAGAGGGTTTCTGCAAGGTAGACCCTTGTAACGACGCTTGAATGATTCCATTTATCTTTCTTGTGTTATTATTTTAGCATGATACCAGCGATTATGGCGCTTATATGTAATACTTTAGAGACTATATTAATGTGTAACGTGATTCACCCGAGTAATGGTGTTACTGGATCTGGGTTGCAGAAAATTAAGCGAATAATTGTGTTAAATGTGGAGTTTAAATAAAAATATCGCATGTTTGTTGGAATGAACCGTCGTTGTTTTGTTTATAATTATGGAAATAGTATCAATTTTCGAAGCTTTTGTTAGAATATTTATTTATATCTCTATGTTATTTCTACGTAAATCAAAAAAACCTTTTTGATAGAAATCTTACATAGTACCTTCTTACCGTTGATAAATAAGGAAATTCCATATTATTTGCGAAACTTATACACTTGTATCACTTTGATACAAATAACAAACTCTGGAAATTGAAGATCTATTTAGTACCACAAAAAGAGAGCCTTTTGTGTTATTTTTCCCAAGTATTCGTCAATTATTTGGAAGTGGATACATGAGACGTTCTTCAAATCATCCTCATTAGGTTTACTTATGTTAAACACAAATAATCAGCGGAGTATATTGTCAAAGCTCGCCTTTAGAATAACAAAATGGTAATTGGTGTAGTAGGTAGATACATACAGCATATATAAATTAGTTAAATACTTGCTTTTACCCTGGCTTTGCTCCCGTAGGTACCGTACCGTACAGCAGGTTATTTTCATTCACTTCACTTTTCCGGAATGAAAACAATGTGGCACTCGGAAATATTGTATTTGTGATTGGATCAGTAGAATCTACTTCCTGAGACTACATTTTGCACACATTATGAATAAACTTTACTTGTATGCAATATTAGTTTAGACTTTGTTCCGTAAAATCGGCCAAGTGCGAGCCGGACTCGCATACGAATGGTTCCGTACCATTTACATACTGCCTAGCCTTTTCCCAACTATGTTGGGGTCGGCTTCCAGTCAAACAGGATTCAGCTGAATACCAGTATTTTACGTGGAGCTGCTGCCTACCAGACCTCCACAACCCATTTACTGGGTAACACGGTACTTCTTGGCAAGAATGGTTCGGTACCATAAACTTTAATTTTTTTTTGTTGTTATTGTGGGTTTAGAACATGAAAGAATAAGAGAAGCGAAGAGCGATTTGCTAGATACGGGTAACGCTTTTATGTTACTGACTAGTATTCGTCAGTATTTATAAAATCCTTCCGTTACTGAGTGACTGAAAAACGTCGCGCAGCTGAAACTACTGGTTGTATTATATTTTCCGAAAATCCTACGAGAATGGGAAAAAACTGAATATCCACGTACGAAAAATCGTGGGCAAAGGTATGTTTGATATAAATAACATGAAATACGCGCCATGATCCAGTTATTCCACTTACTATATCCCTTTACGCCACCTTGTTTACTAAGCACAGACATGCATGGTAGACATGTGCATCTATACTGGCGGTAATTGCCTGTTGATTCAATTAATTGGCAGGTTGCGAACGTGCTCAGAGTCAGTGTTCGCTCAAAGGGTATTATTATGGGAGCGACTAGCCACAATGTGCGTCCTGTTATACGAAACAATAAGCAGCTGCTTGCGGTAATTGCAAGATGATAGACATGTATGTAGTACAGTGTTTGCCTTTAATGATAGAGCTGGCAAATTGTCTAGATTTATTAATACTCCCTTTAGATTCGGTTTAAAAGTAATGCTTTTAAGTACGCCGTTGCCTCATGTTCGCAAGCGCGACTTTTGAGCGGTCCTGGGTTCGATTCACAGGTAAAAAGTATTTATTTACATTCACAAAGTTTCCAACCACTTATCGGGATTGGTCAGAATTCAAATTTAGACTGGTCAGGGATCTTCTGGGCTCGATCGCGATTCGAAAGGTGAGACTGATTTTAATGACTGAAAAAATTTGCTATAGCAAACTACCAAAATCTATCAGTGATTAAGAAATTAAGAAGTATTCCAGTTAGGCTAAGAACTCACGGAGTGATTTTCACCCGCGTCCGCCGCGATTGCGGGCCCGCAGCTTCTGTAGAAATCTATATCTATACTAATATTATAAAGAGGTAAAATTTGTTTGTAAGTTTGTATGTTTGTAAGTTTGTAAGTTTGTATGTAGGGGGTAACCTCAGGAACTACTGGTCTGATTTGAAAAATTCTTTTTTTAGATAGGTTAGATAGCCCATTTATTGAGGAAGGTTATAGGCTATATATCATCACGCTAAGACAAATAGGAGCGGAGCAGTAATGGAAAATGTGACGCAAACGAAGTTGCGAGGGTCAGCTAGTCAGATATATATATATGTTAAAAATTAAAGCACAACTCACGACGCGATTTACGCCCGTGGTGTGCACGGTTGTTTGCGGGTTCCGCTGCACCGGCGGGCAACTAGTAGAATCGCGCTAGGCGGGTGGCACCCGCGCGCTCTGCGATCGGTTGGCGGGCGACCGCGGTAGCCAGCGGGGGGCGATGGGTACAGAAATCCTGAGAAATCCAATGCTATTTTGCACCACTGACTTGTGGCATAATGACATGTTTGTGCATGTTTAAAATTAAATTAAACAAACATTATAAAAAATGGATATTAAAATCGAACTATTAATTACTTTGGTCCATGGCGGTCTGGATCTAACTGATCGTTTTACTGCCCGTCTTGCAACCGCCCGTCTTGCGGTCATCGCCCGCCACGTCTGCGGGCGGATTGCTGCGACGGCTGCGTAACCGCGCAAATAACCGGTCTCGTGAGTTTAGAAATAAAACCGCAGTTCCACCACCGCGGCGGTCGCGGGTGAAAATCGCTCGGTGAGTTCTTAGCCTTAGAGCACCGAAACTATATTATCTATTAGAGCACCAAGCAATATCTTGGCCGGGTGCTCTATTGGGAATGCAATTAAAAATAAATTTATTCCCTCCAGAGCAACAGTGCATTCGATTAACAATAGGTATTTGAGTATTTGTCAAAGATTTGATTGGTATTTCAAAGTGTTAACTCTCTATTAAATTTTGGAGTACTTATTAATCCGTTGTACCAATACCAACTATACCAGACCCTTGGTGTCCACTGGGAAGGGTATCAATTCTAACCTAATCATCAACCAATTAGTTTGTTTAAATTACAAGATGATAGTTAAAGCACAAACTCAATTATCCCCGGACAAACTTGGTCCCTTCCCTTCAAAAAATGGATCCGACAATTAACCGCAACTTCCTGCTTATTAACTTCGACAGTCAAGTCAAACAAATTAACAAAATCGAATTTGAATAAAACAAGACAATATTCAAAAGGGTTTACAAAAACAATATTGATTTATTGTACTCCACCTCCACACGAAAAAAAAATGGAATGCCCCATACATTAATGATATACTAGCTATACCCCGCGGTTTCGCTCCCGTCAACTGCAACTTTTTTATTTTACATTTTCATGATAACATTTTTATATATTCAAAACTTCATGTAAAATATTGGTACATAGACGGACTTAATGCACCGAGGTATTCTCTAACCTTCGGGATAAAAAGAAAAAAACAATGTGATAGGTGTTTAGCGTAAAAATATATAATGACTAGCTATCCCGCGCGCCTTCACTACCTTCAAATGCAACTTTCTTATTTTATTTTCATAAGAATCATATCCTGGCAATAACAAACAAAAAAAATTAAAAATTAGCGAAATCGGTCCAGCCGTTTTCGCATGGTGCGATGACCAAGGGAAATGGGGTTCATTTTTATATACTCGTATATAAATAGATAATTAAATAGATAATTATGTGCATCACTCTGTCGAGGGACACTGAACACTGGCACTGAACAGCTGTTTTTTATGTCATTGAGATTGTTCCTATATAAAAAAATGATATTACTATTTCTCATTTCCTGTTTTGTATGGCAAACGTTGTGTAGAAATTACACAGGACATGATGAAACATAATACAATATTTTATTTGCAAAAGGACAGTTCCTACCATTGCATAATACTTACATCTACTCCAAAATATTAATTACTGAGAACATTTCCATCGCATGGTGCCCTAAGGCAATTTGCATGAAAAATAAGCCACCCTTACGAAATGAGTTCTGGAGGAAGCTGAACACTTCCTATTTGTGTGTTCCCGCGAACTCTGTGTCAATATTTTGTAAGCTGGTTGTGGTTTCAACTTGTGGAGTGAATGTTAATCCTTTTTCGAGAGTCCTTTTCAGTTTTTGTTTTTGCGTTAATGTAGAGTTGGCTTCGCTTTCAGTTTTGTTTACTTTGTTAAGGAAAGAGCGTGACGCCGGTTTTTTGAGTCTCGGTTTTTGTTGGACGGGCATTTTGTTGGGTAGCATGTGTTTCTATTCGGCCCCTAGATTTAACTGTGGGTTGTTTACCTACTTAGACCTTGTGTCCCGAGCTACTCAGAGGTAGAAAAGGGACTGTTGACCTTGACATATTTCCTGTTCACTGTGTTTGTGATTTTACAATTTTGTAAGTAGATACATCAGAAAAAACAGTATCGTAGGTGGTCTACTAATAAGAGAGTCAGCACACAGAGGGGCCCGAAAGGGCCGACGCCTGCCGGAGTCGCGGGATTATTCGCAAGAGACACCGTGGCTCCGGAACACAAAGGGCAATGAAGGAACATGGATGGGTTTTAGTCAGTAGAAGTCTGACACTCCCTCCCGCTACACCCAGAGCGGGAGGAGTCATTGGATGATTTCCCATCCCTAAAAAAAAGAAGGTGGTCTTCTAATGAAAGTAACACACCATTGCATTTTCAACTGCATTATTTCCCAAATTAAACTATTAGTCGTAATATTCTATTAAGTTTTATATCCGTGTCAGTAATTTCAAAACGTAGTGCACAAAGCGTGTATGTTTAGTACTGTTGAGTGAACACTTTCACAGTTCGATTAGCGCACGCTAATTGATTGGCTACTGCGCTGCAAGCCCGAGAGGAATCCCCGACCAAAAATTTATTTTGTACTAACAAATAAGTGCAGATGTTTTGGATATTGGGATTTGTTTTTGTAAGCTTAATGTTAAGGGAAGGCTAAATAAGAAAACCTGATGGATTTTCTTCTTCTTCTCAACCAAAACAAAAGGAAGTTGTGATGGGCGGGCGTTTTACCGGAACTGTCTTCTTACTAAACTGAATTTAAAAAATTCATAATTTTAATTTTATATTACTTTTTATTTTTGATTTGTCATCTACTTATACAATCTGTTGTGGATAAAATATTTTTCTAAAATCAACATGACTGAAAAATCTTATACAGGGTTATTTGTAAAACACCAGAAACCTCTTAGGCAGTGAAAGTACACATGATTATAAGCAACTTTTGTTTTGGTCAAACTCCGAAATCTCGAAAAAAATATCAGCTGTTTCATACAAAATGCAGTATTTAGCCAATGAAAATTTATGAAACAGCTGATATTTTTTTCGAGATTTCGGAGTTTTACCAAAACAAAAGTTGCTTATAATCATGTGTACTTTCACTGCCTAAGAGGTTTCTGGTGTTTTACAAATAACCCTGTATAAACAATAAAAATCGAACAAATGCTAACTCAAACAAAACGTACCTATATTCCGCGTGATCCGTAACTCTGATGTCCGAACGCCGAATAAAAATCAAGTACTCGCCGAAAAACGGCGAAAAACTGCCGAAAAACTGCCAGGATTCGGATCAATGGCCGGTCGGTACATTTAGTTGGGATCCGCTGGCCATTCAGCTTTGTTTATAGGGGTGGTACGTAATATAAATTAATTATCTACGACGGCACTTCGCCGACAAGCCTCCGAAAATATCTCGTCGTGAATAAAAGGCGGTATTCATTTGGGATATCGTTAAAAGCAGAATTAAACGGTAATTGCATATACGTACCGTGGCTTTTGTTGATGTTCTGAAGGAGATGTGAGGAAGAGGCGATTTGTTCGAGGTTGTTTAGTTATTTACGAGGATATATTCGTAAAAGAGATGAATAAAATCTGTGGAGCGTTTGGCGTTTGGGTGGGAAATCATCTGCCTAGCCTTTTTCCAGCTAGGTTGGGATCGGCTCCCAGTCAAACCAGATCCAGCTGAATATCAGTATTTTACCTGGAGCGGCTGCCTACAAGACCTCCACAACCCATTAACTGAATAATGCAGTACTCTTTGGCTAGCTGTTGCCAGATTTTCTGACATCTGACTATCGGGTACGACTGTCAAAGATTTACAAATGACAGACCAGTGCCCCTAGCACGAATATTTGTAGGTTTCGTATCGCAAACGTATCGAGTTGTCGATACGATAACGGAATACAACGAATGTCGGAAGCACGAAGCACTTTCGAACTAGTATCGAGAGCTCGATACGATAACGTTAGTGACGTCATACTAACGTAAGCAAGGATGGGAAAAATAGAACGAATGATTCTTACAATTGAATGAATGTTTGGTTCAGAAACTGGACAAGTATATAGTTAATTAAAAATTTAGTGATTTTAGGGCATTTAAAACTTTAAAACTGTTAAATTTATGACGCAATACAAAGAAACTGCAGAAAAACTTATTATTCAGTTAGATAAATGCCATAATAATTTAACTGATTACTAAAACGTTGTTTGGTTTGACTGTATTCCTAAACGAACGACGGACGCCCGAAGCTCATTCAAGTTGTTCAAGGCCATCTTTGTTTTGAAGTGCACTTGTGTTGTGTTGGTTGTGATTTAATTTGTGAAAAGTTTGGAACTATTTTATTGTTTTACAATGAGAACCAGCCACCGCAGTACATTATTATGATAGAATTTTTGGAAAAGTAAGTGTATTACATTTAAGTTTTTATTGTCATAAGCATATAAATTGATGTTTCAATGGGATATTTGGAATATATTTTTGTAGAGTTTAAAAGAGCTAAAGTTTATTTGTTTATTCAAGTCAAATAAAGTATTACGCTAGTCATATGAAATTTGTAAAAATAAAGTTGAATAAAAACCTAAAATTAAGGTAATTGCTTAATTTTTGTCAATTATTTCAGTATAAAATAGAAAGGTAACATATTAATTTAATAAATATTGGAGCACGCAGTCCTTTAACTCACGTTAAATTTATTTTAGGCATGGAGACTTATCCAAACCCAGCGGGTTTCCTTGTGGTAGACATTATGTGCAGCAAAAATGGAAGGAATTAATAAATATGCTCAATAGTGATGGCACTGGGGATTCTCGAACAGAGGAAAAGTGGCGGAAGGTAAGCTTATTAAATCCTAATTACGCACATTTAAGGAAATTAACTTACTTCACACAATTTAGAAATACATGCATTTATTTATGTTGGTGCTGGGAATCCTACTCTTGTTCATGTTTGTTAAGGTTTGGAGTGATTTCAAAAATAATGTGAAGAAAAAGTGGGCGAAAATAAATAGGTCTGCTCAGGGTACAGGTGGTGGGCCAGCGATCCAGATGGAATTAACAGACCTTGAAAATAGGGTTTTAAATTTAATTGGAGTGCAGGCTGCTACTGGAATGCCTATACAAGAAGCTGGATTTGTACAGGTGTGATATTTTTTGCTTGATAATGTAGTATAATATATCTCTATTTTTTATTTTCATAGCAATCGGTGTAATCTCAGGGAAAAATAATTAATGATTTTCAAAAAAAAATTTTGAAAAATAATTAATATTTAATTCCGTATTGGGACAGAATATGGTCAAAAGTTTAACTTGTCTGCAACTTACCTACCTAATCCTGTAAGTAATAAAAAAGGGTCACCACTTGAGTTTTTTTGTTAGTATTGTAACACTTAAAATTCTTGTGTGGATGACTGGCTGGGGTTTGAGTGCCACATAATGCATTTCAAAAATTATTTTTGTTAATAAACAATGTCTAAACTTTGATGTTTCTATGAGCAATCATGATTTCTGTAGGTATACTCTAGAGTAGTATTTGTTTAATAAAAAAAATACAGTAGGTATACCAAACAGTGAAGGTGGCCTTTACTCACAAATGTTAAATAAGCAGTGATACTCAATTATTGTTTTTATTAAATTAGGGTGTTGGTGGGGAGGAAGATAGCTTGTCGGGTCTACAAGTACCTGCCACAGAAACTGTACACGAATTGACTGTGGATGATGTTCCTTATGAATATACACCAATTTCAGAAGGTTGGCCTATTTTAAATTTATCTGTCATTAACTTGGTAACTAACTCATAGCTCTTTTATTTGATATAACTACTAGTAATAACAAAATATATTAAAATAAGATCTTATACACAAACTGAGCAAGTAGGTATCCAGAATAGCACATACTTAAAAAAAGAGATCCTGATAAGTAAAGCTAGCAGAATAGTATTTATGTTGATTGTTGAATCACAATTTTTCCAGATGAATGGAATACTCCAGGAACAAGCAGTCAACCCACAGTCGCTCCACCTCGTCCTCCGCCTACTCCGCAGCCACCAGCACTTACACCACCACCAGCTCCAGTGCAATCCCAGTGGCAACCGCCGAAAAAAAAAAAAGAAGCCAGAAGCAGAAGACACTGTTTTAAAAATATTTAAGGAGTGTGAGGGGAATGCTAGGGAGTATGAAAAGGAGCGTGACCGAATTGCGAAAGAATTAGAACGAGAAAGGATTCGTCAGCGTGACATAGAGCTTCAGTTGCAAGCTCAGTGGTTAGATTTTATGAAAGAGGCGTTTCAGTTATTGAAATCATATTTAGAGAAAAGAAGTGAATAGTGTCTGATTTTTTTTCATTTGTATTATAGTTCATTAACACACTTCACATACACTATTCATGCTGATCCTTTTACTTGATTTTAGACTAGTTTTTTCTTTTAATTCGCGACACAAGAACAATAATGCTTCCTTACTTAGACGAAATCTATTTTTAAATTCTGTGTCGCTAAGGTTTTGCATGTTAATATTTACTAAATTCTTTCTGAGTAGAGCTCTCCTTGAGATTTCTCTGTAAATGTAATAGTAATTTTAAATGATAACTTGTTATTTATTTTTATAAATAAATAGTGTTCTAAAATAAATCACTCACCCTGTTTCTCTTCGTACATTTCTACTTTCAACAATCAATCGCGCTGCAAGATAATAGTACAATGCACTACGTCGTTGGGTGCTTCTTGTTAATCTCAACATATTCTAACTAAATATATCAACACAATCACTTAAATTATAATTTTATGCATAAAATAAACTCCGACGAAAGTTTTTTCACTGCCAAATTTAAAGTGAATAAACATTCGTGAAACTCGCAAGCCAGCCTTCGACAATTACGATACTATCCGTCATTTTATGCCTTCGTGCTAGCTATCTTCATACAAACGGCTCGAGTTACGTCTCGTTCTCGATACGATGACGATACGAAACTTACGTGTATTGGTTCGTGCTCTGAAAATTAGTTCAATTTACGCACACCAGAGGCGCTGTTCAAGTTCCCATACAAAATGCTTTCGTTCTCGATTCGAATGTTTTTTCGATAGTGATTCGTGCTAGGGGCACAGACCAACGGCTTTACGTGCTTTTTGTGGCACGGATTAGTCTCGGTATGTTAAGATGGTCACCCTTCCACAAGCCAACCTCGGTAAGCTTGCCTTAACCATGAAGATCGACCAATTTAGATATCATTCTCTACGCTGAAGTACTGACGCATATTATCCCCTTTTGTATAGGCGTTAATGGCTGCAAAACATTTTATATAACTAATGCAGTAATTTTCGTACATATTTTTACTGTCTTATGTTTTAATTCCATTAAGATATAATCAACAATTTTAATTTAGCCAAGATTGGGTCTATTTGTAATGCTTTAGTAGGAAGTAGATATATTTATATAGGACTGTTAAAAAAGAATTAATTTTTCAGTGGACTAATTTGAACTAACTGTTACAAAAAGCTCAAAGAACACTCATCATAAATGTTAACCTTTTTAATATAAATCACACTCCGAAGGACTGACTAAAACTAATCTTTCTTTAATGCATTATTCAAACCAAGAAGTACGTATAATATTCTACTAACGAGCTCCCCACAGTCTTATCAAGTCCCAGCACGCCATGCAACAATATTGTTTGAAACAAACAAAAAATAAACTCCCAATTTCCATCATCGCTTGTTTTTGTTTTGTTTCAAACTCGCAAAGTTTTATTATTTCATCATTAACTTTGCGCTTGAGCTGTATGCGATGATCATTTATTTACGGCTCTTGTTTATGTATAATGCCTTTGTTAGTTATAAGTAGCTTTAAAATAACGTTTATGCTTTATGAGCTATTTTTATGAAATTTTTCACGTAACATGTAGGTACTTAATAAACCGTTTTATCGTGAGAGATGTTAGCCTAATGTTCTAAAATCTGGCTTAAATCTATATGAACTAGCGATCCCGACAGACCTTGTCCTGCCCGAATGTTAGGCAACCGTGAAATATCTGGAGACCGATTGTAGCACCACCTACCGGGTTGATTTGTGAATCTAAACTATTCAAATATTGATTAGACAGTTGTGATTCACAAACAATGCGCTGCTGAAGCTACTGGTCGAATAAAGCTGAGATTTAGCAACTTGGTTCCTTGGCGAGTATAGAGGATCACTGAGACAGGATTTCCCTATATTCACGGAAAAGGGAAAAAACGTAACACGCGCGTACGAAGTCGCGGCAAAAGCTAGTTAACCACAAATAATTTGATCAGTGTAGTGTAGGTACTTCGTAGAAAAATATTAATAAAAACCCATACTCTTTTTTCATTTCATTAATCATGGAAAGAAAGCCTGAATTCGCCTGAGGAGCGGGTTGAAAGTATTACTTTTCAGCCCTAGGGAGAATCGTTTTGAAGGACTTATTTAGTCCCTGGACATATCGGTCAAACGCCGTCACGAGACTAACTACATAAGTTACTTTCAAACCTAGGGTAACTATGTACTATTTTACATAATGTATGTACATAGGTTCATCACGTCAAAATATATTCTACTGTTTATTTTGCATTCATAACTAATGTTAAACTGTTTGGATACAGTGATAAGCTAAGAAAGCTTCTACTGAAACAATCTTAGTAATCTTACTAATCAGTTTTTACTTTAACTTTTTCGTTATTCAATTTATTTCCTTGTTCTTGTCCCCAAATACTCGTATATCATTCATCGGCAAACAATCACAAAACCGTTTCAGTAATCGACTGACAATGACGCTGTTCGCTGTTCCTCTCAATAGTCTGCAAACGTTGGAGCCAACAAAATGTTTGTTTTCCTTTGTACTGTTTGTGACAAACTTTGGGCCCAAACATTACCCTTTGTGGCCCGTGTCACTATGGCCAATGATGTTGAGGCTGATTGATAGAAATTTCAATGTTTTAGTATCGGTGCTTGGTCACGGTGGTGTAATTTCAACCTGACGGCAAAGTGTTGAACTTAAAAAAAAAAAACGCAATTTTCAATTGCACAACAATCACTGTCAATAACTTGTCAAAATGGAATTAGATGTGTTTTTGACAGTTTGCAACTGTGTTAACTTGCACTTGCAAATGCTCCTTAAAAATACGGGATTTGCTTTTCTGTGGTTCTTTTATTTTAATCGAATTAGCATTTATAGTAAAGCTTCTTATTGCGGTTAGTATTAAAAAAAAAACAAACGAAAACGCGAAAAAAAAACAATTAAATAAAAAAGTCACCTATCTCGGACAGTTTGGGTAAACTTTCCTACATGGGTGACCTCTATATAAGTTACTGGTGTCGTTAACTAGTTAAGAAAGACTTAGTTTTTTACTTTGATATATTATACTCAATACACAACAAGTCCTAAAAAAGTAGGTTAAAAATCACTTGAACTTCTTTAAGTCGATGCTTATGAGAACAAATAGTTCCTTTTATCAAAATATCCATGATTTATTTGTTTGTTTCTGTGACGAAAGGAACATAGCTTTTCGTGGATATAATCCGGTAGATAGCTGAGTTTTCCAAGCATTCTATTTTAGGAAAGGATTGAATGGAACCAAGTTAATCCTAAGCCCTTAAAGTTTAAGTCTTGGTACTTTAGTCAAGTAATCCTGTTATAAACATTGGCATTAACAATTATTTTGCAACTTTATAAAAGCAAATCAGATGTTTTAGGGTAATATCCAGTAATAAAAATAAAACAGCGAGTCTGAAAAGGCCACTTTACTTGAATCATAATATTAATCATACAACAATCTGTTAAATTCCATTTTCATCTTTAACGCTAAATCATTGGGTTCAAGATTGCTTAGGAAAATTTGACGGGTAGCGTGATGTGCTTTCTGATTCTGCTAAAGGTCCTTTTTCAGACCCGTAGCTGTACCCAAAATTTTGTTACTAAAAAGTTGTTTTTTTTTTTTTCATATTTAGTAGTGTATTGGTATAATGGTAGAAGATATTATTTAGAAGTAGTTTAGCCATACACATAAAATAGTTTATTTCTCACCAGCCGTATAACAAGGATTAAAAGTACTAAATACTAGTACAGCAGCACAAGGCACTGGTGGTAAAAAGAGGGTTACTTAATATTGACTCTACCTTCTGAACTACCTACCTAGGCGAGGCCTGTAGTATGTTAGTGACTAGCTTTTTCTCGTTCCCGCAGGAATTTTGGGACTTTATCTTTGTTTTCCCCTACGGAGTGCAAGGAAGCTACATTCCAAATTTCAGCTTTCTACGAACAGTAGTTTAGGCTCTGCGTTGTCTGTCAGTGACTCACTACTGACTCTTTCTCTCAGTACCTAAAGAATTTCATATTATACATCCCAACAAAAACATTAAATATTTAAAAAAATGCCAAGTCTTTCTATGCAACGCAGCAAGCACCTTTTAATTTGTGCTCATTGCCAAGTTACTATAATTATAATATAAATTAAAAAACTATTGATACAGTCACTAAGTGATGATGTTGAACTACAAAATAAGTTGAACAGTACTTGACTTCTATGAGATCTCAAAACTTTTTACGATGGAAAGATCGCAAAGGGAGACTTGTGTTGTTTTTGCTGGGACTTTATTAATTTTTTGTAAGTGGATCTCCTTCTTTTCTTTTTGAGTGACGTAGTTATGACCTGCAGTGTGATTCTGCAGTGCGATTCTGTTAACATGTCGAAGTGAACACTTGGGCGAAGTGAACGACAATTGAGCTGTCAAACCATACAAAGAAGATAAGAATGACAGCACACGTGTCGTTCACTCCACCTAGGTGATCACGGTGAGATGTCAACAGAATCGATCGGCCGTATACATGTCGAAGTGAACGCTTGGGTGAAGTGATCTGTCAATCCAAGTAATTAAGATGGGATGACAGCTCACTCTATGATCATTTCACCCAAACCCTCATGTTAACAGAATCGACCGGCTGTACATCAACTACTGCATTGCTAAGAGCCCATTCTCTGTCTCCATCTCTCTCTTTTGTTTTTTCATCCCCAGGAACAGAAATGACTTGGCGTGGACACAGGTCGCCATTTATGTGCAATATTTCAAGTTCCATTGAAATATATTGACAAATATTTCTATAATATTATACATATATTACTAAAGCTATATTAAATAAACTACTATACAATAAGTAACCAGCAAACTAATGTTGCAAAAATTTCAATAAATAACTAAATATTATATTAAACTATTTTCAATAAATAATAAATTAACTAGCTAATTCAGCCAACTTTTGTTTCGCCGAAAACAAATTACAAAGAAGTTTGATACCATATCATATGAAAAAAAAATTTTTTTTTTTAAATACTACTTATACTTCTCTCTATATCGATACTATAGCGTGATTTAGAGAAGGTACAACGCCATTTATCGAGTCAGCAAGGAGTATTTATCGCATTACATTGATATTTTAATCGAATTTTTAGCTTTATTCTTTTAATTGTTATTTCGCTATTAATTTCTATATGTATTGCATTTAAAAAATATTTTTTTTTAGATAATATAAACCAATTTAATACTTACTGTACGTAAACAAAGAACAAAAGTAACAATGCAGTCGAAATTCATACTCAATATTCCTGCAAAACCGCAAATATTAAATTGATTTCTATTATTTATGAAGGTATAATATATTATTGACTACTAGCTGACACGTGCAACGTAGTCTGCGTAACATTTTACATTACTGCTCCGCTCCTATTGGTCTTAGCGTGATGATATATAGCCTATAGCCTTCCTCGATAAATGGGCTTGGGATGGGATGATGATGGACTGGGATTTTTTCAAATCGGACCAGTAGTTCCCGAGATTAGCGCGTTCAACCAAACAAACAAACAAACAAACAAACTCTTCTGCTTTATAATATTAGTATAGATTATTTTTTCTTAATTTTTCCTTTGCATGTGGCTAATAACCTAACCTGGTGCCAAATTTGAAGGTTGGAAAAGTCTGCTGGAAGTACCTTAGAAGTTTGATGATCCGTCAGTCAGTGAGTGACAAAATGTTGTTACTTTGACCGACCGTAACTCGTAAAACTATTTATTCAAATGTCATGTTATTTGGAGGTTAAACTTGATCTAATATTCACTCTTGGTCACCGTAAATCTAAACCCCTAGCTTTGTCCACATGACTTCGAGAAAAGAATGGTACGGCCGTGCCCGCTTTGATCTAGACTTGGCGGGGCACTACCGTGCCCCCAGAATTATGGATTAAAAGTCACCCTGCATTTTCACACTCACAATTGATTAAGGGTGCTTGTCCATTACAGCGGAGCGAGGCAGTGGATTGGAGAAACAGAGAAATACTAACCAATCATGTCAATCCAAATGTCAGTGACCTACGTGGTGCCGAGATTTTATGCAATACCATTGGTTAAAATTTCTAGGTAATGGACAGGCGCCCTGAAAAGACTGACTTGATTGATCACCCCACTTATTGCACAGTCACCATAAAAGGTATGAGTAGTTATGTAGTATGTACTTTTTAACTATTGTACATTAAAAACGAACATGAAAGCGCTTTTAAACAAACATAAAACTCATGTTATTTTTATATTAGACTTTTAATTCATCGGCTAAAAGCAAGTGGCTATTATGAAATTAATAACTTGGAATAAATATCCAAATATTCACCACTTGGTATAGTTTCTATGACCAGTTCATACAGTTTTCGTATGAAAGCTGACTAAATCATAACGTCACATGGAAGTTCGAAGCCGCGGGTAACGACTTCGGAAGTTTTCTCATTTGGGTAATGAACACGCGTGCTGTTACCGACTTCCACTGACTTCGACTTGAGCGTCTATTTAGTTACTGAACTGCTTGTAGAATTTATGTAAATGCAATGTTTGAATGGAGCTTGTTTCACGTGTAAATTGCGGTAATTTGGTAACTACTTGTCTTCTGTTGAAATTCTAAAGACAGTTCTCATAAATGTGTTATTATGCAATCATAAGATTGTAGGAAACTTCATTTTTACATTCAATTCTTGCTTTTTGTTAGAAAGCTTTTAATTGCATTTTTTTGTATTCATTACACATACATAATTGGCAGTTTTCCAGGCAAGATTTTTACAAATTAGTAGAGATTTAAATTTAGAATCCAACGATAATGCGTAAAGAATAGACTCTTACAACAGTGACAGATTCATCACTACTCATAAACGTAAACCCATCTCAAAACTACTTCAATTTTCTCCTAAAAATATGTCCCCATAAACCGACATGAGCCATGAGCCCCGAGCCAGACAAACAATCCCGCAATAAGCCACACATTGTAGAGATTAGCGATCATAACAAGCTGGTGGGCGCCTGCCTCGTACCTCGTAAACCAGTCAGAGACGCTACTTGTTGACTCCACGGTATTAGGCCGCGGGCACGAAGTCAGCGGGTACGGAGCGACGGTGGCGGCAGCGTGGGTAGCGGCTTGGCGGCACAGACCCGTTCACGAAGCCATCGGGCAGATCGCGCGGTGTCAGAGCGGCGTAGTGTGTATTATTATAAATGAGTGTCTTGTTCGCGAACACGCTCTCCAGACGCGCAGGCACCGCTTGTACACCGCCGCCGCACCACGACCCCCGCCGCTGCCTTCGTGGCCGGTTCCACATAAATCTACGCATTTGAACTTCCGCTGCCGGCGCCGCCACCACCACCCCGCGTCAGCTTACTTTGTGCTCGCGGCCTCTAGTATTGTATTGGCCTCATTAAAAAAATATTTTCTGGTTTCATTGAGGTCAGTAAATAGGTCAGCAAAAAGTTCAAACAAAACAAGGTCAGCAGACCTTTGTCTACCATGCTTCCAGCTAAGAATCTCAAACGGTGCGACTGCCTGCCTGACTCTGAATCCAGTAACTGAGTACCATGATATTCTTTGGTAATACTGCTGTCAGATTTTCTGGCTTCTGATTATCCGCAACGACAGTCAAAGATCTTCAAACGACAGCCGGCACCAACCACATAACGTGTTGTCTAAAGCACGGAGGAGTTTCAGTATGTTTTGGATGACACCTCCCAGACTGAACCCGACAAGCGTTTTTTTATTTATAAAATATATTGGTTTGCTCTTGACCACAATCATTATCTAAATTCTATTTTAATTGCTTTTGAACCTGATCGAAAGCGATGGATAAGGTCTATGATGGAGCGAGCTTGCCCAAAAGATGCCTGTTCACTCTTGCTTTGAAGACAGACGGGTTATATGTGGATGGGAACACAGACGTAGGCAGAGAGCTCCACATTTTAGCTGTGCGCATATTAGAAATATGGAAGAGAAGCGCTGGGACTAGTCGAGATATCGACCAAGTACGGGTGGTACCCTGCAGTACGTCTGGTATTCCGGTAGTAAAAGGGCGATGGTGGGATCTAGTTGTGGAGTTCCTGCGCACACCCACCAAAGTACAATCTGTAGAAGACCGACAGACAGGCAACTCTACGCCGATGAGCTAGGCTGTGAAGCTGAGCCACCAACGCAACTTCTCGTCACTTATAAGCCTGTTTACCTGTAACCTCGAAGAATGTCCCGTGTTGTTGGTAGTATCACCAACCAGTGTATTTAGCCACGAGTCAATGACTTAATCATTTCTACATGAATAGGTACATTATACGCACATGAATACTCCCGATTATTGTCCCTCACTACCTATTTTCCTAAAACAAAGAAAAAATACTTGGTGAGTTAGGTCAGCACGTATAAGTGAAAAAGCCTGTAAGCCCTTACAAGGCGGCTCGCCCGCGGGCTCACAAAACTACGGGCCAAAGTCTGCGTGTGCCCGTCCGTAGGGATATCTGGTGCTTTTTCTATTTGTAACATAAGTATCGGATTTTGGAGGTATCATTATTTGTGAGAAACTAGGGTAATCATCAATAGGTAGTTTGTTATTTTTCGAGTAAATTCATGCTAAAGGAGAAGGAAGATTTCTGCTGCTGGTAAAATATGCCTTCCTTAAACATCGATATTTATTTCGTTGATGGGCATCAATGTAATAAATGTCATTACAAAACTGTATGAAAATTTCACTGAATTAAAAAATGCCTATTGAAATTATTCCCGTCTCAAAATGTTATTTAAATTGGTACCTAACAAAACGTCATAGCATCTACCTATTAGAGTGGTCCTTATTTTTCGACTTTTGAATTATCCCCGGGGCTCTTTGTCTTTTGATTATATGCATTTAAATATGTCATGAGTTATTATTTTTTTCAAGATTTAAGCTGCTTTCAGACTACGCTATAATATAATAGCATATAGTATATAGCTCATAGCACGACAATATCGCGCACCATACATTGTTATGGACACGGTTCACACTGTACTGTACTATATATTACTGACAATGTATGGTGCGCGATATTTTTGTGCTATGAGCTAGCTAAAGCAGCTTTAGAGGAAAAGCGCTGAAAGATGGCTTAAATGATGATTTCACTAACGTTTCATTTAACTGTTTATATCACTTTTTAGGTTCAAGTGAATCTTGCATGGACAATAGCTCCTTATCTCCTCCTTCTATCGACACGTCTTCTGTACAATCAACGTTGCGTCCATCGATGAAGTATTTATTGCGTTTTTTTTTTATAATACAAAAATTAATAAAAATATTATTCATTAATCTGCGACTTTGAATGCATGAATTTGGCGACTGCAAAGTTATAAATTTGGCAAAAAACTTTTATGAATAAAAGAATCCAACAAATATAGATTTTGAGCTTTCATTTAAAATTAAAACTTTGAAAGCGACCCTTAAAGGTCAGTTAAAAAAATAAATAAATGAAATAGTTTCTTTTGTTATATAATCAAATAATGTGGTACCCCGCGAAATTAAAGAAAAAACATTTTTTTCTTAGGAAAAAGGACTACGTATTATTATGTATTAATCACTGTTTCAACAACAAATCTCCCACAACCCTAACAAATAATTCCCACCAAATTGTTATTCATAATCGCACTTCCTCCAGGAAAAATCTAAGAAAAAACCCGCACAAAAAGAAACATTATTTTCCAACAGTGATTCTCACACTCGTTTGTATGCGACACTCGTGGCCGACTCAAACAAAAGTGAAGTTCTGCTGAGAATCCTAAGGAGCCCGTGTTCGGGATGTGAGCCTAATTATCTGCTGACCTTGTTGTCTTTGACGGGCGTTATGAGATTTGATATTTATGAGGCGGAGGGGCAGAGGTGATTGAATTTAGGGGTGACTTTTATTTGTTTCGTGGTGGTTTGAAAGCGGAATTAATATTTTTGCAGTACACTCTTATGTTATTTTTAAGATAGCCTAGATGTAAATATAAGTTTTTGGCTGTAGATTACATCTTTAGGTGGCTTTGATATCGATTCGTTATGTTTAAAAAATAATCTTTAAAACGCCTTTCATCATAAGATCAAAAAGAAAACAACTGAATCGGTCCTGTAGATTCGGAGAAAATTGACCATGAGAGATGAATAGACAGACGCACGAGTGATTCTACTAGGATTACGTTGTTTAATACGGACTTTTCCAGCTCACTTGATCCAGGGTTATTAAAACTAAATTTTTAAAATTAAATTATAATTGGCCTATGTCCAGCTGTAGATGATGGAGGATGACATTGTCCATTAATATCTTATTCGGCCTGAATTAGCATAATTTCTTATATTTGTGTAAATTAAGTCCACATAATTTTGTTTACTCATGCGATGATTGTTTTACACCTAAGTTAAGATATGTAGTTATATTCTTGTACAAATAGTTTACTGAAATAATCTATATTGCTACGTCAGCAATCTGTTCCCTTCAAGTATAACAAGCTAGTTTGTAATTCGTTTTAAGTTATTATTTTGAAACAGAACCAAGCAACAAGTTACCTTAAATATATTGTTAAGTACATCAAAAGCCTTTATTTAACTTTAGTTTTTGAAGCATTTGTTTTTTTTATTTGTATTTATTTGAGAAGCTCGTGGCTAAATAATAACAGCTGCACAGGTCGATCTTCATGTTTAAGCGACTCTTGCCGAGGTTGGTCTGTGGATGGGTGACCGTCTTAACATACCGAGTTTCCTCCTTGCCTCGGAAAGCACGCGTTAAGCTGTTGGTCCCGGCTGTCATTTGGAGATATTTGGCAGTCGTTACAGATAGTCAGAAGCCAGAAAATCTGACATTAGTCTTGCCTGAGAACCGTGTTTCCCAGTTTATGGGTTGTGAAGGTCTGGCAGGCAGCCACTTCATGTAAAAAATACTGGTTTTCAGCTAATTCCAGTTTGACTGGAAGCTGACCCCAATATAGTTGAGAAAAGGCTAGGCAAATTTATTTTGCGTTCGTGAGGCAAAAACACATTTACCAATACGAGACTTTGTTTTACAATTAAAGAATTTGGAGCTGTATCTTCACTAGGCTGACGAGTTTTATATTAAGGATCTCCGAGACCCCAAGTGATCTTCAATCGGAGGTATTTTTGTACTTATTTACGCTATCAAGCAAAATTTTTTGTTTCCTAACTCGTCCAGTGGGATACCCCACTGGACGAGTTAGGAAACAAAAAATTTTGCGTACGATGCCTGAGGTCATTACGACCCCGCGAGACTAACAGGTTAAGGCTTTATGGCGCACCTAATTAAATGTTACTTAGGGTTTATTTACAAAAATAGCTAAAGCATTTTGCATATTCTAATTTAATTTGTTACAAAATAATTCTGTCTTCAATCGTATGTGAACGAGGTTTTCCAGAATACTTTCACCCTATAATTTAAATAAAGCAAAAATACTGCATACAACAAAAATTTAACGTAGGTACTTATATTAAAAATCCAATCTCAGAAACTTAACAGTTCACGCTTGACCAGTTCCACGACTGAGAACCCCGAGATAGTTACAGAAAAAATAAATGTCTGCACTCTGTAACATTTTATCAGACGAAATGGAATTTAGTGAAAGCTTAAAAGATTGGTCCAGTATTTCACTACAGCATCAATCTTTTCGGCTAAATTGAGCAAAGAAATGGCTTAAAAAGTCATGAGGCCTTCTATTTGTAGAAAGGCTGAGGAAATTGCCGACGACACTTTATTGTTATTTCCTCTGAGAGCAAACCAGTAGGAATAAACGGGTGGTCGTAAAATTTAATTTGAAAATTATATCTTTTCCTTGTCATTAACTTTTTACATATTGATAACTGAGCGTCAGCTACCAGTAATGCGAAGTTCAGTTTGCTATTCATACATTATTCACCGTTTTACTAAGACTCACATACCTAATAAAACCGGCCAAGTGCGAGTCGGACTCGCGCACGAAGGGTTCCGTACCATTGACTTGGTAAAGCCCCCCTAAATATTTATTTAACTTTAATTATAGTATTTCTTTTTACAGTAAAAAAACAACTGAGTAATTTTGTGAATCTTACAAGTGCCTACCTGTTGCCATTATTGATATCGAGCAAAAAAGGGCATAAAAACCTCGTTTGTTGTATGGGGACCCCTCTTTTTTTTCTTTTTTTTTTATGGGTGGGAAATCATCCAATGACTTCCCCCGCTCTGAGCGGAGCGGGAGGGAGTGTCAGACTCTTACTGACTAAAACCCATCCATGTTCTTTCAGTGCCCTCTGTGTTCTGGAGTCACTGTATCTCTTTCGAGTAGTCCCGCGACTCCGGCAGGCGTCAGCCCTTTCGGGCCCCTCTGTATGCTGACTCTCTTTGAGGCGCGCGTGGAACACGAACGCACCGTCGACACGGCCTGTCGTCAGATGACGGACGGACGGCGACCTGCCCATAGCTCACCGTCCACAGGCCCGCGCCTACGGTGGCCGGAGGTCACCAGGTGATCTCCGACGCCCGCGGCGTCTACCACGGCGGCCGGGACGAGAGGTTCTCTCCCTCTCCCATTCCACCACCTCCTTCGCTAGCATGACTGCTTCGCAGAAGGAGGTGACGGCGTCCCATTCCGTTTCGCTCCGGACCATGGCTTGGACCAGGGCCGGACGCGAGAGGTCGCCGCCTATCGCCGCTTCGAGGACACGGCGGTGCTCCGCTCAAACGGGGCTCACCTGCACAGTGAGCTTCACCGTGTCTGCCGGTCGATCCTCGCAGTGGTGACACCCGGGTGTTTCCTCCCGCCCGATTCGATGCAGGTACCTCCCGAAACATCCGTGTCCAGTGAGGACCTGCGTCAGGCGGAAGGTGAGGACGCCGAGGCGCCTCTCTAGCCACTCGTCAAAGAGGGGACTTATCGCCACTAACGTGGCGTGCCCTGCACTGGGTATGGGAGCCCCTCTTAAATATTGTTTTTTTTTTTTTTTGTTATAGTGACAACAGAAATACATAATTTGTGAAAATTTCAACCTAATAAAAATGTCGAAGATCACAGGGCGTGTATCTAAAACTTTTCAGATATATTCTTGGTGTTCTCTCAGCAAGCCACACCCACTCAACCATCGGTTTTCCACCCTGGATTACAATATAATGGTTGATCAAAAACCATCCCGGCTAGAGTATAATTCAGCCAAAACGAAAAGTGCAAAAACTGTAACATTTTGCGAACGTTTGTGGCTAGTTATGCGAAAAATATGCGACTTTCGTTGCTCTTCTGATTTAAAGCAGTAAAATAAATAAAAGATAGCCATTTCGTCAAAATTTCAGTTTTCGTCGACTCGTCATTTGACAAAAAAATCAAGCGCTGCTTTTGCAAAAAAATAAATGTTGTTCCAAAAAGTTCTCTCGTTAGCCGAATTGTTCTGAAAAGAGAAATTATTACAAAATGTTTGTGCCGACGTCTTTCATGACTTTTCTTTTTTAATTTAATTAAAAGGTTGAATTGAAGAAACTTTGTAGAACAAAATATATTCAATTATTCATTGAATTAGTTTGAACGATGCTTTAATTTGCTTTAGAATTGTTAGTGATGAAATAATCGAATATGCTAGTACTTTTATTACATTTATCATTTAAATAACCAATACGATCAGACTCAACTACAAAAAGCAGGTAAAAACACTAAACTTATATGGAAATTCATAAAAACTAACACTATTAGGTCAAAAAATGCCGAACCAGCACTTGATCTTTTATCGTCTGAGCGGAGCCCTACCGAAGCAGTAAACAAAACTAACAACTTTTTCATTAACGTAGGAAAAAACTTAGCAGAAAAAATCTTATTTTCTAATAGATCTAGTTCTTCCAGTCATAGCCAAACTAAAACATATGCAAAACAAAACTCTTTTGTCTTATTAGATACCGATGTTGATGAGGTAGTAGATATTATAAATGGATTAAAAGAAATTTGTGCCGTAGGATATGACGACATACCTAATAGCATACTAAAAAGATTTAAATACGTCATTGCCCCTCCTTTAACTCATATTTTTCAGTTATGTTTAACCAGAGGAATATTTCCTAAATTGCTTAAAAAAGCCGTAGTCACCCCTGTGTTTAAATCTGGAGACAAAAATTGTGTAAATAATTACAGGCCAATATCAGTTTTAACTGGCCTGTCAAAAATATTGGAAAAAATTATAAATAGTAGATTAGTAAAATACCTTGAAAGTAATAAATTACTCTCTGATCAACAATTTGGTTTTAGGCCTAAAAGATCAACGAGCCAAGCTGTTCACCATCTAACAAATTATATAATCACAAACCTGGATAACGGTCTGCACACCCTAGGGATCTTTTTAGACCTCGCCAAGGCTTTTGATACAATTTCTTGTACTTTGCTTTTGAACAAGCTGGAGAAGCTGGGAATACGGGGAGCACAATTGCAATTATTATCTGATTACCTAAGTGATCGCCATCAGTCTGTAAAAGTGGGTCAATGCATCAGTTCTGAACTTAAAAATACCTGTTACGGAATCCCACAGGGTAGTATTTTGGGTCCTACCTTGTTTCTTATTTATATAAATGACCTGTGCAATTTGACCCTCGAGAACGGTTTAATTATTTCATATGCTGATGACACAGCTCTACTTTTTACAGCTAAATCAAAAGTCGAGGTCTATGAGGTAGCACAAAATGGTTTCGATACTGTTTCTAATTGGCTTCACGATAATCTCTTAAGTTTAAATACAGATAAAACCAAATACTTATTATTTACAATGAGAAACACCTATCCAACGCTTACTAATCTAAGCATTCAAGCGCATAACAATTGTCACCTTCATTGTGCTGATATCGCATGTACTTGTCCTAGTTTAGCAAAAACTGACCATATAAAATATTTAGGTATCACGATTGACGCAAACCTAAACTTCCGCAAACACATCGATTTATTGTGCAACAGAGTGCGTAAACTAATATATATCTTTAAAAACTTACGTAACATAGCCGACTTTAAATTAATTAAACAGGTTTATTTGGCTTTGTGTCAATCTATTATTACCTACGGTATTACGTCATGGGGTGGCGCCGCTAAATCGATCATGCTGCACTTAGAACGCGCCCAAAGAGCAGTTTTAAAAGTTTCTACTTTTCACCCCTTTCGATTTCCCACAGACCAACTATACATGGCATGTAAGGTCCTAACAGTACGCCAACTATTTGTTTTGCAGGTAATTTTGCTCCAACATACTAACCTTTATTTTAACCCATTACCATCAGATAGAAGAAGAAAAGATTTGGTATGCACTAACTTTCGAACTAAACATGCTTATGCTCAGCGATTCTACTTATTTTTAGGACCCTACTTGTATAATCAGTTTAACAGAATACTAAAGATCTATAGTCTAAGTTATAATAGGTGTAATTTACTAGTTCAGGAATATTTAGCAAAACAGAATTATGCAGACACGGAAAAACTTCTAGAAATTGTAAAATAATGCCTCTTTTCTAATGTAATTAACTTTAATTAATTATTAAGTCTCCACTTTATTGGCTACAATATTGTTCGTAAATTTGTTTAAATATAATATCATACTTAATCTAGTTTAAAATAATATTACTCAACATGTTACTTTTAAGTCATTGAAAATATTGTCTTCTTTTCTTTTATTATTTTGCATCCATTTCATTTTGTTTTTCATTTAAATGTTTGATCTAAATAGATGGCCTGAAACACAGGTTTTTTTATTAACCTAGATCAGGCAGGTCTACATTACAGGTAGAACTAAAAACATTCTCAATTGTAATTCATGTAAATCACAATTGTACTAACTTTTTACTTGAATAAAAATTATTAATAATAAAAAAAAAAAAAAACTGATTTTGTTTGAGTTTCTAAAGACTTTTACAAAATGTGGAAAACTTTTTTTTTTCTTTTTCTGATTTATTATTTCTACCTTTTATTTTGAAGAAAAAAAAAAACAAAAAAGTCTTTAATTTTTGTAAATAAAATTCCCACCATACACTCCGCTGACTTAGTAAAACTCTTTCTTAATACCGAAGAATAGCTATTGACGTCACAGTACCATTTATCACAAGATTTACATACTCCGCGCATGCAATCATTTTTCATCGTCATCCTTACTTCCATCCTTTTTTACCGACATACGTAAGAAAGAGATGTCTTCAGTATGCAGTTGAAGGTTCTATAGCAACACGTTTAGAGACTTAACGAGGCTGAACGAAGGGCGATTGGAATCTTCTCTTTGGCGAAGACGACGCATGGTTAGGTTTGAACATAAAATGATTCAGTACGGTTACCACATGACAAGGATTGGAAATCAATACACAGAGAATATTACAACAAAAACTTTCTATTCAATTACACCTTGAAATCTTCATCAATCATCTCTATGTCAGTTTTAAAATGCTTTGTGTTGAATCAACGCACACCATAAACCGCTGATCGTAGGGACTTTAAATTTCGAGGACGTATTGATACATCCAGTAAGACACGATTTTTGTAGTTTGCATTTTTAATGGGGTGAAATATGAGATGAAAGTTTGTTTGAGAAAAGTTATTCTTTTGGCCAATATACGTCAAGCTACGACAAATAGAAGCAAAGAATTAATGAAAAATATGATGCAGCAGAAGTTGCGCCGGTCAGCTAGTAAACTTACACATTTTGCCCATTGTGGTAGGCAGAAACAAAAACAGGAACCCTACCTTCTCTGATCTTGTTATATTCGCTGCTATTGAACATAATTTCGCTATCGCAATACAATAACTCCTGACTATTCATTGTTACATCCTATTCCTCTTTCCTTACGCTTCAAAACATCACAGTATCCTCGAAAATATATTTAAACCGACATTTCGTGTATCACCTTTGAACAGTTTGGCAATAAATTGTTTGGAAACTCATCTACATAACGTGAGTCGTTTGAAGTTACGTCTCATTGCAAGAGGAGAGGATAGTGAACATTCACTAACAGCAGATAGGTATTGGACACAAAGATAATATAATTATACTCCTAGTTAGTTGATGCACTCTCATCGTTACCATTTTAGCCGAGTCGTTAATTGCTAGATACAGGCCTCTCCCAAGTGTGCCGCATTGACCGGTCATAGAATAGAATAGAATACTCTGTCATACTCTGTCATGTGCGTCTTGCATCTGTGGTTTTGGTCAACCTTGTGGGAGGCCTTCCAACGCTGCGTTTGCCGGTATATGGTCACCATTCCAACCATCTGATCTGTGAACAATATACCCTGCCTACTGTTCGGCTACGATTCTTTGGCCTTTGTTGATCAGTCTATCCTTGTAGAATTGAAGTTCAAAAGTAAGTTTATAACAGTAACAGGGTTATCTTTTTGGCTGTTAAAACTTATGATTCTGTTGATGGATTAATTCGGGAATATTCCAGCGACCACCAAAGGGTTCTCCATTCATAACATTAAAGTACTTACAAATACTTTATAAATATGATATAACAACAGCCAAAGTGAAACGATTCAGCGTTCAGTAAGACCTCGCCCACACGTCGTCAGATGTATCCATTCGTGCGCTCACGGCTGACGATTGAACGTGTTTCTAACAAATGTCTGCGTCTCTTACTTAAACCCCTCCTTTCATATTTAGGTACACGATACGCTACAAATTCCTCCCAATACGCGACGGAATTCGCAGCTCCTTTTTATTCTCCCTGATCGGAATATTTCTTTGTACTCGAGTTATGTATGGAATTTAGGGCAAATTCTTCTGTTTTCAGGGATCGAATATCATATTCATATTCTCGAAATAAAATGCTTGTTTGTAAACTTGCTTTTGATCATTTGAATAGCTTATTACTAGAATTTATTGAATATCATGTCGGTAATATTCTATTCTTACGATTGGGAAAAAAATTGACATCGAAGGTTTGATCATTGTATTGAGTATTATATAGAGTTTTTTTTTATTGAGTGTACAGCAACTTGTGATTAACTAGTGACTTAGATAATTATTTTATATTATTCTATCCTGAAAAACCGTCAGCAAGTTCGTCATGCTCCTTTAGATTTCACTGGTTTTTTTTTTTAGGGATGGGAAATCATCCAATGACTCCTCCCGCTCTGGGTGTAGCGGGAGGAAGTGTCAGACTTCTACTGACTAAAACCCATCCATGTTCCTTCATTGCCCTTTGTGTTCCGGAGCCACGGTGTCTCTTGCGAATAATCCCGCGACAAGATTTCACTGCTTGCGGTAGCGTTTGAGGTTGGTTTTTTTTATTTTTTTACTTTGTATGGGTTTGCTCTTGACTCTAGTCTTGGTCAGAGATGACAGAGACAATGTCTACGATGGAGCGAGCTTACCCAGAAGTAGCCTGTTCACTTTAACTTTGAAAAGATTAGGGTTGTAAGCATTCGGAAACACAGACGCAGGCAAATAGTTCCACTTCTTTGCTGTGCGCATTATGAAAGACGCTTGGAAGCGCTTAGTGCGAGTTGGTGGAATAGCAACAAGGTAGGGATGGCAAGTTGCAGTGCGTCTGGATGTCCGATGGTAGAAGGGGGCTGGTGGGATGAGGTCGTGGCGTTCCTGGGTACACTTTCCGAAGTACAATCTGTAGAAGACCGACAAGCAGGCAACCTTGCGGCGATGAGCCAATCCGTGTAGCTTGGCATCCACCAGTTTTACGTCACTAATGAGCCTCTTAGCTCTGCGTTTCACCGAGTCAAGCGCGGCAAGCTGATACTTAGCTGAGCCATCCCAAAGGTGGCTGCAATACTCCATGCAGGATCGGACTTGTGCTTTATAAAGAGTTAAAAGCTGCTCAGGCCTGAAATATCGCTTCACCCTATTTAGGATGCCCAGCTTTTTGGCCGCAGTTTGGGCTTTGCACTCAATGGTGGCGCCGAAGTTGAGACTGGATGACAGCTCCATGCCTAGGAGCTCAAGCCGATCAGTCACTGGAACAGATGCACCCCGAAAAGTAGGAGTTTGGTTGAAACATCTCCTTTTTGCGGTAAAGAGACACGCCTGTGTTTTGGTGGCGTTAAAAGAGACCAGATTGTCGTCACCCCACTGGGAGACAAGGCTTAAGGTCAAATTTGTCCGCTCTACTATGGCCTCTCTCAAGGACTCAAGGAACGAACTTCATCTCCGCCGGTTGTGGCGCCGGACAAGTATCTGTCTGTAACCGTACTATCATCTGCGTACCCAACAATACCAGGCTGAAGTAGGTCATTGATGTGCAGCAGGAAAAGAGTTGCAGTTAGAACAGACCCCTGAGGAACACCGGCATCAATAGCCATGAGGTCAGAGGAACAGCCATCAACAACTAGTCGGATCGACCGTTCTCTGAGGAAGTCCGATATCCAGCTGCAAAAACCAGCTGGGATGCCATATACAGGAAGCTTGCTGAGCAGACTTGCGTGCCAGACCCTGTCAAAAGCCTTCGAGATATCGAGAGACACAGCAAGTGCTTCACCGTGTCTCTCGATGGCTTCGCCCCAGCAGTGCGTGACATACACAAGAAGATCGCCAGTAGACCGTCCCCGGCGAAAGCCATATTGACGGTCACTGAGGAGATCATTGTCTTCAAGGTACGTCAGCAACTTACTGTTCAATACCTTGGGTTACCTCTTTCCCACAAATATGGCGAGGGGGCTGATCTTTGCGTTATTTTCGTGAACGGGTGCTACTTGTGGTGAATGGTCATCTTGTAAGCCATTGTTTTTTGTTTATGTTGCAACGATTAACTGCTGTTAATTTTGGATGCTCTGGTTTATCACTTGTGGCGACGAGTCCCAAATCTATTGTGTAGGCGGTCATGCGCTTTATATCTGGATATATGATTGAGTTGTCGGATTGTGATGGCATAATGGAGTGTGCTAGCTTACAAATGACGAATGATTTAGTTTTTAGGTTGTACGTCTTCCCCATGTCTTATTATTTTCTTTGTAAAAATACTTTGCATACTATTGTAGGTATAAATGTTCTTCTAACGCAACAGACAGATGAGTTTGTTGGCCACTTTTTTCCCAGCTAAAACACAAGTAAGTGGTGATGGGCGGGCATTTTTGGGGGACTATCTATTTGTAAACGTCGGCGTTCAAAAACTGATGGCACTCAGCCTAATTTGAATAAATGAATTTAGATTTTTTTATTTTGATTTAGGATTTTTCCATTTAGAACTGTTTATATCTGTATTTCTCAATCCATTTTCATACGGACCCAAGCCTAACATATTTATAACTATATAGTAAAATGTCCGTGTCCTAATAATCCTTTGTAATACAGCCTTCGGGGAATTATAGTGGCACAACCGAGCATGTTTCTGGCAATTAATTAGGTATGAACCAAACTAATAATAAGCTAAAGCGAACTAGAACATTTTTCATCATGGCCATTTCAATCGAATACGATATTTGCATTATCATTGCATGCAATACTGGTAATAGGTGACCTATAAAATAAATAAAACTAACCAGTGATCCCATTGAAGTTCTAAATTAAAATTCGTATTTACTTTGTATGATTTCCTTACCCGAGTCAATTTGGCTTTAGCTTGTAGTAATTGGTCCAATTATAGCTCTAATAGTAGAGTATTTTCATTGGTCGACTGCAGTCACTTGGTTCTATGAAAATACTTACTTTGTGTTGCAATGCGGTAGCTATTATAATGCTAGCGGTATTGAAAGGTATTCCAGTCATGTTCGAGGTAGGAATGGACATTAATGGTTTTAGATTGTATGGAAAAGTACAGAAACGATGAAAATCTATCATTGTAAAGTTACACTATCTGTAAGTTCCTAACAAGTTTATTCCAAAAAGATGCATGGTTACTGGAATAACTTTATCTCATATCTTAATATCAATTAAGAAAACGCGTTTGGGAAAAATGGGTAAAAAAAAGTTCATTATGATTACGAAATTATAACTAAATCGATCCAAATCATAAAAACACAGTAGATTCAAAACGATTTCCGGTGTCAGACGTATTGATCCTTTAAGAGATAAATATTTTTTTTTGTGTATTATATTAATTAATTTGCATACTATTATACAAATTCAAGTTCTTATAAGGCAGGGGCGTTGTTTGCCACTTATTTTCCACAGCTAAAGCACTAGGAAGTGGCGTTTTGGGGGACAGTCTTTTGTAAAAACTTAACGTTCAAAAAGTACTGGCTCTCAGCCTAATTTGAATAAATTACTTTTGAATTCAAATTCAAGATTAAAGTGTTCTCAAAACGGTCAAATGCTCATGACTTAACGTTGCTTTAACCACGGCAAGCCCTTTGACAATCTGCCAAAGTCATGAAATTGTTTAATTTAATTGTTGACTTGAATTTGAATTTGAGTCCAAGTGTTCCGTTTAACATACAAACATTTGGAACCATAAAAAGTGGAAGGTTAACCTTACAAAAACCCCTGTCTATAAACAAGCGACTTCAATTTCCAACTTTTCAACATTCAAGTCTAATATTTCCGACAACACTTTCCTCTGTAGTCCACTATTCCGGACTTGTGTAGAATAACCCTCACGACTGCGAAATAAATTACGCTACATCCGGGGACATATAACTCGACTCAACAAGATTTTACTACAAAAAACCTAACGGTTCCAACTCCCTCATATTTTATTTCGTTAGAAAGTGTTATATTCTGCGGAGTGAAAGTTTTCAAGGTATGATTTTTAAAGCAGTTCGTCAAAGTTTGTAGAAGTTAGTCTGCTGCGCGGAGCTAGGAGTGAGTTTGTGGTTCATTAGGGAATAGAAAAAGAGAAGAGTTTGTAACTAATTACAAAACAAAATTTATTAGAAAAACATATTTAACGCCCGCATGAAGCTTGAAAACTATTCCACTACCGGCATGAAAACTCAATAATTTTGTTTTAATTCAGGGGCTAATTCTACAATTTTTTTTTTACAATTTTCTCATTCGCTTGTCAATCGCAAACTGTCAAATAGCCAGCCTTAGTTTTCTTATAATTTTTTTGACAGATTGAGATGCGAATGCGATGCAAATGTGAAAAAAATTTGTAGAATTGGCACTCAGGTCGCATTTTACTAGTAGGAACGGGCATCCGAATTTCAATCGAGACGTTGTTTAGGCGTAATCGGTTTACAGGCATACAATCATAGATTCTTGTATAATATTGCTTGAAAAGGGGAAAGCATTATTACTCACAAAAAACAAAGCTACTAAATCAATACCCAAAAGTCTCGTAGCGGATTGGTTGAGTGCTACGAGCGTAGCAAGCGTAGCACATCTTACGTCATAGACGTAGTCCGTAGCAACACTTGAAATTGAACCATTTAAAACAACTACAGAATTCTCGCTCAAAATAAATTAAGCTTTAATCTACAAACGAAACATTTTATAACACCGGTATTTCAAAAAAAGCTCCCTTCATCCCTAAATCGGGCCGATAATATACTTCCCTAATTTATCAACTTTCGTTCTCCCAATTTTTCTTCGTTGTTCAGATTAGGAATTTTCCAAGTCGTTAATATTTTATTTCATCAGAGCCGGTTGGCATAAATTTAAGTAATGAATCGCCCGCGGATCCGGCTCTTAGCCGACGATAGATCAACTCGAAAGGATTTATTGTACTTGTTTCAGATTGTGCTGCTTATACCGAAAATTTGGCTATAAAGGAACGGTTTTGAGTCGTATTTTGGGCACAATTTTTTACGAAAAATAACAGTTTTTTTTGTGTTGTTACAATTTTGTCCCGACATAAATTTTATTACATGCATTTCATGTACCTGTATATAAGTCTTACTGTTGGGCAAGGGACCTTTCTCCTTCCAAATTTGTCTGTCTTGGCGGCTAGTAACGGCTACTTATCAAACTCAAATAAAACAATAAAATGTGCTGTATTTAAAACGGTTCTTGGCTCTAAGTATTTTATTTTGGTCTTGTTTACCTTGTAGAATGCAAATAAATGAATATGAATCTCAACTCATCGAATCAACTAAATAATAAAACACTCGAATATTCGGCCTAAATGGTTGTGGACTACATCTAAAAAAAAACTTTTCATTCTTTCTAATAGACGTTAAATAAAATTACTCAATTTACTTTTAAAGCCAACCTCAATCTAAGGCTATTGAATCACTAGACACAAAGTCAAACACTTTTAAAATACTGAATTACTATTCATAGCATTTATTCAAAAGTAGTTTTTACTGAATAATAAAGTTTCTGTGTGCCGCATAATTTTGCTTGAACGAAAATAAATAGGACTTAGTCGTAATGTGGGACTAATTAGCATACCTAGGTCTTACAGTTATTTACTACGATAAAGAAATTTAGAGCTTTGAATAAATAAGTTATGGAGGTTTAAACCGGCATAGTTTATTTATTACGACACTGAGTATTTGAATTAATTACGTTTGTTTTAATTTCCTCGCTGGAAGGAATATTTTAATATTATTTATCACAGTGTTATGCTTGTCAGCACGCTATTGCTTATCATAGTTACTGTTATATTGAATTTGTTATCCTTGGTTGGTTTTTTTTTAAGAAAATAACTCTATTGCGACGTACAATGTGACTTTTAATTCAGTAACTGGATAGTTAAGGTAGAAAAGAACTCATGCATAAAAACAACTTTTTAGGGTGGGATCACTTCTTTAATATTTATAAATAAAAAGCTTTCTTCAATGGAAACACATTCGACTGATCGAATGTAGGGAGTAACTATTTTGTTTCGCCATTTCTTTTTTGTTCTCGCAGTGAAAAGTGTTCGTTCATGTACAGTACTATCACAGTCGGAAATATTCCCAACGAAATCAGAGTGCCCATCATGTAATTGTATATTTATCTAATGTACCTACTACATATCTTAAAAAGCTTTTGACTTCCTCAAGTTTATCAATGGTTGCTAACATACCGAGGAAAAGACAAGATGTTTGTAGATCATGAATATTTAATTCTGTCGGTACAAGGAATTCGCTGGTAGCGCGAAGGTTTGCAAACCCCGCTTGTCTTGTAGGTACAAGATTGAAGCCACAAGGTTCTAGCTCATACCAATAAAATAGCTATAGTTCCGCATGAAACCACGACTTTTAACACGGAAAGGGTAGGCAGATGTTTGTTTAGTTTTTGTTCAGCTCCGTCCGTCATCTGGAAACCAGTGATGAGGCTCGGTCTCGCAAACAAGTCCCAAAATTATGCTGCCTAAAAAGGCCACTTTAGCAGAATCAGAAAGTACATTACGCTACCCGTCACTGTCAATAATATTCCCAATCAACCTTGAACCTAATGCAACCGTTAGCAACAAAAAAAAAACAAATGAAATTCGACAGATTGTTTTTTTTTTTTTTATTAGGATCATCAACATTGCATGCACATTAAAAATAACAAGCATTTTTTATATTAATTGTTGTATGATTAATATTATGATCCTACTTGAGTGGCCTTTTTGGACACGCTGAGTAATGACCGTACTGCGCGGGTGTGACGCAATTTTCCCAAGGTATGTAGTCCATTTATTCTTTAACTACACTTCTGGACATATCTATTGGCCCACCTTGTATTTTCAGTTTCGTTTGGTCCTAGCTATAATTTTATATTAGGTCGAGCAAAAAGTTTTTATGCAGTTTTGAACCTGGCACATTCACAATTTCATTCAATAGTCTTTTTTTGAATTTCGAACACAGAATTTAAAGAAACAAAAGACAATTTGGAGCCTGTTTGTTGATATCAACCCCTAACTCCCGGGCGGGACTCATGAGTCCCGGCATGTAAGAATCGCAGTTGAGCCCCGCCGGGACTCATGAGTCCCGGCACACCGCGACTGATTAAAACTTTATTTTCGTGAATAGGAAGCTTTAGAATCGTTTGTCTATGAATATTCTCTATGGCGTATAAAATTTGCCAACTCTAGAAAAAAAAACATACTAAAATTATGACACCTGACATTTCAAAACTCTTGTCAAAAGTTTCTACGTCACGGTGATTTCGCGCGCAAGTGGTGCAGTGATTTTAGTGATTTTCTGTGTTTTAATCGTGCAAAACATGGGTAAGTAGATGAATATTCGTTTATTAGTTATTCCTACAACTATGTAGCTAGTTTTTTTGCATGAAATAACATAACAAAACTTGTTTTGTTGAGCCAACAAAAGTTACGTAGTTCCGAGTGTTTGCCAAGGTCAACATTGTTATTGGTTTGGTTTTTGTCAATTTTTACAAATAAAGTAAGCATATATTAACGATTTATGGTTAACAATGCGTTGATGAATATATAGGCAGTAATCTACAAGCTTTTCCGATTGGAATCTGTTTGATATAACTCTGATAATCGTCATCAAAATAGCGCATTGAATTACGCAATAAAAAACAACAAACGGCGCCGCACTTTATGAAGTTTGAGCTTGAATATTGCTATAATCGGCTATAGAACTCAAATAAAAGATCATTGTCATTAGATTACTCGACTTTTCATAAGCTAGTTCCCAAGTTTCTCGAGTACTTATTTCATGACGACATAATTAACGAACTCGAAACCATTTCAAGTGTGAGGATACAAGCTATACAAACGCCGCGATAACGTTTTTTGTGGCTCGGGTCAGATTACGAGATTAGATAAGCGGCCGCCCGCGGAGCGGCGCGGGACGCAAGGGACCGTGACGTATGAATGTGTCAAGTACGCCAGAGGTCAAACAATCGAATACTAAGAAAACTTGGTTTTATTGGTTTACTTGGATTTAATTCTTGAAAAAGTGATTGATATCTTTGGTTTTGCAACAAACATTACTTATTCTTAACATTAAGGTGAGGTTCTATCAATAATCTATGGATACTTCACCTGAAGTCGCCGCCCAAGCTGTGGCACTTATTCAGGCCGGACGCAGCCAAAGAAACGTGAGTGCTCAACTTAATTTAGGTCGATCTGCGGTCCGAAATGTTTATCGGAGGTACCTAGAGACTGGCGGCTTTGTTCGTCGCCAAGGAAGGCCACGATCTCGGGTCACAACTGAAAGGCAGGATCGATTCATCGTGACGACCAGCTTGAGAAATTGTCACCTTACCTCCATTGAGATACAAAACCAACTTCGCGACTTCCACGGAGTATCTGTGAGCGCTCGAACTGTTCGGAGAAGGTTAAAAGAACGCGATATGGTACCACACAAGCCAGCTAATGGGCCCAAACTAACGCGAGCCCACCGCACAGCTCGCCTTCATTTCGCACGCAGTCATTTAAATTGGACACAGCAAGATTGGAGCCGTGTACTCTTTTCTGATGAGTCTAAAATTGTGTTACATGGCAATGATGGAAGGAAGAAGGTCTACCAACGTAAGGGAGAGGGTTTCGCACAATGCTGCTTTGAAGAGAGGGTTGCTTATGGGGGTGGCTCATGGACTGTCTGGGGCGGTATATCCGCGAGCGGCAAAACTCAACTTGAGGTTGTTACAGGACCACGGCTGCCAACATTAAATGCTGAAAGGTACATTCGTGAGTGCTTAGAACCTCACGTGATACCATACGCGGACTATGTGGTCCCAAATTTCCTTTTTATGCATGATAATGCAAGAGCCCATGCGGCCGGCATCGTCAGGGAATATCTTCAGGATGTGAAAATCACAGTTATGGACTGGCCAGCCAGAAGCCCAGACATGAACCCCATTGAGCACATAAGGGACGAGCTAAAAAGACGTGTTAGGGCTCGTCAGCCAGTTGCCCAGACGATGCAGGAGTTGAAAACTGCCATAAAAGAGGAATGGGAGATGATCCCTCAAAATTTCATAGAGCGGTTGATAAACTCTATGCCTAATCGTATGAGAGCTGTGGTAGATGCCCATGGAGGCACACGCGTTATTAAATTAAACCTTTATTTGATAAAACATGTTTTTTATTCAAAAATCAATTGCCTTTAACAAGGCGCATATCCGACTTGTTAGGCGTAGCTCCATGTCGTATGGTATTCTGAATTCAAATTTAAAATAATACGATCGAAAAAGATGGTAAAATGTATCAGGTTTAAAACAGCATCAACAGTTTTTGTTCAATCTAGTGTAGTGACCTACTTAATGTTTTAATTATAAAATACATAAATTATATATTGTTCAAAATTAGGATCAAAATATTTTATATACATATTTACAAATAACCTAACACCTAGTATTATATAGAATCAAAAATCTAAATTAAATAATTTTGTGTTACTAACATTTTACAAACAAACATAACAATCCGATATTTTGTATTAGTAGATAGTTTCTTATCAACTGGCCGGCGAAGCGATGACGCGTCTATTGTTCTACGTGCCGCGCGAGCGGGACGGCACTCTAGTTGCTTGCGCTCGCGCAGGTATGGTGTGGCGCGATGGGCCACGCAGCGCCAGTACGTGTTTTGAGCCGCTTGCGATCATAAGCTTACAACACATAGCTCCGCCGCGCCGCTTAATCCGACTGTACTTGCTTGCTTTCTTCATCTGTCTAAATCTATCCATATATTCTACCACTCCTTCTTCTTCTTCTAAGTGGAACTCTTGTGTGTGTAAACTACCTGTGAAATAAACTTTCTTTCTTCTTCTGGTGTACTTTGGACTTTCATTCATCTCTTCTCACTATTGCTACATTCTTCATCACACACGCCTACCACCTACATTGGTGACCCCGTTCAGGAGCACGAGGATGTCCGAAGACGAAGTGCGCAGTCATCGAGATGTCGGCGAGTCGGCAGCGGAAAGTTTTCGTGTGGGTGTGCGAATACCGCCATTTCACCCGGAGAAGCCGGGACTATGGTTCAACCAGATGGAAGCGCAGTTCATCCTGGCAAACATCAAATCTGACGACACCAAGTTCCATTTTGTAATCGGCAACTTGGATACGCAATACGCATCCGAAGTCGAGGATATTATCGTCCACCCTCCAACCACCGGAAAGTACGAAAAACTAAAAAGTGAGCTTATAAAACGACTATCGGCAACGCGTGAGAAAAAAATCAAACAACTTCTCATGCATGAGGAGCTGGGCGACCGAAAGCCTTCCCAATTTTACCGCCACCTCCTCAACCTTGCGGGTCCAGGTGTGCCGGAGGAGTTCCTGAGAACCATCTGGACGAGCCGCCTACCCGCAAGTACACAGGCGATCATAGCTTCCCAGTCCAAGCCGGACCTGAGCGAGCTGGCTGAGCTGGCGGACCGGATCCACGACGTCGTCGGCACCCCGGTGGCATCAACATCTGCCATCACTACAGCTGCATCGTCGAGCACTCCGGGCACCAGCATGAACTCCGAGATTGCCGCCCTGGCCAAGCAGATGGAGAAGCTGGCGGAGAAGGTGGGGCGATTGTCTCGCCCTAGAGGAAGATCCCATAGTCGTTCGCGCCATCGGTCCAGCTCCAACAGATCACAGTCCAGCTATAGAAAGTTCCCCCAGTGCTGGTACCATCAGAATTTTAGGGACCGAGCTAGGAAGTGCGTGAAGCCGTGCGACTACCCCACGTCGGGAAATGTGCGGGGCAATCAGTGATGGCGACCGATGATTGTCCGAGTGCTGGTCGCTTATTTGTCACCGATCAAAGGTCGAAGGTGCAGTTTCTGGTCGACACCGGCAGCGACCTCTGTGTCTACCCTCGATCGGCAATAACAAGACGACTAGATAAAACTAATTACCAGTTATGTGCGGCAAACGGAACATCAATTAACACGTATGGTTTCTTAAATATTAGTTTAATCCTAGGGTTGCGCCGTGACTTCGCTTGGCGATTTATCGTTGCCGATGTAACAAAGGCGATAATAGGCGTGGATTTTTTATCTTTTTATAATTTGGTTGTTGATTGCAGGAACCAACGTCTCATCGACAACCATACTACGCTCTCCACCCCGGCGTCACCCGTCCGTCGTTCTGATGTCGTCTCTTCAGTGAAAGTAAGTCTTGGTAATTCCGCATACATTCACATACTACAGGAATTCCCTGACATCACTCGCCCACATGGTATACAACGCACTCCAAAACACAATACAGTACATCACATCCGTACTACACCAGGGCCACCAGTATCGTGTTCACCTCGCAGATTGGCCCCTGACAAATTAAAAATCGCGAAGGGTGAATTTGAGGCAATGTTGCAGTGTGGCACCTGTCGCTTGTCTGAGTCACCGTGGTCGTCGCCTCTCCACCTAGCACCTAAGAAAGACGATGGTTGGCGTCCCTGTGGCGATTACAGGATGCTGAACGCCCGAACCATCCCTGACCAATTATACCCCATCCGGCACATACAAGACTTTGCTCATAGCTTGTCTGGCTGTACAATATTTTCGCAAATTGATCTAGTGAAAGCGTACAATCAGATACCAGTCCATCCAGAAGACATCCCGAAGACCGCGATCACAACACCATTCGGTCTTTTCGAATTCCCTTACATGACGTTTGGCCTTCGAAATGCCGGGCAGACTTTTCAGCGCTTCGTGGATGAAATGCTCAGGGGCCTTGACTTCACGTACGCGTACTTGGATGACTTTTTGGTCTTCTCAAAAGACCGGAAGACCCACGAGCACCACCTGCGCCAGCTTTTTTCCAGGCTCCGAGACTACGGAATGGTCATCAACACGTCTAAGTGCGCCTTTGGAGTGACTGAAGTCCACTTTTTGGGCTACCACATTTCAGCCAAGGGCACAAGACCATTGCCTTCCAAGGTCGAAGCCGTGCAGAATTTCCCAGCGCCAAAGACCGTGAGAGAGCTGCGCAGATTCCTTGGGATGCTGAATTTCTACAGAAGGTTTATTCCAGGAGCAGCTAGTCTTCAAGCACCCCTAAACGCACTGCTAACTGGATCGGTTAAAGGTTCACATCCAGTTAACTTCACACCCGAGGAGAACGAGGCATTCCAGAACAGCAAAAACAGCCTTTGTCAAGCAGCAATGTTGGCTCATCCTGACTGCAACGCAAAGTTGGCGTTGGTCACGGATGCGTCTGACAAAGCCATGGGCGCGGTCTTGCAGCAACTGAAAGCGGGGGCTTGGGAACCCCTTGCCTTCTTTTCACGGAAGCTAAGCCCAGCACAGGTTAAGTACTCACCTTACGACCGCGAGCTACTCGCCATTTACGAGAGTGTGAAGTATTTTCGGCACATGCTGGAGGCTCGTGACTTTGTGATTTACACAGACCACAAGCCTCTCACATTCGCCTTCCACACTCGTAAAGAGAATTGTTCCCCACGACGTACACGTCACCTAGACCTCATAGCCCAATTCACAACGGACATCAGGCATATATCTGGGAAGAACAATGTCGTGGCGGATACTCTCTCGCGCGTTGAAGAAATTACGCAACCTGTGCCCGCTGAAAAGATCGCCGCAGCGCAACTGGAGGACCAGGAGCTGAAGCAACTGCTTGCTGGAGATAACGCGTTATACCTGAAGCAAGTAAGCTTACCAGGATCCCAAACGCAGCTGTACTGTGATGTCAGCACCCCTACACCAAGACCTTTTGTGCCCAAGGAGTTGCGCAGGACGATTTTCCTTAGCCTGCACTCCTTGAGTCACCCAGGCACCAAGGCATCAGCAAGATTGGTTGCTGACCGATATGTGTGGCCTGGCATCAGGAAAGACTGTCGAGAGTGGGTTCGCTCTTGCCTGGCTTGCCAGCACTCGAAGACCACACGACACGTCTTTGCTCCAGTAGGAGCTTTCAAATTACCGCAATCTAGGTTTGCGTTCATCCACATTGACCTCATAGGACCTTTGCCATTGAGCCAAGGCTTCCGCTATTGTCTCACAGCCGTCGATCGCTTTACGCGATGGCCTGAGGCAATACCATTAGCAGACATCACTGCAGAAACAGTGGCAAAGGCTTTACTGAGTGGCTGGATTGCTCGTTTCGGCTGCCCATCGGATATCGTAACCGATAGAGGTAGGCAGTTCGAATCAGCACTCTTCAGAAGCCTGTCTGCAATTGCTGGGTTCCAACATCGTAGAACAACCGCGTACCATCCTGCCTGTAACGGACTGGTGGAAAGATTCCACCGTCAACTAAAGGCTGCGATCACCTGCCACGCAAACGACAGTTGGGTGGAATCTCTTCCACTAGTCATGTTAGGTATTCGCAGCGCTTACAAAGAGGACGCTCAGGCTTCAGCCGCCGAATTAGTTTACGGCCAGCCCATGCGCCTCCCAGGTGAATTTTTCGACCCTCAGGCTGAGGAGACCGTCGACATGACCACCTACCTATCAAGGTTTAGGAGTATTATCCGGAATCTGCAACCATCACCAGCAGCCAGGCACAACAGCAACTTCAAAACATTCATTTACAAGGATTTATCCTCATCAACTCATGTGTTCCTTAGGGACTGTACTGCCGGTGGTGGTCTGAAACCGGCATACTCTGGTCCTCATAAGGTCATCGAAAGAGGTGACAAGGTGTTTAGGATAGTGGTAAACGGTAAACAGGTTACCGTATCGATAGACCGCATTAAGCCGGCCTTCATACTGCGTGACCCTGACAACACTTCAAACACACCACATACCACGTACATGCACCACAACACACCACAGTCACCACTCAACACTAATGCTAATCACTACACACCCAACGCGGATAACCAAGACTTGCCTTCGACTGACAATGACGTCATCAGGACGACGCGGTCTGGACGTCGCGTTAGATTTCCCGACTATTATCGCCCTTGACGGTCTTTGGAAGGGGGTGATGTAGTGACCTACTTAATGTTTTAATTATAAAATACATAAATTATATATTGTTCAAAATTAGGATCAAAATATTTTATATACATATTTACAAATAACCTAACACCTAGTATTATATAGAATCAAAAATCTAAATTAAATAATTTTGTGTTACTAACATTTTACAAACAAACATAACAATCCGATATTTTGTATTAGTAGATAGTTTCTTATCAGCTGGCCGGCGAAGCGATGACGCGTCTATTGTTCTACGTGCCGCGCGAGCGGGACGGCACTCTAGTTGCTTGCGCTCGCGCAGGTATGGTGTGGCGCGATGGGCCACGCAGCGCCAGTACGTGTTTTGAGCCGCTTGCGATCATAAGCTTACAACACATAGCTCCGCCGCGCCGCTTAATCCGACTGTACTTGCTTGCTTTCTTCATCTGTCTAAATCTATCCATATATTCTACCACTCCTTCTTCTTCTTCTAAGTGGAACTCTTGTGTGTGTAAACTACCTGTGAAATAAACTTTCTTTCTTCTTCTGGTGTACTTTGGACTTTCATTCATCTCTTCTCACTATTGCTACATTCTTCATCACACACGCCTACCACCTACACTAGCAATCATATTTCGGTAGGGGCCATCGAAACCTAAACTCTAAGGTGGGCCAATAGATGTGTCCAGAAGTGTATTTGTCTTTTTTATTTGATGCCTTATGATGGCGGAAATTAGATCCATTAATAAAGAGCTTCCTATATTTTTATATGGGACTTTAAACATGACATTTCACAAAACATACATAAACTATTCACATAAACCCCACATTCTAGCACGCGGTCATTCCTAATCAATATTCCGACAAAAATCAATTTGTCAGGCGCAGATTTGAACCCTTCCATAGCCGGACTTCCAAAGGACGGCCAATCATAATTGATGACCATCTAATGTACTTGTTGCTCGCCCCGCGGTCAACTAATTGCCTGATCTCTAATACAATCAATAATGTTGCGTTATGTACTCCACTTGGCAAGGCTAAGTCCTGGATAGGTCATTATTAGTTTGTATTTCCGGATACTGATTGAAATGGCTAACGTCCGCTCTATGAGCGTTTCAAGCAGAATCTGACAAAGCGAATAAAAGGGTGCGTTCAGATGAATCGGACCAGATGGTTTTCAAATCACGAATTACTTAAGTGCACGCTATAAAACGCCTATTTTATACTCGCTCGAAGAACACTTGTGTGTTCTTAACAATGATAAACTGCAGGCTGTTCTAAATTATATTATATTTAGGACATTAAAACAGTGTAAAGAAATATGATTTTTAGGATATAATGTCATAAGAATTAAGTCTAGGTATATGGTAGGTTTCCAGAAAAGTATGCACAAAAAAGAATTAAATTAAAGATATATAAAATTATGAAAAGGTACTATATTTTTCAGCAGTTAAATATTTTATCTGTACAGATTGTAATTTTAGAAGTGAACATAAAAAATCTATAGAATTGCGAGACGATTAATATTTCAATAAAAGAATCTTTTTACATCAGTAAAAGCTTTTTATTAAAAAAGTAATTTTATATTTTGATTGGTCGTTAAAATGTTGAATACTAATCGAATTCTCAATTCTAAAAACCGGCCAAGTGCGAGTTGGACTCCTGCACCGAGGGTTCCGTTCAAACATGTAGATAAATATAAGCAAAAGTTGCGGTTTACGATTTATGACGTATTAAAAAAAAAACTGAGATCTCGTTCAAACCAATTTTCGGTGGAAGTTTGCATGGTAATGTACATTACATATTTTTTTTTAGTTTTATCGTTTTCCTAATTTTGTTGATGAAAAAATTCAAAATTTCAATGATGTTTCGGAAAGATTGTCAAAAATTAACATGCATTCGGCCATCACCATAATTCGCTACTGCTGTTTCGGCCCTAAATTATCATATTTTCTTCGTGCTTCCCATCTATGGAAGCACCCTCACCTTCTGGAAAAAATGGACGAAATTATAAAGCAAACGCTATCATCAATTTTAAATGTGGCCATGGACGACCGAGTTTGGGCTCAAGCCACTCTTCCCATCCGCATGGGAGGCCTTGGCGTCCGCAAAATTACCAGTATAAGTTTACCGGCTTTTATATCCTCGGTTCACGGCACTGAAAAATTAGTCAGGAATATCCTAGCTTCTACACTGACTGATTTTGATGTGCCGTACTTTACCGAGGCTATAAATGCCTGGAGACTCGCTTGCCCGAATCAAAATTTACCCGACAACCCATCATACCAGAGACGGTGGGATGAGCCGCTCTGCAGAGGAGTTCAGAATAACCTAATTGCCTCTGCTGCCACTTCTGCGGAGCGTGCACGCCTGCTGGCTGTGGGTGAGTGGGAGTCGGGCCTCTGGCTTCACGCACTACCGTCGTCGAACATAGGCACCTTTTTCGACGATACTACTTTCCGCCTCGCTGCTTCCCTTCGCTTAGGCGCATCTTGTTGTTCTCCTCATCGCTGCCACTGTGGCGAAGCTGTCAACAGCCTCGGGCACCACGGCCTGTCATGCAGTCGAAGTGCGGGTCGTATAGCACGGCACGCAAATATCAACGACATTATCCGACGTGCTCTTGTCGCCGTCGGCGTGCCAGCCGTATTAGAACCCATTGGCCTGGCACGCGACGATGGCAAAAGACCGGACGGTATGTCTTTATTTCCATGGAAGATGGGTAGGCCTTTAGTGTGGGACGCTACTTGTGTCGATACTCTTGCGCCATCCCATCTTCCTAGCTCGTCGTGCTGTGCTGGTTCTGCGGCTTCGGCTGCTGAAAACCTCAAACGGCGGAAATATAGTAGCCTTATTGGCAACTACATTTTTGAGCCGTTTGGGGTTGAAACTCTTGGACCGTGGGGTCCGAGTGCTCACGTCCTATTTAAAGATCTTGCAAAACGCTTAGTTGACGCTTCGCGTGACCCAAGAGCTGGCTTTTACCTTGGACAGAGGATAAGCATTGCCATACAACGTGGCAATGCAGCCAGTCTTTTGGGCTCACTTCCAGTCGATAGCGATGGGGACGAATTTTTTGATGCCATTTTTTAGTTAGGAGTTTTTTTTTTTCTATTTTAAGTGTATATAGTTTGTTCTTTAAATACATTTCTGAGTTTTTTAATGAATGATCGTACTTTATGTTATGAACTTACGAGTTAATTATAAATAATGTGTTTTCTTATTGTAGAAGTTAAGGGGGGGGGGGGACATTTTACCACTTTCGAAGGGTCTCTCGCGCAAGCTATTCAGTTTAGAAAAATATGATATTAGAAACCTCAATATCATTTTTGACGACCTATCCATAGACACCCCACACGTATGGGTTCGATAAAAAAAAAATATTGAGTTTCAGTTCTAAGTATGGGGACCCCCAAATTTTTTTTTTTTCTATTTTTGTGTAAAAATCTTAGTTTTAACAGTATAGTTCTTAAAGTTTCGGAAAAAAAATGGCTGTGACATACGGACGGATAGACAGACAGTCATGACGAATCTATAAGGGTTCCGTTTTTTGCCATTTGGCTACGGAACCCTAAAAAGATTGCTGTAACTATTTATAGGCATAATGTCAATTGAACAGAATCGCTTTTTCTTAAATTTTATTTCATCCCTTTATTCATGTAATCGCTTTTACATTAAATCACTGAAAGTATTTATCGTAAATTCGATGCATAATTCAAGGTGAACTTAAAATATTCTCTGTTCATCTGAAAATTATAGATGTGACACATTTTTCAAAAGAAAAGAAACATTGATTTCTCGATCTATTTTAGCTATACCACATTTAAAAAAAAAATAACATAATAATGTGACTCTGTTTGTTACAATTTCACGCCTTAATCGTTGAACTGATTTTCATGAAAGGTATCTACAGTGATTGATGGAACTCTCGATACGGTTATAAGATACTTAGACACAAGCAAAGTCGCGGGAAGCTAGTTAGGTAAAAAGTCATCAAAACGAAATTATAACAAATTGTAATTATACAGCAAGTTGCTCAATACTGGAAGAATTTATTATGAAAAAAAAAAAAAAAACATTTATTTCAATTACAACAGAGAAACAGAAGAGAGAGTGATGAGTCAGTCAACACGAAAAACAGAAGCTGTAATTCAATTCTAACCTTTTAAAAATACAACCCCCTTTTCAAACTCGAACCCCGAACACAATGCCACAAAGCCGTCACGTCGTCCACGGCGCCAGCGGCTCCACTAATCCCACTTTATGAAGAAGTTCCTCACATTCCTCGGGAATTGTATCATACGTCGCGTGATGGAATGCAGCACTTGGCACAGACGATTGTGCATTTTAAATGGCGGACCTAGTTGTGCGTTATGTCTTATTAAAGTGTAAATGGGCTGCTTTGTAGTGGAAGAATTGTACTTGGCTGCTGGTTTATTGCAACGAAAGAAATAAACTAATATGTTTCCAATAGTTATTTCTTTTTTATTCATGTTTATTAATCATTATTGTCACTTCAGCTGAAACGCGTGTCACAAATCCACAGGTTCTGCACGTCACGTTTTTAGTGGATTCCAGCAACCTACATCTCTGTTATCGATGCTACTTAAGAGAGGTTTCGTTCAACGCTGCGTCTTTCGGTACGTGGTCGTCGCTTTAGAACCTTGCGACGCCATCGATCGCCATTTTTTTGTGAGCAATGTGCCTTGTGTTCCTTTCAATTATCCAAAGCCCATCGCGATACATGCTGTGCACTGGCACAAGTCGCATTTTCGCAGCAAGGATTCATTGGTTTGACGACGGGGGTCCACGTTTCTACTGCAGCTTTCACACTACACATGGCTCCACTCCACAAGCCGTATCTCAAAACTCTGTTCCGATTCCGTTTTTACTTGGTCATGGGTTTAATTTTGTACTTCTGTGCATGCGGTATAGTGTTAACACAGCTTGCATGGTGTCAACAGCGTTGAGATTCGTGAGCACTATATTCGAGCAAGCCACGCGTGTACCAATGACGTCAATTGATGCGTAGTGTGTCTGTAGGTTGCAGTGGACACAATACGAGTACAAACATTTCCTAGCAAAACGAAGCTTAACACACCTGCGTAGCCTTGCTGTATGCCGCGGTGGGTCTGCTGCGCTTTTAATGGCGATCGCGTACCGAAAGGCATCAGTTGTAAGCATAATTATTCTAATACTCTCTCTGGAGTTGCTGGACATTTGTTGGATGTCAGAAGCACAGGATCGGTTGATGTCTAGACATTTGACGGAGGCCACCAGTAGACGGCTTTCGACTGAATTATGAGTCAATGATTTGGAGGTTCTAATATCGTGGGTTTAATGAAAAGCATTCTCTTCAAACAAATTTTCTTCGAATTGCATGAAAACCTGTGCCATAAAATGGTGGTGCTTGTGTTAAATTCCAATTTAATTCTACCCAATTTAATTTTAATCTTTCGACCCAATAACATAAAATTAATCACAGCAATGTTTTTCATGTAGTTACAAAACTAAATTAACGTAATGCTTTTATCTGCCACACGTTTACAGTTTTTATAACATCATTACATAAATATAACAATAGTAGTGCCACGTGCCAGTTTATCACATGTTATAAAAACATGGGTGTGAACTCAAATATTATGAGCTCCTATAATATTAAAACAAGCACATTAGTATAATTGTTTGATTCAATACTAACAATGGCTCGTGGTTCAATTGTTACCATGTCAGTTGCTTTGTTCCTACTTCTTATTCTTCGTCGTTGTTTCACTGCTGAAGATCACGACCACATACGTCACGTCTCCAAGCCATGTGGTCTGCTGCACTGTAGACCACTCTGTCCATGCTGCCCGGTGTCGGACCATCTTGCCGGCGTTCTACCTTGAGCGCGTTTTCCTTCGACCAGCAGTGCTATTCTGTAACAACATTTTCGTGTCTCGACAGCGGAATCCGAGGTGAGTTTCAAATTCGTATAAATATAAGACCTTATGACGTGTGAAATAAAGTTCACTTTGTAAGCTTAGTCACTCAGGTGAAGTCGATATCGAAATGGTTATTTACAGAATAGACTAGCTGGTCCAGTATCATGAGCAGCAGTTTATTTACTTGAGATGGATTTGCTCTTGACTCTAGTCTAGGCCAGAGATGACAAAGACAAAGTCTACGATGCAGCGAGCTTACCCAGAAGTGGCCTCTTTACTTTAACTTCGAAAAGATTAGGGTTGTAAGCATTCGGAAACACAGACGCAGGCAGACAGTTCCACTCCTTTGCTGTGCGCATTACGAAAGACGCTCGGAAACGCTAAGTGCGAGCTGGTGAAATAGTAACAAGGTAGGGATGGTAAGTTGCAGTGCGTCAGGATGTCCGATGGTAGAAGGGGGCTGACAATGCGATGAAAATGATGACTTGGGTGACTATGATTAGGTGAACGCATAGATAATATTTTCGAAGAGGCAGAGGACATGCTCCTGGCATATTTCAGATAGCCGTTTGGTGATGTTGCACCTTCTAGTTCAGTAATAAGTAATTTTCGTTATGGACGACAAATTTCAGCTGAAGTCAAATTTAATATTATGAACGTTTTTTAGGCTGGATGTTATTAGCAGAACTTTGACCGTTGGGTCGCAGTATAAACCATGACCTGGATTTAAATGGAAGATACTTTTCATTCCAGTAGTATGTAGATAATTGAAGTAACTCACCGGTAAACCGACAAACGCTAGTTTCAAATTATTTGTTTTAGACACAAAAGACCAATGCAGTTTTCCTGAACACACTTATAGTTCTTTGAAAAGAACATTATTCTCCATCAAACACACGAGAGCAAATATCTTCACTTCCCTATACAAATCTGAGCAAGAATCTGGTCTCGTTGGGCCAATGTTTGCTGTACAAACGCGTACCGACTGAAACGCGCGGTTTTATCAATTTACATTCAACAATATTTGCTCAAATGTTGGATGTTTGGATCAAGACCACAGTGTGGTAGCGTCTTAGGTTTTTGTAAAAATAATCTGTTTTGAAAATTTGCAATTAGAGTATTAGCAGTTGGGTGGAGATGGGTACAAAAAGAAGGACAAATACCCAGCACTGGGTGAAATCAGGCTTTGAATAATTTATGATGATGAACCAGTGACAACAATATTGGTATGGTGAAGAACTCATGGCTACAAGGTCGATCTTCAAGGTTAAGTAACGTTTGCCGCGGTCAGTCCGTGGATGGATGACCATCTTAATATTCCGAGATTCCGCCGTGCCTCAGAAATTACGTTAATATGTTGGTTCTGGCTATCATTTGAACACCTTTAACAGTCGTTAGGGGTTGTCAGAAGCTAGAAAATTTGACAGCAGTCTTACCGTGAAGTACCGTATTACCCAGTTACTGGGTTGTGGAGGTCAGATAGCCAGTCGTTCCATGTAAAATAATAGTAATCAGTCGAATCCGTTTAAAATGGAATGGCAGATTGATAAACCTATACACGGTTTTTATCGTCTAACAACGGCATTTCACTTCATCTTATACAATTACTACTACACATTCATTTAAAATAAAAATATTAGTAATTTTCATGATACATCCAGGAGCGAGCGCAGTCCAAGCTTTGTGTTACAAAGACGGTACCTACGGAATGGAACGGTAACAATGTGTTGATACGTCAACATTACTAACAAGGTGTTCTTTTATTTTAATGCATTGCTTATTTTGATTGTTCCTATTTCCTAATTAATTATTTAAAAAAATTGATCGCGTCTAGTAGTAGTTTATATTGGGTACATAAAATAGGCCACCTGAAATGACACCAGCTAGTCTATTCTGTAAATAACCATTTCGATATCGACTTCACCTGAGTGACTAAGCTTACAAAATGAACTTTATTTCACACATCATAAGGTCTTATATTTATACGAATTTGAAACTCACCTCGGATTCCGCTGTCGAGACACGAAAATGTTGTTACAGAATAGCACTGCAGTTTGCTACAGCAAAACTTTGACAAAGCAAACTACAATTACCTAGTACAACATCTAGAAAAGACAAAAAGCAATGCAAAAAAGAAACGCATACAAATGATTTCGAAGCAGCGCAATTCAGAATAATTGGCTAGATACCGTAGATTTGAGCTCCAAACCATTGTGATTCGAGGAGCGTGCAAGATTTTAACGCCGTTTGAGTCTCCTTGCAACCTTCCCACAGCAAACCTGCTTAGAGCCCCGGCTGGGATTTATGTTGGAATTGTGCAAGTATTTCCTTGCAAGCTAATTCGCAAATAAAAGTCAACTGTTTGAGATAAAAAGCAGCTGCAATCCACTTGCAAATTCTAAGTGTTGTAGAAGATGTTCTAAATGAGAATTCTCAAGGTACACAAAGTTGTTCATTTCTTAATGCATAATGCAACTTTAGCATACAAAGTATTGTGTTTAAATAATATTTTTCTCTGTGGAATTGCTCCCGTGTATTTATCTAGAAAAAGAAGGCTATTAAACTTGGAAAAAATGTGTACTTCTATAAGTGACAGAATTTTGCAATCATCATTTGTCTAGCTTTTCAAAACTATATTGGGGTCGGCTTCTAGGCAAACTGGATTCAGCTGAATACCAGTATTTAACGTGGAGACGTTGCCTACCAGAAACGTTTTTTGTAATCGAATCAGTAATATTCAGAGATTGTCTCTTATCCTAAAGAAATATCAAATCATATAGAAAAAAAAAAGGTTTTTTAGAAAACCTATTTCTTCTTGTTTTTTTTTATACTTGATATGGGTTTGCTCTTGACTCAAGTCTTGGTCAGAGATGGAGCGACCCAGAAGTAACCTGTTTACTCTATAAACTTTGAAAAGATTAGAGATTAGGGCATTCGGAAACACAGACGCAGGCAAAGAGTTTCACTCTTTTGCTGTGCTTTGGTTTAAACATAGTTCTCATTTATTCGTGATTTCTGTCAAATCTCATTCTCTTATCACAGTCTGACGATGCCTTCAAGGACGGCTGAGAGTACTAGGATACAACACAAAGACACAGAATGCACATTAAATCCAACAAAAAAAATAGATCTAAACAATAACCGGGAACCGGCACACAAAGTTGGTTTCATTTGAAAGTTTTCCGTTTTTCAAGCATACACCACAAGCACACGGCCCCAAGTGGCGTGACCTACTCTCTCTTCAATTCGCGATACGGAACTTTTTTCATCAATAGCTCGCGACGGAACGAATATAGTTGAGTTGACGTACTAGTGTGTTTTCACTTGAATGGATCTTTGGTTGCTGCGCGTGATTTAAAAGTGAAAAGACCACCTGGTCTATCTTATAAACTCGCTGCTAAAACTTAAATGAAGTGACCTATCTCACTCCAAGTTTGCTTCATGAACAACTTCTGCATTGTTACAATGTTTGCATAACTTAATTCCGCCAAGCCCGTTCCACCATCGGACCACAAGACGTACGGCGATGTACCACCGATACATGGTGGACATCCCACCTATACGCACAAAACGTTTTGGGAATACATTCATTGTGCGTACAGCTAAGGAGTGGAATTCCCTGCCTGAGTCTGTGTTTCCAGATAGCTACAACCTGGGAGTCTTTAAGTCAAGAGTGAATAGGTTACTTCTAGGCAAGCGTGCTCCACCCTAGACCGCATCATTGCTTAACATCAGGTGAGATAGCGGTCAAACGTACGCCTATAAATATCTGAAAAAATATTGTGTGTTTGGTGAACGTTGATAGGTAATACATGATTGTTGTGGTAGCAAGTCTATAATGCGACCAAATAATTACCGAATACTTGTGTTAGCACTTCCCGAAAGGGTCGTCAAAATAAGCCTACCTTACGTAATCTTTAGTCAAAATATTGACGTTATTACTTAAGATATCTGGCCTAAACCAGGAAAAATCTCACAGAAAAAAAACCTTTTCAACCTTTTTGAGGTTTAAAGTGCCGTCAGCTAAAGCAAAAAGTGTGATCCTTACCTTTTGAAGTTTTTCTCTTGGTCGTTATGTTTTCCAAAGATAAGTCGGGGATGATAATAATGAGTTCGGCAGAAGATGGCATGGAATATCAGGATAAAATGACGCTCATTATTGACTGAAAAATCCGCCATTTAAATATTTTTCTTGAAGGACAGTGGTTAACATATAAATTTCTGATTATATAATCGTTTTTACTATATTTATTAACACTGAGTGAGTACCTATACTATACAGAGCAAGCTATTGACCTTTGAAACAATACAGATATAAACTACTGAAACTGCTGAATGATGATGTTATTCTAATAAATAGATAGTTAATTTGTTAATTGTTTAAGAAATCGCAACTACAAATATTGGATTCGTAGATAAAAATTGGAACTTGAGAAACTTTGTGTTAATAATAGACTTCAGTAGTATTGAGACTAATAATTTCGAGAGCCTGGCACTGAAAACAGTAACTTTAACATGAGCGTCACTAAGCGTCGCCTCACATATACCATACGCAAAATCGCGAACACTAAAGACTTCATACAAAGACCAACCCAAAATATCACCACTCAAAACTATTTTAAAAAAAAAGATCCCCCTGGGGTCGCACGTGAAAATAAAATAATTGTATGATAACCGTATAATAGAGGAGACGTGGCGCAAATTAATGGGGCTTGTAATATAAATTGATATAAATTGTGTCTCGGCGGACCTGGCCCGCGCTGGCCCACGCTGGGCCACGCTGGCCGGAACCTCTACGATACGAATGCGAAATTATGTTGGTTTAAAGTGAAAAGTGATCGAGATAGCGCAAGCTGAAGCGTTTTATTGCTGAAGTAAATTATGGCTGATGCAGGGTGAAGTTAAATGTTTATTTAATGTGTCCACCATTTCATTGTGGTATTTTCTTTAATAGCACTTGATTCCAAGTTTCTTCCATCTTGTATATAATTAACGCCAAAATTATTTTTATTCAAAATGGCTTACAACTTCGCTTGCTAGTTGAATAGTGCAGTTATCTCGAATAATCATGAGTTTCTCAATTTTATTCTTTTGGTTTCAAAATTCAAAGTATTTTATTTCCCATGGGCGTTTATTAAACATCAGAAGCTAGTACCTACACTAAAATGAGTTAATTACATGAGTTAACTTAGTTTATCAGCTACATATTCAAATTAATGACGTCACTAAAACAATCTATTTCGAAAACCAATAGTGATACATTCCTCATGATAATTGCTAAGCAACAATTAATATTCATTAAGATATGCCAGAGCCCGGTCCATTAATTGAAGAGCTCCGTTCGATCTAGTCCGGAGCTCTTTGTTTCTATTGCAGCTCTGTTAAGGCTATTAGGGATTTAAAGGAGGTTCTGGTAGAACAGTGATTAATAGATAGTGGGAGAATGCTAGGGAAATGATAAATGAGTGAGAAAGAGTTATAAATAATGAAAGTTTTGTCAAGTGTGTCTGGGACTAGTTGAGTTTTAAGGTACATGATTTTTTTTTTGTGATTTTAGCAAGAGCCTTACTATATTTCCTCCGTGCCACAGTAAGCATGTTACACCATTGCTCTCGGCTGCCAATGGGACATCTTTGATAATCGTAGAACATTGGACAAATCACATAGGAGAGACAAGTAAGCTATAACATACCCATAAGCTAGAACATAAACCTTAACTTTAGTATACAGTATCCATCTCAGTTACGTTCCTAACTATGACACTAAACAGAGTGAGTACATAAAGCAGCTAGCTAGCTTGTGACGTCACAGCGGTCTGTTAATAATTCAAGTTAACTTGGGACTCATCACGAGACAGATTACCTGTGCGAATAGTTTCAGCTTTTGGCAAGGGACTGAGAAAATCATTTAGGGGTATGAGAAAAACGTATGGTACGGTTGGTAAAACAACTTGATGAATGGAGTTCAGTAGGTGTTTACTTATTTTTATTTTTCAGTCCACAAATTCCCACTTCTACAAAGCCGTGTTACTTAAATTATAAGCAGTAAAATTATTCTGATTTCTTTGGAAATATTTTTTTAAATTTGTTTTATACTTTCTTTATAATACTGTAGGTACATTTATACTTTACATAATTAGTCTTGCAAAACAACCTGTTTTACCGCCAATCACTATAACTATATTATTTTATAACAAAGTCTGTCCGTCTTTCTGTTAGCGATAAACTCAAAATCTACTGCACCGATTTTTATTCTGTTTTCACCAATCGATGGAGTGGTTCTCGAGGGAGGTTTCAGTGCATAATTTGTCAAGCAGGCGAAGCCGCAGGCATCTCCTAGTAGATTATAAATAATGTTTACAATGTTACTTCGATACTTTCCGATCACTGACAGATGGTATCTAATATGTACCATTGTCCATGTTACGTTAACTGTAATATCAGTATAGTTCTACATTGTGCTACTTTGTGACCGCCTTTTCTGTCATCCGTACCTACCAAGTTTATTTTCCCAAAGAAATGGTCTAAAATTGTACCACTGAGTTGTTACTGCTTATTACTCGGAATTTGGCACTGGTGCGCCAAATGTTCCGCCAAATACGGTTTAAAGGACGCATAACGTTCCCGTCTGTCATGTTATTATCAGCTGAATGTCCATCGGACGGGCGTGTTGCTATGCAGAGTTCAGCGATAATTGGGACATCGCCGTAATCATCAGAGATATTGTATTCATTATGATTAGGTTTTATTATTTTGAGGCAACATGTGTTAGTAACGGTGTATCGGAAGAGTCATTGGACAGTATTCAAAATTTTACTACTAAATCACGGCTATGTTATCTAATTGGTAAAAGAAATTCACCAGATAAGTTATATTAAACGGACCCAATCTAGACTTTGTGGTTCTGAAAATTACAATTACATTTGGCCGACCCGGGAAAAATATTCTAAGTAACAAAATCATAACTATTTCGAAGCCCTAGTTATAAACACTCAAGCTGGGTAAGCTCGCTCCATCGTAGAATTTGTCTCTGTCATCTCTGAGCAAGACTAGACTCAAGAGCAAACCCATTACAAATAAAAAACACAACAAAAATCTAGACCTAATCGCATATTTTCCAAATAATTTTCACGCACAAAAACGGTGACCGAAAATTTCCCGCTTCTTCCAAGAAATTTATCTCACATAAAGGTATACAAAACGCCAATAGATCCATTATCAGAACGTCTGTTCACCGAAGGAGAATTCATAAAACTTCGTCTAAATTGTCCGCCCAATTGTCCGTGGCCTGACCTCATTCGGGGACACAATAAATAGCCTCACTACGGACTCCTGTCAGCAATATTTTCTCCGAAATCGTCACTGTTTTGCTAACTCTCCAAACCGCGATTTGTACACTTAGGGAATAAATGCACTGCGTTTAAAAATAAATCGAGCTTGAACACTCTTGCGTTACTGAATGGACCAGTGTGCTCGAATAGAACATCACTGTGATACAGGGATTTTAAGAGTGTTTTTTACGGTTTATATGTAAATCAGTTACTAATAGGATTAATGGATCTTCTTTAAATCTATTTGTACTTCTTAATCTAGAATATTTTTATTTGACGCCGATGAGTGACGACGAATTGAAAGAACGAAATCCGAGTGTGCCTAACGTTAAAAATTCCAGATTTATCAATTTTCTGAGAATTATTTTTTATGGACTTAAGAATAAGAAGTTTTGTAGGTTTCAGTACCTGAAGGGCAATCAACCTCTGCTGTCCGTCTGTTCGTCCATCTGTCTGTCTTAGGCATCTCAAGAATCGTAATAGGTAGAGGGTGAGATACCCATATCCTATCCCTTCTCTATACTATCCTTCACAATCCCAATTCTCCTCAATACCTTTGTGAACGCTTTGAGTACCTTATCCCGAGGGGTAAACCATGTCACACTACCACTTCTCTTCTCCTGCGTACTTCGCGTCACAATTCTAGTCGCTATGGTGGCTCTTTCTCTGTTACTGCAGTGCGTCTCTGGAACTCGCTCCCACACTGCATACGCGACAGCCCTTCTCTTGACGTCTTCAAGAGGAAAGTTAAAGAGCATTTCCTTTCGGTTTTGACATAATATTCGTATTTATGTATGTGTATAATAGTTATATTTATGTATGTAGGTTTATTTGTTTATAAAATATTAAATAATGTGCACTGGATCCTACCCTCCATTGTCATCTTTCTCTATCACTCAAAGGTTTGCTGGGAGAAAACTCATTTTTGAGTTAAGCTCGCTTTTTTACATGAACTTTCCATCACTGTATATTATATAAGCTGTTTTGGTGTACAATAAAGAATTAAGGGTGTACCTATTTTTTTTTCTTTGCCGCTATAACAAAAAATATGATATTGAGATTAAATAAAAAACTAAGGGGACTACAAGAGACATGTCTTTTTTAGGTTTATGGTACGGATACCCTTCGTGAGAGGATCCAACTCGCCCTTGGCCAGTTTTTTCTCTTCTGCTCAAGCCTAACGTGACGTATTTTTTGTATCGGATCCACGCCATTACTTATTGCAATAAGGCTGCTATCTCTTCTACTTCCTGGTTCCCTGCCGGCGATATCTTCTCTATATTGGCGACCACTGCTGTGCGAGCACGAGTATTTATTGCACTTACGTTACGGAAACAAAATTACATGGCGAGTTTTGTCAGAGGGAAAGGCATTTTGATAAGAATATATGTCTGGATATTGGTACAGACCGAAATTAATGAATTCATTGCAATGTGGATTTTGCTTCTGGTGTATCGCTATAAATTTTCGTACAGGCTTATAGTTGTTCCGGGATTTTATAAGATTTATAACAGTAATTCCTAGTGTCGGACAATATTTTTGCTAAACCATTTAAGTCTGGTGCCAATATTTGTTATAAGAATAAGAATAAGAATAAGAATTGTTTATTGCGTAACTGTGTACATTTTGATCTTATAATAAATAGCATAACATTTTTTAGAATCAACAGTTTATCCAAGTCGGATATGCAATACTAGACAAAGAAAAGCATATTGATTAAAATATTATAGTTCGATGGAATGTATATTCCTTTTACAGATATTACAGCTACATTTCACTGGTTTTATTTACATTTCCTGCGGCATAACATCTCAATACAGTTCGCGTTTTAGTTTTCACAAAGTTTCATTTGATTTGCGACCGCCAGCCCAACGACCCGCGCCCCGCGCCTTGCGCCTCATGCCTCGTGCCTCGTGCCAGAGATCTGTTTTGGCAGTTACCAACGAAACTTGCTATATTTCAAACTTTTCAAACATACAACTTTGTTATATTTGGAGAACGAACAACTCTCAGCTAGGGAAATACTTGGAGAACTTTGCAGGTGGGTTTTTTTGCCCTCGAGAGTCGAGATCCGAAGTTTTTGCGCTAATCGAAATGTAGCTATCGCTTGTTCTCCGAATTCTCAAGTTTGGGAAAAAATCCGACCTTCTTTTGAACGTGTGAGTTTTAAAAAACCATTGAAGAATGATTTTGACTCACGTTATTCTAAAATACTTGCTTACACTTACTTGTCACAGGGCACAAGTCTTGTAAAAATTGTCTGGTTTAAAAAGAAAAATCGGCTAACATTATGTTCTGCAAAGAAAAAGACAACTCAACACAGAAAAACTTAGTCAAGATTCAGCTCTTAGAGACTTAGAACAAGAGGAACATTGTAAAACAGGACGGATTCATTGAGGCGTTACTTATTCACATCGTTTGCCGGGACGTAGTGCTGCTCAAATATTCAATGCCGCCGTCTTGTGCTTGTGTTAAGCTTGGCTTAACTACAACCGCAAATGACGTGAGCAGAATAGAAAATGGCGACAAAGTGTGTCTATACTGAGAACAAGAGGCTCGCTCTACTTGATATGAAATCTTAGATAGAACGCTCGCACGTAAAAGGTAAAAGTTATAGGCACACATGTTTAAGAGGTCTTAGCTGTGAGTTTCAGTGGCAGGTTTTCATGAAGGTGTACTAAATTGCGAGCGTAGATAAAATGAAAATGAACGTGTTTAAGAATGTAAAGCATACTCAATTCTGGAAGAAACACCACCCAGTGACCATCAGACATAGTGTTATGTTTCATCCAAGATAAGTAACACAATTCAATTTTTATTTTATAACTCCATTCCCATATTTTATTTCTGAACACACGCGAAAGAAAAGTAAATGAAAGATTTTACGACAAATATAAAACGGAGAGAACTTTAGATAAGAAAGTGGAGTGTCGTATTTTGATCGTTAAACCTCGGCGGTAATGTATTCGATACAGTTCGATGTGTTCGAGTGGCAAGTTTCGCGAACTTCCCCAGACTTTGTGTGAGCAATACACTCGGATGAATCCAAAAATGCAGTTATTTTCACACCTGTTTTCATAGGATACTGGAGTTTTTCAGAGAAGAGAATTTTATAAAAATCATTCCACCTCGTTAAGTTTGGACAGGGATGTTCAAAGTTGTCGGGATTAAATTTTAAAATTTATTTGAGTTTTTTTTATTATAAGTATGTCTTACCAAGCCCTTGTCCTTCCAAGAATTTCAACCCCAAACGGCTCAAAAATGTAGTTGCCAATAAGGCTGTTATATTTCCGCCGTTTTAAGTTTTCAGCAGCCGCAGGGGCAGAATCAGCACAGCACGACGAGCTAGGAAGATGGGATGGCGCAAGAGTCTCGACAAATAATAAATGATTATCTTTGTAGCATATATAATTTCCTTTTAAATTAATAAAATGTTGTTTGTCAAATTACACAATTATAATGTTTTATTCAAATGCAATTTTTCTGAAACTCAAAGCGTCTAGAAAAACTTGTGACGAAAAGGAAATTAACAATTCGACAATTGCCTGAAAAATGTCCGTTTAAGTACCTTACCAAAAATGTTGGCATTATGATTGACATAATAAGAAATTACCTACAGCTTTCTGAAGGCCTTGTGATAGAATTAAATGATTTTCCTTTTACTTATAGTCACGTTGAGCTGTTTCATATTATTTTTATCAGATTATTATAATTTTATCCACTGGATTGTTTACTTATACTTTGATAAGTCTTATACACGATTTAAGTATTTATTCAAATAACCGTTATTAAGATATAGTATTTATTTTACTACAGTTTTGATTTTTTGGTTTTACTTTTAATATTTACACTCCTTACGAAACGATAAACGTAACTTAGGAAATATCAAAACTAAGATATGTGTTGATCTGTGGTGCCAAAATAAACTTTTTACTATCTGACAATAGGCTAGTTTCCACCAACCATAAGTTGCAAATCTATTTAGTCCATCAATTAGAGTATTGAAAAATAATGCCCCCCTTATTTTGGTTTTGTTTTTTTTTTATAATATAGTTTTTAAGACCTCTGTTACTAACAACTATGGACATTATTAGTCTGAAATAAATAAATGAATGAATGAGTGAAATGAATACCGACAAAGATAAAACGTAACAAAACTCAAGAGTGGGGGTTCGTGACGTCAGAACGCACTAGAAAATATACTAGGTACGTCGTGACGTATTGAGAATTTTAAAAGCGTCGTATCTTCGTCAATTTTGGTATACCTACGTAACAAAAGAAAAAAAACTAGTCAAATATATTGACGGACTTATTAGATTTTTTTAGTGGACAAGCCTATTGAGGGAATAGTGAAGGGGAGGTCAAGGTAAGTGTATGAAAAACAACCAACCTCATAACATAGATGTAGTTTCAGCGTTTTATTTAGCCATTTAAATTATATTGGCACAGCTATAAACCATCGGCGTGGCAATGCGCCGCATAATCACCGGCTTTCGGTATAAAACGGCGCTTTGTGAGAATTCCCCGGCACCAGCTCTCGTTCGTCGCTTAAAGCTGCGATATGAATATTATTACATTCTTTTTTCTTATATTTGTTGTGAATCTGTCAATAGCCTGCGTTAATTGTAGAACTTCGTGCTGTTCTTAGAATCGTCAGAATTCACACGATTTCTTTTATTACTCTTAAAGGCCTGTAGGCCTACATCACTTTAATTCTGGTTTCAACGAGTCTGTTTCTATTAATGAAGTTATTTTCATTATGAAAAGGTAAAATGATCATCATAAATACGTAATCATAACTAACATCATAAAAAAATAGGAAAGTGACTTTTATTGTTTGATTGCGCTTCCACGCCTAATCGCCGAGCCAGGTTTTATGAATGTTGGTACAGAGGGCCCTGTTTTTTTTTTTAGGGATGGGGAATCATCCAGTGACTCCTCCCGCTCTGGACGGAGCGAGAGGGAGTGTCAGACTTCTACTGACTAAAACCCATCCATGTTCCTTCAGTGCCCTTTGTGTTCCGGAGCCACGGTATCTCTTTCGAATATTCCCGCGACTCCGGCAGGAGAGATTACCCGTTTTTTTCCTGTGGCAACACTACAGCTAACAGCTGTTTAATTCTAGTTCTTCTTAATTTTAATTTTAAATATTAATTTCCTTTATTTTAATGGCCTATTTCCAAAAACTCCTCAAGTAAATACAATTTTAATGTCCATTTCGTATTAGATTTGTGTTATTTTGTGCAAAAAAGTGTTTAATTATTGTTGTGAATCGATGACAGGTGTGAGGTTACCGGCTCAAGTGAATTTTTGCACTGTCATCTTGATATCAGGTACAATACTTTATATTTAACTTGCTTTTATAATAGTTTACGAGCTATTAATTTACCGTTATTACATAGTACATATTCATTTACCCTACCCTACCTAACCTAACCTACTTACAAAATAAATATCATTTATCATTACAAACTCAAAAACGTTACTTCTATATAATATTATTTATTTATTAACCGACTTCCCAAAAAGGAGGAGGTTATCAATTCGGTTGTATGTTTTTTTATTTTTTTATGTTTGTTACCTCATAACTCCGACAATTATGAACCGATTTGAATTTTTTTTATTTTATCTGAAAGGATATACGTGCAGATTGATCCCATTTAAATCATATCAAAATCGGTTACGAACTTGGATTTTAAATCGAAATAGCTGGAATTTGACTATTTAGATGATTCTTTAATAATCGAAATTGCGTATTTTGCTTTTATGCGATTTTGCAGTGGTGTTGTTAGCACCACTTAAAAGTGAAAAATAAAAAAACTTTTTACAAAAAAATACAACCCACTTCCAAAAAAAATCACTACAAAGTAAAAAATACGAAGAAACTAACAAAAACACCGACTCCCGAAATTAAAGTTATTTTTTACTTTGTAGTGATTTTTTATGGAAGTGGGTTGTATTTTTTTGTAAAAAGTTTTTTATTTATTTATAAAACTTTATTGTGCACGAAATGAAAAATACATTAAGGAAACCTTAAACTAACATAACATACAATTGACATTTTTACATTAGATGAAAATATAGATGAGAATTTTATTTATCTCTCGTCAAGCCAACAGTAACATTATTTTTAATCTTCTACTTCTTATATGTGGGCGGACCCCACACACTCCAGTGACAGACAGTTACATTAAAAATTACATATTAATATAATTTATATTCTACTAGCTGACCCGCACAACTTCGTTTGCGTCACATTTACATTATGCCATGCTCCGCTCCTGTTTGTTTAGCGTGATGATATAGCCTTTAACCTTCCTCGATAAATGGGCTATCTAACACTGAAAGAATTTTTTAAATCGGACCAGTACTTCCTGAGATTACCCCCTACATTCAAACTTACAAACATACAAACAAATGTTACCTCTTTATAATATTAGTATAGAAGTATAGATAGATCATCATCTGCCTAGCCCCTTCCCAACTACATTGGGGTCGGCTTCCAGTCAAACTGGACTCAGCTGAATACCAGTGTTTTATATGGAGCGGCTGCCTACCAGGCTTCCACAACCCATTAACTGGGTAACACGGTACTTCTTGGTAACTGGAGTCAGATTTACTGGCTTCTGACAATCCGTTACGACTGCCAAAGATCTACAAATGACAGCCGGAACCAATGCCTTAACGTGTTTTCCGAATCACGGAGGAAACTCGGTATGTTAAGATGATTACCTACCCATCCTCCGACTAACCTTGGCAAATGCTGCTTAACCGTAATGATCGAACTGTGCTGCTGTTATAATTTAGCTACAAGCCCCTCTTCAATGTATATTCTATACATAAGTTTATGAAATCAACAGGTAATAAATAATTTCAAAGTAGAAATAGAAAACATTTATTCGACACAGACCCAACACAACAGCAAAAACACATTATAAAAAATAAGAGAATCAAAAACATAAAATAAAGGAAACAAATTCATACCGTTTACCATCTATTCAGTATCGTTGATACCACACACCCACACTAATCTGCTACATTTGCGCCAATCCGCGCAGCATCTCTGATCTCTTTACCACGTTGCCGCGCCGCTGGTCTATTGTCCCGTGTTTATCACCGACACGCTGGTGATTCCAGCGTGTCGGTGATAAACATGGCTCCTCTGATTTACGTCCAAAGAAGGTCCAAAGCCATGCCGTTAACGGATTTACCCTAACACCGGGAGTTAACTCGGGAGTTACGGCTGATTTGCAACTTGTGCTTCTGTGTCTTTAAATGTTCATGACAAGAGGGGCTTGCGTAAGAAAATAAATTTAAGAAATTAAAATAAAAAACTGGTAAAAAAAAACTCCGATATAAGTAAAAATTCCAAACGAGTAATTTTCAAGCAGTCTAATGCAGTTTCACTTATTGAAGTTCAATTAAATATTTGATATCACCAAATGCATCTGACAGCTTGAAATCTCAATTATAAAAACCCTCCAGCCATTAAAGCTATAATATGTCGAGCTTAAGAAAACAACAGACCTACACACATACCATGTATATATATAATATACTTTCGAAAAACATTACGCTCCTTCTGGGGTAGTCAATAAAAAATTATAAGTACAATGTCAATGAAAAATCTTTCCATGCATTCAGTAAAAAACAAAAAAAAAATCTAAAGAAAATCTGAAATCGGTGTTGAATTTACTCGAACAAAAACAATTGAAGAAGCCCTATAAATCTAATAACAGTTACCAGACAACAGTTTGATGAAAAGCAAAAACGTGATTTATGTAATAGAAAACTTTCGTAGAGGCTCCTCAAGCTGACTGTCGTAGAATAGAATTTTCTCTATTATATTCACCATATAACTTACAGAAAATATAGATGTAGAAAATGTTAAATAAGGTAACACAATGGTCGCCCATCTCGCTATAAACAATCTTAGACAAATTTGGTTAGATTTAAAAGAGAAAGAGAAACAGTACTCATAAATGTCGCCAAAATCAAATAACCGAGCAGACACAACAACAAGTAATCTCATAAATTGAATTCCAACAATACACACCACTTACAAATCTTGAAAAAATAATCCGAACTCTCAAAGGCGGAGTGCTAATAAATAATACATGGCAAAAGTTCCCGGCTCGGCTCATACACAAGATTGATCCGCGCATTCCGAATACATTTACATGTGGGAATAAATCATAACAGTGAGGCTGGGGCTCGTGGCTCATGGCTCGTGTCGATACAACAGCACAACATGAGGTGTAATTTATATTGTTTGGGGTTTTGTGTGCCAGGTGAGATTACGAATTTTGAAATCGAACGTGAAGTTTTGATTGATGTTTTAAAAAAAAATCTGACAGGGAACGATTTCTCAGAAAGGCCTTGAAATTGAGGGGCTAGAATGAAAAAAATAGGAGAGGGAGAGGAAGGCCAAAAAAGATGGATGGATTATGTGAGGAGCGATATGAAAGAGTTAGTGATACTTTGACGGTTGATAGGGCAGAGTGGAAGAAAAAAACGTTGCCCCGTACCCAAGTTACATGGGATAAGGGCTGGAAGATGATGAATGATAAAAAAATAGATTCTTTTTATAGTTTTTTCTAAGAATTTAGTCTATCCTGGTTTCAATCACGTGGGTAACCTTTTCTCCAGCCTAATTCTAAAGAAAATTAGGACCCACCTACGCAAAAACTGCCATCCATAATATAGTGTTTCATTTTCGACCCAGGTTATTGTACTAAAAATCATAAATCACGTCTTTCCTGCTCCACTTTTTACAACATACTAGAATAACAATAGGTAGCGTTACTCCTAAACCTAAAGCTTTGGTAATAAAAGCAGCAAAGTACTTCTTGAAGAATGATTTGGCATATTTTTTACCAGCAAAGCGAAGCGGTATATTGCTCCTAACTTTTTGCTATTACTGGGTAAAACTTGTTGTTACCCGACGAGTGCTAGCTGATTGAAACAATACATTCAAAGGAATACTTCAAGACTTGGAAAACATCGATGATAGGATTTAGCGATAAAGTTTTTAGGTATCGTATATCGAAAGAAAATAGGCTTGTTATTCTGGCTTCTTGAGCAGGGATAGATGAAAATGTTTGAGTGAGAATCACTTAACTGAAAACCGTGTAGGTGATCTTCTGCGATCCTTATATAATAATTATATTTGAGAATATTCTACAATTTATTAGGTATGTGTAATAGGGAATATGAATTAAAAAAATGTTTATTATCTAAACACTTTATCTAAAAATATACAAAAATATATTACTAACAGTGGAAATAAAATCAAAATTGCTCGAAAAACAAACGAGATAATAATTATTTTAAACAAATATCCCTCTCGCGAAAACGCTGTTTTCTATGGCAGATGTACAGACGTCACGTAATGTGACGTCAAATTCCATGTCGGACTTCTCGTTCTAAATGTAATCTTTGAAGCGTTATAACTTCATCGCTGATGAAGATATTTTAAAAATATTTTCTAGAGTGTTTACTGGAGCTTATAAGTAATTCATTTTATAAATATACTAGCTGACCCGCGCAACTTCGTCTGCGTCACATTTTCCATTAATTCTGCGCTCCTTTTTGACTTAGCCTAATGATATACATATAGCCTATAGCCTTCCTCGATAAATGGGCTATCTAACACTGAAATAATTTTTCAAATCGGACCAGTAGTTCCTGAGATTAGCGTGCTCAACCAACCAAACAAACAAACTTTTCTGCTTTATAATATTATTTAACTCAGAGGTTCTCAGATTTTGTTGTGCAAGGCGTTGCGAACGTTCGACACTCGACTCTCGTGCGCGTACCTGAGAGTTTCTCTGATTTTGTTCAGCAAGGCGTTGTGAACGTTCAGCTGAAGATTCTCCCATACGGCGTATTCTTGCAGCCCGTGCTTGAGAACTATGTTTAGTAAGTTGAGACCTGGCTCTCTTAGGCATTTCCAAATGTTTAAGAAAATGTTAATAGCGTGTTGTAATATTCTAGCTAAAATAACTGTTGTGTAGCCCTGAAAAGAACTGTTGTTTAGCCCTGAAAAGAACTGTTGGTTAGCCCTGAAAAGAACTGTTGTTTAGCCCTGAAAAGAACTGTTGGTTAGCCCTGAAAAGAACTGTTGGTTAGCCCTGAAAATAACTGTTGTTTGGCTCTGAGAAGAACTGTTGTTTAGCTCTGAGAAGAACTTTTGCGTAGGTGTAGTTTGAAGAACGAAATCTAAAAAAATCGCACGAAAATTATTAGACTTCGCGCACGACCGCTGCGTAGGGAGCCGACCTCGCGTCTTAAGCTTTAGCCGCGTGGGTTTTTTCTTTCTTTCTTTCGGTCGGACCACTCGCAGTTCACCCCCTCTGAGGGACGGAGACTGCTGAACCGGGCCATCCTGTGGTGGCCTCAAATGAATTTAAGGCCCCCAGCCAAGGCAACAAAACTAAAAACTGCTACTCCGCTCGCTGGGGGCAACCCCTGTGGGGTACGGGCCGCGCGGGTAATACTCATAGATCTATAATCCTTTCCCGCACGCGCACCCCCGTCTTGGTGACGTCCACTTCGCAACGCGCCGTGCAGCAGAAATCATAATATTTTAATTTCGCCATAACTTCAAAACTAAACGTCCGATTTTAATAATTCAAAGACCAAATATTATCTAAATAAACTGTACTTAGTGATGAAATACTTTATTTTGATAAGGATTAATAGCATGAGTAAAATAAACGCGTGTAAATGTAGTCCAAATAAAATCAAGATTTTTAAATTAAAAAATGGTTGTTGTGCCTCACTCGACATAGATAGGTATAGTGTGTCGCGGACTTTTTTGTAGATATTTATAAGATCTACAATTAATTAGAACAATTTATGGTTCTATCTTTTATAGTTTAGGCAGCGTACGCAAAATAAGTAACTTTTCTGGTTGATTTTTACACCTTGTGTCCGAAAAACCCAAATATCTTACGGAACCCTATTTTTTTCCAAAATAAAATATAGCCTATGTTACTCGTGGATAATGTAGCTTTCGACTGGTGAAAGAATTTTTTAAATCGGTCCAGTAGTTTTTGAGCCTATTCATTACAATCAAACAAACAAACAAAGTTTTCCTCTTTATAATATTATATAGTGTAGACAATCAAACAAACAAACAAACAAACAAACAAACAAAGTTTTCCTCTTTATAATATTAGTGTAGATAAAAATTGCGTGCACATTCCCTATTGTTGGTGTTATCACAGATTTATGACTCAGTAGTAGTCGTTGAGCTTTAAAGTTTTAAGTTTGAGCTCTACGATAACTGATTGAAATTCTTGCAGTGTCTGGATAGGCCAACTCAAATCAGTGTGGTACTCTTCTCAAAAGACCATCTCAAATACATAGTTTTAAGGCTTTACAAATTCTTCTTTTCTTGTTCTTACACACTATTGTCTACATTTCATTTTCATTTCTTCTGTCGCAGGTCTGCTGACGATATTTCGATAAAAGTAAGCAGTGTTCCTTTGTGCTCCTAATTTTAATATTAAATTATATTAAATTAATTAACTATGTGTGTATATAAATAATAAAATAGATATATAATTACCTACATGGTTTGCATGTGATTGGATCAGTATGGACTGTATGGACATTAAAAGAGACTTCTTGACCTCGGAGATTGTTTTGGGGTTTTCTCTCAAGGTACTAGACTACATTTGTCGAGGCCTCTCTTATTTTAAAATGGTTGACGTGTATTAGTGTGATTTTTACTTATTTACAAAGTAAATAATCATTTAATCATTTATTGTCAAAGGAGTTATTCAACAGTTGCTGTACGTAACATGTACCTAGATTACGAAACTTGTCAAGATGCTAGCGCTCGTAGATATTGCAGAAACTATGTGCTATCACAGTTTGAGCATTTAATTAAATTCGTATGGAATTTAATAGACATCAGAATATAACGCGAATTCATATGATCCGTGGCAGTTATGCATCAATGGCAGAACTAAGATTCAGTAATAAAGATGAATGAAATAAGGCCTTTTGAAGTTTTCGAACTAAGGCCATTCTTTTTTTAAATAACATTATAAAAGCTAACAAAGCTAGCGCCAATTTCAGCTAAAACAGTTTTAATATAACAGCGAAATCTTTTTACTCAAAACAAAAACTTTTTTTTTACAGCAGTTAGTGCTAAAACATTTTGTTTAATTACTGCTGTGAACAACTAAAGTCGATCCGGGAAAGAAGTCATTGAACCTGTTATCACAAAATGAAATAAAATTGTGGAATCCATTAACAGAGCTCGCTGTTAAACGGTTACTTTATCAAGTCACACTTTTGAAAATATAGGTATGAGTTTCCGTTCGTATTTTCATACTATATAAAGCCTTTGTTCAGATGTGGCTGCTGACAGAAAACATTACGATGATGAACCTGTGACTATTTAATATTGTGGTTTTTGTTTTCTGAAGTAACCATGTTCCACCGACCATAAATACATCGGGCTAAGAGCATCATGATGTATTTTTTTTTTTACTTGATATGGGTTTGCTCTTGACTGTATTCTAGGTCAGGGCTGACAGAGACAAAGTCAACGATGGAGCGACCTTACCCAGAAGGAACCTGTTCACTCTAACTTTGAAGAGATTAGGTTTGTAAGCGTTCGGAAACACAGACGCAGGCAGAGAGTTCCACTCCTTTGCTGTGCGCATTATGAAAGACGCTTGGAAGCGCTTAGTGTGAGTTGGTGAAATAGCAACAAGGTAGGGATGGTAAGTTGCAGGGCTGGTGAGATGAGGTCGTGGTGTTTTTAGGCACACTCTCCGAAGTACAATCTGTAGAAGACCGATAAGCAGGCAACCTTGTGGCGATGAGCCAAGCTGAGCAGCTTGGCATCCGCCTGTTGTACGTAGCCAATGAGCCTCTTAGCTCTGCATTCCACTGATTCAAGCACAGCAAGCTGATACTTAGTTGAGCCATCCCAAAGGTGGCTGCAATACTCCATGCAGGATCGGACTTGTGCTTTATTTATATAGAGTTAAAAGCTGCCCAGGATTGAAGTATCGCTTCACCCTATTTAGGATGCCCAGCTTTTTGCAGATGCAGCAAGCTTTTTGGGTTGCACACAATGATGACTATGTACTTATAGATGACTCATTTATAACAGCAGGTATTGTATTTAAAAGTTATTAAACTTCGATCTCTTAAACTACAGCAAAATAAAAAAAAAATCGCAAGAGTCAATACCATTTCCAATCTCAGATTCTGAAAGAACTTCTCACACTGTTTTGCGGGAGCTGTCCTACTTTATTCGACGTACGTTTTCATTGTAAAACATTTATTTAACGCGACTCTTCTTACATTTTTCCATCTTTATCTCGGCACTGGAATAAACCGCTTCAATTAGATGATTCGCTTTGAGCCTCCAGACGAATCGCGCGGTGATTTGTTAAAGCGTTCACTGTTAAAGGATTGATAATTTTATTGTTATTATGAAGTTAACTATCACGAAGAATTTTATCTCGAAAACAAAATAATTTCTTCAATGGTTTCATGCCTAAAATGAGCTCGTGGCTTAATAATAACAGCCGCACAGGTCGATCATAACATACCGAGTTTCCTCCGTGCCTCGGAAAGCACATCACTCATGTCATTTGGAGATATTTGGCAGTCGTTACGGATAGTCAGAAGCCAGAAAATCTGACACCAGTCTTGCCAAGGTACCGTGTTACCCAGTTAATGGGTTGTGGAGGTCTGGTAGGCAGCCGCTCCACGTAAAATACCGGTATTTAGCTGAATCCGGTTTGACTGGAAGCCGACCCCAATATATAGTTGGGAAAAGGCTAGGCAGATGGTTTCATGCCTAAAATATTATTGGGTTAAATCGAGTTAGATGAATTTATTTCATAACGTTTTTTCGTATTCTTTCTGTTAGTCGATCTTTGTTTGCAAGAAGTCAACAGCTTCTTTTCTCAGCCTTTTGTCGAAGATCAAAGTATGATACAATCCTCACAGATGACCTTTATCATGGCTTATCTTTTCAGTCCGAGTCTAACGAGTACGTTCAGAAACTTTTCAGGAACGCCCACATGAAGAGTTCAACGTGACCTTTGAAATATCATGTTTAACAGACTACAAGAGAAATACTAGAGAATCTAAATTACAAGGAGCCAAAAGAAAACTAAAATTTCAACTTACTTACCCTAAACTGAGAAACAATTACTAAAAACACAATTTTGAAGAAACAAACACGCAAGACGAACCAACCAATCCCATTACAAAACGAGAAACTGTACAAAACCCGTCGATTTTCTAATTTTCAGGCAAAAAACAAGGTTAGGCGAGCAGTAATCCTATGCGTATCTTCATTACCAGCATTAAGGCGATGACTCGACTTGATGAGCTCCTTTGTGCCCTGCCCCCCTGGTACCTCCACCCTTCTATCCGTGACGTCACTCCGCGAAACATTTTAGGCAAATTGTAAAGATGTTGTTCTTTAATTTTGTTTGTACGTGTAGAAGGTATTTTTTGAGGGAGATTAGTATCTTGAAGAGATGTAATGTAAATGTGAGTAGGTAAACTGACTTTATGTAATTGGGAGCACTTTGAAGTAGCTGAATTGAGTAAAGATGAGTTTATTTAGACACATTTAATACTAAGAGTTTTAATATTAACTTGATACTTCTCCTACTACTACTTAAAATATACTTATGTATGTGAGGTAAGTGCACTTACCTCGAATATTCTATAAGTTTGTCCGACCAGTATAATTGATCAACCATTGAAAAGTGGGGATCCTCCGATCGGTCGGGTATAGTGTCAACCATCATGCAGTTGCCTGATGGGATTTTGTTTGTGTTCAAATCGCGTGCAGTATTTTTAGTGCGATGTAGGATTTTTATGTCACCAGTTCTTTTTGTAACTCGTATGTAGGTAAAGAAGCTGTTACGATGGTGACCTAAATTAACCATACATGTTTAGTTAACTTTCATTCCTTTTTAGTTAGGGCTCTAAACATCCTTAAAAACAGAACATTTCTTTTTTTGGGACAATCCCGCCACACATTCCGAACAACTTAAGGTTAGCAACTGTTGAAAGCTGTATCAATAATGGTGACACCAATTGTGTGGAGATTTTTGCCTAACGATCACTGTGTTCCGTTAACCCTTAAATTTGTTTGAGGACAGGGACATCTTGCAGTGGGACAATTATGAGAAGGTCCTTCATTAGAGCAGATAGGAGACCTTAGATCCATAACAGAACGTTGATAACTAATGAAGCATTAAAACCGTTAATTTTCCTTATCCTTGTCTATTTAATAAACCAGACATGTGGCTCACTAATGAAGTAACGAACCCCATCAATTCATCGCAATGTATCCCGATGCGTGCGCACAAACTAGGCAAGAGGATTAAGTGCTCAGTCGGCTTACACAAGTTGTAATCGTCGCCGCTCGGCCGACAGTTATTTGTATCGTTGACTGAACAGTATCTGTTGGAGTTCTATCGTTTGGGGATCGTTGATGTATTGGGGTATTGAGATTTTATGGGAAGATGTGTCTTTGAATGAGGAGCTCGTGGCTAAATAATAACGGCTGTCATTTGGAGATCTTTGGCAGTCGTTACGGATAGTCAGAAGCCAGAAAATTTGACACCAGTCTTGCCAAGGAGTACCGTGTTACCCAGTTAATGGGTTGTGGAGGTCTGGTAGGCAGCCGCTCCACGTAAAATACCGGTGTTCAGCTGAATACGATTTGACTGGCAACCGACCCCAATACAGTTGAGAAAAGGCTAGGCAGATGATGCGGCTGTGAATAATATCGTTGTGAATTATCTTAATGTTTTGCTTTAGTATGGGCTGCTACAGATTTCTTAGACACTTGGCCTTTTTACGTTTCAGAATATTTTCTTATTTTTTTTTTTTTATTTTTTTTTATACAAAACGGGGAAACTCTTGGCCCAAATCTCACCTGATGGAAAGTGATGATTAGGCCGAAGATGGAAGCGAATTTCACCCGGAATCCTCTTACACAGAGGAACTGGCTATCATACCTCTAACTCGAACACAACAATGCTGTTAACATTGTTGTTATGGCGACAGACTTAGACATGATGGTGGTAGCTTGCCAGGCGGACTTAGAAGAAGTCCTACCACCAACCAAACCGAGCAAAAAAATTTGCCCCCGCTGGGAATCGAACCCGGTTCGGTTATTTAAATTATGTTTCCTATAGCTGGTCTGCGTCGATTGCCTAGTGTTCGCAAATGCTTTTGCTGAGCATGAGGTTATGAGCTCGATTCAAGGGCCAGAGACTGTTATTGGAATATTCCATTTGGAATTATTCAGTTCCAAAGTCAGATTATTGCTGGATTGGAGAGGAACACACTCACTTCATTTTACAAGGGATTTTTATTTTTTTTATTTTTTTTAAAGACGTTGCCCCACACTAGGAATTTCTGCTGTATCGTGGGTGCGTTTACTAACATACAAAGTCACATACACAAACAGCCAGACCCGGAACAACTATCTTTAGGCCATACAAATATTTGTTCCGTGCGGGAATCGAACCCACGACACGCGACGCAGCAGTCGATCGCTCAACCACTGCGCCAACCGTGCCGTCTGCTGGCAAACTGATATACCTCTACGATTCCTTAGAGAAAAAGCCATGACATCAGTGATTTGTAGTCTGTGGCAGTGATGTTTGTGTCTTAAGTGTGTTAAAAAAATTATTACTTACAGTTCTGTCTAAGTTCCAGAAATAAAAGTGGTATGTTTTTCAACCTATTACATAATTAAAGCACTACTTACTACAAAATTGAACCAATAAAGAAAACGACAGTTTTGCATTGCAGTAACAGCTAGCAACAGAACATCGCGGACACAATTATGTACAACGTTGCCGTCGCGCGTCGCGTGACAGAGCTCAAACACAAATAGTTTATTATGCTAATCGAGGTTTTTCAATTTCAATGCAAATCCGACACGAAGCTAACGAGCAATGGAGACGTTTGCGCTCAAATTGGAACGTTTAGAGATATTATATTGATACTATTTAGTTGTTAGTTAAGAGGAGAAGTTCGTGTCTAACTAATAATAGCCGCACAGATCGAATTTAGAGGTTAATCAACGCATGCCGAGGTCGATTTGTGCATGGGTGGCCATCTCCTTGTCAGTGTCTCCTTAGTGCCTTGGAAAGCACGTTTAGCCATTATTTGAAAATAGTAGTCGTTACGCATAGTCAGGAGCAAGAAAATCTGACACGAATCTTGCCAAGGGTACCTACCCAGATACTGGTCGAAGGTCAGATGCAGTCGTTTCATTTGAAATACTGGTATTCAGCAGCATTTCATTAGACTGGAAACCGACACCAACAATGTTGGAAAAAGACTTGGCAGGTTTTTATCGAAGGCAGTATTTATTTTTGGCACATTTGGTTCCCCCCTCATCACTTCCTATACCTAAAACCGGTGGTCACCGGTGCCACAATACCAGAGGCATCTCTGATAACCTTATCAATAACCGACTAAGCTCAAAATGAAACTTGTGCTTATGAAGCAGCGCTCCTAAACTCATGTAGCGGCATCAATGCCGCTACAAGCAAAATCAACGAAACAAATCTGCATCGCAACAAAAAGAACCGCGACGCCATCTATCCAACTGGCGGCGAACTAAAAATCCTAAATCGCGCAAGCAGAGTTTACCATGCGATTTGGACATATACATCCGCCCGAATATGAACTATCGGGCAGTAGCCCGCCAGGCACAACAACCGCCTGGGCGGAGGATCCTCCCTTTTCTATGGGGGTTTGCGGGACTTTACTCTCTGTACCGCAAACCACCCAAACTCATAACAGTAAAACTTTGCAAATATAATGCATACCTGAATACAAAATCTATATTATTAATGAACTGCATAGACTGCGTAGCATCTCGCCGCGTGGCGCTTGTTACAAGATATTCAGTTTTAGCTTGAATAGTTTAAGATAATAAACCATAACCCAATATCTGCAATCTGGTCCGTCGGAATGCTTTAACAAATACGGGTCAGATTCCCGTGATTACTGCATTTATCCCCGCCGTGACCGCAGGGATTCGAATTAAAATTAAAATGGTTTCGATACTTTGGCGCACTCCAATTATTTCGTTAATTGGACTACTGGTATCCGCGTTAATTGTTGTTATAAAGAATCCTTTTTGATGTAAGGACGTTGGAGCGTGAATATTCGCTGTAATTACATCATGTTAATTTGCAGAAAAATGTGCTTGTAATGTTAATCAGAAAAAGTAAGTTACCGTGGCAGACAAAAACGATGTGTTTATTGGGAATAATAAGTAAACTTATGACGTTGAGTGAAAACTCAGGATAGTATAGTTAAGTAGTAGGCCTGAAGTTGCCTGAGGAGTGGTTTGAAAGTATTACTTAGCAGCCCTAGGAAGAATCGTTTTCTACTGACAGCCGTCAAATCATACAAAACAATGATGAAAATGTTAGTTCTGAATAGCTGGCAGTTCACAGAAAAAAAAAACAAAATAGTCGGGAAAGCGGCAACCAGATCTCCATTTTTATTTTAGCTTTGTTCATACCTACTTTCTTATAGCAGAGATTTGTATTAACAGAATGAGATCATCAGATTCAGATTCGTGTTATTATTTTAACTTTCCTTGTATTCGTAATGAAAAGCACAGTGTTCACCTCGGGTGAAAGATTGACTTACAATAAAGGCTTAATAAATGAACAGTCTACGTTACAGCCAGCTGACATAGCTAGGCAAAGGTCACTTCCAAATACCTTCCAGGAATTCTCAGTATTGCAATCAAATTGCAATACTGGGGATACACACGAAGAAATACTAACCCTTGTTCAAGCCACTTCTGTCAACAATTCTGTCGCAGTAGTCAAACAATGCCTGGCGAAGGCTTATGTGCAAAAACCTTTACGACAAGTATATACATTATATAACAAAAAACTCGATGAAAATAAGTACAATTTTTTTTTGCCCCACACTAGGAATTTCTCCTGTATCGTGGGTGCGTTTACAAACATACAAATTCACATACACAAACAGCCAGATCCGGAACAACTATCTGTAGGCCATACAAATATTTGTTCCGTGTGGGAATCGAACCCACGACACGCGACGCAGCAGCCGATCGCTCAACCACTGTGCCAACCGTGCCGTCAAATGGAATGAAATGGAGTCAAATTTTGGAATTTTCATTGAATCTAAAGTGAGTATTACCGAAGTGATAGAAAAAACATATCATTATTCATGTTTTTCTACCACAATTTATTCAAATTAAACTGATATGTCAGTATATTTTGCATTTACAACTATCTCGGATAAAATATTCGCATTTTTTATCGATTTCTTGACATTTTTGGGTCACCGCGTGCCAAACACAGTGTATTGAATATTTTTGTTTTATTCATGAGTCTATAAAATATACTTACCACTCAGTCATAAATCATTGTTCTTTTACGTTAAACTTGAAACACAGTTTTGGAGTAGGTTCCTATTCAGAATTGGTTCAATTTTCAAACTAGTCAGGCTTAATAAGGTTCTTTTTTTTAGATGGGTTTGCTTTTGACTCTAGTCTAATCAGTCAGAGCTGACAGAGACAAAGTCTACGATGCACGGAGGGATCTTACCCCAAAGTAGCCTGTTCACTCTAACTTTGGAAACGCTTAGTGCGAGTTGGTGGAATAGCAACAAGGTAGGAATGGTAAGTTGCAGTGCTTCTAGATGTCCGATGGTAGAAGGGGTTCTTATAAAACACTAGCTACTAAGTAGATGTGTGAGTACTGTGTACCTTAAACTTCTCAGTTTTAAGTTTGTTTTTTGACTTGAATGTACCCTGGCGGTTGGGAGTGTCATGCTCACTCAAAAGCCTAGCTGATGGTGGCGTATGGGTTGGATCATTTGGCTCCATTCAAAATAATTGAGCCGAATGGGCCTAGCGCATGCGTCATGTTCGTGAACGGGCGCTGTCACTTGGGACTGGTCATTTCTCAGCTGCCATGGTTTATTTTAATTATTTCTTTGAATTGTTCCTTTTTTTCAAACAAAACTTTGTAACAGTTTATAATTTTTAAAAGAGTGTCCGTGGAGTTGCTTACGTTTAGGAACGTGCAGATAGCATAATCTTTTGGGACTGACTGACCTGGATAATTCAAAAGTGCCTGGGAGTGTCATGCTCACTCAAAAGCTTCTTATAAAATACTAGCTTTTCTCGAGACTTTCACACTCACTTTAAAAAAAAAGCAAGAAGACCAAGAGAGAGTTTGGCCAAATTTCAGCTTTCTACGACAAGCAGTTTCTGCTGTGCGTTGTCTTCCGTTACCAAGTAATCTCATCACTGAGTAGATGTGTGAGTACTGTTTACCTTAAACTTAAACTATAGCTATCAGTTTTAGGTTTGTTTTTTTGACTTGAATGTGTGAGTACTGTGTACCTTAAACTTCTCAGTTTTAAGTTTGTTTTTTGACTTGAATGTACCCTGGCGGTTGGGAGTGTCATGCTAACTCAAAAGCCTAGCTGATGGTGGCGTATGGGTCGGATCATTTGGCTCCATACAAAATAATTGAGCTGAATGGGCCAAGCGCATGCATCATGTTCGTGAACGGGCGCAGTCAGTTGGTGCTGGTCATTTCTCAGCTGCTATGGTTTATTTTAATTATTTCTTTGAATGTAAGGAACATTCCAAAAAAAACTTTGTAACAATTTATTATTTTTAAAAGAGTCTCCGTGGAGTTGCTTACGTTTAGGAACGTGCAGATAGCTTAATCTTTTTGGACCGACTGACCTTGACAATTCAAAAGTGGCTGTAAATAGTTTAAGAGCGGCCAACCCGTAATACCTTTCATACAAACGCTCGTACGTGATTTTGCCGTTAAAAATTATCTATAATTTATTTTTGTAAATACGTATATTGTGCACTATATGTAGGTTTCTATCAAAACAAAAAATAAAAGTTCGGAGAAACAAGTTCAGTATAAGTCTCCGAAAATCGGCTATTTTGCACAAATTTTACCTGAAATTAGGCCGCTCATAATATACTCATTCATTGTAAAAGTAAAGAAAAGATCGTGATAGAAACATTGCAAATGTAATGGAGATTCTACATGACTAATATCTATTTCACAAACTTGTGAAACTTATTAAAAAAATCGTATTACCTAAAACAAGTTTTATGAAATTTTCGAATACCATTTTTTGTTCAATGTTATCGCGTTCTCACTTGCTTGTTTTCATACACTGCGCTAGATGAAACAGCAAGCTTTTCAATCATGCTCGCGTTGACGATAGACCGATCTGGAAGGGCCCTCTTAATTGAAATAAATGCTTGAACTTTGTACTTTGAAGATATAAGTTTGGATAGTAATTCAATAGTGAGTCATTGTCATTGGATATCAGTAGTAAGTAGTCAATGCCGTCTATTCCGCATTTGCTTAACCTACTTCACCTCTAAATCCTGCTTAACTCACCTATTGTGCTCTATTGATACATTTCATAATTAATAACATCTAGCAAAGCCGTTTATTTGCATATTACAGCCTAGTAATATTACGGGAATAATTTATGGGTGTTATGTACGTCAATAAGGGCCTCCGTACACCCGCGACTCGCTGCTCATTTACATACGTAATTACTGGGTAGTGATCCGAGACGGATTAGCTGTAATTAGGGCAAATGTCTCTTTACCTTAAATTGTATTAAGGGGTTAAAGTTAATGGCTGTCAACGACATAATATCACTCTTTGCTTTGGATTTGTTTTTATTTATTCCGCGGCTTTGCTTGAGTTTTCTATCTTACAGGAACTTAAGAACTTTAAGATTAAATTATTTTCCTGTAGGCTTGTGGCCTCAACTTTATGTCAATTTGCTACAGCTGACCTTGAATACGAACAATCCGCACATCACATCTTGTGGGAGTGTATTCTTTGGCAGACTGAACGTATTATTATGTTAGATAGTATTCAGGTTACATCTGGGGTAGTTTACCATACGGACCTTGTAGAAACCAGAACAAATTTCCGTGCGTTCAGGCGATTTTGCCATACCTATTACTGGAATCAAAAGTAGCTCAAAATTTAGGACCCGTTAGTTTCAGTGTTATTATGGTGTTAATATATAATCTGTGGTGCTTGGCAACTGGGCTTAACCCAATTGTATATGTCCTTTGGTGCCTATTGGCTTAGCTTTAATCTGTTTCCTGCTTGATAAGGAGGGAAGTGAAAATTATGAATAATTATTAGTGATTAATTTCGTTGCAGATTCGTTTCTCCGGGACTCGTCGGGCTTCATTAGCTCGGCATTTTTCTGGTGGTCGCTACAGTTGATTCTGGCTTTCAGGAGTTGCAGTGGTTGAGAATGTGTGGCAGGCTTGTCCCAAAGAAAAAAAAAACCTACAGGAACCGCACTTATTATCAACTTAAAACTAGCCATTGACTCTAAAGTTCAGAGTAACGTCAGCGTGGTGAACAGGCGATAAATAAAGTATTTTTTTAATACGAGTATAGTTTAAGCACATTCTTAAAAAAATTATAGATACATATTAAGAGCAGACTTCACCAGTGAAACTGATCGCGATCAAACTGCGTTCAAGAGTTGTCATTGTCAATATTCCATAGAAAATAATGACACTGACAGCTCTAAACGTGGTTCATACCGCGTGTATCTGACATCGACGCACAAACGATTTCCATGGGTCCGGGGCATGATTCTGGACACCCTAGACTTAGAATTTTTCGTCAGCTTTTTTCTCATTTTTTCTCAAGGCTTTTTTTTACTTTAGACTGCTCATAATCGTTATTCTGACCTAACCCAATGAGATTTTTAATAAAAAAATCATTAATTAACTACTTTCACTAAAAAGCTGACATCTATTTGTGGTTTTATTCAGATTGCTCATCTGAATAAAACCACAAATAGATGTCAGCTCAGCCGAGCAGATACCTATTTGTGGTACTCTTGAAAAAAATGAGAAAAGAACCGACGAAAAATTCCAACACTGGGGTATCCAGAATCATGCCCTGGACCCATGGAAATCGTTTGTGCGTCGATGTCAGATACACGCGGTATTTTATGTTGATCGCGTTCAATTTCAGATTGGTGAAATCCACCCTAAGTTGTCAAAGATCGTGCTTTGAACAACTTTTATACGTCTTAAACATAAAGTTATGGTCATTGTTTTCATTGCGTTCCTTTCTTAAAATTTAATCATAACTATGAACAAGTTATGATAACAACCGTTACAATATTAGCAAACATAATTTACTCGAACTCGAAGAACCTTTAGTTGAAGAGCTACTTACAACCACAAGTACTAAAGTTGTTGTAGAAATACAGAGTTGTTACTACTTAAATATGTAGCAATTCTCCTTTCGCAGGATAAGGTGGTTGTTCCTGAAGCAACCGCGAAGGATTCTTCATTCATATTAGATGTACAAAGCTAGCTTTCAACGGTGCGTAAAAGACGATACACTTCCATATTTGAATCTGTGGCGTCATTATTGCGGACGCCACAGATTCAAATATGGAAGTGTATCGTCTTTGGTTGCGAAGGCCAGAGCGTCGCAGTGTGTCCAATCCGCGGCAAGTTGGTAACTTCAACGGTGCGAAGTGAGTTCCCTTTTACTTTCAATTTTTAAAGATAACATGGATTCGAATCTCAAGACCCAAACGAACCTATACGTACCTTTGTAAGAGCCTTGATGTGCGTTGCGTGTCTGGCAGTGGTTGTCTTCAATATCACGCACCGTGGGAAGCCGCCTTAAGATGAAAGGAACTTTCTAGACGTAGCTCGTAGGTAGGTAGTTAGTCTACAAAGCTTTTTCCAACGCTCGACTTAGGTACTCAGAATGTGTTAAAAGTTGGAGTACTTTTATGACTACTGCTGTAAGAGTGGCTATAATGTTGTACTTAGTTGTTTTCTAGTGGTGGGTGGGAAAGTGAAGTAGAAGGAGCTATGAAGAGTTTTCTAATATACTATTGTATGTTGTGGAAGTGATGATAGACTGACAAAGAATGCTTTTATGTATTAAAGATTGGAAGAAATTCAAAAGGACGTTGAATAATCAAGATAGTGTTTATTTCATTGGGTAATAGTAGTTGGCTTTTCTTTTTTGCAAAAGGTATCGCTAAAATTGAACACCGTTATTTATAGATTGCAAAACAACCTCTCCCGTTGTATCATTATGAACAGAAACCAACTCAACCATAGACAGAAAAGAGTAAAAGGCTTAAAAACTTCGCCTTAACTATACAAAGTAAACAAATGTTAAAAACTTGAACATTTTCCAGAGAACCGCAGACCACGGCCGAGTATTTCGATTGATTTTAAAATACGAACGTTCCGAAATCAAATTGAACAACTCGATTTAAAAATCGAGAATTTCGCACATCAGTGGCCAGCACTGGTTCACTTTGTTCGAAAAATGTTCGAAATAAAGGTTATTGAATAAATATTAAAACTAGAGCTTTTTGTGGAAATGTAGATTAATAATTGAGGTTATTGCTAAAGTTCGGTACGTGGGTTTTATTAACTGGCCGGCGGTAATTGGAAACCTCTTTGGAATTATTCATAGTGTGCTTTGTATAGATTTGGCATTAACGTCAGTTCTGCTACTGGATAAAGCCAATTTGACAGATTGTTTTTGTCAGTCATTAGGATTTGTTAAGAACAAAGACAGCTGGATTTTCTCTCATTTTAACAAAGGATACAACTACAACAACAACAACAACTAACAACTTTGAGTTAAGCTCGCCTTTGTACATGTACTTTATTATGACTGTACCTATCATAAAAGTTGTTTTGATATACAATAAATAATTAAGAGAATTAAGGATTTTCCGAACGTCTACAGCCTTGCATTTCGAGCAACACTACAAGAAGTTTCGAGACCTCTGTGTACGTGAAACAATACGAATTGAAGGTAAACTTAATCCAAACCAATATTAACATTTATAACCCGAGCCTGCTATCTGCTTACAATACAAGTCCGGACAGTATTCAGGAGTAAATTGTCTCATTGTATGCAATTTTTAGTACCTGGCGGGTTCTGCCAAGCCCCGCATTACACTCCTCAGGAGTTTTGGCACGACGTGTTTTGGCAACCATTTTCATACGCTAATCCAAAACACTGGATACTTAATAGTGAATTTTGTAGCTTTTCTTTTGTTTGTAAAGACAAAGAACGTTATTTTTGGAAACTTAAATAGCTTTCCTGTGCGAGGAAAGGAAGAAGCTTCAGAAATAGTTTGACCTAGTCTGAATCTTTATGACAAAATTCCATGATCAGCGGAAAGGTTCATTAAGAATGTTGAAGTCACTTTGAAGGATAAATCTAGGTCGTCTTGTGGATTTTAATAAAATACCAAGGTAATAATATTACTTGAAGGAAGAACCGTGCCTTTCTTTTTTTCTTTATTTAGCTGACACTCTCAGACTGTTGAGCCTACAGATAATTCATATCAAGGAAGTGGTGAAGTGATGCACGAACCGGGGATTGGGGTTGGTTCTTGGTGGGTCAGAAAAATTACATATTATTCCTTTCTTTAAAGCAAAAATGTAGTTCCAACAGCGTTGCTACTAAAAAAACACATTTACCTCAGGAACCATTACTTCCAAAACAACCTCTTTTTTAAAGTCGTTTCACAAACAAAAAACCCAAGTAAAATTACATAATTTGAGCCAAAACCCCATCATATTTTTCAGCATAATTATAACAAACATTTTCCGCCTAAAATATGGGTCGACAAGAATGAGGGTGCAAATGAAAACGAAGTGAGTTGTCACGTGACCGGCTGTGTTTGTGACGTAACGTTGGATGCTGTTGTTATTGTGTGGATAGACATGTAGGATATGTTTATACAGACTTAGTTAAGTGGTCAGTAGTTGGAGCCGAGAGAAGACATTATTATTGATTTTGAGTTAAGAAAAATAACTAGAAAATTGGCCGGGGCCGTAGAGCCATTATGCTCACAGCCTTTGCAAAGAAATTTCGAAAAGGCTGAACCAAGAAGGCTGGCTTTTACTTTGGCCAGATACTAAGAATTAACAAATAACGTGGCAATTCCGCCAGTCTCTTAGGCATATTGCCAGCTGACAGCGTTGAGCAGGAATTTTATGCTGATTTTAGTTTGTACTTAGTTTCGTTTATTTTATTTGTAAACTAGCTGTCCCCCACGGCTTTGCTCCAGTCAACTACCCATTTTTTTTTGCTTTTAAACGTTCCCTGTATTCAGACGAGCTAAACAAAGAAAGAATTACCGAAATCGGCCCAGCCGTTCTCGAGTTTTAGCGAGACTAACGAACAGCAATTCATTTTTAAATTAAGGTCGTATTTCAATAAAATATTCAACATCCAGAAAATTATTGATTTAAATAGTTCGTATTTTTTTTTTATTTGAGATAGGTTTGCTCTTAACTTGAGTGTTGTTCAGAGATGACAGAGACAAAGTCTACGATGGAGCGAGCTTACCCAGAAGGAGCTTGTTCGCTCCAACTTTGAAGTATATAATTCGTTTTATGGTGTTAGTAATTTCTATTTCATCAAAGATAGTATCATTGATTCACACATTGCGGAGCTAAAATTTATTATTTACCTTGCTTCTCTGGTCTGTGTCTGATTGTTCTGACTTCTCTTTAATATTTTAGTTAACATGTGTATTTTAATAATTGAAACTGGTGTTGCATCTATCGCTCTGTCAATGTTTTTAACCGACTTCCAAAAAAGGAGGAGGTTCTCAATCCGATGGGTATTTTTTTTGTATGTACACCGATTACTCCGAGATTTCTGATCCAATTTGTGTGATTCCTTTTTAACCGACTTCCCAAAAAGGAGGAGGTTATCAATTCGGTTGTATGTTTTTTTTTATGTTTGTTACCTCATAACTCCGACAATTATGAACCGATTTGAAAAAAATTTGTTTTATCTGAAAGGATATACTTGCAGATTGGTCCCATTTAAATCATATCAAAATCGGTTACGAACTTTGGATTTTAAATCGAAATCGCTGGAATTTGACTATTTAGATGATTCTTTGATAATCGAAATTGCGTATTTTGCTTTTCTGCGATTTTGTAGTGGTGTTGTTAGGTGTGGGGCACCACTAAAAAGTGAAAAATAAAAAACTTTTTACAAAAAAATACAACCGACTTCTAAAAAATAAAACACTACAAAGTAAAAAATAACATTATATTCGGAAGTCGGTATCAAAATACGAAGAAACTAACAAAAACACCGACTTCCAAATTTAATGTTATTTTTTACTTTGTAGTGTTTTTTTTTTTAGAAGTCGGTTGTACTTTTTTTAGTGATATGAACCAAATGAAACGAAATTTAATCCAGTTTAGCTTAATAGTGTTCAATTTATGAGCTTCAGTTTTGCTTACTTCAATTTCTGCATAGACGAAAACATCGTCCGAGTATCAATAACCACTTAAAGTGAAAAATAAAGTATATTACCTATATTTTTTTGTAATTTTTTTTTTTATTATTTCTCACTGCTTTCTATACATAAGCCTAAGAAAGAGTAGAGGTTCTAAAGAAGTGACGCCAGCAGTAGCGTGTATGACTTGTTTGACGTTTTGACTATCACGTCATAACATCAAACAAGCTCAATGCTGGTCCGCTCCACAACGACTAAAATGCCCGAACTTTGATGAAGATGTGAAGACATTGTTGGACCTGCTGAAGATTGTAAAATTATCTTTGCATTGTATAGACTCATTAAATAATCTAACCATGATTTTGTAAAAAGGCAGTGTTTAAAAGAGTGTCCATGGAGTTTCTTGCACGTTCTTCTCCATAGGATCTACTCTTTGGAACGTGCAACTGCCGCGCTGGAGATAGGGTCGGTGAGTTTGTTTTGTTGCAGAATAACTTTCTACTATTGTCGCTAGCGCGGCAGAATTAGCTTCATCTATTTGACTGACATACCTTGACTATTCAAAAGTGCCTGTAAACTGGTCTATTTGAAATAAAGGATTTTTTATTTGTATTTGTATTTGTATTACAAGTGCTTGAAATAAATTCCGACACAATGCCACGTGATATATCCCTTGTATTATGTCATTTCGACACTTGCATTCAAGAACTCAAGTAGTTTTACATTAACGAAAAATTCCACATTCAAACACATATTTATTTGTTTTGTTTTAGGCTATTCACACTAGGAATTTTTCCTGTATCGTAGTAGCGTTCACAAACGTACAAACTCACATGTTTGTACGGCTCAGAGGCCATACAACATGTCTATTTGTGTCAAATGACAGATAACGCAACTATTCTGTCAAACAACCAACGTTACATAACCTCTAAGCACTCGATCTCTCAGGTCAGTAGGTCACTGATCAACGACGAAAATAATTCCATATTCTGTTTACAAAACTTGACAAAACCCTTGTTTTTATTTTCGTCGCTAGTGCCTTCACAACTTTCCTTCTCGCTGTCAACCTCGGTGATAAATTCTTTTTATCTCTTCTTAATTGTACTTTTATTTTTCGCCTGTTTAAACTGAAAATAGATAACGAAGTTAACTTTCTCTTTCTAAAACTTTCTAACGGTATTTTGATGTTGTTAATTTTGTTCGTTCTTTTGGTCGTTAAAAGATGGAATTATTTTCTTAAGCTTGGCTAATAGAAATAAGGTTAAATTTTATTTTTATAACTGCGCAGACTTTTCAACGTTATCTACTTTCTACGCAGTGCACACACTTTTCAAGGTTGCCTGCTTGTCTACAGATTGTACTTTGGAGAGAGTGCCCAAGAACTCCCCGACCTCATCCCACCAGCCCCTTTCTATCATCGGACATCCAGACGCCATGCAACTTTCCATTCCTACCTTGTTGCTATTCCACCAATTCGCACAAAGCGTTTCCAAGCGTCTTTCATAATGCGCACAGCAAAGGAATGGAACTCCTGCCTGCGTTTATTTTCCCAACGCTTAAACCCTAATCTTTTCAAAGTTAGAATGAACAGGCTACTTTGGGATTAGCTCAATCTATCGTACACTTTGTCTCCTAGACTAGAGTCAAGAGCAAACCCATATTTTATGGATTTAAAGTGAACAATACCACAAATAAAACATTAATATGAAAAAGCACTGAAACGAGACATCAAAGGATGGCTTATTGAGTAAGCCTACCAAAGGCAACCGGATCTCTTCATAAACCGTTACATAATCTACCGAATCATTTTCCAATATTTTTTTATCTAATTACATACTAAATGCAATATTTACACGTTGAAAATGTAGAAGACAGCAGATAATTTGGTCTCATAATAAAAGTTGCTGAAAAGCTGTAATTGTTTTACAAATAATAAAGTATTTACAAGAAAAATGAGTTACGTATGTATGCGTACGTGCGCAAAGAAAATATTATAGTACGCAAAGATACCAATCTTCATAAATATAAAACTACAAAGGAGCATCGAGGCACCGATAAAAAAGCCAGAGGTACTCACTGAGGCCCGTCCACGATTTATGTTTCCGACTTAAAACAACCGTGTTCCGGGATAGTTGTTGTAGTTGTTTACCTTTCAAAGGGTCCCGCTTAGACGAGAGTAAGATGGATAAGGTTTGTGAATCTGTAAAATCATAGGATGAATAATACGCATCATAAAATTACAGTAATATAAGGTTTGTCGGATAATTCTTTACTTATCGCTGAAGAAGAAATGGGAATGTTCGTTTTTTCCTGTACTTGTTATGAGGTGTACAATAAAGTATATAATAAATAAATAAATGTAATAAGTGATCAATTCGCCATTACAAATAGTTCCCAGACATCGAATTTGGTTGACTTTAGGAGTCTGATATTCAATGTCTATTTGACAACGTGAAACAAAATCACTACAAAGTAAAAAATAACTTTAATTTCGGAAGTCGGTGTTTATGTTAGTTTCTTCGTATTTTGACACAGACTTCCGAAATTAAAGTTATTTTTTACTTTGTAGTGTTTTTTTTTTTTGGAAGTCGGTTGTATTTTTTTGTAAAAAGTTTTTTATTTTTCACTTTTTAGTGGTGCCCCACACCTAACAACACCACTGCAAAATCGCAGAAAAGCAAAATACGCAGTTTCGATTATCAAGGAATCATTTAAATAGTCAAATTCCAGCTATTTCGATTTAAATCCAAAGTTCGTAACCGATTTTGATATGATTTAAATGGGACCAATCTGCAAGTATATCCTTTCAGATAAAACAAAAAATTTTCAAATCGGTTCATAATTGTCGGAGTTATGAGGTAACAAATATAAAAAAAAATTAAAAAAAAAAAAAAAAAAAAAACATACAACCGAATTGATAACCTCCTCCTTTTTGGCAAGTCGGTTAATAAATAAATGTAATAATGTTCAATTCGCCATTAGAAATAGTTCCCAGACATCGAATTTGGTTGACTTTAGGAGTCTAATATTCAATGTCTATTCGATAAGGTGAAACAAAATAAATGCAATAACTCTCTTTATACTCATTATTATGAACAACTTTCACCAAAGGACTAGCACAGAAATTGCTAATAGAAATTCGACTGCACGATTTTGGGGTTGGTCCCATAGTAAAACAACCCCTTAAGAGATATAACGTTTTTCTATTATGTGTTTTGTCAATTACTACAGACAGAAAAACACAATGGTGGCCGTAAGAATTCTCTAATTTTGACTGCCCTTCCAAATTCTTGCAAAATTTGCATTGTGTAGAATCAATTTACGTAGCATTGTATAATTTTAGCCATCACCGGCACATGCGTGAGTACTGTGTACTTTTAACTTCAACTTTAACTATCAGTTTTAGGTATATTTTTTACTTGAATGTACCCTGACGGTTGGGAGTGTCATGCTCACTCAAAAGTCTAGCATCATTTGGCTCCCTTCAAAATGGTTGAGCCAAACGGTGCTGGCGCATACGTCAAGTTCTTGAACTGGCGCCGTCAGTTGGGACTGGTCATTTCTCAGCTGCCACGGTTGATTTTAATTATTTCTTTGAATTGTTCCTCTTTTATTCCGGACGCTTTTATCCTGCTCGTCTTTTACATCGTTCTCACATGTATGTATAATTTCAACACGATGTAAATAAATCTTTGTAACAATTTATTATTTTGAAAAGAGTATCCGTGGAGTTTCTTGCACGTTCTTCTCCATAGAGATCTACGCTTTGGAACGTGCAAATAGCTTCAACGTTTTGGACCGACCGACCTCGACAAATCAAAAGTGCCTGTTAATGGTTTAAATGAAATAAATGCTTGAATTTTTGAATTTCTTAGAATCCATGACGGAGCACGAAAACATAATATCGTCGACCGTAGGTTCAATTGAGGTAAGGGACAAAATACGATTTTTCAGGAGAGGCCAACAAAGTTTTTTTTCGGACTAAATCGCCTATAACTTTTTTTCTTATTAACCTTTTTCGGGTCTGATTTCACACATAATCTTGTATTTTAGTGCTCTATCTACACGTGTAACATTTATTTAAATAAATTAGCTATTTAAGAAATTAGATGTCCCTTACAACAACGTATTTTGTTAGTAATGTCCCTTACTGAACAAGTATCTTGTAGTCTCGTCCCTTACATTAAATTGACCTCTGCGTTGTATTCAATTTATTAATGAAAAAATAGTGTAAAGCACTTATTGAAAAAAATTATGGAAAAAATACAGTGTAAAGAGATTTTTGACATAAAATGAAGTACACACTTTTGACGTACGGATATCATAAATTTGGAAATCGTTATTATTGTTACAAGAAATCATTTAAGAGACAAATGAAAATGTATTAGAACCGTGTGTCTGTTTTTTGTGTGTTGCTTACATAGTACAAAGAAATGAAATGTTTGTACATTGTAATAGCTAATTTGTATAGATTTAATAAAACAATTTATATTTCATTTAATATGTTTATTGTAATCAAATTATTAAAAGAAATGGTAACAATTTTACCTATAATTAGTTTGAATTTTTATTCAAATAAAAAAGTAGCTGCAAATAATCATAATAGAGCCTCTAAGGCATTGTTAATCAAATTAAAATAATCAATTTTACTTACTACCGCTTTACCGCTTAATCAGCCTTCAACATGAGATCAATGTTTAATCATTATAATCATTAAAAAAAAAATTAATAAAATTGAGATCAATAAATGTTTCAGAATTAAATGTTTTTTTCATCAACATCTTCTTCGTCCGTTTGATTCAAAATGTCAATCACTTTAGCGCAATATGGTAGCTTCAAATAATCTTGATGAAATCTACTGGGTCACACACAATTTTTTTAAATCTTTGTATTTTGCGAACGATATTGGTAGCCTGGTGTTATACAAAGGTCTTAGTTCTATGCAATTATTGTCCACTGTTATATCAGGCGAGTCTGCTAGTTGTGACGGCACACTAACAGATGTTTTACTCTTAACCTTACCCTTTCCCGTCCCTTTTCCTTTTCCTTTTCCCTTCCCACTTTTCGTTTTACGTTCTGGATTACTCCCTATCTTTTTGGCTGCCATTTCCCCATTTATTTTGATGACATAAACAACCGCTTCCTCCTTCATAGAGTGTTTAGTCCAAATGGTTTTAAGGTCTTTTTAACCGACTTCCCAAAAAGAAAGAGGTTATCAATTCGGTTGTATGTTTTTTTTTATGTTTGTTACCTCTTAACTCCGACAATTATGAACCGAATTGAAAAATTCTTGTTTTATCTGAAAGGATATACTTGCAGATTGGTCCCATTTAAATCATATCAAAATCGGTTACGAACTTTGGATTTTAAATCGAAATAGCTGGAATTTTACTATTTAGATGACTCTTTGATAATCGAAATTGCGTATTTAGCTTTTCTGCGATTTTGCAACTTTAATTTCGGAAGTCGGTGTCAAAATAAGAAGAAACTAACAAAAACACCGACTTCCGAAATTAAAGTTATTTTTTACTTTGTTGTGTTTTTTTTTTGGAAGTCGGTTGTATTTTTTTGTAAAAAGTTTTTTTTTCTTTAACGTAGCTATTCTAATTTTCGTAACTTGCAAGTCCTTCGTCTTTTGTGAAAACAGTTTTTCTGTAACGGGGTCCCAGTCAATGAAATCCTTGTGCTCCATAACGCTTACGACGTAGGGACGAGGATTCTTTCTAGCACATTCCATGTAACTAGGCCATTGCGTGTAACTCCAAACAGTCAATTTTCGCACTTCTCGTTCAATAACAGAGTACATGCTGTCAACTGGCATGTAACTATGACCGGTCAGTAAAAAGTTAATCTGAATCGTTTCGACATTCTTGGATATTGACAAAAAAATTATACCTTGTTGCTATTCCACCAACTCGCACTAAGCGCTTCCAAGCGTCTTTCATAATGCGCACAGCAAAGGAGTGGAACTCTTTGCCTGCGTTTGTGTTTCCGAATGCTTACAACCCTAATCTTTTCAAAGTTAGAGTGAACAGACTCCTTCTGGGTAAGCTCGCTCTATCGTAGACTTTGTCTCTGTCATCTCTGACCAAGACTAGAGTCAAGAGCAAACCCATACCAAGTAAAAAAATAAAAAAAATAATGCAATATTGCCAGCATTGTCCTATTACGATTTTGTCCAGTGCAAGCATCGCAATACAGGATAACTTTTCTTATTCCTCTATCATCAACATCTTTCAGATACATGAAAAGGCAAAACCCTATCTCTTTTGACCCTCGTTTCCCGTCGCATTCACCCCAAACATAGCAAAACCCGTTTCGAGTAGAGCTTTCATAAATCGTAAAGTTATACACAGTGTATTTTCTGCTATAGAATAACAAAATATTATCACCAAACGACAGATGAACTCGCACTGATAGCGACTTTTTTGATGCCCGCGCGCTGCTTTCGCATTGGTATCATCCTCTCTTTCGCACAAAGAAAGACGTTGTGAGATAGAAAAGGATGGTAATAGTGCAAGTACGTGCTATCTTGTGTTATGAAGTTAGAAGTGTGTGTAAATAAAGGTAACAGGGATAAACAATTCAATACTTCTCATCAGCAAATTAGTGTAACGGACACCGAACCTAAATATAATTCGATTCAAATTGGTGTAACGTTGACACTGCCTAAAGTATGACAATGCAAATTGAGGTAAGGGACAACTATGTCAAAACTCGTGCAATCCATTTAAAGTATGGATGATATTAATTTTTTTAGATAACAAAGACATTAGTGTAAGGCCAGTTTTATTATTGTTTCTTCAAAAATAAACCATGTAATGGTAATTCGTTGATTGGGAAGACCCTTAACTTATTTCAAGTGGATTGGCGGCAATAATTACATCATTTCAAGTTCCTATATTGCATAGTTTTTCAGATACATTGTTATTATGGGGCTGATTCGAAATTTGGATCCAAAAATCATTAGGGTAAGGGACATTTTTCTTAAGCTAGAATTTTTTCATAAACACCATTCGATAGAGCGAAAAATTCTGAACAAAACTGTATACTTAACTCATTTTGGGTATTTTGTCCCTTACCTCAATTGAACCTACGGTCGACGATATATTAATGTTGCTTAGAAATAAGCTGAATCTAATTTTGAAAACCCCAACCAAATCCGTTCAGTATTTTCAGAGATCATCGCGTACAAACAGACAGACAGACAGACAAAAAACGTAAAAAATGCTCTTTTTGTGTTCTATAGCTTTTTTTTCAAAAACCTCTTCACGATTTTTGGTATTTTTCTTTAATGTACAGAATTCATGGCTTCTACACGTTTTATTATACGTATAGACCTATCCAATATTCCTTTTACGGTCAGTTATAATAGAAGATTAGTTTCCAAACTTCTTCTTCTTATCGTGTGAGCAGTAAGGTCTAACGAACCCACACCCCATTGTCAGAGTTTCTAAACCACCTCAAGGGCCTCTGACATGGATTAACGACCGGCTTAATACGTGCCTTCCACAGCACAGAATCATCTTTAAATCAGCTGACCCACGCAACTTCGTCTGCGTCACATTTTCCATTAATGCTCGGCTCGTTTTAGTCTTAGCGTGATGATATGTAGCCTATATCCTTCCTCAATACATGGGCTATTTAATACTGAAAGAATTTTTCAAATTGGACCAGTAGTTCCTGCGATTACCCCCTACATATAAACTTACAAACAAACTTTACCTCCTTATAATCGCTGCAAAGTCCTAACCAAACTATAAACAACTTTATAAAATATGTATGTTTCGCGTGGGAATGGAACCCACAACCAGCAGGTCACAAAGCAAGCACCACTCGACCACGGAGGCAGTTTACAAACTAATCTGTTTGGATAAATTAAGTTGTTTAACGCTAGATATAAAAGGAAACACTAATTTTGGGTCCTCACTATATTATCACGTTCTGTAGGCTAATTTACGTAACTAAATAAGTGCTGTTGCAGTGCAGTTGAAGTTAAGTTTCGATCAAAACAACGCTTTTCGTATTCTCTATCGCTGTCACACACGCTCGAGTCAAGTTCGTGTCACGTGAGCGCAATAACGGCGATCTACTGTTGCGCGTCTTTAGTGCGTGCTTCGGAACGCACCATGATCGGTATTCTACTATTTGTTTGACGTCTCAAAATGACTGCTTATAAATTTAAGTTTAAGTTTTAATATTATAATAACGTCATGTCATATTCATTGAAATGTAATCGATTCTATTCAATTATTTAGTGAGTAATATTTTTCTCTTCACCTTAAGTAAGTTTGGTAGAGTTCGGCTGTAGTGCAGTTAACGTGCAGTTCACACGCTGCTTACGCGCAGTTCAAAGATTACAAGAATAACGTTTATAATTCAAACTTGGACTTCTGATTACAACACTAATAAAAATATTGATGAATAAGTTAATATAGACCAAAATAGTACAACACATCACTGAACTCATTTATCGACACAAAAAATTGTAAATACTTAGTTAAAGTACATAATAAAACTCAAGTTTTATGTTTAAATAAGCAATCTACTTGAATATAAAATAAGGACATAAAATCATGAACCTGAAGAAAAAAAATTGAATAATATAAATAAACTATGAAAATGGCACACGATTTCGTCACTCTCTAAGCCAACATGTAATTTTGTCTCAAAATAATTATAGCCAAACATAATACTAGTGTTAATTAACCAACTAAAGGTATAAATCCCAAGCCCGAAGATTTACTGTTTACCACATTAAAAGCACTAAGTTACTCATACATTAGCCATTCACTGCTAATCTACAATCTAGTTCGGAGTAATCACTTCAATGAGAATGTTAATACCCCCGAAGGGTTCAACCTCCCAAATGACACTTCTAATTTCTCTACCCTTTGTGGTCCAAGATTAGTTCGCCACATAAACTTTACAGCTGCCATAATAGATAGATACGGTATAACGTTTTGATTAATACAATTTGTGGATACAAATTGATGATACCCGTCTCCAAAGTCTGAAGCAATTAGCAATTCGTTTGTATCTCTAACTCCATCCATTTCGATTAATAAATTATTACTTTTGGCAAAGTTTTTGTTTTTGTCGGCTGTCTTTTGTTTGTCTTTGAAATTAGGCTTCGGTATTAATTTACTTATAAATTTGCTTATAGACTTTCAAGCTAAGGTTCGTTTTTCTCGGATGCCGAATGATTTTTACTTGAATACATACACTTCACCACGGCACTGTCTGTTTGCGTGTGACTGATAAAAATAAGTAAAATCAGAAATTACCAGTTTTTCAATATATAGAGGCTCAATTTTCATAAAAAGTAAGAAAAAAATACAACCGACTTCTAAATAAAAAAACTACAAAATAAAAAATAACTTTAATTTCGGAAGTCGGTGTTTTTGTTAATTGCTTCGTATTTTGACACCGACTTCCGAATTCAAAGTTATTTTCTACTTTGTAGTGTTTTTTATTTCAGTCAGTTGCATTTTTTTGTAAAAAGTTTATTTTTATTTTTATTTAACTTTTTAGTGGTACCCCACACCTAGTAACACCACTGCAACATCGCAGGAAAGCAAATACGCAATTTAGATTACTTGGATGACAAAAACCATCATCCAAGTAAACAAAATCCAGCTATTTCGATTTCAAATACAAACTAAAACTTAAATGAAGCCAATCGACAAGTACATAATATTATATATACTTTCAGACAAAACAAGATTTATTTCAAATCGGTTCATAAATGACGGAGTTATGAGGTAACAACCATATAAAAAAATATAACCGAATTGAGAACCTCCTCCTTTTTGGGAAGTCGGTTCAAAACTACACATCGTAATGCAAGCAACACGTGCAGCCCTTGTTATGTAGAGCTGTGGCAGCTCTATCTCCACATGATTTACTCTCTCACCAAGATTATCTTCTATCTTTGCAAATGCGAGGTCGCCGAGTCAATTATGTAATTATGAAGCTCAATGTTGGCTACCCGTAATTATTACCGAACTTGTTCTGCGAGAATTTCACCAGTAAACGTCAAAGTTTGAAAATTCTCCGGAATAGTTAGACGTATAGTTGTTCGAGCTAGATCTGGCCTGTATAACACTATGGGTCGGAATTATTCATTAAAGATGTTCCAGAGAGACAGCAAAAGGGAATACTGTAGTACTCATTTGAATAAAACAATCTGGAAATATTTAGGGCGCAGAAAGATTTAGTGATGTCGCTGACATGTAGACTGGTAGGATCTTACATTGAATTTAATGTGTAACCTTGTAGGAAATAAATTATGATTTAAGAACTTAAAAGATATTTCACTTTCTAATTCTGTTTTATTTTCAGATACATACAGACAATAATTTAGCTACAAAACAAAGCGGGAAGACGATGTTTTAAATAACTACCTAAAGTTTTCCTAGAGAAAATATTCACAAACGTGAAACAGGTATTCACATGCATTTCAGTATTTAAAATTCAATCATAACTTCGAGTGCCAGGAATACTTATCTGTGCAACAAGCAGCCATATTTATGAAAATACAGAATTATTTTAATTCTGTATTTTCATAAATATGGCTGCTTATTTAACGATCGTCAATAAATTGGAAACCTGCAGTGAAATAAATATTGAATTACAGTTTTAATCTCACAGCGAGAAGCCGCAAAATATTCGTTGATACTGAAACTTTTAAAGGGAGCGGTCGGAACATAACGAAGTTAATTATAATATTCTAATCTAACTTTATTCTCTCTGTAAAATCTAATAGACGCTGAAGTTTATAGATAGTTTGCTTTTCATTTGGAGATGAAAGCGAATCATGGGCTACTCTGATATTAATAAAGCTTTGATCTGAGTATGAATACTGTGGAAGTCCAGTCAGTTTGTTTATCAACCGCCTAGCTTTTCCATCTTAGTAAAGTTTCCTAATGAAAACTTTTATTTAATTAGAGCGGACAAAGCTGAATAACAGTATTTTACATGCAGCGGCTGTTTATCTGAGGGACAGTCTCCGTACATAATATATAATGGAAAGTTTATATTTGCATTTTAGTTGCAATCTGTCCTCTTCTAACTTCCTTAATTAAACAGATTGTGACTGCGGTGATGCGAATGCGAACGTTATTTTATCCCAAACCTATCACCGGGTACCCTTGGTAAGACTGGTCGTCAAAATATCAGTTTCCTGTCTATGCGTTATAGCTGTCAAATATCTACAAATTAAGTAAATGATAGACAAACGGGTCTAAAAAGGTCACTTTAGTAGAATCAGAAAGCAAATCACGCTAACCGTCACTGTCAAATTTTCCTAATTAAACTTGAACCTAATGCGTTAGCTATAAAGATGAAAATGAAATGTGACAGATTGTTGCGTGATTAATATTATGATTCTAATATGTTTCTTCTCTAAATTGGCTTTTAGCCCCCAAGAACTTTTCCTGAACGTGTTCATTGAACCATGCAATTAGGTTCAGTAAAATGCAACCCAACTACCAACAACAACATCGTATTTTTAACCCATTTTGCAAGTTAAAAAATATACATCAAGATCTAGATAACCAGAAAATCTATAGTACGAATTAACCTTAATTGTTCCTGGTGTAGTTAAGGTCTACATACAATAGACCAGAGGTACTACAACTTGGGTACGATTAGATTTTATCGCAACCGAGGTGCCTAATAACGGGGGCAAACGTACCGAAAGAATCTATGTGGGATGTAAAATAAAGGCTGGGTGAGCACTAGAGATTAACACTGATAAGGAACTAAGTAGCGGCCCTAATTAAAATGCTGATTTAACAAGATTGCGAATGGTAATGAGGTGTTGCAGGAGTGTAGAAAAGTTAATGGAAGTAGAGCGTTTGTAGCCTTGCAGTCTTTTGTAAAAGTGGCGCATTTAGGTCACACTAACTAGTTGTGATTAAGTGTCGATTTGAAATTCAAGTCTCGTCTATGTCGGATGGGTTTATAAATGCATCAAACCAAAGAAAAGCAGGTCATCGCATAAAATCTTGTAAACACTTTAATGAAACACAAATTTAGATTGTAAAACAGCTCTCTAGATTTACAATCGAAGCGAAAACAATAAACAAAGTGGAGAGTAAGCGTTCACTTTGTGAGACAAATTCGATTAAAATACTGTTGTGTACAGTATTTAAAGTACACTAGACGTACACTACTTTTATTTTTAGTACACTAGATAATTAAATATATATAATAACATAAATATCGGCTCGCTAGCTCATGCACTCACGTCTTCACTCACTGACAGCTCTTCATACAATCGAGCTCACACGTCAGTAAAGCCCGCACAGAGGCCTTAGTGTGAGTTTTTTCGACTCACGTTCGAACGCGTTCGATTGCGAGCGCGTTAGAATTTAGTATTGGAAATTAGGATCTACGAGTGACCACCAGGTGGCATTATAACTAAATTCCCATACTAAATTCTAACGCGCTCGCAATCGAACGCGTTCGAACGTGAGTCGAAAAAACTCACACTAAGGCCTCTGTACATAACCGGAGACGACAGCATTACTTTTATACAGCCAATACTAATGTACTACACCTAATAATTAGTTATAAATACAAGTACTTAATATATTACAAGTTTTTGAAAGTATGTACGTAAACACTACAATTACTTTTGATCCTTGAGTTTTTACAGTACTGGCTTTTTTCCGCAGACTCGCTCCCGTGTTTTGGTTCCCCTGGAACATTGGATCTCCCCCTGAATATTGTCCACAGGCTTTTAAGAGATAAAGTAACTCTGTCAGTAAAATAATTTTCGTAGTCGTATCGATAGTCACTTTCAAATATTACCATTTACAAACATATTATGATAGACAGGGGCCCTAATACCACTACAAAGTGCCAATGTCATCAAGATTATGTTGTGAAAAAAACTTTTTACAAAAAAAATATAACCGACTTCCAAAAAAAACACTACAAAGTATAAATAATCAGAATTTCGGAAGTCGGTGTTTTTGGTTTTGTATCTTTGTTTTTTTTGTAACTTCCGAATTTAAGGTTATTTCACTTTTAAGTGGTGACAGGTACTTGGACGACGTGTTCGTCTACGCAGAAATTAAATTAAGCAAAAATGCTCATAAAATAAAAACTCAGAAACCTCGGAGATTACTCCGGTGTGCAAACTGAACAAAAACAGGCGAATAAAATTGAGAATCACCTCCTTTTTTGTAAGTCCGTTAAAAAAGGAATAGTGCTATGCGTAGTGTGTAGCCTCCTCTCGCTCTCTCATATCAAAGTGTGTGTGTTCTATGACAACGGGCTTTTTTAGATCTCTCGTTTAAAATTCGAATGGTTTATTTATCGATCAAACGAGTTCGTTGACGGCAGCAAGGGGATTCATAGTGCAAAGTTATAATTGTAAACTCTTCAAGCGTTTTATTACTCCAAAATATTTTCGCTTCCCAAAGGATTCCTGCGAAAATGTTTAATTAAAACTTTGTTTTGTGTAATAAAAGCTGCCGGTATCAAGGTACAAGCTGTCAAAGTTGCTACTCATTAGCCGCGAGTTCCTTGGCTATCAGTTCGAAGTTTTGCAGGTGCAAATTGGACGCGCCGGGAATTCTCGGAAGATGATTTGCTGCTTAGCTTATGAAAGCGAAGTTGATGCGCTAAAGAGGATTACTCGATAATTGATGTTCTTCCGTAGAACATTGAAGAGGTATTTTAATCAAAAGTTACGCTTCGTTGGGCAGTCTCAACCGTGACAACTGTACGTAGAATTATAAAAATTGCTATATTTCCGCTGGGTAGATTGTAATTAAACTGTGTAAATTGTCCCTTTTATAAAGGGAACTTAAACGTAACTGAGTAGCATCATCTGCCTAGCCTTTTCCCAACTACATTGCGGTCGGCTTCCAGTCAAACTGGATTCAACTTAATACCAATGTTTTACAAGGAGCGGCTACCAGACCTCCACAACCCATTAACTGGGTAACACGGTACTTCTTGGAAAGACTGGAGTCATATTTACTGGCATCTGACAATCCGTAATGACTGCCAAAGATCTACAAATGACAGCCGGGACCAATGGCTTAACGTGCTTTCCGAGGCACGGAAGAAACACGGTATGTTAAGATGGTCACCCATCCACAGACCAACCTTAGCAAGCGATCGAATTGTGCGGTTTTTCAATCATCTGTAAAAGTAAACCCACACATTTTGAACAGATTGCAAGTGCTGAGATGACTGAGATGATAGTGCGAACTTTGCTTAAAACTTAGCACGGCTACTGCTGAACCCTTTGGGGAATATAAACGTGATTACGTATTTTAATGAATATTTCAGCCTACCAAACCTTAGGTCACATTCACCTAGAGATACCCTTTCTGTCACCTATGTGTACTGCGCCTGTCACGCTTAGAGTAAGCCGAAAAGTTCCCATGTCTATAATCTCATGTTAAAGTACGCTTATCCATGTCGAGTGGTTCTAAGCCTATGTTTTAATCCCCTTTTCAGTGTAGCTAATAAACTTATATAAGCTAGATTGTTAGTTTATTACTTTGTAGATGTAGTCACAGAATCCTAAGTACCGAGACCCCAAATAAATCAACACTATTTTCTCTAAGGGATTAGTTTGATTCATCGATCTGTATTTTTGAATATCTGTACAAACTAACATGCTACAGGTACATACTTACTTTAAAATGACAATGCCTAATGATTGTTAAGTATTAAAAATATGTTTTTATTAGATTTCAGATATTTTTTTTGTTATTTTTTTCGTAATTGAAATATGTAATTATTGTACACTTGCTTCGCTCGCGAAAAAAGTGTCGAAATTAAAGTCAGATATACTTCGTAATATTACTGGTATCTTTACTTTGGAATCTTTGGTGCTAACAATACCAGCCTAAAAAATAGTAAGATATGTTTCTGGTACTTGTGAATCTATAGCATTCACAGTTCCAGCCCAGAGAAATCTCCGACATAACAAAACTCCCGATAAAAAAATGATCTTGCTCCAAAATACTTTGACATGTTTCTAGTCTCCTGGTACTTGTGAATGCAGTAACTCTGGATTTCCACTTCTGTCTCTAATAAGCCATGGAAGTTACCGGGATAAAAAGTAACCTATGTTTCATTCCATGAGTTCATTCAAATCCCTGCAGCCATTTTTGCGTTGTTGTCGCACAAACATATAAACTTTCACATTTATCATATTAGTAGGATTGTTGTAGTTGTTAGTAGTATTTTTGTTGTTTTGGTGTGTTTCTGTGTGCATTTTTTGTAGTGTGATTTGAAATGTTTTTTCGAGATTCTAAAATCGAGTCTTTAAATCAAGACTGAATTTCACGATTCGTTTTTCAAGTACATGTACTGTGTTAGGTTGTACTGCTTCCTCTTTACAGGTTTTATATTGAAGTGTCTACCTTTTGTCAATGATAAATCATTGCCTTTTTAGCATACAATGGGTGAAGGGTCTATTTAGACCCTTCACCCACCGTTTTCAGCTGAAGCTTCAAATTCTAACGTCCCATTGTTTGAATAAGAGGTTATTTGCGAAATTAATTCATATCGTTCGCATATAAATATTCATTGGGACCGCAAGTTAATTTTATTCAAAGTCAATCCTCCCTTTTGGATTATAATAGACATTCGGTAGCAAAAACTGAGTATTGTTGGTACTGGAACCTAAACAAATAAATTGCTATGAGGTCTGGCTATTGAGGTAGGTACTTAGTTTTATGATCTTCTTATCAAACTATTTCAGTTGGTTTGCTCTGTTGTGAAAGATTTACTGGTTTGGTTTTAAGTCAGCAAGAATATTCATTTGCGTAACGTCTGAGTTTGCAAAAAAATTATAATATTGTTGTTAGGAAGAGTGAAAGCAAAAGTAAATTTAAAACAAGAGAGAGTAGGCCTAATCTGGGCCCGCTCGTTCCCTCATAGACCTCATCGATCGCTTTCCATCAGGTGTGATATATTATCATCATATCAGCCTGTAGCGGTATCAATGTCACCACATTAAAAACGCATCGCAACAAAAAGAACCGCATCGCCATCTATCCAACTGGCGGCGAACTAAAATCCTAAATCGCGCAAGCAGAGTTTACCATGCGATTTGAACATATACATCCGCCCGAATATGAACTATCGAGCAGTAGCCCCCCAGATACAACAACCGCCTGGGCGGAGGATCCTCCCTTTTCTTTGGGGGTTTGCGGGACTTTACTCCCTGTACCGCATACTCCCCAAACGCCAAAAGAAATCCACTGCTGGACATATGCCTCCCAGTGTGTATCGCCAGAACAACTGGTCTTGTGCGTCTGGCATCCATCGGCTACGAGCGACCTTCACCAGGTCATCTTTAAACCTGCGGGAGTTCATCCATCGCTGCGTCTTCCAGTACGCAGTCACCAGTCCAGAACTTTTCGGCCCCATCGCCCATCTGAATCATCATCTATTTCTGATTTGAAAGACAAATGACACCAACTTTTTTTTTATAGGATTTAGCTCGTGTTATTTCAGGTGGGTTTAAACTTCTCAAAAAGGAGGAGATGTTTTTTTATGTTTGATACCTCATAACTCCGTCATTTATGAACCGATTTGAAAAATTCTTATACGTGTCGATTGGTCCCATTTAAATTTTATCAAAATCGGTTAGGAAGTTCGGATTTGAAATCGAAATAACTGGAATTTGTTTGTTTGGATGCTGGTTTTTAGTCGTCCAAGTGATCGAAATTGTGTAGTGGGGTACCACTAAAAAGTGAAAAATTAAAAACGTTTAGTACTTTGTTGTAAAGTTATTTACTTTGTACCTACTGTTTTTCTTTTTATTGGAAAACGGTTGTATTTTTTTGTAAAAAGTTTTTTAATCTTATAACCTAAATAACCCTTTTGGAATATTATTAAAGTGACTTTCTAGGATTTCTTACTGTAAATTACCTAGTATAAATCAGCCTAATAAAATACAGTTACGTAACAACAAAACCTCCCGTACTGTCCTCCCTACCCCATAACTCGCTCCTCCGTCACCGGCGGCAATAACTCTGTAATCCTGTTGTCACCAGGGTCAACATATAAATTGTGCCTGTTCCCTGTTCCCTGTAATATCTGAGCACCTGGACTGGCGTAATTTATTCCATAAATTAATAAGGGCGCCGTTCCATTGCTGCGTCGACGCCACATGCTAACAATTGATAGTTACAAAGTTATTGCGTGGGGATGAACTGGGTTTTAGTTGCTTTATTTTGAACTAGCTAATGCACGCGGCTTCACCCGCTTGACAAATTGAATACAAAATTTTCCTTCCTCAAGAACCACTCTACCTATCTATTGGTGTAAACAGCATGAAAATCGGTGCAGCAGTTTTTGAGTTTATCGCGAACAGACAGACATACAGAAGACAGACGTGGCGGAGGAGTTTGTTTTATAATATGTAGTAGTGATTGTATTGCTGAGATGGAATGTTGGGGTCAGGCTCTATGAGTAATTTTTATTTTTATTTTATTTTATTTTATTGGGGAAAATAAACGGTTACACATTACAATATCGCTAAGAACTTAAAATTAAAATGGTATTATAAATGTACAACCAACAACATTTTCTTTAACAGAGTGATAGATAGAATGGAATTGATATATCTTATTGGTATTATATTAAAAATGAACAAAATTATTTTAGAAAGAAAGAGAGATGTTTATTTGTGACTCGGATAAAACAGACAAAATAAAATACATAAATAAAAAAAAAAACAAATTAATCTGTGCAAGGCCATAAAGGTCCCTATCGAAGCATATGCTGCGATATTTAAAAAATAAATAACACAACACTGGCGTTATGATAGGGCCTGTGATGCCACGGATGCAATTACGTAACACATACTAAATAGATAAATAAAATGTTTTAAAATAAGAATTGAAAAATGAAACAACATAATGTAAAATACACACATTCAATAAAATAACATAAATATCGACCAACTTTCAAAGGCCCGATTCTCCAATATCATTTGTAAACGTTACAAATGACGGAACGCGCGAGCGCACTTTGAGTGTTGTGGTCAGTTGACATGATGAAAAATCTGTATATCAGGAAATAAAACCAAACAATTTTTTTTTGGTTTCAATCTACCTAGGTCATTTTTTACTTAGTTATTTTTCCTCAATGTATGCCGATTGATCAACAGATACAATGATTTCTGGATGCGGACATGCATTAACGTGAATAATATGATTACTTATCTTCAGACTTTTCACTCATTAGGTACTGTTAATTGAATCATTTTATAGCAAAAATTGTTCAGTGCATGCCCTGTTATGTGATTGCTTAACTATATAGTATAAATACTCCTCAATTATGAAAATAAATAGCTAATACATACACAGCAAATTTCCCCTCCAACAAGCAGTTCTGTAGCAAGCAAAATACCCGTAATAAAATACAAACATAAAAGTAGCATTCCCTCCACGTTAACATTAGCATAGAAACTGAAATAAATAACACTTTACAAGAAAACGAGTGTACGGAAAAGTAACCACTTATTACTACTCAAGTAGTATGTTAATGCTATAACGTCCCCGGCCGCATAAACGTTTGCGATGGAAATTATTTATCGTCGTACGTCGTGGGCCGTCGCCGCCCGTCGCCATTTTTTATAGCGGCCATTTTTGTCCCGGACATTTGCGGACTAATTCGCCTTGGCCCTTTTGTCCTATTGTGTTGTTGAATTAAATTATTATTTTCTATATAGGATGATGTTGGGGTAAATTATTTCGTGCCTTTTTTGAGGGTGTTGGAAATTTTTGTGTTTTTTTAACTTTTGTGATTTATTATTTAGAGTAGGATCTACAGATACTGATTGAACGATATAATAAAACTGAATGATAATAAGTTTATTTTCGAGGAAAGATGTAGTTTTGGGACTTTAATTTGTCTGACATTACAGCAAATTTTCTCTTGAATTCAAACAATATTCAAAGAATTATAGAAGCTTTTTTTTCATGAGATTTTGCGTAAGTTTACAAACAAAAATACAAAACAATATTCTATGTACTTTTTGTAAAACTCTGCTTAAAAAAACTCGGAGTCTGATGCAAAAAGGCTCTCGCTAAAAACATTGTGTACAGATAAAAATAAGCAGAAACAAGCTACGCTAACGAAATAGAGGACAGTTTTGTATTCCGCGAAGTTTTGACAAAAAAGAGAATATTCTTGCTTGTGACACTCTTTCACGAAAACGCTAAAAAGATAAAAAAAAATGTTCCCGTGACCGTACGTAAGCAAACTTTTATGTTAAAATATTTACAAATATACATGGCAACACCCGCGTAGTGCCTGGTATATTCTATTTGTCAGTGGATCTCAAAAAGTATCCCGCATTTTTTTTATAACAATATCCCTGTATTTCTTCAGGAGTTCAGATGGCGTAACAATTTCTGTGTTAAGCAAAAATATACCTAAAATTCATGTCATAAACATTACTGTGACTGGTTACTCCTACCTAAGTCCAGGTATCTTATATCTTTTTGAGAAGACTCGTAAAGACCATAAAAACCAGTGCTTTAAAACTTCTTAAAAGTCCCAAAAAAAGTATAAAAAACCTTAATTTCGAAAGTCCGTGTTTTTGGTTTTGTATCTTTGTTTTTTAATACCGACTTCCGAAATTTAGGTTATTTTATATTTCGTAGTGTTTTGTTTAGAAGTCGGTTATGTTTTATTTTAGCTAAAACGTTTTTTTTTTATTTTTTACTTTCAAATGGTGATACTGGGACGATGCTTTAGTCTATACAGAAGTTGAAATAAGCAAAAATGCTTATTAAATAAAAACTACAAAGCAAAACTGAATTAAATTTTTACGGGACCTAATGGCAAGTATTACGCAAATCGGATCAAAAAACCTCGGAGTTAAAAAAATACTCACTGAATTGAGAACCTCCTCTTTTTTGGAAGTCGTTAAAAAAGGCAATAATTACTTCAGCCTGTTTTTGCATTGGTCTAAATTGGCCTACTATATCGTGCCAATCTCATCATAATTCCTTTATAAAATAAGGATAGCGCTATGAATTCTGTACAGCCTCGTCTCCCTCTCACTGTCAAAATCACAAGGTTTTAAGATACCATAGGCCACTAAAAAGACTTAGGGCTAGGAACCCAAGATCATTCTTTATTCGAACACAAAAGAAATAGACACATTGATGCCATTAAAGTAATAAACCATTCAAAATTTTCCTCCCATACCAAACTCGAAGGCAGTTTAAGTAGGTTTAACGGTTTCCTTATAATTATGACGTTAAGATCAGCAGAGTCCCAAGACATAACGCCGTAACGGCTGGAACTCTGCTAAGCCCTTAATGTAAGGCACGTGAGCAAAATTTTACATTCGGTCATTCTCTTCCTGGTTTTAAAACAAAAAGACATGGTGTCTTGTTTGAATTTAGAAACACGATATTATTACGTTGTGAAACGAATATTTGGAAACTACATTTTGATACTCATGCACATTCGTGACTTGTGTACACATACATAATAGCTCAGTTTCAGCAGCAAGTAACAAAAATGCGGTGATGCGCTTAATAAAAGACACACATTGGTGTCTTTTGTGTAGCTATTTAATTAGCCTGCCTTCCAAAAAAAAAACACAGACATAAATTGAATCGATTTAAAACATTCATCACAAATAATATCTTTCTACTTAAAAATACCGCGTTGTGGTCTTCTTTTATATGATTATATTATTATTTATGTGTTATATATTTATTATTTTTAAGTGTTTTGTGTAGAAATATATACGATACGTCTGGCTGAACAGCAACAAACTATCACAATTTGATTAACGCAAGTTATTCTTACAAATCACTAACAACCAATTTAAAAAGTTTGTGATACGCTTGCAGTCCATCTGAAATAGTACAAATAAGTTTGAAAAACGTGTTGACAGTGCTTCACATTTGCATACCGACGGACTTCGCAAATAGTTAGTTGGGTGTTACCGATGAGCTTTTGAGGCCAGAGTATCGCAGTACAAGTAGAGCTATACGGAAGAGAAATTTATGAACGAGATTTTAACTGAATTATAGACATCAAGCATTTTAGTTATTCTAATTTCATAATTGAATCACTAAAATGCAATTTCAAAGTTATAGTGAACAGGCTACTTCTGGGTAAGTTCGCTCCATCGTAGACTTTGTCTCTGTCATCCCTGACTTAGATTAGAGTCAAGAGCAAACCCATATCAAGTCAAAAAAAAAAAAATGCTACTCGCACTAGGTGAGTCGTCAGAACAACTATTCTTACACGACTGAAATAACATGTTTTAAATTTAATTTACTGAACAAAACTAAGCCACAACTTTAAATTTATATTCTAATATTAAATTTATATTATAATTTATATTCTGCCCGCGACTTCGTACGCGTATATTTCATTTTTTCCCCGTTTCCGTAGGAATTTCGGGAAGTCCTCTCGTAGAAGGGAAGTCTTACACCACCCAAGGAACCTACATATCCAAATTTCAGTTTTCTACGACGAGTGGCTTAAGGTTTGCGTTGTCTGTCAGTCACTCAGTATTGGAAGGATTTTATATATTAGGATATATGGTAACACACAAAGTCCGTTAACAACTTATCCAAAAATACAAAGTTTTGAAGATACCTAGTACTAACACTAGACTCTCAATGTGTGTGTGTCTAAGTTTCATCAAATCATTTTCTATCAAATCAATAATTTGTGTTTAAGCTTAGAAAATGCGACATCGTGGCGAGTTTTTGCAAAATAATTGTGACTGTTGAATTATTATCTATGAAAAAAACTTTGAAATAATTCATGTGCCAGGTAATTCTTTGCCTTACCTCTCGCGTCCGGCCCTGGTCCAAGCCATGCTCCGGAGCGAGACGGAATGGGACGCCATTGCTTCCTTCTGCGATGCAGTCATGCTAGCGAAGGAGGTGGCGGAGAGGGAGAGGAAGCCCTCTTGTCCCGGCCGCCCTGGTAGACGCCGCGGGCGTCGGGGGCCACCACCTGGTGACCTCCGGCCACCGTAGGCGCGGCCTGTGGACGGCGAGCTATGGGTGGCTCGCCGTCCGTCCGTCTAGTGACGACAGGCCGTGTCGACGGCGCGTTAGTGTTCCACGCGCGCCTCAAAGAGAGTCGGCACACAGGGGCCCGAAAGGGCCGACGCCTGCCGGAGTCGCGGGATTATTCGCAAAAGACACCGTGGCTCCGGAACACAAAGGGCAATGAAGGAACATGGATGGGTTTTAGTCAGTAAAAGTCTGACACTCCCTCCCGCTACACCCAGAGCGGGAGGAGTCATTGGATGATTTCCCATCCCTAAAAAAAAAAGGGTAGTTCTTTGCCTTGGTCTCATTGAGACCGTAGAGTTATGGGATATTAAAAGGAATACTATGTATATATTCACAATTTGGGCGATATCGACGACAATAAGGCTCACTTGACATACAAGAATTATTATTTCACACCTAGTTAGTTTTAACCCGGGGTTAGTGATGTTTGGAACATTTGTTAATTAAATTTAACCTCATTCTAAACTTTGAATTAAAGGATAACTATAGATATCACAAGTTGGCCTTAATATAAAATGTTGGTAAATTCGACCATCTGAGGGCCAATTCTACTAAATTTTTAGGAACGTTCGCAATTGCATCTCAGTCACAATCTGTTCAAAAAAACCTCAATTTCCATACATTTTTGACAGATTACGATTGATATCGATGCAAACGTTAAATTAGTAGAATAAATTGACACTCTGAGGGCTAATACTACTAAGTTTTATACAACTTTCGCAATCGTATGTCAATCGCAAACTGTCAAAAAAGCCTTAATTTTCATATATATTTAACAGATTTCGATTGACAAGCTGGACATGCTCACTGGAGTTAAGTGGTTTAGCACGTTAGATCTAAAAAGTGGCTACTGGCAAGTAGAAATTGACCCTAAGGACAAGGAAGAAAATGCGAATGTGAAAATTAGGAGAATTGACACTCTGGTCTTGACACTTTGCAATTGCGATACAAATGCTCCTTAAATTACGAAAAATGACCCTCAGACCCAACTTAATTTGACATAGTTTGTCAAACGTAACATAACCTTCACACAACATTGTGATCCGAATTTATTTCCCAATTGGCTTCCCAAACCGCGCTAAAGTAAGCCAGGTCACATTAGAAGGAGATATCTCTAGCGTGGCTTTTGCCAAAAAAGCGCAATAAGGGGAAGCTGGTGCCAAAAGTACGTCTGATAGAGATCTCATTACTGGACCAAAAACTCGGCTTAACATAATCTTTGGCCTTATTTTCTGGCGAGATAAGACCGGATACTTAATACTGAGGATACTTTTAACACCTTTTTTAAATAATAAGGAGCGGAAGTTTTATGTGACGGAGTTATTTACGGCTGGTTTAAGCAGTGGGGATTTTTTATTGGTGTTGATAATAAAGTCGTTTATATGGTTTAGCTTTAAAGAGCTTCGCTTGGTTAGTTGTTTTATAGACCATCGGAGAATTGTCTATTCATGCGATGTAAATGTTTTACAGCTTAAATATGAGTAAGTAATTTCTAAGGGCCAATTTCTGAATGGAGAGTTCAGAGTTAAGAACTTCTCAAACCATACAAATACTAATTTCAGAAATCGCGGATAAAAATCACATGCTATATTTAAAGTAACTTAATGTTGTTATCAGGATTCCGTACGCGAAGGATAATAAACGTAACCATAATACTAAGCTCCGCTGTTCGTCCGTCCGTCTGTGTGTCAGCGGGCTGTATCTCATGAACAGTAAAAAGTAGACAGTTGAAATTTTCACAGAGTGTGTATTGCTATTGCCGCTTTAATAATAAATAATAAAACGAAATGAAATTAAAAATTAAAAGGGTCCCATAAAAGGAATATCTTTTTTTCTGTTTATGGTACGGAACCCTTCGTGAGCGAGTTCAATTTGCAATTGGCCGATTTTTAACATTAAAAGGTCCTTAATTTTTGGCCCTTTAATATATTTAGTGTAGAACCCTAATGAGAGCTGACCCAGACCGCTGGCTTTTCCATTTTCCCCCTTGTCATTAGAAGATTTACATAATATAATAAAAACCTTTCAGATTTTAAATTTAAATAATCTATTCTACAAACAGCCTACGAAGCCCTTTACTTATTAAAAATAATTTTGGAATATGTTTTCAGAATTTAATTTCTGATTTTGTTTAAAAGCTTTTTGAGTTGAGGTGAGTCGTAACCGCAGTCAGTTATTATCATTAAAATATATGGATTAAAACCATGCCTTGGATTTAATATACTAAAAATGAAATAAAGTCGCAAAATTCATAATGTAGTACAATAAAGTATGATATAAAATGTTGAACAGAAAATTCACCTACCTGCAGATCATAATGTATATTTGCATTCAGTAATGAATAACTTTGTAGAAAAAGTAAGCATTGTTTAAAATTAATTTAGTATTAAAATAGTAAGTCGAATTTAATTCCAACCTAATGAAAAACGATCCCGACGGCAAAAGCAGTTAATTACCAACATCATAAAATAAATACAGGAGCCACAGCACATTAATGGAGCAAATAATGATGAGTAATAATGATCTCGTTCCATCGCGTACTTTGTATAAAGCCAGCGCTTCGCCGCGGTAAGCCAGCCGTCACTGGGGAGCGCACACTAGAGCCATATCGCTATGATTTCCCGGGATGCGCAATGTTGCGGAATCGTGTATATTTGAATTCAGAATTCGAGAATCATACAATTTTGGATTAACAATGTATGGATGTATGCTACTCATGCATGCAAAAAGTACTGAAAATTACAGTAACATAGTTGGCTCAACAAAATAACAAACAGGCAATTTTCAAAATATTGGAGGAAGCAGTAGAGGTAGAAATAGATTTGTTTACTGAAAAAATCTAATTAGTCCGTCAGTTAGATTATCAAAAAATATTTAACCCATATTTTTTCTTTTGTTACGGGAACCAACATTGACGAAGTTACGACACTTTTAAAATTCTCAATATACGAGTATCACGCCGTGGCATAATTTTTAGCGGGTAGTGATGTCACGAGCCCCCACTCCCGAGTTTTGATTCGTTTTATCTTTGTCAATATTCATTGATTTACAAAAACAAAAAATACGTTTCCATTATTTTTCAATACTCTAACTACGGACTAAAATATAGTTTTGCAATTTGTGGATGATGGAAACTAGCCTATTCCACGCGGGTAGCAGCTAGTATCCTCTTAGTATTATGAATGTGAAAACTTTTGTGGATGGATGGATTTTTTTTAGCCTTTCACGCAAAAACTACTGAGCGGGTTATGATAAATCTTTAGGGTAAGTATTCAATAGAATAAAACATTTTTAAAAGAGAATGTGAGTTGTTTGTTTGTTTGTGTGTTAAGCTTTCAGGCCTAAATATCCAAACCGATGTTATTGAATTTAGGTTTTTTACGCAATCAAAGATATGTCTATTTTTGTATTAAATAAAAATGAATCCCTATTTCCCTTGGTCCCGGCATCACGCGCGAACGCTGGGCCGATTTCACTAATTCTTTTTTTGTTGTATTTGTTTTTCTCAGGAAAAGGTTCTTGTGAAAGAAAAAAGAAAATGGCGGGAGCGAAGCCAAGGGCGACAGCTAGTCATTTGTAAAAGACTAACTGACTATATTTTAGGTTTACACGGTGAGATCTCGACAGAATAAACCGACGGATCTGGGCGTCTAAAAAAAAAATACAACCGACTTCCAAAAAAAAAAAACACTACAAAGTAAAAAATAACTTTAATTTCGGAAGTCGGTGTTTTTGTTAGTTTCTTCGTATTTTGACACCGACTTCCGAAATTATTATTTTTATATTTTATTTTTCACTTTTTAGTGGTACCCCAATTTAATTATTATTATATTTTATTGGTACCCCACACCTAACAACACCATTGAAAAATCGCAGAAAAGCAAAATACGCAATTTCGATTACTTGGATGACATAAAACTATAATCTAAGTAGACGAATTCCAGCTATTTCGATTTAAAATACAAAGTTCGCAACCGATTTTCATAAAATTTAAATGAGACCAATCTGCAAGTATATCCTTTTAGATAAAACAAGAATTTTTCAAATCGGTTCATAATTTTATTGTCGGAGTTATGAGGTAACAAATATATAAAAAAAGAAACATACAACCGAATTGATAACCTCCTCCTTTTTGGGAAGCCGGTTAAAAAGGCCACTTTACCAAAATCAGAAAACTCCTCACGCTACCCGTCACTGTCAAATTTTCCCAATCAACTTTGAACCTAATGCGTTAGCAATAAAGATGAAAATAAAATTTGATAGATTTTCGTGTGGTTTTGCATTGCATTATGATTTTGAAATTAAACTTAAATTTTGCATTATGATTCTGCTAAAGTTGACTTTTTAGACCCGTTGTCTCTAAATAGTGGTTATTTAGAGACATTTCATTAGTGTATCTTTGTTAACTAACAAGGAAAGGATATCGAATAAATTAGGTATATTTCTTTCTTTCTAAGACTATGTAGGTTATTACACGTCGTTGTTACCAAAATATCAAACAAATAAATTCATAGGCATAGCAAGCAATATTCTACACTAACTAAATATATCATCTTAAAGTTGGTAACAGATATGAATATTATCGATATCTCCAGACGAAGTGTGGTTTCTTGAAGTAATGTATCCTACATTATCAGCGTTAATATTAAACGACGAGATATTAGCAGGAAAATGTGGGGCTTTGGCAGAAACAACAACAAAGTGCTTGTTAATATGCAGAAAATGGTAGTATTTAATGTGGAATTTAACAGTTTACCACCTGGTCTGTTTATAGACTGATACTACCCAGAATATGCCGCAACATCATCATCATGTGCCTTTTTTGTTCTGCTAGGAAAAAATGCATTTCGCATACCCTCCCACTCGGGGGAGTGGGGGGCTATGTGGGACTCCCCGGGCTGACCTGGTATACCCAATAAAACGACCCAGCGACATTCCTGCATCGTCTAGGTGGAGGTGGACTAGGAGATCAGCGCAGTCTTTGCGTCCAGTCCACTTCCGACATTATCATCTGCCTAGCCTATTCCCAACTGTATTGGGGTCGGCCTCCAGTCAAACCGGATTCAGCTGAATACCAGTATTTTACGAGGAGCGGCTGCCTTCCAGACCTCCACAACCCATTAACTGGGTAACACAGTACTCCTTGGCAAGACTGGTGTCAGATTTTCTGGCTTCTGACTATCCGTAACATACCACTGTGTTTTCCGTGTTTAGACCAACCTCCAGATTCTTCTAGATCTTGACACCATTCTTCTAGATCATGAAACGAATATTTTAGATATCGACAAACATGAACTGTGTACTGACAATTCATTGATCGGAACAGCAAAAATACAATCTGCCACAGTCTATACCCAACTACATAGGTTACTTCTCGGCAAGTGTGCTTCAACTTAGACCGCGTCATCACTTACTATCGGGTGAGAAAAAAAAACATACATCAATAATATCGGGGTCAGCATCTTGTCTGACCAGGTGGAGCAGAGTATCAGAGTTTTACTTGGAGCGACTGTCTCTCTGACTCCACAGTCAAGAAACGAGGTAACAGGATAGATACATCGTGGATACATTCTGACTGCCCGTAACGACTGTCAAATATATTCAAATAAAATCCGAGACCAAAGGTTTAATGTGCTTTTCGAGACACGGAGGAATCTCTGAATGTTATGGACGGTCACTCTTCCCAGGAACCGACCTCAACAAGCGTTGCTTAACCTTAATGATCGATACTTGGCAGTTGTGATTTCGCTACAAGCTCCTTCAATCATAGCAGTTGATTGGTAATTTGTTATAGAAATTCAAAATAAAATTCAGAATTATTTCCTGAATTTCACTTCTGCAGTACCTACACCTGCGAAATTATTCGAAATATATTCCTTATTTGTGTCCTTTTGAGCTTGAAGTTTAATACTCTTACATAATTAATAGTTTTCTTTGATGAGGCATGATGTAATATTGAAAGGGTATACTTACTACTTCATTTCTGTCTGAAGTCTTGTTACCTAGGATTATTATTTCTCAAGCCTTTGGAGAAACTTCAGCACAGTTCAAATATAATATTAATATTAACTAGGTACTGTGGTGGCCCAGCTAAGACTAGCTTAGGCATCACTTACTTACTACTAGAAACCAAACAAGGACTGGGTCAAAATATAATATACTGGCTTAGATCAAAGCTCATACAAGACTCTCCTGTCCAAACAATCAATTTGTTTTTTTTTTTTCTAATTTTAAACCTATTTATTCTTTTTCATTCACCCGTACAAAGCTTTAGCGACTGGCCAATACGAACTAAGAAGAACCACGAAGGTTTTTCACAGTACATACTAATATAAAAAGGAAATTTACTAAATGGTAAAACATCCACTTCAGTATCTATTCCCACATAAAATAATGGCCAAACGTATGCTTAAATTATCACCTTCACTTTACAAATAATGACCGCCGTTTCATCTCAACAGCACTGCCAGGCTGCACTCGCTTGCAAAATCAGATCCGTTCATCCGGCGCTCCCCGGCACTCCCCGGCGCTCCCAGGTGCTCCCCGGCGCTCCAGCAGACGAGTCAATATCCGCGGTGGACGAGACCTACTAATTTCCGTGCTCACTGACAAGGAACACAGAAATCAGAAGTTTCACTCATACTAAATGTCAGTGGCCTGTGAACTGACTACATATAATTATGGTCAACTCCATCTACATTAAAACAACATCCTTAATTCTGAAAACAGAAATAGTGGCATAAGACTATCCTGAATCCTCATCTATCATCATCTTTTACTTTTTAACCGACTTCCCAAAAAGGAGGAGGTTATCAATTCGGTTGTATGTTATTATTTTTTTTTTATGTTTGTTACCTCATAACTCCGACAAATGAACCGATTTGAAAAATTCTTGTTTTATCTGAAAGGATATATATATACTTGCAGATTTGTCCCATTTAAATTTTATGAAAATCGGTTACGAACTTTGGATTTTAAATCGAAATAGCTGGAATTCGTCTACTTGGATGATAGTTATATGTCATCCAAGTAATCGAAATTGCAAATTTAGCTTTTCTGCGATTTTGCAGGGGTGTTGTAGGTACCACTAAAAAGTGAAAAATCAAAAAACTTTTTTTACTAAAAAAATACAACCGACTTCCAAAAAAAAAAACACTACAAAGTAAAAAATAACTTTAATTTCGGAAGTCGGTGTCAAAATACGAAGAAACTAACAAAAACACCGAATACCGAAATTAAAGTTATTTTTTACTTTGTAGTGTTTTTTTTTTTTGGAAGTCGGTTGTATTTTTCTATAAAAATGTTTTTTTTTTCCTGGACAAGAAATTTAATAATACGTGGAGAGACAGTAGCTCGAGTTGTCCATTCGTATTGGCTAAATGTTGATAGAACCACATAACCCTGCATTATCCCTGGGTTCAAAGTTCGAAGATCCGGCTAATCGAGCCGAAAGTTATGAGGTTTTTCATTAATCCAAGATTTCTTAGTAGCTGCCGAGAGTCCGGATATGTGCACTGTTGATGCCAATTAGACTCGCTCCCAATAGACTTACTTACTCGATTAAATTAAAGCTCTTTGGAGAATTAAGCGTTAATTTTATGGTATAACTTTCACAGTGTCGCCTTTTAAGGTTCTAGTCAGAGCGGAAAGGGATGTCAGATTCTTACTGACTAAAGCCCACCCAAGTTCCTTCAAAATGCTCTTTGCGTTCCACGATCACGGTACCTCTTCCGTACAATTCGGCTCGACACGGTTGGCGCAGTGATTGAGCGATTGACTGCTGCGCAGCGTGTCGCGGGTTCGATTCCCGCACGGAACAAATATTCGTACGACCTACAAGTATTTGTTCCGAGTCTGGGTGTTTTTCTATCTATAATATGTATGTATTTACAAAAAAAAAATGTATATAAGTAGTTTATAAGCCATCTCGTTACCATAACACAAGCATTAGGTTGCTTAGCTTGGGACTATATGGCGTTGTGTGAAATGTCCAAGGATATTATATTATATTATATTATTATATTTATATTATACAATTCGCAACGTCACTATCTCGCTAGCATCGTCATCGAGGTATGGCTTCTTACAAAATAAAAATTCAGACCTGTGATATGGTCAGTGGGTTTTCTGTCCTTTCTACATCGTGGTATTATAAAAGCGGCTTAGAGTTTCTCGTACAGGTGACATGGAAATAGAGGAAGTCTTTTGTTGTACAAACGTTGAATGAATATGACGGAAACGACATTTCTCTTGTTTTGACGTGCAATTTATGTTATGTTTCATAAGTATTGTGAAGGAAGAAGGGAGCAAAGTTTTACATATAGGTAAATTGTTTTTCTAAATATTTATCTGTTTAGTCAGTAATCATCTAATGAACAAAAAGTTGAGTAGTTTGTGACGCTTTCGCTTCATCGCGAAACCGATTTCTATATTTTTTGGTACAGATATAGAAGGGACCCTGGCAAAGGCATGCGGAGCCGCAGGCTAATAATTACACAAAATAAATCATAATATTGCTGAGGGACATTAAATCCTGTGTAATAATTTATTTTTAACCGACTTCCCAAAAAGGAGGAGGTTCTCAATTCATTTGTATGCTTTTTTTTTTCTTGTTTGTTATCTCATAACTCATTAAGTCCGCCTATGTAACACTATTGTGCATAAAGTTTAAATAAATAAATAAACTTTTGCATTCACGTGTCAAATGGCAAACTGTCAAAAGAGACTTAATTTTTATACATCATTGACAGTTTTTGACTGACATGAGATTGCGAAAGTTGCTTTTGAAAATTAGTAGAATTGGCACTCAGAGGGCCAATTTAATTCTACTAATGTTTAAACAACTTTCGCATTCGTATGTCAATCGCAAACTGTCAAAAAAGTCTTAATTTTCATACTTTTCTGACAGTTTGTGATTGTGATGTGAATGCGATGCGAATGTGAAAATAATATTGTAAAAATTAGTAGAATTGGCTCTCTGGTTTTTTCATATATTTTCATTGGCTTTCATTTTGTACGACTATAGCTGATATTTTTTTCGAGTGTTTAGTGTTTGTATCAAAATTATGTGGTGTGATGTCACGTACTCGTGCATCAGCACGTCACGTATAGCACATAGTTTAAGTAAGATATGTTTATAGTTTTATTATAATAACATCACGCACGCACTATGTATATATATCGCACTTAACAATAAAGGATGACTTCAGTCTTCTGTCTTGAGCTGAGTCATGGAGAAGTACTCACCTTTCGCGTGTCTTACGTTACACAATTCGACATAAGAAAAAAATGCTCCAAATGTCTTACGTCGGACACTTACACATAAGGGCTTGGTCAGGATTGGTCGATGAATATCTGTAGTTTTGTTGCAAGTAGCAATACGTTCTGCATTTATATGAAAGAAATGGTTCATTCACTCTCTATTTTAATACTTTTCAACAACAGCAACATCATTTTGAACGAACTGAACAATAAATCGTCTGACATTCCACCGTTTGACGTTTGTCGTGATCATAAATTTGTGCGTGTCCGGAGAAGAAATAAACGATGAATAGAGGCACAAAACGTTAAGTTTTCTTATAAAAATCTATATATAATTACTGAGAAATAAGTTTAGATTCCGTATTGAGTAATTGTTTTTCAAAAAGTTATGATTATACAGGCGAAAAAAGTAACGAAAATTTAGACTTAACATTGTTTTTCCATAATGGCCGTTGTGTTATGACATGTTTCTTTATAAATATTCTCGTAAATAGTTTGAAATACACATAAGTAGTTAGCATATTTACCTATGAACTTAGTAATAGTAATAGATACTATAAATATTTCATAATTGTGTGTCAAAGAGAAAAAGTCGTAAAATTGGCGCCAAAATCACTACGGTTGTACCACTGAAAACGCAAAGATGGCCCGTCGGCGGTCACAAATTTTATATCAGTTGACAGAAAAAGTTGCTGTGTCATGCAAATAGTGTGTTTAGTAGTGATATGAAGTATGTTATGAATGTGTAAACATATGTGCCATCGTATTCTAGTGTAGTTTTGGTGAATATATTTGTGAATTCGACGTATTGTGATAAAGTGTGAAGGTTATGTGAACGAAAATTATCAAATTGAAAACATATTATCACGTCACTGCAAAGTCAGGTCAGTTTTATTTCATTACGTAGCGGTTTGAGTAGATAGAAAAACTAATGAGGATTCCGGGAAGGTATAATTTAAACTGTGTTATTATCGGTTTAATGGTGTAATTTTCGTTTTTACCTAACTTGTAAAAGTCTCGACATTTGGCGTAATGTGCATTTCCGCTGGCCGACAAGCGAAAGGTAGCTTCAAGTCAGCTTGGGTCTTGTAGTCGCAGGCCATGGGAAGCACGACATCAAAAGAAGAGGTTGTCATCGCCCAGATGGCAGCGGGTGGATCAAATACCGCGACAGTTACTCAAGAACAGCTGTCAGCTATCAGCGTGGTGCTGTTGTTTATCGCCGTGTGTTTGGCGGTAGTCATCGTTGGCGTGGCAGTCTGGCTGTACAGGAGGTGCCATCGAAATTGGATCGAAGAGAAGATAAATCAGCGGGAGGTGCAGCGAACGGTGCAGAAGGCCTGACCGGGATCAGACGGAGCGACGGAACGACGGGGCGAGTAAGTGAGCGCTGTTTGAGCTTAATGTGTTGTGGAGTCAATGGTTTAGAGACATTAGTTTTAAATAGAAGTGGAGTTGACCTCATTGTTTATAGTAAATTTAAGTGTATAGTTTCTAAGTCCAGCAAATTTTCAGAGAAGTTAGAACTTGTATATAGGGACTGTTAAATTTGAAAACGGTAGCAAAACCGGCCAGAAGATGGCGTCGGAAAGATTTTCGTTGAAAGCGGCGGTTAGCATGCTTCCGAAAATGACTGGGGATGAGCAAGTGACTCAAGATTTAATTGATGCCATAGATTTATATAGCTCTATGTTAGAGAAGGTTGATAGTGCTCTTTTAATTAAATTCGTACTAACCACACGACTTACCCAGGGAGCTAGGATGCGGTTGTCCTCTAGTTATACGACGGTAGCTAGTCTGTTGGCGGACATGAAAAAGCATTTGTTAACTGTGAAATCAGACGTTGCTATACAAGCCAAGTTTGCACGCGCTAGGCAAAATGATAAGTCGGTCACGGATTTCGGAGCCGAGATAGAGAAGTTGATGGTTGATTTGACTATTTCTCAGGCCGGGGAGAATCCGGAAGCCTGTAACATTTTGCGGCCATTGATCGAAAAATATGCGGTTAAAAAGTTTGCAGACGGACTTCGTAATCAGCGTCTTGGTACGATTATTACGGCACGGAACTTGACTTGTCTGAAAGATACTATCAGGGTAGCGGAAGATGAAAATTGTGCTTCTTCGGGGCAAGTCATGACGTTCCAACGTAGGCCCGCGCGAGGTAGGTTTTCTACAGGTAGTAGGGGTCGTGGAAATAACTATGGACGGCACGCTGTAGGGCATGGTCACGCGCAACATAAAACAGCTGTTGGGCGCACGTACAAATATGAGACCATACGGCATAGTAGCGGAATGCGCGGTCGTAGCAAAAATACTCATCTTTTCTTTTGGTTCGCATAGACTTCGTTACATTTAGAGCGTTCAAATATTTTTTTTATTTTTGTATGAAAATATGATGATTTTTTAAAAGTCATAGATCAGATATTATTGAATAAGATGTTAGTAACATATTCCTAAGAAGTTGTCTGTGTTTTACAAATAACCCTGTATAGATTCCATACTATAACCTCAACAAAGCAAATTTCACAAACAGTTTAATAGAAACGTCTTTTAATAACAGGTAACATTGTTTAAATGGAAACGCTTCTTCCTGCCCCGTAGCCAAAGCTCAACAAATATAATGTCATTAATTTTCATTAGACGCGGTTGGAGTCGAAGGCAAGTCTGACACGATTGCTGATATTGTTGCGCTTACCCCACTTGTTCGACCTAATCCTATGGTAATCTATGGGGGGCTATATTTCAACCTGACTGGATGGTTTGTTTTACAATGTAAAGTGGGAATGATATGAAATTACACAGTTCAAATTCAACGTGTACAGTTCGCTGTCACATAATTACTGTAGCCTACAACGTGACCGAATAATAGTCACGTATTTTTGTATTAAGTACATCAATTGATGTAAAAGAGTGTCCTTGGAGTTTTTTGCACGTTCTTCTCCATAGAGATCTATGCTTTGGAACGTGCTTCATCATCTTTTTTTTGGACCAACCGACCTTGACAATTCAAAATTGCCTGTAAATGGTCTAATTGAACTATATGATTGAGTTTGAGTTTTATGCATGAAAAAAGCGTTTATTATCTACACAGGTTATCTAACAAAAAATAAATACAATACTAACAAATAAAAAAAAAAATATAATAAAATAGAATAAAATTGCTCGGAAAACAAATATATCTGTCCCTCTCGGGTAAACGCTGTTTTCTATGGCAGCTGTAAAGGCGTCATGAAACTGAAAAGTTTCACCAACTGTCGATTGGCCCATGAACAGTTGGTCAACATTATCTTTATCCCATTAACTTTTCATCCAAAGCACTTTTCACCCACGAACGTTTCACCCACATAACTCTTCGTCATTGAATGCTTAACCAACAGAATGTTTTGACCAATAACACGGGGCACCCCGACTCGGATAGGTAAGGTTAGTTATTGGTCAAAACATTCTGTTGGTTAAGCATTCAATGACGAAGAGTGTGACATGTATTTTTTAGAAAGAATCTGTTTTATTGTCATAAAGGATCATGACCAACGGTTGAAACACAATACATCTTTATTTATTATAGACTACACTTTATTTACTATTAAATAAAAGGGTTCATTTTCATACAAGTGTCCGAGTTTTTAAGTAATTAAACAAATTCGGAGACAACCTAAAAATTGTGTCTTAACTACACGCAACTTATAAAATGACCACAGCTAGATCACTCATGTGGGTACAAAACAACAAAGTTTGTTAAAAACAAAATAAGAGAACAGCTGCTAATAAAAAAATAAAAAAAAGTGAATAATCGTGAATAACGTGTTTTTTATGGCCTCGCAGCGTTGATGTGACATTATCGAAATGAAACAACTTTTTTTTTCAACCTACCGTGCTTTTTAGGTTTCAGTACTTTGAGGGTAACCAACGAATTTATCTCGATAGGAAATTGATCTATCAGAAGTCAATTTATTGCTTAATTGATTTTTCCTGCGATTTGGATAGATTTAAAAATCGATCTTGTTTAGGAATAATCGCCATCTCTACCGGTACGTCTGTCATCTGCTTTGATAGTTGCATTTGCGTGATTCGAAACACAAAAATAAATATTTTACCTACCTACGTTTTACAGTACCTACCTACGTTATGATTATGATATTACTAATTATTTAGCTATTTACGAGTTTAATATCATTTTCGTGATGTTTTTATGTAAAGGCTCTTACTTACGTGACACTTACAAACGAAGAGAACGAAACGTCCATCATGACTATACGGAAATATACCTAGCAATCGTTAATTTACTGTTTATCTTACTGGCTAATCATCACGCTAAGACTAAAAGGAGCCGAGCATTAATGGAAAATGTGACGCAGACGAAGTTGCGTGGGTCAGCTAGTTTTTAATAACTTAAGAATATTCTTCATCGTGTAAGCTACCAAAAAGTCAAAATTTTGACCGGTTAACGACTTAGTTGAAACTTGAGAGCATGACCTAAGTCATGGTCTCAAGTTTCAACTAAGTCCGTTCAGCAGCACTGTTGAGGCACGGAACATTAAAACATTCAGACTTTAACATTTATTACAATAGTTAGAAGAACACAAAATAAGTAGATGACACTCCAAACCATGTCAATAAAAAAAAACAAGTCCATTCCAGCATCAGTCATTTTGTGTCACGAGTGTACATCGAATTCCATCGCAGACAGTGATTCAGCATATCCACCACGTTTATTGCCTGAAATATATCAAAGTCAGACCAAACCGACCTGAATCCAGTCCTATATGAAAGGTATAAAAATATACGATGTTACAGGCTGCTAACAAAAACCCTGTCGACCTACATCACAATAAAAATGTACGTAGTACGCCATTTTTGTTCCAAATTAAAAACTGAAACAATTTCGTTATGAGCTCTTTCGTAATTACTGGGCTTTTGACAAAATATACAGAAAACTGGGTAGGCCGGTACAAGTGAGAAACGTTATTTTTTTAATAGCCTGGCCTCGTCTGATAAAAGCAAAAGTTGAGCCTGGCTGTGTTGTGGGTTTAAATAAATAGGAGCAACAAGTAAAACTTAATGCATAAAAGCTATTTTTACATTTCTCAATATCTGCTGCCCGCGGCTTTGCCAGCTTGACAAATTATAAATTAAAACCTTCCTTAAGAGCCACTCTATCCATTGCTGAAAACAGCATGAAAATGGAGTAGTTTTTGAGTTTATCGCGAACAGACAGACAGACGCGGTGGAGGTTTTCCATTTGGTATTGATCATGCGCAATATTACAGATATTTCCAAGCTCACAAAAAAACGATGTTTATTAGTCTATACTGTCTATACTTCACTACATAATATATTATATAACAAAGTCCTCCGCTGCGTCTGTCTGTATGTAAATATTTATGCATTGTATTTACGGTCCACATAACTGTAATTTGCTGTGGTTATTCATATTATGACATAGACAACATGAATGTTTCTGGTTTTGTTTAGTTTTTAGTTTATGTTTTCTTTTATTTTTTTAGTTTGGTAATTTATATTGTTAGTGTGTGTCGCTTTTGGCGGAGTAAATAAATTTTCATTTTTTCTTTTTTCTTTTACTCATTTCAAATTAATAAACATTAAAACTACGTGCGCATTGTTTGCTAATCCGCATGTAGTTTTATTTATTGACTCTACCAAGCAAAATTCAACCTTATTGCCGGAAACTGATATGAATCCAAGTTATTGCCACTTTTTCAATAAAAGTGACATTACGGAAGGAATAAATAAGAAATACTAATACACGGAAAATTGTTTTTCTACTCACAAGTAGCATCTTTATCTCAGATTTTTCATCGGTGTTATTACAAAATAATTCGAGGTTTTAATTTTTCTAGTTAAGTTTTCTTCTTGGGCTACAATTTTTTTTTATGTTATAAAAAAAACACGGAAGAAAAATAACACACCGTCCGAGTATTTCTTACAAGCTGAAGTGCGATCATTAACAACTCCATAGCCCCTTTCTTGACATCCCTTAATTAGTTGAGAAACTGGAAATACATTTTATATACCTTGAGCTCAAAATAAGGTGGAACACGGTAAAATCTTAATAACCCCTTTCAAGGACTCGTCACTATGACTGACGTTTGCCGACAACCTAACAATTTCGTCACTGTGACAACATAAAAAACTTATAAATCTCGGCTCACAGAACGTAAAAGCCCTACAGCCGAGCCCTTTTATTAAAATCCCTTACTCTATACAAAACCTGCGGGTATATTATCTCACTTTAAACGTTGAAAAGTAATCCATGTTTCACATTTTCCCTGTAAAGCTGTTAAAATTCAGTCTTTTGATAGACATAAACCGTGCAGGCTCCATCTTCATTCTCATTCTACGTACATTCAAGGTTTTATTATGAATCCGTGCTGTAGCTCTGTAGGCTTTTTACGACGCCAATTCGCCAAGACATATGTAAACGGTACTGCTCGTAAAAAACGTACCAACTTAATTTTGCACTCCTAAACGGGCATTCGCACCTTACTCGGTTTGTAATAAGAGTGGATAGAAGTGTAGATCAAAAATGGCGTACAAAGAATATTATTCGCGTTAGCTGAAGGAAGGATTACCGATGGTAGAAGATCGTTAATATCTCGGGCACGGCTTTCTTTGAATAAAATTTGGAAGTTGTGTTAGTTTTGCGACTTAAGTGTCGGTGTGCGTTTATGTGGGTAGTTGAATACTCGTGAATAACGTGAGTTTTATTATTTAGGAGTGAGGGAATGAACGCTGTTTACGAGTAATGGCGAGGTTTATTTTGAAGTTATGTCGTATATGGAAATATTTTAATCATAATAAATTGGAATATTTGCTTTGAGTTTTTATTTTATAGCTATACCTTTACAGCAATAACACAGCTTTTGTAAATAGCTTTCGTAATTAAGATTCAACAAAAACGTGAAATATTTCAATCGTTTCTGTTAAAGTCTATTTTATAAACACCTGAAAAGAAACTGCCCAACTATTCTTCGCAAAGAAAATCTATCGTAACCTTTTTATTACCCAACTTATCCCTGCATTTAGTACAAAAAATAGAACACAATTCACCGTGTAGTTTACAACGTCTAAAATCGGGCATAATGATGTGTCCGAAGGCGTTCAGGTAGTATTTCAGCGAGTAGTTATGTAAGCGGAGGTGCGCAGTGGCAGCGGCAGTGAACGTATCGTTGAACGCGCCATGACCGGTGGCGAGCGGTGCAAGCGATGAGCTTTCGGGGAGTATTTCAGCGATTATGCAAGCGGAGGTGCGCAGTGGCAGCGGAAGCGAACGTGTTGCTGATCGCGCCCGTGACCGGTGGTGAGCGGTCCAAGCGATGAGCATTCGGGGAGTATTTTAGCGAGTAGTTATGCGAGTGGAGGTGCACAGTGCCAGCGCAGCGTTACGGCAGAGTGTTTCTGAACGAATCCCCAAACGGAAGTAAGTGGCTTAAGGGATGAGCTCAAAGGGGAGATGAACATAGAGTTGAAGTATTTAGGCTAGCAAGGTTTAGTTCTCATATGATTTCTAACTGTCACTACTAAATAATTTAGTTCTTCTATTATTTCTGACTGTCACAACTGAATAAGTGAAGATTTATTACAAATCACAATCTAAACTATGATTATGGGTGAAATTGCTTCTTTACAGCAGACTCTAGAAGTACTAAACCGGACACAACCGTTATTTAACTAATAAAAATAAATATTGTCGTTGAGTGTCATAAGCTACTTGGTATTATGGAATAATGAATAACACGAATAAAAATATTTATATTATATATTATGGGCTCCATTTTTTTTCCAACTCGCTATCGCTTATACCTCAATTCAGTGTATAGCCTTAATTTTATAGGTAGTTTAGGCAAGCGAGTTCCAGTGATGCATAGCGGACAGGCAATTTTGTAAAATAGTGCGCCTAATTTTTAGCCAAGCCAACGTTTCACTGACGCTCGAGTTTGGTAGCAAGTGGCCGATGCATAACTCTGCATATAATCTGGTAAAGAACCGCCGTAATTATAGACTTCATGGTGTTTTCGAATGTAATATATTTTGGAAACATGCTTCGTTATTTTAGTTTTTTTGCTATTTAACGTGGAAATTACAGCTATTTTTATGGTAAACTTTGAGGATTTTTTGTGAAAAATAATATCACAAAATTAATCTGAAATTCTCTTCATAAAAATCACATTCAAATACAAGTGGAAACCTAATTAAAATATCGCGATGGAAAAGTGAGTGGAGAAGTTATCCACCATTCCCAAAGGGGAACTGAGACGATGGATTTAATTGATTGATTTTTCAAGTGGAAATTATATTAATTTTTTCCTACCCCTCCGATCTACTCTTCTGGTTAATTTCGTTGCAGGATACAAGACAGTTGAATCGTTTCTCCGGGACTCGTCGGGCTTCATTAGCTCGGCGTTTTTCTGGTGGTCACCATTGTTAACTCTGGCTTTCAGGAGTTGCAGTGGTTGGGAATGTGTGGCGGGCTTGTGGACCATCATCATGACTTCAGCTAAAAAGCGTCCAACGCGACGAAACGTGCTTAACATAAGCCTCCCAAGGCAACAAAACATCGACATATGAACGAGACTTTGGCTTCTTGTATGTAGTATATTCCAACGACCATCAACAGTAATCAGGTCTTCCTAAAGATAGGCTTTACAAAGAACTTCCAATGCTTTAAAGACTAGCTTACTTTTTTTGGCTTTCTATTGGTAAAATAATTTTTTAAATCGGTTCAGTAGATCCAAAGATAATCTCACGGACTTTACCTTTTTATAATATTAGTATAGATAACATAGATAACACAATTTTCTCAATAGAACTCAAATTACTGCATAAAACGTGCCAAAGTTAACACCTTTAAAAGAAAACTTACAGACACGTACCTGAGTGTAATTAACTCGAGGCAGAGTTATGAATGGGAAGCACTGAGCCAGTGGTCGACACGAGCGGCGCCGGCAGAGGACGTCCCCTTAATTACGAGCTGCTCTTCAAGATACTGTTTGACTTAACTTGCAGACGAATATAAAAGTAGAAGTTTTATTTTTAATTTCATAATTCAGTTTGTAGAAAATGATAGTGAATGCTGAATACTTACTTACATTGCATAATTCACTTTTTTTTTCATAGATCGTGATAGTGTGAATATAATAAATGAAATGTTTTCTATTCTATTATATTCCAATAAAAACTATGTAATTTCCTGAGAAGCATCAAAAAAATTTTACTAAACAAAAATAAGCAGATATCCCCTTTTTTAAGTATGGGAAATCATCAAATGACTTCTTTCACCCTGTGTGAAGCAGAAGGGACTGTCAGACTGATTAAAACCCATCCGTGTTTCTCCCTTTGCGTTCCAGGGCCGCGGTCATTCTTTCAAACAAATTCCGCAATCCTGGCAGGCACTGGCCCTAGCGGGCTGGGAATCACCCTGTGACTCCCGACGCCCGGGGCATCTTCTTCTGTTGCGGCGGCGGAGCGCGAGGTTGCCCTGTCTCTCACGCGTTTGGCATCCTCCTTCGCTAGCATTACTACTTGGCCTCGACGAGGAGACGAGGACGCGGCGGTGCTCCACCCAAGTAGGGTAGACCTCCACCGTATGCTCAACCCTGTCCTTCTCGCGATAAGTAGATATCCCTACCCTCTGTAACAAGATATTTTAAAACTTTCCCAGTTTTGTTCGTCTTTCTGTATGCAGAATAAAACTTTTTTCAATAACACTAGTAGTTTCCTCATCTTAGTTTTGAAACTAGAAGTGCTGTGCACGGAAACAGGAAAGTTACACCTTACGATATTACTTTACCCGTTCCATTTTATAAAGATCTGTGTTCTGCTAATAAAGTCTAAGTTCTTTACTCCGTGGTACACAGAGCCTAAATACGGAGAAAATATAATGCATGACTGCATGTAGTTGAGTTGGGTCTGGATTTTATGATATTTTTGTGGCGATTTGCTTTTAGAAGGCTTTGAAAATTCTGAGACTTATTTTCTTTTACAGGTTGTGTGGATATTCTCGGAATTATTTACAAACAAACATGAATAATAATTTTCATAAGTCTAATGAAAAATTACCTTGCATCAGGATTTCTAGTTTTCGATAAAACTAACGGTCTACTAAAACTTGTAGCATGAGTTTGTTGCAAATATTAAAAATACAAAAACATTTTGGTGTGACTGTAGTTTAAATAGATATAATTATGATTTGTCTCGAGCGCATACGTCACAAGGTGCGGGCTGAGTGGGGGTCAGTCTGTGTTCAACCGTTAGTCGAACAGCACGTGGTGATGCGTAGACGAGCCAAATACCTACTATTATTCAATACGTTTCGACGACACTACAGTGACATCAAAACATTATGTGAATATTATGTCAACACTTCAGTGTTACGAGTACATACGAGGCTATTGCTGCAATTTATTATACGATATTGAACTTTAAAAAAAAAAACGGTTTCTGAAATATCTGCTAAACCAGCTAAACAAATCACTTGTAAGCACTGTGTATTACATACAGGAAAAGTAATTATCAGAGAGCAACATTGAACCTTTGTATATTGCTACATTTTTTGCGCATCCGGCAAGGGTGGGTCTTGATTTATTAATCTGGCGCAAAACAAAAGCTATCTGGCTTAATGGGCGGAGGATCCCCGCTGTGTATTATCAACGTTTATAAACGTTTAATATCCGTGATTGTGCGTAAATCTTGGAATACCATTAATATCAATGAGGGGGAAGATATTAAATTTTCTGAGGTTTAATATTAACGTGTTGAGGTAGGTTTATAGTGGATGTTAGTTTGTACTGTGGGTTTACTGCGGAGCAGTTTATTGGTTTGGTTGTACTCTACATAATTTCATATCTACTAGGCTTGAGTTTGATCACTTTAGCTTCTGACGAATAAAAAAAAAATAAAAAAAAATTGTTCGAAAGAGTCACAGCGGACCTGGAACGCAAAGGGCATTAAGAGGAACACGGATGGGTTTTAGTCAGTAGGAGTCTGATACTCCCTCCTGCTTTACCCAGAGCGGGAGGAATCATTTGATGATTTCCCATCCATAAAAAAAAGATTCGCACAAGACCGTGGCGATTGAAACAGGTGAAGAGAAGCCTATGACCAAAAGTGGGTGACGTCAGGCTGTGGAGGATGATGATGAAATATTAGGCTTTACTATAAAAGCGATAGGATTTGCTTGAGAACGAACACCATACTTAGGCACTGTAAGTAGGAAACTATCCGTACTTTGCTATTTATCTCAGGGTTTCCAGACCCCTCTTTTAAGGAGGAAGGGTTTCTTATTTAAAAAATACCTCCCAGTTTTGTTTTGACACATATTTACGCGATGTCAAAACAAGTCAGCTATAAAAACCCACGGATTTATAACCATAAAATCACAAAGAAAAGATTGACACTTTCATTTTTCGAATTCAAAACATTTGTATAGCAAATTCCGTGGGGCTCAACTCCGGAACTCCGTAAATCCGTCATTTGGCACAAATCCGGCTAATGATGTTGTTAGCGGCCGCGGACGTGCCGGGATTAGGCGCCATTCTTACATCACAACAAATGACGCCAAATTAAAATGTTTATGTTTTTAATCTGGTTGTATATTAGGGTGTTCTGGTTTTGACACCAAAAAAAAAATCTTACTTGACATTCCAATTAAAAAAAAGAAAGTCAACGTGTATTTAACTACGTTTTGGGCAAAACGTTTCATAGAAAAGAGCAATTAGTCTGCGTTGCATTTCGTCCCAACTATATTGGGGTCGGTTTCCACTCAATTGGTTGCACTGACTACCAGAGGTTTACATGGATTGCCTATCTGACAACCCCAACCCAATCCCTGGGTAATATCCCATGGCAAAACTGGTGTCAGATTATCTAATTTATGACTATCCGTGGTGACGGTCGAAGATCTACAAGACTAAGGCCGCGGACTTGAACGCGCTGCTGGTCGCGTCAAATGCATAGATTTGAATGGAACTACATGTGCAGTCGCTGAGTTCGTGCTCGCGGTCTTATTGACAGCCGACACCAGCGACTTTACGTAATTTCTCAAGGTACAGAGGAGTCTTGATATATTATGTTGTAGCCGACCACCAGTCCACGAAATGGCTCCGACAAGTGCCGCTTAATCTTGAATATTGAACCGCGTGACTGTTATTATTAGCCACGATCTCTTCAATAGCTCCTGCTCACATAAAACCATATCCAAAACGAAAATCTTTTGAATTTTTTTTATTTATAACTGGCACATTGCCCGCGACTATGTCCCAGCTGCAATTTTCTTAAGGATCCCTAATTTTTGTCTAGTAATAAAAATAGCTTTGTTACTCAGAGATAATGCAGCATTCCAATTGAGAATTTGAAATCAGTCCAGTAGATTATGAGTTTATTTATTATTTATTTATAATAATTATAAATAAATATAAGTAGTATAGTATACATTATGTACTTTATTGTACACCAAATTAAAAATACATAAAAAAAATTAAACTAAAAAACATACAATTGGCGGCCTTGTCGCAGTCCGATAGTGAAATCCTGGATACAAAATGGGGTTTCACTTGGTGCAAATACAAAGTTAACCAATTTGTTGCAGACCTAGAGTTTATTCAATAACAACATACAGTAGAACAAATATTTCCTCTTTATAATAAATATTAGTGTAGAAAAGCAACAGAAAATGTGTAGGTGTAAAATTCATCAGAACATCAAACTGTCAAACTTCACAGACACCTTCGTAGAAATATAATTTTCGAACTTGCAAACACCCACACACCAATTAACAGTTACGTTATAAATGTGTGTGTCTAAAGTGCATGAAATATGCGCAGTGTACAGAAAAAGTGTGTGTGTGTGTGCAGTACATGTTTTAATGTGATTACGGCTCCAGACGTATGCACAAACACACTCGCAGTTCGAGTAAGTTTCGCGCTAAAAGCATCGTCGTGAAGTCTTATGCAAATGGACTGGGCGGTCTAAGTCATAGATGTATGTGTTCCGAACTTTCGTTTCGAAACTTGAGTCAGTAAAATAGTCGACACGAGTGGGAATAAATGAGCTTATTTATGTACAGTATTTATTGGGTAACCGATGAATTTTCCGATTTTTATTGTTCGATTTTTATTTTACCGAAAACCATTGATCGACGTTTTGTTTGCTATATGCATTATTTTGACATACTTTTAGGTCACCGAATAATCATGTGGTAGGGCGGTCCGCAAGCTGAGGACCTGGTGCTGAGCGTTGAAAACATCTGCGACGATAGGCTCGCGTGGGGCTGCTCAAACTCCTCAGCGCTGGAGCCATGACAGAAACAATGCTTGCTGCATGTTGCATGCCTGCTTGCATGTTGCATGCTTTCTTGCATACTGCCATATTGCTTGCATGCTGTTTGCTTGGTTGCATGCTGCCAATGCCTGCTTACATGCAAATAAGCATCCTTGTTTGTGTGCATCTCACTGGGACCACTTAAAACCACTTTTGTTTATAATCAACTGTTTTATTAAGTACATACACGTAGACATTTATATAGGTAATTAATCCAACAAAAAAATTGTATGTTTAGCTGAAATTATTTCCTGTTGCCTTAATCCAGAACACCAGTGTAATAATTAATTATTAGCTTTGAAAGCTCTCAAATATTTAATGTTACTCAAATTGTCTTTAATTTCCATAAGTTTTTTTTAATTTTAGATTCTTTAACGACGTATTCGTATTAAATGAAAATATGGTACCTGATTAAAATAGTGTTATGATGAATGTTCGAAAACAATACTTCGATCAAATGTTATTTCGGCAAAGTGTAACTTCGGCAAAAAAATTTTCGACCAAATGAGACGTCGAAATAATAATTGAAAAGTTTTAGGTGAAAAGAAATTCAGTTAATAAATTTTCAACCTTAAGATAATTATCCTATTTAGTGGCGTATAATTTCTAATTATTAGAAAAACTGGAATATAACGTAAGATATCATTTCGAAAAAGTAACATTTTATTAATTTAGACAAAGCCTGAAAATAAAGGGGGTCCAATGACCACTATTGCACGCTTTGATCGCGTGGCTCTGCAGTGCGATTCTGTTAACATGTCGAAGTGAACACTTAGGCGAAGTGAACGACTAGTGAGCTGACAAACCATACAAACAAGATGGCATGATAGTTCACTTGTCGTTCACTCCACCTAAGTGATCACGGTGAGATGTCGACAGAATCGACTGGCTGTTTGTCTTCGTAGCCATGCTACGCAGATCGACTTCGTAGCACGGCTGCGACGCTTCAAAGACTCTCCGCCATAAGAAAATCATTTTTAAAATATTAAGCAGAATTTATTCCTTCGAATTCATTATTTAAATGACAAAGTTTTTCCCTTTATTACTTAAAACCGTCAACATATTTATGAATAAAGTATTTCTGTGAAATCTGTCTAGACTTGTTTATAAACATGGTTTTTACTAACTTTTTGAAACTAAGTAGAAAATTGTGGTTTTCAAATGAAAATAAGTTTGAAGACGCAATCTGACGGATCTTTAAAGAGAAAAGGCCGCCAATAATTGTATGTTTTTTAGTTTGAGGTTTCTTTTATGTATTTTTAATTGGTGTACAATGAAGTATATATAAATAAATAAAAATCTCTTTCAAAACGGTCGCTTTTTAAAAGACGGCGGTTGTAACTAGAATGCTTTCACAAAGGCTGGGAAGAGGAAGCCCGGGTTTAAAAAAGGTAGAAGAAGCGGAGGAAGCCTTTAGCGGAAAAGGTTGGTCAAAAAAGTATGGTCCGCTGTATCCTATGACTTGTGTCGCGGGATCTAGTTCAGATGTAGCTCATCACGAGAGAGCGACCAAGAAGTTTTATATACAATATTATCATGATCTCATTCACAGCTACAGATCTCAGAAACTTTCACACCTTTTGATCTTGTTTGCTAGTTCAGTCTGCCGCTGGTGGTCAGTTTGTTGAGCTATAACAGAAATCTATGTTTTAAGTCATTGATTTTCGTTCAGGAGTCAGTGACTTTTTATTAGTGATTATTTCATCAGGTTATCTTTTTTCTAACCAATTTTTGTTGGCTTTTATTCAAACCGGATTCAGCTGAATGCCAACATTTTATGTGGAGCGACATCTTACCTCCACAACACGGTTACTAAGTAACACGGCACTTCTTGGTAAGACTGGTGTCAGATTACAGACAATTAGTCTAAAATAGACACACACACACAGCAACAAACAAAATATTTAAAAATATATTAGTTAGAAAAATATCTCATACCCTATGTTAATACTTATATATTATAAGATAAATAGTTGTCTTGATGAGATGCCTCATTATGGGGCTCTCATCAAATCTAACCGCAATCACTTTCAGTAGGCTGTTGCCGCTGTCACGCAATCTGGCCAGAAGGGACGCATTCTTCTGGCGCACGGCAGCTGAGAAGCTGTCGACTCTGGCTTCAGCAAACATCCCTGATGTGCTGCAATAAAGTGACAGCCCCATCAGCGCCCTGTAGGCTAATTCATGTAACTAAATAAGTGCTGTTGCAGTGCAGTTGAAGCTAAGTTTCGATCAAAACAACGCTTTTCGTATTCTCTACCGTTGTCAGTCACGCTCGCGTCAAGTTCGTGTCACGTGAGCGCAATAACGGTATTCTACTCTTGCGCGTCTTTGGTGCGTGCTTCGGAACGCAACATGATCGGTATTCTACTATTTGTTTGACGTCTCAAAATGACAGCTTATAAGATAAAACTTAAGTTTTAATATTATAATAACGTCATATTCATTGAAATGTAATCGATTCTATTCGATTATTTAGTGAGTAATATTTTTCAAACTATAGCCGGCAGCGGAGTTCTCACATATATCTACCAGTTTTCTATGAGCAACTACCTGACAAATGACAGCACTAACGGCTTGATGTGTTTTCCGAGGTATGGAAGAGTTTCGGCACAGAGTCTCGGTAGTTTAAGATGCTCACCCATCCAAAGAACGCCATCTGCAAGCGTTTACTTAAGCTATTAAGTTTTACTTAGAATATCAACCCGAGCGGCTGTTCTTATTTGGCCATGAGCAATAATTATCACATTATAACTTTGCGTAACGTTCCTTCATTAAATTGACTACCTACCTCAAGTTTAAAAATATTCATGTTGACATGTTGTTCTTTAGAACTCTCGAATTGAGGATGTTTAAATGTTGATGACACATTTGTTGAGTTGAGTGGAGCAAATTAATTAAGAATAAATGAGACTGAAGTTTTGTCAATAAAAAATGCTGTAGCTTTGAGTGATATATTGAGGAATAATGTGATAAAAGCAATGGTGTGGTTTAAAAGATGTTTAAAAATTCAGTGAGGCTTAAGTAGTTAGGTAATGTTTTATTAATAAACGGCGACTAACAAAAAGTATTCACATGAAGGAAACACTGGTAGAAGACTCCGACCAAGGATGCGGAATCCGTTTGAAACAGTCACCACGGTCCAGGAACGGAAAGGGTATTAAGAGGAATATGGATGGGTTTTAGGCGGTAAGAGTCTGACACTCCCTTCTGTTTTATTTGATGATTTCCCATCCTTAAAAATTGGAAGTAGACTCCATATGAGAACTTACACAGATATTTTTGATGGTGTTCTTTCAAAAAGGCCAGGTGCATAGTGCCTATAACGGGCGTGGGTATATGATCTGCCAGTCTATTCTGTCGATATTTCACCGTGTTTACTTAGGTGTAGTGAACGACAAGTGAGCTGTCATTCTATCTTGTTTGTATGGTTTGACAGCTCACTTGTCGTTCACTTCGACATGTTCACAGAATTGCTCTGCTGATGTATGAACGTAAACGCGTCAAAAAGTGTAAGGTATGCAGGTGTTCTGTCGTTTCAGCCTACCCCAATAGAAAGAGGTATGATTTATGGTATGTATGTAAAAATGCTGTTTGCCAGTTTTTTTATACAAAATGGGGAAACTCTCGGCCCAAATCTCACCTGATGGAAAGTGATGATTAGGCCGAAGATGGAAGCGAGCTTTATCCGGAATCCTTTAACACAGAGGAACTGGCTATCATACCTCTAACTGCCGGAGCACAACGATGCTGTTAACATTGTTGTTATGGCGATAGACTTAGACCATGGATGAGGATGGAGAGATGGTAGTAGCTTGCCAGGCGGACTTAGAACAAGTCCTACCACCAACCAAACCGAGCAAAAAATTTGCCCCCGCTGGGAATAGCACCCGGGACCTCTGGGTTTGAATCAGGTGGTATAACCACTAGACCACGGAGGTCGTTAGTGTCACCTGTTTAGCACCACCCGGGAACCACGTGTAGGGATTCGCTGAAGGGTTCTCCTAAGGACGCGGGTGACTCGGCCCCCATTTCCCCCAGTTTCTGTGTACAGTCAAGAATTTCGCTTATAAGCGTTGTCATATCGTTCACTAATGAGCACACAATCAGAGTTGAAATAATGTAAGCCCTGGCAAGACGCCAAGATTCACAAGGATTAAGAAGAAATCCCTGGCCATTTACAACTTACTTTGGGATTTCACAATCTATCTTCCGTTGTTTTTGTTTCGAGAAATAACAAAAATCGTGTCTTAGTCTTTAAACAACTACATAAGGTTAGGGGTACAAGTTCAAAACACTTGATTTCACTCGGGTTTTTAAACAAATAGAAATAGAATTAGTAGTTTTTCAGGGTCCCATATCCAAAAGTTTACTAATGGAACCTTATTACAAAGGTTCCGCTGTCCGTTCGTCCGTCTGTCTGTCTGCGGGCTATATCTCAAGAACCCTAATAAGTTGACAGCTGAAATTTTTACAGAGTATGTATTTCCACTATAACAACAACAATTAAATAAAATTATGATTAAAGGGGTACCATAAACCGAAAAACACGTTTTCTGTAAGGGAAAATAAAATGTGTTTTTTTCGGTTACGGTACGGACCCTTGGTGTGAAGGTTTTTTATAAAATAAAGATTTAGTTTACTAACATTTGGATTAATATCAGCCGGTCGATTCTGTCGACATATCACCGTGATCTCTTAGGTGGAGTGAACGACAAGTGAGCTATCATGCCATCTTTGTGGTTACGCAATAACTGTGTTGTCAGAGTTTTGAGCCCCTGAGTACCCGTAAAGCTCATCGTATGAATACATGAGCTCAATAAAAAAAAAACTTACAAAATGAAATCCAAGAATAAACCTTTATGATATTATGGCCGTCATAATGTTATTATTTGAGCGGTTTGTGGTCAGGTGTCAATAATCTGCTTCATTGACTGGTCGCCCACATTAATTTTAACACCGCGCTATGATAATCAAATTATTGGTAGCCGCTACAGTTTTGGGAAGAGTTAAATTGTGGATAATGTTATGCATTACATTGCTACAGTACATTTTTGGCTGATTTAATTTAATTATATATGATTCAAATATGAATTATGACGTGTTTTATTAATTCCATCTATTGTCAAACCTATAAGCTGCTTGATTAAAGTGGCCCGGCGAGGGTATGAGGTTTTGTTTTAAAAATTATAGAGACAGACTACAGACTACACAGAGGGGCCCGAAAGGGCCGACGCCTGCCGGAGTCGCGGGATTATTCGCAAGAGACACCGTGGCTCCGGAACACAAAGGGCAATGAAGGAACATGGATGGGTTTTAGTCAGTAGAAGTCTGACACTCCCTCCCGCTAACACCCAGAGCGGGAGGAGTCATTGGATGATTTCCCATCCCTAAAAAAAAAAAAAAAGACTACAGACTAAGACAATTCAGCATAGCTATGACAGGGCACGCCACGATAGCGGCGGTAAGTCCCCTCTTTGAGGAGTGGCTTGAGAGGCGCCACGGCGTCCTCACCTACCGCCTGACGCAGGTCCTCACCGGACATGGTTGTTTCGGGAGGTTCCTGCACCGAATCAGGCGGGAGGAAACGCCCGGGTGTCACCACTGCGCGAGGATCGACCAGAGGACACGGTAGAGCACACTGTGCAGGTGTGCCCCGCTTGGGCGGCGCACCGCCGTGTCCTCGAAACGGCGATCGGCGGCGACCTCTCGCGTCCGGCCCTGGTCCAAGCCATGGTCCGGAGCGAGACGGAATGGGACGCCGTTGCCTCCTTCTGCGAAGCAGTCATGCTAGCGAAGGAGGTGGCGGAGCGGGAGAGGAGACCCTCTCGTCCCGGCCGCCGTGGTGGACGCCGCGGGCGTCGGGGGCCACCTGGTGACCTCCGGCCACCGTAGGCGCGGGCCTGTGGATGGCGAGCTATGGGTGGCTCGCCGTCCGTCCGTCTAGTGACGACAGGCCGTGTCGACGGCGCGTTAGTGTTCCACGCGCGCCTCAAAGAGAGTCAGCAACACAGAGGGGCCCGAAAGGGCCGACGCCTGCCGGAGTCGCGGGATTATTCGCAAGAGACACCGTGGCTCCGGAACACAAAGGGCAATGAAGGAACATGGATGGGTTTTAGTCAGTAGAAGTCTGACACCCCTCCCGCTACACCCAGAGCGGGAGGAGTCATTGGATGATTTCCCATCCCTAAAAAAAAAAAAAAAAAAGCATAGCTATGACAATATGTAATTAGTACATAAATCTAGAGTCCAATTATTACTGTACACAGCGTTCAATATCTAATGTGCTTCATTAGTGACAGAAGGTTTCATAATATAGAGAAGTTACTAAATTATTGTATTGTATTACAATTTAACAAAGGAATTCTAAATTCTATAGGCCAAGTATCACAGAGCTAGACAGGTAAACGAACTAGTGAGTTTTGATAACACTCTGGAAGGAGGAACGCGGGCTCACGTAAGGTGGAAATTGTGGGGGAGGCCTTTGCTGAAGAGTAATATGGAATAGATTAGAACAGAACAAAACTAAACAGAACATAATAGAATAGAATAAAATAGAACAGAACTGAACATAACATAACATGACATAACATAACATAACATAACATAATATAATATAACATAATATAATATAACATAACATAACATAACATAGCATAGCATAACATAACATAACATAGCATAGCATAGCATAGCATAGCATAGCATAACATAACATAACATAACATAACATAACATAACATAACATAACATAACATAACATAACATAACATAACATAACATAACATAACATAACATAACATAATAGAACAGGAACGACCAGAACAGAACAGATCTTAGGGCCAATTCTACTGAGTTTCACATTCGCATCGCATTCGCATCGCATTTGCATCTCAATCACAAACTGTCAAAAATGTATGAAAATTAAAGCTTTTTTGACAGTTTGCGATTGACATGTGAATGAGAAAGTTTTTTAAAAATTAGTAGAATTGGCCCTCAGATCAGAACAGAAGAGAACAGAAAAGACCAGAACATAATAGAACAGAACAGAATAGGATAGAATTGAATAGAAAATATTTTTTTGACACAGACACAACACGGAATTTGTTAAAAAAAAGAAATCCTCCAAATAATGTTCCATCTAAGGCGATTCACCCAGTTACTGAGTTGTGGAGGACAGAAAAGAAGTCGATTCAAGTGAGGAAACAGTTCAGCTGCGCCCAAGTCGACCTCAACATATTATGGAAAAGGCTAAACAAGTAGAGTGTCAGTTATTTCATATCAATATTGCAATGGCTGGGATTAAAACTCAATTTATACACACATAGAGCCTCCCACTCAGTCCATTACATTTCCACCTTATTCTAAAAATAAATTCTCAGAAAAGCAAGTTAAAATCTAAACTATTTATTTTATCCTTTCCACACAGAAATAATGTTCCGAATCACTTTGAAAATAGAACTACGCGTTAAATTAAACTCCTTTAACTGAATCCGGAGTCTCAAACAAAAAAGGAATTACAGAATATAAAGCTTTAAGTGTACTCCTAGTTTATACGAAAGCACCTCATTAGGAGGATACTGCACGAATGCAAGCACCTTCTGGCTGTTGAATAAACAACCCTACTAGAATTGGTTTGGAGTTGAAATTGTAATGATAGAGCTGGAATATGTCTGCCAAGTTTGTGTCTAAAGGAAGTTTTTTAATATCGATATATTTTGTAGTTTATAAAGGGAGGCTACGTTTGTGTGACGACTTTATGTGATAGCTTTAATTATTTTTCCGCATAATATGTCTTCCAAGTAATTTTTCTATTGGCAACTATTACGCTTAAATACTGCAAATAAGTATGTATATGAAACATATTGTCATGTTTAGAAAGGTAGCTCTAGAAAAAATAATGATTTATCGAATCACACAATCTAATACGTAGTAAATATGTTTCAAAACAAAATCTTTCAAAAGAACTTCTTGTGCATTCAAAACACAGCTTTTGTTAATGCGAAACAACTCTGCAATAGAGCTACCTCCATACAATAGCGTTAGTGTTGCTTCTACTCTACAACTAGGCGTTTCTTTGTACTAAATACAACTACTTCATAGAATTTACTGAAGGTAACCTACTAAAGAACTCTTTCATGGAAAATAAAGCGTGGCACACATTTCACACGCAATCTCGTAAAATAAAATAAAACCTTTGCCATTCACACCTTTGCATTCACCATTGTTAAGGGCAACAAAGAAAGAAAATAAAACCCCAGGTTTTTTCTTACTTCATGCAGTTGTTCCTGGCAATTTTCTCATTAGATCCATCAGTTTTAAAAAGTAACACTCCAGTCTGGGTGAAAAATTAAGAGAAGGACAGGGCGATATTTTGCTAACGTTGGAGAGAGATGAAAGATTCAGGTGACAACGGCAATAAATGTGCAAGCTTGGTGAAAAGAATGTTGTGTGTCAAAATGTATGCAGTTGGTGATTGCTTTGAGAAACTTGCTTTTAAAGTGCACTGAGGTTTTGATTACTGTCAAGTGTTAGAAGAAAGATTTATTGAACTAAATTCAGGTCAAATTCTTAACATAGTTAGTATTTATTTGCATGTGTGATTTGGTTTGCGGTTTCCTGACAGTGGAAGAGTGTGGTCAATTATGAGGCTAATCTAAAATATTTTAATTATACTTTCAGGCCATAGCCATTATAAAAGAAGTATTTACATTATTACATTTACCATTTTACTATTTTTACGATTCCAGAGTAGGTAGATTTACGGAACTAACCCAAAAAATATTTTAGTTATTCGAGACAGCTGAAATTATCATCCATATACTACCAAACAACAACAGAACACTAGAAATACAACCGAATTGAAAACAACGCTAGATCAATTAAACCAACCTAAACTAACCAAAAAAATTCTGCGTGTGAAAAAACTACAATACTTTTTTCATTAGCGTATTCCCAAGACAACATAAAGATATTTTTGGGACAAGGCTTACCCTATTTTAGCCAAACTAACCCTCTGAATCTGCTCACCAACATTCGTTAGGTTAGATTACGTCTTATTTGATAAAGGATATCTACACTCAATTTACAAAAGCCAGCCACGATCACAAAGTAACATAATCAAAGTGTTTAAACTAAACAAAATAGTTGAAACAAATACTAACCTAACAATAACAAAAACGTAGAAATAACTTTTTACAACTTGTTTTGGTGTTTTTGGTAGTTTCATCGTAATTTGACACCAACATTAAAAGTTTCAGCTATTTTGTTTTAAAAGCCAATCTTCAAGACCGCTATCCAATCTTGACCAAATCTTATCAGATGAAACATTTTTTAAAATCGGTGGTTCTTAAATGACGGAAGCATGAGGCAACAAACACAAAAAAGAAATACCTGCATTGATAACCTTCTCCTTGTTTTTCGGTTAAAAAGAAACGCTACAAAGGAATACACAATACTTTATTAAAAACGTTACGTTACGTTGTCTTAAGGGACACCCCTAAAGACAACGTATTAGTCTTTAACCAGATATTTTCTTGACAAAACCTACCCTATCTGAGCCTAAATCATATATATGATTAAAATATGAATTATGACGTTTTTATTAATTCCATCTATTGTCAAACCTATAAGCTGCTTGATTAAAGTGGTCCGGCGAGGGTATGGGATATTGTTTTAAAAATTACAGTGACAGACTACAGACTAAGACAATTCAGCATAGCTATGACAATATATGTACAGTACATAAATCTGGAGTTCAATTATTACTGTACACAGCGTTCAATATCTAATGTGCTTCATTAGTGACAGAATGTTTCATAATATGGAGAAGTTACTAAATTATTGTATTGTATTACAATTTAACAAAGGACTTCTAAATTCTATAGGCCAAGTATCATAGGGCTAGACAAGTAAACGAACTAGACAGTTTTGATAACACTCTGGAAGGAGGAACGCGGGATCACGTAAGGTGGAAATTGTGGGGGAGGCCTTTGCTGAAGAGTAACATGGAATAGATTAGAACAGAATAGAATAGAACAGAACAGAACTAAACAGAACATAATAGAATAGAATAAAATAGAACAGAACTTAACAGAACATAACAAGACAAAACATCACATAAGATAACAGAACATAATAGAATATAATAGAACATAATAGAATATAATAGAATATAATAGAACATAATAGAACATAATAGAACATAGTAGAACATAATATAACATAATAGAACATAATAGAACATAACATAACAGAACAGATCTTAGGGCCAATTCTACTACTAAAAAAAAAAAAAGGGCCAATTCTACTAAGTTTCACATTCGCATCGCATTTGCATCTCAATCGCAAACTGTCAAAAATGTATGAAAATTAAAGCTTTTTGACAGTTTGCGATTGACATGTGAATGAGAAAGTTTTTTAAAAATTATTAGAATTGGCCCTCAGATTAGAAAAGAACAGAAAAGACCAGAACAGAAAAGACCAGAACAGAAAAGACCAGAACATAATAGAACAGAACAGAATAGGATTGAATTGAATAGAAAATATTTATTTGACACAGACACAACACGGAATTTGTTAAAAAAAAGAAATCCTCCAAATAATGTTCCATCTAAGGCGATTTACCCAGTTACTGAGTTGTGGAGGACAGAAAAGAAGTCGATTCAAGTGAGGAAACAGTTCAGCTGCGCCCAAGTCGACCTCAACATATTAGGGAAAAGGCTAAACAAGTAGAGTGTCAGTTATTTCATATCAATATTGCAATGGCTGGGATTAAAACTCAATTTATACACACATAGAGCCTCCCACTCAGTCCATTACATTTCCACCTTATTCTAAAAATAAATTCTCAGAAAAGCAAGTTAAAATCTAAACTATTTATTTTATCCTTTCCACACAGAAATAATGTTCCGAATCACTTTGAAAATAGAACTACGCGTTAAATTAAACTCCTTTAACTGAATCCGGAGTCTCAAACAAAAAAGGAATTACAGAATATAAAGCTTTAAGTGTACTCCTAGTTTATACGAAAGCACCTCATTAGGAGGATACTGCACGAATGCAAGCACCTTCTGGCTGTTGAATAAACAACCCTACTAGAATTGGTTTGGAGTTGAAATTGTAATGATAGAGCTGGAATATGTCTGCCAAGTTTGTGTCTAAAGGAAGTTTTTTAATATCGATATATTTTGTAGTTTATAAAGGGAGGCTACGTTTGTGTGACGACTTTATGTGATAGCTTTAATTATTTTTCCGCATAATATGTCTTCCAAGTAATTTTTCTATTGGCAACTATTACGCTTAAATACTGCAAATAAGTATGTATATGAAACATATTGTCATGTTTAGAAAGGTAGCTCTAGAAAAAATAATGATTTATCGAATCACACAATCTAATACGTAGTAAATATGTTTCAAAACAAAATCTTTCAAAAGAACTTCTTGTGCATTCAAAACACAGCTTTTGTTAATGCGAAACAACTCTGCAATAGAGCTACCTCCATACAATAGCGTTAGTGTTGCTTCTACTCTACAACTAGGCGTTTCTTTGTACTAAATACAACTACTTCATAGAATTTACTGAAGGTAACCTACTAAAGAACTCTTTCATGGAAAATAAAGCGTGGCACACATTTCACACGCAATCTCGTAAAATAAAATAAAACCTTTGCCATTCACACCTTTGCATTCACCATTGTTAAGGGCAACAAAGAAAGAAAATAAAACCCCAGGTTTTTTCTTACTTCATGCAGTTGTTCCTGGCAACTTTCTCATTAGATCCATCAGTTTTAAAAAGTAACACTCCAGTCTGGGTGAAAAATTAAGAGAAGGACAGGGCGATATTTTGCTAACGTTGGAGAGAGATGAAAGATTCAGGTGACAACGGCAATAAATGTGCAAGCTTGGTGAAAAGAATGTTGTGTGTCAAAATGTATGCAGTTGGTGATTGCTTTGAGAAACTTGCTTTTAAAGTGCACTGAGGTTTAGATTACTGTCAAGTGTTAGAAGAAAGATTTATTGAACTAAATTCAGGTCAAATTCTTAACATAGTTAGTATTTATTTGCATGTGTGATTTGGTTTGCGGTTTCCTGACAGTGGAAGAGTGTGGCCAATTATGAGGCTAATCAAAAATATTTTAATTATACTTTCAGGCCATAGCCATTATAAAAGAAGTATTTACATTGTTAAATTTACCATTTTCCTTTTTTTTACGATTGCAGAGTAGGTAGATTTACGGAACTAACCCAAAAATATTTTAGTTATTCGAGACAGCTGAAATTATCATCCATATACTACCAAACAACAACAGAACACTAGAAAAACAACGCTAGATCAATTAAACCAACCTAAACTAACCAAACAAATTCTGCGTGTGATAAAACTACAATACTTTTTTCATTAGCGTATTCCCAAGACAACATAAAGATATTTTTGGGACAAGGCTTACCCTATTTTAGCCAAACTAACCCTCTGAATCTGCTCACCAACATTCGTTAGGTTAGATTACGTCTTATTTGATAAAGGATATCTACACTCAATTTACAAAAGCCAGCCACGATCACAAAGTAACCTAATCAAAGTGTTTAAACTAAACAAAATAGTTGAAACAAATACTAACTTAACAATAACAAAAACCTAGAAATAACTTTTTACAACTTGTTTTAGTGTTTTTGGTAGTTTCTTCGTGTTTTGACACCAACATTAAAAGTTTCAGCTATTTTGATTTAAAAGCCAAACTTCAAAACCGCTATCCAATCTTGACCAAATCTTATCAGATGAAACATTTTTTAAAATCGGTGGTTCATAAATGACGGAAGCATGAGGCAACAAACACAAAAAAAATACCTGCATTGAGAACCTTCTCCTTATTTTTCGGTTTAAAAGAAACGCTACAAAGGAATACACAATACTTTTTTAAAAACGTTACGTTACGTTGTCTTAAGGGACACCCCTAAAGACAACGTATTAGTCTTTAGCCAGATATTTTCTTGACAAAACCTACCCTATCTGAGCCTAAATCCCTAACCCTATAAAACCGCTCACCAACATTCGTTAGACCGTCTAGATGGATCAAGGACGTCCTACACTCCATTTACAAATGCCAGCCACGATCACAAAGTGTCACCTAAGAAACAAAACACTATCTTTATTCAGACCCGCCTCGTTCGACCCGAATGAATGAACACGAATGAATATTTAACTCCGGCTAAATGTATTGAGGTTTTGTACCATCTTGCTTTGTAACTAGAAAACACTTAGCTGTATTTTTAAGGGGCTGATTTACGAGTTTATATGATTGTAAATGGCATTCCATTTAAATGGGTAATCGTATTTTTTTCAATCCCGACTTGGACGCGTACCGTGACGGCTGGTAAGAGGTGATGTGGAAAAACATATTGGGGGACAGGGCCCACCAAGGACTGTTTGAGTTAACAAAAAAAAAACAGTTTTACTAAATTATTTCTTTACTACTTTAATTTATGTCCATAGATTAAAGCATATAGCTGTAACGTATAGTAATTACCTAATTTATATGGTTACGTCTGATGCGGACAGGAAAACGATAAACACGCTGAAATTATGAATCGTATCTTCTGAAATTTCACAATATATTTTGATATTTGATAATCTTTGTTATACTTTTATTTTGGCTATCCTGCACTTGTTGCCTACTGTTGAGCAAAGGCCTCGCCCAAACCTCTCTGTCTTGGGCAATCTCTGGCCAAGTTTTCCCCGCAAAATTGACGAGATCGTCACACCACAGTTGCCGCGGTCGACCCTGACATCTGTGACGATCTTCGCCCATATAGTTAAGCCGGTCAATTCTGTATGAAAAGTTATTTGTTGGGCGTTGGCGGCTGTTTTGACCTTAATAACTATCGTCACACAAATTAAGAATAATAAGAATTGCCTGGAAGAGATCGCGGAATGCGACTAGGCCGCCCATTGTACATGTACTTACTTATGTGCAATGATATTTTATTAGAATATCATTGCTTATGTGTTTTAGTTTTTAGTTTTCTTTAATTTTCGTATCGGTGTGCTATTAAGTATATATAAATAAAATGGAAGTGTCTGTTTGTAATATTGAAATAACCGTTTTTATTACATGTATACATGGAAATGAATACGGTACATAGGTACACAAAAATAACATTTTTTACAATTTTTGTCTGTCTGTCTGTTTGTTCCGGCTAATCTCTGAAATGGCTGGACCGATTTTGACGGAAAATTTATTGGCAGGTAGCTGATATAATAAGGAGTAACTTAGGTAACTTACGTTTATTTTAGAAAAAATAAACTAAAAAATCTAAGAATCTACTGTTAGGCGGAACGAAACTCACCGGGTCAGCTAGTAATAAATAAATAATTTATTTCGCAATCTATGTGACATTAACAAATGGCTAACACCATCAGTAAATGGCTAATAATACACAGAATTAAAAACCCTGACTTCTAAACTAGGTTTATGTACCTTATCTTAGAAGCCAGTGAACCTTCAAAATTTGAGTACAGTATACGTATATGCCTTACGCTATAGCAGGGATAGGACACAAGTACGTACAATAATCCAAGATTTCAAGTTCAAGAGAAATAATAAGGAGGCAATAACGAAAAAAAGAAATAACCGTTCCAATTCAACAATAAAATCATTCAGAATAATAAGACAACAACCAAAAATTAAATTAAATTATGAATTAAAAGTTAAAATGAATTGAAATTGAATAAAAATAAGGAACCAAGTTAGAATAAAATTAAGCAATAAATAAATAAACATTAGGTACTTGTAAGTCTCTTGTCGAAGAGATAAGAAATAGAATATTTACCACTAAATTAAATATTCATGCATTCATTTATTTAGTTCATTTGTGTTCTAGTGAAATGCCGTATCGTACATAATTATCGTGAAAATTAGTAATTTATTTGTTTCTAGTGCTCGCTTGAAAATATCTTATCTGCCTACAGACAGGTGAGTTTGTTTTATCATTTTTGTTTTATTTTAGTAACTTCATGTGACACGAGGTACTTGATCCTGTGGTGATAAGCCATGTTTATGTTTATAGGAAGACTTCTTTTAAACTTTTGCCCACACTAGATATTTCTCCTGTATCGTAGGTGGCACCCACCGGTACTACTATCTGTAGGCTATACAAATATTTGTCCTGTCCGGGAATCGAACCCACGACAAGCAGCGCAGCAGCAAATCGCTCATCCACTGTGTCGTATCGTTTAGTTTGATTCCTATAAAATCTGAATTTACGCCATCAATTTAGTACAAAGGTAATAATTTTTGTGTTATCCTTGAAGACGAACTGAGACAAGCAACATCTTTATTTTCTTGCCTTTGTCTTATGTCAGGCACGCAGGCTTCCGCGCAATACGTTTTCTTGTGCCAAACTGACACTAAGTTCTTTTCATTTATATCGTTTCTGAATCCTCATACAATGTATAAATCAACACAGTTGGTTAACGATAAATCACTTAACACGATAACTCTACCATAAAATTTAGAAGTTGCCTAGTAAAACCATTTTAAGAACCAAACAAACTACCGCTCAACTAGTTATATTTCTTCTCCACCCAACACAGGTGAAGTCTACTCAATAAACCCGTTCCATTTAAGTTGTACAACTCAAGATTTACACTGACGTAAACCATTTTACAGGTAATAACCTCTCCGTATGGATTCACTCGTCGGACATATTTTAGTGGCGCGTAAATTTTTATTATCACTTGCAATACTCTGGTTGTAAAACGAACAACGCGTTCAATCTATCCCCCGTGTTACAGCATCAATTTCTGAATTTATGTCTCTCTGAATTAGTTAGGAGATATTAATTAAAATTGTTTGAAGCAGAGACTGAAAATGTTGACAGGCACAATTAAGGTTTCCTGAAATTAAGAGCAGCAGCATCACTGAGGCGACCATCAGGTCCAGGTATCTGTCAAAACGCAAATGTTTCCTGTCAACTGTTAAATTCTACTAACTTTCTCTAAAACAACAGTTATTAGTGTATAGGGTTATTTTTAACCAACTTCCCGAAAAGGAGGAGGTTCTAAATTCGGTTGTTTTTTTATGTTTGTTACCTCATAACTCCGACAACTATGAACCGATTTGAAAAATTCTTTCTTCTTTTATCTGAAAGGATATAATTGCAGATTGGTCCCATTTAATTTTTTTTAAAATCGGTTTCGAACTTTGGATTTTAAATCGAAATAGCTGGAATTCGTCTAATTGGATGATAGTTTAATGACATCCAAGTAATAGAAATTCCGTATTTTGCTTTTCTGCGAGTTTGCAGTGGTGTTGTTAGGTGTGAGGTACCACTAAAAAGCGAAAAAAAATAATAATACAACCCACTTCCAAAAAAAAACACTACAAAGTAAAAAATAACTGTAATTTCGGAAGTCGGTGTCAAAATACGAAGAAACTAACAAAAACACTGACTTCCGAAATTAAAGTTATTTTTTAATTTGTAGTGTTTTTTTTGGAAGTAGGTTGTATTTTTTTTTTAAATAAGATAATAAATACTTCAATGTTGTTCAGTATCTATTATTGTAAATACTTGAAGGTGCAGCTTCAAAACCCCGCCTCGAATATAGGATATTATTTTCCCATTCTCACAGAGATAGAACAAAAGTGTAAAGCCAGGAGAAGGGAACTCGACATACCTACCTCACCTCGGATTTGCTAGATTCTCTTTTACTACATTTCGCTTTTCTGATATATTTTATAATTCACCCCCTTTCCGGCGCCCATGATACTGGGCACCTTTGGATATACCCAAAGGCAATACTCGCTCTTTAAATTACACCGGCACGTGTAAGATGAGGACTCTTACAATTACCAGTTTAAATATCAGTATTTTTTCCAAAATATAAAAGAATTCTTCATAGGGGCAGGCCTCGATATTTACTGGTTTTTTGTTATGTTCTTTCGACCAAATATCATAAAGCGTATATTGCTAATAAATATTATGATGATGACCGAATGAGTTTTTATTTAAATTATTAATGATATTTTATTTTGCTCACCGGTAAAAAGTAACTCTTTAACACATCAAATATCATCACACAAAACATAATCACATTAACCCACCTAAAAGACCTCTTTCTCGTAGGCATAAAAATACCGAAAGCCTAGGATAACAGAAAAAATATCGCAAACTCCCTAGATAAAAATTAAGCCTACCTGTTACTCTATCTATGACAAATTTCATCCAGATCCGTTGTGCCGTTCTGGCGTGATTACACCCATCGATCCAAATTATTGTCACATAAATATCATAAAATAGTAGTAGGTATATAAAATTTTGCCATTAGTACCCACTGTATTTATAAAACTTTTAGGGTACTGAAAAAAGCCTTAAATTTCATACATTTTTGACAGTTTGCGATAGGAATGCGAATGCGATGCGAATGTGAAAAGACACACTGATGGTAGGTACATACTCTATGGTTTTCACAAACTAATTAGAGGATTAAATGTGAAGTTCCAATTACGATCACGACGCAGAGTAACAAGAAATTGATAGTACTTTCTTTCAGCTCTGAAATGGACTCATTTCAAAGATTTTAATGAAAATTCTTAGCTCAGCTGATGATTTTTTAATAAAATAAAATCTATTACCAGTAGGTATTAAGATGATTTCTCATTTCTTCTTAATGGAAAAGCTGTTTCTTGATTCGGATCGAAGAAGATCAATTTCATGTTTTAAGTACGTAACTATGATTTTTACTGCTGTCATTGATTAGTGACGTTTTTTATTACTTTCACATTTGCCCTATTTATTAATTTTGTGTAAAACATTTAAGATCAAATTAAATATTTTTGTCAAACTTACTCATCATCCTTGAACTAGTTAACATTAGTTTTAATGAAATCATCATAATTTTCACAAAAGTAAAAATTAATTATTAAAAAACAGAAATAAAGTTCCGAGCCGCGGCCATATTGGTGTTTGACGTCACATATTTGGTTACAGCCCGCGATCCGCTCGCCGGTGCTCATTAATTCATCTGCCATTGATTTCCCTCCATCAATATGTATGGAGCGCTGACTCCCCATTGAACCACCCTTTGTATCGTTATTTACAATTTGTCGACAACGTTATGGCGTGATAAATTATTATTATTTTTCGAAAGGATTAAAGTGATTCCGGAATGAGGTAGGTACTTTGTCTTGCATACAATTAATACTGTACAACATTTTTGTCTTACAGCAAACTTTATTTCAACAAATTATGCTCCTTGCGACTAGTCGAAGTCTTTCTTACCGTTTTTAAAGTCTAAAAAACGTCACTAAAAATATAAATTAAGTTACGTAAATGAAATAAAGTATCTCTAAAACTTTAACTTAAAACACGTTTAAGTAAACAATTGCAGAAATTCTCCAAGTTTTAAGTACCCGTGCGTCTGGGGCTGGCGGTAAATTGAATTGCCTACATTTTGCGAATGTCTCCCAATTTGCATTAAGATATTGCCATCGGGAGGATGTGACGTCACTAGGATGGGAGGCGAAAGTTACGAGAGATGGTATATTATCTTCTATTTTGGTGTAATTTGCAACAGCAACCGGGCTCTGGACTCTGTGAAATGAACACTCGAAGATTTTATAAAAATGACTGAAAGTTGTGAAATGGAAGTAAACCATTTCTATGCTGATTTATGAATTCCTGAAAAAGACTCCAATCTCATTTTGATTTTCAGTGGTACAATTTTTTTGAAGTGAAAACTTCTTTAGGCCGTCGTTGAGCACTTTCCTTGGGATGAGTAATAGAGAGTACTTATAGTATAGAATGTTAAACTAGCAGGACACATGACCTGATTGAAAATTCGTAAGACGTCAGGACACGTGACCTGATCGAAAATTCGTAAGACGGATGATTCATTAATGTACAACGTTAATGTTCAAGTTTTCACTTCTACCGGCAGTCCCAGAGTGCAAACCATTTTTTTAAATAATGATAAGTCATCATGAATTTCACCGTTTAAGTAAACGAAGAGACAAAAAATTAAAAACGTCTGAGAAATTGTTTTTTGAAATTATGTGACCCTTGAAAAGACAGCATTTTCCGTTACCTAGTGTGTACCTTGTCCGCAGACAAGCCATCGACAGAAAACGCTTAAACAAACAAAATAACAAAGCTGAACTTCACTTAACAGTCACATGTAACCTCTAGCGCTCGTCATCGTATACCACATTCATTATAATGTAGCTCGTGATCGGATTAATAAAGTGAATTTCCAGCGTAATGTCGAATATCTCATTGTAAATGAATTTTCACGTTGATGCACGTACGGGCGCTTTATATTCGGTGTTCATTCTCTTTCAGTGGAGATCAAAAAGATATGCAGCTGATGTTATATTTAGTCTGTTGTCTGTGTAAAAAAATAACTATACGTTTTATGTGGTAGTTACAGAATTTGTTCGAAAGAGTATCCGCGGCCCTGGAACTCTCCCCGCTCCGCCCAGAACGGGAGGAGTGAGTTGATAATTTTCTATCCTAAAAAAAACACAACAATGTAAAAAATAACTTAATTTCGAAGTCGGTGTTTTTGTTAGTTTCTTCGTATTTTTACACCGACTTCCAAAATTAAGTTATTTTTTTACTGTGTAGTATTTTTTTATTATTTGGAAGTCGGTTGTCTTTTTTTTGTAAAAAGTTTTTTATTTTTACTTTTTAACCGACTTCCCAAAAAGGAGGAGGTTATCAATTCGGTTGTATGTTTTTTTTTATGTTTGTTACCTCATAACTCCGACAATTATGAACCGATTTGAAAAATTCTTGTTTTATCTGAAAGGATATACTTGCAGATTGGTCCCATTTAAATCATATCAAAATCAGTTACGAACTTTGGATTTTAAATCGAAATAGCTGGAATTTGACTATTTAGATGATTATTTGATAATCGAAATTGCGTATTTTGCTTTTCTGAGATTTTGCAGTGGTGTTGTTAGGTGTGGGGCACCACTAAAAAGTGAAAAATAAAAAACTTTTTACAAAAAAATACAACCGACTTCCAAAAAAAAAACACTACAAAGTAAAAAATAACTTTAATTTCGGAAGTCGGTGTCAAAATACGAAGAAACTAACAAAAACACCGACTTCCGAAATTAAAGTTATTTTTTACTTTGTAGTGTTTTTTTTGGAAGTCGGTTGTATTTTTTTGTAAAAAGTTTTTTAGTAGTACCTCACACCTAACTACACCACTGCAAAATCGCAGAAAAGCAAAATACGCAATTTCGATTACTTGGATGACAAAAAACTATCATCAACCCAAGTAAAGTAATTCCAGCTATTTCGATTTAAAATCCAAACTTCGTAACTGAATTTTATATAATTTAAATGGGTCCAATCTGCAAGTATATCCTTTCAGATAAAACAAGATTTTTCAAATCGGTTCATAATTGACGGAGTTATGAGGTAACAAACATAAAAAAATGCAACCGAAATGATAACCTCCTCCTTTTTGGGAAGTCGGTTAAAAAAAGATTTATTTGGCTGTCGTAAGGTTTGGCCAGAAGTGTGTCCGTTGCATTACAGAACGAGCCCAGTTGCAATTCATCGGGTGCAGATCCAGCCTCCAAGATGCTATTGAGAAATTTCATATGGTAAAAATCATAAACACTTTTCCGGAACTGGAAATTGAACTCAGTACTTTTGGTAAACAAGGTACACTTTACTAATACCTACAATGTTGGTGTTAGTAGTTTGAAAGTTAAAGCCAGACACAGAAATAAAGATTAAAGATCGCTCTGTAATATTATTGGACGCTTGATAGACAGACAGATACTTATATCAATACAATCACAAAGTTTTTTTCCAAAGATATTTGAACCTCAATAATTTGAAATACAAAAGCACAATAGACCAATACATTTTTAAGATCAAAACGAAAAATAAAATCAGTCTGTTTCGATACACGGAGAGTTTTGATACTTTAATTTGAGGTCCTTTTTTATCCGGAGATTTATACGGTTGTACTTGAGCTACGTTTTAATCTCAAAGTGACAGTTTGGGTCGGATCGATCTGACAGGGGCCCGTGCCCTTATCAAGTAAAACATCGCAAAACATTTATACGTACTTGATACTTTATTCCACGGATAATGTGAGTTTCTGATTTGAAGTGTCAAAGAGTTGAGAATTTTAATGTGATTTCGTAAAGTCGTTGAAAATTCTGTCGTTTCGCTTTAGGAATAAACTTTTATTTTAGTGACGTGTTTCGTGGAATTTGGTGTGGTTTAGCCTACATACATTTAGCGTGGGTGTTACAATAACAGGTGGAGACGTAAAGGAAATTGTAAGGTGTTGGTAGCTTATATTAAAACTAGCTGACCCGCGCAACTTCGTCTGCGTCCTATTTTCCATTAATGCTCTGCGCTCCTATTTTTATTAGCGTGATGATATATAGCTTTTCTCGATAAAAGGGCTATCTAACACTGAAAGGATTTTTCAAATAAAAAAACCAAGCATACAAACTCTTCAGCTTTATAATATTACTATAGACTAGTATAGATAGGTCACATTTAGTCGGGCTTGCGGACGGCGAGTAAATTGGATAGCTCGCGGTCCTATAAGGAGCAGGTCCAGGACCAGGACCAGCTCGATGGCGCGTTGTGTTCCAGGCGCGCCTCAAACAGACGTCAGCATGTATATTTCAATGGTAGGTGGAATGGCCCAATTTGGTTTATTTACACCCACTAATTTTGAACCAAAGAAGTATAATTCATTCACATTTATATTTACGTAAACCAAGGTTCTCTAAAAATAGAGAAGTTATTTCGTAGGTGTCTGCGATAAACACGTTTATGTAAAAATAGTGAGACAGGTAAAATTAGAATTTAGTTTTTGTCTTATTTTGCAAAATACAAGAAAACTGTGACTAATTTGGTTATCCCTAGGTATTGAACAGGTTATTTATGGTTGTAAGCAGGTTTTATTTAAGTGTTTGATTGACGTATAGGGATCTATTTATTTACTTATCTAATGTTTGAAACATATAATTATGACGAAGGCTGCCTACCTGAAAATGTGAATGAATAGAAGTTGTAACGACCATTATTTATTTATTTAACACTTCCAGTACATAAAAAGTACAGAGGCGGACTTAATGCCATAGGCATTCTCTACCAGTCAACCTTTGGGTGATGCAGAGAATAGTGGTAGATGCAAAATGGTGAATTAAAAATGAATTAAATTATTCAAATTAAATACAATTAAAATTAATGATATACAGACTATACCTAGATATACGTTATTAATCCTACTAATATTATAAATGTGAAAGTTTGTATGTTTGTATGTTTGTATGTTTGTATGTTTGTATGTTTGGATGTTTGTCCGTCAATCACGCAAAAACGGCTGAAGGGATTTGGATGAAATTTGGCACATATGTAGGTCACATCCTGGAATAACACATAGGCTACTTTTTATCCCGGTAAAATACATGACCTAATGAAGACAGAGAAAGAAGTGGAAGTCGAAAGTTTCTGCTACCTTAGTACTTCAGATTCAAAAGTACCAGGAGTACAGAAACATGTCGAAATTTTTTACCGGGCTAGAATTTTGTTACGAGTGCTAAAAGATTCACAAGTACCAGGAGACCAGCAACATGTCAAATTATTTTTCTGAAAGATTTTTTTTATTAGCAGAGAGGAGAAACGTGTCGAAGGTATTTTTGAGACTGGAATTCCAAGCGCTACAGATTCACAAGTACCAGGAGAGCAGAAACATGTCGAGGTATTCCTGGGCCGGAATTACAAGCGCTACAGATTCACAAGTACCAGGCGAGCAGAAATATCTCGGAAGTTTTATTGAGGCTTAAATTATGAGTGCTTTAGATTCACAAGTACCAGGAGATCAGAAATATGTCGAAGCATTTTCCGCGCTGGAATTGTGGACGCTATATTTTCACAAGTACTAGGAGAGCAGAAACATGTCGAAGTATTTTCTGGGCTGGAAATTAACACTATATATAGATTTCCAAAAATAACCAGGAGAGCAGAAACATGTCGATTTTATTTTCGGGGCCGGAATTGTGAGCGGTTAAGTTTAAAAAATACCAAGAGAACAGAAACATGTCGAAGTTTATTTTCAGACTAAATTAATGAATTCTAAAGATTCACAAGTACCAGGAGAGCAGAAACATGCCAAAGTATTTTCGGCGCTGGAAGTTGTGAACGCTATAGATTCTCAAGTACTAGGAGAGCACAAACGTGTCGAAGTATTTTCGGGACTGTAATTCCAAGCGCTACAGATTCACAAGTACTAGGAGAGCAGAAACATGTCGAGGTATTTCGAGGTCGGAATGTCAAGCGCTACAAATTCACAAGTACCAGGGGAGCAGACACATCTTGGACGCTTTTTTGGGGCTTAAATTATGAGCGCTTTAGATTCACAAGTACCAGGAGATCAGAAATATGTCGAAACATTTTCCGCGCTGGAATTGTGAACGCTATATTTTCACAAGTACTAGGAGAGCAGAAACATGTCAAAGTATTATCTGGGCTGGAAATTGTGAACGCTATAGATTCCCGAAAATAACCAGGAGAGCAGAAACATGTCGATTTTATTTTCGGGGCCGGAATTGTGAGCGGTCAAGTTTAAAAAATACCAAGAGAACAGAAACATGTCGAAGTTTATTTTCGGGCTAAATAAATGAATTCTAAAGATTCACAAGTACTAGGAGAGCAGAAACATGTCGAAATATTTTCGGAGCTGGAATTTGTGAACGCTATAGATTTTCAAGTACCAGGAGAGCAGAAACGTGTCGGAAGTATTTTCGGGACTGGAATTCCGAGCGCTACAGATTCACAAGTACTAGGAGAGCAGAAACATGTCGAGGTATTCCGAAGCCGGAATGTCAAGCGCTACAGATTCACAAGTACCAGGAGATCAGAAATATGTCGAAACATTATCCGTGCTGGAATAATGAACGCTATATTTTCACAAGTACTAAAAGAACAGAAACATGTCGATGTATTTTCTGGGCTAGAAATTGTTAACGCTATAGATTAGCGAAAATAACCAGGAGAGCAGAAACATATCGATTTTATTTTCGGGGCCGGAATTATGAGCGGTTAAGTTTAAAAAATACCAGGAGAGCAGAAAGATTTAGAGGTATTCCGGGGCTATAATTACGAGCTATATAGATTCACAAATACCAGAATAGAATAGAATCACGAACATTTCAAAGTATTTTCGGGGCTGGAAATTGTGAACGCCATAGATTCTCAAGTACTAGGAGTGCTGAAACATGTTTAGGTATTCCGTGGCCATAGTTACGAGCGCTACAGATTAACAAATACCAGGAGAGCAGGAACATATCAAAGTTTTGTGGGGCTGGAATTATGAGCGCTATAGATTCACAAGTACCAGGAGACCAGAAACATGCCCAAGTTTTTTCAGGGCTGGAAACAGTTCACAAGTACCCGGAGAGCAGAAACATGTCGAGATATTTTCGGCGCCGGTATTATGAGCGCTGAAAAAATCAAAATTACCAGGAGATCAGAAATATGTCAAAGTTTTTCTGGGGGTTCAATTGCAGACCGTTAAGGATTCAAAAGTTCCAGAGGACCAGAAACATGCCGAAATTTTTCCGGGCGGGAATTATAAGCGCTAAAGATCAACAATTACCAGGAGACCATAAGCATGCTCGCCATCAAACGTAAAAGTTTGGCGAGTTTAGATTTAAAAGTAACCTCTGTAATACAATTTTGTTAAATAAATAAAAAAATAATAAAAAATGTCGCAATATTTCTGGGGCTGGAATTGTGAGCGGATAGGATTCTAAAGTACCTACCGGGAGACCAGAAATATTTGAAAGTATTTTTTCGACAGGAATCTTGAGCGCTTAAGATTCACAAGTACCTACCAGGAGATCACAAACATTTCGATGTAATTTCGGGGCTGAAATATTACTTTCAGCGCACCGCAAAGACTCACAATATACTTACTTATAATATACTTGAATCATGACGTTGCAGTTCCAAGGATGAGACAATGAAACAAAAAAGTTGCGCGCGCGGCAGTTCTAAAGTCTACGCAGACGAAGTCGCGGGAAGAAGCTAGTATATAATAAATACTCAAATTAACTAGACAAATATGTAAACGAAATAAGTACTTAAACAATAAATACGAATACGTAACTGGAAAAAATTAGCGCTGTGATGATACTGCCAACTTCTTCCGAATGAGTTCACGAACTTTCAATTCAAAAGTTAATCGATTGGTAGCCATCTTTATCTCCTGAGGAAGCGCATCCCACAGAGAAATAGACTGAACAAAGAAAGAAGAGTGAATAAAGTCAGTACGGTGAGTGGGACATTGAAGCAGACGGTAATTTGATGAGCGTGTATTGAGATTGGGACTCCTCCATCCATGCGGACGGCTCTCTGGCCAGCAGGCTGCTTTGACATATAAAATTTATGACATCCTCCCAACAGACTCTTTCGTTACTGTGCTGTTAATTGCGATCTTTGACTGGAGATTTTCAAGAACTACAAAAGTTTGACCCCCTTTAAAGTAATTTTTTACTAGACCTAACCCACCCCGACCGTAATGTAGCCATTTCTGTTTTTCCCGTTACTGTCCATCTGCTGGGTAAAAGCTTCCTCGGACCAGCCTGCCTGGTTTGTATCCAAGTCATAGCCTCCTCTTTTGGGACCTCCCTCGATGGGGCTGACCTTTTTATTACTGCTTCTTCACCCAATATACTAACCACCGATTTCCATGTCGGATTCAAATTCTTTTCTTCTGTGTCATTATTAATTAATGTGTGCAATGATAATTACCGACCAATTTGTTTCTCATTTGTTTACATTTATTTCAAATCCAGAGCATTCAGAGTTTAATCCTCGATTAAACAATACAAATTGTAGAAATAGTCTCGAATGAGGCATAACTCGCACAAACAAACGCTTTGGAGGTGAAACAGTTTAAGATAACGAAATTAATCGCGTCGTATTGTGAACGTATAATTAGTTTTCAGAGAACAAGTTTCTAAATTAAATTCTCAGACGTTTTCTGAGATGTTTCGGCCTGGAACGGCTCGGAACTGGAGTATACGGGAGGATAGTTTTGGTGCAGAAATGTTACCAATGAATATTATAAAGATATAATATGTGTGAACTGGTACACACATTATTTTTTTGAACGTTTACATGTGTGTGTAGTAGGCTGAGCCAGTTTTTTCGGCGGTATTTTGTGCGGTATTATATAAGCTATGACATTCATCAATAACGTGGCTTACTATTGGTAAACGAATTTTCAAAATCGGGTTATGAGATCCAGAGATACAACGTCACAAACTCACGAATTTTACCTCTTTATAATATTAGTTTGGGCTAATATAATTTGAGTGCCACTAATAATAATGTTACGGCAACTTACTATCTAAATACTTGTAGTAAAAATCGCTCAGACCGTTCAGCATCAGCTCCAGCTCCTGCAGGGATTCTGCCATTATGACTGTGTCATTCGTAAAAACATGATTGAATTTCCTCACTTAAAATTTTAAGTGTGTATTTTGTTTTATAGTATCATAGTGTGTTAGCTTTTAATTTTTTGTTTTGTGTCATGTATTAATTACTTTGCATTCTACTCATTATATTAATTCTAGTTCCTAAAACGTAACAGTCAGATGACTGTGTTGCTGGGGAGTTTGTTGGCCACTTCTTCTCCACAGCTAAAACACTAGGAAGTGGTGACAGGCGAGCGTTTTGGGGGACTGTCTTTTGTAGAACTTGACGTTCAAAAAATGCTGGCTCTCAGCCTAGTTTGAATAAATGACTTTTGAATTTTAAATACACCAAATTGTCCATGAATGGCAATGTGAATAACGTTGGAAGGCCATTAGCTATATTGAAGTCATGATTGACACTAATACCACGGAGCATGGCGGAGCTCTCCGAGGTCAACGCCTTAATAATTAATTACACTTTGAGGAAACTCGGACCATCAAATATTGTGAAATATAATTTGAAAGGTGAAATGATATTTCAAAGAGAATTAAATCGTCTCGTTATTTTTATTTGGCAATGTTTCTACGTTTTTCGAGCTTTTTTTGGACTATTACCTAAGTAGAAGTACTTACTGTGAAATATCTATAACTCTTCGCAGGCCTCTATAGCTCTTTATAACCCGGAGGTTGTAAGGTCTTTAATTACACTTGAAACGCAGTGATATTTTAAAAGATATATTAATTTATAAAGGTAAAATTAAAAGAGTGTAGTATCGGACATAAATCTTAACAATCGAAATCTTGTTTGCGTGGTCCAAACCTCCATAGAAAAGGGAGAATACCCTTTTTTTTAGGATGGAAAATCATCAAATGACTTCTCCCGCTCTGGGCGGAGCGGAAGGGAGTGTCAGACTTTTACTGACTAAAACCCATCCATGTTCCTTCTTTACCCTGTGTGTTCCGGAGCCGCGGTATCTCTTTCGAATAGTTCCGCAACTCCGGCAGAAGGGAAGATACCCTGACCAGAAGGCAACTGCCCGATAGTTGATATTCGGACTGTTGTTTATGTTTAAATCGCACGGCAGACTCTGATACCACGATGCAACATACATACATCAGTTCGTCGCTGACGGAAAAGATGGCGCTGTGTTTATTTTTGTTGCGGTACTAATATTGCTTCGTTTGCGTTTCTTGTACCGGCATTTTTGTCCCTACATAACTTTTTGAATGCTGAAGAGAAGTTTATTTAGTAGTATTTAACATGATCTGTCATTTCAAGGTATAACCTCCAAGAACATTATTTGTAATTTTCTGAATTCTTGCAATACACACACCGATTTTTTTGCATATAGACCCGAAATATAGTGATGTCATAATACTTTATGTGTCGCAGGGATTTTGTCAAAGACGTGATATTAAAATTTCACTAGTAAAATTATAATTACACAGATTTTTGTCAATAACGACTGATTCGTTTAATTTCACGGGCTCTTTTCAGTGATTTATTGTAATTTCACTGGGCCGTAATAGTGATATTATAATAAATCTAGGTTTATTGTGAGTTGAGTTTGTGGAGCCCCGCGTGTTCTGATTGATCAATTGAGTTACTGCTCATGTACTTACTATTTCCCAGACATTTGCTACCAGATTTTTTATGTTCAATATGTTATTATTGCTCGATTATGTAACCTTGAAACTTTTGACTACCTATAAAATAATTGCGTGTCTTTCCCAATTATTGTCCCGTATATTGTGAATCTTACAACTCGGCCAATTGGACGTATATTAATTAGTGTACAATTTACAAAATCTAACTTCTAAAGTTGATCAGTTTTCTTAATAGCATTACAGCAATTATTTACGTCTGCAGCTCGAGTTTGATAGCGCAGCCTACTGTAACTGATCTTAGTTTTTATAGTCAGTCATAAATCTTTGAATTTCAGTTGAAATATTGTTACTCATTGTAACTATGATATTTTATGTATAATATATAGCTTTTTCAATTAGAGGAAAATATATGAATCATGTCCTTGAAAAACTTTTTTAACTTTGTAGTGTTTTTTTTTTTGGAAGTCGGTTTTATTTTTTTGTAAAAAGTTTTTATTATTTTTCACTTTTTAGTGGTACCCCACACCTAACAAAACCACTGCAAAATCGATACCATGCCATCATCAGATCCTGGTTTCCTTATCATGGGACCATTTGGGAAGTATACCCTTTCCAACAAAAAAATCATTTTTAAAATCGGTTGGCAAGCGACGGAGTTATGACCGAACAAACATAAAAAAAAAAACACAAACATCCATTGTCTGGAAGAGATCACGGAATGCGATATGGCCGAAAATTGTGTCTGTTTAAGTTTATATTTCGTATTTTGTTTAGTGTACAATAAATTGTATTCTAAATAAATATATCCCAACAGGATTTTCTACTCAAATGACCATCTAATTCACATAATATCTCATAATAACATCATAATATTGGGGAGTTTGTTCCGCAACTTCTTCGTCCCAGCTAAAAAACTAGGAAGTGGTGACTGGCCCAGTGATTTGGGGGACCGTCTTCATATAAATTTTGACGTTCAAAAAGTGCTGATTTTCAGCCTACTTTTAATAAATGTCAAATTCGATTTTACGTTGCAAGCTTTAATCCAGAATCATTAGCATCCTAGCCATTTTCCAAAAAGGCTTCTTAATTATGTATGTCGAAGTTGGCTTGCAGTCACTCCTCATAACATCGAGAATAAAGATGAAATTAAAATTAAAACATATTTTTACATGCATGCACAACTGATTTGGTAAACGGTAAACGGCAAGGAGATCGTCACCGTCGATTCCTTTCTCTTGAGAAATAAATACTATAACATTTTCACAGATTGTCTACACAGAAGAAGCTGTTCAGTCGCTATTTTCCCCAAGTAAAAGTTATTTGACTATTCAAACATCAGCTAAAAGACTATAAATTATTAATCATAATAAATTAATGTAAATATTTTTGATTTGTATAATTATTCTCATTTACGATGTGTTCTGTCCAATTCGTATATTTTTTAAAATTAAATTCTGAGATGATATAAAATTTATAAATTTTCAACTTTTACCAATAACAAAAGTATAAAAGAAATATTTAGCAGCAGGTGCTTGTCGAGCTGCGCTATTAGTTAGTGTCAGCTTATTAATATTTCTCGTTGCAGCAAAGTGACGCTGCAGGAGGTTCAGGCAATCTATTAGCTATTTTAATCTTGCTTCAATATCAAACTGATGTACGTACCTAGTCTTTGTTATTGGCTAGTACTTTTGTATTTAAGGAAACAATTAATCGTTATGGGTGAAATAGGGAATGTGCATGGAAAATTGTTTATTATTCATGCATTTTTTTATAAAAAATATAATAATAACAATGAAAACAGAATCAAAATTGCTCGAAAAACAAACGAGACATGATTATTTTAAACAAGTAAATCTGTCCCTCTCGCAAAAACGCTGTTTAATATGTTTGGCGTCATGGATTATGACGTCAAACTCCATATTGGACTTTCCTTTCTTATTGTTATCTTTCATCGCTGTTTAATGTTTTCAAAAAAATATTTTATGATTGTTTAATACAGCTAATAAGTATGTCATTCTGCAAATTATAAAAAATCGCATGCATATTCCTTATTGACACACAGTTTGATTAACATTTAATAACTTTGTTTGCACATACTATTTATTCCGTAATATTAGTTTGTTAGCATTTTTTCCAGTTATTTTGGTGACTTTGCTTACGTTGATATGTGTATATATATATAAATCGCGAAGGACTTCTTGCGTCTTTACAAACTACCACCCTGCGGCGTCCACTGAATGTAGTGAGATTTTTAATGTTTTCAATGCGTATGTAAGATGTTTTAATCAGTATCATATCAGTAGTCGATGTCAAATTTAATTTAAACGTTAAATGGTGATATTCAAATTAAATATTTCTAGCTGAATTTGTGCGTCCGTTCACTCTTAAATCTTTCTTGCACACTGAATAACCTCCGTATACGTTCAAAACACTGCATGCACATTATCGCCTCCGTCCAACTGTATGTTTAAATCAATTCCGTATAATGCTCTGCATATCATAATGATTATAATAACTAAATTACATCCATCTACTATTGAATGCAGGTTGGTTCCGAATACTGTTTTTGAATTATTGTATCCAGCTTATCAGCCAAGAGGCTTCCACCTATATAAGGGCTAATACTGACTCCAGGCACAGATAATAAATAATTAATAGTTAGCATACAAAAGTGACAATACCTATGTATAGCGTAGGTATTTTCTGTTTGGTGGTCTACAAAATCTTAAAAAGCAATATAATCATTTTTGACGAGTGACAGGTAAGTTTGTATGTATAAACAGGTAATAGTCTAGTCGACAAGTTGAAAATGGTACAAAATAGAGATACTGCTCTTTAAAATTATGTGCGATAGCTCATTGGATCCGGAATGACGCCTAGAAAAATGTGCCAAAAGTTATAAACAATTAAAGATGAAAAGAAAAATGGCATTTCGATTTTTGCCAATATTTCATAAAATATTAATATTTAAGAAATTTTGGCAAAAAAAGATTCTGAAAGAAGAGGAAATTTCCAATAAAAAACTCCTAACTCCCGGAACTCTATCTCCATGATTTGTAACATTAATTTAATGCTGAAAATAGGTTTGCGCGCGACATTTTTAGGTTTCACGCGTGGCGTCAAAAGCGAGTACGGTATATTAATCAATTTATTTAGGGTATTTAATATTTTTTTTTAAATTTGAAAAAAATATGGTGTGTTCTGAACACTATAAATAATTTATTCCCGTTGGAAATTTAACTTAAAGTTAATTTTTCAACAAGTTAAACAATTGTTAACTAACAAAAATTTCTCGAAAACCGTCTTAATTGTAAGTGAAAAAAAAAAATGTTTAAATAATGGTCGTAAAAAAAAAACGTTTCGTAGAGCCTTTCTTACATATATACTTAACAAGATCGCGCCATCAAAGTTACAAAAATATTTATACATTGATTATAATAATTTTTTTACTTGAACAAAACTTTGAAACTGAGGTTGATAAAATTATCAACAGCGACCAGCAACTATCTGCTCCAATCAAACTGGTTACTCCGCGTAGCACGCACGATCCAACATTTGCAAAACAAAAAAGCTTTTGACCTTAACGGCTGAAGTACTTAAACAGTTGCCCAAAAAAGTCATTGTCTTCCTAACAATGATTTTTAATGCAGTATTTAGAATACATTACTACCCGAAATTGTGGAAAATATCTCAAATATGTATGATCCCAAAGCCGGGGAAACCGCCGGCAGATTAGGATCTGCCGGCGGTTTCCCCGGCCAGCTCATATAGACCCATAAGCCTTCTCCCCATACTGTCTAAGGTGTTTGAAAAGACTCTTCTGCGAAGACTCAAACCCATACTCGATGAGAGCAGGATCATACCGGATCACCAGTTTGGTTTTCGGGAGAAACACGCAACAGTCGAACAAGTGCATAGGGTTGTTCACGTAATAAGGCAAACACTTGAGAGAAAGGAGTATTGCTCAGCAGCATTCATAGACATACAGCAAGCTTTTGACATGGTGTGGCACAAGGGACTGCTGTACAAGCTGAAAACACTTCTGCCTAACTCATTCTTCATGATCCTGAAATCCTATTTACACCAAAGGAAATTTCAAGTCAAATGCGGAGAGGAATACTCGAACCTGTACTTGATCACTGCCTCTGTGCCCCAAGGATCAGTTCTTGGCCCCGTGCTATATTCTATATATACGGCAGACCTGCCTGAAACTGAAGGTGTGGTAACGGCCACCTACGCAGATGACTCGGCATGCCTTGCGAGCGACAAAGACCCGAACAACGCATCTTCGAAGCTGCAAGCACAGATCGATAAAGTTGATTCTTGGCTTCGGAAGTGGAGAATAAAAGCTAGTGTAACCAAATCAACACAAATAACATTCATTCTCACTGAGAAGAGGCGAATGTCCACCTGTTTGTATGGATAACAAGGCCCTGCCAAATCACGACAGCGTAAAATATCTTGGCCTACACCTGGATAGAAGACTGACCTAGAGTAAACACATAAAAGCCTAGAGGAAAGAAGCGAACTTGCAATTTCAATCGCTAAACTGGTTGCTTGGACGACAATCCACTCTGTCTCTTAGTAACAAGCTCTTGGTATAAGCCATCATAAAGCCCATTTGGACCTATGGAATAGAACTGTGGGGTTCTGCGAGCAACTCTAACATAGAGATCCTCCAGAGATTCCAAAACATCGCCTTGAGAACTATCTCAAGCGCGCACTGGTTTGTGAGAAATACCGAGACATGAATACCTGGAGATACCTACTGTTAAGGAAGAAGTCAGCAATATCAGCAAGAGATACAAAGAAAGACTGAGCAAACACACAAATGAACTGGCAAAGAACTTATTACAGTCACAGGAAAACATCAAACGCCTAAAAAGATGGCACGAATGAATGAATCGAAGCTCCAAAGTCTTGAGCATCGACGCCGAGTTGCTGGCCTGTCGGTTTTCTATCGTTTACATTTTGGGGAGTGTGCGACGGAATTGCATAACTTAATTCCGCCAAGCCCGTTCCACCATCGGACCACAAGACGTACGGCGATGTACCACCGGTACATGGTGGACATCCCACCTATACGCACAAAACGTTTTGGGAATACATTCATTGTGCGTACAGCTAAGGAGTGGAATTCCCTGCCTGAGTCTGTGTTTCCTGATAGCTACAACCTGGGAGTCTTTAAGTCAAGAGTGAATAGGTTACTTCTAGGCAAGCGTGCTCCACCTTAGACCGCATCATCGCTTAACATCAGGTGAGATAGCGGTCAAACGTACGCCTATAAATATAAAGAAAAAAAAAAAAAAACATACTGGACCTGAACCAAAGAACCTGAAAGACAATAATTAATTTATATGGTGCCATTTATTGGAATGTCGCCTGCAAAGCTTACAATAGTGGAATACATCTGATTATGGCTTGATAGCCGATTGCAGACTAAAGATTAGAAAAAAAAAAAAAAAAACTTGAACAAAAACTGAAAAATCCAAGTAATGTTGTTATTTTTTTTTTCTTAATCATCATATTATCGTATTTTTAATACAAGAAATTTCTTAACTAATTATTTCAACAATAAAAATATGAAAAAATTGTTATTAAAGAAACATGTTTTTTAAATAAATCATAATATTTGTAATGTAATAAAGTTGTAAAAGAAAAAAACTTTTTAAAAATACTGATACATAATTTAATCAATTTGTTTATAAAATAACAAGTGTCGGGAATTTTTTTTTGCATATCAATAAATATCTTGTATTAATAAAAAAACGATAATATGATGATTAAGAAAAAAATTAAAAACATTACTTGGAATTTCCAGTTTTTGTTCAAGTAAAAAAGTTATTATAAACATAGTATAAATATATATTTTTTACTTTTATGGCGCGATCTTGTTAAGTATGTATAAACAGGTAACACACACACACAGGTACACAGGCTGGTGTGAACATGTAGGTTCAAATATAGAAAGAGGAAGTTTCATGATACGAATAATTTAATAGTAGTCATATTTATGTAGGTGAACATACGGAATAAAAGGCATAATATCGTAATTTATAATTAATAAAAATAAAACATTAAATGTTTTATACATTTCATGTTTTATTTTAAATTTTACAAAAAATGTGTATTTAAACATTAAAACTTTTCCATCAACAAATCAATGCAATTTAACATTGACATAATAATAAACATAAATTTGCTCTGCCTTGCGTAATAACAAAATAAACTGAATTATGAACATCAATCAGTCTTCATTACAATGGAACATGTATTTTTTATATTTTAAATCAAAAGAAATTAGTAGGGTTTTTATCAACCCAATGTTGTCATTCTTATTTTAGATATATACTTAAAAGAAATGTAAACTCCATCTGCAACTTCTCTTTCAATTTAAAATTTCACTTTGGTGACAAGCTTACATCACGGCCGGCACATGTCAGTTTCTTTACAAACTTCGGCAAATCGGCACGCGAGCGCGCTGAAGCCCGCCGCCCCGCGCCCCGCGCTATGCGTCCCTCGTGAACCCCGAATAGGCCCCTCAGACACCGTACCTAGTGCCCGTTTAAGGATATTTAAGAGACGCAAGATTGTTGTCACGAAAAAATGATAAAAACTTTACAAATTAAGTACGATATTCAATGGACACGATAAGATCAGTGAACTGAACTCAAAGTATACGTGGTAAATTATACGCTGAACACTAGCGCCCTCCAAATTTCAGTCGGACGATGGCGGAACTATATTATACGCTAAAAGGCATTGTAGTGATGAAATTACGTCCATGCCAATTTTTCGCCCATGCATTCTAAGGATGATAAGGGACCCTTGGGCTAAAAATGAGGGTCGGTCAATCTTGCGTCCGTATTCCGGACGCACAAAGTCAGTCGGACGCAGCATCATCGGTAAATAACGCCATATAGGACGCAACATGTCCTTCAAGATGTAAATATATATATATATATATATATATATATATATATATATATATATATATATATAAATATATATATATATATAAATCGCGAAGGACTTCTTGCGTCTTTCCAAACTACCACCCTGCGGCGTCCACTGAATGTAGTGAGATTTTTAATGTTTTCAATGCGTATGTAAGATGTTTTAATCAGTATCATATCAGTAGTCGACGTCAAATTTCATTTAAACGTTAAATGGTGATATTCAAATTAAATATTTCTAGCTGAATTTGTGCGTCCGTTCACTCTTAAATCTTTCTTGCACACTGAATATCCTCCGTATACGTTCAAAACACTGCATGCACATTATCGCCTCCGTCCAACTGTATGTTTAAATCAATTCCGTATAATGCTCTGCATATCATAATGATTATAATAACTAAATTACATCCATCTACTATTGAATTCAGGTTGGTTCCGAATACTGTTTTTGAATTATTGTATCCAGCTTATCAGCCAAGAGGCTTCCACCTATATAAGGGCTAATACTGACTCCAGGCACAGATAATAAATAATTAATAGTTAGCATACAAAAGTGACAATACCTATGTATAGCGTAGGTATTTTCTCTTTGGTGGTCTACAAAATCTTAAAAAGCAATATAATCATTTTTGACGAGTGACAGGTAAGTTTGTATGTATAAACAGGTAATAGTCTAGTCGACAAGTTGAAAATGGTACAAAATAGAGATACTGCTCTTTAAAATTATGTGCGATAGCTCATTGGATCCGGAATGACGCCTAGAAAAATGTGCCAAAAGTTATAAACAATTAAAGATGAAAAGAAAAATGGCATTTCGATTTTTGCCAATATTTCATAAAATATTAATATTTAAGAAATTTCAAATAAAAGATTCTGAAAGAAGAGGAAATTTCCAATAAAAAACTCCTAACTCCCGGAACTCCATGATTTGTAACATTAATTTAATGCTGAAAATAGGTTTGCGCGCGACATTTTTAGGTTGCACGCGTGGCGTCAAAAGCGAGTACGGTATATTAATCAATTTATTTAGGGTATTTAATATTTTTTTCGAAATTTGAAAAAAATATGGTGTGTTCTGAACACTATAAATAATTTATTCCCGTTGGAAATTTAACTTAAAGTTAATTTTTCAACAAGTTAACCTCTCGCGCCCAGACGTTATTACGTCACCAAATCCTTGACGGCCCGCAGCGCCGCGGGCGACCGCTTATCTCAAGTGGGTAATCTGACACCAGCCATACAAAACGTTATCGCAAAGTTTGTATAGTTTGTATCCTCACAATTGAAACGGTTTCGGGTTCGTAAATTATGTCGTCATGAAATAAAGCTTAAACAAAAGTCTTATTAGTACTCGAGAAATATTTATATCCTATTGAAATGAGAGAACTTGCTGAATGTAGTTATGTTGCTGTTTATGTTATTTCTGACAAAACTATTGGATCAATTTACACAAAAATTTGGGAACTAGCTTATGGAAAGACAAGTAATCTAATGACAATGACCTTTTATATGAGTTCTATAGCCGATTATAGCAATATTCAAGCTCAAACTTCATAAAGTGCGGCGCCGTTTGTTGTTTTTTATTGCGTAATTCAATGCGCTATTTTGATAACGATTATCAGAGTTATATCAAACAGATTCCAATTGGAAAAGCTTGTAGAATACTACCTATATATTCATCAACGCATTGTTAACTATAAATCGTTACAATATGCTTACTTTAATTGTAAACATTGCTAGAAACCCAAACAATAACAATTTTGACCTTGACGAACACTCGGAACTACGTAACTTTTGTTGGCTCAACAGAACAAGTTTTGTGATGTTATTTCATGCAAAAAACTAGCTACATACTTGTAGGAAATACTGATAAATGATTATTTATCCACTTACCCTTGAATATTGCACTAAAAACACACAAAATTCACTAAAATACTTCACCACTTGCGCGCGCAATCACTATGACATAGAAACTTTTGACTTAAGTTTTTGAAATGTCAGGTGTCATTTTTTTAGTATGTTTTTTTTTCTAGAGTTGGCAAATTTTATACACCATAGAGAATATTCATAGACAAACGAATCTAAAGCTTAGTTGACTCAAAAATTATGTTTTAATCAGTCGGTGTGTTCGGGGTCTCATGAGACCCTACGGGACTCAACTGCGATTGTTAGAATTTAGGTGCACATGTGCACCTACGGTGTTCAGGAGGTTAAACAATTGTTAACTAACAAAATTTTATCGAAAACCGTCTTAATTGTAAGTGAAAAAAAAAAATGTTTAAATAATGGTCGTAAAAAAATTTCCTTTCGTAGAGCCTTTCTTACTTATATACTTAACAAGATCGCGCCATCAAAGTTACAAAAATATTTATACATTGATTATAATAATTTTTTTACTTGAACAAAACTTTGAAACTGAGGTTGATAAAATTATCAACAGCGACCAGCAACTATCTGCACCAATCAAACTGGTTACTCCGCGTAGCACGCACGATCCAACATTTGCAAAACAAAAAAGCTTTTGACCTTAACGGCTGCAGTACTTAAACAGTTGCCCAAAAAAGTCATTGTCTTCCTAACAATGATTTTTAATGCAGTATTTAGAATACATTACTACCCGAAATTGTGGAAAATATCTCAAATATGTATGATCCCAAAGCCGGGGAAACCGCCGGCAGATCCTAGCTCATATAGACCCATAAGCCTTCTCCCCATACTGTCTAAGGTGTTTGAAAAGACTCTTCTGCGAAGACTCAAACCCATACTCGATGAGAGCAGGATCATACCGGATCACCAGTTTGGTTTTCGGGAGAAACACGCAACAGTCGAACAAGTGCATAGGGTTGTTCACGTAATAAGGCAAACACTTGAGAGAAAGGAGTATTGCTCAGCAGCATTCATAGACATACAGCAAGCTTTTGACATGGTGTGGCACAAGGGACTGCTGTACAAGCTGAAAACACTTCTGCCTAACTCATTCTTCATGATCCTGAAATCCTATTTACACCAAAGGAAATTTCAAGTCAAATGCGGAGAGGAATACTCGAACCTGTACTTGATCACTGCCTCTGTGCCCCAAGGATCAGTTCTTGGCCCCGTGCTATATTCTATATATACGGCAGACCTGCCTGAAACTGAAGGTGTGGTAACGGCCACCTACGCAGATGACTCGGCATGCCTTGCGAGCGACAAAGACCCGAAAAACGCATCTTCGAAGCTGCAAGCACAGATCGATAAAGTTGATTCTTGGCTTCGGAAGTGGAGAATAAAAGCTAGTGTAACCAAATCAACACAAATAACATTCATTCTCACTGAGAAGAGGCGAATGTCCACCTGTTTGTATGGATAACAAGGCCCTGCCAAATCACGACAGCGTAAAATATCTTAGCCTACACCTGGATAGAAGACTGACCTAGAGTAAACACATAAAAGCCTAGAGGAAAGAAGCGAACTTGCAATTTCAATCGCTAAACTGGTTGCTTGGACGACAATCCACTCTGTCTCTTAGTAACAAGCTCTTGGTATAAGCCATCATAAAGCCCATTTGGACCTATGGAATAGAACTGTGGGGTTCTGCGAGCAACTCTAACATAGAGATCCGCCAGAGATTCTAAAATATCGCCTTGAGAACTATCTCAAGCGCGCACTGGTTTGTGAGAAATACCGAGACATGAATACCTGGAGATACCTACTGTTAAGGAAGAAGTCAGCAATATCAGCAAGAGATACAAAGAAAGACTGAGCAAACACACAAATGAACTGGCAAAGAACTTATTACAGTCACAGGAAAACATCAAACGCCTAAAAAGATGGCACGAATGAATGAATCGAAGCTCCAAAGTCTTGAGCATCGACGCCGAGTTGCTGGCCTGTCGGTTTTCTATCGTTTACATTTTGGGGAGTGTGCGACGGAATTGCATAACTTAATTCCGCCAAGCCCGTTCCACCATCGGACCACAAGACGTACGGCGATGTACCACCGGTACATGGTGGACATCCCACCTATACGCACAAAACGTTTTGGGAATACAATTCATTGTGCGTACAGCTAAGGAGTGGAATTCCCTGCCTGAGTCTGTGTTTCCTGATAGCTACAACCTGGGAGTCTTTAAGTCAAGAGTGAATAGGTTACTTCTAGGCAAGCGTGCTCCACCTTAGACCGCATCATCGCTTAACATCAGGTGAGATAGCGGTCAAACGTACGCCTATAAATATTAAAAAAATAAAAAAAAAAAAACATACTGGACCTGGACCAAAGAACCTGAAAGACAATAATTAATTTATATGGTGCCATTTATTGGAATGTCGCCTGCAAAGCTTACAATAGTGGAATACATCTGATTATGGCTTGATAGCCGATTGCAGACTAAAGATTAGAAAAAAAATAAAAAAACTTGAACAAAAACTGAAAAATCCAAGTAATGTTGTTATTTTTTTTTTCTTAATCATCATATTATCGTTTTTTAATACAAGAAATTTCTTAACTAATTATTTAAACAATAAAAATATGAAAAAATTGTTATTAAAGAAACATGTTTTTTAAATAAATCATAATATTTGTAATGTAATAAAGTTGTAAAAGAAAAAAACTTTTTAAAAATACTGATACATAATTTAATCAATTTGTTTATAAAATAACAAGTGGCGGGAATTTTTTTTTGCAAATCAATAAATATCTTGTATTAATAAAAAAACGATAATATGTAAATGTTTTATACATTTCATGTTTTATTTTAAATTTTACAAAAAATGTGTATTTAATCATTAAAACTTTTCCATCAACAAATCAATGCAATTTAACATTGACATAATAATAAACATAAATTTGCTCTGCCTTGCGTAATAACAAAATAAACTGAATTATGAACATCAATCAGTCTTCATTACAATGGAACATGTATTTTTTATATTTTAAATCAAAAGAAATTAGTAGGGTTTTTATCAACCCAATGTTGTCATTCTTATTTTAGATATATACTTAAAAGAAATGTAAACTCCATCTACAACTTCTCTTTCAATTTAAAATTTCACTTTGGTGACAAGCTTACATCACGGCCTACACATGTCTGTTTCTTTACAAACTTCGGCAAATCGGCACGCGAGCGCGCTGAAGCCCGCCGCCCCTCGCCCCGCGCTATGCGTCCCTCGTGAACCCCGAATAGGCCCCTCAGACACCGTACCTAGTGCCCGTTTAAGGATATTTAAGAGACGCAAGATTGTTGTCACGAAAAAATGATAAAAACTTTACAAATTAAGTACGATATTCAATGGACACGATAAGATCAGTGAACTGAACTCAAAGTATACGTGGTAAATTATACGCTGAACACTAGCGCCCTCCAAATTTCAGTCGGACGATGGCGGAACTATATTATACGCTAAAAGGCATTGTAGTGATGAAATTACGTCCATGCCAATTTTTCGCCCATGCATTCTAAGGATGATAAGGGACCCTTGGGCTAAAAATGAGGGTCGGTCAATCTTGCGTCCGTATTCCGGACGCACAAAGTCAGTCGGACGCAGCATCATCGGTAAATAACGCCATATAGGACGCAACATGTCCTTCAAGATGTAAATATATATATATTATGTTCACAAAAAAGTAGATATTAACCAAAAAATTAAAGTGTAAAAACCGACAAACACGGAAGCTCTCTTTCGCATTCGTTTTAGATACAACTCGCAGCAACTATTCGTAAAACATGAAAAGCTCTTTACAGTTCAAAAAACTTGGTTTCCTCGCTGGTTACTAAAAACAAATGGTTTTGATTATTATACTTTATGCTACAGTCAAAACTCATAACCGGTCAAAACCAGCTCTGACTACAAAAATCAGGCAAACAGTTAAAATCAGTTTTGACTGAATTTTGTAGTCAAAAGTGGTTTTGACCGATGCCCTTAGTCAATAAAAGTATTGACTGCAAGAACCAGTCAAAAGTGGTTTTGCCTGATTTAAAATTTAGGCTATCAGTCAACATTCAGTTTTGCCTCCAGATCTCTCGACGACCAGGACTGGTTGTTGTAGCAACACTTGGGGTAGGCCTATGTCAGCAGGGGACGTCTTTTGGCTGATATAATGAATAAATGAATGACTTTTTATTTTTTATTATTTTATATTGTGATGATGATGTTGACAAGCTCTCTGTAAAGGAATGATAGAATACACAGGTTTCTAACCTAACACAGGAACATAACTTTACTGTGTTTATTTCAAAACAATACCTAAGTAAGCACATTGAAGCAACGCTTAGCATTACTAAAACCTCGTGACATTGCAAAATCGATGAATATCAAAACGTTCCTCTGTAAAATACAAAAGTGAATAAATCAAAATTCAACGAGATAGTCTGTTGAACGAAGCACCGAGCACCGTTTTATTCTTTTACTGATAAAAACCCTGTCTAGAATATTCCTTGTAAATTGAAAAGTTTCTCGAAACAGGACGAAGTCTGTCCATTGTCTGTTCGTGTTGAGCCACGAAAATGGCGGGAAAGGAACTTTGTCTGGGGAATTATCATCTGCCTAGCCTTTTCCCAAATATATTGGGGTCGGCTTCCAGTCAAACCGGATTTAGCTGAGTACCAGTTTTTTACTTGGAGCGGCTACCTACCAGACCTCCACAACCCATTAACCGGATAACACGGTACTTTTTGGCAAGACTGGAGTCCGATAAACTGGCTTCTGAATATCCGTAACGACTGCCAAAGATCTACAAATGACAGTCGGGACCAACGGCTTAACGTGCTTTCCGAGGCACGGAGGAATATCGGTTTGGGGAATAATTGTTTTATTAATTACTGGCTCTTACTAGGGTTAAGTAGCATATAACCGTTTCTAGAGTACCACGTCAAAATTTATCCAAATTGTTTCGGTGATTAAGGAGTGAAAGCGGAATAAACAAACTTACTTTTGCATTTATAAAATTAGTCAGGATAACCACTGTGAAGTACGATGGCATCTTTATAGTTATGTTAGACTAGATGACCCGCGCAACTTCGTCTGCGTCACGTTTTCCGTTATTGCTCCGCTCCTATTTGACTTAGCGTGATGATATATATACTTATTAACTTTTCAAATCGAACCAGTAGTTCCTGAGATTAGCGCGTTCAACCAAACAAATAAACAAACTCTTCTGCTTTATAATATTAGTATAGATATAAAGTATAGATAACATATTATTAGTTATAAGATATCGTCTTAACATTTTAAAATATCACTTGCTCCATCGTAGACTTTGTCTCTCTGACCTAGAGTCAAGAGAGAGAGTATAGTCAAAAGCTAATCAATCTCAAAAAAAAAAAATATTATGTACAAGAGGAGCCAATTTTAATTAGCTACATTTTTCTTTATATTTTGTCTATCAATAATTATTGATAGACAATGTCACTTCTGATGTATAAAGTACAATATCAGTTTTTTCAGTCTTGAGATTACTCAGTTTTAGATAAACAAAAATGGAAAAAAAAAGAATGCAAAGAAAACGCTGTTTTCCTAGCCCTCCAGAAGGTAAGCCGATAGATTCAACTAGGCTATAAAATTGTTGCGCGAACTTTATGAAACTTGTCCTTACAATAATTGCGTGCGATTTACATTCACGGCCGATACGCTGGCCAGAACTTAACTGAACTAATGCTATTGGATTCTGAGAGGATAAAGTGAAAGCTAATTCGTTTTATTACAACCATTTGGAAAAACTCTGGTATTAAGACGGCTTACCGCTGCTGGAGCTTAAGGGCATCAATCAATCGATCGTTAAGATATTAATTAATTTTTGTGGCCATTATTGATTAGACTTTTCGTACATTAAGAACTTTTGATCGAGGTCGACATGGTTGCTCGAATAGTGTCAGAACGTAAAAACACAAGCAAGCAGCCAAAAATGTAGTGCTGCCCATACATGTATTATATATGTATACAGGCACGCCATTGATCTTCGTCAATGCTTCTGCTTCGTCAAATTTTAGCCAATAGGAGATCCACAATTCCTCTTCACAACACTCTCCAAACCTTCTCTCCTACCATTTTACAGTCCCCTCATCCCTCCCCCTTCACACTTCATCACCACAGTAGAATATCTGCTCCCTAGACGCGAACTGCAGTCTGGCCAATCTGGGAATCTCTTAACCGACTGTGGGCCCAGGTTGGCTGCTGTAAAAAAGTCTGGACAAGTGGGGCATTCTTCCAACCCAAATACAGTGCCAGTGCAAAGCCTCTTCACAGGACATGCATCACCTCCTCAATTTTTTTTTTCCTTTTACTCAAACTCAGAAGTCTATATTCAAATTAGGCTGAATGCAAGCGCTTTTTGAATGTCAACGTTTACAAGTAGACAGTCCCCCAAAAACGTCCGTCCGTCACCACTTCCTAGTATTTTAGGCCTGGGGAAAAAAAAATCCCCAGCAACACATCCCTCTGTTGCGTTTGAAGAACTGCTGTACAGGTTGCTCAATACCTTATCGGATATAATATTACATTACTTAATCGACACGTAAAGAAGAAAATGACCATTTAACAGTTAGTTTCTTTTCTTTCTTTATAACAATTACCAACCTATTGAAAAACTATCTGCAAAAGTTTCCAGATCGTTTGAGGGTAATGAGACTTGAGAATACAAATTAATCTTACGTTTAAGAACGTCTGGCTTTAATTGGTTAAGTTCGTTCGCTCAAGTGGCATTGAAAAATTGTGGCGGCTTCGCCTTTTACAAATGGGATAAAGGAAAGGATATGGAAAATGCTTTAAGATCGCGTGAAATGGATTAATTAACACAATAATGAAGTTAAATTCATTGTTTTATTGTACCGTCTAGAGGATACCATTTCTGGCATAAATTAGTTTTCCCATCATGGTTTTTTCTCTAGTAGGACTACGCTACGCTGACTGCCATAGACAACTTTGATTCCGGAAAAAAAAAACAGCTTCAATCTAAGAGGTCAAGATCAGCTTTCTGATATTTTTTTTTTTTAATGCTTAACGGGGAACTCTTGGCCCAAATCTCACCTGATGGAAAGTGATGATTAGGCCGAAGATGGAAGCGAGTTACACCCGGAATCCTCTTACACAGAGGAACTGGCTATCATACCTCTAACTGCCGGAACACAACAATGCTTTTAACATTGTTGTCATGGCGACAGACTTAGACATGATGGTGGTATCTTGCCAGGCGGACTTAGAACAAGTCCTACCACCAACCAAACCGAGCAAAAAATTTGCCCCCGCTGGGAATCGAACCTCTGGGTCTTAATCAGGTGGTTTAACCACTAGACCACGGAGGCGGTTAGTGTCACCTGTTTAGCACCACCCGGGGACCACGTGTAGGGATTGGGTATTCTCCTACGGACGCGGGTCACTCGGCCCCCAAATATTTTAAACCAATTCTGGACAGACTATACCTTTTTTCTTTTATTTGGGATCGGTTTGCTCTTGACCTTAGAGACTACCTTTTAACAAGTTTAGTCATAAGTCATTTACTAATTAGTTGTTAAAGAAATAAGTGTGCGCTATGTTATGCCAGACGGCGTACAAATATTAATACGCGGTTGTCATCAGAATTATATCAATTCATTTAAAAATTTGTTGTCATAACAGTTTATTTAAATTCGCATATTCCAACTTTCACACTCAAAACCTTTTCCTATGTGCATCGTTGTGTCTGTTTATGTACTATTTTATGATTTCGTTCTTTGATTCACCTTTTGTTACAAATCTATCTCCCACCGGTCGATATGCGGTGCACCTGGTGCTGTCAAATTTGTTCCACAGTTCTAGACCACTGCGTTTTTACGACGCTGATTGTCCATTGTTCGTCGAATATGAGTCAGGCTGGAGGCATGTGGTACAATGTATTTATGAATGTCTCACGATAAAATGAAAACAGAATTGTCCGATGTAGGCCACCTGGGAGGATTCTCAAGGCCTCGTAACTTGAGGTATGTTAGTATATCATTACATCAAACAATATTTACAAGAAAGTTAACGACATCAAAGCTAAAGTTCACAAAGATCTCCCCTACGCAAATTGTAATTTGTACACACTCAAAAACTCACGCATTTACATTTTCCCAAGAGATGAACAAGAAAAACTTCGTCCCCGTTTCGTCTTCTCCTTTCATTTCCACCGTGGCAGGATTCAGCAGTCGTGCACCGACCGTCAAAGTAATAACATTTCTCTCCTTTGAATAGCACAGCAATGTTAACATTGTACCGACCACTGAATGACGTCACAGCTGACTGTCGAGATCTCTTTAAACTTGAGAATCTCAACATGTTTCAACTTCCACAGACTTCAAAGTTTATATAGGAAAGCGAGACAGGAGAACTTCTTTTTTACAAACAGAATACAAACTCTTTGCTTGTTCTCCAAACATTTGAAAGCTTTTCATTCTGAAATGCAGTTGCATTAGATGCTACAAAATGTCTCGCAAATTCTGTTTGATTTTGTTGAGATTAAATAATCAACTTCTTCAAAGGAGTACTTACGAGATTGAAAAATGTTAAGGAATGTTAGCCAAGTGAAAAGTGCGTCTGACATATTTCTTTAAGTGAAAATTCATAACTCAGTCTGCTTATGCACTTGTGTTGTAAAAAAGGTCACGAGAAGTGTTTCTAGTGAATCGATTGATAATAGGAAAAAACTTTTTACAAAAAAATACAACCGACTTCTAAAAACAAAACACTACAAAGTAAAAAATAACTTTAATTTCGAAAGTCGGTGTTTTTGTTAGTTTCTTCGTATTTTGACACCGACTTCCGAAATTAAAGTTATTTTTTACTTTGTAGTGTTTTGGTTTTAGAAGTCGGTTGTATTTTTTTGTAAGAAGTTTTTTATTTTTCACTTTTTAGTGGTTTCCCACACCTATTAACTTCACTACAAAATCGCAGAAAAGCAAAATACGCAATTTCGATTATCAAAGAATCATCAAAATAGTCAAATTCTAGCTATTTCGATTTAAAATCCAAAGTTCGTAACCGATTTTGATATGATTTAAATGGGACCAATCTGCAAGTATATCCTTTCAGATAAAAAAAAAATTCAAATCGGTTCATAATTGACGGAGTTATGAGGTAAAAAACATTAAAAAAAAACATACAACCGAATTGATAACCTCCTCCTTTTTGGAAAGTCGGATAAAAATGAGTTCTGTAGTACATTACTGCTAACAAACCAACGGTTGTACTTTAGATCCGATACCAAACCCAACGTCTTGTTTCATTGACTGTGTACTATTTAAGAATTATATTAAGTGATGGCCTGAAACACAGGTTTAAATAACCTAGATTGGGCTGGTCGCTACCTAAAATTGCAATTCCGAAAAACCATCGCTTGCACCTATATTATATATAGGTATATCTTAGTTTTAGTTTATTTATGGGCTCTATAATATTGTATGTGTTTTACTGTTACATAAATGTACACTTTTTTAATGTTTTTAATTGAATAAATTTATTTAATATTACTTATTTATTTGGGAAAAGAATACGCTCAGAATGCCATATGGGCTTCTCTAAAATTCTCATTCATTTAATTCAAGTACCAGTCTCCACATTAGTCAGCATTTACTCTCCCATACATCTTCACAAATCTTTTTAAATCAACCACCCCCCACATACAGCCAGTTTTACTTCAGCGAAAGTGGGTCTTAGTTTAACTGCTATGTTCTAACGTCTCACTTAGATTTATGCTCCATTTGCATCATTTTATGGTCCCTGCAGCGCCTCTGTCCAGATACTTGAGGATGCACTCTTAATAGGCCTCGTAAATTGTGGAGGGATCCGGAAGATTCGTTCGTATGAATATTTAATGGTCGTACACATTTTGTAGAGGAGCTCGTTGCTAAATAATAACAGCCGCACAGATCGATCTTCAAGGTTAAGCAACGCTTGCCGAGGTTGGTCTGTGGATGGGTGACCATCTTAACATACCGAGTTTCCTCCCTGCCTCGAAAAGCACGTTAAGCTGTTGGTCCCGGCTGTCATTTGGAGATCTTTGGCAGTCGTTACAGCTAGTCAGAAGCCAGAAAATCTGACTCCAGTCTTGCTAAGGAGTACCGTGTTACACAGTTAATGGGTTGTGGAGGTCAGGTAGACAGCCGCTCCATTTAAAAAACTTTTTACAAAAAAGTCAAAGTCTGTGTCAAAATACGAAGAAACTAACAAAAACACCGACTTCCGATATTAAAGTTATTTTTTAGTTTTAGTGTTTTTTTTTTTTGGAAGTCGATTGTATTTTTTTGTAAAAAGTTTTTTATTTTTCACTTTTTAGTGGTACCTACCCCAAACCTAACAACACTGCAAAATCGCAGAAAAGCAAAACACGCAATTTCGATTACTTGGATGACATAAAACTACTCGTATCATCCAAGTAGACGAATTCCAGCTATTTCGATTTAAAATCCTAAGTTCATAACCGATTTTCATAAAATTTAAATGGGACCAATCTGCAAGTATATCCTTTCAGATAAATTAAGAGTTTTTCAAATCGGTTCATAATAGGCTAGATTCCATCATCCATAAATTGCCTAACTATTTAGTCCATCAGTTAAAGTATTGAAAAATAATAGACACGTATTTTTTATTTTTGTATATCAATGAATATTGACAAAGATAAAACGCATCAAAACTCGGGAGTGGGGGCTCGTGACGTCACGACTCACTAAACATTATGCGAAGGTGTGACTTATTGAGAATTTTAAAAGCGTCGTAACTTCGTCAATTTTGGCTCCCGTAACAAAAGAAAGACACGGGTTAAATATTTTTTGATAAACTAACTGACGGACTAATTAAATTTTTTCAGGACACAAGCCTAATGTCGGAGTTATGAGGAAACAAACATAAAAAAAAAACATACAACCGAATTGATAACCTCCTCCTTTTTGGGAAGTCGGTTAAAAATACTGGTATTCAGCTGAATCCGGTTTGACTGGAAGCCGACCTCAATATAATTGGGAAAAGGCTAGGCAGATGATGTATACATACAACCTACAGGAGAGGTGGATAAATGCAGCTACTGCTTAGCAATTAACCATTTATATTTTTAGCATACTCAAATAACGGAGTCAGCAAAAAATAAATTGATAGTTCAACAAAGGAGTAAAAAAAACCAATGAGCTTTTTACTAAAGGCTTGATTTCAGTTTAAAAGGCTTCGCAAAAGTAGAAAAGAAAATCTAATAAAAGGGTCTGAAGACATTTTTGGGTATCAAATAAAGAGTGTAATCAAAAGCAAGTTGACATCAAGGATCGGCCACAAGACACCATCAGCAGAACAAACCCTTTTATTGCGATGACACTTACAAATAAAAGCCGAACAATTTATCACTGTTTCATCGCTTTACCGAGAATTAACGATCCCTTATTTACTTCATTAAAGACAAAATTCCATCAGGCAACAAAATCCCATATATTTTAATTAGTGAAGTTTAGGAGCCGTTTTCAATATCGGGTAACCTCAGGTGTTCCCAGAAGATACCAGCTTTTGGTCAAGTCAGAGTTGTGAACGTGTATTTTCAACTAGCGTAGATTATTAAAAGTTTTGATAGAAAATGTCGGTTCGTTTATTTATTGCTAAATGGTTGATTTATCTCGAAGCTCGTTTGAGCATTGACGTTTTAAAGTACGGTGCAGTAGTTAGAATTTACGTACTAGGAATTTTAATAATGAAACCAAAGTTTTCTTTGAAATGTCTATCTACATCTACACTAATATTATAAAGAGGAAAGATTTGATTGTTTGTTTGTTTGAATAGGCTCTGAAACTACTGGACCGATTTAAAAAAAATCTTTCACCAATGTGTAGAATGGACTGTCCGTATGAACATAGGCTATTTTTTATGCCGTTAAAATAAAGGGTATACCCGTATGAAGTCGGGACGTGCAGCTAGTCTATACTATATTAATATTATAAAGCAGAAGAGTTTGTTTGTTTGTTTGGTTGAACGCGCTAATCTCAGGAACTACTGGTCCGATTTGAAAAATTCTTTCAGTGTTAGATAGCCCATTTATCGAGGAAGGTTATAGGCTATATATCATCACGCTAAGACAAATAGGAGCGGAGCAGTAATGGAAAATGTGACTCAGACGAAGTTGCGCGGGTCAGCTAGTGTTTTATAAAACGTAAAGCCTTCTTTGCCGTCGAGTAAAACCAGAATTATATTGAAAACTACTATTAGCTAGTTAAGGCGTTGAAAGACATAAACAGATACGCTCTTCATACACGTGCCAGAATTTTATTCGCTAAAAACTCAAATAATTATTCTTCGACTTTCAAGTTAAAAAAAACATTTACTCAAAATATTTACACTAAAATTGCCTTTGCTCTCCCAGCTATTGTCTCTTTGGTCACACCATAGACAGAATCTCTACTTGTTATTTTTCTATCTTCATTATTATCTAACAGTAGAATAGAGATGCTAGCATAATAGACGGTTCGGGCCAGTGCTTGCCAGGGTTGTGGAATTGGTTCGAAAGAGTCACCACGGCCCTGGAACGCAAAGGCCGACAGGAGGATCACGGATGTATTATAGTCAATAAAAGTCTGACACTCCATTCTGCCCCGCACAGAGTGAAGTCATTTAATGATTTGCCATCCTAAAAAAAAGTATTTTCATTGGTACTGAAGGCCGAGAAAATAAATAGGAAAACGTTTAAGGCATTCCATTATGGACACTCGTGTACAATCGCCTGACCAGTAATGTACTCTAATAACACACACATAATACACATCCCCTAATCCTACACATACATGTAAACTTAGCCCGAACTAAAAGCAAGTAAGATGAATGACGTCACAGATACACAGAACATATAAATTGTCTTTCAGTGGAGTGAGTTATGGCTCTTGTTTACAATTTATGAATGTTTGTCTAAAAGTCGAACTTCGGTTTTTCTAGGTAAGTGGTTATGAAGATTGGGGTACCAAGTTTTTTTTGAGGTGACATTGCTTTTGTAGAGGTTGACTATCAAAGAATGGAAGTATGCCAAGTGCATTATAAGTGCATTAATTTTGTGGTCATTCTACCTTTGGTTTATAAAGTTCCATCAAAAAAGATGGACATATTTTAACAGTGTTCATGATATTCAAGGAAAAATTATCTTATGCTTTTTTTCATATTTTTTATTAAACATTATCTTTGTGTAAATAACTTTTGTCGCTGATGTAATCTTGTGGGCTTTCAGTTTTCCTCAAATGGAGAAAAAATTTAAAGATATGAAAAGCATTTCTTGCCAATAAAAAAACTCCGCTACACTTCAGTCAAGCCTCAAATCAAACATGTAGAATTATATCAGCGAATGCTTCTGATCTTATTTTACTCAAAAGTTAAGACTATCAAAACCAAAATGTTTATCGAGTTTTGTCGCTGACTATACCTTGGCTGGTAGTTTCCTCCAGTTTGATGACGTAAGACCCAGGATGCTGCCACCTATGTCACTGCTCCCCATTACCGGTGTCGTGTATTCTGCCCATAAAATAGTGCTCCCTATCTTCGTGACGGCGTACGGCGTCGTTTCGGCGATTAGTCGCAGAGTGCACTCCGAGCTACGTCGACGTATGTAGTACCTATATTTTGAGAGGAGTGCCTTTTTGTCCCATTTTCCTCAGGAAGGCAAAAAACTTTCCCTGTAGGGATACAAACTTACATCTACATTCTTATGATTATATGTTACTCTACTGAGAAGTGTGTTGGAAAACTCGTTTAAAAGTTAGATGATACTCAATTTCCGAATTAAGAATTGGAACTGAGTTGGAAAGCTTAACTTAAGCTTTAAGCTAATTATAACGTTTGAAACGTTCTTGACTCCTTACTCTCAATGTGGAAACTGGTCATAATTCTGACAAAACACTACCTATTTAATTTGAAGAATTGTCAAATTCCACATAATTATAGTGTAAACTTAATCTAATGCCTTAAATATGTTTTTATTTCATTATGAACACGATAAATCCATTCTATTTTATAAAATCCCAATTCTCGCTAACGTAAACGCACACGTTTAACTACAGCTATTCGTAACCGTTAAAGTGGAAAAGTTAGGCGATACACCGAACAGGGAACAAGTAAAACAATACAGTTACAAATAAAAAAGGGTCGGTATCAAACGAGCCGGGCGGCCATTGTGGCAGATCCCATCCGAAAATAAAGAGGTACAGAAGGCCAGGTCTAAACAACAAATGAGAACTCACACACACAGATATGCTTTACTTAAGGAAGCTAGTGTAGTTCCTTCCAGCTACTAGAATTTCTGAAAACCACTCGACCACTGAGTGCCGATGGACGTCATGGTTCCAACAAATCAATATCATCAAAAAGTAACGTCTTATAGAAAAACATTTTATTTTTCTTTAATAACAACGAATGAAAAAAACAGAGCTGCGTGCTAATTCTACTAATTTTCTCATTCGCATCGCATTCGCATCTCAATCGCAAACTGTCAAAAATATGAAAATTAAGGCTTTTTTGAAAACTCGCGGTTGACATGCGAATGCGAAAGTTGTTTAAAATTAGTAGAATTGGCCCTCTGGTCAATATGCGCAAAAAGAAATGTTCACAACTGGGTTCAGCATTGTTGCTTAGGACCAAGAGTTAAAATTGAACAGCGAGTGCAAGCGTACCGACCATCTCGCGCACCTATATGATTGGGGTCCTGTTTTTGCTCAATTACTGGCTTAACCTTCTGTGCTGATTTGTCTAGTGGTTACACGGTTCTCACAACATAGGAACACCTTCATAAATTTGTAGTCTCTGTTACGACTATGTTCCTCTAAATTGAACAAGTGGTTTCCTAGTTTCGTATTAATTTAATTGAAGATACGATGAAGATCGCGTTCGAGGTAAATTGTAACGTGTTCGTTAAGGGGATTGGAAGCTCGAAATCAAGGGTTTCCATTAGAAGTCATCTAATTACTTGTATGTCTTAAAGTACTTGAGCTATTCAAATGTAGCATTAATTAGCTTAATCATCTCTTTCTGCAATCGGAGATATTAATACTGAGTTTAAAAATACGTTTATATTTACAGATACAGGCTATGTATCAGTTATGAAATAGTCGACTAAAAGTTTGCTAATTTCACGAAAAACTATATGAGCTATCGGACCCCATTGACTTAGTGTTTCAACAGCATTAATAAATAATTTAATATCCATTAAGTTGTGTAAGGTTTTCTTCTAAAAACTGTTTTAAACTCTGCATAATAATCTCATCTCCAGTTTTCATTAAAACTACCCCTTAACTTAAAACTGGTGACGTAACTATAACAGAAACCTTGAAAGAAGGCTAGCCCTTAAACTGGTATAAAGCGCTCGTTAACCTTTTTCGTCGACATAAAGCGAATTATATGAATTTAATATTAGTTCAACAGATTTCCCTGATTACTTAATAATGTCAGATAAGTGGTAGGGGATGATATTCCAGTTTTTAAATGTGATTTTTTATGAAAATAGTGAAATTCAGGTTTTTTTATTACATTTTCAGGGTTCCGTAGCCAATTGGTAAGAAACGGAACCCTTAAAGATTTGTCATGTATATCTGTCTGTCTGTCTGTCCGTCCGTATGTCACAGCCACTTTTTTCCGACACTATAGAACTATGCTGTTGAAACTTGGCAAGTAGATGTAATCTGTAAACCGCAATAAATATTGGGGTCGTTATACTTTGAACTGAAACTCAATTTTTTTTTCATCATACCCATAAGTGTGGGGTATCTATGGATAGGTCTTCAAAAATGATATTGAGGTTTCTAATGTAATTTTTGTCTGAACTGAATAGTTTGCGCGAAAGACACTTCCAAAGTGGTAAAATGTATGCACCTTCCCCCCCCGTTACTTCTAAAATAAGAGGATGGTAAAACTAAAAAAAAATATATGATGTACATTACCATGACTAGACTAAACTTCCACCAAAAATGGGTTCCGCAACTTTCGCTTATAAACTTATAATAGATACCTACAGGTTTGTACGGAACCCTCGGTGCGTGAGTCCGACTCGCACTTGGCCGGTTTTATATGTCATGCGGTGAATAGCCACATCACAGGCTCTAATAACTATTACATTGTTCAAAAAAACCGGAATTTCTCGGAATATGACACGCCTACTAAATTTTCGTTAAGTAGATAGAAAACTTACACGTGGTTTAAAAAGCTTTGGGTATTCAAAAGGGCGGTGAAAGTTTATAAGTATATCTGTAAACTATAGTTTCGCCGAACTTTTCGTTTTATAGTTTTTGTATAACACTCGAAGCGAACAGTGCAACAGCTTTAAAAGCAAGTCTGAAGCAGCTGTTTAAAAAATTAGATCACCATATCCTACACCACCATGAAAAACTCATATTACAAACATAGACTATAAAGTGCAAGAAGTTTATAGACTTCACAGAACAAGCGTAATTTTCCTTTGACACCGTCTAAACTCGTAAACTTAAGGCAAAAAAAAATCGTAAAAAAATATACGGCAACACAACAGCGCACAATTTTCCTTTAAATTATGGGGCGGAAGAATCACACGTTATGAACATAAAGTGGCTAGATCGCAGAGTTCCGCACCGCCCCGCTTCGTTCCATATCGCCCCGCACCGACCCGCAACGCCCCGCACCAAATTGCACCTATTATGAAAATGCAGCGTTCACTTTGCGAAACACCCTCACTTTGATAACGATACTTTATTAGGCATATTATGTTACGATATTTTGGAACAACATTTTGTGAATTTTTGGCAGTAACACCCTTAATGGTGTATTTGCATTTTAGTATCAATTTTGCTTTTGAAAATCTGTGTGCTGTGAGCTCCTATTAGGTACACTTTACGCTGTAATAGCCACTTTTGACAGCAGATTGGTGATTACAGCAAAACTGGTTCTATCGTAGGATAAGCACCAGCTTTTAAGAGAAAATTAAAATGTATTTTACAAGTGCAATGCAAATTGCACTTGTAAAATACAATTTAATTTTCTCTTCATGTGAACAGAGGTTTGGGTTTTTCTTCAGCCAAAGAATGAGCATTGACAATCAACGTAACAAGTACATATTGCCATTATTCTAGGTAATTTCCCTATTAACAGCAATGTGGATGACTGATGAGTTTTTTTTTCGTTAGTACATAGATATTTTTAGAGGAATAAGTGTCATCCTATCCTTTAACAAGTCTGATGTTACATCTCTTAGAAAAATCGAAGGTATTAAAGTAAGTTCATATCGTAGTTTGCGAACCCTTTGGTTTTCCTTATAGTGATTTATTTCGTAGGGAAGTTACATTCTCCGACGAAAATGATATATTTCGAGAGCTTTTATTATATTTTTTTGTATTTTGTTTCTGGGGAAGGATGGAGGAATTACGAGGATGTTCCCTTGTTGGGTTCGTGAGGTACCGAGAGATAAATAATAATAGCAGGTATAAATCATTATGAAGAAGAGATTTACGTCTGTATGTAGTAATGACCAGTAGGTACCTAATCTGACAAACCTAGAAAACAGTGCAATTAATTAATGAATTAAGTCTATAAGTAAATAAATGGAATCAGCACGGTTTCACCAATTTTGTTCAGCCTGTATTTGTCAACTTTTCACAGAGATTCTTTGCATCATATTAACGTTCTCGGATTTATGCGCATTCTCAGTTGCTGGTTTCGGTTTGATTTTAGACGATATTTACTAAACAGCGCCAAGGTCCCGACTCTACAGTGTTTATTAAGTAAGTGAGTGATGGAAATTTAATATTGCATTTTTGATCATCATTTCAGTCAATTGCTGTCTAATGCTGAACGTAAGCCTCCCCCAAAGAGCGCCAACCATCCCGGTCTTGAGCAGTCCACATCCATCCACCGCCAGCCACCTTTAAATCATCGGTCTATCGTGCCGCAGGGCGTCCCACACTACGTTTGACCATACGCGGTCTCCACTCTAACACATGTCTCATTTTTTATATTGAAGTTGAAATATAAATCAACTATAATTTAAATTCCGGAATTTTGGGAATACATGCGATAATTTTGGGCATGTTGTGTTAAATAAACAGGTAGTCGATAACCACAAGTACCTACTGACCAAAATATTAGCATTTAACTAATAATATTGGCTAGATATTTTACGCCTCACAAAGTGATGTGTAATTGACATAACGTTCGGTTTTACGCAGCGTTGCATCTGATTACACTTCGTGCCACATCATGACGTCGAATTGGTCCTTTGCGTAACACGCGCGTAATTACAGAGGCTCTGTTTAATTATTCAGACCAAAATATAAATTTTGCAACATTCCATATCAGCCAGACGTATAAATATAATGCGCAAGCAAAATATAAAAGCTAATTAAAATATAAACAAAGGAAAAATGAATGATATTTTTGTTACAGGATAAATAGCGAATGAAGTTTTCTTTAAAAGAAAAAAAAAACAAAGGTTCTTCTTACACACTACAAAGAACACGTCTCTCCAGCGTATAAGTAGGTATTTTTAATAATTTTCCTTTCGACACATTACCCTGGCTTTAAAGTGGTTTAACAGAATAAGCTATTTTATGAAAGTTTTAATTCAATTTAGAACAACGCGGTTAGACGAAGCTTGCGTTAGAAGGTTACTTTGTGCGCAAGATGGACGCTTACAAAGTAAACTTAGTTTTTGCTAACATCTACCAACAAAGATATAGTCTAACTCTAGTTTAAATATATTCTGTTCATTTTGCCCGGTGTTTGTTAGTTTGCAAGCTACCTATGTTGAAGAAAACTTCGAGGATGTAGATGTTTATTCAACAAGATAGTTAAACAATTTTATAGCAAAGTTTTTCGATTCACTTGCTCCTATTCTGTTGTATCAAAGCTTCCATTATACCAGTTTTTATAACCAAATAAAACACGAACAAAAAGTTGTTTTTTTCTCGCTAGGAATTCCGTGAAAAGATATATTAAATAGCTTTTTAAAATCTCGTTTGACTCAAGTTGTTCCTCAGTCGAGTTACAGATCGTCCGGATAATAATTACCTTCGTTTTTAACGTTTTTCTTCGAGTGTTTAAGTCGCAGTAAAAGAAAAGAAACACTAAGAAAAATGACCTTCCATTAACGCAGCTATAAAAATTCAAGCAGAGCTCCTCACCTTTCCACAATCCAACTTAAAGCTGTATAAAATAATAAAAGCATCAGAATGAAGGTAGTATTGAAACAAGTGTTGGAACACTTTTTCTCCTGGTTCGTGATTTTCCCCCGGCTGACCGGCTCTCTTTGTTATCATTTTGCAACTTTTATTATTTTTTTTATTTCTTTTCTGATTGTACGAGTATCGTATGTTGGTTTATAATTCTGATGTTTTTGGTGGAAATTGCTGGTGTTCATCTTAGCTGTTCGGGGTTATTTTATATGGTTTGGATAAATCTGCCAGTTTCGATTTCTATATTTTCAAAGGAATGAGTACGAGTAGTTTTGCTTGTCTTTCTATCTAGTTTTTTTTTTCAAACTATAATTGAGTATGGCTTCCAGTCGAAACTGTTGCAGCTGAGCACCATTATTTGGTTGGCACGATACGCTTTTAAACGACTGGTGTCAGATTTTTTGACTTCTGATTATCCTTTGAGACAGTCAATTTTATCAAACAACACCAATAAATTTGCTTCACCTACCTATTTATTTGTCAAAAAATGATCAAACGAGGTTTATTTTTATAGTATCACGAAATAAAATTAAAACTGTTTGGCTTTTAAACAAATTATTCCAAAAACTAATGAACGAAAACTGAGTCCAAATCCAATAAAGCAAAATATTATAACGAAACCCAGAAACCCAGTTTTAGCTTTATTTTTGACGTTGGCTTCATGTATGCTGCGACCTACTTCTGCGACTCTCGGGACAGCAAAAGCCGAAACAAAGGAATTAGGAGGAAAACAAATATTGCTGCGTAAAGTATTTTAAACAGATTTATTTTCCTATTCATAACCAGGATCAAATGTTGATGACATTTTGATAGCCTCGACCTCGTCAAAGTTGAGTATCTGTCAAGTTCTACTTTAGCTTGAAAATCTGTAAAAGCTATATACTGCGGTCAGTTTTCGAAAACCGTCATATAGTCATTATGTAGAAAACTCAGAACAGATACGATAAAACCAGCCACGTGCGAATCCAACTCGCACACGAAGGGTTCCGTAACATAAACTTTTTATTTTTTGTTATACCGACAATAGAAATACACAATCTTTAAAAACTTCAACTGTCTAGCTATTTATTATTTTGAACTGTCTGTGTTTAATTTTTCATTTCAGTTTTATTATTTTTGGCCATAAAAATATACACTCTGTGAAAACCGTAATAGGTTCATGAGATACAGCCCACTGGCAGACAGACGGACGGAAGGACGCAAAGCGGAGGCTTAGTAATTGGTTTCGTTGATTATCCTTCGGGTATAGAAATCTAAAAACCGGCTCTGTGCGAGTCTGACTCGCACACGAAGGGTTCTGTAACATAAACCTTAATTTTTATAATTTGTCGTTACACCAGCAATAGAAATACACATACATGAAAATTTCGTCTAGCTATTACGGTTCTTGAGATACGGACGGTCTGACGGACGGACGGACAGCGGAGGCTACCCTTTGGGTACGGAACCCTAAAAACGAACGGGTTTAGAGTAATAATTTGTTATTTGCAAGTGAATTTGAAAATAATAATGCTACTATACTAAAACACTATCACAAAATCAAACAACACAGCCTCAATCACAAAAGAAACACAATAAAAGAGCTCCCACCTACTTACAGAAGAAAAACAAAATGGAAAAAAATCGTTAAAAACAATTTCTTTTAAGTTGTCAGTACGCTTCGACGGGTTTTTTTCTCATTCAGTCACCACAGTTGATAAAACAAAATTATTATTGAAGATTTGAAACAAATGGACAGACAATATTGTAGGCTTTGAATACACTTAGTTGTTTATAAATATTATTATTAATACTTTATTTCATATACTAATTTAAAAATCCATAACTTTTTGTTTAATGCGATGCGGTCGTTCGTACCTTCGTCGAAATATTTTTTTAAATTATTGATTAGCTCATGTTGAATACACTTTTGGGGAGTATGCGGTACAGAGAGTAAAGTCCCGCAAACCCCCATAGAAAAGGGAGGATCCTCCGCCCAGGTGGTTGTTGTGCCTGGGGGGCTACTGCCCGATAGTTCATATTCGGGTGGATGTATATTGTTCAAATCGCATGGTAAACTCTGCTTGCGCGATTTAGGATTTTATTTCGCCGCCAGTTGGATAGATGGCGTCGCGGTTCTTTTTTGTTGCGATGCAGATTTGTTTCGTTGATTTTTCTTGTGGCGGCATTGTTGCCGCTACACACTATCTTGGGAAAGACTGCCAGGGTTGCGGAATTTGTTCGAAAGAGTCACCGCGGCCCTGGAACACAAAGGGCTCTAGGAGGAACACGAATAGGTTTTAGTCAGTAAGAGTCTGACACTCCCTTCTGCTTTGCCCAAAGCGGAAGAAGTCATTTGATGATTTTCCATCCATATAAATGGTATTTAATGGAAGGTGATGATGTGGTCAACAATGCAGCACGCTTGCCTAAAAGAAAGTTTTTAGCTATCATGAATCACAAGTCTGGGGTTCAGGGAACTTCATTCCATAGATGTACGCAAAGTTATAGTGTTCCCATAACGTTTAATACGCATTCAGAAATCAGGACTACTTTGCATGTGATATATTAAATTATACGTGTTCACCACATAATTAAAAAGCAGTTTTAAAATGTGCCGAATGTTTCGTTTTGATTTTAACAAAAGAGAAAATTAAACTACATACAATAATTGTTTTTGAATATTATAACGTAAATAAAAACATAAAAATAACTGCGAATTTTTTAATTGGTTTATTTAGTTGATTTACAATGAAACGACTGAGTAAGTCAGCAACTTTATATTAATGGTAGAAAGTTGAGTCTCTATGACCAATAAAAAAAACAGAAACGGAATTAATAATTGGCTTTTCACACTTTTAGCAATTCAAACATTGGCTATAAGTTATTACTTTTATAAACCAAAGTAAATAAAAATAACCACTGAAATATGATTTCGCACTTTTATTTTCGTTTACTGCCATTAACAGTTATTTTTATTAGGTATTCAATTTAATATTGGCCAACAGTTTTTGCCTGAAACTTTATTTGAATAGTAATGTATTGTAAAATATTAGCTCTAAGGTTTTATCAAAAAGTAAAATATTAGTAATATGTGTAGTGGCGAACGTATATAATGATAAAAAAATTTCAAAAAATATAGCCGGCTTTCAAATAAAACACTATAAAAAACTAAAAAATAACTTAAATTGCGGTGTTAAGAAACAAAGGAACAAAACCAAACACACCGACTTACGATACTATAGTTATTTTTTTATTCACTTTAAATTGGTGAAACTTGGACGTCGACGCAGAAATTTAAATAAGCAGAATGCTCATAAAATAAAAACTGCTGACCCAAACCAAATAAAATTTTTACCGGACCAGACGGCAAATATGTTGCATCGAATTAAAAATAATCACAGAAATTGGATCAGAAACCTCGGAGTAATCGGTGTACACACATAAAAAAATACCCACCGAATTGAGAACCTCCTCCTTTTTTGGAAGTCGGTTAACTAAGATTTCATTACGTAGTTTTCATCACTAACTTAAAAGTTCATTCAAAGATCGCTTTGAAACGAGCACCTTAAGATGGCCTTAAGTCTTTAAAGATGTTAAAAAAAAACAAAATGTCCTAGAGACTCCCAGAGCTAATTAAATTAAACTCCACTTCAGTATATGATTTGATAAAACAAGAAAAACTAACAATTACAGGTACTCCATGACCTTTAACGTAATTAATTTGAAGACGTATAAAAACAATTACATCAGACATAATTTTTAAGTTCTTCTGTGCTCGCGACTTATTTAATTAATTCCACTTAAATACGAAATTATTATTGTCGCCCTTATCACTACATATTATAAAACAAAATACATCACTGCGTCTATCTGTCTGTCTGTTTGCACCGATTTTCATGATGTTTTCACCAATAGATAGAGTGGATCTCGAGGAAGGTTTTAGTATATTATATGTTCCGCGAGAATCAACTAGTAAACTATATTTTAACCAAACAAACAGAAACCCGATTACAAACAACTGAAGCAAACAGAAAGCCAGCCATTGTTATAGCAACAGTAACTCGATGGCGCACATACGAAGCCAATCGTAAGCAGCACAAACTGGCGCCTGCTCTCATTGCAGGTGTACCAACTTTCCGGACAAAGCGGCTGAACAATGAGTGCAGAACAAACGCCTGCTACTGCGCCAGGATACGCCCTGGTCTGCCTTTAACTAGCCCTTGTGGGGATGGGGTAAGGTAGGGGAGGTAGCGGGCTGAACAATGATTACAATGAAGAAAAGATAGCCTCACATACGTCTTCCATAGGTCCGGGACAAACTAGGTCCCAAAAAGGTTTCAAAAACTGTGCTGATACTCGTATGAAACCGTTTATGGGTGCCTGTCCATTAAACCAGAGCAAGGCAGCGGAGTGAAGAAACGGAGAAATTTTAACCAATGGAATTAATTAACTGTTCCACGTGAGTCACTGACATTTTGACTATAATGATTGGTTAAAATTTTTACGTTTTTTCGCCTCGCTCCGCTGTAATGGACAGGCATACTTGCATTGATGGATTGTGAATGTTGGCTCTATTCTACTACTAACAAAAGATAACAGATCTTAAAAAGGCCAAAAGAATTTGGATAGGCTTTTCACGGGACGATTTTTGAGTCAGACCAAATTCTACCACTAAATTCACCGAGAGGTCGGGATTACAATCACATTGACATCGCAACGCATATTCCACCAAAGTGCTCAAGCAATTCAAAACCGAGGTAATTGTAAAGTATGACTTCCTCCTGAATTTTATAATCATAAAAATAATAAGACATTGCAAATCACAACATGTAAGTAAATCGCTCGCTTCAACCCATTTCTTGGACCTCAGAAAAGTGTACATGAATAACGTCGCACGGCTGTCGCGGTATTTCCGTCGCTTTGCACAAGCGTCGGCGAGCAAACAAACACGATCTCATTGAACGACTGTCGCTAACTCGCACAGTACGGAATAACTGAGGATATTCCCACACTACGCAGATAAACTCGCCACGCTTTGCTAAGCATTCAGTTGGTACTTGTTTTGCTCCTGGCGATGAGCAGCATTGCTTGTGTTCAAGCTCTAAGGGAAATAAAACTGTCGGCTGCTGAATATTGTCATTACGATTGATGGTAGAATTCAGCAGAGTTGGTTTTGCAAATTGGTTCTAAAAAACACGTTAACTTTGGTAAATAGATAAGGCCATTATTTCCTTTCTAACTAACTGAAAAGAATTATCGAAGCAAACTCAGAGGTTACAGTCTCTTTTAAAATCCATACAATGATAAACATGTCATGTTCAATCACAAACTAGATAAGGCCATTATTTTCTTGCGAACTATCCGAAAATAAATATTGAAGCAAACTCAGATGGGGGTCAGACGTCACTCAGGGGGTGACGTCACGGACGCTTTACGGTGCGCATCAGCTGTTCTTGTTTACACTAAAATTAAATAACTAACACAAGTTTTGTTGAGAAAAGCTTATATTGTTAGATTCGCGAGAGTGAAACTTTCATGCAAGTACGTTTGCAAGTTACACAACAGTGTTACGGCAGTGTAAATCCTTAAAAACTAATTTACATTTTGGAACGTTTTCACAAATTGAAGCTACTTCTACATTTTGTTTTGAGACCGGTACCTCCAAAAAGTGTCATTTTAAAACTTTAAGTGTTGCTATTATATTGAAACGCTGATCTGGCTTTTGGATCAATACTTCTACTCGAGAGTAGGCGACATCTAGCGCTACCGGGTGACAAGTGCAGCGAACGAGTGCGCCATCTAACTGCGAGTGGCCGTACCACGTTGACAATGGTCAAGTGTGCAGCATGCGGAAAGTTCCTGTCAGCGAAAGGGGCCGCTACTTGTGGCATTTTAGATTGCCACAATAAGTATCATCTCGCCTGCCTGCCTGGAACAACGCAAGTAAGCAGCGACTGGATGTGCCCCGAGTGTAGGAATAAAGTTCCAAAGGGTGACAATAGCGCAACACCAGTTAGGTGCCTGGGAACTGCTACCCCATCTATTCGAGCGGTTGCGGCGGGCTCTTCAGTGGCTGCGACCATGGTTGCTGCACCAGACCAGGGCGCTAAGATCAGGTCCCCGGCAAAAGTAACCCAGGTTCAGGGCTCCTTAACCAAGCCCCCCGTTGCAGCGACTACGGTAATGCCCCGGGCTGGGAGCGAGCAAGGTGCTGAGGGGGAACCTTCGCCTGACACGCAGCTCACTCTTCGTGAGGAGATACGACTCTTCAGGTCGGAGTTGCGGGAGGTACGTGATGAAATGCGGGAGTTTCGTCGGGAGATGGCTGGCCTTCATTCAGCGATGGGAATCTGTACCCAACGGGTCGATGGCCTGGAGGCCAGGATTGAGGCACTGGAGACCAAGCAATATGTGGCCCTGCCTGACAATAAAGTCAGCCAACTGGAACACATTGTGGGGCAGCTTCAACTGGAGCTTAACGACCGGGAACAGGATCTACTAAGCGCTGACTTAGAAATTTCAAATATCCCGGACATCCCTGGCGAAAATGTGGTGCAAACGGTTGGACTGGTAGCGGCAAAGCTGGGTGTGTCCCTGGATGAACGGGATATCGTGTTCGCACAGCGCGTGGGCCTGCGAGTGGAGCGCGAGCCTGCTGTGGGCGCAGCGAATCCGGCGGGAGTGGCGGCGCGCGGGCGGCGCATCGTGGTGCGTCTTACGCGCCGCGCTGTGCGCGACGAGTTGCTGCAGGGCGCGCGTGTGCGCCGGGGAGCCACCACGGCGGACTTTGGTCTCTCTTCGACCCCGCGGCGCTTCTTTTTGAACGAGACAAACAAACACCTATTTTATCGTGTGCGTGAGGCTGGCAGCCGTCTCGGGTGGCGATACACTTGGACGAAGAACGGTCGTATCCTCGCCAAGCAGGGTGACAGCAAGCCGACTCACTGTATCCGCACGATGGAAGATCTCTCGCGTGTTTTTGGCCAGGATGTATCAGCTGAAAAAACTGTCTAAGTTTGTGATCACTTACAGGTTGCATGTTGGTTTAATTTTAGGTTTTAATATTGTCTTTTTATTTTTAAGTGACCTCTGTGCGAGGTCGGCAATTTCTCTGTTTCCGTATTTAAGTGTTTTGTCATTACATGGGCCAGCTGTACGAGCATTGACTATATACACATACAAATATTATTTACATATAGATTTACTATTACTCTTATGCCATACTACTTTATTAGTTCTAATTACTGATCAAATACACTATCCTAATTTATATAATACATTGCACTCTATTTACATTAAATATACTATTTACATTAACCACCATGAAAATGACTAAGACTAAAAATCTAAAAGTTGGTTTGTTTAACGCGGGGTCGCTGGGTTCTCGCCATGACGAGTTTCTTGTAGCCATGGAAAATACTGCAGTTGATATTATGGCGATAAACGAGACTTGGCTGCGCGCGGGAGAGGAGGGTCGCGCGCCCACGGTGCCGGGCTACCGGCTGCGGCACGTGCCGCGCGCGCGCTCCTTGCGCGGCGGCCGCGGCGGCGGTGTGGGCTTCTATGTGCGCCGCGGAGTGCGCGCGCGCGCCGTGCCGCACCCGCCTGCGCCGCAGGTCGAGCAGATGTGGCTGCGACTGAACGTCAACTCGCAGTCGGTTATCGTTGGCACTGCGTATAGGCCACCGTGGCTCGATGTCAATATCTTCCTGGATGCTATTACCGACTCTCTTTTCTCTATCACAGCGGATAAAGTTATTTTGTTGGGTGATTTCAACATTAACATTTTAAGCCAATCGGAAAATAAAACCAAGCTACTTAACAACTTCTTAGCCTGCTGTAAATTGAAACAAGTTGTTACTGAGCCTACACATTTTACTGATCACAGTGAGACACTAATTGATGTTATATGCACTGATGCCCGTGTACGTGAAGTATCGGTATCTCACATACCAGAGCTTGGCCAACATGCAGTCATATCTGCTGAATTTAATTTTAAGATTGAGAAGCCTTCCCTGCACTGGGTCACCTACAGGCCCCTTAAAGACATACTGCTTGAGCAATTTAATAAGGACTTGAATAGGATGGATTGGAAGTATATTGAGAGCTTGGAAGATGTTGATACAATGGTAGAAACTTTTAATAACTATTTAATTAATTTATTCAATTTACATGCACCATTTATAAGAACTCAAATTAAATATAAGTCTTTGCCATGGATTACAGACACTGTAAGGGAAATGATGAAGCTGCGAGACAGGAGCCATAATAAGGCAAAAACTACTAAATTAGCAAAACATGTAGAGTCATACAGGGAGCTTAAATACCTTGTTAGGGCTGCTGTCGAAAGTGAAAAGCGTGCATATTTCAGGACCAATATAACTCAAAACCTTAAACAGCCTAAGAAGTTATGGAGTCACATAAAATCCTCCATAGCTATCTCTAAAAAGCCAGAGCCCACTTTGCCGCACTTTTGTAGTGATCCAGAAAAAATCAATGAACACTTTTTGGATGTACCTGGTAGTGGTAGGGTCACTACTGCCGAATTATCATATTTTGAAAATCATAGGTTTGGCAATTGTCATTTCCAACTGGAGTCGGTCCAGGAGGACATGGTGCTGAAGCTTCTGCATGGTCTGAAGTCTAATGCTCAGGGGTCTGACTCCATCTCGCTTGATATGCTGATGATGACTCTTCCCAGCTCTCTTGCAGCTATAACAGCCATCATCAATCGCTCCATTACCACCTCCTCGTTCCCGGATCTGTGGAAATTGGCTATAGTTAGACCTACTCCTAAAGTGCTCAATCCTACCAGTGTAAAAGAACTTCGTCCAATTAGTCTCTTGCCATGCCTCTCCAAGGTCCTGGAGAAGGTTGTCTCCAACCAACTTCGGGCATACCTTGAGGAGAACAATGTTTTGCCACTTGGTCAGTCAGGTTTTCGCAAAGGACACAGCACAGCCACAGCCCTTCTTGACGTGGTCGGAAATGTCCTCGAAGCCAGAGACAAGGGCATGGGTACCATGCTTGTCCTACTGGATTTTTCACGTGCCTTTGACTCTATAAATACTTCGCTTCTCCTCTCCAAGTTGTCTTACTATGGATGCCAGCCTGAGACAGTAAAATGGTTTCAGAGTTACTTGACTCACCGATCTCAATTAGTCCGAGTTACAGGCGATGATGATGGTGCCATTAGGTCCTCTGATCCTAAATTCGTGGATAGGGGTGTGCCACAAGGATCAATCCTTGGTCCGCTGCTCTTCATCCTGTACAGTGCCGACATTGTAAACTGCCTGCTCAACGCTAAGTTCCACCTATACGCTGATGATCTGCAGATGTATATACCATTTCATCCTCAGCAGACTGCTGCCACTGTAAATAAAATGAATGAGGATTTGAGTAGGGTCTCAGCCTGGTCGAAGAGAAATTCTCTGGTTTTGAACCCAATTAAATCAAAGTTTATGCTTTTGGGAACTAGAGAATTTTTAACCAAAATGAGTAGCAATGTAAGCCTGGACTTGAAGATTGACGGGTGTTCCATTGAAAGGGTGCAGGAAGCTCGTAATCTTGGGGTGGTATTTGATGAGCAACTTCATTTTGAGACTCACGTTATGGAGGCTGTGCGAAACTGTTTCTACCGCCTCAAACTTTTATACCGTGTCCGTCCCTACATTAGTGTGGATATGCGTGTCATGCTCTGTGAGTCACTTGTCTTATCCAAGCTGAATTACGCTGACACTGTGTATGGGGCGTGCATTCTTGGGAGGAGCGAGAGGCTGATTCAGCGGGTACAGAATGCATGTGCGAGATTTTGTTTTAATGTCCCACCGAGATCTCACATAACTCCATTTTTAAATAAGGGTAATTTGATGAGAATGTCGGACCGGAGAAAGCTTCATCTGGCTACCCTATTATTTGGCATAATTCTCACAAAAAAACCAGGCTATCTGTATGGTAAATTAACCTGGTCGCGAGATGTGAACAGGGTCAAAACAAGAGCATCTGCTTACCTCCTTTTGACCTTGACTCACAGAACTGCTGCCTTCCGGGGAAGTTTTAAGTTTGCGGCTTCTCGATGCTGGAACGATCTGCCACCACCGTTTCGTGCTATAAAAACAGTTGGTACTTTTAGCACAAAATTCAAGAAACACCTATTAAGAATTCAAAAGGAAACTACACGAACGTAACACTTACCCAGGGTCTGCACGCAGATAGCATTGGTGAGATTGTCCATTTTCTCAGTACAATACTTTCTTGCGACAAAACACTACTGACAACACCACACAAGATACTTACACTGTTGAAAGCCAAACTCGATAACGTTTTTTGTTTGAATTTACTTCCCATTTTAGTTTGTTATTGTTGCTGCCATTTTTAATTATTGACAAATGACCATAACTTCACAAATTGCGCCCGCGCGTTCCGCCATTTGTCTATGACAGTCAGACAGTGACAAATGGTACTGGAGCACTGGGCCATTGAGGTAATTTCATTACTTTTTGTATGTTTTACTTTTTATTTTTGAAAAACCTTATACTATCATATTTTATTTATTTTAATATTCTTAGTGTTATATCATATTTCGCATTTATATATTTCTAGTCATGCGTTCCGTATGTGTGCCCGTGGCATCATTTTCAGGCCCTGTCAGAATACCAGCGCTGTGATATTTATTTATTTAAATATCGCAGCATACGCTGAGACAGGGACCTTTTTTGGCCTCGCACAGATAATTATTATCATTGTTAGGATGTAGCCTATATGTCAACTTATTTTTATTACAGTTAGTTTTACATATTTTTACTTTTATGTGTACTGTGCGAGTCCTGAATAAATATTTTTCTTTCTTCTTTTCTTTCTTTCTTTCAGAGGTCACAGTCTCTTTAATCCATACTATGATAAACATGTCATGTCCAAATCATAAAATATGAGAACCATGTTAAATGGTAAACCCACTTCACCATGAACCATCATCGTTTGGGTTCTGTGGTATCGGGTTCGGGCACCACTTCTTAGTGTTTTAGCTCCGGAGAAGATGTGGCCAACAATCTCCTCAGCAACACATCTGTCTATTGAGTTAGAAGAACTCGCATTTATAACATGAGTAAAGAATTCGGTTAAATACATACAATAGAAATAAGCAAACAGACAGTTTCGTTCAGGAGGAGTGTCCTGGTTCATGGTCTCTCTAGCCAAAGTGCCTTCGGCAAAGTCCTCACTCTCCAACACGACTCTGTCCACGTGCCGCCATTACAACTGACGTCACGGCTTTTACCACTACCTTAGTACTACAATACTTAAATCAGCAACTAATTATCAAAAAATATCGACAACCTCGACATATTTTAAATATGTCGTGGATAACACACACAGGCCTCTCAATTTATCAACAAATCCCTAAAAGTTGTAAAAGAGTGGTTACCACCGCTTCAGAAACCGGTTTAATGAGTCTCAACAAAGCATAATTTAAAAAAAAATTGACCACTTCTTGAAGAATTCTATGCGGGCTAACAATTGAATGCTATTTTGGTTCAATTCTATTTTCCAAAAATACCTCCTTTAAGGTATTTTTGGAAAATAGAATTCCCTATAATATCCTATCTTGATCAACTATTTACCTCCATAAATATGTACCAAACACGTTCATCATCAAAGGCTCGACACGTTTCCAACCCCCTCGCGCGATGCGGGTACAATTGACCATTTCACGCTCCCATAGCAATTGTTACCAGCCGACAGAGTAACAACTAGCCCTCGCGTGTTTTCAAATAAAATTCTAGTCAATCCGATATTGGATAGTAAATCGTCGCTGAAATTGCGATTGCCTTTTTACGTAATATTGTTTACGATCGTATTTTGTTGTTAAGTAAGCCGAATACCTATATTTTTTGCGGATTTTACGGCTAGGCTCGAGAAGGTAGCGACGCAATCTAGTTGACTTGATGAAATTACATCCCTATTGCTTTTCTTGATATTAGTTAAACTAGAAAATACCAGTAGTTGGAATTGTTGTTTTTGACTAAACAATAAACATCACGATAACAATTTTATCTTGCTTGGAAAGTTAAGTTCGAAAAATACTGCACTCTGTGAAAGAATAACAACTTGAAGACACAATTATGTTTAGATAGAACGTTGGTCTTACAATAAAATCTTGGAGAATGTTGCGCAAACAAGCCACTAGTCATGCTCGTAATTAACCCTGTGCTCATTGTGCCAAGATATCCGCGGTTCGCCTTCGCTCCGCTGTAATGTGTGGCGCGGGCCTTCGGGACCCACCGGCATTGCTAGTGTTAATTCTATGAGACGGGCAAATGCAGTAGCATTATCGCGCTTAGTTGCAGTATATTGCAGTGATGTTTTCGAAGTTTTAGCTGTATCATGGTGATGAAAAATTATTTTAGAGTCCTTGTTTTCGTTCTTATTTTATTTCCTTTAGTAAAGAAATAATTGAAGACATTTTGTAGAGAGCTAATATTTTGTATTAGATGTTAGCAAAATTAAAAATAATATCTGTAGGTAATTAGGTATATTGGGTCTTTGGGCACGCCACAATTGCGGCGATCTCCTCTCTTTGAGGAATGGCTAGAGCGGCGCCATGGCGTCCTCACCTTCCGCCTGACGCAGGTTCTCACCGGACACGGTTGTTTTGGAAGGTACCTGTTTCGAATTCGGCGGGAGGATACGCCCGGGTGTCAACACTGCTGGGATCGCCCGGAGAACACGGTGGAGCATACGGTGGAGGTCTGCCCTGCGTGGGTGGAGCAACGCCGTGTCCTCGTCGAGGCGATCGGCGGCGGCAACCTCTCGCGTCCGGCCCTGGTTCAAGCCATGATCCAGAGCGAGGAGGCATGGGAAGCGGTCACCTCTTTCTGCGAAGCAGTAATGCAAGCGAAGGAGGAGACCGAACGCGTGAGGGAGACCTCGTGCCCCGGCCGCCGCACCAGAAGAAGACGCCCCGGGCGTCGGGAGACGCAGGGCGATTCCCGGCCACCGTAGGCGTGGGCCTGCAGACGGCGAGCATTGGGTGGCTAGCCATCTGATCAGAATCAGGCCCGGGTCGACAGCGCGCTGTGTTCCACGCGCGCTTCAAAGAGTCGTCAGCAAAGCAGATGGGGCCCGCAAGGGCCAGTGCCTGCCGGTGTTGCGAAATCTGTTCGAAAGAGTCACCGCGGCCCTGGAACGCAAAGGGCATTAGGAGGAACACGGATGGGTTTTAGTCAGTAGGAGTCTGACACTTCCTCCTGCTTTACCCAGAGCGGGAGGAGTCATTTGATGATTTCCCATTCTTAAAAAAATGGTATATTGGGTCTTGGAACAATAGTATGTGTATCAAGATTGAAACAAGTGTTACTCTGTAAGCCAGAACTCCGAATTTTCGGGTTAATGTGGGCGTATTCTCCGTATAACCTACGGACTTACCATTAGTCCCAAACCCGAACTAAGAAAGAATGACAACACAATTTGACAGTAACAGAAAAAGTATTGCCATTTAATTTTTAGTGTTTAGGTGATACGGAGAAGAATACGCCCGCGACTAAGCCCGAAACTACGGACTTCGGGCTTAGAGAGTAGCCCCTATTTTTTTGCAAGATAACTTGAAAAGAACTACATAAGTTTAAGCTCGCCTTTGTACATAAACTTTCCATCACTGTATATTATATAAGCTGTTTTGGTGTACAATAAAGAATTAAGAATAAATAATGCCAAATGAAAATATCCGCAGGAGCAACAAGGTTACAGATACAAACTGTGGAATCAGCAAAGCTAGTTGGCAGTGGGCAGGGCACATTGCTCGCAGAACAGATAGTTGAAATAGTCGAAATGATCGAAAGGTACTAGAGCGGCGATCGCGTATCGGACGCAGCATCGGAAGTTCTCTCGACCGGACCAATAATCCAAGATTCAAACCATTTATTTCAAATAAAACATTTACAGGCACTTTTGGCTTTTTGGTTGTACCAATACTTAATGCAAATAAATGATTATGATTATGATTATGAAATGTCAAGGTCGATCAGTTAAAACATGAAGCTATTTGCACGTTCCAAAGCGTTGATCTCTATGGAGAAGAACGTGAAAGAAACTCCACGAACACTCTTTTAAATCATGTTATGTTTTACAATGCAAAAAAAAAAAAACTTATTTCAAGAACTTGAAATATAAAGATCAAATACCGTAATCCCTTTGATATGGTAACACTTGTGGGGCCTATGTCTAGGAGTAGACACCGTGGCTCCGGAACACAAAGGGCAATGAAGGAACATGGATGGGTTATTTTTTTTCCATCCCTAAAAAAAAAAAAGGAGTAGACATGACAAAGATGATGAAGTGCTACTATATTTTTTTCTGATGGGTGTGCTCTTGACTCTAGTCTTGGTCAAAGATGCCAAAGACAAAGTCTAAGATGGAGCGAGCTTACCCAGAAAGAGCCTGTTCACTCAAACTTTAAAAATATTAGGGTTGTAAGCGTTCGGAAGCACAGACACAGGCAGAGAGTAGCTTATTATTATTATTAACTGATTCGCATGAAACAATAGATGTTGGTTATTCGATATCCGTTTCATAATATTTCTTGGTATAATAGGAACTTGGACCGCTGAAGACACGTTGGAAATACAATGAGTAAAATGAAACTTTAGTTGTAATGAAAACGTGGGTTGTTGTGTCCGGATAAATAAATACCGGGATTCATTTTAAGTAAGGTTTCTGTATTGTGGACCAACATTCTGTGTTCCGTGGACTGTCCTGAAGTTTGTTCTTTGTTATTCTTCTTCTAAACGATAATGGCGTTGTTGACTGGGTTGCGTCTAATCAGGTTTTGATACGGGCTGCCCATTTCGTAAACGCGTTCATATAAATTGTTGCTCTTGATTGGTTTCCGCCTTTGTAATTGTGTGAAATAATTCTTCCTTAAGTTCCTTCCTAAGTAAGCAGAAACTAACAGCTCACTTAAATGAGTGCCTATTCTAGTCTCACACAACAAATTAATCGAACAATAGCAATGATGACCATAAACACATTTTACGACAAGTAAACGTCACCTAGTTATTACATACAAAGCATTGGCTAGATTCTAATCACTCAGACTCAAGGTACTCGCAAAAAATACTAGCCATGAAATATTATACTTTGTATTAATAGACCGTGAAGGTCACCTCCACAAATATATTTTTGATCCAATATAGACACGATTCTCCACCTCAAATCTTATGACACCCTCGGGGCTAATCTATTTGCAGAAGCCTGTCCAGCTTTTAAAATGAACTGGTGGTCGTACGAGGCGTCCTCGGGCCACTAATTGTTACTGCGAGGCTCGCGGGAGCTCAAGTTTTAATTAATATCGTATCCCTTTCATACGCGTCCTCTGGTCTACGCTTTCGGCACTTGTGAAGCCATTATAATCCAGAAAGGATTAATTTGTAGCTGCGATTGCTTGTGCCTTGGTAAGGTTTGTATTGTGTGCTTTGTTTCTGGTAATAGGGTATTGATTGTAATAAAGAAGTGTTTAGATAGCCTTGAAACTGGATTAGGTCGAAAGGTCAAGGTGAGAAAGGGATGCCTTTCCAAGAATCATTCAAAAACAGGTGTATATCTATCTACCTACAGTTTTGTAAAGAAGTGTGCTGTAGTTCAAATTAAACACTTGTCTTATTTTCCTGTTTCCACATTATGCAAAGTTAAGAATCTGATAAGTTTCATTTCTGAAAAGCCATATTGTGGTCTAACAAGACACAGAAATAAAATGTACTAGAACTTTAAAGTTTCAAAAGTAAGAAATAAATTAGAATTACAAGCAGACTCATTGGATTTATCTAGAGCATTACTGACGATTGCCTAGTCGTGTAAAACATGGCTATTTAGGTCCTTTGCCGCAAACTTGGATAATAGACTTTTAAATTCTGATAAGAATACAAGCAAAAACTGGGTTTAGCGCCGTAATCTATACCCATAAATAATGCCTATTATCTGTAAAACATTGTCTACCCTTTAAAAGATACCGAGAGTCGTTTTTTCATTATCTCCTCTCCGATAAATAATAATATAATAATTGTATTCTTACAATGGCTTCATAATTTATTATTGCTTGCTCAACGATAATAAATTATCTGGTTTCAGATAATTAATTTAACGTCGTCTTATTACGAATTATGGTTTAACTGTTTAAATATAGGAATATTTTAGAATTAGGGAATATTATTTTACTTTAAGACTCAATACAAGCTGACAATTTTGAGAGGAAATAATATTGTAAGTAAAACACAAGCTTTGATTCACATTGTGTTATGATTACGATAATCACGTTGTTAATGATTTACAATAGTATCTACTAAACTCATCTTTATTGACATAATAATATGCTTCTTCAGGGGAAATGAAGGTCTGAAAATGTGAACGTCACTCCAATCCAAACATTCTTGCTTACGAATTCTTTGATACTTGAGAAGACATGTCACATTTAAACAGCAGTTAATTTTCGTATTATTATTTTGGTTTCGTTCAGCACAATAATATATTGAAACATTTAATATAATATGTTGATTACTCTCTTCTAAAAAAAACTTTAAACTTAAAGTAAAAATAATACAACCGAATGGTAGACATTGACATCAACTGAAAATCTTCCTCAAATATTGCGTTACAATAAGAAACATCTACAAAAACATACAATTCATCATAAAACAGAACAAAACTGTAGTCCATCCAGGAAAAAAAATGCTCATTCCCATTTACGACACGTTTTTCCAAATAACCCGGAAAATTGGCACCAAAAAATTATGCAACCAAAGCGTTCCTCATTTGTACAAATCACAATTCTACGCGCTCCCCCTACATTTGTTTGACAAACTGTCACCCTTTCGGGTAAAAACAAGCTCGCATCGCGCACGAACGTCATTGCCGAAACAAACAAACGTTTGACGTGAACTCGTGACAAAGTGTGCATTTTCTTACAGCATGTCATTAGCCTTGAAGTTTGTGGACTGAAGAAATAAGGGTGGAAGAAGGGCACTTACGTGGGATATGGGCTGTTTTAATTAAAATGTACATCTATACTATATATATAATAATATTATAAAGAGGTAAAATTTGTTTGTAAGTTTGTATGTAGGGGGTAATCTCAGGAACTACTGGTCCGATTTGAAAAATGATTTCAGTGTTAGATAGCCCATTTATCGAGGAAGGTTATAGGCTATATATCACTACGCTAAGACAAATAGGAGCGGAGCAGTAATTGAAAATGTGACGCAAACGAAGTTGCGAGGGTCAGCTAGTATTTAAATAATCTTATACAATCTTGACCGATTTTGAAAACAGACAAGACGTAAACCATAATCATTATTTTCGAAGAATATAACCATTATTCAATTTCAATGGTCACAGTTATTTTCAGTAATTATTACAAACTTTATGACGTATGTAGGTAGTGAATTTGGTTTACTACGAAAATAGCGTAGCAGTGCTACGGCGTAGCTGCTACGAGCTCCTTATTCGAAAAACCAAAAGTCGCATTATGCACATTTTTGTCATACCAAAAAGACTATGTCCTTGAACATTTTAATGTACTCTAAGCACTTCCTTTTCACTGATGTCCTCTCCCCCCATATGCATTCCTGAACGTGACCTCGGCGGATTGATCTGATGACGCAGTTTGATACAAGTGCCTTAGTTAGGCGAAGTGGACTGAGACCACAGTAGCTGCTACTGCTATCGTTGATATCAATCTGTCTGTGGTATTTAAACATAGAGAATTAAGAATACAACTAATATTATGGCCCCGTTTTTAGATCGAGCATTTCATGTTCGGTTCATTGGATCAAATCAACACCTTAGTCACACAAATTAAGATTTCTAGTAGTGCTTTTGAATGTCTTACAATGTCACCTTTAAAAATGGACTTTTTTACCGTACCGAAACTTTAAAACACCAGATTAGCAACGAAAACTATTCTTAACTTGCTTCTTAAAAGTAGTTTAAAGATAAGAAAAAAAAACATGCTCCAAATTATCTCACATTCTTAAAATAATACTGATAAGAAAACACCAATTTCCACACTTTTCTCAGCGAAATAAATAAACCTTCTCCATTTACAAGTTGTTATCTATTTCAAACTACTAGTTCACTTTGTTTTCCTACTCCAGTGATAAATGTTTAGAGTGATTGAAAAAACTAATGACAGGCTCGACTTAGGTTCAGACCGAGCTTAGGTTTAAGACCCAAAGGTTTTAGGTCGTATTCGTGATGTATCGTGAGCTTACCGTGAAATGTGTTGAGGGTAGTAAACAGTTTGTGCTATTAGAATGTGGGGGTTTCGGTTTAGGGTTTAAACCGTGAGCTTGGATTTAAGCAGGATTTTTTAGTTGGTGTCTGTGGTCCGTTTAAGTTTTATGAATATTTTTGTTTTAAAGAATCACTGGCTATTTAAATATTTGGTATTTACCCTATGTTCACTACTAACCGATTTTTTTTTAATTTAAGATGTGTTCGTTCTTGAGTCTAGTCGAGGACACGGACAAAGTCTACGATGGAGCCAGCTTACCTAGAAGTAGCCTGTTCACCCTAACTTTGAAAAGGAGTTGTAAGCGTTCGGAAACTCAGACGAAGGCAGAGAGTTCCACTCCTTTGCTTTGCGCATTAAGAAAGACGCTTGGAAACGCTTAGTGCGAATTGGCGAATGAGGTTCTGGTTTTGATTCTTGAGTCGAGCAAACGATCATTGGGGTGATGGTATGTTTGGTTTAAAGACAAAGATATTCTTATCTTATTCATGGCAATATTATTAAAAAAAAAACAGGGAAATTTATTTTAACGACTAATAACAGCATTTATTGCATTATGAGAAGCTCTCGACCAAAATCAATCAATTTCTGATGGAAAACTATGCTATGGACGACAATAAAATACGTTTGCTTATAAGTAAACTATTCCCTATTGTTTTGAAGAGACAGAAAACATAGACGAAATCTTATGAAAGTCAAAATCAAAGCAAATTAAAAGTTTATTCAATTTTTGTGTAAACATTAAATACATTTTTTTTTGCTTAAATCTATGTAAAGTTCACGGGTGTTATGTGCCTGAACTAGGACATCCTGTGTTTCAGGCGAAAGTAGTAGTCATTTGTTTTCAAATAAAGGAGAGACAACATTTTTCTTCTTTTTGCATTGTTATATTTTCACGAATTTACCATAAGAAAATACTGTATGATTTTCCCTCGGCCTTGATCCGGTTCTTGAGTCAAGATACAAATTGATGGACAGACTGACCCGACGTAATATGACCCAAGAGGCTATTCCACTGCGTACATAGAGGCTTGGCGAATGCAAACAAAGGGTTCGTTTCGCTTGTTTGTGTTATTTTGGCGGGCTACACTTAGGCTGCGTTTCCATTAGAGATGTGCGAGGTTGCGAAGCTAGGGATGTGTTTGTGAAAACCAGTAAAATCACTTCTGCTGAGCGAGGCTAGGTAGGTGAAGTAATTATATTGGTTTTTGCGGAAACTCAGACTTGTCCGGGCGTTGTGATGTTTGTACGAGGTTGTGGGTTTGGAGCTAGTATCAATATGTGAGCAATTTAATCATCATTTTTTTTCTAGTTAATTGGGCAAAATCGAGAACGGTTTTAACACATATGAAACAGAAAAAATATGCCTAAACAGTTTTAAAACAAGATTGATGTCCGTCGACTACTCAAAAAACACTAAAGTAACTAGTAGTAGAGACATTACTTGGGTAAAATCGATTGTACCAAGATGATGCGAATATGTGTCTGAAATTATATTTTGAGAAATAACTACATTATTATATTTGTGTTGACTTGTCCAGTAAATTTATAAAACCCATTTGACAAAAAAAAATATTATTCTACAAAATTATAGAAATACCGACTTTGTGTGTAAGGAGAATAAGCTTTTTCTACACTTGACCGTCTCCTCTTTTTTCTGCTTTTATAACGATAGAACCAAGCTAATTCTATAAAATACAAAATGAATACAGTATACAGAAGATACCTAATTAATCCTATTATAAAGAGCCAACTAGATTTTATAAAAGTAATCCAAACTTTCTTTCAACAAGTTAGATCATTGAGCGAATAAATTGTTCATTAGTTTGTCAATAGTTCTCGTTTAGGCGTGTTTTAACTTCATAATTAATTTATTTGGGAGCTGTTTATTGCCAAGCCTTCGTGTTAACGACGTTATTCTAAATTGAAAAAGCGACCCTTTATTAATTCAGCTTTCAGGTCAAGGTGAATTTTCTTTTGAATGTAAATTAGATTTTTTTGCTATGTCAAAAACAAAACATTTCTTACTTAAAATCTTAGCGAAAACGATTACTTAGAAAACAAAATCATAATTTTTTAATGTTATTTTCATATAAAAGATAAAAGGGTCACCCGTTAAAATTAATCTAAGTAGATGAGTTTGTTTAAAATCTTAATTAAAAACGTTACAACAGAAGAAAACTTCACAATTACTACCGCACATTTCCTTTTTAATCTCTTAGAAAAAATAACAGCTTTAGCTTTCCTAACCCTTAGTATACAGAGTGAATTTTTAAAGGGTGCTTGGATGGCCAAATCCCAATCTATGACGAATATCGAAAAAGCACTGAAAGGGTCGAGCCCAACTTAGATAATTTTCTCAATAACAAATTACTTTTTAAAGGACATGGTAAAAAGTGGCCTATGAATCAACCTTTATTCCTAGTCTTTTTTTTAAATTACATTTTAATGATTAGAATAGAACGGACACTTTTATTTAATTTTTTTATTTTTATTTTAATTACAGAACCATTTTAAAAAGTAACTCACTTGGGTTTTATTCCCCGTTGCCTTTTTTTAAAATTGAAACAAAGCATTCTCAGCGCTGTAATATTTTTAGTTACCTACACAAGAATAAAGCGATTAAAGCGCTTTATGACATGAACAAAATTGACACTGACAATTGATGAAATGACAGTTGACACTTTGATGTAATGTATTTGGCACCTGATACCAGGGAATCGGCCGTCGACCTAAGTTACCACGCTTTCGTATGTTATAAGAACATAGTAACACTATTCTACACCATTTTTTTGGTGAGATAATAAGGGAAGTCTGGCAGCTCTGGGATCTAAGTTCATTTGGTATGTTTCTATTGGCAAAAAATTAAACACACTAAAAATAATTATAACCTCAAAATCCGAAATCATTTTAGATATTTTACAATTCTGAAAAGTGTCCGTGATTTTAATTTAGTTTCAGTCGAACATAATAATTATGCATTATTTAAAACACAGAGAGTAAATTCAAGTATCTGTTGGTTCTGAGGCGAACGATATATGGACGCGTAGCAATATCCTTTCTGTACTAATCGACCTACCTAAGCCGTAACTGGTATTTTTTTGTTTAAAAATGCAATGATATAGTTAAAGATTCTTGGGCTTGAAGTTGGTGAAACATATTGGTTTTAAAAGATTGTGTCGATTGTTTTTTTTTTATAATAAAAAAAAACTATTAAAATAGTATTTTTTTTAATTAATAGCTCATTTTTAATAAATTAAAAATCGAAACTCCTTTCAGTGCTTTTCGATTTTTCATTGTTTAAAGTTTCGGATTTAGCCACTCAGGCCTACTTTAAAAAAATAACCATGTTAAACCCGAGCTATTACCCAAAAAAATACCACAAAGTGACTCACTACACCCTTTCAAAATACTAAAAAAACAGTTGTATTTTTCCTCTATAAAATTTATCTTCCCTGTAGTAACAAGTAAGTGTTTGCCATGTCACTGTCCTGTTTGCTCAATGTCATTGGTTTTTTACCATAGGACTACATACATGCATGGGGCCGTGTTTGCACATCATGGGTCTTTGTTTGAACTGCGTTTGTTTTTAGAGAGCGGAAGGATACACGGATGTTAGCTTCGTAGTAATCACTTTGTCAGGAATACGCGTGTCCGTGAGACTTAAAAGTTACTGAGAATAACAAATATTAAAAACCAAAACTATTGTGAATGAAGTCTGGTTTGGTTTGCCTAATAAGCTACAAAAAATCCATCAAATACAAATACAAAATCCTTTATTTCAAATAGACCAGTTCCAGGCACTTTTGAATAGTAAAGGTCTGTCAGTCAAATATGTAGATGAAGCTAATTCTGCCTAGATAGCCGACAAGAGCAGCAAGTTGTTCTGCAACAAAATACATTCACCGACCCTATCTCCAGCGCGGCAGTTGCATATTCCAAAGAGTAGAACATAAGGAAAAGAACGTACAAGAAACTAAATAAATCATCCTTATGTTAAGTATATAAACTATTGATAAAGCGCAATATGTGAAAAGCATTTTTGAGCCAGGTAAGCATACTTTCTGGTTCGAATTACGTCTACTTCAATAAACGACTATTTCTAACACTATTTGTGTTGGAAAAAATCCCCTTTAAGTGCTAGCTACCTCGTTGAAAACCACGACCCCACCAAAACATTTTCACACGACACCATTACCAAAGCTAACAATTACCCCGCCTCTCCATACTTTACAGAAAAATAATAATTTACTGAACTAAGGGCACTTTTATTCCAAAACAATATGACGCCTCCCGCGCGTAGAACGGTGCCCTCATTAATTTTATTTTGACGTTATCACAAGAAACAATAACCGCCGATTGGGCCCCATTGGACCCCTGACGTGCTCAAATTATATGACGGACGCTTACGCCCCCAGAGAAAACAGCCGCGCTTAATTTAATTTCAGAAAATCAAAAGTAAAATACCCATTTTAGGTGTTTATTGAACGTAATTTGGTTACTTGCTTTATTATAGCAGTTTGTGGTGATGAGGAAATAACTTTCTGCTTTCTCTGTAGAATCATTTTACTGTCATTAGTTAAGACGCCTCCGCACATTTGTGTAATCAAGTTTATTCACAAAAACTAGACTACACCCTTTAACTTGCCTACATATTTGTACACTGTGGCTCAGTGTGATGTAATTTAGCAATAATATTTCTCATTAATATTGTTACGAGCTTGGGCTTCGTGACAATAACAGCCTATTAATTAACCAAAAATGATACTTTAATAATCAACACTAATTAGGTATCACTATTAAACGCACTAATTATAACACACAATCGCACTATTAAACACTTCACTTCACTTAATTCGCAGTTGAAGATCGCTTCCGATGTATCGCTTGTGTCGCCAATTCAATACTGACTCAGTCGCGAGCAATGCGCACCTTATATAGTCCCACAGTAATTTCCAGAATCTTCGAGAATGGAAATATCTAGAAAGTTCGGGAACATACCGGTCCCGACTGACTAGGTGTCGAAACACCGAGAATGTTCTAGCATCGAAAAGTCTAGAAAGATCGTGACCCAATTAGTTCCACTACTCGATAATAGATGGCGCTAGTAGTACGTTGTGTACCAGGCATTAATTCTGGCGCGTAACAATATATTATGTTGTCTCTTTCTCTTGTTGTATGGGTATAGAATCCATAATACTGATTACTGACAAACATGCACAAATCATGTTTTGATCAGATTACCAGAGGGCCAATTCTATTAATTTTTAAACAACTTTCGCATTCGCATGTCAATCGCAAACTGTCAAAAAAGCCTTAATTTTCCTCTGTATTTATGTATATCATCTGCAACTGACTTCCTTAACATTAAAAAGGCTGAAATTAACATCTTTCAAGCAAGAAAGCACCGAATCTAAATATTTCAAAATCCCAAGTAAAACATTCAATCAAGCTGCTTTCATTAAATAATTTGATTACCTATTAAATTAATGTCGTTCGCCCTAGATGTCGCCCCTTTGATGACGTCGCTGTCGGTCGATGCGTCATAAGATGTTCGGAACTCATCAATATTTGCATAACAATTGAAGGGGGGTGTTTAGAAGGGAGATTTGAATATTTATGGCAAGCTATTACCTGCTATGGTGGCTTTTATGGTGGATTTTGTAGACTTGAATTTGGTTAGAAATAGACGTGTTTATTACTGTTTAAACAAGGAAATGTTTGGCTGTTATGAATAGATAGTAGTTTGTAGAAATCAAGAGCAATATGTTAAAGTAATACTTTGAGAGTCGCATTTTTTATTTAAATATCATGTGGTCTAGAGGTTATACCACCTGATTCAGACCCAGAGGTACCGGGTTCGATTCCCAGCGGGGACAAATTTTTTGCTCGGTTTGGTTGGTGGTAGGACTTGTTCTAAGTCCGCCTGGCAAGCTACCATCATCATTTCTAAGTCTGTCGCCATAACAACAATGTTAACAGCATTGTTATGTTCCGGCAGTTAGAGGTATGATAGCCAGTTCCTCTGTGTAAGAGGATTTCGAGTGAAACTCGCTTCCATCTTCGGCCTAATCATCACTTTCCATCAGGTGAGATTTGGGCCAAGATTTTCCCCGTTTCGTATAAAAAAAAAGTACATCTTTATATCTTTATACCAATATCAAATTAACAAAGTTGAGTTTTTTTTTGTTTCACTTTCACGGCTTAAATCACCGAACCTATTTTTATGAATTTTGGGAAAAAGATAGACATGTAGGTAGGACCCTGAAGACGGTAAAAGCTAGTATTTTATAAGTTATAAGATCTATGTAACTTTTTGTTAATTCCTTAATGAATAATAAGAGACTCGTAGAGTTTCTCGGATGTTCTTCTCTAGAGAACCTATTCTTAGAAACGTTCGTGAGATATGATCGGTGAGTGTGTTTTGCAGCAGAAGAACTTGCTGCTCTTGTCACTAGTGCGGCAGAATTAACTTCATCTATTTGACTGACAGATCTTATGATTCAAAAGTGCCTATAAATGGTATATTTGGAATAAAAGATTTTGCATTACATTTTTTTTTTTCGATTTAAATTTTCCTTGTAAAATAGGTATACTTATAAGTAATTTTCAAGTAGACACTAGCTGTGTTTAACTAAACCAATCCTACTTGAAAATCTGCTAATCAAGATGCTGATTCTATTAATTAAAATGCCGAAATATGTATGAAATTCATGTAACATTTGCATTTTGACAGCTTCTCGAGCGATTTCAGTCGCTAGGTATTTCTAGAGTAATATATATTTTGTTACGAACTTTAAACGGAAATAAACACTTTTCATTTTCGATTCCTTTCTAGGGTTCCGTATCCAATGGAACACAATGGTGACAGACTAGAACCGTAAAAGATAGACGGTCGAAATTTTCATAGAGTGTATTTCTGTTGCAGCTATAGCAAATAATAATAAAAATGAATTAATAACAAAAATAAAAGGGCGCCCCCGTGTAAGAAACATTTTTTTCCCCACTTAAGTGTAATTTAAGTGGGAAAAAAAAAATATTTGTTTTGCTTGGTTTTTTTTTTCTTAATAATTATTATGTATCTAGTTTGTACACAATTTCCAAGAACGTTACCTAGTCACGTTAAAATAAAAGAGTAACCTTAAATAGGTTACGTGAGTGAAAGACCCCTAGAAAATTTCACTGTTTAGCTGTGCGCACTATAAAAGTATTCCAAAAGCGTTTTAAGCGAGGTGTCTAACATATGTCAGTGGCACATCGCCTTACGTCTTGTAGTTCTTCGCTCACTTTTTTAAATTATACCCAATAGACAACAAGTTGGTAACTCTGCGTCGATTACACTTGCTTCAGTATCTGTATGTATAGATATATCTAAGAAAGGGTATTGTAAATGACAGAAGGCGTACAGCCTCGGGCACTGAAGGTTGTTACATGAAAGAAAGATATTATACTGAAAGGGTGTGGAGTGGTACTCAGAAAACATTCTCCAAATGAACCCCTTCGAAAACACAGCCAATTAATTACCTTTGTTTCCGAAATCTGCACGAACGTAGCGGTGGGTAAAATTATAAACTGAAATTCTATCAACAATAATGCACGTTAATAAAATACAATCCTATAGTAAATCTTGTTTGTGTTTCAACTACTCAAATTCGTTAGATACTCGTACGAAGATAAGACTTTTTTTAAGAGCGTGTATTCCGTCCACTAGCGCCGCCAATCGTTTTTTATTATTTGTGGTAAATATAAGACACGTAGATAAAAAACCGCTCTGTAGTGTACTGAAGAAATGTATTAATAACTTCATCCACAACATGTGTGTAGAGCAGAGATGGCGAACTATTTTTAGAGCTCGTACCATTTTCATTAAAAAAATAATAATAATGCAGTCATGACGTGCCGCCAAGAAAATCTTGAGTTGATGAATCAATGTACAAAAAATAACACTGGATCCTATAAACTCTTCTGTACCTATCAATTCATAAAGCAATCATAATGTCATCAGCTATGTGTGTGTATTTCTAAAGCATTAGCATCAACAGAAATCATACTGAACGTTTATTTTCATTGAGATGCTAAGTAATTTTGTACAGACGTGCCCATTATTGTGCTGCTTGCCACAACTGGCTCGCTTGCCATTGGTTCGCAATCCCTGGTGTAGAGGTATGAGGAAAAGGATGTTAAGTCCTTCAGACTTCCATAGAAAAGGGAGGTTCCTCCGATCACACAGCTGTTTCGTCTGGCGGGCAACTGGCCGATAGTTGATATTTGAATTATTGTGAAGCTAATACCGCGATGAAGGCATTTTTGACGTAGCTACAGACATATGTAGATATTTTTTGGCGGTATAGCATCCGTTACCAAAGGATGTTTTTGCTAACACAACTTTGCTAAATACATATCCCAAAAACAAAAAATTAAAAAGGAAAAAGCGAGCGTGACAAACCCCCGTAAGTCCTGAACGGGCGGCAGATTAGAATGCCTCGCATTAACTAATGAGGCCTGATAGCCCTTAACGCAGCACAAAGCAATCCATTCGTTTAGATTCCGATCTACACGAGCAGCTACACGGAGATCCGCTGATATTGAAAGTACCTAGGACTAGAAGTAGAACTAAAAAGTGTGTTGATTTGGTTATGGTCGATTTTAGGAATAGGCTAGTTTCCATCATCCACAAATTGCAAAACTATTTAGTCTGTCAGTTAGAGTATTGAAAAATAATGGACACCTATTTTTTTGTTTTTGTAAATCAATGAATATTGACAAAGATAGTGGACTCGGGAGTGAGAGCTCGTGACGTTATGACCCGGTAAAAATTATGCCAGGGCGTGATGTATTGAGAATTTTAAAAGCGTCGTAACTTCGTCAATTTTGGTTCCCGTAACAAATGGAAAAATACGGGTCAAATATTTTTTGATAATCTAACTGACGGACTAATTAGATTTTTTCAGGACACAAGCCTATAATTCCTAAAATCGGCCATAACCAAATCACACAACATGTGTGTACTCAATAAATCTCTTTCGCTTTCTAGATTGATACCGCTTATTAATTATTAACAAGCTGTATCAATCTAGAAAGCGAAAGAGATTTAATGAGTGCACACATGTTTCTTAACGTTTTACAGTTTCTTGTTTTCTTTTTTTATTTGAGTTGGGTCTTGACTAGGTCAGAGATGACGGAGACAAAGTCTACCATGGAGCGAGCTTACCCAAAAGTAGCCTGTTTGATCTAACTTTGAATAGATTAGGGTTTATAAATTACTAGTATTTTCGCGTGGTTTGCAACCAACAAACTCACTTTCGCATTATATTATATAATAAATATTCGTATTTTTTACTATTGATAGGCATTACGTTTGACCACAATCTCGTCTGATTTTAAGCGACGATACGATCTCAGATTGAGCCACGCTTGCCTAGAAATAACCTTTTCACTCTTGTCTTAAAGACTCAGGCTGTAGCTATCAGGAAACACAAACTCAGGCTCTACTCCTTAGCAGTCCGTACAATGAATGTTTTACCAAAACGTTTTGTGCAGTGGGATGTCCACCATAAACCAGTGGCGCGTCGCCGTACGTCTTGGTCTACGCGAGTGCTAAGTCGTAGTAATGTGCATTATCTTTGACAGTACTATAAATATTATTTTCTTAATGCCAGGATTACTATGCTACTTATGCTACACTAACAAAATGATAGCTTGGCAGCAATCAAGCCGGTCACTCACTTTTGTAGATATGCGCCAGAATAACAAATCTAGGATAAACGAACTTCGTGTAATCCCATCATAAAAAAAAACTTTACTGAAATACAATCTGTACCTATTAAACTTAAATCAATAAACCGAAAGCCATTAAAGTATCATATATAAAATGGCGGCCGAACAGACGTGACCAAGCTGCGACAATAAATAAATAGCGCTATATTTTAACTTAAGTAACTCCATTGGTAGTTCGTCGCTCCGGTAAGGAAATTGGCTCTCCGAACACCTTCAGACTTTGGTTCTCAAAGTTCAGTCAAGTTAAACGTTTAATAAAATGTTTTTGGAAGACATTGATTTTGATTTGAGTTTTGATTTTTAGCGAACAATGTTTACAGTGAATGATCGCAATTCTTGTGAGGAGCTCGTGGCTAAACCGCATCAGCCGCACAGGTCGATCTTCCAGGTTAAGCAATGCTTGTCGAGGTTGGTCTATGGATGGGTTACCATCTTAACATACCGAGTTTCCTCCGTGCCTCGGAAAGCGTTAAGCTATTGGTCCCGGCTGTCATTTGGAGATCTTTGGCAGTCGTTACGGATAATCAGAAGCCTGAAAATCAGACACCAGTCTTGCCAAGGATTACGGTGTTACCCAGTTAATGGGTTGTGGAGGTCTGGTAGGCAGCCGCTCCACGTAAAATACTGATATTCAGCTGAATCCGGTTTGACTGGAAACCGACCCCAATATAGTTGGGAAAAGGCTAGGCAGATGATGATGATGATCGCAATTTCTTGTATAAACTAGAATAAACCATACTTTTATTTTTGGTATAATTAAGTATATTATATTCCTGCAAAAATCACAAATATCTTTTTTTGAATAGGTTTCCACAAAAAGGTGCTTCAACAGCAGTACAACAACGGTGGGTCAAGGTCATTATCAACTGCTTAAAAACGATTTGGACAGTCTCTGCCTGCGTCTGTGTTTCCGAACGCTTACAATCCTTATCTTTTCAAAGTTAGAGTGATCAGGCTACTTCTGGGTAAGCTCGCTCCATCGTAGACTTTGTCTCCGTCATCTTTAACCTAGACTAGAGTCAAGAGCAAACCCACAACAAATTAAAAAAAAAAACACCTTGAATCCAAAAACCCGTCAAAACCAAAATATAAAAAGTCAAGTACATAACAAATCTGCGACTTTCTGCAAAGAAAAAAAAACCATAAATCCTACCACCGGCGGCATCGAGAAGACAACAAACTCTAAATATTTTATTTTCAAATACGCCGTGGGCTCTTTCAAAACGTCAGATGCCTGATTTCATTTTATGTTTTTTTTATAGAATAAACAAAAATTGAGCGTGCAAATGTTTGAGCATCGCTGAGGAGTAAGTGAAGTCGCTGCAGCTATTAGGAAGCTAATGAGTGTAGTTGTGAGCTCAGGATTGTCACTCGTGTCGGAGAGCGTCTGGAAGCCACGCCAAGAATTGTTGTTTTATTGGTTTAGGCTTCCTTTTAAATTGTCACGTTAAGTGTGAAAGCACAATTTAACGGTCCCTGTCCACTATAGTGGAGCAAGGAAGCGGAGCGGAGAAACGGAGAAATATTAACCTATGATGTCAGTCTAAATGTCAGTGCTTCTGAATCATGTCAGTCAAAACGTCAGTGCTTCTGAATCATGTCATTCAAATTGTTAGTGCTTCTGAATCATGTCAGTCAAAATATCAGTGCTTCTGAATCATGTCAGTCAAAATGTTAGTGCTTCTGAATCATGTCAGTCAAAATGTCAGTGGCACCCTGAGGAATGATTTTGACAACGTCATTTACGTATCACCTGGCCATTTCAGAGGAGTATGGTAGCAGAGCGGATAAAACGGAGATATTTTAACCAACGGAATTGCACAGAATCTCTGCACCACGTGAGTCACTGACAACCATTTTGTGCAATTTGATAGGTTAATAATTCTCTGTTTCTCCGCTCCGCTGCCTCACTACACTGAAATGGGCAGGCACCTTTGTCCTTTTATTACAATTACACTGGACAGTCATACAGCCAGGTGACAGGTCTAGTAAATATATATGTTTTTAAAATTTAATATATTCTTTGAGTAGCAAAATCTTCATAAAAAAATCCTTCCGTTACTGAGTGACAGACAGACATCGCACAGCCAAAACCACTGGTCGTAAAAAGCTGAAATTTGGAGTGTAGGTTCCTTGGGGAGTGTAGGGTAGCACAAAGAGAGGATTTACCGAAATTCCGGGAATTCCGGTTTTAAGGGAACGGGTTTTTTTTTCTTTTCTATTTGAATGGTTAATTTTCTTGACATTTGCGATTTAAATCAATAATCAACATCATTTTTGTTAATCGAAAGCACCGAAAGTTATAAAGAATGGTTATTTTTAAGCATAAAGTTCCTATTTATAAACTTTTTGACTTTGCTATACTTTCACATAGTGTCATTCAAGACAAGTCAAGATGGACTCCACTGCTGGACTTAGGCCTCCCCCACGTGTTGCCACAGTACCTAACCGGTCCTATCACCAGGTTATAGATTGCACCGATTTATCTCAAAGTGGGCCAATGACCATGATGATGAGGTCAGTACTGAAAATTACATAAATCTTTTAGGTATTTCTACTTTTAGGCAGCTGAATAAAGTTTGCTACCCTTTAATACTAATTTTACTTGCTCTTAAGATACTCCACGTAACTCCACCATAGGTAGCAGCCCTACCGCCTTTCTGATCAACACTAGGTCGTGATCCGCTCAATGCTACAAGTGCTGCCTGTGACTGCGCCGGAGCCTTGAGTTCCTGACCTCTATACGAGCAAGTAAAACGTTTTTAACATCGTTTTGCATTTGTCTCTTGTGTCGGAAATGTTTGTTCTACAAAACTAAAGGCGCAGACTTAACGCGGCGCACGGAAAGGCTACACACGCGTGTTAAGCTTCGCTTTGCAAGACAATGTATGTGATTGTGTCCACTGCAACCCACGGAAACGCTACGCATCGATTTACGTCATTGATTCACGCATGGCTGGCTCGAATATAACGCTATGTATGCGATACACGTTATACACGAATATTAGCTCACGACTATGTCAAAACGGTATCAGAGTACAGTTTTGAGATATGCCTTGTGGAACATAGCCTTGTGTATTGCAGTAGAAACGTGGACCCAAGTTGTCAAACAAATTAATCCACGCAGCAAAAATGTGCCACTACACAGCGTGCACCACAGTAGGTTTGCGCCTTTACAGGTTATTACATTCTACTAAAAATTTTATTAGTGTTGAAATAACAGATACTGGTTTTTTTCTGCCTTTAAAATTAATTGAAAAATTAAATTTGATCATAACAAAATATGAAATCAAGTGCGAATAACTCTAGGTTTTTTAAAAATTGTTAATTGTGTAGGAACTTATTTAGTCGTTACTTTCATTTGGGAGATCTGAAAGTTAATATTTTCAAAGGAAAATTATCACTTAAGCACAAATTGTTCACACTACTGTAATAATTTACCACTCGATAACCGTACCTAACATAATACCTGAAAATAAATATCAGGTTTCGTGTACAAAAATTGGAACCAGATATATCTTTTTTATCTCCAAAACTTTCGCCATTTCTAACCTCAATCGTTCCGGAAATATTATCCACTCTCCATCGGCACCCCGCGTTTCCTTTCCAAAGCAATTCAATAAACCTATGGGTCCCCACAAAAGCTTTCAATATAAACATTCTTCGTATAGAGAATATAGATGTGGGATCCCAAGGTGACATGGTGAGGGTATCTTCGTATATGAAGGGCCTACAAAGGACACATAAACAAATATTTACGTCAAAGCCCTGAAATATCCCTAAATTCAATTCCAGTTTTGATAAGTGATCCCTTAGTCCCTGTGGGTGGACCGCATCCTCAATTTGAATAATCAATGGCGCTTTCTGTACGTATGAGACTATGAAATTGAGTTGTAAGTGTACCTTATTCAACGTGTAACAGAATGAACGCAATACCTCTTAAGGGGTCATCGTACTCATCATTAGGAACATTTTGTACTTTGAGATCAACACTGAAATCGTGAAAAAAATCTCCTGCTCCGTACATTGTGTCGAGTTAGGGACTTCTCACATTTATCCAGCTCCATTCGGGTTTCGCTTAACGATTTTGGTCACACTTATACAGTTCTGTTTCCTATTATTCAGCTTCCTAAGAATGAGAATGCGCTGAACTCTATATGTAGCACTCGCATGATAATAACACATTTGTCCGCATTTCATACTTGTTTGACGCGAAAGCCGAATAGATGCGGAAAGCTGAACGGATGCGTACGCATCTCCATATAAAGTCGTTGTTTTCTATAGGAATAAGCTGACTAGAGCTGAATAAGTGTGAGTAGTCCCTTATGCGCACATGGGGGAGTCGATTTTTTATCGTGATGTCAGTTTGTTCTCATAGCAAAAGTTGTTTGGGGTACCTACTGCGTTTGTTCTGTTGCACGTTGTATGTCTAGTTAACATAACCTCATTGATAAAATAACTCAGCCTCTACATAGCACCTAAAACGTTGATTGTGATTGATTTTGAAATAAGTAATTAGTACTTACCTGAAATAATATCAGACTCAGATGTTCCAGAAACACGATTTGAAAAATATTTACTGCTCTTGGTAGTAAACATTTTTCAAAATACTGTAGACGTTTTTTGAGCCAGTCAATTTAAAATAAAGTGACGGTATAAAGATTTATCTACTTTTTTTTTCAAGAAAGTTCACTAAACCAATATTTTTCTCCCTATTAAAAAATATTATGAAAAGTTTTTTTTTAGTTTTAAAGATTATTTCTTGCAAACTGTAAGTATAAGTAGTAGGCATTTGTAAATTAATAAATAGTAAATCTGCTTAAAAACATTGTAATTTTCACGGAAGTGTGTTGCAAACGTCATTTAAGGCGGGGTTGCAGTACTTTTTAAGATTTTTGAACGTCTGAAAATCTTATTAATTATGAGGTTTTTAATAAATAAAAATCATTACATAAAAATTGAACAAACCTTCGAGTAAATCGTAAAGATAGAAACGCGATTTAGAATGATTGGCTCGATACTTTTTTTTAATCAAACATGACACTAAATTACAATTTTAAACGTGTACTGCTAAGAGATGTCATCACGAAAATATATAAAAGTTATATCAATAGATAGAGCTTTTTATTTTGAAGTAAATGTTGAAACCATATTGTATAATTTCTTTATCAGTTTTCGCCATGAAGAAAAAACAATCAAAATTTAGGCATTATTTCGCTCGCCGGACAGTCGCTGTTGTTCGTCAAAACACACAGTACTGCAACCTCGCCTTAATGAGCTATTACACGGTCAGTCACCTCCATTTGAGTCCCAAGATACTATAGGCACGTTTGCAATGAAAAGTGCAATTTTGTGCACCAGGCAATAATGAACTTAATAATCTGTGTTTCCCGACCCACTGACGTCATCAACGCTCACGTCATTACTAATGCTAAGCCAATCAGCCGCTTGATTTCTAATTACGAGTTCATTAGCTGGTGTTTCATCGGATTTCAATGTACACAGGTGTTAATAGGATGTGACGTGTTATTTGCTGAAAAATTTCGATGTGAGTTGATAGATGGCGTTGTTATAAATCATGTTTTTTTTTCTTTATTCTAAAATGAAGCAATTTTTCTTTCGTCCGATAATTTAGTAATCAAATGAAAACGCAAGTATTTTGTCCAGTTATGCGAATATCAGTGCAAGGAACAGAGAAATAGACAATATCTACATTGTCTATTTCTTTGGAATATTGTCTCCTGTATGTCTGGATACAACGACTTAAGTAAATGAATTTTGAATAAATTAAAAAATGTGACCTGCGTAAGTTTTATAAAAATAAAAGGTTTCAGAACACGTTTCCAAACATGTAGCACGCTCAAATGTAATCAACATGCCGAAGATGCAGAGGGATATAAATCATCATTATATCAAATGTCATCGGTGTCCACCATTTTGCACGTGGTTTAATAGAACCAGAGATCACAACCGGCACGCGGTGCTTTCAAGCTCTGTGTCATGTCGCTAACTAATTCGCTAATGTCGCTAACTAAGCTAATTTAAAAACAAAGTTTTTAAAAACAATTAAAAACCTCCAAACACGTCACTTTTCAAGCAGTCTGGTGAAGTTAGGGGCTTCAAATATGTGACTAAACTTATGTTCATAAATGTAGTTTTTTACAGTCGGATTTATTGTTTTGTCAAGTAGTGAAATATGAAGCGGAAGTTCACCTAAACACACGTTTATTCTAAAATAGAAAACAAACAATCTTACGTACTACGACCCGTCAAACGCGCCATACATCACGAACTCCGAAACACTAAAATACGTGCGTTACGCCGTCAGCCATAAATTCCTCTAATACAGAACACATTCGGTCCATAATATGTGTTTTTTGCTTTTTGTTCAGAAAACATTACAAACTAGTGCGTGGCACGCGATATTGTGTTCAGAGCTCGCATAATAGAGTAGCATTAATCACCAGAGTTGTATGTCAAATGGTGATTCTTAGAGGTAAATAATGCTTAGCTACCTGGGATTAAGATCTAGTATGGTTCATATTTCTCTCTCTCTCATCTGAGCGTGTTCCCGGTTGCATCCTCAGCTGGTTTGCTTCGGAGCCCGGGGATTCTTCTTTTCCACTTCGTACGGTCTTCGGCATCCATGGTTGAGAGTCCATTGGCACGCATATACTCCTGGGCAAAATTAAGGTGAATGCTCCAACCAGCCCGCGAAATTAAATTTTCTTACGTTTTTTGCAATTTGCAGGCCAGTGCTAGGTTGTATGTTGAATAAAATATTATTCGCGGCTGTAAGACATAATATGTAGTTACAGAATTATAATCATAAAAATCATCAATACAACGCTCTAAGTTCATAAAGCTCTAGGAATTACTTTTTCTGTTTTTTTTTTTTTTGTTCCTACACCTTTATGACCTAGGAGGGTTGTATTGGTGATTTTGATAGTTATAATTCTGTAACTTCATACGTCTTACAACCACGAATAATATTTTAATCAACATACAACTTAGCACTGGCCTGCAAATTGCCAAAAACGCAAGAAATTTTGAATTTCGCGGACTGGTTGGAGTATTCACCTTGGTAGTATGGTTCAAATGTTCGGAGAAAAACGAACGACAGTATGCATGCAATGTAATGCATGAATTTTATCTAAAGGCTGGAAGGCCTCCTGCAAGGTGGACCGATGTCCTGGTGAGGGTCGCGGATAGCCGGTGGACACGAGACTCACAAGACCGGTTTTTGAGGTGAACCTTTGGCAAGGCCTATGTCCAGCAGTGAGCGTCTTTCGGCTGACATGATGAAGATGATGGGTCACAACTTAACTTCAGAGCGTGCACCTCTGGTTTTGTGTTTTGCAAATTACTCACAACTGTATAGGAATCCCTAAATTTGTGAATGTACATAATGGTTGTGCCACAATTTTTTAAGTACTTCTGCCAGCAAATTCGTCCACTATATGCGATGGAAATAATTCCAAGGGAAGATTGTCCCGGGATAAAAAATCGTTAAGGGGTCCAACCCACATGCCAAGTTCATCTAAATCAATCAGCCACTAAAAAGGGAATCAAACAGACACATTTAGGCTTTTATAATGAAAGACGGATTATTCTTGAGTAGACCGCTCATGACCTCAATCTCGCCTGATGGTAAGCGATGGATGAGGTCTAGGATGGGACGAGTCATCATCATCTGCCTAGCCTTTTCCCAACTATATTGGGGTCGGCTTCCAGTCAAACCAGATTCAGCTGAATATCAGTATTTTACGCAGAGCGGCTGCCTACCAGACCTCCACAACCCATTAACTGGGTAACACGGTACTCCTTTGCAAGACTGGAGTCAGATTTTTTGGCTTCTGACTATCCGTAACGACTGACAAAGATCTCCAAATGACAGCCAGAACCAACAGCTTAACGTGCTTTCCGAGGCACGGAGGAAACTCGGTATGTTCAGATAGTCACCCATCCACAGACCAACCTCGGCAAGCGTTGCTCAACCTTGAAGATCAAACTGTGCGGCTGTTATTATGTAGCCACGAGTGAGTTTTTTTACTATTGATAGGCATACGTTTGAACACTATCTCACCTGGGGCCCGAGTCTGCTATCACAATAGTGTCAGAATGGTGGTTCACTGATTTCAAAATGGTTGATTTTGACAAGTTTGGTAATCTACTAACATAATGGCATCATAATGGCGTCATTATGACATTCTAATGATCAACCACTGGCACTCCATTGAAAGTAATCTCGTACATAATGACAGATTTAGTATTTACGAACTTCTCACTACCTCAGATTGCTTATAACACGAATAAATAATATGTAAAACTAAATATAAATAAAATCTGGCATGAATAAATGCTCAAATTTAGCTCGGTTTTATAATAATGGCAATGATTCCTATCGCAATTCTATTACGAGACCAATGACGTGCCAGTGACCGGCCACTGACGTGCCAGTGACCGTGCCATTATGATTTTAGCAGATTTCAAACTTTTAGCAAAATGACAATGGCATGACAATGGGATCATGTCGGAATGACAAATTTATAAAAATAGCAGACTCGGGCCCCTGATGTTAAGTGATGATGTGGTCTAAGATAGAGCACGCATGCCTAGAAGTAACCTATTCACTCTTGACTTAAAGAGTCCCAGGTTGTAGCTAGAAGGAAATACAGACTCAGGCAGGGAATTCCACTCCTTAGCTGTACGCACAATGAATGTATTCCTAAAACGTTTTGTGAGATTTTTGCCTTCTTGAACTGACAAATTACAGTAATGAAAAAAATTGTGCACGAATATCTTTTATCGATAACTGTGACCTAAACACTGCACTCAACTAACAATATTTCCTTAGTAAAAGCTATTTTCTAGTCGCAATTAGGGATGAAGTTGAAAGTTTGTCCTCCTAGATCATCGTAAAAATGTTCTCAACATTAATTAGACATGAATCTGCTCGATATTATATTACTTAGTTTGGTATTTCTTTCTATATTAACACGGGTTCGCTAAGAAAACTAATTTTGAAGCCACGGAGAGCTATAAACTGCTGGATGTTTAATATTACCAAACTTTTAGAAGAAGTTAAGGTTCTTAAAGCAGCTGGTATCATTGTGGGTATTATAGAAAAAGAGTATTTTGAAAATAAAAATAGCGTCGAATAATTTGACATTGATTAAAAGTAATTTAATGTGAATTTGTATTTGTGAATATTATCCTAATATTGATGAGTCTTTGTAACTTGAAATTCAGATTATGCATTTATTTCGCACAGAAAAAAATTAATACTTATTTCGGATTTGCACCTCAAGAACCGTACATTTATGCTACATTAAAATAAGCATTAGATTTACACAGTGAAAAAAATTCTCACAAATCTCAAAGGGATAACTTTTAAAATATTATTTCATTAAGTCTTCCCCAAATAAAACTCACAACAAAAACTCACAATTTGGAATAAACGCCATCCTATCTTCAAATATGTTGGCACCAGCTTCAAAGTCATGCAAATATCAACTGATTGACAGTTTTTTACCCCTGAACATCAGAACCGCTATTTACATCATAAAGGTATCCGCTCGTGTGAGAAATTGACAAGGGTTGATTCTGCGGCGCAAAACGTCAAGCTAACATCATTCAATATGATAGCAATGATACCTGGGGGTCTCGTGCCATAAGTCAATGTTGGGTGGAAAGTGAAGGTGCCATGGGAACTTGTACCTTATGTATTTTTTTGTCCTTTTCTCAAATGATTAGACCCGGCCTCATCTAGTTTAAAATGACCAAAAAAGATTAACGTGTAAAAGTGTTATTTATAACCTACTTACAGAATAAATATCATTTATCATTTACCTGAGTGTCTATATAGCGTGATAGTTGAAAAAAACCAAACTGCATAAATGGGATTGACAAGCCTACAGAAATATCTCGTCGCTGGTATATTCCTTTAAATTGTTTGTACTCGAAAGCCATTCAAAACAGTGTTGATACAGAGATATCAACCAATCAGCGAGGTTCGGCTGTCAGTCTAAACCATTCAGATAGAGCCACTCAAGGAGACTGCTGACTTGCCGTAAAAACTCAAAGTATATTATTTTACATGGGCCTACGTAGACACTTATAAAACATCAGAAGATAGTGAATACAATGGAGAAGAACCGGAAAGAAACCCCACGGTCACTCGATAAAGAAATTGATCGAGTTTTGGTTGTTTTCATACAGTATCAATAATGATCATAATAAGTATGAGAGGACAGAGTATGGCGAGTACCAACTATCATCTATGATTTCTGATACTACTACATAAATATACATACATTCTGATAGCTACAACTAAAAAGTATTTTAAGTCAAGAGTGAGTAGGTTAATTCTAGGCAAGCGTACTCCATCTTAGACCGCATCATTGCTGACCGTCAGGTGAGATAGTGGTCAAACGGTCGCCTAAAGTGAAAAAAAACAAATCATTTAAAGTTCCATCTTCAAAAATGGAATATTAAATGCCATTTTTACGAAACTTTCTCCCTTTGATTTGCATCACCCAAATGTTGTGCCTTTAAAATTCAATTTAGAACTTTCGAGAATATTTTAACAATAAACTAGGGGTTTTCAAACTTTTCAGATCTTTTTTGGTTCCTCGAATAACTTTGTATTGCAAATCGTACTCTAATCAAATAGCTTTAAGTATTTCTATTGCTTGCCTTTGTAACAAAATGAAATTAGGGCAAAGCCTTAATACCTGTGTTGTTTTTTTCATGTACCTAATTAAGTTTTGTTTATGTTTTAAAAATGTTTTCTAGGAATCGTTTCTATGTTGCCTACATTTTAGGCTCGTTCTAAGAAACTGGAGAACATCAATCAAATCAAAGTAGGAAAATAAGGAGTCATTACTTTTCTGCGAATTATTTTGTGGTTCGACATTTATATTTATAAATATTTTAAGTCATAATGGCGGTTTACAGGGTAGTACTGAAGTTAAAGTAAAATGATTTATATCAATTAGGGTTAATTTCTAAATTTAATATTTTAAGAACGTGTCAAATTCTAATTTAATACCTAAGTTCGACCGGTTTTCCGGCTGGTTTTTTAATGAATGATTAATATAAGTACCAGTTCACATGCAATTAGGTAACTGCATGTAGAATGCGATATTGAGTACAAAGTATGAATACTAAGACCTCAAACCTGATGAAAAATTAATGTTAATGTTAAAAATTAATCAGTTATTAATTGAACTTAACTCCAGTTAAATCTGGAGCAGTAAAAAATGATGAACAGCAAAATGGTTTGAAGTCGATAATCAAAAGGCAGGTGAGAATGAAAAAAAAATGTACGTGTACCCCCCACTCGTGCTGCCTCTGGTGGATCTTTTTTAAATCTTCTTAGGAAATACGCTAATTGTACTTTTTTATTTATTTGTTATTTGTTACTTTACGCACACAAATGTACAGAGGCGGACTTAATGCCATAGGCATTCTCTACCAGTCAACCTTTGGGTAATGCAGAGAATAATAGTGGTAGGTGCAATATAAAGACAAAGAGAAACCAGAAACACGATTATTTAATACAAAGATAAATAAATACATATAAACTATACATACAATATAATACCATAACATAATAATATATGGGTATTCAAATTAATAAACTAATACACGATTATACTCTTCTTCATTTTGTGTTAGAAAATGCAATTAATTGATTTTAGTTCCGTAAGAGTCTATTTGCAATAATTTACAATATTTTTAACCGACTTCCCAAAAAAGCAGGAGGTTCTCAATTCGGCGGATATTTTTATTTTGTTTTATGTAAGTACACCGATTACTCCGAGGTTTCAGATCCGATTCGTGTGATTTTTTTTTTGGTTTTAGTTACGGCTTCATGCCATTTGGTCCCGTAAAAATTTAATTCAGTTTTGCTCAGTAGTTTTGATTTTATGAGCATTTTTGCTTATTTCAATTTCTGATTTCACGAAGACGTCGACCAAATATCACCGCTGAAAAGTGAAAAATAAAAAAATTAACTTTTTTTTTTAAATAACCGACTTCCAAAAAAATGCAATACTGTTAAAACTTTTTTTTTTCTCCATCTATTTTTCAATTTTTATTGTTATAATCACAATTATTTAGCACTACTTAAGCCATTACACCGATACCACTACTAACCATAAAAATTTAAGGTATCTTCCTAAAGTGCTCCACCCATCTTTCTTCCACTTCACTCTCCACGCAATAATCTCCTTTACTACTTCCAATATAAGGGTTAGTAACGTATGTAAGTGAGTTACCAGGTATTGACCGGTCATAAATCGGTGCAGATGGCCCATATGTTCAGTGATAACCTGCGTAACTCTTCAGGAGGGATGGGGGGTTCGATGTGATCGACCTGAAGTACCCGCGCTTAGTTTATGTGTATCTGTGACGTAGGTAAGAGGGAAAGTTTTGTGGTTTATAAGAACTGGGAAGGTTAGGTGGGATCGTATATTGCGGTAGTACCTAAATGTATCTTTTTATTCAAAGAAGTATTTCGAGGCTATTTTTTATTTATTCTGATAGTTATTTATTTCAGCCCTATTTATAAAAAAAAAACCGGATAAATGCGAGTCGGACTCGCCTACTGAGGGTTCCGTACAAAGGTGATGGGGAGAAAATGTATGGGCTCTGGTCCAAGAAGCTATTGAGATTCTACTATACTCAAATCCACTGTTGTATATAGTGCTTTTCAGATACCCAAACTAATGGAAATGGCTAAATAAAAAACCGGCCAAGTGCGAGTCGGACGCGCGCACTGAGGGTTCCGTAAGCAGAAGTTGCGATTTACGATTTATGACGTATTAAAAAAAAACTACTTACTAGATCTCGTTCAAACCAATTTTCGTTTCTAGTTTACATGGTAATATACATCATGTATTTTTTTTTAGTTTTATCATTCTCTTATTTTAGAAGTTAAGGGGGAGGGCACACATTTTACCACTTTGGAAGTGTCTGTCGCGCAAACTATTCAGTTTTGAAAAAAAAAATCTTAGAAACCTCAATATCATTTTTGAAGACCTATCCATAGATACCCCACACGTATGGGTACGATGAAAAATAAATTTTTGAGTTTCAGTTCTAAGTATGGGGACCCCCAAAATTTATTGTGTTTTTTCTATTTTTGTGCAAAAATCTTTATGCGGTTCACGAAATACATCTAGTTACCAAATCTCAACAGCATAGTTTTTATAGTTTCGGAGAAAAGTGGCAGTCGTTACGGATAGTCAGAAGCCAGAAATTCTGACACCAGTCTTGCCAAGGAGTACCGTGTTACCCAGTTAATGGGTTGTGGAGGTCTGGTAGGCAGCCGCTCCACGTAAAATACTGGTATTCAGCTGAATCCGGTTTGACTGGAAGCCGACCCCAATATAGTTGGGAAAAGGCTAGGCAGATGATGATTCACTACTCTACGAGTAATATAACTACTATGCTGAACCTTCACGACTATAAACCTTTAAGGGGTAAGCAAAAATGTGCTATTGTATGCCAAAGTTCATTTTGGTTGCAATAGTACTTATGAGACCACAGAGAAGGGTTCGCCAAGTTTTTGTCACATGGAACCATCACGACTATAATTCTTAAAGGGGTATACAGGCTGTACCGATGTACGCCATAGTCGCAGTTGCTTTTAATTGTTTTAGGATTTCTTAGTCAACAATGAACCTGTCTGTCTGTGCAACGACCTTCAGTTCGGTGACTGATTAACACACGCAATAGTAATGCACATGGCAACTTTCGCAAGCACTTCGCGATTTATTTCTGTATAAAATTAGTAATCTCTTTGCAGGGAATTGACGAGATTGAGTCCGAAACCAAATATTATCCCATACCACGCAAACACATTTATGGCTTCTAACTTTTTCCTATAGGCCGATTATTTTGTGCCCATAATAAAAAATTACACACTTTTCACGAGCTGTAAAATGATGTATGTCTCATTCACCGAAACTCTTTGTAACTGTTTGTATTCGATGATTTATTTTCTTGCAAAACATATTTATGGCTTCTTACTTATTTCTCTTTATGCCGACTTTTTGGGTCTATAATAAAAATAACACTTTTAACGAGCTGTAAAATGATATTCGTCTCATTCACCGACGCTGCTTGTAACTCTTGCATTTGACGGTTTTTTTCCTTTTTTTGCGATCATTTAAAAGTTTGATTTTTTCACAGCTTCAAGGGACTGTAGAAATATATATAAATATATATATGTATATAGTTAGAAGTGAGATTAGATTAAATAGTTAAAAGTATATTTTATTTTATTTTTATCGTTTTAATTAGTTTTCATGCTACTCCGATTGAAGTCATTCTGTCAATGCCTTATAGCTGTCGCTGAAAACCAGCGCTGGGGCTCTGTCTCGCACAAGAGCCCCAATATTATAAAATTGGCTTTTTTTTTTCCAACTTGCATAACCTTTGTAATTTTGTTAATTTTTAGGGTTCCGTAATCAAGGGGTAAAACGTGACTCTATTACTAAGACGCCGCTGTCTGTCTGTCCGTCTGTCACCAGGCTGTATCTCATGAACCGTGACAGACAGTCAAAATTTTCACAGATGATGAATTTCTGTTGCCGCTAAAACAACAAATACTAAAAAACAGGGTAAATTAAGGGGGCTGATTTTTTTATAGCTTTTGGCTCGAAATTGTTAACGGCAACAGGTAGAAGCTTGAAATATTTAGTCCCATTAAAAAAAAAAATAAAAAAAAATTAAAACAAATATTTATGGGGGACTCCCGTACAACAGACATGTTTTTTTTGCCGTTTTTATAGATAATGGTACGGACCCCTTTGTGCGCGAGTTCGAAGCGCACTTGGCTGGTTTCTTTATTTATTTTACTTTTTTTTATTTGAGATGGGTTTGCTTTCGACTCTAGTCTTATAGTTCAGAGATGAAAATGACAAAGTCTACGATGGAGCAAGCTTACCCAGAAGTAGCCTGTTCACTCTAACTTTGAAGAGCATAACCCTAATGGTTGTAAGCGTTCGGATACGCTTGGCGCAAATAAACGCTATTATTTTTTACTTTACATGCAATGTTATATAATGGTACATGTACCGATGGCACTTGGCACATCTTTTTATACAACGATCGTCTAAATGAGCGAAGCGGAAGGCAGTGTCAAACGGTTATTGACTAAAACCCATCCGTGTTCCACCTAATGTTCTTTGCGTTATAATAGGGCCGCTGTGACTCTTCCAAACCAATTCTGCATGTCCGGCTGGACACTGCTGTACCTGTCGTGAGAATCTGAGCAAATGTTACAGTTTATGTTCTACAGATTATAATGTTAATCCAAATGATACTTCTGCAATGATAATCCGGTTAAGACTGAAGGATAACAGGAGTTTCAGTAAACATTATTATGGTTTAATTTGAATTGAGTTACGAACTCCTTTCTTCGCCTCCGTGGCGGCTTGTCTGCTGTTGATTGTATTTTGGTGTTTTGTGTTCCATTATTTTGCTGAATTGATTTACTTTGTTGAATTAATGTTAATTCCTATGTCTACAAACTACGAGTTTTAATCAAACTATTGTGATCTGCATCCAGAGGGCGAATTTATAATTGTTTAAACAACCTTCGCATTTGCATGTCAATCGCGAACTGTAAAAAAATCCTTAAATTTTCATAAATTTTTGACAGTTTGCGATTGAGATGCGAACGTGAAAATTAGTAGAATAGGCTCATGAATTAGTAGAATGGATTCATGGTTTAATGGATGAAAAAACATTAATAATTTTATTTGTCGACAGTCCAGCAGATATACCTACATGTAAAGTGAAAAAAGCGAAACTCAAGTTACTCTTCATATACTCAAGGTTCAAAAAAACAACGAAGCTCTTCGAGACAAGTTTGGTAGTGCCCTTGCGCTTGGCTCGTCTTGTCTTGGCGAGGGCACTACCGTGCCCCCAGATAAAAGTCAAATAAACGTAGCCTTTTCCCAACTATGTTGTGCTGAACACCAGTATTTATAAAAAAAAGATGCCAAGTGAAAGAAATCATGATTGCATTTCAAACAATTTTGACTTGATACTATAGAGATAGCTGAATATTTTACCACAATTAAGTTAATATCTGATTCAAAAGCGGCCTCTGGTTCGTAAAAGACCACAAGTATTTTTGTCAACCCTGACCCAATATTTGATATTGAACTAGCCCTGCCTGCGACTTTGTACGCGCAAATCTCGTTTTTTCCGTTCTCGTGTAACATAGTCTTCATACAAAAAAAAAAAAAACAAATTGACTGTTAGTTCCAGAGATTAGCACGTACAAACAATTAAACACCTCCTTTTTTATTATACTAGTATAGATACATATCTTCACGCTTCATTGATTTAGGCCTAGTAAAATGTGTTGTGGATTTGGCAAACGCCGTAAAATTGTAAAATAACGTGTGAACTTTTTGTCCAAAATAAGGCATGGATAGATTAAAAACTATTGAGTTTGGATGGAGTTTGTTATATACATACAAAACGATTTTTTCATAATATATCGATAAAATATAATCTAAAATAGTTCATAACGGGATTGCTACCATGTACCTTTTTATTTGCGAGTTTCCGATATTTCGGCACTGTTGCAAGCGCCATGATCACTATTCAAATGTTAGTGACCATGAAAGTTTAAAATTGCCGTCAGCAGTAGCCATCACTACATTCGAGTCATAACTTCAGCTTAAAGAACTAAGCAACACAAATAGGCCAGATTAGCAAGGCTGCTTAAGCCAAGAATACACAATTGAACGGCAAGGTAACAGAGTAGTGGCAACACGCCAGCTCGTTGTAAAGTTGGCGATAAATTGCGGAGCAGGTGGCTAGTACCCAGATTGGACCAGTTACTGCCCTATTCCAGTCGTATGCCAAAAATTATGGACCCTCCCCAGGTATGTTTAAATTTTGGTGTTTTGTTTTAGAAGCTGAGAGTTGAAGTTGTGCTGTAGTATATGGTGTGAGGCTATGGATAATTAAAAATTCAACATAATTTGCGTAGCTGTGACTGGATACCTCTCAAGGAATGAAATGCCTACAGTAAAATTAGGGAGGAGGGTTAGGTTGCTTTAAAAAACAATTCCCTGTCGGACGGAAATATTTTTTTGTTGTTGTCATGTCACTGTCAGGATCCTGGTACATTCTTCAGGGGTCACTTTACTTCAGAACAATTAAAGGAGAAGGGAATGACTCCATACATTCCTGGGCCCAGGTGTTAACTGAATCAAACTAGCTTTATTTGTAAGAGGATATAATAACAAGGTCTCACTGAAAATTTGGTGAAATTTGGCTATCCAGGAATCAAGTTATATGAAGTACCTACCTGTATATATAGTGAGGCTATATTACAACCAAACCTAACAACAAAATATGGAACATAAGTACTCTGTGCTCAGAACGAAAGAAAACGAACGAGTGACATCTGTCAGTCGGTGATTGACTGATGTCAGGCAGAAGTTTTAGGCCGGAAGAAAAATTAAAAGAATTCGATTCGCTATGAATCGATTCCACGAAAAAAAAAACATGTCACTCGACCTTCATACATATTCTGATATTTAGTTTCAGAATTTAATTTAAGTGTTCTCGCTTCCTAGATAGAAACATGGTACCATATTTTGTGATTTCGTTTAGAAAAATATAACGGATTTTTTAATATAAATTTCAACTAGTTAACTGCTGGGCCCAGAAGTCCCCTACTCCTTTAAAAGGCAGAGACACCATATTTATATATTTTTTATTGCAGAAGTAAAACAAACGTGAAACAATCGATTTGAGTTTTTGGGTACCTACTAAATAAAAAAAATGACCATTATTTTACATTTTCAGGTTTTTATACAATTATCAAAAATTAATAAAAAGGTTTTATATATTACTAGATGACCCGCGCAACTTCGTCTGCGTCACATTTTCCGCTCCTAAATGAATTTGCAACAAAAATTAAGTAGTTTAGTAGTCCATTGCGGACAAACAACGTGACACGTGATTTATATATATTAACACGAAATTTTAATCGAAAAAAGTTATTACAAAATTGACGACTACCTTAATGATGAATCGCTAATTGATTGACTTATTTTATTATTGTTATAGCTTCTTCTAACTATGGACATAATTTTATTCTGATTGACATAATATACTTAATATTATTTTTATGACATCATTGTGATAACTTTTACTGATTTGACATTTTTCTGATTTGTAACCTAAACATGACATATTTTACCTAAATAATTTTGACATTTATAATTTTATGATTTGAAATGTATAATTTTGATAAGATCTTTATTCAAATTGTTTTATTACTTTAATTTAATTTTGGAGTTGAATTTTATTTGCATGCCCATACGACGGTAGAATATGGAGGACTTTAATATGTAAAAAAGAACATCTATGTACCAAATACCCATGTTTGCAATAAATAAATGATTGATTGATTGATATATATTCAAATTTTATGTGGCACTAAATGTTCATCTAAATATTCTTCTAACTAGTCTTTAATTCATAAAGAAAGGTCAGGTGCTTTTGAAGATACTGAAGAAGATTTTCTAACCGACCCTTTTTCTTTGCGGTACAGTGTATAAAGAATCTGCTTACCGTTTATAAAAAGTTTATCATATTCAAAAATCTAAACCTTCAAAGCCGTCATGTTCTACAAAAGAACTTCAACCAACTTTTATATCCCTATTCCACAACAAACTTACTGGCACCTCGTGAGCGAAAAAAAAAAAACAACATAACAGCACTGTTAAGTTCGCCATCAACACCTTACCCCCGACGCCATGCCAAGTACAGACGACCAAAGAAACACACTTTGCCACGAGTTACGTCGGAACTTAGCGGATAAATGGCGTCTGCAATAAAGTTGTGTTGAACAAAATGCTTCGAGCATTGTTTGTGTACCAACTTCGCTTGTTTAAGCCAGTTTAGAGGTGAGTAAAGTTATGCAAGAGAGTTGGCTGAACTGAAAACGAAATGTCGGCGTCCTCGGCTTGTCTGGCCACGGCTTTATGCGTTTTTGGCTTGGAAAAGGATTTTGGAGTCAATTTCAGAGCCCAAGTTGGGTTGTTATAAAGTAGTTTTAGTTATTCGGAAAGTTTGGGATAATGCATTTGGCAGGCAAGGCTTAAAGCAAAGCAGATTTGTTAATTAAGCTGTAACTAGTGTAAACTATTTAATAAGTGACAGATTCTTAGACTATTTTGTAATGACGCAGATTTAGGTCCTTGTCGATTTCGACACTGGCAACTCCATGATCGTTTGTCCTAGCGCCTATGGTTTGCTAGGCTGCAACCTGGCCGGCGGGATCAAAGGTAAAGGAAGTTTTCATTACATACGTATTTTGTTTCATTTAATAGTGACGCCTATTCTAAAGCAGATAGTAACCGCAGTACTTTGTAGAGAACCTTGCATTACAATCAACAATTCACTTCCCTAGTTCCCTGAATACGGTTTCAAATTACTTATCAAAGCTCCCTGACCAAACAAACAATCGTTTGAATGGATAGCAATGCTGTTGTATCTTGCCTCTATCCAACGTTATTTGGCGTACACAATACACATGTCATGGACCCAAAACCTAAACACGTACCCAATATAACTCAAACCAATAACCTCATCGGATCCGACATCCGTTATTGCAAAGCCTGTATTTCTATTTAATCATTCAAATACTCGTACATTTCAAAGCTGCGGTATTCAAAATACATATTCATTCTGCCCGTTTACATAGTCGACGGGTAGAGTTGACGTATTTAATCCGAAGCATTCGAAGCGAGGGGACGTGAAGACCTGTTGCCGTTTTGGGGCAAATAGAAGCGATGTCAATGGAACCATTTAACCCGCCCCCACTCAATAGTTTGGGGCACTTTGGACTATTTATGTGATTCGTCTGTTTGGTTGTTAATTTGGGTGATTTGGGGGCTCTTGTGTGAAGGACTTTTCGATCATTGGATTTTTAATTAGTACGATTTATTCAAGTAATTACTTAGTCATCTTCGGTTCGTTGAAGCTCGATTAAAATCTACTGCACAAGTCATTATACTGAAAGATGACGTTTTGTTGTAGAAGTGATGCACAGTTTCCCAATCCATAAATAGCGTGTATATTATGTAAATTACAAATATGGTTTGCAGTATTTTTTCCCTTCTTCTATTTTCTTCCTTCTAAATCAATTAGCTAGTCTAAGAAGACTTTAAAATCAGTATTTCTTAAACATTGGTTAATTTCATTTTATTTCTTACAACGCTCTGCTTCGTAAACTACATAAAACACTATTTAGATAGCTCAGTTAGCAACATAATCCTTGTACATAAAAAATAACCTTTCTGTGTACTTTACACAGAAAGAAACTAATCATTCATTTTTAATATGTTCCCCGCAATATCCTTCAACCCTACCTCACTAATCCGCAATTACGTATACATCGATTCCCTCTGCCTAATATAAACCGAAGTCTTCTATTCAAAGAGAGGTAACGTATGCAAATCGCTAATATCCAATATGCGGGTTGAGACCTAATCCTTCCTATGGAAGCCAATACGTCATGGCCACGTGCCACAGCCTACGCAAGTAGGTATACACAAATCCATTATAAGCGACCACAGAGTACAAATTCATAAACAGTTGCTTCAAAAGCCTCGCTTTGTGCATTTCGAATCTATTCGTTAGTGGAGGATGAATATGTATGTTTCAATTTTAGTAAGGTTCGGGAGATTCTGTGCCTAGAACTGTACTGTAGAATCTGGGAATCGAATTATGTATTCAAGCTGAAATACGTATATCTGACCTTAATCATTATTTCCTTCTAACAATTGAAGATTTATTTGATATGGACTGTATTAAGAGTGATCAATGAGTATTTGCTAACAAAAATCACCAAAATAGTTGATTCAGGCTTTTAGTAGTCTGTTGTAATAGTTGGGAACGTGTAGTGGTTTAAAAAAAAAACTCTGTTACGTCAGTTGTCCATTCATCATCATCTACATCATCGTTATCAGCTTATAGGAGCCCAACCCTGGACATAGGTCTTTCCTAGTGAACACCATTTGATTCTATTTCCGGCAACTCTCATCAAAACTCAAGCATTTATTTAAATTAAACCATTGCAAGAAAATCCACGGACTTAGATCTTTTAAAAATAATAAATTGTAACAAAGTTTTGTTTACATCGGGTTGAAATTATACATAAATCTACATGTGAAAACGATGTAAAAGACGAGCAGGATAAAAGCGTCCGGAATAAAAGAGGAACAATTTAAAGAAATAATTAAAATCAACCATGGCAGCTGAAAAATGACCAGACCCAACTGACTGCGCCCGTTCACGAACATGACGCATGCGCCAGCACCGTTCGGCTCAACCAATTTGAAGGGAGCCAAATGATCAAACGCATACGCCACCATCACCTAGACTTTTGAGTGAACATGCCACTCCCAACCGCCAGGGTACATATGGAAGTCAAAAACAAACTTAAAACTGATAGTTAAAGTTTAAGTTAAAGGTACACAGTACTCACACATGTGCCGTGAATGGCTAAAATTATACAATGCTAACTAAATTGATTCCAAACAATCCAAATATTTCTTACAATCTTCAGCCGGTCCAACAATGTCTCCAAAATATTTACAGATTAGTTTGTGCTCCCTAGTGGCTGTGGAACAGGACCAGCATTCAGCCAAGCATTTCTATTTTCAATATAATCCCCCAACTAATAATATGCTTGCCTGCATAGTGTGCGTTTAATACAAAACTTAAATTTCGTCTCATTTAGTTTTAATATATGGGGAGGTATCTTATTTTAATCATCCAGCTGCTACCAGCCACCCATTCATCATAATTATCTTCATTTCCGTCTATTTTCACAACCAAGTTCCAAGTACAGGTACCAGGGCAATGGTAAAAAAACATAAAAAATATATATTAGGAATAACAAACTAATAAATACCCAAGTCGAGTAGTCTCAGAAACAACAGAGTCAGGAGCTCTCAACTTACCAGTAAACTAGATTTCAACTTTAATTACTTTCTAACATTACTGTTTCTCATTACTGCAACTCCTCCATGTCTTATTTAGTTTTAAATTAAGATTTTCATTAAGAATACTTACTTTATGCCTGGACTCCGAAGTCTTCAGGTAGTTTTGTGTTGGCTTGAGTTTGTTTCATCGGACTTGACTTGATGTTGAAGATTTTTTTGCTAAGTAAGAAGTTTTCTAAAAGTGCAGTCCAGTACAATTCAAAAGATAGCTGCGAGATGTCGGTAAATGACGAAACTTCATTAAACTTTTTGCTTAATTTTATATTATCTATACTAATCTATACTAAAAGAGGTAACATTTGTTTGTAAGTTTGTATGTAGGGGGTAATCTCAGGAACTACGAGTCCGATTTGAAAAATTCTTTCAGTGTTAGATAGCCCATTTATCGAGGAAGGTTATAGGCTATATATCATCACGGTAAGACAAATAGGAGCGGAACATTAATGGAAAATGTGACGCAAACGAAGTTGCGCGCGTCATCTAGTAAAAAAATCAACAGAATGAGAAAGTTCGAACATGCAAGGTGAAAAGAACAGTTGATTTTTTTTTTTGTTGGCTTTATACATGAACTGTGCATTTTTTCCCGCTGACACAGTGATTTTCTATCAGTGCATGCAGCGCGGTCAACCCCATCGCGTCATCGTGCCGACAGAGAGCTTTCCGGTTTTTCCGAACTTTACGCGGCCATCGCCTATTCGCCTGATGATCGCTTTGTATTAATTCGAGGCCTTAGCTAAAGATTTTTTGAAATTGGATCTCATTCGGAAATCACCGTTATAATGTTAGCGTTTAGCGTAGACTAAGAAGCACGAAGGTTGAGGAGATCGTGGAGTACATGAAGGTGAAGACCAACTGGATCTTGAGGGTCGAGAAGTTAGAACCGCGTCACAACACCAACTTCAAGTCGTTTGTTGAGCGGGTTCCGACACAACATCTCGACAAGTTCCTAAAGGAAGAGTTTTGGCCGAAGGGTGTAGTTTACCGACGTTTTCGTAGCAGGCTATGTGACACCGCGCAGCTTAACACGACGCCGTTACTTCGTGTGTCTTAGTGGTTCATATTTTATATGTATTAGTTTATTTTTATATTTTGTTGTATAAGTGTATTTTATTTTGTATGGGCTACTGTTGCCAGAAATAAAGGAATAATAATAAGGTAATTACCCTTTAAGCTACTTAGCTAAGCTTCTTCCACATCTAAACAATAAAAAAAACAGTTAATCAAACAGCTACAAACAAATAATCAGACTCCTAAACCAACAAAGATTTATTTAGTATTGTTAACCACCCGTAAATACCGGCTGATCCATCTCTCGCTGTAATGCGTTGTAAACAGCGCTGATCACGCCCGCACACGACCGCCCTCGACGGCCGACCGCACGTGACTGCAATAGAATTGCCGTTACTAGATAAATGGCCGGATGTCGAATGGTTATGGTATGGGATTACAGGATTAAGAAGCTTCTTATTTGTGTCTACGTGGCATATGTAATGATGCTTATAGTAAAGTGCACAAAAGAGTTGTGAAATAGTGAATTAGTTACGCTAAAAACTGAACTCAGTGTTAGCTGTTTGTTCAAGGACTCTTACTACTGCTAAAAATGCGAGAGTTTGGACGGATGGAGGGGTTGGTGGATGTTCTTTAGCTGTCACGCCGGAACGCCTGAACGGATCTAAATGAGCACAGAGATAGATAACAGACTGGAAGAGCACATAGGCTATATGTCTACCGCGTGTATCTGACATCGACGCACAAACGATTTCCATGGGTCCCGGGCATGATTCTGGACACCCTGGACTTAGAATTTTTCGTCGGCTTTTTTCTCATTTTTTCATATTTTTCACGGGTTTTTTTACTTTAGACTGCTCATCATCGTTATTCTGACCTAACCCAATGAGATTTTTAATAAAAAAAAAATTATTAACTATGTTCACTAAAAAGAGCAATCTGAATAAAACCACAAATAGATATCAGCTCAGCTGAGCTGATACCTATTTGAGGTACTCTTGAAAAAAGTGAAAAAATGAGAAAAGAACCGACGAAAAATTCCAACAGTCCAGAATCAGGCCTTGGACCCATGGAAATCGTTTGTGCGTCGATGTCAGATACACGCGGTACACAGGGAATGTTCTCTTGGCATAATTTTCGATATTTAAACAGAGGAAGCCGCTATAGAAGCTAGTTTTTCCTACAGTATATTATGGTAGTATATAATGGTCCCGTGTAAGAATCTAACTGTGAGACAAAAAGTTGACTCTGGCTGATGTGTGCCTTTTAACGCAGACACATAATATTCAATCTTGCGACAGAATATTACATAACGCCTGTAGTACCCAAAGGGTTAGGCAGGAGTGCACCTATAATGCCTACACCACATTACCCACATGACAGCACTGCCCCATTTATGCGTACCTACATAAATCCAAAAAGCTGTTTTATCTCGTCTATTTGGTCCCACTGCTGGGAAAAGGCCTCCCTCTTCCTTATCCACATAACTCTGTCATTTGCTTTGGCGGACCAGTCCTTTTTTTTTTTTTGTGATGGGAAATCATCCAATGACTCCTCCCGATCTGGGTGTAGCGGGAGGGAGTGTCAGACTTCTACTGACTAAAACCCATCCATGTTCCTTCATTGCCCTTTGTGTTCCGGAGCCACGGTGTCTCTTGCGAATAATCCCGCGACTCCGGCAGGCGTCGGCCCTATCGGGCCCCTCTGTGTTGTCGGACCAGTCCTAACGGTAGAAGTCGAGCTTGTCCCACCATCTTCACCTTGGTCTACTACAATGTCTTTTGACTTGATGAAAGGCAGGATATCGTATAATTTCGTGATTTCAGGGTTGGTCCCATAGAAAAGTGGTTCACAATGATGATTACAATTAATCATTTTATCGTTTTGCTTTGATTCTGATTTTTCTTATACGGATGGGACATCATCAAATGACTCTTCCCGCTTTGAGCGAAACAGATAAAAATGTCAGACTCTTACTGACTAAAACCTATCCATGTTCCTCCTAGTTCCCTTTGCGTTCTTGGACCGAGGTGTCTTTTTCGAAAAAAATCCGCAGTTGATTCTGATACACTTTGTAGAGAAACCTTATCATGTAGCTGCAATAACATACCCTAAAATCAAAACTATAAACACAATACACCCTCGTAATCTAAATAGAACAATCGCACGGCTCGTAAAAGCGTCATAAAATATAGAAACAGCGATGTTAATATCGCCCATTTACCAATTATACAGTCAACTTAAAGTCTCATTAAAATGAGCACAATAATAGAGTGGATTCGCATAAATTTTATGAAATGCATAAATTTTAATGTTCGCATAGTAATGACACTGCAATGCGCTCGAATTTTCGGAGCTATTTCTTTATAGCATCTAATAGAGAGCAATGATAGCCTTGTTAGCAACTAAAAATGGTTTTATTAAGTTTCTTACTACATTTAAACATTTAAAACATTTATTTCAATTACATTTGGCATTTAGATACATATTATTGGAGATCACCTTTGCAAGTAATTGCTTGTATTAGGAGACTCCGCACTTCCACTTGTTATTTTGAAGCAATTGAAATGTAGACATGACTGTAAACTTAAAAATTATTCAAACAGCTCTGCAAATGAGCGGTATAAAACAAAAAACAAAAAAGCCAGATCACGCGTGTAATTGTGGTATGTGTTTCATGACATACATATGACATTACTAACATTTTAACATTTATAAGTAAGTACATATAGTTTGTAATGTTTGACCAGTTATTTTGTAATGGTTGGACTTTCCTAATTTTCAAGTTTGTTGAACAATGTTTGCAAAGAATAAACCCTTTCGTGCCTCGGGAACCACGTACTTGAAGGTAGTATGAAGTGTGAAAGTCTGACAGCCTTATCAAGAAGTTGAAGAACTCTAGGCGGAATATTGGTATTGACCTGCATCCCGTAAGGCTGGAGCCCGACATTGTACGGAAACGGCAACGGAGACATGACGACATGTTGTGGAATTAGTTCGAGAGAGGAATTAGGAGGAACACGGATAGGTTTTAGACAGTAAGAGTCTGACTCTCCCTTCTGCTTCACCCAGAGCAGGAGGAGTCATTTGATGATTTCCCATCCTTAAAAAAAGTCATGATGAAATGTTATTTTTGAGGACACAAAAAATAATAATTTAATGAAAGGAGAAGAAATTCTCTTTATATTAAGCTTTTGTCAGGTGCACCCAACTATTTTAAGCTTTGGTGAAATTTAATTGAATCCCAGGACACATAACTCATGGTAGAGGTCCTTCAAAACTGTTCCCACAAAAAAGGAGTGTCATACTATCATTTTTAAATCAAAGAGAAATGCAATACCATCAATATTCCCAAGACCCATTGTTACATCTTGTTCCTTATATCCGGACAAGATTCGAATGCTCTAACTTTTGTACCCAATCACGTTTTATGAAGATCTAAGTCTGTTATAACAAAGAACAGAGCTAAACTTCAAAGTTTCAGACAAAACTGTCCGGTTTAGATTGAACTTTCAACTTAAATTATTTCTTTTTGGAAATTATCTTTGAACTTTGTTAAATATAGGTCGAGGTTGAGTTATTCTAACCTGTGAAAGATAAGCAATGCTAGTTGTTATTTGTGGTCTTGGTAACTTTATGAAAGCACTCTAAACTTAAAGATAAATAAACTGATTCTCAAGTTTACGAATAAATAAACTCATTATTACATAATTGATATAAATAGTTTTCAGTAGATTATTGATATAAACTACAATCATTTATTTAAGGACTACTATTGAACAACATTGTTGATGATGATGAATGGATGCAAGTTGCAACAATCCGCGTTAAATGGTTCCAGTTGGAGGAGGCTTTTACCCAGGAGGGACTACACACTAACAATAAACAATTGTCACCCCCTGCCATTTAAAAGCCGTGTATATTGTTAGTGGTCAGGCAGGGGCCAATAGTTCTTCTATAATAAACGATTATCAGAACACTAAACCGCTCAAACCCATAGCGTTTCATCTTTTGTTTCCATATTCTGCAATAGTCTTGCTCCAACCGGGGATTGTTCTTGGGAATACTTTCACAGTGCATACAGGGATAATCGCCGGTTGGTGCCCCATTACATTTGAAATGCCTAACGGGGCCTCTGCGAGTTGGTTTCGACCCCTCGTACGCCTACCAAAGGACCGGGTCTCCAGGGACCCGAGAAAGAAAACAATAATTGGAATCTAAATTTTAAGTTTTTATGTGCCTACAGATTATTGTAAATGTGTAAAAGAAATAAAGCATTTTATTATTATTTATTATTGAACAAAAAAAAGGTAAAACGAAAAAAATATAAAGGTTTCCAAAGCCAACGACAAGCCAAACGTTGACGGGACGATTGCTGTAGTGGTTGAGCGATTGGCTGCTGCGCTGCGTGTCACGGGTTTGATTCCCGCACGGAACAAATATATGTACGGACAACAGATTGTTGCTGGTTGTTTGTGTGTGAGTTTATATGTTTTTAACACCCACAATGCAGAAGAAATTCTTAATGTGGGGAAACGTATAAAAAAAGGAATCAATCATAGTATTCAAAAATCGTTTGACAGTCTCTTAATAAATGATGTGCCATTTGAGTTTTTATTAACAGCACATGTATCAGTAATTGAGACATTGTATTTCAGCCAACTTCTTCAGAAAAACACACAATAGTAAAAAAAAAAAGAATCAAAATCAAAAATATATCCCTGCTAAGGTGGCGTTCTATACTTTCTGACCAGCCTTCAGAAAATAGGTGTAATTTTATGTATAAATAACACAGCACTGCAAATGCAAGGCTGCTCGAATACAACTCCAGAATTTAATACCTTCCCTTTTGTGCAAGTGCAAAAACAAAATAGAAAATGGCGTCACGTCTCCAAGCATTCTCTTTTAATTCCGTGAGTGGTTCATCTTAGTGATAGTTTCATTTGAATTGAGCTGCAGCTCTACAGTGTGCAGCTCTGAAGTCTGCAGCTTCGTGAGAACTAGGCTACCAACTTGTTAACAATCCTCCCCATTAATGTTATTAGGTAGGGCAGAGGACCGTCTTGGATTTGTTTAAGTTATAACGTTGGAGTTACTTCAAGACTGTGTCTTTAAGAGTTTTGAGAGAAGGCTGAAATAATATTTATATGGAGTTTTAATACAGCTTGTGTACAGTTTTACTTCGCTATAGTACCATTAAACCAGGGTTGGTTTGTATTGGTACTCACATTCGCTATGACATTACCGCTAAATCACTTACACTTGATAACTAAAAGATGTGCGTAAATTTATAGGTAATCACATTATGCGCAGATTTATTTTAAGCCGTAAACATGTATTAGTATGTGGAATTGAAGGTACATGAATAATTTGCATGTTAAGATATAGCTCAGCGCCGCAGTTCGTGTTATCACAAAGCTAGTCAAAAATAGTTCCCGCTTGCTTAAAAAATAAGGCAATTAGACGAAAAAAGTTGTCCTTGGCGAAACAAATTTCAGGAAGATTTTAATGAGAAACGTGCATAGCAGTGAGGAAAAAATAGACACTCTCTTTTAGGTCACTTGGAAAGTACGTCTTTAGAATTAAAACACAAATGTCCAAACCATTGCAATTGACATGTTTCCTCTGAAGATTTAAAAAAATCCACCAGAGGTACCAGAGTGACAGCAAAAGAATGAAAAAAAAAATTACGTGTGGGGTACACGTAATTCTTTTTTCATTCTTTTGCTGTGATTCTCAGCTGCCTTTAGATTATCCACTTCAAACTATTTTGCTCTACATCGTATTTTACTATATCCGGATTTGACTGGAGTTCATCAGTTACATTCATTCAACTGATAATTTTTTAGCTTTAATATGAATTTTTCACCGTAGTGCCAATTCTACTAATGTTCACATTCGCATCGCATCCGCATCTCAATCGCAATCTGCCAAAAATTTATGAAAATAAAGGCTTAATTCAAAATTGTTTAAAACTAAGTAGAATTTTCTATTTTCATTTTAGCTATTTATAACTTTAGCACACAATGTCTACATCTCTTTTTACTCTACTTTTCGCAGGTATGCTGGAACAGATTTCTTTAGAAATAAGCGTCACCTTTGTACCTATTTTTCTGTTTCCTTCTTCTCATGTTCTTATTAAATGTGTGTACATAAATGGTTAAATAAAAAAAATCTATACATATAATAAAATCGTAGAGTTGCCGTGTCTGTACATTGAATATTTTCGCATAAAAAATACATAGAAATGTCAGAAAAATGACATAGAACACAAAAAAGCAGTTTTTGAAATTCTTTTCTGTTTGTCTGTGCGTCTGTATGTCTGTGCGTCTGTATGTCTGTGCGTTTGGAGGAGCATCACGCATAAACCACTGATTGGATTCAAAATTTAGGTACTTCGAAATATTAAGTGATAATCGGAGCAACATTTAGTGTTTATTTCATCAAAATCGACCCACAAAATCAAAAGATATCGAATTTTAAAGTTTACGAAGAAACTTCATCGAGCGCTAAAATAGGTTGTTTTCATTGAGACTTCAGATACTTGCAATGCCATCTATTGAGAATTTTTTTAATAAGAAATGTGTGAAAAGACCCCGAAACAATGTATTTTTGAGTTATTTTTTACTTAAACACATAATGTTTATAATTATATGTTATTATATTATCATTATTTATCGTAACGTGTAAGCTTCTAAGTTTGAACTTATGAGTAGTTATGAGCATAAAGACAGTTCAGTTACGTTGTAGATCGATAGATGGCGTTGTACTTATGACGCGTTTTTCTGAATCGCGGTGTTAAGATTCTCCGCAGTAGCATAAGGTCAGCCCCATGTTTTATGTTGTTTAACTTGAAGACGTATAATGTTGAAATTATTAGCTATGGAATTATGGATTTGATTGAACTACTAGATTAGAGTTGGGTAGCACACACATTTATAAAGAGTATCGTGCGAGGCACTCTTTTTCTCAAGTGTGCTAGCACACTGTGCTAGCACAATTGAGGCGAGGCTGAGGGCCGCGAGCCCGTGAGGCGTGGAGACTCGCACAGCACAGTTGAGCACAGAGACTCGTGTCAAATCGTGTGTGTTCGCCGGCTGACTGGCTCACCGCTGTTCTGTCTCGCTCGCTCCCTCACGAATCGGCATTTCGGCAATGATCGGACGGAGTCGCTGAGAGATTTCATTACTGGAAATTCGGCTTTATTTCGTTACAGTAAAACAGAAATTTGATTATAGTTTCGATTGAAAAGTTTTCAAATGGCGAGGCAAAATAGTGAGTGACTCGTTCGTTTTTAAAAACTCACAACACGTAAAAATGTTCTGTGGTGTAGCTAATCTGTGGTGTGTGCTAGCACATCAAAATAAAAAGAGTGAGTGACTCTTTTTAGCCAAGTGAGTAGCTACAACTGTGCTAGCACATGTGCTGAGTTACCCAACACTATACTAGATTGTTTTTCGATTTACTGGGAGGAGAGGAGAGTCTCCTCCGGAGTCCGGAGTTACCTGTATCCATAAGTAAACTGTTTTACTAACAGAAGAGATGAATATTTGGTATTATGTTTCAATGTGGCTAAACTATATCAGCCGAACACGTCGATCTTCAAGGTTAAGCAACGCTTGCCGAGGTCGGTCTGTGAATGGGTGACCATTATAACAACCTAGCCTTTTCCTTACTATATTGGCTCGGCTTCCAGACAAACCGGATTCAGCTGAATACCGGTATTTAACGTGGCGCGGCTGCCTACCAGACCTCCACAACTCATTCAATGCAAGATTTCAGTCAGATTTTACTGGCTTTTGACTATCCGTAACGACTGCCAAAGATCTACAAATGACAGCCGGGACCAAAGGTTTAACGTGCTTTCTGAGGCACGAAGGAAACTCGGTATGTCAAGATGGTCACCCACCCACAGACCAACCTTCGCAAGCGTTGCTTAACCTTGAAGATCGATGCGTTCGTCTGTTATAGTTTAGCCTTGAAGATCGGCCCGTGCGGCTTTAGCCACGAGCTCCTCTATAATAAATCGATTCTATGAACCCAGTAAAACTTTTTTGATATTATAAAATCTTAAAACAAACTATATTTATCAGTGGTCTACGATCAGCAATATTGTCAGTAAAAATCGGAGAAAATGTGTTTCTTTTTGGACTGTTCTGGACGAAATTAAGAATCCACTTGATTCAGCACCTCTACCACCAGCAATCTATACTAATATTATAAAGCAGAAGAGTTTGTTTGTTTGGTTGAACGCGTTAATCTCAGGAACTACTGGTCCGATTTGAAAAAATCTTTCAGTGTTAGATAGCCCATTTATTGAGGAAGGTTACAGGCGTGTATATATATATATATATATATATATATATATAATCACGCTGAGACAAATAGGAGCGGAGCAGTAATGGAAAATGTGACGCAGACGAAGTTGCGCGGGTCAGCTAGTAAATGAATAAAATAGAATTGGCCCTCAGGACTCAAGTCAGAGTATTAATGCTTTATTCTCAACTAGCTGACCGGGTTAACATATTATAGCCTATGACACTCAAAAATTACGTGGCTTTCTTTTGGTTAAAGAATTTTCAAAATCGGTTCAGTAGATCCAGACATTACACTCTACAACGTCACAAACTCATAACCTTTACCTCTTTATAATATTAGTATAGATAAAGTATTCTACATGTCTAATTGCATGTGAACTGTTCCTTATCTTAATCATTCATTTTTTTTTTGTAGTAAAGTGTGCAAGTCCCTCTGAAGCAGGTGCACCACGCCCTGCAAGCTATCGTTTTAAATCGCGGAACAATTAAAAATGATCTCTCGCGGAATAAATTTTTGCAAATTTCAATTTAGCTCCAGGTACGTCATCTTTCGTTAATTCTATTTTTACACTGTGCGTTTAATGTTACTGGCAATAGGGAAAACAAAACACGTGTACCTCCTAAAACCTCCGGCGGGACTTTTTTAAATCTTCAGAGGAAACAAGCTAAATTAGTCTGTTTCAATCCGTTTGAAATGTTTTTTTTAATAAACAAATACGCAAAATCGTCAACCGTAAACTTGTTTTAGCTGATTGAACTTTGATGGATTGAACGAATGTTTACAGCGAATTACAACACTTGACTTCTATTTAGTTTTTGACGCATCAATAATATTTACCAAAAATTGGATGTGGAAGTCGTTTTTCGCAACAAACATCCACCAGATTTATCAAATCTAACATCAAAATAAGTTCCGGAAACATTTTACACATGCGACTGCAATATTTCTGGCATAAAAATCAAAAGTATCGTCAAGATGGAAGATTGCGGCGTGCGCTATAACTTGATAGCTGACAAATACAACTATTTTCGTGTTCCCCGGTTTGCACAATCGTACGGAACGAGAATGAAGCACGAGTACGAGTTCGAGATGGCATGTGGGCACGAGTTTGTGGCAAATATTGTGCTATCAAGTTCTTATTGAAAGTCAGTTATTGAAGTTGCAATATCGGGGAAAACAGTTTGTGTGATGGGCATGAAACCTCATCACACAAACCTCTTTGATATCATACTCATAAAACGTGAAAATGTAACCAGAAATTTTACATTTTATAAGTAGTGTAGCAAGTGGAAATAATTGTGTGATCAAAAGAAAAAACAGAAACAACCTTTTCTTGATTTTTATAAGGTGTTTTAGGGATTATCGAGTTCAAGATCAAAAGGTATTAAAATATTCTTTTATTTTTTTTCTTTGCGGTTTTTGGTGTCGTGTCTGTGTGTAATAACATTTATTTTTATTTTTAAAATCCCTCAGCATAAAAATGTAGCTTTCTACTTTGAAGATGAATACATACCTTTTTATTAATCACTAGTTTCTTAAAAAATATACATCATCTTCTATAGAAAAATCGGATATTTCTAATTAAATTTTAATGTCCTAATCCTGTGTTCAAAATGAAAGCAATCTTACGTACTTTGGTTCAATATTCCCTTATTTTTGCTCTATCAAAGGTTTTTTATTTTAACCGTAAAATGCCTTTACTTTTGGAAGAGGGTCTAGTATATTTTCGCACTCTCAGAGGGCCGATATCTTATCTCGCGCTGTGGAGAATGTAAAACGTCTTCGAAGCTTATAAAAATAACCGTATTTTTCGGTCTTACTGAAACTTTTATAACACATTTTTAGGGTAATTGTTTGTCATAATTTCAGTCTATTGCTTAATAGTACGTGGAAGACTTAATGCAAATCATGATGCTCAAGATATAATAAGTCGCCTCATAAAAATCCACAGCATATCTTTATATCATTATAATGCTCACGTTTAACGTCAAAGACTGCAATAAAGAAAACGATGATGTGAGTGCCAATTCTACTAATTTAAAAGCAACGGTCGCATTAGCAAGTTGCAATCTGTCAAAAGTGCATTTAAAGGAGATGTTCCAAAATGTATGCAACCTGGGCCAGGTCCTTGAACACTACACTGAAAAACCGGCCAAGTGCGACTCGGACTCGCGCACCGAGGGTTCCGTACAAACTATTCGGTATTATATAATATTATATTATAAGCAAAAGTTGCGATTTACGATTTATGACGTATTAAAAAAAAAACTACTTACTAGATCTCGTTCAAACCAATTTTCGCTGGTAGTTTACATGGTACATAATATTTTTTTTAGTTTTATCATTCTGTTATTTTAGAAGTTAAGGGGGGGGGACACATTTTACCACTTTGGAAGAGTCTCTCGCGCAAACTGTTCAGTTCAAAAAAATATATATTTTAGAAACCACAATATCATTTTTGAAGACCTATCCATAGATACCCCAGGCGTATGGGTTTGATGAAATTTTTTTTTTGAGTTTTAGTTCTACGTATGGGGACCCCCAAAATTTTTTGTTTTTTTTCTATTTTTGTGGGAAAATCTTTATGCGGTTCACGGAATACCCACCAAATTTCAACAGCATAGTTCTTATAGTTTCGGAGAAAAGTGGCTGTGACATACAGACGGACAGACATGATGAATCTATAAAGGTTCCGTTTTTGCCATTTGGCTACGGAACCCTAGAAATAGGGAAATACATTTAAAACAGGTCTCATCTGTCCAATTTCTTTAAGGTAGCTTTGTTGGATGTATAAAATAAAAGAAATTACACTTACAATATTGCAACACAATAAAACCATAATTAGCTATCATTTAGGTTGATTAATGACGTTTGAAACTTATTTCTGACATGTTTATGTACTGACAACGAGATGAAAGTGACATGGTTGTGACAGCTGTCAGTTATCTTTCTATGTTCTATGGTTACTTTCATTGTTTTAAAGCACAGACTAACTAAGTTGGTGCGACGCCATGATTAAAATCGATAAAAGTATTTAATAATAATTAAATACCTATCTGTATTTTTCTAGAATTCTACGGATTTTCCCCTTTTTTGAGAAAGTGTACATCCATCTGGCCCACTTTGAAACATCTCCTTTATGCTATTTTGATAACTACTATTAGATAACTACTGTGATGATGAGAAAACTAGTAGAACTGCGAATCTAAGTAGGCCAATTTGGCAGTATCATAATAGTAACCAATAACCACACGACAACTGTCAAATTTAATATCATATTTATCGCTAACGCATTAGGTTCAAGGTTGATTGGGAGAATTTTACAGTGCCGGGTAACGTGATGTGCTTTCTGATTCTGCTAAAGTAGTTTTTTAGATCCTCTGGCCATGTGGTCTACGATGAAGCGTTGCTTCTCTAGATTGTAATTCGAGTATCAGGAAACACAAACTACACACATAATACGAAACGTAGAGTGTTTAACCTCTGGGAACCTAAGAACTTGAGCCCTGCCTCCTTCATATAATGGCATGCCAATGTCATCCTGATTGCTTTGATAGAGAACGGAGCAATACAGGATGAAAACACTAGTCTTTGACGTCAGCTAAACCGCGGGTTAAAGCAATTAGTCTATGAGTAAGAGCTAGTCTCATAACATAACAAACCCAACCGAATCTTAACACTTCATTAATATCTAGAGCGACCTGCCAGTGAGCAGCACAACGCATCATTTAATAGAGGTGACGTGTTGTTCGATATTTTGCGACGGGTTCATTACTCAGGGCGGCCATGTTTTATTCAGCAGACTGACCAGACGCTAAAGTGATTGCTTGTTTATTCAGTCTTGACTGATTATTGCCGTATTTGGTGTAATTCTTTGAAATTACAGCTGATATTCATTTGACTTTTTTGTTATGGCTTTGAAAAATACTAAAACATTTAGGTGCTAAATGGTTACCAGATTTAAAAAAAAAGCAGTAGCGTTTGCGACTACCGCTTTTTTTGTTACTTTTGATAGGCACGCGTTTAACCACTATCTCACCTGATGGTAATCGATGATGTGATCGAAGATGGAACACGCTTGCCAAGTCGTAGATCTAAGTAACCTATTCACTCTTGACTAAAGTACTCCTAGGTTGTACAGTAGCTATCAGGAAACACAGACTCTGGCAGGGAATAATTCCCTGCCAGAGTCTGTGTTTAACGTTTTGGGCGTTTTGCGTACAGCTAAAGAGTGGAATAGTTCCAGTCTTTAGCTGTTCGCACTATGAATGTGTTCCCAAAATGTTTTGTACGTGTTGGTGGGATTTCCACCATGTACCGGTGGCGTATCGCCGTTCGTCTTGTGGTCTGATAATGTAAGATGGTTCGCTTAAAGAGAAATATTTCTATGTCAGAGATTGTACACTCTCGAAAAATTGGGCTGCTATTTCTATCTGCAGGGTTTAAAGGAACCTAACATGAATGGCATGATGGGTGTTATCTTCATCGGCTTCGCTCGCTCACTCTAGCTCCCGTCATACCATTCGAACCTATCCTACGCGTGTTGGGGAGCCCTAAGCTCCCTGTGCCCTATATTCTGCTACTAAGCAAGGTAACCAATTCTGATAAATGGAAGAAACAAACACTGATTGGTCGCCAACTTATCGTTAATTTTTGTCGGTAAAATAATTCTCGGAATTACGTCGAGAGATTATAGACTTTAAATTTTTTGTTCCTACAAAAGTATTCGAAGTGTTTAGTTGACGATTCCACAAGACCACAAGATATTTTATAATCTCACGGAGTTTGCAATAATCCGATACGATATATAATACCTTTACGGATATAAGAGTAATGAATAGCTCAGTGTGTAGTTCTCATCGTTATAATAAATCTTAAAGTTAGCGCATTTAGGCGCTACTTATTTTTTACTGCCTGAAAGTTAATATTTAGCATATTACTGCTACACGTTTATTAAAAATAACTGTATTTTATGAAATTTGAATTATAAAAAAAAAAAGAAACACTATGACGCATGACGTACTTTAAAATATCCAGAATCGAGCGCAGTCCGAGCCTTGTATTCTATGGGCGGTTTGTAATGGAACTGTGACATTGTTTTGATAAGTTAAGATTACTGACAGGGTATTCATAAATCTAATGCATTTTTTATTCTTAGCGTACCTGGATTATTTAATAAAATAATAATTCATGTCCTAGTGGTAATTCATGTCGGGTACATAAAGGGGGCCGCCTTTGTAGGATGACTAAAAAGCACCGTGTATAATGTGCCATTATTATCTCGTTGTGATTATGGGATATTGCTGTATAGCTATCTGTCAACACACCGTTTAATCTTAACAAAAACACTGTATTGAATACTTTAGCTTAGTTTTTTCCAAAGTATGTTAGGGTCAGTTTCCAGTTAAACCAAATTAAGCTGAATACCAGTATTTTCTTTAGACTATACATACCTATTATTTTCTTTTTTCAAACATTATTCTAAAAAAATCTTAAAAACAATTTCAATACTTAATAAAATAGTTGATGCTCTCCAAACCCTGTTCTACCAAGACTGCATTACAAATTCCACACAAGTGCAGCCCATTACATCACACACCTCAGAACATCACCACACGTCGCCATAAAACGTATGGCACTTGAGAGGACATTTACTGCCCTCGTAAGTCAGCCATTTGAGGGGATTGAGTAATCTGCTTGTACTTTATGATGAAGGAGGCCGTTATGTTTCGGATTTGAACGAGTGTGATGTGATTACCGCTTTATCTTGTGCAAGCATTTTGATGGATAGGGATAGTTGTGACTTTTGATAGTCATTCAATAGGAAATCGTGGCTAAATAATAACAGCCACATGAGTCGATCTGCCCTCCGCGGCTTCACTCAAGTCAACTGCAACTTTTTTTTTTTTTTGTTTCATAAATATCTTCTTCTGAGAATAAGAAACACAACAAAAAAAAGAATTGGTGAAATCGGTCCAGCCGTTCACGCGTGATGCCGGGACCAAGGGAAATAGGGATTCATTTTTATATACAGGGTGTCCCAGAACTCAACGTCAAGCTGGAATCGGGTGATAGACATGTATTTTTAAATTTTGCGGTAATTTCTTTTTTTTTTTTTAGAAAAATGTACACCCTGTGATGATGGTTATGAGCTCCTTTAGCTACTAATCTTTACGTTTTTTTTGTAATCTTGAGTAGTGCTTGTGTAACCTGTTGTTTTAAATTCTTAGTTATTTTCACTTTTCGAAAAAAAAAGTAATTACTATAATTCCTATTCTTATGGTCATGGCTGCTTTTATATATTTTATATTCATTTTAAAACGTGGGCCGTTTACAAAAGTAACATCGAATAATTTTATAATCACCGCTGTAAAAATAAGGCGGGATTTTAAACCTTTCCAATTTCGTTCACACATTAAATTAACTTTGCCTCTGTTGTACACTTATTCGTGCGTTTTCCTAACCCAGCATTTTAATTTCCTGTACCAAAGGACAGTAAACAAGCATTATATAATATCAAACAAACCTAGATTTGATAACGTAAATCCTGGCATAAATTGAAAATAAAACACGGCACAATTTTACCTTCACCGCGCTTTAAATTCAAAAATAACAAAAAGGCCACGAAATAATAAAGCTTTATTTAGATCCTGGATTCCGCACACATTCATTTAAAGAATGTACCAATACACACGAATATCAGGAAACATTCATCATTACATTCGATCCCTCAACAGTTTTAATATTTCATGAAAAATAAAATATGTATGGATCCGTGGTTTGTTATTTTAAAAGTAAAGAAAAATTGCAGCTTTTGAATGTCCATTGTTTTTACCGTATTTAATAACGACGCAAATTGAATTATAAAACTGTTATTATTCATTCGTATGTATACATGCCTTTGTGTAAAACAATTTCATTCAGTCTGGAAAGCCTTTTTACTGTTGCATTTTACATTTAAAAACACGATGATGTTTGGACATGTGAAAGTATTTACCGAAAAATATTTTATTGAATTAAAACATATTTGAACTCGTCACAATCCGGCGATATGAACTAACATAGCAATCAATCTAACTCGCTGCAGTTTACACTACAATATTGACAAATAGTCATATTTATCATTCGCTGTGACCATTTAAACTGGGCCCGTTTACATCATACGATCAACGGGTAAAAATATTATAACTTTACTGTAAAACGGGAACCGATTTTCATTTTTCATTTCATTTCATTCTACCGAAAAGCTATTGACCCACGTTTTTTTTGCTAAATGCATTTTTTGACATAATTATTTTTAGATCGTCGAAGTATCAAGTGCAATAGGTATTATTTTACTGATTTACACAATAACTTGTTGCCTCTTTTGAACTTTTTTATTTAGGTTGAGACGGCCCGCAAGCTGAGGAGCAGGTGGTGATGGTGACGTAAAAACCATCTGAAAAAACGATAAACTCGCGTGAGACCACCCAAACCCCGCTGCGCCGAAGCCGTGACAGAAACAGTGCATGCTGCATGTTGCATGCCTGCTTACATGTTGCATGCTTGTTTACACACTGTATGCTTGCCTGCTATATGCTTGTTCGCATGTTGTCATATGCCTGCTTGCATGCCATATGCTCGAAACATACATCTCTGATTGCATGCTTCTTACCGGGACCTATTAAAATCACTTATGCTATACCACTTAAAACAGTGATGTAATGTATGTATAATGTATGTTCGGAAACGAACATATAATATTTCGGCTAAGAGTAACTTCCCAACTAACATTTTGGTATCAGTAACAGGCTTTTTTATGAGTTTAAGTGATATTAAAGAGTTACAATTATCTCAGTTCTAACTAAATGCGATAAAGAGGAGGCAACAAACAATTTTTAACTCCAATTGCGGCACTAGATCTTTAATGAACCATGTAATATAGGTTTGAGAGTTAAAATGGTGCTAGTGACAGCAGCTATACTTAAAACGTTACAGCTTTAACCTATATTTAACTACCATGTCTATATAACAGTTTTCGCTGATTCCTGTTAACTATTAGTGTTGCTTAGTTATTGCAATGAAGTGTCTTATACACCTTGAGGTAGTATATTGACTATTATTGCAGACATACGTTATAAAATAGAGATTTTCGAGACTATAGTAACACGACTACAAAAAGTGTCAAACAAACTGCTCTATCTAGGTTTAACCAGTAATACAGGATTTAACTAAAGCTTATTATGTTAGGTGGTACTCCTTTAATGATGTTCTAAAGGCTATGGTGACAAATAACGCATGTATGGGTCGTTATTAACACTAACCTCACTTTTGTTCGACGCGACGTAAACAATTATGTGAAAGTTGCTTTTTTTATAATTGATTATTACCTACATGTGGAGGACTGCGTTGTTGGGGGTTTCAAAGGGGGCAAATTTTTCATTATTTTTGTGATAGGACACGCCGTTTTCGAGATACAAGTAAATATAGAAAAAAATAAAAAAAGTACAGTTATTGCAGTCCCAGTCAAGGAGTTGGTAGTTTAGGCACTCCCAGGCCACTTGACCATGACCTCCAAGGTCACTCAATCTTGACTTCCAAGGTCACCCGACCTTCACATCCAAGCTATCATGACTTTCAGGATTACTTGGCCTCGAGTTCTAAGTCACTTGTCTTTGACCTAAAGGTCACTTTGATCTTGACCTCAAGTTCACTAACCATGAATATTGACCTGATACCGTTCCTTAGAATCGCGAGACCTGAGTTCAAGGTCAATATTTCTGAGGTGTTCTATGGTGTTCCCCTACTGCCACGCCCACGTCCCAACGGGTCTAACTAGATTGTATAAAATGGCTATATAATTTAATACATTCTTTGATCAAAGTTATTTATTTATTTATTTATATATTATACTTTATTGTACTTTGTTAGTTATAATCACTTTTTCCAAATTGAGTTGATATTATACATAGCGGCTGTATAATATATATATTTTATCGAATAATCACTCACTGTAACAAATAATATAAATACATAAACGGATTACGTCATGTCGTAGCAGCTTTTCATTATTTCGATGAAGAACCCTAATCGAGTCGGTTTGTAAAATTTTAAGGCGGCTGTATTGTCTTCACTGTGGCAAATGTATTTAGCTAAGTCTATTATGACAATGTTAAGTCACCAATGGCAGCACCATACTCGTGACTAACGATGTTGTAGCTCAAAGAGTGGTACAAATGATTTAAGTGAAGACTTAATATTTGAAGTAAGTTCGCCATTGTTTTGGTAACCTAACAATAAATATTATTTCGAGTTATTCAACATTTGACAACAAAATACTAAATTTCTTATATCATTTGAAGCGTTCCTTCAATACCACTTAATTTTACATGCCACTGCTCAGGAAGAAGAAATAAATAATAATATTTGCTTGTGGTGTCTATTTTATTTGTTATAACTTTTCTTGTAAATCTTTAATAAATCCTAGGCGCGTTAAAATTGAGATGAGAAACATGGTATAAATATACCATGAAATCACAAGGGCAGTCATTTCTCACTTCACAAACTCAAATAACGTAAATACTTAAAATGGCTCCTGTTTTATTTCATATTATTCTGCTATGTTGAAAGATGGTTGACATTATACGCTTCCACTACGAACAGATTTAATTTTTTAAGGTTACAGGCTTTTTAAATCATAACGTGGGCTAGAAGTTATACAGTTGTTTTAAAATGAAGTCAAGAAGCTACAATACACTTACCTGAGTCCATTTTAGATAGCTAATATGAGTCACGGTATCAATATTCTATTCTTAATAGGTCTTATAAAGGTTTTATCGGCAAAGCATTCTTATCCGATGCTTTCCTACCACCTGTTGTGTTTACCAACCCGATATTACAACAGTAATACCAGTTAAAGTAATAGCTATCACTTATTTATCGCTCTTGTGCAATTGCTTTGACACATTTGTATCACCGTACTATAGGTTTTCTATAATAATATAATAATAATATCCTTGGACATTTCACACAACGCCATATAGTCCCAAGCTAAGCAAGTTAATGCTTGTGTTATGGTAACGAGATGGCTGATAAACTACTTATATACATTTTTTTTTTTTTGTAAATACATACATATTATAGATAGAAAACACCCAGACTCGGAACAAATACATGTAGGCCGTACAAATATTTGATCCGTGCGGGAATCGAACCCGCGACATGCTGCGCAGCAGTCAATCGCTCAACCACTGCGCCAACCGTGTCGTCGAAATAATACTTACCTGTAAAACTGTGGGCCTCTTTCGTGGTTATAAGTGAGTTATATGGTATAAACTTTTTCGACCAAATGAAACGTCGGAGTACCGAAAAAAAAATCGAATAGATAAATTGGTTAACTGAAACAGTGGCAGACGTGACTTCGATGAAGTAATTTAAAAACAAACGAATCGATAATAGTTGAAAACTTTAGGTGAAATGAAATTCAGTCAAATTTCTTTCGAACTTATGATACGTAATCCTGTAAAACCTGGTAAAACCCTACAAATCCGTGCATTATTTACTATGTGAACAATAAAACATCATCAACATTATATGAAAACAAATCGAAATCTGTTCTTAAAGATAAATCATAAACTGATGATAAACTTTAAATGGGATCACAATACGACGGACTTCTTTTACTACATAAACTAAAAATGTTTTGGGAATACATTCATTGTGAGTACAGCTAAGGAGTGGAATTCCCTACCTGAGTCTGTGTTTCCTGATAGCTACAACATGGGAGTTTTTAAGTCAAGATTGAATAGGTTACTTCTAGGCAAGCGTGCTCCACCTTAGACCGCATCATCGCTTAACATCAGGTGAGATAGCGGTCAAACGTATGCCTATCAATAGTAAAAAAAAATATGTAAATTAGCTTGGTGTTCACGGACAATTGGTGCACTCGTTTGTTCAAGCATAAAAGCGCAATCACTTTTTAAGTAGAATTAAAATAAATCCAATAGACGCGAATCGACTTTAATACTAAACCGGATAATAGGGAAAACTAAACGAAACTACTATTATTTGCAACAAAACTCGATTTTTTCTGAAGAAATCGTGTATTTCAAGCCATTCTGTAGCTTTCAATGTCCGTGCCCGACAATCTTTGAGCGGATCTCGAACGACAAAGGAGGGGTCTTCTTTATCGTGCAAACTATGTTGATTTCTCTTATTTGTATCGAGTGTTTGGCTTTGTGTGGAATGTAGATGTAGAAATTTATCTATATGCTACTATTTGTGCATTATTTTAATCTATAACGTTTAAAAAAATTAACTTTCGCTTAATGTCAAAAAAAAATCTGATGTCAGTGTCAGTACATTTTGTCGAGTTATGTACATAATATGTACGGAGCAGTCGATTATATTCGCGATTTCCGTGTTGGTCTAATTCTGTTACACGTTGTATAAATCGTACGCTTACATATACGCCTTTCCTCGCCAAATAAGGTTGAGGTTTACCTAACAACAGCTCACTCAATTTTTTGAAACTCCAATAGGGGTCAAGCTAACTATGGATTCCGGGCTGCTGTTGAGACATCCCATGTGTAAAACCTCAAATGATGGTTCTGGGCCATCAATCCCAGAATTTATAAACATAAATTTCATCACCATCAGCAAATAACAGTCCACTGCTGGACATATATGGCCTCTCCAAGTGCACGCCATCTGGCTTGATCACCGGCAACTCTCATCCAGATGCTACCAGCCACCCTGCGAAGATCGTCGCTCCACCTAGCCTGGGGGCTTCCTACCTTACGTTTTCCAATTGCGGTCTCCACTCAAGAGCTCGTCTTCCCCAACGGTCATCGATCTACGGCTAACATGGCAATAAACATAAATTTACTGGCGTTGATTTTAGTTAAATTATATATATTTGATACTACCAACTACATTTGACTGCTTGAAAAGTACTAGTTCAGTTCATAACTCATGTTAATAACCTACTACAGTTGAATTTGTAATAATTTTAGACACTATCACACAAGAAATTTCTTTCAATTACAATTCACATTTATTTCAATTCAAATATTTACAATAATTTTAGAAGTCAAGGTTGGTCAGGTCAAAGAAATAAAACATTGTACTACTAGAGCAACGAAACAGTTTAAACTAAAGAGATTTATTGGCAAATATGTCAATATTAAAATCCTATTCATGTCAAAATAAGACACATTTGAATCACTGACAAAATAAAACCGAATCATGTCCATTCCGCTCCGATGGTCGTCGTTATGATATCAATCATATTTGTCAACCCGGATTTACCTGTGGATTTACAACCAGCGTATTTTTATGGAGAATCAACAGCATAATCGGTCATACAAAATGGCCGAGGCTGTGTCATGCAAGTTATTTGCATGTGTATTTATTGTTTTAAACTGAATTACTAAAACGAATGCCGAAAAACACAAGGTGGTTCGATTTGGCGATGCATCGAATTGGCCCTAGCGGCCCAGCAGTGGTAATTTTTCCTCTGAAATGATGAAATAAAAGTAATATACAACGTATCACATGATGAATTACAGTCTCAGAAAGGGGTACTCATCATTATGAACAAGTTTCACTATGGGACCAAAACTGAAATCGCGAATCAAAATCGAGTGATAGTGAATGTATAGGCATTTTTTTTCTTTATTCAAATTATTTACGAAAAGGCAGTTACAACAGCTATTTATGCATTTTAGTTATTAATTAGTTGCTAGGGTGAAGCCAGCTTCCTAAACCTTTAAACTTACTCTACTCTTAAACAATTAAATAAAACCCCATAAATCTCCCATCCGCACACAGGCTCAAAACTCCATCTAAATTAGCCCATACGAGCCAATAACCATCCCCAAACACACGTAACCGCCTCTCCACTATTTACAGCACATTCTCCGCACAAACCCGACGTGTTTATGAATGGTCCAAGCTATAACGGCTCCAGTCTCCGCAAGAACGATATATTATGGTCCTAAGAGCCATTTCCTTGAAAACAATGGATTCATTTATAAATTGAGTGAAATGGTTGGAAACTTCCGGATGTTTAATAAATATTTATAGAAGGTTAATTATTGGTTGTTAACTGTGAACGTAAAAGCTTATTATGGCCCTTGATATTGTTAGAACATTACTGGGATTTCTCAAACACCACATAACACAACATTACGACTATTTGGGAACAGAGTTGAATCATATTTCGCTAATTATTTTAAAACCCATATTATTGAAGACAAGCTTATTGCCATCAACAGCACAAGTCTAAACTCCAAGTTGCTTCTTTTACATCGTAACGATAAAGAAGACCTCATGTTAAACAGAAATGTTAGCACTCACTGGACCAGCGACTACTGGACGAATTTCCTAAAATATATGCACAATTGCACATGATAGATACGTGTATGTACCTTTCGCACTGCAGACATGAGTAGAGATATTAAAATTGACCAACGCAAGCTGAAAGTATATTCAAGAAAAGCGTAACATGCTTCCGTAGTAACGTTACTTGTCTGCTAATACATCTATCTTACTCACATTTTTCTCATAATTTTCTAACCATTCGTCATTCTTAATCTCTCCATCGAGTATCAAACTATTCCTTTCGATTTCATAAATCTGCGATGTCTACCACTATAACCTCTTCCGTTTCATCTAGCAACATTTCCAAATAGACAGTCACAAGAGGCCAGTGATCAGGTAACTCCATTGTGACGTCATCAAAGCCTGGCTCGACTCGAGCATCGCAGTCGGTTGGAGACACCCAACTTTCACGGCTCAAGTCCTTCACACTTCAAGTAGAATAGGATGAGAGCCCAGTGAGAGTGACCGGCTACGATATGATTTATAGCTTTGTCAATTTGTAAATATAATTACATTTTAGAAGAAAAAAAACAAGCGAAAGTATTTATGCCTTTTATTATTTTAGAAGGAATCAAAAAGAGTACAAGGGATAATTAGGACAGAAGCTCTAAGGGCGCAGATTGTCAAAAAGCCACAATTTCCCTATATTTTTGTCTAATTGCAACTTAAATCCGAAATCGAATGTTTCTTAAAAATTAGTAAAATTAGCACTGTGATTGCAGTTCGCGAATAGGTGGCAATAGGACATTTAATTAATACAGTCAATCAAGCCAAAATGTAATGGAAAGTTATATTTCGATAGCGCATGTACATTATGGATTTTTGTCGCTGCTGATAAATGATATTTATTTTGTAAGTAGGTTGTAAATAACACTTTTACACGTCAATCTTTTTTGGTCATTTTAAACTAGATGACGCCGGGATAACTTAAGACTGTCAGTTTGTCTAAAGTTTCATGCTATATTTAAAAAAATGAATACAATTTAGCTAGAAACTAATAGCATATTTTGTAAAAATACATCCACTGATAAAACTAGAGAAGTAAATATCTACAATTTGGCAAACCAACATCCGTTGTTTTAGTAACAATATATTTTATTTGCTTTTCCTAAACAAAATAAAAGCGAGTCACTATTAAACAAGGCAACATCTCTCTTAAGAACCACAGTACAACACTACACCAAAATTCAATTTATCCACAGTAAAGAGGTTTCAGCATTAATCGCTTTCTCTGTAGCGCGTGCAGAAAATTCTTATAACGCTTGTAGGATCCAGTGCTAAATCAAGTTAGTGGTGCTGCAGCGCTGGAAGATTTATTCGTTCCCCCGCCACCGTTCCTTTGTGAACTTTAAAAATGCTTAAGATTTTACATTTTTGCTTTTTAGAGCGCGCTTTATTTAGTCGTGCGATGTTGCTGCGTGATTGCGTTTGTGTTATTTTTGGCGCTCCGTGTTTAATAAAAGTGAATTACTGCTTGGATTTGCAACTGCAAACTTGCTTGCAGAAAGCTTTGTATTTATTTCTGTTTGTTGCTGCTTTTCCAACTTCGCCTTCCTTTAAGATTTTCAGCTAAGCAAGAATTTTCATCCTAATAAAATTATAAATGTTACAGTTATTGTTCTTGTTACGCTTTCAAGCTGAATGTCCGAACCAAAATTTGATGATTTTGATTGGCTGCGAGTTGTCTGTCAGCTACTCAGTAATACAAGATTTTTTATATAATGTTGATTGATACCAAATTAGCCTCTATCAAAATATGGGAGATAGCCGAATCATTAAACAGTAAGTAGTCGAAAGCACACTCGTTTTGTGAGCATAGATTAAATGTTATACGGTTTTCAACTTTAAAAATGAGCTCATAATATGCTCCATAATTTTCATAACCGCATCAAATAAACATTCAATCAAATAAAAGCCAAAACAATAAAAATAAAACGTAGAACATTCCATAAAATGGTTAGAAAGTGTAATAAAGTTGTGCTCACGCTTGGCACGACTCGCGGAGGGTCTCCTTCAATATTTTATAAGATCTTCTTCGAGCGAGCTCTCTACTTATGCCCCGACCGTGTGGATTTATGATATTGATTCTAAGTATTAACCTTGTTTAGAATCCCGTTTTGTTGGAGCCCTTGGAGTTCTCTGTTTATTTTTTGTTCTGTTTTGATGGCCTTGGAAATAAATTGTGTACAGCTTTGGATTTCTATTTTTGCACAGTTATGTAGATTAATTTTGCTAAATATAGTTGCATCATTACAACCACCAGGTATTTGAGTTGTATTAGCAACTATGGAAAGAATATTCCCGTCGTTTTCTGAAAACTTGTTTCAACTGCACACGTTTAACGTTTAACGTATTTTAATGTTGTTTAAACGCAACATACTTATCTTATATGGAAACGAAAGTAAGTATTTCGTAGTAGTAGGACAGTAGAGTCACTTGTTTATATATAACTAGCTGACCCGTGCAACGTCGTCTCCGTAACATTTTTCACTACTGCTCCGCTCCTTTTGGTCTTAGAGTAGTCCAGTTTTTCTTGAAATTATTAAGATAAGACGAGATGAGATGAGATGAGATGAGATGGGATGAGATTTTTCTCACCAAAAAAAACCAGTCCAAGTACTTTCGAAGCTGGAAATATATGGCCTATAGCCTTCCCCGATAAATGGGCTATCTAACACTGAAATATTTTTTCAAATCGGACCAGTAGTTCCTGAGATTAGCGCGTTCAACCAAACAAACAAACTCTTCTGCTTTATAATATTACTAGCTGAGCCACGCAACTTCGTCTGCGTCACATTTTCCATTATTGCTCTGATCCTATTCGTCTTAGCGTGATGATAATATATAGCCTATAACCTTCCTCAATAAATGGGCTATCTAACACTGAAAGAATTTTTCAAGTCGGACCAGCAACAGTAATGATGACGTTCATAGGTGCCGTTTAATGGCCTCATTTAAATAAATATGATGACTTATGTTAACAAAAAGTTTTCAAGAGCTGTTTTTTACTTAGCCTATCATGAAGAAGTACGGACTTAATTTGCAATACACCGGTATTAATAATATAGGCTTCACACCAAAATGTAGGATTGCACAATGTGGATTTTAGACTAAAAGAAGCTGCTTAAATTTCCGTGGCTGGCGTGAACACATTGACATGTCGACTTCTATGTCTTTTTTTTTATTGGCTTATTACATCCTACACATTAAGAATTTATATGAAAAAAATTGACAGTTATAGATATACATAATTTTTGGAGCAATCGACTTTGGTAATATGTTGACATCTCGCATTTTGACATGTTTAACTGAACAAAACCTCATGTCAAATTAACGATTCACAAGTTTTTGTGATCGAACATTGATATTTTGTTGTATCAACCTATATTCAGTACCCAAAATGATAGTCGTTATTTGATATCTCAACCTATACACTTAAACATTTTCTTTTAAATTGACAAATTGAAGTGTCAAGCTATTGTCAGCTGAGGGCTTTTTGCTTAAGTCATGACAAATTGAGATATCAAGTTATGGCCCACCAAAGTATTTCTGTTTAAATTGCGATATATTGAGATGTCCAGTTACGGCCAACGAAGTTTTGAACCCTAAATGTATTAAGTATAGGTATCACTACATGTCCGTTACAAAAAACTTTAACGTTAAATGAATATGTTTAGTTGACAACTTATGTACCCAAGTTGTATTAAAAAAATAATCGAGTTATCAACAAAATTTCGTAAGACTTTATAATTTTTAAAAATATCCTCGCTCGTGTGTTGGTAAACAAACGTCAGTTTAGAGATCAGAAGCCACGCGCGCGCAAACCGCGAACGAGTGTGAGTGCTTCAAATTGATTTCATTTGTTTTTGAGTGTATGACACTTGCAACACGTGCGATGTGTTGAAAGCTAAAATCAAAGTTGCAGATGAAGATCGCAAAATTAATTGAACTGCTGAATTAGCTGAACACCAACATCAAGCTGATAAAGCTTATGCTGAAAAACGTGTGGATAAAGAGAATGTCAAAGCAGATTCATCTGTTATGGCATTTGCATTTGACCTCCAGCAGTTCTTGCCGACACCATATTTAAAAAAATCTGTATCGTTTTACAAACGACAGCTTTGGTCTTTTAATTTAACAGTGGATGATTTAGCTACTGCTGACCCGTGCAACGTCGTCTGCGTAACATTTTCCATTACTGATCCGCTCCTATTGGTCTTAGCGTGATGATATAATAGCCTATAGCCTTCCTCGATAAATGGGCTATCTAACACTGAAAGAATTTTTCAAATCGGACCGGATGGATCAGTAGTTCCTGAGATCAAACAATCAAACAAACAAACTCTTCTGCTTTATAGTATTAGTATAAAGTGTAATATTAGTATAGATGAGGCTACCTGCTACATGTGGAACGAGACAATAGGAGCTCGAGGAGCAAACCAAATTGCCTCATGTTTGTGGCACTTCTGCAATAGTTTGTCATCCGAAGTCAAAGAAATGATTTTTTATTCGGATACTTGTGGTAGCCAAAACAAAAACAATGTCATGGCAATGATGTTCATGTTTTTGCTACATAATCATCCGACGCTACAAAAGATAAACCACAAATTCCTCCTCAGTGGGCACACACATATTATAGAGTGTGACTAAAAAACAAAAAAGAGAACACAAATGAGAATCAATCATTTATATGACTGGGTGTAGCTGGTGAGGACTTGCAAAGTTCAGAAACCATAGGTCGTGGTGATGACGGTTAATGATTTCTTGGATTTTGCCGAACTAAAATCCAAGAAAGGACCCTTAACTGTCAAAAAACTGGATGATTCTGGGGACGCAACCTATTAAATGGCTGCATTATAATAAAAACAGCGTAGGAAAAATAAATTACAAGAAAAGCCTGGATCGCGAACCCGCTTTTAAGTCAGTAAATTTTCGGAAAGGAGGAAAATCCACCATAGATGTCTTTAGGTTGAGCCTGTTGTTGTTGTTGTTGAGTTGAAATCTCCAAAGAAGCTTTGCCAATCAATGCAGAGAAAAAAAAGGGTTTGATGGACATGATTGACCTGATTGACGATTCTTTAAAAGAGTTTTATATTACCTAATATAAAAAATAAATAAATATATTTTTTAAGAAATTTCGAAACGGCTGGTTGACACTTCCCGTGACCCAAGAGCTAGCTTTTACCTTGTGCAGAGATCAAGCATTGCCATTCAACGTGGCAATGCCACCAGTCTCTTGGGTACATTACCAGCTGACAGCGTGGAGGACGAATTTTTGATGCTATACTTTAGTCTTTTGTTAGTTTTAGTAGTACGTATAGATCCTATCAAGAAGGTTGTTGACGATTGACTGTTTGAGCTTATAATAAAACAGAGTTTGTTTATTTATTTATTTATTTAGACTTTATGCACAATAGTGGTACATGGGCGGACTTAATGCAACAAGGCATTCTCTACCAGTCAACCAGAGTTTGTTAGTTACCCCGCCATCTAAAAACTGTCGGTGATATCTCTGCATCTACTGATCCAGATTTGGACGAAGACAACCCAGATGAAGAGGATTCTGAGGTCCAATAAAATATGCATGGTCTATGAAGAGGTTGAGGAGACAATGTTTAAGTTATTTGTGTTAGTAACATTCTTGTACCTGTATGATGACGTTGTTTGTGGTCCAGTAAACCATTTTCTATTTTTTATGTTTTTTTTTTATTGCAAAAATACTAGTAAACTGATAGTTTCGTGGTGTTTTAATTAAATATTTTGCTCAGTTAGAACAACATTACTTGATTTGAGTGAGTAGTAAGTATTCCGGCAAATCAAATATTTTTGTATGTTTGTCATCTGTTTGCTATCCAATTAAAATAATGTGTTTGTCATTAAAATAACATTGTTTACCTACAAATACTCCCCACTCAGAAGGTGAGTAAGTTGATAACTGTTGGTGAACAAGTTGACAACTCGGTGAATAAGTTGATAACTCGTTGGTGAACGATTTGACAAGTCTATTATTGTGCAATCTATGGAAAATTTCGTTTATTTATTGTCATCATTTAAAAGACGGCATAAAATAATCTTTAAAACAACTAAAACACATATGTTTTAATAATTTACCGATTTACTAGAAGACGCCAAAACTTTAAAATGGCCGCCCTGACAAATTACATTTTTAGACATGTCAACATATTCACGCTAGCCACGGATTTATAAAGATCATATTATTATAAAAATATACATCGACCCCTAAATAATCTGTGCGTAGTGAAATAAATTCCTCGCTCCGTCTCGAATATCTAGGAAACGATCTGGATGGTTCCCAAGATCTCAGTAAACGGCCGACTTATGGGGAATCAATAGGATGATAGCACTGAAATGTTCCACTTTTACGTTATATAGGGTTTCTTGGAGCGTAAAGTACGAGAGAGATGGTTTTTATTTTATTCAGTCGATATTTTTTGTGAAGCCGCGATCTGAAATTGATTGTCATTATAATCTGTAATTTCACACGCACGCACAGGAACGATTGTCGTTCCTGTGCGTGCTCATCCAGCAGATTCTCGTGACCTTTACTAGATCATCGGTATCAATCTAGCTACTACACATCCTAAGCAGGATAATAATGAAGGAGTGGATTCCTTCACGATACTTAGTGATAATTGGGAATTAATAAAAATCTCTTCTAAAGATTCCCAGGAAATCATTTAAAAGAAAATGAAAATGCAAAACAATAATTTCTGGACATTAAAAATACATTGAGTAAACGTTTGAATATAACAGAAAATGAACAGTTACCGGATAGCTCGCTGTTGACTTTTTCGAAGAGCAGCTAAAATAAATAAGTCGCTCGACTGTTTATCCCTCCTCTATAACTCCTCTAGGAATATTATTTCAAGTATTTTTAACGTTTTACAATCTTCTACTGTCTTACCAAGAAGTACCGTGTTACCCAGTTATTGGGTTGTGGAGGTCTGGTAGGCAGCCGGAGCCAGAGAGGTATTAATTCATTTTATTTTCACCGTTTTTTTGTGAGTGAAGCCGGTGAATGAGAGTTTTGATAAAATTAATTCTAAATGTTTAACAGTGATATTTTTATATTGATAGGCACGCGTTTCACCACTATCTCAACAGATGGTAAGCGATGATGCGGTCTAAGACGGACCAGGCTTGCCTAGAGTAACCTACTCACTCTTGACTTTAAGACTCCCGAATTATAGCTATCCGGAATTACAGACTCTGGCACTTCTAGAAGAGAGTTCCACTCCTAAGCTGTACACAATGTTGTGTTTTTATAGGTTACAGCGTGTTTTGATTGAATGTTTATCTTGATTTCGTAGAGATTATGTAGCACTTAGTGAGCTATTAAATTCAATTCTCACGTTTTATTTATCGACACTCTTATTAAATATGTACAAACTTGAAAACTCTTGCTACAAACTTCAATATCGTCAAAATTTTTCGATTTTGAAAAGCAATAACCTACTATGAATCGAACGCTCCAATTGAATTAGGTCGTAACTGCGCTATCTGCGGCTAATACAATTACCCGATAGACCGCAAGCGGTGTGTTGCGGTGCTTCCCGATTTAGATGGCTGATGAATCTAGTTTGCCTGTGCTCCCGTTTTAATTAAGGGTCACTATTTAGTTGATAGGTCCTTGCGGTTGGCAGTTTATTGGGGATGTTGGTGATAGGCTAGCTGGGACGTGATGCCGTTAAGTTGGTATGGGTTGTTGCTTGCCGAAGATTTCTCTTGAGAATTAATTTCATGGAGGTGGCATTTATAGTGTCCATAAATGATGGTATTAAGGGGCGTAAAGAGATATATAGTAAACCTTGATTTCGGCCATGGTGGTCAATCCCAACGGAGACTACAGCGGGACATATTATTGTGCACAAGGGTGTGCATAAACATTGGTGCTTTCCTTCCTCCATCGCTCTCATATTACGATTAGACAGTAACCCAACACGACCCGCAAGAGATAATAAGCCTATAAAATAGGTTTGTTAAAACCAAGTACTCGTACTTTACAGTCTGAGTGCCAATTCTACTAATTTTCTGTCATTAATGTATGAAAATTAAGTATTTTTTGACAGTTTGCGATTGACATGCGAATGCGTTGCGAATGCGAAAGTTGGTTATAAATTAATAGAATAGGCTTGTGTCCTGAAAAATCTAATAAGTCCGTCAGTTAGATTATCAAAAATATTTGACCCGTATTTTTTCTTTTGTTACGGGAACCAAAATTGACGAAGTTACGACGCTTTTAAAATTCTCAATACCTCACGCCGTGGCATAATTTTTAGCGGGTCGTGACGTCACGAGCCCCCACTCCCGAGTTTTGTTGCGTTTTATCTTTGTCATTATTCATTGATTTACAAAAACAAAAAATACTTGTCCATTGTTTTTCCATTTATAGACCATTTACAGGCACTTTTGAATTGTCAAGGTCGGTCGGTCCAAAAATTTGAAGCTATTTGCACGTTCCAAAGCGTAGATCTCTATGGAGAAGAACGTGCAAGAAACACCACGGACACTCTTTTAAAAAAAATTTCTTTTAAGTTTTCAATTTCAACACTGCAGTGTATTTTGCAGTTTTAGATCAGAGGAACTAATGTAAGTTTTGTTGATGATTTTTGAAAAAGTGTGATATTTAAAGACATCGTTTTATTTTTCCTGTAATCTTTGCATATACTTCTATTATTATTAAATTATTTATTCCGAGTAACAGTTACTCATATATTCTTAGTAACAATAAATAAACTTAAAACTGTGACATGACATGAATGATTTCAGATTTTTCTCTTTGCTTTTTTTGCTTATAGAGAAATGGGCAAATAGCGTTCCTTCATATGATTCCCCATATAGTAGCCCCAGTTAGAATTTTTAAGAATCCCTTTGAGTCGCTGTTGCAAAAGAAATAAAAAAAAGTATTTCTTTCTTATTTGCAAAATAGTTGAGCAATCACCATCTAAAACTGTTCCAAATTTCAAGTTGATGACATAAGTAGTTCTTGAGATATCCAGCTGCTACAGACGGACAGACTTAGTCACACCATAAGGGTTCCTTTTACCATTTTGGTACGGAACCTATAATCTATAATTCGTAGTATCCGCGTTCGAATTAATATTACTATTGCAAAAGTCTACCAGAGAGCCAATTCTACTAATTTTTAAACGACTTTCGCATTTGAATGTCAATTGCAAACTGTCAAAAAAGCCTTAATACATTTTTGACAGTTTGCGATACAGATGCGAATGCGATGTGAATTTGAAAATTAGTAGAATTGCCACTCTGCTTGTTACTTTTTTACATCTGAACAGAAACTTTGCACACGGTTATGTCAAGTTGAGAATTACGTAAGTATAGAATACTTTATTTTATCCCTCTGACCACAGTCCACAAACTATTTTAGCAACTAAGATACTCCTTGGCAAGGCTTGTTTTAGAAAATTTAGCTTCTGACTACCATTTTAGAGGAGCTCGTGGCTAAATAACAAAAGCCACACGGGTCGATCTTCAAGGTTAAGCAACGCTTACCAAGGTTGGTCTGTGGATGGGTGACCATCTTTTTTTTTTTTTTTAGGGATGGGAAATCATCCAATGACTCCTCCCGCTCTGGGTGTAGCGGGAGGGAGTGTCAGACTTCTACTGACTAAAACCCATCCATGTTCCTTCATTGCCCTTTGTGTTCCGGAGCCACGGTGTCTCTTGCGAATAATCCCGCGACTCCGGCAGGCGTCGGCCCTTTCGGGCATCTCTGTGTATGGGTGACCATCTTAACATATCTATTTTCCTCTGTGAGTCGGAAAGCACGTTAAGCCATTGGTCCCGGCTGATCTTTGAGATCTTTGGCAGTCGTTACGGATTGGCAGAACCCAGTCTGTAAATCTTTCTCCAGTCTTGCCAAGAAATACCGTGTTACCCAGTTAATGGGTTAAGGAGGTCTAGTAGGCAGCCGCTCCACGTAAAATACTGATATTCTGCTGAATCCGGTGTGACTTGAAACCAAGCCCAATGTAGTTGGAAAAAGTATAGGCAGATGATGAGCTTTTGACTACCATTTACCACCAAAGATCAACAAATAATAGCCGGGAACAATTTCGAGGCAAGATAGGTACCTCTGTAAAGATCCCAACTGCCGCTGTAAGCGTTACCTAGCCTTGAAGATCAAGCCGTGCTCTTGATATATTACTTTACTACGAGTAGTCTTACAATCAAGGTTATTATCTTAGACTAGGACATCTATGCACAACGGACAGAATAGGAGTCTAACGTGGAGCAGATACCTGAGTCTAGATCCGCAGGGGTAGATTGCTCTTCCGGTTGGTGTTTTCCCATCGTCAAACTTAATGTAGCTCTATGGCGTGTTAAAATCCCTAGCACCTTTCTTTAACAACATGTACAGAGAAGCGTTATCAACTAAATGTTTTTCATAACGAAAAATTATTAGGGCTGGTCGGCATTTTGAACAGAAGAGGCGAAACAGCCAGCGCCTTGCATAACACTCTTCCAAGTTCCTAATGCTAAGAGGAGTCAAGCAATGCTAGATATTGACTGTTCGTATATCTTAGAGATTTTACCTAACGACAACATATTATTACTTTCTGACATACCTACACGCGAACGAAGTCGCGGGCAACAGCTAGTCTTAGATAAAAGTATGTAAAATGTACAGTGAATGATAAAGTAAATGTCTCTATTATTAGTCAGGTAAGATAGTGATGTATGGCGGTGTGGCGGCGGTACTCGAAGTCCCCGAGTGTCAGATTAGGAGAGGTAGCGGGAGGGACGAGAGCACTACAAGACGTCCTCCGCTGGGATTTTTGTTCGAGACATAAAGCCGAGTTCATATCCCAAGTAACACAATCGCGTCTAAAAACGGACTATTAGACATCTAATAGAATGTAATTGTACTGTCTACCTTAAGAGTAAAATATCTCTAAGTAATATACAAGAACACTTATAGACACAGTTTAGTAAAAGTGGGCACAATCTTATCCTTTCTCATAAGAATGAGTTAAGAAAACACGAATAGATAGAGATAAGAGTTGTATATTTTGAAATTGTCTGTAGAGACTTTTCTAGTGTCTCACTAAACTGTTTGTGTTTACTAGTAGATAGTTTATAGATAAAGTTGAGACCTTTATAGAAGTCTTTACTCTTCAAGTTTTTAAACCCAAATTAACTCAAGACTAACAACTTTAAGTTACATTTGATTTGTAATGGACAACGACACATAATGGCGCAGAACTTACAAGATTTACTTAAACTTATTATTGTATTGCATCATGGCGTAACAAATTTCTTATTTCTTACATTACTTTTTTAGCTAGTTAATAATGGGTAAACAAGCAAATCTATATGCGATTGAAATTCTATCGTCGAATATTATGTAAAATCCTCTTAAAATAAGAGCGCCCACTGTAAATGTAAGATTTAATATTTTTTTTAACCAAATATGAATATTATTTATTATAAGTTTTTTTTTTTAAATACGTTTTACTGTTCAAAATACTCATTTTATTTAAAATGTAGTCATTTAAAACATTAAATGTTTAATAAGACATAATTTGATAAAAACATAAAAAATAAGTATCAATAAATGTAACAAAAATCATTTGAAACAAAAATAGGCAATAAAAATGGCGTCAAGATAAAATTTACTAGAAAAACGAATTTTATAGAACAAACACTCTAGAGAATTTTCTGTAGTATGGCTCTAGCTCTAGACAAGAATAATTTCACTTGCTACATACTAAACTGTCTAGTGAAAGAATAAACAGATTTATGAGTGGTTTAAGATTACCTAGTAACTGTCATCTCTGTATACCTTTTTATCTTCTCACAGTATTTCTAGACGTTCATCAGTGAACAGTTAATTTGATGTGTTGTGAACGGAAGAACTTATGCAGTAGCAGAGCAATTTAATTAATAAATTCAAGAGGGTAAGTAAAAGATATACCTATCTGTTTTATTTATAGACAATGTGAATAATAGTAGGTATAATAGTAGGTAGGTAGGTATGTATGTATAAGTATACGCCGGCGGTGGTGCCAAAGACGCACAATGTTAACATAACGTAGCTGCGTATTCGTAGGTCCTGTATTTAATTTGTAATGTGCATATTCGCAGATTTGTGTACAAAGCTCGTAATTTGACCGAGTAATAGATGAGTAACGCATGTTTTGACATGTTCGGTTGTAGGTACTATGCGTCCGCGCCAAAGAGGCTTTATAGTCATTGGTCCACGCGGCCGCCCGGTCGCAGTTTTGACGTGCTGTTTGTTTACGTATCACTCGTATCGGTGCATTAGGAGCGGACGGACCGCTCGCGCGTTGTCGGTCATAGTAAATAGTCGCATTGATATCTAAATAGTTAACAAAGGTGCTCGAGCTGCTGCATGACATCAGGTACCTATATAATCAAAATGTTATAAAACGAATCTTAGTAGGTACCTATATTGAACCTTGTGGAGAATTTCGTATACTTGTAGATGTATGGTTACGAATAGGTACCTAATTTAAAACTACTAAACTTTTCAAAGGTATTTTTATAACTACGAAATTTTATTCATTAGTGAATAAGATAATATAAGATTTTTAGATAAGATTTATTATTTCTTCCACAAAGTACAGCTTACAATATTTAGGATTACAAAATAAATTCACGGTACAAAGGTTTGTGGGAGTCAAGAATCCAAACTAGGATACCCTGTGCTATGGACTCCTGACCACCATTAGGTAAAGTTGTTAATATTTATTGTATCATATTTCGTAAAAACTACCTTCAGAACCTATTAGAATAGGTATGCATGTACTCTACAAACTTCTACTTAACCGGTTCACAGTCCAACATACCACATGTGGTCTGCGCTGATTGTTTTACTATTGTGTCTGCTTTGCGGACAGTGCGGACAGTGAACCTATTAAGGTGCTCTACCATACACTGCTGCCCGGTAGTAGTGCCGCCATTTACAAACAAGAACTCTGATAGTTGTTTGATAGAGCGAACGATAGGTATTAAAGGATAGGTAGATATATATACAAACCATTTTGTTAATAACTTAAACTTACTTAACCTAAAATTTATTTATATATACCTACATGGTAACTATCTTCTTAATTCCTAAATTATTGTTCACAGGCTACTACAATTGATTAAAATGCCTTTCAAAATTGTACAGACTCAAGAAAATAATCGAAGTGTATTAACAGTTGTTCCAAATGATTGGGAAAAAGACGGAGTACTGTTTTGGCCTAGAAAAATTAATGAAACAAAATTGATCCACAACGAATACTCTATACCAGGACCTGATTGGAAAACAATGCGCTGTAGAACTAAGAGGATAATGCATTCTCTAGGAGAAGCAAATGCTGAATTGGAACGCATGGAACAGATTTCTGACACAGAAAATGAGTACGACAGTCCAGCGCCGACTCCAAGACCAAGAAACAAAAGAGGCACTCATGTTTTAGCTGCAGTGGACTTGAATGATCAAATAGCTGCTTTGAATAATAATTATGTAAGTACCTATACCTAAAATACTCTTTTTTCCTTTAATATACATACCTAATACCGATAGGTACCGCCCTACTGACATTTAGGTGTGACCCTTTTCTTTTTAACCGACTTCCCAAAAAGGAGGAGGTTATCAATTCGGCTGTATGTTTTTTTTTTTTTTATATATTTACAAGTATTTTTTTTAATAAATTGATACAATTCCTACACTTGTATTTTTATGAATATACGTTACAGTTAATTCTTTGATAAGGTGCCACAATATACGTAGGTAGGTAAGTAGCTAGGTGTAATTTTGTAGGTATTTTGAGGGGAGATGTATGTAGTAGTTTTGTGACAATATTTTATATTTGAACTTTCGTTCAAAATGTTTGATTGTTCCTACATAACTAATTACATTACAACTACTACTATTACTTTTCCGAAAAAACAGCTGAGCTTATTTAGTACGACTACTTTTTTATTTGGATAACCTACATAATTACTCAAATAGATACTTACATGAAGATCATAAAACATTTGTTTTTGTTACAGCTTGAACGGAGAAATGAATCACCCAAGCTATCCTCAGCTAGTTCCTATCCATATTCAGCTTTTAAGACTTCTGTTCAAAGTATGATAATCAATAATGACTCTGTCCAAGTAACTCGCACTCAGTCACCCACTGGAACGACCTCATGTCTAATGTCTATAGCTGAATCCCAGTGCGGGCCTAGAATATCCTCTGCTGTTACGCCTGTTGCAAATTATATTTCACCAGCTACTTCCGGTTCTTTAGATAGTGTTACACCAGCCACTTTTGACCCTCAAGTCGGTACATATACTAATGAACCAATATTAATCACTGTGCCAAGTCAGCTAGCCTTTCCTGTGGGCACCGCAGCTTCTTCGAATAACACAAATGCTTTACCATCAAACCAGCAAAATAATGTTGTCATCCCTAACGATATGCTGATTAAAATATTCGAAGAACAAAAGGCAGTTAAACGACAACTTGCTGAACTTCAAGCAACAGTTGACACGTTATTAGCCCATGTGATGAACTTATCATCAAAAGCTATAGCTTTTGATGATAAGTTCATCAAATGATACTGTTTCTAATGTAAGTCCTATCATTAAACCTGTGAATAGCCGCCAAGAGCTTGAAGGTCTTGAAGAACTTTTGAAAAACGAACAGAATTTTTCGGCAATATTGTCTGCTATGGTTTTTATTTGTGGTACATCGGGAAAAGCAAAAGGACTGGATTGTTGCTACAAATTAATTGATTACTTTTTCACTAGGGATCTGCTTCTGTTGTGTTCATGGACTGGAACTTCTCGCAAAAATGGTAAGATACCTCTGAAGTATTTCTATAACACTAGAAAATGTTTTTTGAGTTTGGTAAGGAAAGCAGACAAAGATTTTGCAGAGCGAGACTGCGATAAATTTTTAAAAACTATAATTAAGAACGCAAAGCAGAGAATAAACCCAAAAATAATGTCAGCTACAAAACATAGGGCCAAAAAAATTACTTCTGCACCCTCCCTTCAAAATACAGTACCAGGATCTCCGCAAGAAAATAATAATGGAGAAAGAGAACAAGCAGTAAACGACGAACAACAAGAGAACCTTAATGAAGAAAGAGAACAAGTAGCAATTGAAGAACAACCAGAGAACATTAATGAAGAAAGGAAACAAGCAGCAAACGAAGGAGAACATGGACATCGAAGCGAAGACCAAGTAGGTGAAGAAAGAGAGCAGCTTTAAAAGTGTCAGTGTAGAACTTATCTGTGTCCACAACGAAGAATAGGGGGTAGGTCTCATTTGTTCTATGGAACATGACGTAATAGAACAAATTGAGAAAATATTGTCCCTATTTGTACCTACTATAGAACAGTTTGTCACGTTTTTGTGTCAAATTGTTCCATAGAACAAACTAAGTACATAAACTTCTTGAAGTTGATATGTGGACTGGCCACTCGAGATTGATTTGCTACCACTTGTCTTGTGACATTGATGATTAGATGGTTACTCACCGACAGAAATTTTAACGGATTTTTCATTCACGTCTTATATATCTCATCATGGAAGATTTGGGAAAAGCGATTCCCATTTAGTTCTGTGCATTCACAGACAAATAAAAACAGAAGCAAAAGCTAGTATGTAGTTCTATTGTACAAATAGGGAAAATGTTTTCTCAATTTGTTTTTGTTCCATAGAACAAATGGTAATTTAATGGAAAATAGGCAGTTGCTATAAAAAAAACGAATGACCTCTGGATTTACCACTTAAAATCTAAAGGTAATTCGTTTTTTTTCGTCGTAAATAATGTTTGTTTGTTTTTTTTTTTGAGAATGTTTTAGAATATTAAAAACGTCATTTGTGGTGATGCTTTTAAGTAAGTGCCATCTTAAGTAGAAAGGCGATAACTACATTTGAACATGTCATGATTAAAGTGACTAAACGTGTTTATTTTTTTATGTACCTACTCTCCAAAATAGTTATGGCCTTTCTTCATATGACGGTGGTAAAGTATTTAATAGCATACTTTGGTGTATGTTCCTTGCGAGAAGTTGTTTTAGCAGGTTTACTTTGTAAGCGTTTTGTTTCAATTATTGAATACTTTTATCTTAGTATGTTGTTACTTATTTGTAAGTTATTTGATAATTATTAAGCTAAATTAGTTTTACAATAGTTCAAATCAATATGTTTGATATTTTAATATAAATTACCTACCTCTCGATGTGAGAAGGTTCAGGAAATGATTCCTGTAAACATATCTGTACAAAATCACGCACAGTAAGCTTGTAGCTACTTTTTTTCTATGATTCTTTCTTCTTGTAGGTAAAATAAAACAAAAAAAAATCAGTAACTACTTTATTTTTGATAAAAATAATATTATTTAATTGTATGAGTCAAAGGTATGAAGACTGATTTGTTTAAGTCATAGCTAATAGATACTAATTTACATTTAATTTCGTTGATATTATAAAGTAAGGAGTTATCTACATACTGTAAGTCACTCAAGAAAATATACAAATGTGTCGATAACATCGGTCTTTCAAAAAAAGGTTTTTTATTTTTTAGAGCTATTCCCAACAAGTAATAGTTATTATTGTGAGCAACTACACATCTCAATTTCACTATATCGTTATTTTCAGTGAAAAACCAACAATCTGAGGCATTATTGATTAAAGAAAAATTTTGCAAATCAATACCATCATGAAACAAAATAATTGTTTTGTTAATTACCTCTAAGTTTAATAAAGAATAATCAAAGTTATCGTATGTTTTTAGTTTTTTTCTGGGTCTTGGAATATTGAAAGAGGTTCCGTGAGTATCAATTTCCATACAAGTTTTTTCAATTATCCTTTTTGCAGCCTGTTGTAATGGTTTATGTCCTGTTCTTAGCAGTCTCTTGATATGATGTAGAGTATTTTCAAAAGGATATGCATTAAAAGAAGATAAAACACCAAATCTTCTCACTTCCTCTACAACATGGCATAAATTGTGCACATTGCTTGTCATATGTGCTTCTCCATAAATGTCTCTGTAGTATTCAATGTAAGTATCAAATAACTCTTGAGCTATACTTAATAAATGTCCGTACGATTCTGAAGAACAAATAGTTACAGCACAAAACAGGACAAGAAAGTGATCGTATGCATCAGGCTGCAAATGTTTTTGTAATACTACTATACCGAGGTAATATAAGAAAGTTCTAAACTCTGAAGCTTTCCAAAAAGCAACAGTGTCAAGGCCTCTTACAGCTCGGTGTATTTCTGCAGGTAACTTGCATTGCTGCAACCAATATGTTATGCTCATAATATCAGCAGCCCGCCATTTAGTTTTGTAACCACTGAAAGAACCGTCCCGCCAGCCTAATAAACATCTCTTCATAATGCCAAGATCAATGAGATGTAGGGAATCCGAAACGGGAAAATCTAAGACCATATCTATTGGTAATTTTAACAAGGCGCTATCTACTTTATGATGCGATCCGTATTCTTTATTCCTAAATCCGTCATCGGTTCTTTGGGGACAATTGTGTCTGGGAAAAATGTTACAGTGCGACACGTACGAATATTCACCAATTGTTGTGCATTTTGGACACCCGTTTTGACTGTTGAAGTTTGCAATACCTGAAATAAAAATTATCTTAAATAAAACCGTTTCAAAGATCACATTAGCGGACCATGATCGTATTTTACTTAATAGGTAGTCCAGTTATTTATTTAAAACGCCTTTTTCTACAAGAATAACAGTAGAGTAGACAGTTTAAGGATAGTCGATAGTTCAAATAAATCAAATCACAATTTTTTTATAATAAGTAAGTAGGTACATGACGTACCTAATTATGATGATGTATGATTTTATGAGTTAGATCCATTCCTATAAGTAGTTACTAGCAACAATTTAGCTAAATAAAATTTTATGTTAGTGAGTAAATATTTAAAAAAAAACTTACCTTTTATTAATGCTCGGGCAGGAGAATCGCAAATGAAGGCTCTGATTTTTATAGATAGCTGAGAATTGTTAATTTTAATTGGCTCTTTAGTTATTTCCAAAGCCTCAGTAACAAATGACATTAAAAATTCATTAACGTCTGAGGGTTTGCCTACTCCGCAATATATACCAACCACCAATACAGGGATTGATGGCATTTCAATAATTTTTATCAAAATGGGCCAGAATTCCACTTTCGAGCTTCTATACGTAGGTAGTCCATCAATGTTAACATCGATTGTCAGTATTTTGTTCTCTGTCAAATTTTGAAAATATCTTGTGAGATTATTCTTCAGCCCGTGATGCCAGTATTCGCCATTACCGATTTTTTTTATTTCAATCGTTCTTGGACTCTGCAACAATGTTCTCGGATCCTTTGGTAGAGTATCGGGTTGAAAATTATTGATTATTTGAAATAAGTCCTTCAAGGCTATATGAGTTATAGCATGAGTTGCTGACCACTGGCGCAGATCCCTTTTGAGGCAATTGGATCGACTTTCGTCGTCGTCATTTGTGTTGTTTTCATCCGAATCGGACTGCTCACTAACATAATTTTGTGATGTTGTAGGGCAGTCTGCAAATTCAGTTGTACTCGTATCTTCATCTTCTGTCTTATCTTTATCGTCTATCGTAGAACAATTTCCCGCGTTTTGGAGAAAGTTACTAGAAAGTTTCGATTCTGAATCTGAATTACTTTGCAACTCTTCTTCACTTTTCTTCCTTTTTAAATATTTGTCGATTTTTCGACGAAAGCCACCAGACCTTTTAATTTTTTTCACTGTCTCCATTGCATAAAATCATCCAATTTAAATATGTAACACAAATGCACTTAATGAAGCCATTTTTAGGAAAAAAACCACTAAAAACACGTTTTGACTATCATTTTTTTAGACAAACTAAATGTATCTAAGTATTAAACGATTTTATCGAGACTTAAGTCTCTTTATAAACAAAGATAAGAGTACCAATAGCTAAAATAGAATATTTTATCTTAAAATATATCATCTTATCTATAAAATTACTTCAAGTTAGGTACCTTTAGGCATTATTGACTATTTGTAGAGCATTTTATCTTAAAACTTTTTATATACCTATAAACGTACTTAAAATAAGTGTGCTATAGAACAAATGCTCTAAAAACAATCGAGGTTGAGAAAAAAACTCTATAAGAATACATTTTCTTTATTGAAACCATCTTTAGAAAGCCCCTATCTAAAGATTAACCATGAAGAGACTGTCAATAGACAGATTTGCTTTAAACCTACAAGACTGTGTTACTTGGGATTGAAGACTTGGCTTTTTAAACCTAGCTTTATTAAATGTCAATTTGAATGAGTCACGAAGTTAAATAAAAAATGCAGTATATCACCAAGGTTTCTCTAATCAGTCTGATAGAAATCAAAACGTTCTACTTCAGTTTTGAAAACTAATCTTATAGCAATAAAAGGAAATTTCCCATTTCTTACCAGTTTCCCGTTTCTAGTTTTCAGTTACATAATTGACTATGGCACCGCTGCGGTAGTAAAAGTAACTTCAAATTCACAAATCGTTAATATGACATTGTAAAGTAAAAAACTGGTTTATTTGGAAGACAAAAACAAATACACTTTAGGTAGGTTTTCACAAAAAATACCATCTTCTCTAAAATACCTTCCCTATTTCATATAGTATTGTGATTATTATCTTAAATTTGAATGGACGTCACATGTTGGAGGAGATTTGAGATTTCGCCAAGCACTCTATACACGCTACACTGATCGCGGCGCGCAGCGTGACACACGGACTAAAAAATCCATGTGTCACGCTGTGTGCTATCTAGACCAAAATCTATACATATAATAAAACAGTAGAAGCCATGAATTCTGTACATTAAAGAAAAATACCAAAAATCGAGTAGAAGTTTTCAAAAAAAAGCTATAGAACACAAAAAGAGCATTTTTACGTTTTTTGTCTGTCTGTCTGTCTGTCTGTCTGTACGCGATGATCTCCGAAAATACTTAACGGATTTGGTTGGGGTTTTCAAAATTAGATTCAGCTTATTTCTGAGCAACATATAGGCTTTGTTTCATTACAATCGGTGGCCGGGAAAAAAAGTTATGAACATTTAAAGTTTTTAAATTTACGTATCAACGTTTTTCGACAAGTTTTGTACAATTTTCAATTATTCGTTCAGTTTAGCATAAAACGAGCCTTTTTTTAAACATTCTTATAAATTTTTATCATCACGTTTTACCTTAGAGGAGCTAAGCAGACAATAACCATAACATATAAGATCGGCTATTTAGAATTAATGTCAACTGAATTCATAGACCCGGCGGTATTATAGCTGCCTTTCGAGTGAATGGGTGTAAGTTCGAACCCCGGTAGTTGAAGCGATTAATAAAATATTATAATATTGTTGAATAATAATTTCACACTTTTTTATGTCCTGCTCTAAAATTTTTGTTGGCTGCGACATCATTTGCCTGTATGTTTAAAATTGTGTGGGCGTGGATGTGCCACAGCGCTGTAATGCCGGATTAGTAGGATAATTAACAGAACCTATTTTCTGTATTCTATTTGTCCGCATCGCAAAGTACCTACAAAACCAAAGTAGATAAAATTAACTTACTTAAATGTAGATGAAATCACTTACTACTTAATACCGGCAATGCCATCATAGTACTTTCGACAAGACGACATAACACCAAAACATATTTTTAGTGGTACATTTAAAACGTCTTAAAATGATTGTAATTATTTTAATACCTTAAAAACATATCGTTCCATCCCAAATGAACGTAATATTCCTTAATTAAATGTAGATGAAATCAACTTACTACGTAACACCTGCAATGCCATCTATTGATACAAATAGTACTTTCGACAACATGACATAACACCAAATTGTAATTATTTTACCTTAAAAACATATCGTTCCAAATGAACGTAATATTCCTATTAACTCAAATAAAACGAACTCTAACTAATCTTTTCATAGTTCTACTTCATGTTCCATAGATGGCGTTATGCGTTCGATCTCATTTTCGCGGTGTTTAAGATTACAATAATATTCGTCAACAGGCGCGCGCTTAGATTTGCGAAGCTCAATAAGATAAAGCTGCTCAATAACACCTGTGGGTCTAAAGAGGCCACTTTAGCAGAATCATATTAGAATCATAACATTAACCACGCAACAACCTGTCAAATTTCTTTTCCATCTTTATTGCTAAATAATTAGGTTCCAGGTTGATTGGGAAAATTTGAAAGTGTCTGGTAGCGTGATGTGCTTTCTGATTCTGCTAAAGTAGTCTTCTTAGACCATCTCTACTTTGGAGAATTAAATGATTGCCACTTAAGGCGCGTCCCCTAGCAAAACGCAGCGCTAGCCGTTTTTTGTGCAGTTTTTTGGAGCTATCTACTCTTTATCCAAAAGAAATATCAACTAATAAAAAATATATTAAATTTCTACATAATCTTGGCTTCAAAATGGTAGATTTTATTTTTTAATATTAAGTATAATGTTTAAGTAATCTCCTCACAACGAATTCACAGAAATGAGAAAAAATTACTGAAAACATGCATCTTCTCGAAAACTAACGATTATTTTGATTTTGTACTTACACTAATGGATAGGCAATTTAATTATGAACATTTTGGTAGAAGTATTTTTTTCAAACGACCAAAATTAGATTTTATAACGATTTTATTCAACATTCTGAGCGTATTCGCTATTGTATCTCTTGCGCTGTTATTGAGGGAAAAAATGCTCAAGGTTATTTGCTCAGGGTACGGCCTTAAGATAAAATAAACGTAGCAACCTACTGGGCCAAAACATTATACAGAGTCAATCATCTACTCGAAAAGACGAAGAATGAACCTTTACAGGCCTGAAGCCAGGGATCATGTCATACCACCCGCAAGCAAGTTGCGAGGTTCAATCGTAGAGACGCAACAACAGTTGAATTAGCTAGGTAACTGAGTTTTTAACCGACTTTTTCAAAAAGGAGGAGGCTAAAGTATTTAATATATTTTTTTGTATGTTCACCGATATCTCCGTCAATTGTGTACCGATTTTAAAAATTATTTTTGTTTTCAAAAGCCTATATTCCTGAGATGGTACCATTGTTACTAAGTCAGAATCTGATGATGGAATCCCATGAAAATCGAGGGAAACCCTCAAATTTTATAGGCACAAACAATGTTTTACAAAAACTTTCGAACGCTATTCAGATATTTGTGTCTGGTAATCATCATCTTATGTTGCTGAGCTAATGATGGAAGGTATAAGTTAGGATCTGAGATGGGATCTCCTGAAAAATGTTTGTTCAGCGATATTTTTGCCAATTTTAAACCAAAATTGATGATTCTTATTTTGTTTAGGAGAGTATTTTTTCGGATTGGTCTCATTTCAATTTGATGAAAATCTGATTAAGAACTTCGGAGTTAGGCAACGGAAATTCTTCAATAAATGATATCAAATGGTTCGGGATTGCTGAAATGGCATGTCTGTTACTGTTTACACCAAGTTCACAACGTAACATCACATCGGTACTCAGTGAATGAATAGGTACACAAGTACGACTAAAATGTGAAAAATAAAAATTATTCCGAAATTAAAGTTATTTTATACTTTTTACTGCTTTTTTTTTCGGAAGTCGGTTGTATATTTTTATAAAAAGTTTTTTTTTAACTAAACAAAGTTATGATTTCTGTTCCTGGTTCGAAGCAAAGAAACAACTTTATTCATAAAGTAGTTTCTTAGCTTCGTAGTTTAAAGAAAAGCGCCATTCAATGCAACACGTTAAAGTTCAAATATGCAAACATGTGGTCTTTTTTATGGTCCAACGCCATAAGAAGGCTACAGGAGATAGCATTTCAGAGCTTTCCACACTCCAGACTACCGAGTGGCTTGGAAACGCGATGTTTCACCAGCAGTGAGGGAACGACGAAGAAAATGATGAATGCCACTCAAATGGGCATAATTATAAAAAAAACTGATAAAAATTACTGACGGCATACACCACAATCAAGACGGTGGTTAGCTTATTTTAGAAGACAGCCTCCCGTTGCTTCAGCATTAATTCATTTCGTCTATGTACGGGGAACCCACCGACGTAAGCATCAATACCCATTATATTGACATAATTTTTGTGGGGAAGATAAGGAAAATATTTTTATTACGATAGCCGTGAAAGAAAAGGTACACATCATCCAATGATTTTTTTATTTACATATATTTAATTTCGATTAAATTTTGCAAAGGCACTCGACTGAAAGTCACACTTATTCAACAAACTTTTAAAGTAGCTCATATAAGATTTCGGCTAATTTGCTCTAGCGTGATGCTCCAATTACGTTGTGATCATTCCCAGAGTCTCCCTCATTCCCAATTATTTTCTATTTACTTTTAATGCTGTTCAATTCTCAGTAAGCCTATGATAGGTTAAGACCAGCTCAGGGCCATAAATTATCCGCAGCGGGTGTCATAGGGGAATTGTAGATCCCTAGGCAATGACGCCACAAACGATCTTGCGAAGAGGTTCCAAAGGTAGTAGTGCTGGACCCATTCATACCTACTCCTACTGATATTTTCTCAATTTCAACTAAAATGCCAATATCAAACCTATACATGCGACCAGCTCAACGACGTATCAGCTTTAGTAGAAATACATTTCAAATAATAATAGGTATCATGAGACATTGCCTTCCCACAGCCTAATTTGCAGAGGTTGCTTCGACGCCGAGAAGTTGCCGACTTCCTGGAAATGAGGCCTTTGCTTCCCGACCTGAACAACCGATGAGGTCGCAGCGCAAAACCTGCGGATCACCCAGAAGGCCTTAGTGCATTTGGGCGGAGCTAGGCTGGTTAACTTAGCCAGAACACTTACGGTCAACTGACCGAATGGAAGTCTAAGTGCGGATAGCGCAGTCTCTAATCTACTCTACTCTATCCGTTACGGGGTTAGATTTCTATTCGGGTTGGTATACCTACCCAAATTTTATGCAGGTCTATCGCGTGTTATCAACCCTAGCAACTTTCTTCAACATATTGCACAGAAGTTTCTCATTACGAAAAATTACTAGGGCTGTACGGCATTTTGAACAGAAAAGATAATACAGCCAGTGCCTTGCATTACAGTCTTCCAAATTCCTAATTGTAAGAGCTGAAGTCAAGCATGCCAGATATTGACTGTTTGTATATAATATCGTATCAATATTAGGTACATCGCTATGTGTGTTTACTTTTCGACATAGACGCGGACGAAGTCGCGGGCAACAGCTAGTATCTATAATATAAAAATGAATCGCTGAATGTGTTGCTAAGCGCAAATCTCGAGAACAGCTGAACCAATTTCGCTAATTCTTTTTTGTTGTGTTTTTTGTTATCAGGGGTAGTTTTTTACGTAAAAAAAGTTACCAGTTGACGGGAGTGAAGCCACGGAGGACAACTAGTTATTAATAATAATAAGCTGTTAATATTAAGCTGTTAGAGACACTCCGAGTCTGCTAATACTTTGGAAAATGGTATGTACTTCTTTAAAAATATTATTATCAATTTCCACTACATTTTGTTCACGTCCTAAGTCCGGAGGGACCATCACGTGTCGGAGGACGTTCGAGAGTTCGCCAAGCACGCTACACGCTACACTGATCGTGGCGCGAGGCGTGACACACGGACTTTTCAATCTAAACCATAATAGAGTTTTAAGAGACACTCGGAGTTTGTTACTATTTAAAAAGTGGCATTAGAATTGAGTGTGTCCAGAAAAGATTTATTTATGTGATAAATATCTTGGGCAGGTTCGAGGTGTAATAACTCACAATTATCAAAATTCGTCCAGTATTATTATATTAGTTATTTATTTATTATAACTTTATGCACGAGTTAAGACATTGTACAAAGGCGGACTTAATGCCAAAGGCATTTTCTACCAGTCGGTTCAGTTGGTTTTAAAATTCATAAAAGCTGTAAACCTATTGGTGGAATATATCGATATTCAGATGCATTTAGTTAGACCGGAATGTTTAGGTTAGTGATGATATTTCACAAAATTACCGGAACAACGACAAATGTGACAGTGGATGTGACGAATTGTCAATCAAAAATTTATTTTTTAAAGAAACGTTGCCCCACACAAGGAATTTCTCATAATTCGTGGGTGCGTTTAAAAACATACAAATTCTCATACATAAACAGCCAGACCCGGGATAACTAATGGAAGGCCATACAAATACTTTTGTTCCATGAGGGAATCGAACCCACGACACGAAGCGCAGCAGCCAATCGCTCACTCAACCACTGCGCTAACCGTGTCATCGGTCATTTACTTTGTTTGTAACATCATCGCTTTGCATGTGTATAATTTAAGACGGGTAAGGTCTAATTTCGTAGCAGGTGTGCTACAATTTCGTAGCAAGCGTAGCAATATCGTAGGCATTGCGTAATGGCGTGAACCCACCGCGATGCACGCTATGCATGACCACACGGTCTACGTTTCCACTGCAGTACACCCTACACGCCCGCAATTATGTACAACTGTAGCTTGGTCCACCGCAACACACGGAGAGGCTACGCACGATTTCGGCAAGAATATGGTTTCGAAATAGTCGTTGGTTAATTCGTGTATAGCGTGTATCGCGTGCACAGCATGCATGGCGTTGACAACGTTGAGCTACGTGGGCGCCATGTTTGAGCAAGGAATGCGTGTGTCAATGACGTCAATTGATGCGTAGCGTATCCGTGGGTTGCAGTGGAAACAATCTCGTACATAAAATGCAAGGCGAAGCCTCATACATATGCGTAGTCTGTCCATGCGTTGCGGTGGGTTTCCGCCTTAACATGAACATTGATAGTCCCTTTCAGTGTGACCCAATTGAGCAATTTTGGCGTATCCCCAATCACAGGTGTTCAAAAATACATGCCAGATTAAACGAATGTCGGGAAATCCTTTGGTGCAGACGGATTGATTCTGCGGTCACCATTAGAGCATCCGTTACTGCGTCCATATTTGGCAAAGGCCTTTTGTGCACGGACCCGTAGTGAACTACCATTCAGAATAATATTGAAGTAGAGATCAAAGAACGAGGTAATTAACGGCCTGTTATTCGAATTTTGGCTGTTTGAGACTCAATTGGAAATGCTCAAGATATTGAATTTAAGCCTGGAAAAAAATATATGTGAAGGATACATCCTTGTTCTAGAGGCAAAAGGAAGTGAAAACACGAAATAGTATAATTTTCCCGATAAAAAAAAAATTGAAAAAGGGTCGATTTCAAAAAACCATTTTCAATCTCATTTCCTAATTACAGCACAAAACAATTAAAAAATTCTACTAACTGAAAGGTAATCGTATTTTGGAAGGACGGAAGCGGCTAGATTTTTGAGTTTTCTAATAAAAAAATTTATAAACATCGAATTTGTGCAGAAAAGCTTACCTTTGAAGACCGCACAGTCCTACGGGACGTGTTCGGAGCCAGACCTGCGACACTTTTTTTAAAAAAAATCGCGGAACTGTTGTTTAAAATATCAATAGCCACTAAAAGAAACAACAGGAAATGATGACACTCACGAAAATTCCGAAGGTTGGGCAAAATATGTTGATAGTATATTATTGTTTTAATTCACATAATTGTAATGGAAGATGAAAATATTTTAATTTGTTTTGTTGACAATTTTGACATCTGACAATAGGGTTCGACACATTTCAAATTTTTATCGATAAATTTAATGTAGCTACCATAAAGGAGTTTCAATACCTCTTTAATTTATTCATAACTAGCTTCTGCCAGCGGCTTCGCCCGCGTGATACCTAGGGAACATACTACCGGGATATACAAAAAAATATATATATGGCCTATGCGTTTGCATAAAATATAAATAACTTCCAGACTATAATCTAAGCGAGGAGCGATGGTGGCAGGCATCGTGCGCCACCATCGCCCCTCGCTCCTCGCCTTGCGCGGATGGCGAGCTTTCACCTCGCAGACGACGCGTAGCTATCGCGCTGGATGCTAACCGTAGCCTAAATTCGAAGAGACGCCGTGCTGCTGCTGTGCCATTGCGGTGCCAAAATAATGTGCCATGACCTGTAATCATCACAGGATCAGGACCTGCGGAGTAGCATATTAGAGAATCCGTTTTCGTCGTCGTCTCCAAAACTTATGTTTTTTTTTCCAATGGAGAGGGTAATTGTAGAGAGGAGAGAGTAATTGCAAGGGTCTTGCAGTCTCCTTGCGTGATGGAATCAGGGATGTTGATATCCGCTGGAAAACCAAAGTTACCGACATTGCCCAAAATATTGCCAAACTAAAGTTGTGTGAAAGGCACATTACTCGCGAACAGATGGTCGATGAGGCCGAAAAGATCTGTAGTGGTGACCGCGTATCGGTAGACGTAGCTTTTGAAGGCTTCCCACTAGGCGACCCCCACCAGGTCGCGTGCAGCTGATGGATGTAACCGCACAGGTCAGGTTGGTGAGGCGACACGACTATGTCCAGGGGGACTACTCTCTTAGCCCGTAGTCCGTCGTTTCGGGCTTAGTTGCGGCGGTATTCTACTCCGTATCAACTACAGACTAATGATTAGACCCGAACCCGAACTAAGAATTAATGACAACACGATTTGATAGTACCTAACTGTCAAATCGCGTTATCATTAATTCTTGGTGGTTAGGAGATACGGACTAAAATACGCCCGCAACTAAGCCCGAAACTATGAACATCGGGATTAGAGAGTAGCCCCTCAGTAGTGGATGTCTTTCGGCTGATATGATGATAACCGATTTATAAAGTTTATTTGCAACCATTTTCACCTTAAATTTTTCGTGACATAGTTATGTTAGGTATCAAATTAAAGTACTCGAGGAGACAATTCTAAATATGCTTATGAATATTTTATTCGATAATTTTTTACTGAAGCTATAGCAGCACGACTCTAGTAGCCAAAAAAACAACAGAATATGATTACAGTATAAGCGTTACAGTAGAATCATATAGCTCATTTACATATTTATTAAACACTAGCTTCTTCCCGCGACTTTGTCTGCGTAGACGTTAGAACTGGCTCGCAACTTTTATGCGTCATATTCTCATCCTTGGAAGTGCATCTTCATGATTCTGGTATCCAGATAGTGTGAGTCTTTGCGGTGCGGCTGAAAGTAATATTCAGCTCCGAAATTACTTCGACATGTTTTTTGGTCTTCTTGTAAATCTGTAGCGCTCATAATTCCAGCCCCGACAAAAGTTTTATCATGTTTCTGGTCTCCCGATACTTTTAAATCCTAATCGATCACAATGCCGAAAATTAGTGTTGACAATTCCAGCCCAGAAAAAACTTAGACACGTTTCTGTTCTCCTGGTAAACAAAATTCTTGCTCAAAATACTTTGACATATTTCTTGTGAATCTTTGGTTCTTTTATTTTGCTTCAAAATTACTTCAACATGTTTCTGTTCTCCTGTTACTTTTGAATCCTAATTGCTCACAATTACAGCGTCACAAATATTTCTGGTTCCTTGCTAGTTTTGAATGCAAACCGCTTGCAATTAAAGCCCCGAAAATACTTCGACATGTTTCTGCTTTCCTGGTACTTGTGAATCTGAAGTAGGTACTAAGGCAGCAGCGGCTTCGGATTTCCTCTTCCTCCTCCGCCACTAAGCCACACCTTTTATCGAGATAGAAAGTAGCCTATGTGTTATTCCAGGATGTGAACTATATGTGTGCCAAATTCCATCGAAATCCCTTCACCCATTTTTGCGTGATTGACGGATAAATATCAAAAACAACCAACCTACACGGTGCCATTCTAGTCGTCTTACAAAGGCGGCTCACTTAATGTACCGGATATAAAATACCTCCAAGCGCGATTTTTTTTTATATTTCATCATGATACTGGGTACAATGCAAATATATCGCTCCTGGATGATTCAAACTACGTCATTCGTTATGACAATGAGTGATATTTAATTTTTATAGGTGGTTATCACGTACATAATTTGCTATTGTTAAGTTATTTACGTAAATATGTCTGTTAATTTAGGTTAATAACGTAGGTAGGTTTTAGTTATTATGTTTAGGTATATTATCAAACAAAAGACTTGTAAAACTAATAATGGCTCACAAAAAAAAAGAAAAATAAAAGCTAATGGCACAAAGTAAACGGTGTGGTTGTAATAAATGCTTTGATTTCAAGATTTTATCGAAACTTTCGGTTTTTTTCTGTTACTACCATGTTAATTTACTTTTTTCATAAAGCTATATTGTGTTAAAAAAAAACAAGAACACTACATATAATAAAACTAAATCTCCCGCCATGTTTGCAATGTGTTTCAATAAAATGTAACAAGTTCAGTAGATCAACTACAAATATTTTACACTGTGGCGTATTTATTCTGCGAAGAAGTCGGCGGTCATCGGCAGGACATCGTATAACATCGTCGTGTTAAACATGAGGGGTCGCGGGCGGAGGTAGCGTTTTCAATGCCAAAAGCCCCGAATAAGCAAGCCTTAATTAGTAGTTAATTAATCATCATTCTTATTTACAAAGGAATTGAAACCCATGCCGTTTTCTAATGAACATAGGTAAAAATCATAGAATGCCATTTACACAATCCTTACTCGTTTACGTTTATACATACGAAGGTCAGAGGCCTTAGTGTGAGTTTTTTAACTCACGTTCGAACGCGTTCGATTGCGAGCGCGTTAGAATTTAGTATGGGAATTTAGTTATAGTGCCACCTGGTGGTCACTCGTAGAACCTAATTTCCTAACCAAATGAGTCGAAAAAACTCACACTAAGGCCTCTGGCATGAATATTTTTGACGTATAGTAACGTAACGTAAAATTTTACTAATAGGTACTATAAAACTCGTTTTGCAATAATTATTTATTTAAATTTGATACAAGATATATTGTTTGTGTATGATATAAATTGTGTGTCGTGTAATATTAAACCAATATACCAGGGGTTGTACTTTTTCATATTAACAAAAATACTTACGTTAATTTATTTATTTAAACTTTATGCACAATAGTGGTACATGGGCGGACTTAATGCAACAATGCATTCTCTACCAGTCAACCTTTGGGTTAAAAAGACTACATTGTGGTAGTGGTACAACAACAAATAATAAAAACATTTAAATTGAATCTTTTCAATACATTAAATACCTAATAAAATACATATATATGCTAAAATTATAAACTAATAAATATGATGTTTTATAAAGAGAACTTACAATAATTATGACGAGACCAAACTACGAATGACAGGCTTTTAAGTAGTGCTTTAGTTAATGATGCTGTAACAAGACTGTAGGTACGTCAAAACATTCGTGTCAGACCATTTTTTTTATTTGGGTTGGGAAATCATTCAATGACTCCCCCCGCCCTGGGCGGAGCGAGAGGGAGCGTCAGACTTCCACTGACTAAAACCCATCCATGTTCCTTCAGTGCCCCTTACGTTCCGGAGCCACGGTATCTCTTTCGAATAGTCCCGATCTCCGGTTCGTGTCAGACCCCGAGGTCATACTCACACTGCTTGTGAGTACTACGCATATGATACTTCTGAATTACAATAACCTACTATAATATATAATGCATAATGCCAGCTGGCACCACGAGTGCCATACGCTCTAAAACATAAACACACATGTTTTAAAAGCATGATTATTTTATACAAAACAACCGACTTCCAAAAAAAACACTACAAAGTAAAAAATAACTTTAATTTCGGAAGTCGGTGGTTTTGTTAGTTTCTTCGTATTTTGACACCGACTTCCGAAATTAAAGTTATTTTTTACTTTGTAGTGTTTTTTTTTGGAAGTCGGATGTATTTTTTTGCAAAAAGTTTCTTATTTTTCACTTTTCAGTGGTACCCCTACCCCACCTAACAACACCACTGCAAAATCGCAGAAAAGAAAAATACGCAATTTCGATTACTTGTATGACATAAAACCATCATCCAAGTAGACGAATTCCAGCTATTTCGATTTAAAATCCAAAGTTCGTAACCGATTTTCATAAAATTTTAATGGGACCAATCTGCAAGTTGCGGTTCATAATTGTCGGAGTTATGAGGTTACAAAAAAAAAACGTACAATCGAATTGAGAACCTTCTCCTTTTTGGGAAGTCTGTTAATAAACTTAATTTAAAAAAATTACGAGACTTTATATAAACAAGTAAATAAAATATTTATTTATGTGCCCATTCATAGAAGTTTGCATGTACTTCCAGGGTGTCTCGTCGCGATGTTTCTGGTCACTTTTCTGTTGATCGCTTAAAACATAGTTATTTCAACAGAAACAACTTCATCCCTTTACTATAAATTGACGTGTAATTTCTAGCTTCAAGAACTAATAAACGCCACTCCATCCATAATTTTATCAAAGCTATTAAGTTTGTTTTCCAGTGTAAAACGCTCTCTTATAAAATGTAAGAAAAACAAAATGCAAATCGGTTATTTCGCGATGAAAAATAGATTGCGCAGTGTAATAACTTTGTATGCAGTAAATAGGACGGGGTGAAGGAGAGGTAGAGTGAATGTTAAGATAGTTACTAAATGGGGTTGCAAGGGTGAATAATCTGTCCTAAATATCACACCTTTTTGTTTTTGGGATAAAGTGAATTGTGTCTTTATAATTTGTACTTGTATAGGCCAACTTTTCTTCTGGCAAAGCCTTTCAGACAGGTAATCTTTATTCCTTTGGGGAATGAAAATGGCAAGGAATTATTAAATTTAACACAAAATATGTCAAAAAACTAAATTTTTTCTTCAGTAAAATATTATGTTTGTTAGCGTGTGCGAGTATAAACATTTTTCTTTCTTTCTTTCTTATTTTTTTTGTTGAAAAATCAAACCTTTTGGTATAATGTTAGATTTTTCTCAGAAAATATTAAATCACCGACTATTTCTTGGAACTTTTTATTAAGACAATTTTTTTTTTTCAAAAATTAACCAATAAAATCAAGTAGTTAAAGAAACGTGATATTCAAGTTGAAAGTTTCAAAGCAGAAACATTTATTTTCGTATTTAGTAGATATATTTTACTTAACACTAGCAACACTAGCACTAACGCAGTTAGCCGGGCGCTGGCAACCATTATTAACACGAAGTCGTCTCGTTTGCCCGACTCCTGACGATGCCGTATTGTGCTATGGCAACACTGTTGTTTTACGCTGTTACTTACTCATCGAGACTTTTATTAATATTAAGGTTCTGAATTTTTATCTAACACAAAAGAGTTAATTTAATCCTCTCACAGGAGGTCTTATTTTTCACTCACTGGAAATTAGGAGCTAGTTGCTAAATAATGCCTGCCAGCAAACAGCCGCACGGATGAGGCGTGATCTTTAAGGTTAAGCAACGCTAGCCGGAGTCGATCTGCGGATGGGTGACCTCTTAAGAGGAAATGTGGGCTTGTGGACTTCGTATGTAAAAAGTTATATTTCGAGGTTTGGCTCTCGCCTGTTTCCTCCTCCAATATTAAATCGATTCAATAGATATTACACAAGCTGAATAAAAAGGATATAAACTGTGCCCCTATGTTTTTCTTTATTCATTAATAGTTGCCAAACTTGTTCAGTAAGGCTCTTTTGACAGCAGTTTATTGGACAATTTTGAGCATGTTTTGAGGGTCCTAGTGCTTTTACGTTTAATTTATCATCAAAAAAGAAAACATAGCGACACAAAATATATTCTTCTTATTCAGTTCATGAAATATCTCTTAAATCTGTCCAATATTGAAGAAGGAAACAGGCGAGAGCCAAACCTCGAATTATGACTATTTACATACAAAGTCTCTCCGCCCGCGTTTCCTCTTAACATATCGAGACTCATCTATGCCTCAGAAAGCACGTTAAGCCTTTGGTCCTCGCTGTCATTTCTAGATCTTTGACAGTCGTTACGATTTCCAGAAGTCAGTTAATCTGATTGACTGGTAAAAAATTTAAAACGCAAAATTAACAAATTATACTAAACTAACAAAAGACTAAAGTAGAGCATCAAAATATTCGTCCTCCACGCTGTCAGCTGGTAATGTACCCAAGAGACTGGCGGCATTGCCACGTTGAATGGCAATGCTTAATCTCTGCCCAAAGTAAAAGCCAGCTCTTGGGTCACGGGAAGTGTCAACCAGCCGTTTCGAAATTTCTTTGAAAAGGCTATGAGCACAAGGGCCCCACGGCCCTAGGGTTTCAACCCCAAACGGCTCGAAAATATAGTTACCAACAAGGTTACTATATTTACGCCGCTTGAGGTTTTCCGCAGCCGCAGCGGCAGCGCCAGCACAACACGATGAACTAGGAAGATGGGATGGCGCAAGAGTATCGACACAGGTTGCGTCCCACACTAAAGGTCTACCCATCTTCCAAGGAAACAAAGACATGCCGTCCGGTCTTTTGCCATCGTCACGTGCCAAGCCATTGGGTTCTAATACGGCTGGAACGCCGACGGTGACGAGAGCTCGTCGGATAATGTCATTTAAATTAGCGTGTCGCGGGAGTCTTTTTTTTTATTGACTGGTTCATTTGAACTCGCTGTGACTGGACTCAGACCCCAATATACTACTCCTGTGTCTAATTGCATTGCGTCTAATCTATACAAATTTGGTTGAACGCGCTAATCTCAAGAACTACTGGTCCGATTTGAAATAGTCGTTCAGTGTTAGATAGCCCATTTATCGAGGAAGGTTATAGGCTATATATTATCTTGCTAAGACAAATAGGAGCGGAGCAATAATGGAAAATGTGACGCAGCCGAAGTTGCGCGGGTCAGCTAGTGGATTTATAACTTTTGATTGACTTTAACAAACTCCATTACTAAAGTCTGCCAAATCGAGTCAGTTAAGCCTAAATATTGCCACAACTATCTTAATTACTAAGAAAACGATTTACTTTAGAATAGTCAGATTTACATTATAAAAACAAAGATTAAGAAAAGCTTTACGTGTGCAAGTCAATGACCTATCGTTATTTTAGCTTCGTTTCAACGAACACTTTCCTTCACAAGTTTCAAGCGCAAGTTCGATCGCGTATGGAGTACCTACTGCTCTCATCTTTGGGACGAATCTGCGAGATACCAGCTTGATGCCCTCGAGTCATTTGAAAAACGAGCCAAGAGGATGATCGGCAATGATATGCTCGTCGAATCGAAGCTCCAAAGTCTTAAGCATCGACGCCGAGTTGCTGGCCTGTCGGTTTTCTATCGGTTACATTTTGGGGAGTGTGCGACGGAATTGCATAACTTAATTCCGCTAAGCCCGTTCCACCATCGGACCACAAGACGTACGGCGATGTGCCACCGGTACATGGTGGACATCCCACCTATACGCACATACGCACAAAACTTTTTGGGAATATATTCATTGTGCGTACAGCTAAGGAGTGGAATTCCCTGCCTGAGTCTGTGTTTCCTGATAGCTACAACCTGGGAGTCTTTAAGTAAAGAGTGAATAGGTTACTTCTAGGCAAGCGTGTTCCACCTTAGACCGCATCATCGCTTAACATCAGGTGAGATAGCGGTCAAACGTATGCCTACCAATAGTAAAAAAAAAACTTTCTACTCTACGGTCTTCCTTCCTACCTTCGTATGGGTTCAATCAGCTCGTAATAGCTGCGTTGTCTGCTATTAGCCGCGTGTTAGCGCTCACGGCAGACGGTACTCGTACCCAGGTGTATAGTTGTGGCGTTTTAGTATGGCAATATAGGTCATGAGGAAATAAAAAGCTTACAAGCTTCTGCCAGCGGCTTCGCCCGCGTGATCCCAGGGGAACATTCTCTCAGGATATATATATAGCCTCTGTGTTTTTCCAGGCTATAATCTACCACTGTGTCCATTTTCATGAAGATCCTTTCAGAAGGTCTGACGTGAATGAGTAACAAACATCCATCCATCCATCCTGATAAACTTTCGCATTTATAATATTAGTAGGATTCAGCTACAGTTAAAAAAAACTTTAAATGGGCAATATAACAAATACCAAAACAATATTAAAAGCCCTTAAAATACGTTACACTAAAATCGGTACGATGAATGTCAATAAAAACTAGATATAACTTTCAATATGACTTATGAAAGTGACAAGTGTAATTTAATGAATAACCATTTAATAGTTTTGGGGTCTTTTTTAAAGAATGGATGATCATCAAATGACTCATCCCACTCTGAGCGGAGTAGAAGGGAGTGTCAGACTTTTACTGACTAAAACCCATCCGTGTTCCTTTTAATGCTTTTTGCATTCCAATCCCTTGTCGACTTTTTCGAACAAATTCCGCAATGAACGTTAATTAGAAATAGAGCATTAACCACCATCATGTCTAAGTCTGTCACCATAACAACAATGTGAACAGCATTGTTGTGTTCCGGCAGTTAGAGGTATGATAGCCAGTTCCTCTATGTAAGAGGATTCCGGGTGAAACTCGCTTCCATCTTCGGCCTAATCATCACTTTCCATCAGGTGAGATTTGGGCCAAGATTTTCCCCGTTTTGAATAAAAAAAATAAAAAAACTTGAGGGGTGTCAAGGGACACCCGGATGGAACGAAATTCCTTTTATTTATTATGTACAAAAAACCTGTATACACTCAACAAAAACACATTAGTATCTGATATCCTATGAATTTATGACTTTGACTTTGACCTTGACCTTGACCTTGACTTTGTCCTTGACCTTGACTTTGACTACGACTTCGACTTCGACTTTGACTAACGAATTTGAATACTGGCATGCTTTCTATAAGAGAGAGAGAGAGAGACAGACAGACAGAGAAACATGCGCACGCCGCACGGCTTACAATAGGTTACTATAGCAAAAAGTGTCGTGCCAACTTTTCATGAGATTTTTTTCCGTCTAGCCCCCTTTCACAACGCGCGTTAAGGAAATTCGTTCCAAAAAAACTGTCATTGCTATGCTAAAATGAACTACCTATAGTTGTAGAGGTAGTAGCTAGTTGGTAGTAGTCGCTACTTGGTAGCATGCTAAGAGTAGTGACCTCGCCTCGTGATCGCGTGACGTGCCAAGTACAGTCAGTTGCGGGGATCAGTGAGCAAAGAAATTAAAGTTGAAGAAAACTTCCATGCTAATAATTGAAGGAGGTTTACGCGAAGAGGCGACTACTGCAAAATAACACATTAAATTGAACCTTACTCGAAATGTATCAATAATTCTGATTACATGTTCATTCCACATTTTAGTTGAGGTTAGAAAAACAGCTTTACTGTGACTTCTACTTTTATTTTCCACGTGTAGTTGCGCAAACCAAGCCATGGCATCCAACAATTTGATTAGAAAATGTGAGCCAAACCAAATAATGTCAAAGTGTAACAGGTTAAGTTCTAAGAGTAGAAGCTATGTATCATTATAAGTCATGGTAGTTTTATTTAATGGGATTTTGTGTGCTACAACTTTATCCAAGTCGGAGCAGTAGTTTTTGATATAATCGTGGACCCAAATAAATACATACGTGACGAATACAAAACCTCCTTTTGCTGTAAACAGCTAAACTATTCAGAACTCTAAATAATCTAAACCGTTTAACAGAGCTTGACTGTGAAAATCTTATTTTTTTACACTGCGTTAAACATTGTGTCAAAAGTGATGGTTTCTCTTTACTGCCATGTATATTTAATGCACTTTGTCATATTGGTGCATCCTCATCCATTCTTCGAAATCCATTACAAACAATAATTATTTGAGAAACAATATCAAACTCAGCAGTTCCAGAATTTATTTAATCAAATTCCACATCGAGTTCAGTTGGAATTTAGATTGCATCGAAGGATGACAACGCGAACGTTATGACATTTCACGAATTGCATAACAAAGCCAGTAATTTCACTGAAATTATTACATGTTATTTGCTGTTTCCATATACTGCCTTCTATATCATAACAAGCGGTGATTTCGTGAAACATTCGGATGTAATTTTAATGATCAATCCGAACTAATTAACGGTATCTGATATGAATGTATTCTGTACATTGCCGGACATCGATATTTGTTGAAGCGCCCAATGGTTCCCTAATTTACTGCCGTCGATGTATTTATTTAATACGTACATTATTAATTGAATAATACTGATTAAATTACGCACATTAAAATTTTGTGCAATGATTTTTAGTATGAAGGGGAAATTAATACACGCTGCGATAGTTTATCACTGCAGTAAAGTGATTTAAACTTTTTTGTAGTAGTTTTTTGTTCGCGTCTTCACTCGCAATGTATTAAAGTAACCAATATTCGTTTCAAGAGACCCACATCTATTTATGCACTAGAGTTAATCAAAATCGGTTCACAAACAGACTCATAATGAAAACTATTATTTTGCAAGTAAATATGTAGGTATTTCTGTGCATAGCTTCACACGTAACTTTAGTATTTTTACAGCAATAGTGTCTGCTTTTTTCTAGGGAAAATTGAGTAGGTAGTGTTTTTCCAAAAGCCCGTCTAAACAAAATGCGTCTTTTTTTTTAAATTAGATTAAATTAATCCAAGACCAACTACATAGCTGTTTTGGGAACATATGCATGATTGTATTTTATGTACGTATAGCGTAGCCTCATTTGTAGCGCATAACCCAATTCTTCAGTTATTGCGTCAGCAAAATAATTTACTAATTTAGAAACTCTAAATCCTCCTACAACATTCTTAGCACAAATCTAATGTAACTAATATTGTAAATGTGAAAGTTTGTATATTTGTTACTCAATCACGCAAGAACCGCTGAACGGATTTAGATGAAATTTGGAACAGAGATAGATTATAGTCTGGAATAGCACATAGGCTACTTTTTATCTCGGAAATATATTCCCTAGGGATCACGCTGGCGAAGCGCTGACAGAAACTAGTCACTATCATCACTACATATTATAAAAAATATCTGTCTGTCGGTCTGTCTGTTCGCGATAAACTCAAAAACTATTGCATTGATTTTCATGCTGTTTTTACCAATGGTTAGAGTGGTGCTCGAGGAAGGTTTTAGTATATAATTTGTTAAATGGACGAAGCTGCGGGCATCAGCTAATATATCATAAAAAAGGCAACACATTGGTGCAGTTGAGTGTAGCGGAAATAATCGCTTACTTCCACGGCGTAATGTAGCGCTCACTGAATTATCGACAACCTTGCTGCAGGGCTGTGGATAGGCTAGGAGCTGCGACCTGCCTGAATATCCACAAATATATTTTTTTTAGATGACGTGAAACTGTGTACGTACATTCCACGATTGTATTAAGGCGAGGTTGCAGTACTGTGTGTTTTGACGAACAACAGCGACTGTCCGGCGAGCGAAATAATGCCTTAAGGACATGGCCGGAATTTGTATAGGACCGTGCCCTAAAAAAATGATTCAAGTACATTGACATACAGTACGTCATATTAAAGCTTACATGTATGTCTTTACAATACTAAAGAAATAATACAATATGGTTTCAACATTTACTTCAAAATAAAAACCTCTATCTATTGATATAACTTTTATATATATTCGTGATAAAATCTCTTATCAGTACACGTTTCAAATTGTAATTTAGTGTCATGTTTGATAAAAAAAAGTATCGAGCCAATCATTCTAAATTGCGTTTCTATCTTTACGATTTACTTGAGGGTATGATCAATTTTTATGGAATGATTTTTATTTATTCAAATATAGTTCAAAAATCATAGAAAGTACTGCAGCCCCGCCTTAAGAACTGCAATGTCTTCAAGTAATACATATTATACGGGCACTCCACTTGGCATGCTTGTTTAAATATTCGCGATATCAATACAATAAAAAATTAACCGTGTTTCTCAAAACATAAGTCATATTTTGTATTACATGTGAGACGCGATTATTTTGACAAACACGGCAAATGAAATCTTTAGAACTTTAACTTGCGTATTAACATTAATAGCTCTGACCTAGGGGTCGTCCAACCGTATCTGTATGATATGTATTTTTTTTTTATCTTGTAATTTCTGTCTCATCGCTGGACAAAGGGGAAGCCTTTTTAAAGTTCTTCCACACATTCTTCTCCTGCAACGTCTTGAAACAGTAGTCCTCAAGGTACGACTCCAAATGATCTCGCCACTCTTACTGGGCGGCCTCGATGGCACCTTCCATAATTAGTAACCCACAATGATAGAGAGCAGCCGGTCAATTCTGTTAACATGTCGAAGTGAAGGCGTGGGTGAAGTGATCACGAAGTGAGCTGTCAAACCATACAAACAAGATGGAATGACAGCTCACTTGTCGTTCACTCCACCAAAGTGAACACGGTGAGATGTCAACAGAATAGACCAGCTGCTCAGACCCAGCGGTTCTCGTACAGACGCCAGCACATCAAACTATAACAATCTGTATTTCTTCGATAGATTTTCAACTCTAAGACAAAAAAATAAGGTTGATTGGGAAAATTTGACAGTTTAGGGTAGCATGATGTGATATGCGGCTGTCGTAAATCGTCCAATCCTTTGTTTCTGCAGCGGATAATTCAGAAAAAATGTTTTTGTAATCAAATCAAGAAGAAATTCTCTTCATTAGCACGGTAATGGTCTATAAACAGGCTTTTTACGTAATTATATTTAAACGTAGTTATATTTCTAAACATTTTATGGTAAAACTAATTACTTTAAAATATTGAAATGAATTGCTAAACTCAAACTCGCTGCTTTAATGTAAATGAGGCTTCGACGGTATTACCTTTCATTCTTATAAACGACCTTTTATGAATTTAATATCTACAATTTAAACAGAAATGTCGTTAGTTATGGTGATTTAAATTGCCATTCTCTTTATTCCAATATCAGAATTAGAAATATGAATATTAATCTCAGTTTTAAATAAATTAGTTAAATCAGAGTTGATGAATGTTGGGGTATTACTCCTATTTTCATTTTTATTAAAGTTTGAATGAATTTGAATCTTTAAGATAAAGATTCATTTTATAGTAAGTTGAATAAGCCTTGGGGCGTCATTAAAGCGAGACTGTCTATTACTAGCTTATTAACATTTACCTAAGTCTGAATTTCAGTACAAAATGGAATTGCAAGCCCAAACCACTGGAAAATTTAAACTTGTTTATCTAAGCTTGGTAATCAGGCTAACTTTTAAATGACTTATAATATTCATGGCATTGTCAAAACATGAGAATCGAAATTGTAGTGGAAACTAAACTTTTTTTTTGTGGTTCTATAGACGAAAATATTAACGTAGGTAATTGAGTTTAGAACTAATCTGACAGATGTCAACTTGACATATCACTAGTTACTAGAATTTATTTCCATCAAAAAGTGGACAGCCTGGCCGAATCTATAAAGATACATTATTATTTGAGGAATTTTGTTCAAACTTGTAAAGTAGTACCTACAGTGAGATTTAGTGGGTGATTGTTGCTCAGCAAGTGCTTGGTGGAACCAGTGTCTGTCTGTATGTGTTGGTATTAATGTCAATTTTTGATTCTTCATGAAGACGTTAATTTGTTTAAACTCTCGCAAAAGCAATGATATATAAACTGTAGATTTTTTAACCGCATTGTAACGTGGCAAAAAATAATGAAGGCAAGTGCCACGACAATATGCTTCGCTCGAACCTTTAATTATCTGACTACTGATTAGATAATATGTCATGTTGGTCCATCACGCGTATTCATTATTATACATCTTTGCGCAAAACCCACGCAAAATGTTTATGTCTGACAAACGTACTGCCTTTAAATATGTGTTCCGAAATCACATAAATTCTGATCCCAGTTTACAATCGCGCCGAGCTCCCGGTCTGAGTACAGTAACCATGCTTTTGTTGAATGATTACAGAACTGGGTCGGACATGGCGGCTCTCGTCAACCTTTCCACGTAAAACATCCACCAGCACTCATTACAAAGCCTTACTACTCGGAAATTGTCTGAAATTTCACATTTTCAACACGTTTAATGTCATGTTACATTGGAGTTATAATTTTAATTGAACCTGTTCACGACTACGTTGGTAGTCGGATAGAGCTGAGCACCAGTATTTACTGCATATTCAATATGGTACATGCATAAAAAAATATATTTGAAAAATGAAATAGTTATTGGCGATGATATTATAAAACTTCAAAGATTACAACGAGAAAGACAAGTCCGATATGAACTTTCACATCATCATAACATAACCATGGCGCATATGCAGCTGCCACCATAGAAAACAGTGTTTTCGCGAGAGGGACAGATATATTTGTTTGTTTGTTTTTTGTTTTGTTTTGTTTATCTCCCGTTTGTTTTTCGAGCAATTCTGATTCAATTTTCACTGGGAGTATTATAGTTTTGTATATTCTCAGATAAACTGTATAGCTAATAAATATTATTTCAAGCATATTCTCTATTCCCAAAACTGTATATTTGTTACCGCTTTAGCAAGATTTACTGACTTCTGACGTCACACGACCTATGCGACATGTAGATTTTTTTATATAATAATAATAATAATATCCTTGGACACTTCACACAACGCCATATAGTCCCAAGCTAAGCAACCTTATGCTTGTGTTATGGTAACGATATGGCTGATAAACTACTTATATACATTTTTTTTTTTGTAAATACTTACATATTATATATAGAAAAACACCCAGACTCGGAACAAATACTTGTAGGTCTTACAAATATTTGTTCCGTGCGGGAATCGAACCCGCGACATGCTGCGCAGCAGTCAATCACTCAACCACTGCGCCAACCGTGTCGTTTTTTGAAGTAAGTAATCATATTATTTTAACTATGTAGCTACTATGTTTGTTTCTCGGTGTCTCGTAGTTTTCCAAGTTGTAGTCCAAAAACAACACAACAAAAAGGCACTTTAAGTTTAATATTGTTTTGTTTGAAAGTTAAATAAATAAAATAAATGATAAAATGTTACAGTAGTTAATAACATGCTCTTATTTTATTTCTTCAATTAAAATACGTTCGATTTTATGGTTAATTAAAAATACGCAATTGTTGGTATCTTTCCACAGTATAAAAAGAATATTTTCCATTTGTACCCTTTTAAACCACGCAACGGTTTTTAATGTGATGATAATATTAGTATAGATAAAAATAAACTTCTTTTCAGTAAACATTGGGTGTATAATGAATACTCAAAAATCTAAACAAATAATCATTCAGTCAGTAGCCAAATAAATGACGCTAATGTGTTAACTATTCAACAACTAAACTAACAAATAAGTCGTTTAAAAAACTTGTACCTATTAGTTTTCCCCCAAACTTGATTTAGTTCTAAACTATCTTGTTTGAACTTTTTCTATTCTTTTCTTAGACTGGCTGACACTCACTGCTAAGAATAACTCATTATTTATTAAATCTTACTTTTCGGAGTTTCAAACTTCGTCTCCATTCTTACAAACGAATCTCTAAAAATAAACTTTGTGTAAAGCAGCCAAAACACTACATAGTCTATGTAATTCTTTTTTTTATTAATATAAAAAGGGTCAGCTGGTCCGGCTTCAATACTCAATAATCAATAATTTATTGCATTCCATATTACATAGATGGTTTATAATGGTTAAAGAAAAAATATGGACCCTGTCGGGCACAAAAATAATAGGAGAGAGAGAAAGAGTGCTAAGTAGTATGTCAAGGTATGAAATAGTATCAAAAATTATTATGAATGTTAAATTGGATGTATAATTATGTTTATATATTTAATAGGTCTGTGTTTCAAAGACAAAAATTCTCACAGTCTACAGCTCTTGTGTCAGTTTTTCATTCAAATGCATTCAGCCTATAGTGAAAAGCCAAAAGAAAAACCAACGAAACAAATCTGTATCGCAACAAAAAGAACCGCGACGCCATCTATCCAACTGGCGGCGAACTAAAATCCTAAGCGAAAGCAAAGTTTATCGCCCGAATATGAACTATCGGTCAGTAGCCCCCCAGGCACAACAACCGCCTGGGCGAAAGATCCTCCATTTCAATGGAGGTTTGCGGGACTTTACTCTCTGTACCGCCTACCTCCAAACGACGTAACAATCAGACAGACAGCGTTACTTTCGTATACATAATACGTACATAACAATATCTATACTAATATTATAAAGCAGAAGAGTTTGTTTGTTTGTTTGTTTGTTTGGTTGAACGCGCTAATCTCAGGAACTACTGGTCCGATTTGAAAAATTCTTTCAGTGTTAGATAGCCCATTTATCGAGGAAGGCTATAGGCTATATATCATCACGCTAAGACAAATGGGAGCGGAGCAGTAACGGAAAATGTGACGCAGACGAAGTTGCGCGGGTCAGCTAGTGGATCATATTATTTAAAAACGATACTTTAAAAAACTTAGCTTAACTCCGAAGTTTTTCATCAGTTCTTTACGTTACATAAGACCATATTTTAGGAACAAACTTTTTCGTCAAACCCATACGTGCATCTATGGATAGGTCTTCAAAAATGATATTGAGGTTTTAATATCATTTTTTTCTAAACTGAATAGTTTGCGCGAGAGACACACCAAATTGGTAAAATGTCCCCCGTGTAACTTCTAAAATAAAAGAATGATAAACCTAAAAAAAAAATATTTGATGTAAGTACCTACATTACCATGTAAACTTCCACCGAAATTTTTTTTGAACGAGATCTAGTAATTAGTTTTTTTTAATACGTCATAAATCGTCAACCGCCACTTTTGCTTATAATATACCTACAGGTTTGTACGGAACCCTCGGTGTGCTAGTTGGACTCGCACTTGGCCGGTTTTAAAGTTATTTCCTGTATGATTAAGAGATTGCAGGCTTGAATCACCTGATTGACAGATAAAAAAGATGATTGCCTACTTCAGAAAGCACGTATAAGCCGTTGGTCCCGGCCGCCAAGTGGCCTTTGAGGCAGTTTAGAAACTCAGACACTAGGGTATGTGAGGTCGTTAGACCTAACTGCTAACACAATAAGAAGAAGAAAAATAGGGCTATTTTGGACTAAACTTCTTTCGAACAAAAAAATTATTTAGCAAAACAGTTCATGACATCCGAATAGACAACCTCCTCATTTTTAAAGTCTGTTAAAAAGCAAACTGACCACTCATCGAATATATGGAACGCCAATCGCTTTTCTACCATCACTCTGTCCTCTCCACAAAGTTCTGGTCAAGACTACAGCTGAATCTTCACGAGTACGTAGGCCGATCGTATCGCAGACCAACTTGTCCTTTTATTGTACAACTTAGTTATTAGTTTGAGATGAGTTATTTCTGAAATAGCAGGCTGAAAGTATTTAGAGAAGGTCCACCTTTATTGAAAGATTCGGCCTTCTGGTTTAGATTTTAAGATACATAAAGACATAGGTTAGTCATTTTAAAAGACATATTCTTAATAGAAAAAACCCTGTAAATAAAATATAAAGATTAAAAAAAAGGTAAGTAGTGGATAGTATCTGATTAGAAATCAATCTTTTGTTGAGCTTTTATAAAAACCTGAAACTTGTTTGTTTGTTTAGTTGAACGTGGTAATCTCAGGAAGTACTGATTCGAATTGAAACTTTTCTAGCTTTTGCACGCGACTTTGTGCGCGCATTTGTTTTTTTTCTGTTCTCTTACGAATTCCGGGAAATCCCCTCTCAGTGTCCATCTTCACTCAAAAAGGAACCTACACGCAAATTTTATTTTTCTTCGACCTGTAGTTTTGGCTGTGCGTTGTCTATTGGAAGAATTTTATATTGATTATCGAAATAGTATAATGTGTTTTTTTTAATTGTAATATCTAACCTGTAATGGCATACCAATGTGGAAAAAGAAGAGCGAGGCCTTTTTCCAACAATGGAACATAGCAGGCTAATTAAATAGAGAAATAGAATATGTAAAGTCTAGTACGCTTTTTCTAGGTGACCATCTTAACTTATCGAGTTTCCTCCGTGCCTCGGAAAGCACATTAAGCCGTTGGTCCCGGCTGTCAATTTTAGATCTTTGGCAGTCGTTACGGATTGTTAGCCAGTTAATCTGACACCAGTCTTACCAATAAATACCGTGTTACCCTGTTAATGGGTTGTGGAGGTATGCTGGGCAACCGCTCCACGTTAAATACTGGTATTCAGTCGAATCCGGTTTGACTGGAAGCCGAACCCACTGTATTTGGGAAAAGGCTAGGCAGATGATGATGAGTACGCGCTTTCACAGATAAAGATCTAGAAGGTTTGGTTTTTTTTAAATGAAATATATGTACTCCACCATGTCCACTAAAGTCACAACAGGTTAACGACTGAAAAACTATTTAAAACCTGTCATAAGACTTTCCCATTATTTTCTTTAATAACATCATCAAAATCACATGAAAGGACTATTAAATCCTCCTTTGTTCTTTCACAATATTAAGTACGCAGACTCATAAATTCTTTAAAAGCAAACCAGTTTACGATGACTACGACAGCGTTAATCTGGCTGTTTTAACCGCTAACAAAATTGAAATTTTACGACGAAAACATTGTATTTGTCATAATAACTGCGGTGATAATAAAAGATGGTAGCTGTTAAACTCAGCGGATATAAAACAAGCTTTAATCGTGCGTCGCCAACCGATGTGACGACAGTTTAGGTCTGAATGATTCGATTTCACTTTTGAATATCGTCTTTTATAGATTGGCATCTTTTTATTTTTACAGCTTCTATACTATCTATACTAATATTATAAAGCAGAAGAGTTTGTTTTTTTTGTTTGGTTGAACGCGCTAATCTCAGGAACTTCTCCGATTTGAAAAATTCTTTCAGTGTTAGATAGCCCATTTGTCGAAGAAGGTTATAGCCTATATATCATCACGCTAAGACAAATAGGAACGGATAATAATGGAAAATGTGACGAAGACAGAGTTGCGCGGGTCAGCTAGTATTAATAAAAAATAACTACATTATGATTTGTTCCAATACTGATTAGCAGATTTTGAATTCAAATTTTGTTATCTGTATCTAAATTTGAATTCAGAACCCATCAGTAAGGCCTAACCCTTGGCCCCTAGATATTCTCCGCAAAGCGGTTGTGTAATGTTTTAAATAACTAAATATGTATATAACATATTTATAAATCTAACTTAAATTTTTTAAACTTCCGAACAGGTAACCAACCAACGGAACCCTATAACTAAGTCTCCCTTATCCGTCCGTCTGTCAGCGAACTGTATCTCAAGAACCGTAATAGGTAAACAGTTAACATTTTTAGTGCATAAATCTATTTTTTTTTTTTTTTTTTTTATTCAAAACGGGGAAACTCTTGGCCCAAATCTCACCTGATGGAAAGTGATGATTAGGCCGAAGATGGAAGCGAGTTTCACCCGGAATCCTCTAACATAGAGGAACTGGCTATCATACCTCTAAATGCCGTAACACAACAATGCTGTTAACATTGTTGCTATGGCGACAGACTTAGACATGATGGTGGTAGCTTGCCAGGCGGACTTATAAGTCCTACCACCAACCAAACCGAGCAAAAAATTTGCCCCCACTGGGAATTGAACCCGGGACCTCTGGGTCTGAATCGAGTGGTATAACCACTAGACCACGGAGGCGGTTAGTGTCACCTGTTTAGCACCACCCGGGGACCACGTGTAGGGATTTGCTGAAGGGTATTCTCCTACGGACGCGGGTGACTCGGCCCCCGCACTATTGCCGATATTACGATGAATAATACAAGTAACGAGTTTTTTGAGTCGATTTATGGTACGGATCTCTACAAGCGAGAGTCCGACTTGCCCTTGGTAGGTTTTTTTAATCAGGCATTCCAAGTATTTATTTCCTGAGCCATCAAGAACTATTACTTGCAGTAAGCGTTTTAAGTCCATCATAGCTTGAATTAGAAAATTATAAAACCTATAGTTTTACAGTCCAACTTGTTTAGTTAAAGGAGTAGGAGTGGAACTATCTGCCTGCGTCGGTGTTTCCTAACGCTTACTACTCTAATCTTTTCATAATTAGAGTGAACTATTACTTCTGAAGGCTACTTCTGGGTAAGCTCGCCCCATCGTAAACTTTGTCTCAGTCATCTCTGATCTAGACAAAAGTCAAGTGCAAACCCACCTCAAATAAATAAAAAACAGTTCATGTTTTAGACGCGTAATATAAAAGTCACAGCCATAACTTCAATGTAAATCGTTGATAAATTTTATAACACATTCATGATCTGTCAGCATCTAACAAGTTCAGCATTTTAGAACTTATACAGCAACACAACGGTCTCGCGATCCGATAATGGCCTCATTAAACACTTACTTCTCAATTCGCCTATGTAACAAGACACCAAGCAATTATCCAAAAACGTCTTAACGACACTTGTGACGTCCACACACATACGCCTACGTCAACTAGAAGAGACATTTCCCTTTTAATAATGAATTTGAACTAGAGATGTCCCAGATGGCGACTAATTTGGAAAACCGACTATCTGGACTCATTTATATACTTGGCGACTAGTCGGCACTTAAAGAGGTACAACAAAACAGGAAATAAAACACAGAAATTATTACACTACTAGCTGACCCGCGCAACTTCGTCTGCGTCACATTTTCCATTACTGCTCCGCTCCTATTTGTCTCAGCGTGATTATATATATATATATACGCCTATAACCTTCCTCAATAAATGGGCTATCTAACACTGAAAGATTTTTTCAAATCGGACCAGTAGTTCCTGAGATTAACGCGTTCAACCAAACAAACAAACTCTTCTGCTTTATAATATTAGTATAGATTGCTGGTGGTAGAGGTGCTGAATCAAGTGGATTCTTAATTTCGTCCAGAACAGTCCAAAAAGAAACACATTTTCTCCGATTTTTACTGACAATATTGCTGATCGTAGACCACTGATAAATATAGTTTGTTTTAAGATTTTATAATATCAAAAAAGTTTTACTGGGTTCATAGAATCGATTTATTATAGAGGAGCTCGTTCAAATCGGACCAGTAGTTCCTGAGATTAACGCGTTCAACCAAACAAACAAACTCTTCTGCTTTATAATATTAGTATAGATTGCATAATATACAAAATCTACGTTCAGTTACGTATCCTGATCTCTCTCTCGAATTAAGAATATAATTATGAAGAGGGTACCTAATGCAGGGCACTGTATCATCTCTATCGGTTGAAATGCCGACCAGCCCAGGTACCTAATCTCCTGGTACAAACTAATCTTGAATCAAAATCAACAAAACCAACTATCGAACGAATGGTGCTGAATCAAGTGGATTCTTAATTTCGTCCAGAACAGTCCAAAAAGAAACACATTTTCTCCGATTTTTACTGACAATATTGCTGATCGTAGACCACTGATAAATATAGTTTGTTTTAAGATTTTATAATATCAAAAAAGTTTTACTGGGTTCATAGAATCGATTTATTATAGAGGAGCTCGTGGCTAAAGCCGCACGGGCCGATCTTCAAGGCTAAACTATAACAGACGAACGCATCGATCTTCAAGGTTAAGCAACGCTTGCGAAGGTTGGTCTGTGGGTGGGTGACCATCTTGACATACCGAGTTTCCTTCGTGCCTCAGAAAGCACGTTAAGCCTTTGGTCCCGGCTGTCATTTGTAGATCTTTGGCAGTCGTTACGGATAGTCAAAAGCCAGTAAAATCTGACTGAAATCTTGCATTGAATGAGTTGTGGAGGTCTGGTAGGCAGCCGCGCCACGTAAAATACCGGTATTCAGCTGAATCCGGTTTGTCTGGAAGCCGAGCCAATATAGTAAGGAAAAGGCTAGGTTGTTATAATGGTCACCCATTCACAGACCGACCTCGGCAAGCGTTGCTTAACCTTGAAGATCGACGTGTTCGGCTGATATAGTTTAGCCACATTGAAACATAAAACCAAATATTCATCTCTTCTGTAGTAAAACAGTTTATTTATGGATACAGGTAACTCCGGACTGCGGAGGAGACTCTCCTCTCCTCCCAGTAAATCGAAACACAATCTAGTAATTCAATCAAATCCATAATTTCATAGCTAATAATTTCAACATTATACGTCTTCAAGTTAAACAACATAAAACATGGGGCTGACCTTATGCTACTGCGGAGAATCTTAACACCGCGATTCAGAAAAACGCGTCATAAGTACAACGCCATCTATCGATCTACAACGTAACTGAACTGTCTTTATGCTCATAACTACTCATAAGTTCAAACTTAGAAGCTTACACGTTACGATAAATAATGATAATATAATAACATATAATTATAAACATTATGTGTTTAATTAAAAAATAACTCAAAAATAAGTACATTGTTTCGGGGTCTTTTCACACATTTCTTATTAAAAAATTTCTCAATAGATGGCATTGCAAGTATCTGAAGTCTCAATGAAAACAACCTATTTTAGCGCTCGATGAAGTTTCTTCGTAAACTTTAAAATTCGATATCTTTTGATTTTGTGGGTCGATTTTGATGAAATAAACACTAAATGTTGCTCCGATTATCACTTAATATTTCGAAGTACCTAAATTTTGAATCCAATCAGTGGTTTATGCGTGATCCTCCTCCAAACGCACAGACATACAGACGCACAGACATACAGACGCACAGACAAACAGAAAAGAATTTCAAAAACTGCTTTTTTGTGTTCTATGTCATTTTTCTGACATTTCTATGTATTTTTTATGCGAAAATATTCAATGTACAGACACGGCAACTCTACGATTTTATTATATGTATAGATAATATTGTTTTTTAGTCAGTCTTACCAGTGAATACTATTTATTATTTTTTTAGTCAGTCTTACCAGTGAATACTATTTTTTTTTTAGTAATGATGGCACCCGTTTGATCTCTATCTCACCTGTTTGTAAGAGATGATGTGGGCAAAGATGGAGGACGCTTACCTGAAGTAACATACATAAAACTACTTACGTAAAATTAATAAAAAAAACTGGCCAAGTTCGAGTCAGACTCGCGTGCAAAAACTCCGAAACATTTTTTTTTTTACACAATGGATTCACAACATCACAGACTTTTTCTAGATTTTTCTGTAATTTTTAGGTATAAAGCTAATGTAGGCATTTTTTTAATCAAAATTTTAGGCTCAAAGTTTTGGAGATAAAAGGGGGTTTTGATGATTTTTGGTCTTATTTCTAGAATAACTTCAAAAATAATTTATTTTATAATTACGAAAAGCTATAATTAAAATCCTCAAAATAAGCTCTTTTACTAGATGCTTGTCCAGACCATGCTTGTCCTACTGGATTTTTCACGTGCCTTTGACTCAATCAATACTTCGCTTCTCCTATCCAAGTTGTCTTACTATGGATGCCAGCCTGAGACAGTAAAATGGTTTCAGAGTTACTTGACTCACCGATCTCAATTAGTCCGAGTTACAGGCGATGTTGATGGTGCTGTTAGGTCCTCTGATCCTAAATGCGTGGATAGGGGTGTGCCACAAGGATCAATCCTTGGTCCACTGCTCTTCATCCTGTACAGTGCTGACATTATAAACTGCCTGCTCAACGCTAAGTTCCACCTATACGCTGATGATCTACAGATGTATTTACCATTTCATCCTTAGCAGACTGGTGCCACTGTAAATAAAATGAATGAGGATTTGAGTAGGGTCTCAGCCTGGTCGAAGAGAAATTCTCTGGTTTTGAACCCAATTAAATCAAAGTTTATGCTTTTGGGAACTAGAGAATTTTTAACCAGAATGAGTAATGTAAGCTTGGACTTGAAGATTGACGGGTGTTCTATTGAGAGAGTGCAGGAAGCTCGTAATCTTGGGGTGGTATTTGATGAGCAACTGCATTTTGAGACTCACGGCATGGAGGCTCGTGTCATGCTCTGTGAGTCACTTATTTTATCCAAGCTGAATTACGCTGACACTGTGTATGGGGCGTGCTTTCTTGGAAGAAGCGAGAGGCTGATCCAGCGGGTACAGAATGCATGTGTAAGATTTTGTTTTGTTGTCCCTCCTAGATCTCACATAACACCATTTTTAAATAAGGGTTTTTTGATGAGAATGTCAGACCGGAGAAAGCTTCATCTGGCTACCCTATTATTTGGCATTATTCTCACAAAAAAACCAGGCTATTTGTACGGTAAGTTAACCTGGTCGCGAGATGTGAACAAGGTCAAAACTAGAGTATCTGCTTATCTCCTATTGACCTTGCCCCATAGAACTGCTGCCTTCCGTGGAAGTTTTAAGTTTGCGGCTTCTCGTTGCTGGAACGACCTGCCGCCACCGTTTCGTGCTATAAAAACGGTTGGTACTTTTAGCACAAAATTCAAGCAACACCTATTAAGGATCCAAAAGGAGACTACATAAACATAAGCAACTTACCCAGGGTCTGCACGTAGATAGCATTGATTAATTTGTCCATGTCTTCAGTATAACGCTTTCTTGCGACAAAACTCTACTGATAACACCACACACAATATTTATTTATTTATATTTTTTGGAAGCTAAACTCGAGAAGTGGAACTATTTTGTATTTTTAAGTAAATTTTTTTTTGTTTTTATGTCTGCCATCTTTGACAACCGACCATAGCCTCCCACCCACAGTCTATGCCCAGTGACAAATGGTACTGGAGCACTGGGCCATTGAGCTTAATTGAACTTATGTAATCATTATTTTATTTTGTAGTTACGTCTTATTATTATTTTATATCCGGTTCTATCTCCCGTTTGTTATATTTATATCTTAATAGTCATGTGTTCCGTATGTGTGTCCGTGGCATCACTTTCAGGCCCTGTCATAATACCAGCGCTGTGATGTTTATCTACTTAAATATCACAGCAAACGCTGAGACAGGGACCTTTTTGGCCTCGCACAGGTTTAGTGTTAGTTTTTTAAGATTTTTGTACCTGTCTACATATTTTTGATACAGTTACTTTTACCTTATTTTACATTATGTGTATTGTGCGAGTCCCAAATAAAAACTTTTTCTTTCTTTCTTTCTAGATATTTGTTATAATGTATAGATGTCGCACTAAACAGTATAAAAAAACTTTTTAGTTTTCTACTTTGTCATCCAAAAGTGACCCCATACAAAATTCATTTATTTACTTAACCCGTCCGTCACAGAAGTCCATATGTTTACCAAATTTTAACAGAATCGGTCCAGTAGATCCAGATAAAACTGGTTGTGACAGAAAGACAGACAAATACCCGAGAAATCCTTTAAGGGTTCCGTTTTTTGTTCGGAACCCTTAAAACAAAAAAGGTAAAATGTCTTGAAGTCAAACCAGCTTTTAGACTAGCTTGCTTGTGCAAGGATAGTTGGCGATACCAATAATGAAATTAACGTAATGACATAAAATGCAGATTGATTTGAAACAGTCGACAGAATAATAATGTGAATACCATATTTACAATATTTGTCTCGTTTGTTTTACACTGAATAGGATGTGTTTTGCTTTATTTCGATATTTAACCTTGGTCAGTGCTTCGTCAAAACATAAATACAAGACAAGACAAGACGTTTATTTGCAGAGACATGAGCAAATAAAAAAAAAATATTTTTCATTACAGTTTCCAAAACATCAGTTAGTCGGTTAATCGACTAGTCGGCCAATTCCGTAGTCGGCCCAACTCTAGTTTAAAATTCTTGCGACGACAATGTGGGACCTATCGCACAATTTGCGAGATTTGCAGCGATGTGACTTTTATCGCCACGTCGGCTGAAGCTAAGTGTGGTCGGTTCGAGGGTTGTACGGACCAATGGATGGCTGTTCTGGCTTTTGACAACTATTTGAATGTCGGAAAAAATATGTGCAATATGGGAGCTTGGGTTGGTTCATTTCTATACCATTTTCAAAGTTGATAATAATAATAAATATGTTTTTTTTAATGTTTTGCAGAAAAACTGACTGGTTTTTAAATACAGAAATAAGTTAACACATTGTATACAGCCAGTAAATCAAGAATTATATTGTAAACTAGTTGATTCCGGCGCCTTTGCCCGCTTGGTAAATTATGTACTAAAACCTTCCTCGATAACAACACACACAGTAGTTTCTGAGTTTATCGCGAACAGACATACAGACGCGGCGGAGAACTATTGTTAGGTGTATAATATGTAGTGATAGATTTTTATTTTGTCGACTGAAACGCAGCGATTTTCGCTGATTCTTCGTTTTATTTCAAAAAATGTTTATTCCATTATGTTTATTTTCAAAAGACCGTAACGCTTAAAATAAAATACCTTAGAAAAAAAACTAATGTCTAGTATAGTCCATGCTTTTGAATTCCCCTAGTAGTGTTATAACTGTCCGATTGGAAATTCATTTTATGCCTGTTCTACTCCGCTGCACCTCGTAGAAGCTCTACGCCGTAGTCATAAAGTGTAAGACAATTTGAAAATACTACGGCGCTACGGCGTAGCCGACTCCACGATACTTTTAAGGTCAATAATTATTTAAAAAATCTAGGTGGTGGAGGTCTGGTTAACTGCTCTACATAATATACTGGTATTCAGCTGAATTCGGTTTAACTGGAAGCCCAGATAAGTAGTTGGGAAAAGGCTAGGCAGCCGAGAGCTTTTGCTCGCAGCTTCTATAAATTTGGCAAAAAAGGGGATCTCTGAACCGAAATTCACTGAAGTCTATTTAGGTGTGAAAACGTAGGAAACAAAATCACTTTATTATATTACAATTAGGATATCAATAATATAAAAAATCAGAGAAAACAAATACTTTTAATGATCGTTCGCCATGACGCATTACGCAGGCACACAATTTTATGAGTCTCTTATAAAATACCATATACAGCATGAAACTTGATTGTCCCCCTAAATAAAAGATAACAACAATAAAATGAATGAGGAAAACTCGAGATCCTATGGTACGTGTTATGAAATATGCTAAGCATGGCATCCGTCCGATCCACATCGTGCCACGGGGTCAAAGGTTCAAGGTTTCTTTGGATTTGACCTCGAAAAAAAGAAACTTCGCGTGTAACATTTTTTTTCCAAATCATATTCTAAAGTCAAAATTTACTCGATTTAGGCTGAGCATTAGAAATTATTGACACTGAATTTTTTTTTTTTTCCCCGAAATATTAACCCGTCACCATTTCCTTCAGTTTTAGAAGTGATGCAACAATTTAAAAAAAATGTTGCATTACTATAATAACACGTGCGTTATAATAACGCACGCTAAACTGATAATGAATTTATTTGTGACAACACACTTGCTAGTTTTTCTTTTGACTTTTCTCTGAATTTTAATTAATCATCGATGCAAAATTGTATGTTGTGAACGAAACAGGAGAAATATTCTCCTTTACTAGCAAACACATTACACGGAAAAGTTTCATTTATTTCTTTAGCCTACATTATATAATGCCAAAGGGAGCCAAGGAGTTTGCCCTCAAAGTATTTAATAGCAATTAAGTTTGACAGATGTGAGAAGGGCTCAACACTAGAGGATCGTAATGCCAAAGTAATAGTGTCTGTTAATAATGAAAACTCTTGCTTTTGATTACTTCTAAGTACATGTAAACATTCTAAATGTGTTTTTTGTGTAGGTATTAAAACTAGTTGAAGGAAGAAAAGTTGCAAAAGAAAAGTTCTAAAAGTTTGATAAAAGGATTACTATTTTTTAGAGGCGGTCGTTATAATTTTATAACGCCTAATTTGACCTAGTGCAGTACCCGCCGGGAAAGTTTAATACTTACAATAAATAGCAATGCCCTTAATTTTAAAAATGCAGGAACATTCTGGTCGAAATGATTTGTTAAGCTTATTAAGCGATGGTTTAAGAATTTCCTTCGCACGAGTGTGTTCCCCATTAATCCACCCTAACCGTTATCGACACAAGGGCCGGACTGACTCAGCTATTGCATTAGGCGTGCTCTCGTCACTCCTTATAATTAATTTGTATCCAGCACAATTATTCCATTACCAGATTCACAGGGGTGGCCCAAACATAGTGCCTTGAGGAACACTATGTATAACGCCCCGCTCTATGGGCAAAATAACCGGTTTTAGCACTCGATGGCTCTATGGGGTACCTTTTATATAGAATGCTTTTACATGTGTGAACAAATGTCTTGCTTATGAAAGCTTGGGAACTTAACATAGTGGTTTACTTTATCATTTGTTTTAGGGTATACATGCAAAACAATTAAATGTGTCTAGACGTAATTTCAAATAACATGACTATTTTATGTTCCCAAATTCACATTATTTATACGATTATTAACATACAATGTTCTTTTATATTAATCCTGTAGAGGAGAATTTAGTGTTTTTCAACTCTGCTTATCCTTAACTAGCTGACCCGCGCAACTTCGTCTGCGTCACATTTTCCATTAATGCTCCGCTCCTATTTATCTAAGCGTGATGATATATCCGCCTACAGCCTTCCTCGATAAATGGGCTATCTAACACTGAAAGAATTTTTCAAATCGGATCAGTAGTTCCTGAGATTAGCGCGTTCAACCAAACAAACAAACTCTTCTGCTTTATAATAATATTAGTATAGATAAAGCATCAATCCCAATACAAGAAAATAGGAAAATGCTCCAAAAAAGCATACAAAGTCTTGTTCGTGAAAGAAAAACATGCGAGCAATCACAAACATAATTAAATTACAGACTACTTAATTAAAATCTTATTTCGTTTAAACTTCACCTTTGAACTCGTAAATTACTCTCGAAAAGTTTCCCAACAATTAAAACTCCTATAAGTAAGAACGAAAGCAATTAAAGTGATACACGCAACGAAAGAAATTAAAAGGGAATTAAACACGAAGAAAATATAAATTACATTCTGCCGCAAAGAGGTTCTGAGTACAAACCAATATGATTTATGTTAGCGTTTTAAAGATTCTTCGAGTTTTTTTTTATTCCGCGTATAGATACCACACTCTGCCAGAAAATCTGACACCAGTATTGCCAAGGAGTACCGTATACCCAGTTATGGGTTGTGGAGGTCTGGCAGGCAGCCGCTCCATGTAAAATACTGGTATTCAGCTGAATCCGACTGGAAGCCGTTTGACTGGAAGCCAACCGCAATATAGTTGGGAAAAGGCTAGGCAGATGATGATGATAGATTCCACACTTAGGTCGGCCACACTAAATTCAACCTCCTCAGGTGGGGGTTCTGGGATGTCCCTGATCAGTTTTTGTTTGGTGTATCTCTACAATCAATTTTATACTTAAGTTCTCATTCATGTATTAGGGCCCTTTTCGCCCGCGCGCGGATCTATTCCGCATGCGGGTGCTTGCAAGCTCCTGGCCACACACAGGATAAAGATTTCGTTTTGTGCTGCAGTATCGTGCGTGGCGCCGGTGACTAAGTAGAGAACGCGGGTCGCACGCATAGTCATAATGCGTCCCACGTCACAGTAAAAACAACACTGAAGGCAGAAAACGCCGCCTGCATCCAGATAGCACGCACGCGGGCTGTACGTCCGCAGCCAATCCGCATTCCGCGCGCGAGCTGCCCGCATGATAGGAAAACTTATATGAAATGATAGGATGCTGGCGACCCGCATGCGGACTAGATCCGCGCGCGGGTGAAAACATGCATGATATGAAAGGACCCTTACATTAATTAAAATACACTATAAAAATGTGAATCCAGATAAGAAGGTCAACCAAGAAAAGAAAACAGGTGACTATCCTGTTTTATTTCGCCCTGACCCCTTTAAGCTGACTACTGGATTTTTTTTAGAAGCATCGTAATTTCTACAATTATGTCATGATTAACACAACTCTTGCCAAACGCGCATCACGCTTAAAGGTTAAACTTTTTAGTTTCAATAAGATTAAATCTATACGATAGAATAAAGGAGAGTATCCAAAAACATTAATCTAGTCTTTATTACCAAAATTCACTTGTGTGGGCCGATTAATGGTGACTCCGGCAGCATATAGTTTCCCGAGGGAATGTGAGTAACGTCGTCGATCCCAGCTAATAGTTTAATAACACTATCCATGAAGATTACCCTTCGATTTTATGGCGATCTGAGATCGAAAATTCAAGGATCAAAGGAAGTTTTTATGGTGTGTTTATTTATAGGTTATTTTGAAAGCGTTATTAGGATTCTTTGCTTTTTTTTATATGGTGTAGTTGGTAGTAAAAGTAAGTGTTCTGTGAGGGTATATTGGTTTATGAAGTTTGAAAAATCGGTTGATGTAGCCGTTTAGGCACTATAGAACACTTTCTTATAACATGCCCGAGGTTTCACCAGTATTCATTCAGATTTTTGCAAAAAGAAAATTTAAAAAATTTACTGAGTGACTGACAGACAACGCACAGCCGAAATTTTGTACTTGCTCCGTGGCCGAAACTACTGACTGTAGATAGCTTTTAGAGGAATTTCCGAAATTCTTACGGGAACGGGAAAAAAACGGGATATGTGCTAACAGTTTATAACCATTTTCAAGGTTCACTCTACGAGTATCTCTGTCTCGTAATTTACATGCACATTCACATTGACAATATTAGTTACAACTAGCTGACCCACGCAACTTTGTCTGCGTCACATTTTTCATGAATGCTCTGCTCCTATTGGTCTTAGCGTGATGATATATAGCATAAGCCCTCCTCGTTAAATGGGCTATCTACCACTGAAATAATTTTTCAAATAGGACCAGTAGTTTCTGAGATTAGCGCGTTCAACCAAACAAACAAACAAACAAACTCTTCTGCTTTATAATATAAAGTATAGATAGGCTTGTAAAAAATCTAATTAGTCCGTCAGTTACATTATCAAAAAATATTTGACCCGTGTTTTTTCTTCTGTTACGGGAACCAAAATTGACGAAGTTACGACGCTTTTCAAATTCTCAATACGTCACACCTTTGCATAATTTTTAGTGAGAAGTAAAAGCATATTTTTAAAATTTTGTAAATGTGAGTACCATGGAGCCGTTTACATAATATATATGTAATTAGTTACATTTTTTTTTACTTGTTTGACATGAACGAGCATGGTAACATGTATTTGTTCCGAGTCTGGGTGTTTTCTATCTATAATATGTATGTATTTACAAAAAAAAAAATGTATATAAGTAGTTTATCAGCCATCTCGTTACCATAACACAAGCATTAAGTTGCTTAGCTTGGGACTATATGGCGTTGTGTGAAATGTCCAAGGATATTATTATTATTATTATTATTATTATGTTTCGCTGATGGCGGCGCGTGTGTTGGATCATTCGGTTCCCTTCAAAATGGTTGAGCTGAATGGTACCGATACATGCGTCAGGTTCGTGAACGGGCACCGTTAGTTGAGACTGGTCATCTCTTAACCACCACTGGCTTATTTTGATCTTTAAAGTTAAGTTCTTGTAATAAGTTTCATTTTTATTTTGCATTGTCCTCACATGTAGAAGAAACAAGTAGGTACGTATGTAACTAAGACTTTTGTAAAACATCACATGATTTAAAAGAGTGTCTGTGGAGTTTCTTGCACGTTCTTCTCCATAGAGATCTACGCTTTGGAACGTGCAAGCTTCCATGTTTTCATTTTTTTTGACTGACCGACCTTGACATTTCAAAAGTGCCTGTAAATGGTTTATTTGAAATAAATGCTTTGAATTTGAATTTGAATTTAAGTCGTGACGTCACGAGCCCCCACTCCCGAGTTTTGATGCGTTTTATCTTTGTCAATATTAATTGATTTACAAAACCAAAAAATACGTGTCCATTATTTTTCAATACTCTAACTGACAGTAAAAATAGGTTTGCAATTTGTGGATGATGGAATCTAGCCTATTTGGGTTATCCACAAGTACAATTTTTGTTTGGTTAATTTTTATTTTGTCTTATCTTCGTCCTGTCAGGTAACACTTAATATATTCCTGTTATCGAACGCAAAAATAAAACAGTTATAAATATTTATTAAAACCAGTTTCTTAAACGAGTAAAACACGCTTCTAGTCGACCTACTTGAGGTCAGGCGCAGGTACCCGTATGTAGGCTTAGCCAGTAAACATTGATTAGATAAGATGCATAAATTAAACTATTTACTTATGAGCCTTGTAAGTATCAGAATTATGTTAACATTGATGAAGGCACACGTTTGCTTTAGTTTATTTTTGAAATCGTAGTACACAAAATTTGTTTTCTTTTTTGGTGGTTTATGTGAGGAATTCGCAAAATCTCTTATTTTGGGTAAGTGTGACCTACAATGGAGAAAGTGGCAAGATGTGAGATACCAAAGGTTCTAGATAAAGAGTCATTCTGTTATCATTATCATCATATCAGCTGAAGGAACCAGTAGTTCCTGAGATTATAGCGTTCAACCAAACAAACTAAATCTTCAGCTTTATAATCTTTAGAGATTATGTAGTATAGATTCGTTTATCATCGCACTGGAAAATATCCGGAGTCAGTGCTGACCACTTAACATCGGTTGCTTGTTTGATACAATATTGCATAAATCTATATTCTTACAATAGTGCCTGGTTGTAAAACAAAAATAATTCTTCCCTCTTTAAAAAAAATACCCAATTATGATGCCAGATGAACTCACATTCATTCCTAATTGGGACACACTAACATAGACAAATTAATTTAAAAATATTAATAAAAACAAATAAATAATAATGAGTATATTCCATCTCGTCAGTTATTACAACGTTAAAGTACTATGAGAAGGTTGTTTTAAACCAAAAAAAACCATCACGCTATGACACACATAGATAAGGTTTTGGAGGTCAATGTCACAGCTGCCTATGAATACGAACGGAGTAATACCATGTTGACACCAAGGCAGAATCTGTGAGATGGGACCTTTTCTCTACTTAAACTTAGCACACTGATAAACGATGTCTTCCAGAGTTGCGGATTTTGATGATAAAGTCAGCGCCGACCTGGGACGCAAAGGGTATCAAGAGGAACACGATGGGTTTTAGTCAGAAGCAGTCTAACACTCCCAGCGCAAGAAAAAACATTTGATGATTTCACATCCTTAAAAAAAGTCTATGTTTTGGTATAGAATATAAAATACTTTGCATCCCGAGAGTATTTTCCTTAGGTTAGGTTTTTTTACTTTTGACTTACAAGCGTTTGACCACTATCTCACCTGATGGTAAGCGATGATGCGGTCTGAGTTAAAGACTTCCAGGTTGTAGCTATCAGGAAACACAGACTCCGGCAGGGAATTTCACTCATTTGCTGTACGCACTATGAATGTGTTCCTAACCCGTTTTGTGCGTGTGGGTGGGATGACCACCATGTACCAGTGGGTTAGGTTTCGACTTTCACGCGGACGAAGCCACTGGTAGAAGCTAGTTAGTTATAATGTTCTAGTAAATTTTGGTATATACCTGCTAATAATTTACGGATGATAAAATGTTACTATGAAATTATTATAATAGTTACGACATAACAATTATAATTATTTATATTACTAGCTGACCCGCGCCACTTCGTCTGTGTCACATTTTCCATTGTTGCTCCGCTCCTATTTGTCTTAGCGTGATGATATATAGCCTATAGCCTTCCTCGATAAATGGGCTATCTAACACTGAAAGATTTTTTCAAATCGGACCAGTAGTTCCTGAGATTAGCGCGTTCAACCAAACAAACAAACAAACAAACTCTTCTACTTTATAATATACTAGCTGACCCGCGCAACTTCGTCTGCGTCACATTTTCCATTAATGCTCGGCTCTTTTTTGTCTTAGCGTGATGATATATAGCCTATAGCCTTCCTCGATAAATGGGCTATCTAACACTGAAAGATTTTTTCAAATCGGACCAGTAGTTCCTGAGATTAGCGCGTTCAACCAAACAAACAAACAAACAAACAAACTCTTCTGCTTTATAATATTAGTATAGATATAGTATAGATAGTAAAGATAAGCTGACATTTATCTTTTGAACTGACATGTAAGGTATATTATTCCGTTTATTAAAGATTACATTTTTAAATATATCTTATTAAATTTTTATTTAAAAAAAAACAGTGGTCCGCCGGTGTCGGGAGCAGGGTCCAAGCTACTGGTGGTTAGGGCTCCAGAGAAAGGAACCTCTTCGCAATACGAGCCGTATCGAGGAGTACTGCCTTAAACGTAACGCCAGCTTCGACAGATGGTCGTCAAAGCTTTTGGCCATCAGGCCATTGGGAGTAATGACAGCCGAGTCCAAATTTCAAATTTCGACAACCTCGTGTGCTAAGTCGGGATACTTAATTTGTTTCTCTTTCTCAGCGTTCACGAGATTCTCGTCATGGGGATGGTAACATCGATTAACATTGTGCGGCGCGCTAATTGGTCTATCACCATGACTATGACATATTATTTTTTATTTTTTTAATTCCACTGTCTGTTTTTTTTTTAGTAGTTTTTAATTTATCTATACACATCATTATGTAATGGTAGAATGTTAAGGGACCATTATAGTTTCAACTGCCAAAATGCTACAAATTGGGTGAACATTGCCTGAACTCAGCTAATTGCGAGACTTATTGTACTTAACTTTACATGTTCTTGACATACCTAGGTATATAAGTAGGTACTAAAGCAAGTTAGTCCAGTATGGTTTTATCGTCATTAAGAGCGAACAACTATGTAAATAAAACTAGTTATTTGGAGTCAAGGATTATAAAAAATTTAGGTCCTTACTAGGGTTGTACCAGATCTACGCCTCTGTCTCCGCGATTGCGGAAGTTTCGCAAGAAATCTTTCCACTAAGCATATCGCATCCGCTAAGCGGAGTTGTAACATTTCCTCCAGATATGTGCGAAGATGCTAAGCGAGAGATGTGATTCATAAAAACCAATACAATCACTACATTATCTAGCTGTTGGTTCTTAACAAACTCATCCCTCGCTTCACATACTCTCAGCCAAACAGCAGCAGATTTTATCAGTGCCAATTTTGACGTTAAAAATATCGATTTACGTCACAACGAAGTTGCGTGTTATTAGTTGTAATATCAACATTCGAAACAACATTAATTCGTGTAGTTTTGGAAATAACATCATTTATTAACAGCAGATTCAGTTACTATTAGAGCTCGTTCAGAAACGCAGGAACCGCATGATTACAAATCGTGCGATTTGATATCACAAAATTGTGTAGATTTGTGTTCAGACGGCGGCGATTATTTAGCAATTCGCGTACACGGGTAACGTCAGTTTGAAAATGGAAGTCAATGGGTTCCGTACCATCAGAATAAAACGTGAGATGTTTTTAAATTTTCATCAGCGAGGCGATTATTTACGTCAGAGCTATTGCAGTTTTTGCAGATTTTCAAAAAAAATTGAACACATATTTTTTCTTTTTCACATTATCATAAAATGAAGACAGTGCGTTGAAAACTCGTGTGTCGTCACATTTCAGTTATGTTTTCACTAAAATGTGACCTCACCAGCCCCCACTCTTGAACTGTGATGCGCTTTATAGAGCAAGAGCCCGTGACGATCAGACGTATGGTAATTTATAAAACCTGAAATTTTCTCTGTGTATGTACCTATTAAGGTATGAACGATCCCCAAGTTTGGATCACGGTAACTTTGGCTGTTTATGTTGGTTTGCTTATCTTGGACACTTGGTAAAATACGTATCCAATCATTTTTTTTTAATTTTATTACAGACGGACTAAATAAACGAAATTATTATTTTTGTGTGTAGATAAGTATTTATTTATGTAAAGTAGGTACCCAATTATTATTATTTATCCTCCGCCACCACTGAGATAGCCGATACATCCCTAGCAAGCTCTTATCTAGTATTATTTCGCAATCTCGAAGGATACACGTTTGCTTCACTTTGAGTGTTTAAAGTTGTGATTTGTCAAATAGTTTTAAAAATTCTCATTTCACCCATTTTACAGTGGTAAGTTTTATGTTGAATTTCCTGATATAGTATACTGTGCGTGTTTAAACCTTAATTTGCTATAAAAAGTATGTCCTAAAACCAAATTTTAGGGTTCCGTACCCAAAGAATAAGTAACGGAACCCTATTACTCAGCATTTACTGTCAGTCTTGGTTGTCTATTGTTTACCCGAAGATTCTATACCATAATCATCATATTCCCGAATTTCATTTAACCGAATTTCATTTTCCCGAATGTTATGTTTGCCCTAAAAGACATAATTATAAAATACTGTTAATTGCCCGAAACTTAGATACCATAAGATACGAGTGCCATACGTTTTGTTTTTCATATTTTTAAGTGCCATAATAATTATCAAACTTAATATTTAAACACCATAATGATTATTAGACATAACATTTAAATGCCATTATAATTATTAGACAAATATTTAAACACCGTAATAATCATTACACATGATATTTAAGCGCCATAATAAATTGTTTTCTTCTTTATTAAGTTTAATGGTCACAGTTCTAAACAAACTATTTCTGGGTGGTTTATAAAAAATCGGAGTGCCCTAAAGTCCCGATTGCATCCAGTTTCTCCTGATATAACAACCGTTACATATCCAATGTCGATGGCAAATGATGTTATAGCATGTGATAATTATGGCATGTGATAATTAGGGCATGTGATAATTAGGACATGTGATAATTAATTAGGGCATGTTATTGTGATAATTAGGGCTTACAATGATAATGAAAAATGATGTTAAGGTAAGTGACTTTATGGGAAACAAAGCTTCTAGCACATAACTACTCTGGGGGCCGAGTCACCCACGTCCGTAGGAGAATACCCTTCAGCGAATCCCTACACGTGGTCCCCGGGTGGTGCTAAACAGGTGACACTAACCGCCTCCGTGGTCTAGTGGTTAAACCACCTGATTCAGACCCAGAGGTCCCGGGTTCGATTCCCAGCGGGGGCAAATTTTTTGCTCGGTTTGGTTGGTGGTAGGACTTGTTCACCATGATGTCTAAGTCTGTCGCCATAACAACAATGTTAACAGCATTGTTGTGTTCCGGCAGTTAGAGGTATGATAGCCACTTCCTCTGTGTTAGAGGATTCCGGGTGAAACTCGCTTCCATCTTCGGCCTAATCATCACTTTCCATCAGGTGAGATTTGGGCCAAGAGTTTCCCCGTTTCGCATAAAAAAAAAACTAATATAGCTATAAAATATTTTTATATTATTATAATAAACTAATATAATAATATAAAAATAATATATATATAAGAGTAGGGCAAATGAATATTACGTCGTATAATATTATGGCTGTTGACTATTATGGAAATTGATGTTAGGGTAAATAAAATTCGGGCAAATGGCGGTATACCGTCAGTCTTATGTCCGTCCATCTGTTTGTCAGCGGGCTGTATCTCAACAAGTTGACAGTTGAAATTTTCACAAAGTATGTATTTCTATTGCCGCTATAATAACAAATGAAGACCGGCCAAGAGCGAGTCGGTAGTCTTTAATTTAATTCGGATTCGGGGATTTAATTCGGTTTTTTCCGCCCAACTTTTTTCACCTATTGGATTCGTCATTATTAGGTTGGATCTTATTAAACTATAACAAAAGAAAGAGTCGGATATTACTACGTTATAAGAGAGTCACACACGATGGAACCGTGAAGACAAAGAGTTTCTCGGTGTTGTTTTATGTAGAGATTAAAACAAAGTCGTTAACAGAGTTGGTGCCTGGATGAATCAGGATATATATCATTGGATGGCAGCAGAATAGCGATCCGCAATCACATTTCACTACTGTTGACTTTGTTTTAATTTTTAGTCAGGGTATACTGTCCTACTGCAAAGCAAAAGCCTCCCTCAAATTCTTGCAGGTATTCTTGCCCCGAGAAACCTCAGAGTGATCTTTTGAGTAGCTTTGGCCGGTCTCGGTGGCGTGGTAACTTTGGGGTTTCCCAGCGGTCACAGTGTGACTTTAAGAATACGAATTTGCTGTCTTTCTTTTGCTAATAAAAAGGCACAATCTGAGACCTTGATACGATTAATAGATTCTCGCACGTAGGTACCATATCAAAAACATCTTTAGTCTAAAATTAATATTTTCTTACCAACAGATGATGAGGCGACTTAACGTTTACACAATATGTCTTGTATTTGGTCTCGGTATTCTTCTCGTTTTTAATATTGGGACTCAGTACGCAGATAAGGCATATCATCTCCCATCTATTGAACACCGGCGAAGTATTAAAATTATCATTAAAGTCGAGGATGGAGAGGAGACCTACACGCAAAAAATACCCATTGTAATCAATCTTGGTAACCAGGGTTCAACAGACATAGAAACTGTACCTCTAATGACCGATAAAATTCTTTCCTCTGGACGAACGGACATTAAGAACACATACACAACCACGCGACACGTGACACAGAGCTCTGCAGAAATCGGAAACATATTAGAAAAAGCCAGAACAAAAATTAAGGAAGAACTCATTAATTATAACTTTTCACAATCAAGTGTTAATGGATTAGAGGATTTAGTAATGGAATCCGGAGGACAACCCCTGCGAAGTTTAATAATCTCATCGTGGAGATCAGGATCTACCTTTCTTGGAGACCTGGTGAATGCAGTTCCTAGTACTTACTACCATTATGAACCCCTGCTCATGTATGGAACCAAACAAATCAGAGAGCCAAAAGACGCCACCGACGCCTTGAGGATAATCAAAGGAATGTTTAAATGTAGTTTTGACGATTTACAAGATTACTTTGAATTTGAAAGTAAAGACTTGAATCTGTTTAGTCATAGCACCAGATTATTTGATTACTGTAAGGATGGTATTAAAAATGAGCTATGTTATAATGCAGAGTTCATTGCACGGTTATGTAAGCTGTATCCGTTCCAAAGTATGAAACTTGTGCGATTTAGATTACGGCTCGTTGAGGAAATATTGAATGATAAAGAGTAAGTCGTTGTTTTATTCAAATAAGTGCCGTTATATATTATTTTTTCCTGTTTCTTAATCCTCATTCGTCAATGCCGCCTTCTATGACCCTCGCCATAAAAGCATTGACGCTTCATACCTAGGCATTTTATGTTTTCCAAAATAAGTTAAATTGACGTCCATAAGTTAAGTTTCCAATCTAAAAGACCTCTCGCCTAAGTGAATAGCGGCGTGGAAGTGGTAACCTTAACTGATTCTAATAAAGTCAACACATGTGTCATTCAAATGATCGGAAAAACATAAAAAAAGAAAAACAACAAAAGTCCAAATTGAGATTGTGATTTTTTTTACGATCAGTGATTATTGCTAAAATTTCACTATGTGCTCAAGTGAAAATTGTTCCCTTAAAACTTTTCATGACAGCGCAGTATTAGTAGTAACACCCTTTCTTTACTATTTGTGTTACAGGCTCAACGTGAAGGTGATACTGCTAGTCCGGGACCCCCGTGGCCTGATGCAGTCGAGGCGGCATCGGCGCTTCTGCGAACTGTCCCCAGACTGCTGGGAGCCTCCCCTGGTCTGCGCCGACTTGGTCAGCGACTACATGGCAGCAGGACAGATACTACAGAAGCATCCCGACAGACTGTTGTGAGTTTTCATAACCTTTGGTCGTGTTGTACGTAATTAGCATAGATCGTTAGTTCGGATACTTTCTTAAAAGTTGATCTTATCTACATATTATACAATAAGGATTGTCTGCAGTTTTTTAACGTAACCTAAAATTAAACCTGTAACCTAAAATATATGTAAAAGTTGTCTGAGACTACCCATTTGGCCGTTTCTGAGTAAAAATTGGGCTCGTGAAACCTTTCTAAATGTCGTAATTTATGGCCAAATTGCTGCCCTGTATCGCCAGGCCCAAGTTTCTATGGAGCTTGGGTTTGTCCTTTAAATACTTGGAGCACCGGGTAACGGCTGACCTGAAAGACCATGTAGACATTGAGTGGGAGCGAAGGGTACTGTCTAAGAGAGCAAAGCAAGTTTGCACGGTGTTCAAATCAAGTAAAGATAACACTTTCAAAAGCTTTCTGTACTTCTGTATACACGTGCAGCTTATACTTACTCACAATCTGCCTAAAGTGCCCTTCGTATCCAATAACACAACTCGTTCAAGGCAGTTCTGAGGCTACCCCGCTTCTGTAGCGCCTCGGGCATGCACCGACTGTTTCCACGCCACCATGCGCAAGCGGTGCTCGTCCTTAGTGTGCAGGGTGCGGGCTAGCTTCAACATTGTCCTGGCGATGATTGTCAAACGTTTCGATTGTCTCTACATTGGGCACTGATGTGGCAGGCATGTCTTGGGAGTGTAATTTTTCATGTCTTAATTTCAATTCTACAATGTTTTGGAATCAATTCTGTGTTTTGGTGTTATTATTATTTTTTACATAGTTGACGTTTAATAGTTTTTTTTTATTTGCCTTTTACTTTTTAAATTAATTTGAATGCACCTAATAAACATATTAAGAATAAACTATAAAGATGATAAATTGATAATTTTACGTTCTTCTAAAATTGAATATGGGTCTTTACATGAAATAAATTTATTTTATTTATGTATGATTTTTCAAACATTTTAACTAAATTCTATTTGTAACTCTCAGCTTGATTCATAGAGTAGATCAGCTAGATTTGCACAAGATATTCGTACGACTCTTGGCTTAAAATAGCGCTATTAATCAAACATATGATCTGTATTTCGATACCTATGTTAACAAATAAATAAATACTGAATACTTAATGCTAATGGAAAAAGCATATCTAAGATGAATTTTTCATAACGCTTACCAATGATATTATAAGTAAAAAGGTGTAGATAGGTTACCTATACAACATTCGATCTTCAAAAACGTGAAACCTACCTGACGTGTGTCCGTTGACGGCGCAACGCGACACTGAGGTGAAGTGTGGCTAGTTAGCCACATTTTAACGTGTCGCTTGCTGAGCGCTTATAACCTATCTACACCTTTTTACTTATAATATCATTGACGCTTACCAAATACTTAGGTGTACACAAAATGGGTGACAGTAAAGCTTGAATAGAACGTTCATCAATTTTAATATTAAAATGTTATAATTACAGGGTGATACGGTTTGAAGACTTAGCACTGAATCCGAATGTGACCACAAATCGAATCCTCAAGTTCCTGAAGTTGGATGCAAGACAGGCCTTCGACAAGTTCCTACAGAAGCACACTACTGTTGAAGTGGCTGGTGTCCACTCCACCTTCAAGGTCTCTCGCAATATTCCTTTCAAATGGAAGACTGCTCTGGACTTCAGTTACGTTAGTGACCTACAGGTGCGTTACAAATTAATATTATTATCCGTATTTACATTAACTACAATACATCGCGGGACCCATCACGCGAGGTAGTTTGGCAGCAAATGCCTATCGACACGGTGGGAGACCCAGGCGAAGATGCAGAATGAGCTTGACGCCTGCCGGCAGGATAGTTCCACACTTTTGCTTAAAGTCGGGAGGAATGAATAGAAGAAAGAAAGGGGTACTCCTACCCTGAAGTAACAGGCCAAGCATGGCCTGGCCAGGCCTGTGTGAGCAGCAACAGGCCTAATATTATTATATACCATATAAATAATGTAATTTAGTCATTTTCTCCACTCCATTCAATGAAATTGTCAGTCCTATCTTGATATTTTTGACATAAATAGCAAAGGATTTTTCCTTTGCCATTGAGACTGAGTTGGTTCCGGTTTAAGCAGTATCTTACAAAACACAGACTTTAGCCTATCAATTTTTAATCGTAATTGTGTTTTTCTTAAATCAATACTAGGAGTAAAATAAACCTTTACTCTTGTTTTGTAGAAATATTTTTGTTCAGTATTGGACGAAAAGCTGTAGGTATATTTCAAAAGCTGATTTGAGGTAGCTCAAGAAAGAGGGTCTGAAAGGTTCATTCATCGTTCATTTAACTTTTAGAAACACTACAAATCTGTTCTTTTCTTATTTTCTTTTTTCTCAATAGTGTAAAACAATAACCTAACAAATAACGTTACGTTTCAGATGGCTTGCAGAGAAGCTATGCGTTTATGGGGATACAAGATGGCGCTCAACGAGACCCACATGACAAGCAAGGAGTTCAACCCCGTCGATGGTTATACAATCTGATAGACAACATAATTTTATTCTCTAATTATGCATAATTGGTATAGACTGAGCGTGATGACGCCGCGCCGACCAAATTGGTATCAAAGAAATTCCCTTGTAGCTATCCGTACATTAGTCTTGTACTACTTTATTAATTTGTAACAGTGTTGCACTACTTACGGAAAATTTCACATTATATAAGCAATAAAGATTGTCAAAAAGTCTAAAAATGTATGGGATTTACATACACTAACGAAATTTCTCGTGGTGGAAAGATTTTTATTTCAAAATTTTTTTTAATCATAATTATTAATCTGCTTATTTTTCATCTTCTTTTATTTTTGGTAGATCTACGTTTTTTAATTTCCATTTTTCTTTTTTTAAATTAAATATGAGAATTCCTTAGAACTAATTCGGTCTATTTTGAAATGGGGGGGTATGCGGTGCAGAGAGTAAAGTCCCGCAAACCATCATTGAAAAGGGAGGATCCTCCACCCAGGCGGTTGTATTACTAATACTACTCTAAATCCAATAAAAAAGAAGATAGCATTACTTGCTTTTATGTAGCATGTTTTCTTTACTATGATAGAACCGGTAAACTGGTACAAGTGACCACTTATACCATTATTCAGTGTCTTTATTTACATGTCTAATTGAGGAAAAAAGAAGAATAAACCTTCTGAACATGTATTATTTTATCTATTAAATTCATACAAGCATATAATATTAATAAAACATCTTTCTTTATCGATCTATCAACACTTGCAACAGTTTACTTAGAACTGGAAGGATAGTTTAATAGTTTAATAACTAGTTTTCTATATATGTTATTGTTTTGTTGTGAAATAAAATATTTGAATGGGTGTAGTAAATTAAATATTTTTTTTAAAAAACAATATAAATGTCACCTCACCGGAACTTTGCTTAATAGGTACTATTATTCTGATGTTAAATTATTATTTCACACAAAGAAATGCCGGCAGAGGAGAAAACTTGAAAATTAACATTGTGAAACTCATAGAGTTAAGCTCGCCTTTGTACATGAACTTTCTATCACTGTATATTATATAAGCTGTTTTGGTGTACAATAAAGAATTAAAATTTTTTTAATCATCCATCTTGTGAATTTTCGATCAGGTTACGTGTCCTAACGCGAGTGTAACATTTTATACCCATCCCAAAAAAAGTGCTCAAAGCCGTTGAAGAAGATTTCACTTAAAAAAAAATCCCTGATGACCTTGCCATATTGAAATAGGTAAAAAATCTTTAAACTTGAGTCTGACCTGTCGTTAACTCTATTAATAACACAGGTCAGTCATCTTGCGGCATGGTTTATATGTCATACCGCAAAATGACTGTTCCCCTATGTTAATGTTGGATGAGTTCAGTACACGAGAAAAATTTAAGATTTGTTTGTGACTCTAGATTATGAGATAAAAACCAAAAAGGTCTTTAAAAAGAAGACTGCGTTTAAAAATATATCTATTGGTTTATTTAAAATTTATAAAAAAAATTAATATATATATGAAAACAAACATCTGGAGGCTTCTTCATCGCATTCTTCCTCAGAAAATATCCCGCTATTCTGTCATTAGGTATAGTGGTAGTTCCATCAGGCTAGGTATAGGAGCTGTCATGCCATCTTCTTTGTATGGTTTGACAGCTCACTTGTCGTTCACTTCGCCCAAGCGTTCACTTCGACATTTTTACAGAATCGCACTACAGTTATCCTTGTTCCTTAGAGTTGTCAACCTGTTTGACCGGGAGGATTCGTCCAAATAGCTAAGTGAACAATACAATTTAACGCCTACGTGTAGCGCAAACGTGGTTAAAATTCTGAAATACTTTAGCGACTAGTTTTGGATACTCTGGTGTTTTGTAATTCCGATAAAGAGTTTTAGCAAGTCAAACAAGTTTTACAATAAATAAATAAGGGAATATAAAAAATGAATATTTCAATGAGTACTTATCTATACTATAATATATAATAATACGGAATACATCAAGAAAAAAAAACAGAACATTATAACCACAATTTTTTTTTAATGTAAACAAATTGACGACTAAGAAACACAATGCTGACAAGACGCCGAGCTCGACTACTAGCCGCACCAACACCATCTTCGGGTTCGTCGCTCAGCTCCGCCTCGCAGCCGCCAGGACCAGCGTCAGCCGTGAGTCCAGAGATTCCGGTTGCTGCAGTTGCGTCGAGCTTCTCGCCGCCGACGATACCACCACCCGCGCGTCGGCGCGGACGAGGCCGACCACCGGCCAGCTTGGGACCTCGAGACCAACCGATATCCGACAGGGTCCCCGCTATCGGTGGAAGTGTGCAGCGCATGCGATGGACACAAGCCATTAATGAAAATGTCATGCGCTCATACTTTGGGGCTACAGAGGGGGGAACTAACCTGACTGCGTACCGTGGTCGGATGCTCTCTCTGTTTCGGGTACTTGATCCAGCTGTCAGCGTTTCAGCACAACGACTATCGGATCAGGTGCGGCTCATCCAGCGTAACCGTATGTTGAATGACGCCGTACTTGATAGACTGAGAATCACGAAACAACCGCATCTCACCTGCTTCGTCACCGGCCGCGGTGCAAATAAAACCCAGTGCAAGTGTTGCACCGCGACGGTGGGTTAATAGGGCTTGGAAGAGACCGGACCTAGGTATGACTGCCACACGCTTGCCGGATGATGAAGCCATGTGTTCATTCTGGCACAACATCTGGTCGTTGTCTGTCAGTCACACCGAGGGTGATTGGACTCGGGAGGTCGAGTGTGTGTGCGATCAGATATCAGAAATGGGGGCAATTACCATCAGCCCCCAAGATGTAGCCTGTGCAGTTCGTCCGTTGTCTAACTGGAAATCTCCAGGGCCGAACGGACTGCACAATTTTAGGATAAAATGGTTCAAAAGATCGCACGCCCGCTTGGCATTTCAATTCCAGTCTGCCTTAGAGTCAGGGTCGCTGCCCCAGTTCCTAACTACAGGAATAACACACCTGCTCCATAAATAAGGTGGTACCGCGGAGCCTAAAAATTATAGACCTATCACGTGTTTACCGAAGGGCTATAAAGTTATTACATCCATTTTATCCACAGAGCTAAGATTAACCATCATATTGATAGTAATTCAATTATATCTACCTCTCAGAATGGATGTAGGAACGGGTCTTGCGGTACTAAGGATCTGCTCCTCATTGACATTGGCATTAGCCGACAGGTTCGTCGTTCTCGAAGGGATCTGTCGACATGCTGGATAGATTATAAAAAGGCCTATGACTCAGTGCCTCATGAGGGTGCTGGAGCTGTATAAAGTTAATGCAGTTCTACGCACCTTCCTGATGTCGTGTATGGGGCAGTAGAGGACGGTCCTTCACTATCCAGGGTGTCGACAGACCCAGGTGAATAGCGACCCAATAAAGATCGAGCGTGGCATATTTCAGGGCGACAGTCTGAGTCCACTGTGGCTTTGTCTTGCACTCAACCCTCTTAGTACATTGCTGGAGGGTTCGGAGCAAGGCTTCCGGTTGCGAAGAGGTGGTCAGGTCATATCGCACCTCCATTACATGGATGACTTGAAACAACATCTTGCAACTGATGAAGCTACTGAAGGTAACAGAAAACTTCAGTAGCGCCATCAGAATGGAGTTTGATGTGGATAAATGTGCGGTCATGCATGTAAAGCGAGGGGAGATTATGGAATCCCTGGAAACACAACTCTCGGTTTCCATACACCTTAGGTTCTCCTCAACCGAAACTTACAAGTATTTGGGTATGTCAAAAGCGTTAGGCATCAATGCTGCTGATATGAAACAATCGTTGAAGGAGCGCTTCTTTGGCCGCCTGAATAAAGTACTTAACAGTCTTTTATCAGGCGAAAACAAGGTGCGTGCCTTCAACAACGGTTGGGTTATGCCGGTTTTGATGTACTCTTTCGGCATACTCAAATGGACTCAGATAGAACTTGACGCCCTGGATAGAAGGGTACGCTAACTGCTTACCGCAAATCGGATGCATCACCCAAGGTCATCGGTGATGAGGCTGTATATCCCGCGGAAGTGCGGGTGTCGTGGCTTCTCAACCGCGAGGTATGCAGCCTTAGGGAATACTTCCTAGAGGCCGACCTGGGTATGCATCGAGATGTGGTAGCGGTGGACATAAGCCTTACCGCGCTCTCCTTGCCTAACGAGAACTGGCGCAAACTTGTGGTATTAGATACTAACGACTGCAGGGAGGTATGGCAGAGCAAGGAGCTTCACGGACGCTTTTATCGGGCTAGACTTTTTAGCGTCCGTAGCCTGGCTGCGTATTGGTGACCTCTTTGGGGAAACCGAAGGTTTTGTCTGTGCGATCATGGACGAAGTTATGATGACGAACAACTACCGAAAATACATTGTGAAGGACGGTACGGTTGACATATTATGTCGGGCATGTCACCGATCCGGAAAATCCATCCGCCACATTATTTCCGGTTGTTCTACTCTGGCTAACGGAGACTATTTGCACAGGCACAACCTTATAGCCAGGATCATCCACCAGCAACTTGCTCTTAGATACAATCTTGTGGAATCGGAAGTACCGTACTATAGGTATGTGCCCGACCCAGTTCTCGAAAATGGCAATTGCACGTTGTACTGGGATAGGTCTATCATCACTGACAGGACTATTGTTGCCAATTAAACTGACATAGTGGTGATAGACCGACTGGAGCGTCGCGCAATGATTGTTGATATAGCAGTCCCTCATGACGAGAACCTCTTGAAGTCTGAGAAAGAGAAACAAAGTAAGTATCTTGACTTGGCTCGCGAGGTTGTCGCTATGTGGGATGTGAACACAGCAGTCATTGTGCCGATAGTCGTGACGGCCAATGGCATTATTGTCAAGAGCCTCGACCAACACCTAAAGAGGCTCTCGTTGGGCAGCTGGATCAAGGGCTTTATCCAGAAAGCAGTACTCCTGGACACGGCGCGTATTGTGAGGAGGTTCCTTTCTCGTGAGCCCTGACCACGGGTAGCTTGGACCTTGTTCCCGATGCCGGTGTGCTACTGTTGTCTATATTTTTAAAATGTTTTTTTATTAGTTTTGTAGAAATATTTAAAAATGAAAAATATAATATAATTATTTCATTTATTTATTTTTTCCATTTTCGTACATGAAATCTATACTAATATTATAAAGCAGAAGAGTTTGTTTGTTTGATTGTTTGGTTGAACGCGCTAATCTCAGGAACTACTGATCCGATTTGAAAAATTATTTCAGTGTTAGATAGCCCATTTATCGAGGAAGGCTATTATGCTATATATATCATCACGCAGAGACAAATAGGAGCGGAGCAGTAATGGAAAATGTGACGCAGACGAAGTTGCGCGGGTCAGCTAGTTATAATAAATACTATCGTAACTTCTTTTCTTTGCGCCTAAAAAGACCAGTTATGTAAATATTGGTAATACTTTGTGTGTGAAATTCATTTGAGTCACTGTTCACGTCGGGTGCGTTGTGAATTTAGTGACAGTGATCTTTAATTAAATTTGTGTGTTGATTTAAATTGAGTGAACAGTAGTAGTAACTACATAGGCGTGCTTATTGTCACTAGGCATTCTCTTGTAGTCAAACTTAACTAAATGTTCCAGTTTAAAAGGTAAGATATGTTCAACTTGTTTCATTGTCTAATGTCGTGGTAATATTAATTTATTTATTTATTTAGACTTTATGCACAATAGTGGTACATGGGCGGACTTAATGCAACAAGGCATTCTCTACCAGTCAACCTTTGATTAATTCATGGATGATGTTCTACAGTGTGTCTTTATAATATTATGCACATACGATAATGAGGCAACCTAACCTTAATTTTATCGACGGAAATGTATTAAAAAAGTCTTATATTTCTTTTTATTTATTTATGGATTGAAAAAGAAATTCACTACTGTGACCCCAGTGTAAACAAAACGGTGTGTCTTTTGAACTAAACAATTTATCGCAATTAAACTAACATCATAATGATTGGAAGTAATTTTAGCTTCCCCGTAAAATTAAAAAAGTGTAAAAAACTAACCTCAACTGGAAATAAACATGTTTTTAAACCAAAAATCTGTGATTTTTCATAAATTTTTTACAATAATCTAAAAATTTCTCGATAACTTTAAATTACTTTTACAATTTTTAATTTTTTAATTATTTTCCATCGTTTTTGCTATCCAATACTGAAAATTGAACTTGTATTCATTGCTTGTTTTAAAAGTGTTCGGGCGAAGTCCAAACACAGAATTTAGTTTAAGGTTTATATTTCGAAGTTCAGGTAGGTACAGTTATAGGGTTTTTTGAGATTAACGTATTGGTCGTTCACATTGGCGTTTGGTGGCCGATTGCCGGCGCGCGCTCCGCGGCGCGCGCGCCGGACTGCTGTCACGATGACGATCCCCTCTCGGTGTGGAGGCGCCCCCCCGCGCCTGGACCGGTTAGCGGCGCAAACATCCTCCCCGGCATTGAAGGAATCTTCTAAATCTCTCTTCTTCTTCAGTGTTTTCAATTTACTTGCTAGTAGTCATCGTAGGTTGGTTGGCAGACATTGGCAGAAGACAAAGTTTGTTTACAGCTCGTCGGATGGTTCCTTTGGCTACGTAGACGTCCGCCACTTTGGATATGCCGTCTCGTCCTGGGTATAGTTTGGTAACTCTCCCCATTCTCCATTGCAGTGGCATCAGGTTGTCCTCCTTCACGACGACCAGGTCTCCTACTTGCAGGGGCGGGCAGTTCTTCTTCCATTTGCCTCGCTGTTGGAGCTCAGCCATGTACTCCCGTCGCCATCGCTCCCAGAAGTGCTGCCTAACTTGTTCGATGCGTTGGTATCTAGTCGGGTTCTTGGTGTTGATAGGCGGTGACGGAAGCGATATCAATGGTCGACCAATCAGAAAGTGCCCTGGAGTGAGAGGGTTTAAGTCCATGGGATGGGATGAAAGTGGGGTGAGCGGACGGGAATTGAGTATTGCTTCTATTTGTGAAAAAAGTGTAGCCAACTCCTCAAAGGTGAGAAAGGCATTGCCAGCTACGCGTTTTAAAAGGTTCTTTGAGGAGCGAACCCCGCTCTCCCAAATACCTCCGAAGTGGGGTGAATAGGCCGGACTAAAATTGAATTTTATGCCTTCATTTGCTGCGAAGTCTGATACTGACTGACGACTGGATCGTAACATTTTGCCCAACTCATTGTTTGCGCCCACAAAGTTTTTGCCATTGTCGCAATAGATAATATTAGGCTTGCCTCGACGTGACGTAAACCTGCGTAGACACATAATGAATGCCGCGGTTGAAAGATCGCTGACTACTTCAAGATGCAAGGCTTTGACGGCTAGACAAACAAAAATGCATAAATAGGCTTTGTGACCCGGTTTCCTTTGCCTTTTTTGGAAGAGATCATAAAGGGGCCTGCAAAATCGATCCCGCAGGCATTGAAGGGAAAATTCTCATTTACTCTAACATCCGGTAAGTTACCCATTATAGGCTGTATTGTTTTGCTGCTTATACGGGTAGGTACAGGTAGTACACTGTTTACTGATAGCGCGGACCAAGTTTCTGCCTCCTAAAGGCCAGAAATTCTCACGAAAGGATGACAAGAGGAGCTGGGGACCCGCATGAAATAGTTTGTTATGTTCATATTGCAGCATTAACTTAGTAAGGTGATGCTTGGCATCAAGTATGATAGGGTGTTTCTTATTATAGTCGAAAACAGATTGTTCCAACCTACCCCTACCCTAATTAGACCGTTGTCGTCAACAAAAGGATTCAAAGATAATAGTCGACTTTTGTTGTGAAGTGGTTTACCTTGTTTTAGATGGGCTATGTCCTTCGGGAAAGATACTAACTGACTGAAGTTAAGTAATATTGTCAGTGAGGATTCCAGTTCGTCTATTGTTAAGGGACCGCTAAGCTTGTCTGTGTTTGGTGTGCTAGTCTTAGCGGATGCGTCGAAAACTACTCTCAATTTAGTAGTTTCATGATTATCTCGTACTACGCAGTGATGGGGTAAGTAACAGCCAAAAGAGGGTCTGTTAGTTTCTTGCAAGTGACCTAAGTTTTCGTATTCTTTCAAAAATTCAGAGTATTGCCATTTTAAAGTAGGATTTTTATCTAATTTCTTTTCTAGTGATAAAAACCGTTTCATAGCCATTGGAAATGAAGTACCTAGAGTCTCCTCAGCAGACTCTTTAAGTGGCATCATGACTGAAAATCGACCATCAGTTAAGCGATGGGTATTAGTTACAAAATGGGTTTCACAAAATTGTTCATCTATCGACGAGGTACTATTTTCTGAGGGTAGCTCTTCTACCTCCCAAAATTTTTTTATGGAATCGTGGATGTCTTGAAGTGACGATTGGGTTTGTACAAAATTGCATTGTATGTTTTTGTTTTTGGAGCTATGACCTGTTGGACCAGCTACTAGCCATCCGAAGGCACTTTCTAGCAAGATAGGCTTATGTGGACCTAGTGTAATTTTGTATGAAACAATGTCAAAATAATGATCAGCGCCTAGCAAAATATCTATCTCAGAAGGTTTGTAAAATGTTGGATCAGCTAAAGCTATATTATTGGGCAGGCCTAGTCTCTCGACATCGACTTGAACATTAGGTAAGTTGGCAGTCACCTTCGGAATAACAAAACAATTAATATTTCTTGTGAATGAGCTAGTGCGTGATTTAATGTTCACCTGACATCGCTCTGTTATAGGACAAGCTACTCCGTTAATGCCTGATACATTTAGTGTATCTAAATTTTCAGTTGATAGGCCTAATTTCTCTTTTAGGTTCTTCGTGATAAATGACGACTGGCTACCAGTATCTAGCAACGCGCGAGCAAGGTAAGTTGTTCTATATTGTTTGTTCATAACTTCTATTTTTGCAGTACACAGAAGAACTTGTCCGGAAGAGACTGCAGCTAAGCTAACAGGTAGACTAGACGACTCAGAGCACTCGGTAAATACCTTATTTGTGTCACCTTTGTGTAATAATGTGTTATGTTTTTTCTTACAGGAACGACAAGACCCCTTTAAACAACACTGGGTGTTGAAGTGACCACTTCGCAAACAATTTGTACACAGTTTGTGTTTTGAAACCTCGCCTAACCTATCCTCAACACTCAACGCTTTAAACTTGTTACATTGGTGTACGAGATGAGGCTGATCACAAATGGGACAGGTTTTGTATTGCTGCGAGCCTTCAGCACTTGTGGAGGTAGCAAAAGATTTAGTGGTCCTGCCTTCTTTGTTATTATTATTACCTGGGTTAGGCTTGTTTTCTAAATTGCGACAGTTAGCAGTTTCTAATACATTCGCCCTATTTTCCATGAAACTCTTAAAATCGTCTAAAGTGGGTAGGTTAGATAATCTGCCTTTGTATTCTTCCCACTTGTTGCTAGTCCTAGGATCTAGCTTCGCTGATGCCAAGAATATCACTAGCGGATCCCAATTATCGGTAGGAACGTCCAACGTATTTAAAGCATTTAAGTTTTTAGACACCTGATCAATTAAATACCGCAAAGCCTTGAAAGATTCCTTTTGTATAGTATTACCGTTAACCAATGAGTTCAAGTGATTATTGATCAGAATATTTTTATTGTTGTACCGATTGCACAATGTATCCCAAGCAAGCTCATAATTCGTCGCGACAAATTCCAACGATCTAATTACGACACTGGCACCCGATTGTAAACAATTTCTTAAATAGTGAAATTTATTGATGGGCGCAATCGAGTCATTGTCATGGATAAGGGTTTTAAAAGTATCCCTAAATTCAAGCCATTTTGCATAACTTCCATCAAAGGTGGGTAGATTAATAATTGGAAGCCGAATTGAATCATTATTATGACCGTGACAACAACCCGAGGTAGGAACATTTGAGGCGCAACTTTCTTTATTTTCAGTTGAAAACAAATCGACCAACTCTTGAGCAAAAGCTATTTGGGTAAAAAACTCAGTTTCGGTAATGTCTCGTTCTGAAATCTGTTCATCCAAATTATCAGAATACTCTTCGATCTCAGTTTGTACGCGATCAAAGTTCGACATTAATTCTTTCAATTGATTTAATCTTAACGAAATTTCTTTCATCTCCAAGCTCGATACTCTGGGAATGTCAGAAATTTTATATTTTCCCATAAAATTCTTCAAAATTGTTAGCCGACTTCGAAACCCCGCACGTTTTTTAGTTAATGACCTTAAATAATCCTTAACGTCGGGCTTACCGGTCGAATCTATTCTTAATAGTGGAAGCGGACTTTTAACTCTAGTGGTCGTTTCCTTTTCAGCCATTTTAATAAATGAGTGGGGCAAAGGAAATAAAAATTAAACACAAATAAATTAATAAACAATCCAATAGACAGTAGTTCAAACCATACAGCCGCTGCCGAGCCCGTCAACCGGGAGCAGCGCACGAGAAAACCGGCGCGGCGCACAAGTGCAGGCCGAGGTGCCGAGCGCGTCAACGCACCGGCCGCGCTAGCGGCACCCACGCGCGAGACCGCAGAGGCGGCGCCGACACAGCGCGGGCTCCGGGCACCCGCTCGAGCACGGACGTAGGGTCGGCAGTACCGACCGACGTTGGTAGGGTTTTCCCTGTTGGTGATGACCTCTGATGCTGCTCTGCAAGCCCTCGAAGTCCTGTCACGGTCGCCACTTATGTTCGGGCGAAGTCCAAACACAGAATTTAGTTTAAGGTTTATATTTCGAAGTTCAGGTAGGTACAGTTATAGGGTTTTTTGAGATTAACGTATTGGTCGTTCACATTGGCGTTTGGTGGCCGATTGCCGGCGCGCGCTCCGCGGCGCGCGCGCCGGACTGCTGTCACGATGACGATCCCCTCTCGGTGTGGAGGCGCCCCCCCGCGCCTGGACCGGTTAGCGGCGCAAACAAAAAGTAACACCGGTTTGTCTACATTGGGGTCATAGTAGCGAATCAATTAAAAAAAAACATTGAAAATTTAAAAATACCTACCTACCTACCTAGGTACCTTTGTACCTATTTTTCTGTCTCCTTTTTTTGTTTTCTACTTGTGTGTGTGTGTACATAAATTGTTAAATAAATAAATAAATAAAATTACATTATTACTTTTTTATACGTTTTCCGTCGACAAAATTGAGCGTAATTTTCCTAATTTTTTATGTGCATGAAGGCGTCAGCGACGGCTGAGCGATAGCGCCATCATCGTTTGGGTTCGGTGGTATCAGGATCATTGTAGAATAAAACACTCAATACAGTATTAAGCTCTATTTATTAACTGTGGCTGAGTTCTAGTACTTTACAAATAGACAGTCCCCCAAAACGCCCGCCCGTTACCACTTCCTAGTGTTTTAGCTGTGGAGAAGAAGTGGCCAACAAACTCCACAGCAACACATCTGTCTTTTGAGTTAGAAGAACTCGCATTTATAACATTAAAGAAGTCTGTTTAATTTAATTAAAATAGGTAAACCGACAGTTTCGTTCTGGACGAGTGTCCTAGTCGGTGTCTCGAGCCAAAGTGCGCTCGGCAAAGTCCCCACTCTCCAATACGACTCTGTCCACGTGCCGCCATTACAACTGTCAACTACGGCATTTACCACTACCCTCTACTACAATACTTATATCAGCAACTAATTATTAAATTATACCTTTATCCACGACATGCACATTATAAGGACACACTGTATAATTGAATCGGTATCTCTATGTCTCTGCTACAATATTATACACAACACTAGCTGACCTTAAACTGCTTCCGTGGTCGTGTGGTTTAGGCGTTTGCCTTGTGACCGGTTGGTCGTTGGTTTACACGAAAAGCATAGGTACTTTTTCGGTTTGGCTAGGACATTGCAAGCTTGAATTACCTGATTGTCTGAAAAAATGATGATTCTGTGCTTCAGAACACTCATATAAGCCGGCGGCATGGCGGTTGTCACACAAACCATGTCAGAGGTCTTTGAGGTGGTTTAAAAAACTCTGTGGTGCCATAGGTTAGACCATGAAGCCCACTCAATAACAGGAAACTGACCTGGCAAACATTGTTTAGCCATAAAAATATATATTCTACGACCTATTCTCAGACCTACCAAATATACACAAAATTCATAGAAATCAGTCAAGCCGTTTTGGAGGTGATCAATAACAAACACTGTTATACGAGATTTTTATGTATTAGATACACGGTGCCATTTTAGTCGTCTTACTACGGCAGCCCACGTCATTTATCCAATGATTACTGCACATTCATTTAAAATAAAAATTCTATTTATAACCTTTAAATTGTTTAAAAATATATAATTCAGCATCATAACGTATGGCGTAGTTTGAAACATCCAGGGGCGAGCGCAGTCCGAGCTTTGTGTTCCAAGGACGGCGCGGAATGGAACCGTGCCATTGTTTTGATACATAAACATTATTAACGGTTATTCTAAGGCATTCTTTAATTAGAATAGTTCATATCGGGATTGCTACCATGTACCTTTTTATTTGCGAGTTTCCGTTATTTCGGAACTATTCTAATGTTGGTGACCATGAAAGTTTAAAACATTCTTTATTTGACTGTACCTATCATCGAATTAAATTTAAATAAAGAAAAAACGCCTAAAGGTTATTTTTATGTCGGGTACATTAAGTAGCCGCTTTAGTAGGACGACTAAAATGGCACCGTCTATTAAATCCTCCTGACTTACGTACACTGTTCTAGACTCTACACTATTCTAGAAACAATAGCAAAACATGTTACATATTTAAAATGACACCCATTTTATTTTAAATACAATGGCTTCACCAAGTTAATGCCCTAGATAAGTCGAGAAAGCAGACGTAGACCGGTGTGGTTTGGTCCGTGTAATATATGACAGCATGCTTTAAACTCAGTATCGTAATGTCTGTAGACTGCTAGGGCCTGAAACAAAACTGATTGTCGTATAAATTTATGGATTTATTTAAAATAAAATTAAGCATGCTGTCAAACCCCTTAGCGATAACTGTTGCTAATGAGATAGGCCTTCGGAGCAAGGATAGCCCTGTAGTTGTTTTATCGGATATATTACCTGTTTTATTCTTGACTAGCTTCTGCCAGCGGCTTCGCCCGCGTGATCCCTAGGGAACATATTCCCGGGATGAAAAGTAGCTTATGTGCTATTCCAGACTATAATCTATCTTTGTTCTAAATTTCATTAAGATCCGTTAAGCCGTTCTGGCGTGATTGAGTAACAAACAACCAAACTTTCACATTTTAAATAATATTACTCATTAGGTGTAAAGCGAAATTATAACCATCTTCCCCTCGACATTATAATTATTAAAGGATATTGCAAACTGTCGTAAGCCGTTTTCCAAAGCTACTCGCTAGCCTCTAGGCGCCAAGCTAGCCGCCTGCCTGTGCGTTCGCGACCACAAAAATAATCCTTATAGCATGATTCAGTATTCACGCGCGATGGCTTATTTTTAGCGTTTTTCATGGATAACGTTGGTGTTTCTATACCGATTTCTATGATTCTTTTTTTATGGAATAGTTATTAATGTTAACTTTTATTAATGTTAATTAGGGACGACTGAGAGTTTTATAAACGTAAGAGTAGACAAATACAATCAGAAAGCTTCGAACTGCTAATCTATCGGGAGTTACACGTGTTATTGTTCGTCAATCATAAAAGATGGACATATGCTGTCGTTGGATATATTTTATATAATTTTAAGGAGAACATTTCCGTCATACATGATTTCTGTGTAGCTTTCACCATTAAGGTTGCACACGCGACGGAAGCTTAAAAAATGGAGTAACTTCTCCCGTTTTCCCAACATTTCCCTTCACTGCTCTGCTCCTATTGATTGTAGCGTGATGAAAAGTATACTTTAACCTGCTCAGGATTATGAATAATAATTGTACCAAGTTTCATTAAAATCCGTCGAGTAGTTTTTGTTTCTATAACGGTTATACAGACAGACAGACAGACAGACAGACAGACCGACAGACAGACAGACAAAAATTGTACTGATTGCATTTTTGGCATCAGTATCGATCCCTAATCACCCCCTGATAGTTATTTTGGAAATATATTTCATGTACAGAATTGACCTCTCTACAGATTTATTATAAGTATAAGATAGATAGATAGAAGATAGAAGATAGATAGATAATTGGAACTACGACCGTTCTCATCAGCTCAGCCGGCAGGTACGAATGCCTAAGACAAAACGTAAACAGCATTTGCAATGTCCCTCCCATCAGACACGCCATCGACGCTCACCGGCAAACCAGGTCTAAAGTTGTGCTTTCTTGTAGCTTTCCAAAAACCCCGAAAGTCTTATTTAGTGTGCTTCTCGGCTAAATGTCCATCTGTATTTGGTCTTGGTGATTACCAAGACCAAATACAGAATATATATACACCATTTAAGCTTAGATTTGAAAATCTTACGACTGTCATACATTTCCTTGTAAACAGAGACTGGTTTACTGTTATAAAGCCATTCATTAAATTTAAGCTTGGCGTACGAGTGTGCCTCGCTGACGTGTTTATTCCAACTGCAACGCGTTTCGGCCCGCTATTAAATATTTTCGTCTCCCTGCTAAAAAATGCAGCCTCAAAATCCTGATACAGGCAACCTATTACTTGTTTGTGCCTACACATGCGATCACAACACTTGGACAGTGTGAATAGGAAATCTATATTTCGCAATCTACGATGCCATTCCTGAGTGAACAAGTGGATAGCGTCATCGTTTTGTCCTCACCATATAACCTGGTTCACATAGGACATATTCCGATTTAATTTAGGCCTAATAATAATTAAGATCGCATTCGATCAGCAGTGGGTAGTGATCCGACCACATGACGTCATACTTAAAACTTACACTACATACAGTATTCAGAGCCAATTCAGTACAGAGACAATATCTAACCACCGCCTAGACCCATTACACTCACTAACATACGTGAACATGTTTGAGTTCAGACCCAATCTTTCCACACCAACGCATGAAAAGCGATTATTATTTTATAATAATTATATACTTTACTAGCTGACCCGTGCAACTTTGTCTGCGACAAATTTTCCATTATTACTGCGCTCCTATTTGTCTTAGCGTGATGACATATAGCCTATAACCTTCCTCGACAAATGGGCTATCTAACACTGAAATATTTTTTCAAATCGGACCAATAGTTCCTGAGATTAGCGCGTTCAACCAAACAAACAAACAAACTCTTCTGCTTTATAACATTCTGCACTCACAGTAAAAACCAACACATACAGAGAGTCAACAAAAACAATAAAATAATCAAAAAACAATAATAAAATAATAGGATATGGTAAAAATAATCAAAATAATAACCCCACCGCAGTATCTCTACGTTGACGTCGTGGTGGGGCTTGCGCGTCCCGATGAACCTTAGGTCATACCTAAGGTGAGGGGCCAGACAAAGATAGATACAATCCGCAAGGCAGTTTTGTGGCGAAATGTTGGGCAGTAACGACCCCACGAACCTTATCTCCCGGGAGAAGACTTGTTCCTCATCTACGGCTTGCCTTTATTGGCTGGCCAGTGTGAAAACTGACGAGGAACAGTGCTCCCACCTCTTTCTTGCCTTAATTGGCCGGTCTAAGTGGAGATTCGCTAGAGCACACGTGCTCGGGAGAAGGATGTATAATCCAGTAAGATGCTGGTAGGGATCTTGACCGCACTTCCGGGATTGTCCTGATAGCCGTGGTATACCTCTCCACTCCTCTAGCACCTCAGGCTATGTTGCCTCCTTGCTCCTCCTTCACTTTGTGCTAGCGACAGTTTTCGGGGGCCCATTCATTGAGTGTGCAAGTCACCCCCTGCCATTTAAAAGTCGTGTATATTGCTAGTGGTCAGGCAGGGGCCAATAGTTCTATAATAAACGATTATCATTCCACTAAGCCACCCAAACCCATAGCGTTTCATTTTTTGTTTCCATATTCTGCAATAGTACTGCTCCAACCGGGGATTGTCCTTGGGAATACTTTCAGTGCATACAGGGATAATCGCCGGTTGGTGCCCCATTACATTTGAAAAGTCTAACGGGGCCTCTGCGAGTTGGTTTCGGCCCCTCGTACGCTTACCAAAAGACCGGGTCTCCAGGGGCCTGAGAAAGTAAAAAAATAATAATATATATATATATATATATATATATATATATTTACATCTTGTAGGACATGTTGCGTCCTATATGGCGTTATTTACCGATGATGCTGCGTCCGACTGACTTTGTGCGTCCGGAATACGGACGCAAGATTGACCGACCCTCATTTTTAGCCCAAGGGTCCCTTATCATCCTTAGAATGCATGGGCGAAAAATTGGCATGGACGTAATTTCATCACTACAATGCCTTTTAGCGTATAATATAGTTCCGCCATCGTCCGACTGAAATTTGGAGGGCGCTAGTGTTCAGCGTATAATTTACCACGTATACTTTGAGTTCAGTTCACTGATCTTATCGTGTCCATTGAATATCGTACTTAATTTGTAAAGTTTTTATCATTTTTTCGTGACAACAATCTTGCGTCTCTTAAATATCCTTAAACGGGCACTAGGTACGGTGTCTGAGGGGCCTATTCGGGGTTCACGAGGGACGCATAGCGCGGGCCGCGGGGCGGCGGGCTTCAGCGCGCTCGCGTGCCGAAGTTTGTAAAGAAACAGACATGTGCCGGCCGTGATGTAAGCTTGTCACCAAAGTGAAATTTTAAATTGAAAGAGAAGTTGCAGATGGAGTTTACATTTCTTTTAAGTATATATCTAAAATAAGAATGACAACATTGGGTTGATAAAAACCCTACTAATTTCTTTTGATTTAAAATATAAAAAATACATGTTCCATTGTAATGAAGACTGATTGATGTTCATAATTCAGTTTATTTTGTTATTACGCAAGGCAGAGCAAATTTATGTTTATTATTATGTCAATGTTAAATTGCATTGATTTGTTGATGGAAAAGTTTTAATGTTTAAATACACATTTTTTGTATTGCGGGGCAATGAAGAGGCTGACAAATTAGCAAAATACGCAGTTAAAAACGGTAAAGAAACTTACTTTAGTTTGGACTATTCAGAATATTTGCCTAAATTTAAAAAAAAATGTTATGTGCTTTGGAAAGAATATTTTAATAAACGATCATTAGAAGTTGGGATATGGTACAAAACAATCCAATGTCAGCCTCTTCGTGTGCCTTGGTTCATAGATAGCAATTTAAGTAGAAAATTAGTGGTTACTGCTCATAGACTCAGATCGGGACATATTCCATGTAATAAATTTGCGTTCATGATGAAGAAAACTACTTCGCCCAATTGTGAACAATGTGGGGTTGTTGAAGACTTACACCATTTATTGATGGAATGTGTCCGATATGAGTCAGTTAGAAATAATTTAATATCAGCTTTGAATTTGAACAAGACTGACGTAGGTATTTTTCATAAAATCTTGGCCCAACCGAATGGAGTCGATGCGAAAGTTTTGTTCGAATTTATGGCCCACTTATAATTGCCCATATGTATATTTAGGGTATGATGGGACTGGCATACGCTATGCGTAAAAGTTCCTTTAAAAATAAAGATTAAAAAAAAAAAAAAAAATTTTTGTAAAATTTAAAATAAAACATGAAATGTATAAAACATTAAATGTTTTATTTTTATTAATTATAAATTACGATATTATGCCTTTTATTCCGTATGTTCACCTACATAAATATGACTACTATTAAATTATTCGTATCATAAAACTTCCTCTTTCTATATTTGAACCTACATGTTCACACCAGCCTGTGTACCTGTGTGTGTGTGTTACCTGTTTATACATACATAACAAGATCGCGCCATAAAAGTAAAAAATATACATTTATACTATGTTTATAATAACTTTTTTACTTGAACAAAAACTGGAAATTCCAAGTAATGTTTTTAATTTTTTTTCTTAATCATCATATTATCGTTTTTTTATTAATACAAGATATTTATTGATTTGCAAAAAAAAATTCCCGCCACTTGTTATTTTATAAACAAATTGATTAAATTATGTATCAGTATTTTTAAAAAGTTTTTTTCTTTTACAACTTTATTACATTACAAATATTATGATTTATTTAAAAAACATGTTTCTTTAATAACAATTTTTTCATATTTTTATTGTTTAAATAATTAGTTAAGAAATTTCTTGTATTAAAAATACGATAATATGATGATTAAGAAAAAAAAATAACAACATTACTTGGATTTTTCAGTTTTTGTTCAAGTTTTTTTTTTTCTAATCTTTAGTCTGCTATCGGCTATCAAGCCATAATCAGATGTATTCCACTATTGTAAGCTTTGCAGGCGACATTCCAATAAATGGCACCATATAAATTAATTATTGTATTTCAGGTTCTTTGGTTCAGGTCCAGTATGTTTTTTTTTTTTTTTATATTTAAAGGCGTACGTTTGACCGCTATCTCACCTGATGTTAAGCGATGATGCGGTCTAAGGTGGAGCACGCTTGCCTAGAAGTAACCTATTCACTCTTGACTTAAAGACTCCCAGGTTGTAGCTATCAGGAAACACAGACTCAGGCAGGGAATTCCACTCCTTAGCTGTACGCACAATGAATGTATTCCCAAAACGTTTTGTGCGTATAGGTGGGATGTCCACCATGTACCGGTGGTACATCGCCGTACGTCTTGTGGTCCGATGGTGGAACGGGCTTGGCGGAATTAAGTTATGCAATTCCGTCGCACACTCCCCAAAATGTAAACGATAGAAAACCAACAGGCCAGCAACTCGGCGTCGATGCTCAAGACTTTGGAGCTTCGATTCATTCATTCGTGCCATCTTTTTAGGCGTTTGATGTTTTCCTGTGACTGTAATAAGTTCTTTGCCAGTTCATTTGTGTGTTTGCTCAGTCTTTCTTTGTATCTCTTGCTGATATTGCTGACTTCTTCCTTAACATTAGGTATCTCCAGGTATTCATGTCTCGGTATTTCTCACAAACCAGTGCGCGCTTGAGATAGTTCTCAAGGCGATGTTTTGGAATCTCTGGAGGATCTCTATGTTAGAGTTGCTCGCAGAACCCCACAGTTCTATTCCATAGGTCCAAATGGGCTTTATGATGGCTTATACCAAGAGCTTGTTACTAAGAGACAGAGTGGATTGTCGTCCAAGCAACCAGTTTAGCGATTGAAATTGCAAGTTCGCTTCTTTCCTCTAGGCTTTTATGTGTTTACTCTAGGTCAGTCTTCCATCCAGGTGTAGGCCAAGATATTTTTACGCTGTCGTGATTTGGCAGGGCCTTGTTATCCATACAAACAGGTGGACATTCGCCTCTTCTCAGTGAGAATGAATGTTATTTGTGTTGATTTGGTTACACTAGCTTTTATTCTCCACTTCCGAAGCTAAGAATCAACTTTATCGATCTGTGCTTGCAGCTTCGAAGATGCGTTGTTCGGGTCTTTGTCGCTCGCAAGGCATGCCGAGTCATCTGCGTAGGTGGCCGTTACCACACCTTCAGTTTCAGGCAGGTCTGCCGTATATATAGAATATAGCACGGGGCCAAGAACTGATCCTTGGGGCACAAGGCAGTGATCAAGTACAGGTTCGAGTATTCCTCTCCGCATTTGACTTGAAATTTCCTTTGGTGTAAATAGGATTTCAGGATCATGAAGAATGAGTTAGGCAGAAGTGTTTTCAGCTTGTACAGCAGTCCCTTGTGCCACACCGTGTCAAAAGCTTGCTGTATGTCTATGAATGCTGCTGAGCAATACTCCTTTCTCTCAAGTGTTTGCCTTATTACGTGAACAACCCTATGCACTTGTTCGACTGTTGCGTGTTTCTCCCAAAAACCAAACTGGTGATCCGGTATGATCCTGCTCTCATCGAGTATGGGTTTGAGTCTTCGCAGAAGAGTCTTTTCAAACACCTTAGACAGTATGGGGAGAAGGCTTATGGGTCTATATGAGCTAGGATCTGCCGGCGGTTTCCCCGGCTTTGGGATCATACATATTTGAGATATTTTCCACAATTTCGGGTAGTAATGTATTCTAAATACTGCATTAAAAATCATTGTTAGGAAGACAATGACTTTTTTGGGCAACTGTTTAAGTACTTCAGCCGTTAAGGTCAAAAGCTTTTTTGTTTTGCAAATGTTGGATCGTGCGTGCTACTTCCTTCGGAGTAACCAGTTTGATTGGTGCAGATAGTTGCTGGTCGCTGTTGATAATTTTATCAACCTCAGTTTCAAAGTTTTGTTCAAGTAAAAAAATTATTATAATCAATGTATAAATATTTTTGTAACTTTGATGGCGCGATCTTGTTAAGTATATATGTAAGAAAGGCTCTACGAAACGAAATTTTTTTACGACCATTATTTAAACATTTTTTTTTTTCACTTACAATTAAGAAGGTTTTCGAGAAAATTTTGTTAGTTAACAATTGTTTAACTTGTTAAAAAATTAACTTTAAGTTAAATTTCTAACGGGAATAAATTATTTATAGTGTTCAGAACACACCATATTTTTTTCAAATTAAAATATTTTTATTAAATACCCTAAATAAATTGATTAATATACCGTACTCGCTTTTGACGCCACGCGTGCAACCTAAAAATGTCGCGCGCAAACCTATTTTCAGCATTAAATTAATGTTACAAATCATGGAGATAGAGTTCCGGGAGTTAGGAGTTTTTTATTGTAAATTTCCTCTTCTTTCAGAATCTTTTATTTGAAATTTCTTAAATATTAATATTTTATGAAATATTGGCAAAAATCGAAATGATATTTTTCTTTTCATCTTTAATTGTTTATAACTTTTGGCACATTTTTCTAGGCGTCATTCCGGATCCAATGAGCTATCGCACATAATTTTAAAGAGCAGTATCTCTATTTTGTACCATTTTCAGCTTGTCGACTAGACTATTACCTGTTTATACATACAAACTTACCTGTCACTCGTCAAAAATGATTATATTGCTTTTTAAGATTTAGTAGACCACCAAAGAGAAAATACCTACGCTATACATAGGTATTGTCACTTTTGTATGCTAACTATTAATTATTTATTATCTGTGCCTGGAGTCAGTATTAGCCCTTATATAGGTGGAAGCCTCTTGGCTGATAAGCTGGATACAATAATTCAAAAACAGTATTCGGAACCAACCTGAATTCAATAGTAGATGGATGTAATTTAGTTATTATAATCATTATGATATGCAGAGCATTATACGGAATTGATTTAAACATACAGTTGGACGGAGGCGATAATGTGCATGCAGTGTTTTGAACGTATACGGAGGATATTCAGTGTGCAAGAAAGATTTAAGAGTGAACGGACGCACAAATTCAGCTAGAAATATTTAATTTGAATATCACCATTTAACGTTTAAATGAAATTTGACGTCGACTACTGATATGATACTGATTAAAACATCTTACATACGCATTGAAAACATTAAAAATCTCACTACATACAGTGGACGCCGCAGGGTGGTAGTTTGTAAAGACGCAAGAAGTCCTTCGCGATTTATATATATATATATATATATATATACATATATATATATAAATAGACATAAAAAGTAATCAAATTCTTAATCACTAAAACAATTCTTGCATATTTCTAAGGACACTGCAGTAGTTCATCAAGATCGTAAAAAACAATTCATGCGAATGAGTATTAGAGTATTAAAATTACCTAGACAATAAACAGCCTCCACATCACTACTGTCAATGATTACACTTACCAGACCCAAACAATGTGAGAAATCCGGTAGGTTACTCACTGCATCTGTGACACCTACACACTCATCACAAGGAACGGTCTTTCACTCGTGTTAACACGTATCGCACAAACTCGCGGGTTATCACTCGGTACGACCGACATATCCGTGAACGCACTTCTTCGCCACAGAACAGCCACCCCTCCATAGGGTCGCCGACGCATCATGCCAGCAGACGTGTCAATAGCCACCGTCCCTGTGCTGCTGAAGTCACAACGAATGATGCTGGTATACGCCCGTCTTCACGTCAGATAATCCAAACCATCGATTTTACTACAAGGTAGATTTACATTTTGGCAAAGTTATATAAAATCCGGATGTAAATAATTATCTGAGATTTTGACAACCCTAACGACTTAAAATCCGGATAAAACTGATAATCGTTGTGGTATCCAAGTTCCATGGAATTGGGATGTGAAATTTTTGTGGTGTGTTGGAAAAGTTATCGAAATCATTTGAGTATAAATAACTTTTCCCGAAATGGCGGAATTTTCGAGAAAATTAAGAAAAACTGGAAACTGAAAAACTCGTATATATCTAGATCTAGCAAAGTTACGAGGTTCATTTATGCATTAAAATACTTGGCTTAAAATGCGCCATCGATGAACCTGACATTGTTATTTCTATCACGCTTATTTTAAATGTAATGATTTTTTTTCTGAATATCGAAATAGAATTTGGTCGATTTTCAAAAAATTATAACTCAGAAACTAGACTTGGAAACTAAATGGGGATACGAAATCTTACATTTTAAAAATGATTATTTCTGTCAGATTTTTCAATAAAAAGGGATGTCCGAAAATCGGGCTTCACAAAACACTGTGCAGTGACCGTCAATATGGCTTTCGCCAAGGTCGGTCTGCTGGCGATCTGCTCGTGTATGTCACGCACTGCTGGGGCGAAGTCATCGAGAGACATGGCGAAGCATTTGCTGTGTCTCTCGATATTTCTTTGAAATCTATTGTCAATTGAAAGGGTCTGGCACGCAAGTCTGCTCAGCAAGCTTCCTGCTTATGGCATCCCAGCTGATTTTTGTAGCTGGATACCGGACTTCCTTAATGAACGGTCGATCCAAGTAGTCGACGGCTGCTCCTCGGACCTCATGGCTATTCATGCCGGTGTTCCTCAGGGGTCTGTTCTCTCTGCAACTCTTTTACTGCTGCACATCAATGACCTACTTCAGCCTGGTCTTATTGGGTACGCAGATGACAGTACGGTTTCAGAGAGATACTTGTTCAGCGCAACAACCAGCGGGGATGAGTTTCGTTCCTTGAGAGAGGCCATGGTAGAGCGGACAAATTTGACCTTAAGCCTTGTCTCCTAGTGGGACGACGACAATCTGGTCTATTTTAATGAAAAGGAGATGTTTTAGCCAAACTCCTACTTTTCGGGGTACATCTGTTCCATTGACTGATCGGCTCGAGCACTTAGGCATAGAGCTGATATCCAGTCTCAACATCAGCGCCACCATTGAGTGCAAAGCCCAAACTGCAGCCAAAAAGCTGGGCATCCTAAATAGGATGAAGCGATAATTCAAGAATGACCAGCTTTTAACTCTTTATAAAACACGTCCGATCCTGCATGGAGTATTGCAGCCTCTTTTGGGATGGCTCAGCTAAGAATTAGCTTGCCGCGCTTGACTCGGTGGAACGCAGAGCTAAAAGGCTCATTGGCGATGTAAAACTGGTGGATACTAGCTCATCGCCGCAAGGTTGCCTGCTAGTCGGTCTTCTACAGATTGTACTTTGGATAGTGTCATCACATCCCACTAGCCCCCTTTTACCATCAGACATCCAGACGCACTGAAACTTGGTATCCCTACCTTATTGCTATCCCACTCGCACGAAGCGCTTCCAAGCGTATTTCATAATGCGCACAGCAAAGGAGTGGAACTCTTTGCCTGCGTCTGTGTTTCCGAATGTTAACAACCCTAATCTTTTCTAAGTTAATGTGAACAGGCTACTTTTGGGTAAGCTCGTTCTATCGTAGACTTTGTCTCTGTTATCTCTGACCCAGACTAGAGTCAGAAGCAAATCCATTATCAAGAAAAAAAAAAAAGAAAATAAGTTTGACGGTACATGGTTAATACACGCTGTGTTTGAAGAAATGCGGGTGTGTGCGCGACTGCGTATATATTGCTTTTTCTGAAGTACATAATATTATGTACCTACTTCAGAAAAAGTACATGATTATGTAGTAATTGGCATTTGGAAGGGGTGTACGGATACTCAGGGTTACTATACAGTTTCGATCACCATATCTCCTTGTATACTAAATCTATGATTGGAACAATAGGCCCGGTATTAGCGCTTAAATATATGGAGCAACATTGTCCGACCATAAATTCTCTCTCTATAATAATGTCACACGCGTTATTTACGACGCAATTCTAATGAAAAATATTATTTTGAGCCCACTGTAACATTATTATGCTTTGTCTTATAATGCTATCATAGTTTTCATTTTTATTTTTATTGATAGGGATACGTTTAACGACTATCTCACCTGATGGTGACCAATGATGCGGTCTACGACTGATCACGCTTGCCCAGAAGTAACTTATTCACTCTTGACTTATAGACTCCCAGGTTGTAGCTATCAGGAAACACAGACTCAGGCAGGGATTTCCTCGACGGCAACCTCTCGCGTCCGGCCCTGGTCCAAGCCATGGTCGGGAGCGAGACGGAATGGGACGCCGTTGCCTCTTTCTGCGAAGCAGTCATGCTAGCGAAGGAGGTGGCGGAGAGGGAGAGGAGACCCTCTCGTCCCGGCCACCGTGGTAGACGCCGCGGGCGTCGGGGGCCACCGTAGGCGCGGGCCTGTGGACGGCGAGCTATGGGTGGCTCGCCGTCCGTCCGTCTAGTGACGACAGGCCGTGTCGATGGCGCGTTAGTGTTCCACGCGCGCCTCAAAGAGAGTCAGCACACAGAGGGGCCCAAAAGGGCCGACGCCTGCCGGAGTCGCGGGATTATTCGCAAGAGACACCGTGGCTCCGGAACACAAAGGGCAATGAAGGAACATGGATGGGTTTTAGTCAGTAGAAGTCTGACACTCCCTCCCGCTACGGAGCGGGAGGAGTCATTGGATGATTTCCCACCATAAAAAAGATTTCCTCACTTCAGCTGTACGCACAATGAATGTGTTCCCAAAACGTTTTGTGCAAGCGAGTGGGATGTCCACCATGTACCGGTGCCGGTGGTGCATCACCGTACGTCAACTCGACGAGCATATTATTGCCGATGATACTCTTGGCTCGTTTCTCAATTGACTCTAAGGCATCAAGCTGGTATTTGGTAGATCCGTCCCAAAGACGAGAGTAAAGGTCATGGCATATTATACTGGCACCGCAACTGCACAGCTGCAGCACGGCGTCGCCTCGTATTTAGGCTACGGCTACACGTCGTCCGCTCGCATTCCGCGCACCAGCCGCGAGGTGCAAGCTTGCTGTCACCGCAAACACAATTTTACATGGCATTGGTCATTGAACACGCCTAGGACTGGCGAATCGGAATTGGCGCGCAATAAACACGCGGACGGCGCGTTGTAAGCACGCAGGCTGCGAGTCAAGTTGTATTGAAGCGGTTAACACACTAACTGCCTGCCGTTCGCTTTTTGAAAATGTATTATACGACATCTAGTATCTCCAAATTTTTGGCAGCCAGTTGAGCTTTTGCCTCTATGAAAAGGCCAAAATTGAAAGTAGATTTTAACAATTACGTTAACATCTACTTTCAATTTTGGCCTTGACCAACAGGCTCAAGTCGGTCAGTTATCAGCACGGCTACACCTCGAAAAGATGGAGAAAGGTTGAATTGGCTCCATTTAGCGGAAAAGAGACAGCTAAAAGCTGCTTGGGTCTTAGCAGTATTGAACTTGAACAGATTGGCATCGCCTCAGCTTGTGCGTCGGACGCATATCTCTCAGCAACAAAGTAAGAAGTATCGTTCTATATTCGGAATATTTTAGGCCTGGTCTCTCATTCCTGATTCAATCATGAATATCATATTCCGTATCCTTATAAAACGTTATATTGTACTTTTAAGCATGCAAAATATCTTTGCTTACAGATGATGCGTCGGCTTCACATTTACACAACATGTCTCCTTATTGCTGTCAGTATTCTACTTATTATCGATATTCACATTCGAAATATTGATAAAACCTTTCTGACACCAATTGTCAGCCAGGATAATTCAATGATTTTTAGAAAACTTAAGACTATAGATGATACTAACACACAACGATTGCCTAAAATCTTGGACGATGCCACCCATCAGTCAATAGAAATGGAAAAGAGTACTGAAAAATTCTCCTGTGGGTCTCCAGATACTAATAAAATGGACACAATTCTGCAAGATGACACCCGTGAGTTCACGGATATAACAAACATACTGTTGGAAAAAGCACGTCTAAAAATCAAGTACGACACCTCCAGCTATAACTTTTCACACGCAAGGGTTGATGTTTTAGAAGATTTAGTTATGGAATCTGGCGGCCAGCCCCTACGTAGTTTAATTATATCGACTTGGAGATCAGGATCTACCTTCTTAGGAGACATAATACGAAACGCACGTCCAGGCACTTATTACATGTACGAGCCCCTTTTAAAGTACGGAATCAAGCAATTTAAAACTCCGGAAGAAGCAACTGAACCCGTGAGCAATATTAAACAAATGTTTCGATGCAATAATAATGGTTTAGAAGATATTTTTGACTGTGAAAGAAAACGCTACCGTGACGGTAAGCCTAGCACAAGAATTTGGGATTATTGTAAGTTCGGGAATAACACTGAACTATGTTTTAATGCAGATTTGGGTTCACGTTTATGCAAACTGTTTCCTTTTCAAAGTATGAAACTCATTCGCCTAAGATTACGGCCCGTACAAGAAATATTGGACGATAAAATGTAAGTAATTTTTAATTATTTAAAGATATTTATAAATTAGACAATTACCGTTCTTGCAAATAGAGTTCTCATGATAATTGAGACAATTTTGTGCAAATGTACCATTTTCTAAAGGATTAGAAGTTATCAAATGACTCCAGACTCCAGTGTGGAAATTTTGGGTGGAGCGGAAAGCAGTGTCGGACTCTTACTGACTGAAATAAATTCGTGTTTTTCCTAATGCCCTTTGTGTTCCAGGGCCGCGGATACTCTTTCGAAAAAATTTCGCACAACACTGTATAACGTATGTGATTTCGCATAGGTACTAGATTTTCGCAGAGACTAATTTTGTCATGATTTTATGACGCAAAAAAAATATTCTAATACAAACTAATTGTAACCAACAGCTGTTTCTCAAAATGATGAAATGTACAGTAGTGTATATTTGTTATTTCTGTATTACTGACAGGCTGAACGTCAAGGTGATACTGTTGGTGCGAGACCCTCGCGGAGTGATGCAGTCGAGGTTGCACCACCAGTTCTGCAAGCTCTCTCCAGATTGCTGGGACCCTTCCATGGTCTGTGCAGACATGGTCAGTGACTACGTGGCAGCTAGAAGATTACTTCAGCAGTATCCGGACAGACTGATGTAAGTGATTTGGGACCGGTTTCAGCTTCGGGTGGATTTTAGTTTCACCCATTTGATATTTCTGGCTTTATCGTTTTCTGGCCTAGGGATATTATTTCGTTTAGTACCAAGAGATTGTTTTCCAAACCATTTTTTAACTATGGAAAATTCTGATGAACGTTTCCTGGTAGGAAAGTTCTAGTATAAGGGTAGGTTAATTGCCAAAGAGTTGATTGTTTGGCTTTTTAAATTTTGGTTCAACAAATCACGAGTAGAATTAAGACATAATTACTAACATTAAAAATGATTCCAAGTATGATTATTAATATCTACAAATAAATATGAACTGTACATAATATTACAGGGTGGTGCGGTTTGAAGAATTAGCTCTACAGCCTAATGTAACTTCTGATCGAATTCTGAATTTTCTTAAAATTGAGAGAACACAAGCATTTGATGACTTCCTACAGACGCACACAAATGTGGAGACGGCTGGAGATTTCACTACCTTCCGAATATCAAAGAATGTGCCTTACAAATGGACGACCGCACTAGACTTCAGTTATGTCAATGAGATACAGGTATCTTAATTTTCCACCATCACCATCCAGTAACGTGTGACGAACTCACCGGATGACGTAGTCGACTAATCTGTTGAATGATTCATGACTTAAAGACCTCTTGTTCTGTAGCTTGTAGCTCTCATGAATCACAGACTAATTAACTGTACGCACAATGAAGTACCTATTTCCAAAACGTTTTGTATTGGGGACGTCCACCATGGATACCATATTCACTGCAGTTATCTTTCACATAATCTCTTTCGTAGCCCACTCCTTTTACTTCTATAATTTTAGAGGTTTATCACTCTTTGATATTCCTTATGATCCCGTTTTTACTACGACAAACAATTCTCACTTGATTTTTTCAAATAATATAATTTGTTTCTTCATGCATTTTCGTAAAACAATCTACGAGTATACTATCATTCAAAACCCGTTTTTAGGGTTCCGTAGCCAAATGGCAAAAAACGGAACCCTTATAGATTCGTCATGTCTCTCTGTCTGTCTGTCCGTCCGTATGTCACAGCCACTTTTTTCCGAAACTATAAGAACTATGCTGTTTAACATTGGTAAGTAGATGTATTCTGTGAACCGCATTAAGATTTTCACACAAAAATAGTAAAACAATAAATTTTGGGGGTTCCCATACTTAGAACTGAACATTTTTTTTTTCTTCAAACCCATACGTGGGGTTTCTATGAAAAATGATATTGAGGTTTTAATTTCATTTTTTTGTAAACTGAATAGTTTGCGCGAGACACACTTCCAAAGTGGTAAAATATGTGTCCCCCCACTTAGCTTCTAAAAGAAGAGAATGATAAAACCAATAAAAATATAATTATGATGTACATAAACATCTAAACTTCTACCTAATATTGGTTTGAACGAGATCTAGTAAGTAGTTTTTTTATTAATACGTCATAGATCGTAAACCGCAACTTTTGCTTATAAAATATACCTACAGGTTTGTACGGTACCCTCGGTACGCGAGTCCGACTCGCACTTGGCCGCTGGTCTTAAGAGTCCTATTACGAATCGTAAATGCTCGTTTGCAATAGACGAAGTTACGTGGTCTGCGTTGGGAGTACATCTATAGTCCGCGAAACAATTTTGATACTTACTAATCTGAATAGTATTATAGTTTATTTGGGCGCTCGTGCGAGACTGAGGAGCGCGCGCGCTGAATTGACGCAGAATATAGAGTACTTTAATTTTATTTATTGTAATTTTGTTTTATTATATTGACAAACGAAAACTAATGAAACGTATTCATTGTAGATTGAAATTTTATATCATATTAATTTATTTGATAAAATTGTTTTTATTTGGAACATAATGGACGCTGAATCAAGACATTTCTGGCTTAAATTAGGCTTTCTTTACGTTTTTTTCCGTGAAAACTCAAGGAATTTAAAGAAATTCTAGAACTCCAATAAACAAGTAAAACATTCAGCTTACCTTTTAGTAATTTCAGCTTTTAAAAGAATTGATTGTAACAATGTGAATTTGACCATCAAAGTTCCATCGCCGACATTTTTTCTTGCAAACTGAGTTCGTAAAATATTTATAGTAAATTACATGAAAAGAAAAATGAAAATGTGTAATTCTAACTTACAAGAAAGAGACTGGCACTATCGTTATTCAGGATCAAATAATTAAAATATCTTACTGCTGCTGAAAAGTACAGCGTCAAAAATCATGAATTTCCGTAAAAAATGTAATAAGACTCTTAAATAAGTATAAAGAAAACAAGTTGACTATTAGACTACATAATATTGCAGCTGAAAGACGTGGTCTTTTCATGGTCATATTCCCCCAAGCATCGCCACAAAAATCACTCGAAAGGTAGGTCACATCGACCAGTCAAGATAAGACTATAGACTGTTTGGTAACTAATGTCATATTTCAGATGGCTTGCAGTGACGCTATGGATTTATGGGGATACAAGATGGCGGTCAACGAGACCCACATGACAAGCAAGGACTTCAACCCCATCGATGATTACACAATTTAGTAGCGATCATTCGTTTACTAAAGTTATGTCCGTTAATAAATTATTAAATTACGATTATCCTGCCCAGTTTTGTTAACTAAATCCTACAAGTTTTGTAAAATGTTGTCTTTATTTTCTATAGTACTGTATGATTCACTAAGTTTTATTAAACATGATTTTGATTTTAATTACGCTGTCCAATTTTTTTTGTTATTGATAAGATATGATCGCGTTTGACCTCAATCTTACCCGATGGAAAACGATGAGCTCCTGCCTAGAAATATCCTTTTTACTCTTGAATTAAGAAAAGCAATGAGCAAAATTAATAGCGTCATATAACACAGCACTTAACGCCATCTACCGGATTAGGTGCGCCGCCAGTATAGATCGCAAAACTGACTAGATCAATCATCGATAAGGCGATAACATAGCAATATTACCTGCAAACTACTAGTGTCATCTAATATTTGACGTGTAAAGTTTTCTAATTTCTTAAGAATTAAACATTCTAACCATGACTGTTATGTAATGATAATCTTTATTCATATCAAACATTCGTACAATACGTTAACACATATTACATCATTTGTGTTAGTGGCAAGTGTTTTTTCAATACTCATATTCGGAAAATAGGTCTGTAGTTGCCTGAGGAGCGGGTTGAAAGTGTTACTTTTCAGCCATAGGGAGAATCGTTTTTAATTGACAGCCGTCAAATTACAAAAAAACTTCTTTTAGTTTCACATTTTTAAGGAACCTCGTCCACCTCTCTATGCAGCCACTCAAAAACAGCGCGTTGTAAAATTAAAACTCATCACAATCTTGTGATGAGTATACCATATTTTCAATGATGAAAATGTTAAATAATGGCTGAGTGGCCGGTCACAGAAAAAAAAAACAAAGTAGCGGAATTAAAGATCGGAAAGTGGCAATCCAATCTTCATTTGTTTCTTTTTATTGAGTTTTACATTTTTGTTCATATTTTCGTATAGCCAAGATTTGTATGAACAAATCTACCCGAGGAAAAACTGTTAATGTGTGAATCTTATAAACTCAGGATTCAGATATGGACTTAATCTTTGGTTAATTCGGGTTTTTATTATTACTTTTCTTGTATTCGCAATGAAAAGAACAGTCTTTCTTCGGGTCAAAGACTTATTTAGTCTTTCGAACTATTGGCTGAAAGTAAATTATTTAGTCTCGGGACTAAATCATTTATTTATTTTCAGCCCTAAGATAACAAAGTACTATTGCAACACATCGTTCTGGTGTAACTGTTCTTTTCTATTTGGTTGCAAGTATAAGCCAAAATTATCTGTATTGCAGCTAGAACAAGTAGAATAAAAAATTGTATGCAAGTCTGGAAGCCAATTAAAAATAATATAATTTCATAATTTTTATCTTCGTTTTAGGTGCGCTTTTTAACTTCGGCCAAAGCATAATTTTTTTTTTGTTTGCAGTTGCCAGCTCTCGATTGAATTTTGAGTCATAGAAAATGCCCATCACAGTTCTGGTGGCTAGGATGGTAAAACTGTTAAGTAACCTTAAGTGGACTTATTGGTTTTAAACTTTCACGGTCACTAACATTAGAATAGTTAATATCGGGATTGCAACCTTGTACCTTTTTATTTGCGAGTTTCCGATATTTCGGCACTGTTGCAAGCGCCATGATCACGGAGTAACTGAAGAAGCAATCCCGATATTAATTATTCTTAAGTGGACTTGTCTTTAATCGACTTCCAAAAACGGATTGTCAATTTGTTCTAACATTCATTTTGTGTTGGTGAAATTAAAAAAAGGAGTTTCGAACTTCGATTAAGGCTTAAAAGGCCTATATATTGCTCAGAAGTAAGCGTAATCTAAGTTTGGAAACCCCAACCAAATCTATTCAGTATTTTCTGAGATTATAGAAAGAAAGAAAGAATATATTAAATTAAGCACACGTAAAACACGCACGGTACATGGTAAAAAACTTAATAATAAAATGGTAGGTATGCTAAACTAAGTGCGTGTCTTAGGGCTGCACTAAAAAGGTCCATTTCTGTTTATCGTGTAAAGACAGACAGACAGATAAACAGACAAGAAAAAAAATGCTCTTTTTGTATTCTATGGCTTTTTATATTACGCCTACTCGATTTTTGGTATTTTTCTTCAATGTACAGAATTAATTGTTGTTGAATGTGTTTTTTGCGTCAAATGGCCAACTGTGGCTTTTCTATTTAAAGAAATAAAAAATATTTAGACAACTTCTGGCTTGTAGGGTTGTTGAGAATAGTTATTAGTTTAGTTTATGGCGACCTCATTTTTCGCATTTTTCTATTACCTATGTGTAATATGGGGCAGTTGCCCACCAGGCACAACTACCGCCTTCTCAAAGGATCCTCCCTTTTCAAAGAAGGTTTGCGGGATTTTCTGTTCCGCATATCTCCAAACTGGTGACCGTCAACAAAGAACGTCAGCGCAGCCTTCCTGCAACAACTGAGCGAGACGTCATCATCATCACTTCTCCTTGACGTAACCTGAAGCTCTCGAGCAGTGAGTCACACAGCCAGCCAGAAACCACGGCTTCTATGGGTATCGTGACCACCAGCATACAGCAGCCGCAAATTCCTGGTCAGTATCCGCAGCTTCTATCATCCTCATCAGCGACCTTGGCAAGCACACCTTCGACCAGTCACATGAAGAGCCTTGAAAAACCTCTTCTCGTCGACCCCAGCAGTCACGTCCCTGCGTCGCACAGCACTGCTCCATCTCACTGGAGCCAGCAGCAGCACCACTCCGACTTACTGAGATCTCATCGCTCCGACTCACTGAGGCACCGCAGACAATTCCGACTCACCGAGAACTCTGCGACTTTCGGTTCCGACTCTCTGGAACCAACCTTCTACTGGCCTGGCAAGCATCTTAAGATAAACGACTCGGTTACTATCGACCTCCGGTCTCCGGAGGGGAGTGATGTAGTGGCATCAATGCCGCCACAAGAAAAAACCAACGAAGCAAATCTACATCGCAACAAAAAAATAATCTTGACGCCGTTTATTCATCTGATGGCGAACTAAGAATTTTACATCGCGCAAGCATAGTTTACCGTGAGATTTGAACATAATATAATGTAATACATCAGCCCAGATATGATCTATCGGGCAGTAGCTCCCCAGGCCCAACAATCGCCTGGGCGGAGGACCCCCCTTTTCAATGGAGCTTTGCGGGACTTAGTCTCAATACTCAATACAATACTCAATACTTTATTGCATTCCATATGTATTACATAGATGGTATTTCAAATACCCACAAAACCTTCTAATCGAAAACATGCACCATATGCTATATAAACGTTTGCAATACATCTGAAACGAGTAATAGGTTGGAAATTAGCAATTCGGGCTGTAATTCAAAATCAAAATCAAAAATCATTAATTCAAATTAGGCTGAGTGCCAGCACTTTTTGAACGTCAACGTTTACAAGAAGACAGTCCCCCAAAAACGCCCGCCCGTCACCACTTCCTAGTGTTTTAGTTGGGAAGAAGAAGTGGCCAACAAACTCCCCAGCAACACATCTGTCTGTTGCGTTAGAAGAACTTGCATTTATACAAAATTATGCAAAGTATTATTACAAACAAAAATAATAAAACATGGGTAACACATTGGTACAAGTAGCGCCTCTAAATCGGGGCGCAACTTGGGGTAGCTTAGATATTCAGATCCGATAATAGTCGACCTGCTGACCAATTTTGGCCACCATGGCCAACCCCATCGAGCCTACCAAGCATCGGCGTTGGATATATAGGGCATTCAGAGAGATCTGAAGCAGATCTAAATGTTTAAGGTGCTATCCGAGGCATGAAATCACAGCACTAACTTCAAATTGCTGGGCTGTCACAAAGAAATTCGTAATGGAAAAATGCAATAATGACGTATTAATAAAGCGCAAGCGGCGCATGCACGTGCGCTAGCCAGACGGAAGGTGCATTGCTTGACCAACTGTTGGCCGGAGCGGACGTGTGTGTGCTTCTTGGTGAAACCGATGCGTGGCTTTTAATTATCAACCCAGCAGCAAACGAAGAAAACACGTGGCGACGAGCCTTCAAGTAAGTACAAAATTTTGCTGATCGAAAAAAAAAAAGAGATGTAACTAACTCCCGTGCGCGCAAAAATTTGCAACCTCACGGTTTCATGGCGCTGTCGATTGAGTAGTATAATTATTTGTCTTTTTATCCAAGAACTATATAAAACAAATAAATAACTTGATATCACAAATAACAACAGTTTGGTAACAAAATTATAGCAAACACAGTGTTATCTGTCAGATCAATTAATGAACAAGTTATTACAATCATTGTCATGTAAAACTCTTACAAAATGGAAAGCAATGAATACTTTTCAAAATATTGTCTGTCATAATAACGAGGAGCTCATGGCTAAATGATAACAGCCACATGGGTCGATCTTTAAGGTTAAGCAACGCTTGCCAAGGTTGGTCTGTAGATGGATGACCATCATAACATACCGAGTTTTCTCCGTGCCTCCACAAGCACGTTAAGCCATTGGTCCCGGCTATCACTTGTAGATCTTTGGCAGTCGATACGGATTGTCAGAAGCCAGTAAATCTGACTCCAGTCTTTCAAAGAAGTACCGTGTTAGCCAGATAATGGGTTTTGGAGGTCTGGTAGGTAGCCGCTCTACGTAAAACACTGGTATTCAACTGAATCCGGTTTGACTGGAAACCGATCCCAATATAGGTGGGAAAAGGCTAGGCAGATGATGTCTGACAAATTATTGTTACATAATACGATTATCGAAGGAAGAAGTGGAAATTTTTGTAAAAAAAAAATACCCCTAGATATAGTGCATTCTCGATGGTAACCTCCAGTTATTATTTATCTATTATTTATAGTTCTATTATTTATAGTTATATTATATTAGTTCAGAACAGTTTTATTTCTGGTGACCTTTATCTTTTATATAAATAGAAATCGCGGCTTACCGTGCAAGTTTATGTCAACTATCCAGGGACATTATTTATCTAAATACCTACGTGACAAGAATGTTCAGTGCAAACTAGGATACCTCACTATTAATCGTGGTCTTCATAAAATAATGATGTTTTAATGTAGAAGTAATTTGAATGTGGTTCTTAATGTTAAAACAGGTAAGTAAAATTTCACCATTCATTATTAAGTTATAATTAATTATTATCATTATTCATTCACAAAAAGAGATATTGTGTATTAATTGCTAATTACGGTATAGTGATTGAGGCTAGACCCTCACCGATCACTTTATCGTAATTATATTGTCTTTCACACATAAACTCCTCACACCGACCATTAAAAACTGTAAAACGTATAAGTATCAGTTCTTGGACTCTGGGAGAAATTTATGAAAGCCCTAGAAATAATATTTAAAATGAGGAGCTCAAGAAACGAATGTTACAACATTATGTTGCCATTATTTTCTTGCAATGTGCACCAAGTTACGAAGCTCCATAATGATATGATATGATATGATAATTATGATATAATCATCATTCATCATCTGCCTAACCTTTTCACCATTATATTGGGGTCGGCTTTCAGTTAAACCAGACTCAGCTGAATACCAGTATTTTACGTGGAGCGGCTGCCTACCAGACCTCCATAACCCATTAACTGAATAACACGGTACTCCTTGGCAAGACTGGTGTCCGATTTTCTGGCTTCTGACTATCCGTAACGACTGCCAAAGATCTCCAAATGACAGCCGGGACCAATAGCTTAACGTGCTTTCAGAGGCATGGAGAAAACTCGGTATGTTAAGTTGGTCACCCCATCCACAGACCAACCTCGCAAGCGTTGCTTAACCTTGAAGATTGACCTGTGCGGCAGTCATTATTTAGCGACGAGCTCCTCATATGATATGATATAATATGACATGATTTAGTCGCATTTCAATGGTAACCTTTATTTCATCGAGCACCTCATTTCTCCTGATTTGGAGTCTTTGTTCTTCCACATCAATGCTTCGGCTTCTTGCTGAGTCGGCAATAAGATTGCTGAACTCGTGGAGGTGCACTAAGAGAATTTAATGCTGTAAACAAATTAAATATAAATAACAAAATAAATAAATTAATTAATTTCGAAATAAATTGTCAATTTTAATTTTACGTCTGAAAAGTGATTCACATAATCTCTTTTATACTGATTAATAAAACTTACTTTGCTGATATTGTGCCAATCTGAGATTTGCTGACTGAACTGCATCAGACTGCATGAAAATTGGATTTTCAAGAAGTTTTTTTTTATAAAATTGGTTTGTTATTATTAATAAATCCTACAGTAAATGCAATGATGCAGTTTTAGTTTTAATTAATATTGTCCTCATAGTTTAGAATTTGGCTATCCACGCACACTATCACGTTTATATTAAAGTTCACTCTGTATTACATATTAAACATCATCAACTGTATATGTAGCAGTCATCTTTATATTATTGTTTTTGTCTAGTTGTATCATTATTTTATTACAATTTCTTTTTTTTAAAGTAAATATTTGGTAAAGTGTTGAAAGTTTGACTGTAACTATTTATTTAGTTAACAAAAACATATTGTTATTCCAACAGCATATTCATAATTATTAAGAAATGTAAGCAGTATCGTTCTTTATTCGGGGCATTCTAAGTTTTTCATTCCTTATTCAATTATGAATTAAGACTACGAACCCATTTAATATCCCAAGTAATACCCCATAATTATCCTTTTTAATATTGTTCTCTTAAGCATTCAAAAACATATTTATGTTTGCTTACAGATGATGCGTCGCCTTCAAATTTACACGACATGTCTCCTTATTACTGTCAGTATACTACTTATTATTGATATTAAGATTCGACACACTGTTAACACATTTCTCATACCCATTGACAGCAATGAAAATGCTGTGATTTTCAAAAAACTCAAGACAAGAGATGAGACTTACACACAACGAATACCTGGACATGGATCTCTAAGTTCCAATAAGATGGACTCAATTCTGCAAGATGACACCCGCGAATTCACAGATATAACAAACATACTGTTGGAAAAAGCACGTCTAAAAATCAAATATGACATCTCTAGCTATAACTTTTCACAATCTGGAGTAAAAATTTTAGAAGATTTAGTCATGGAATCTGGCGGACAGCCACTAAGAAGTTTAATTATATCGACTTGGAGATCAGGATCTACCTTCTTAGGAGACCTAGTTCTAAACGCACGTCCAGGTACTTATTATGTGTACGAGCCACTTTTTAAGTATGGAACCAAGCAATTCAAAACTCTGGAAGAAGCAACTGAACCTTTGAGCATTGTTAAACGGATGTTCCAATGCAATAATAAAGGTTTACAGGATATTTTTGACCTTGACTATAAAAACTACCGAGACGATAAGGGCAGCACGAGAATGTGGGATTATTGTAAGATTGGGAATAACAAAGAACTATGTGTTAATACAGATTTCGTTTCACGGTTATGCAAACTGTTTCCTTTTTTAAGTATGAAACTTGTTCGCCTAAGATTGCGACTCGTACAGGAAATATTGGAAGATACAGCGTAAGTAATTTTTTAGTTTTAAAAATAGTTATAATTTAGAACAAGGATCGTCCTAGAAAATAGAATTTAATTGAGGGAAGGCATGATGGACTTCACATTAAAAATAGCGAAACTTTTAATTATATTTTGCTTAGCACAGCCGTCTGTTTATACATTTAGCTGCTATTTTTTCTGATCAGAGTCTGAGTATGTCATTTAGCTTTGAGGAGAATCCATTGACCTCTCTCACTATAGTATGGTGAATCGGTTTTTAAGGGTTGGAACATCATTCCTCCTCAGTCTTGAGTATATTATAATACTACCAGTACCAGTTAGGTTTGTTGCTAAAGCAGTTACATGATCTGATAGCTTGTTTTGGTATTTCAGTCTTCTGATAGATATTTCTTGCTTAACTGATGTGAGATTTAGATCTTGCAGGATGTATTTGTTATTGATACATTTCGGGATATTGAACATGGATCTCAAGGTTTTTGTTTGGAATCTTTCCAAGATTTCAATGTTGCTGTTGGAGGCCGTGCCCCATAGTTCTATTCCATATGTCCATACCGGTTTGAGTATAGTCTTGTATAATTATTGCCATTTGCTTTCGTTAGATAAATGTGATTTCCTCCTAATTAGCCAGTACAGGCTTCTTAACTTTGTATCAAGTTGCTTCCGCTTATTCCAGATGTGCTTTTATTATTATTATTACTAGATAATACTATTATTATTACTAGAATTACATACTTATATTGCAAACGAGTTGAAAAATAAACAAACAATGGTTGGGCTGCAGTGTGTGTTGAGCTTCGAAGATAAAGCTGTCTTCAGTATGGCCGTGTGCGTGAACAAACATCGCGGCGAGCTCTTCCCTGCATGACTTCATGAGGCTGCATGCATGGCTCATGTTGGTAACAATTGATACAATAGCGACATATTTATTACTTCTGTATTAATGACAGGCTTAACGTCAAGGTGATACTGTTGGTGAGAGACCCTCGCGGGGTGATGCAATCGAGGTTGCATCACCGCTCCTGCAAGCTCTCTCCAGATTGCAGGGATTCTTCCATGGTCTGTGCAGACATGGTCAGCGACTACGTGGCAGCTGAAAGATTACTTCAGCAGTATCCGGATAGACTGATGTAAGTGATTTGTGACTTGTTTCAGCTTCTGCTGGAGTAACACTTACTCGATATTTTTGACTTTATATTATCTTGCCTCGGATTTCGAGGGACTTTTGTTAAGGCCAGTTTTTGAGCACTTTTCTTGGTTATAAAATTTTACTCGCATCAGGATACGTGACCTGATCGAAAATTCGTAAGACGTCAGAACATGTGACTTGTTTGAAAATTTGTAAGACGGAAGATTCAGAAATACACAACGTTATGGTCAAGTTTTCACTTCTGCCGGCACTTCCGGAGTGCAACCCTTTTTTATAATTGTGCTAAATTCTTATGATTGTTTACTGGTACGATAATTCCAGTCTAAGGATATCAAAATGGTGTCTGCCAGCAGGTTCATCGCCAATGAGTTGATTTGCTTGGTTTTTGTTATTTGAGTTCAACCAATCAACAGTATAATTGAGACATAATTACTTACATTAAAAATGATTCCACACATAATTAAACATAATCTAGAAATCAATATATTCTCTACTTAATATTACAGGGTGGTGCGGTTTGAAGAACTAGCTCTTAAAATTAATGACACTTCTGATCGGATTCTCGATTTTCTTAAAGCAGAGAGAACACAGGCGTTCGACGACTTCCTACAGACGCATACCAATATAGAGATGGCTGGAGGCCATACTACGTTCAGAGTAACAAAAAATATACCTTACAAATGGATGACTGCACTAAACTTCAGTTATATTAATGAGATACAGGTATGACATCTTCATTTTGCCACTATGGTTATCCAGAAGTTTGGTTATCCAGAGGAGCTCGTGGCTTAACAATAACAGCCGCATAGGTCGATCTTCAAGGTTAAGCAGCGCTTGCCGAGGTTGGTCTGTAGGTGGGTAACCACCTTAACATACCGAGGTTCTTCCGAGCCTCGGAAAGCACGTTAAGCAATTGGTCCCGGGTGTCATTTAGAGATCTTTGGCAGTCGTTACGGATAGTCAGAAGCCAGTTAATCTGACTCCAGTCTTTCCATGTAGTACCGTGTTTATCCAGTTAATGGGTTGTGGAGGTCTGGTAGGCAGCCGCTCCGCGTAAAATAATGGTACTCAGCTAAATCCGGTTTGAATGGAAGCCGACCCCAATATAGTTTGGAAAAGACTAAGCAGATGATGGTTATCCAGAAATTTGGACTACTATCTCTCTCAAAAATGTAATCGAGTGATCCAGCTATCATTAATCACAGACTCTAGCAAGAAATTCCATTCCTAAAGCAGTTAAGCAATAAGATTAGGTAACAAAACATTTTGGAAATATTTTAATTGTGCATACAGATAAACAACTAAAATGTTTCCAAAATATCTTGTAACAGTTTCAACGTTTGTAGTTACATCACTACATATTATTGAACAAAGTCCTCCGCCACGTCCGTCTATCTGTTCACGGTAAACTCAAAAACTACTGCACCGATTTTCATGCTGTTCATCAATGGATAGAGTGGTTCTCGAGGAAGGTTTAGTATATAATTTGTCAAGCAGGCAAAGTCGCGGGCATCATCTAGTCCTTCATATCATCTCCTTGGTAGCTCACTGCCTCTTCTTCTATCATCATTGATGTTCATCACTCTTTTATTTACATCTGATGATCCTGTTTTTTCTTAGACAAAAAATTCTCCGATTCCAGGTTTTCTAATATTTTCTTAAACTTCTCAATTCTCATTCATTTGATCCATCTTTGTTACTCGCTTGCTTTTTGTATCAATCTTCGTCATGATCTTACTTTTTTTTCTATTAACAATGAAGAAAAATAAATAGCCTTAGAACTCTGATTATTATAAGAAGATAGAGTATAGATAGAAGACTGCTATAAATGATCATAATTCCTCTTAGCATCACCACAAAAGTCTTTCACATTGACCGGTCTAAGATAAAACTATTAACTGTTCAATTATATCTCATATATTTTAGATGGCATGCAGTGAAGCTATGGCTTTATGGGGATACAAGGTTGCGCTCAACGAGACCCACATGACAAGCAAGGACTTCAACCCTATCGATGATTACAATTTATAAAACAAAGTTTTAATTAATTATAGAAATAAAAAATAAAATATTAATAAAATAATACAGATGAATTAATTTGTTTTATTGTTTAGATCTCAATCGCACTGAGATTTGCTGTTAGAGAAACCGATTCTGGTATATATTCACTACTACTGTGATATTTTCTTACATAACTGAGTCAGGTTTGACCACAATCTCGCCTGATGGCAAGCAAAGATGTGGTTGATGATGAAGCACTTCGAAAGGGACTTTTTGTTTGCTTTTTTTGCTGCTAGGAAGGAGGAGGCTCCTTGGTTTTGATTTATAACATACATAATTTTTCTTTTATAAATAATCAAATATTTTTCATTACGCGGCACGCGGGTACGGTTGGCGCAGTGGTTGAACGATCTGCTGCTGCGCCACGTGTCGTGAGTTTGATTCCCGCACGGAACAAATATTTGTATGGACTACATTTTTTCCCAGTCTGGCTGTTTGTGACTTTGTATTTTTTATGTAAACCCCCGATAAATAAGAAGAATAAATAAAAATAATCAGGTTTTCATTGGTCACGTTTTCGTTTTTTTGTTTTGAGTTTAATCCCGCCATATTCTCTTTATGTTATGCAAAGACACCAAAAATAATTATTAAATAAAATTTTTGCAGTTAAAAGACATAATGATGTATAGAGTAGCTCATGAATTTGCCACTAAAGGGAAAGTATCTGAAATACTTTAGATAAAAGAATGTACCTACTGAATTACATGGCATTCATTTTATTTTAGATGCTACATTATTAGGAAAAAACAAAATATTGTTTTATGGTTGAACCTTTCGTTCAGTAGGTACCGTAAAATTACAGTATTTTTTCAATTAACGGGTTCTATTTGCGGTTCAGACGGGTGATGTTTATTAAATCTTTGAATGCAGTTCATATTGTTTTAAAATCAATATGAAATCTTCATGCACAATTTTTTTCTATATACATTGTTTAAGGTAAGTAGTGGAGCTCGTGGCGGCGTGGCTAAACATTAACATCTGCACAGATTGATCTTCCAGGTTAAGCAACACTTGCCAAGGTTGGACTGTAGATACGTGACCATGACATACCAAGTTATCTCTGTGGTTGTCATTTGTAGATCTTTGGCAGTCGTTACGGATTGTCAGAAGCCAGTAAATCTGATTCCAGTCTTACCAAGTAGTAACGTGTTACCGTGTTGATTGTGGAAGCCGACCCGCGACCCTTATATACAGTTGGGAAAAGGCTTGGGTGATGATTGCAGATGATGAAAGTATTTTCTATCAATGTGGCAGTCGTGGGATGCCTTTGTCACTATCATAGTTCCATCGGAACCGATATTTATAAATAAAATCCACACACCGGTTTCACCAAGAGCACACTGCACGTCCGCTATGGACGGGAGTTGGGAGTTGGTCTAGCAATGCGGAGCTCCATACAGCGCACGTGCATGCGCTGCTTGCTCTTTGTTATTTATGATATAGTACTAAGTAGTTAAGGAATTTCAGTTTACCTTTATAATTAAATAAGGCATAAATATGCGAATCCGTGCCGTTTGTTCAGGAGACAGAGCTTTATGTAAAAGTGCCACTTGTTTGCAAATAAATGAATTTATGATTTATGATTATGATTATGGTTTTTCATTTTTGTTGACTTCATCATGAGAACACAGACAACAAATCCACTCATTTAAATAATATCAAGTATTGATATTATTTAAATGAGTGGATTAATTTTACATATGGTACTTTAAATCAAGATACCGTCCCACCCGATCCATTAGTAAGTAGGTATCCATGTAATTTCACATCCGACTATCACGTCGAACGGACGTGCCTGTCGAAAAATCGCCGCTCTGCAGCAGCCTAACTGGACTTTATATCGTTCACAATTTGTTGCTATTGAAATGCTAAAGCCATGTCGGAACGTTTTGGCGACTGCGCTGGAATATTAAACAGAATTTCAACTTTGGAGAGCTTGTTCTGATGTGTGTAATTATGTCAGTTGTCCCCCGCCTTTTTTTTGACAACGTTTGACCTTTAGGGTTTGAGTTTCGACAAATCTTTTCTCAAATGAAATTTTTGTTTAATAATAATTAATTTATGCAACGTGTAACAGAATAAACGGTATACCTCTTAATTTTCCGCTCAAAATTAGTTGGTTTACTATATTAAATTTTCGCGATTAAAAAAAAAGATCGCGAAAAGACATTATGATGATGTCTATAACTAATTTGCAGCGGGATCTTTACATTAGGTAGGCACCTAAATGTTCTTTCAGACTACGTCAATCTTCACGCAGAACTAAAACATGGTAACATTCAAGTACATAGACTGAAATGTCAGCCATGAAAAAGCGGCGTATGTAACCGTAGGTTCAGATTAATGAATATGGAACGCTCCCGATTCAAATTCGCAATGATCGCCGCGCCTTTCTAATGACTTACTTAATTAATATCTAGTTAGTTTACTTTGTGTTTGAACTTGGCTTATTTCTACGAATATTTTATTCAGTGCCAATTCTACTAATTTTCACATTCGCATCGCATTCGCATCTCTATTGCAATATGGCAAAAATCTATGAAAATTAAGGCTTTTTTGACCATTTGCGCATGCGAAAGTTGTTTAAAAATTAGTAAAATTGGCACTGTGGCACAAAGTGCTCTATACAAATTTCCATTCTGTTAGCGAATGCTTTGTCTATGCCTATTATTTTGTCGAAATGCCAAAATAAGAGAAATCGATCACGTGACAATTAGACTGTCGTCGTCTAGAGCAGCCGTACTCAACCCTATCTCTCTCTGGGTCACATTGCGCTTCTACTATGTAGAAGACCGACAGGCAGGCAACCTTGCGGCGATGAGCCAAGCTGTGAAGCTTGGCATCCACCAGTTTTTCGTCACCGATGAGCCTCTTAGCTCTGCGTTCCACCGAGTCAAGCGCGGCAAGCTGGTACTTGGCCGAGCCATCCCAGAGGTGGCTGCAATACTCCATGCAGGATCGGACTTGTGCTTTGTAAAGGGTTAAAAGCTGTCCAGGCCTGAAGTATCGCTTCACTCTATTCAGGATGCCCAGCTTTTTGGCTGCAGTTTTGGCTTTGTACTCAATGGTGGCGCCGAAGTTCAGACTGGATGTCAACTCCATGCCTAGAAGCTCGAGCCGATCAGTCACAGGAACAGATACACCCCAAAAAGTAGGAGTTTCGGCGAAACGACTCCTTTTAACGGTAAAAAGACACGCCTGAGTTTTGGTGGCGTTAAAAGTGACCAGATTGTCGTCACCCCACTGAGAGACAATACTCAAGGTCAAATTTGTCCGCTCTACCATGGCCTCTCTCAATGACCGAACTTCACCCCCGCTGGTTGTTGCGCTAGACATGTATCTCTCTGAAACCGTACTGTCATCTGCGTACCCAACAAGACCAGGCTGAAGTAGGTCATTGATGTGCAGCAGGAAAAGAGTTGCAGAGAGAACAGACCCCCGAGGAACTCCGGCATCGATAGCCATGAGGTCAGAGTAGCAACCGTCAACAACGACTCTGATCCACCGTTCACTGAGGAAGTCTGATATCCAGCTACAAAAACCAGCCGGGATGCCATAAGCAGGAAGCTTGCTGAGTAGACTTGCGTGCCAGACCCTGTCAAAGGCCTTCGAGATATCGAGTGACACGGCAATTGCTTCGCCGTGTCTCTCGATGGCCTCGCCCCAGCAGTGCGTGACATACACAAGAAGATCGCCAGTAGACCGTCCCCGGCGGAAGCCATATTGACGGTCACTGAGGAGATCATTGTCTTCAAGGTAGGTCAGCAACTTACTGTTTAGAACCTTTTCCATAACCTTGCATAGGATGGAGGTAATGGCGATCGGACGGTAATGAGCAGGGTCCGCGCGGTCTCCCTTTTTGGGCACCGGTTGCACATTTGCAAGCTTCCAGGATTTTGGCACCGTTCTTTTTTCTAGAGAGAGGCGGAACAGACGTGTCAACACAGGAGACAGTTCAGGCGCACATTGCCTCAAGACTCTCGCTGGAATGCCATCAGGTCCGCTGGCCTTATTCACGTCTAGACTGCTCAATATTCTCCGGACCTCTTTAATGTGAACTGTGACCTCCGGCATCGAAGAGTCACAACGAGGTAAAATTGGTGGTTGCTTGGAGCCAGCGTCCAGACGCAAATTGCTTGCAAAAAGAGATGCAAATAAATTTGCTTTCTCACTTGCAGAGTGAGCCAGTGACCCATCAGGTTTCAGCATTGGAGGCAAAGTGGGTCGACAAAAGTTCGTTTCAACCGCTTTCGACAGGGACCAAAACTGCTTACTACCCGGAGGGTGTGATGCTAGTTTGGCCCCGATACGTCCTACATGGTCAAAACGTGCCCTACGTAGAACCCGCTTGCATAACTTAGCGGCAGAATTAAATGCTCTTTTCCTCGCGCGAACCCTACGTGCTTTAACCTTTCGGTCGCGGACCTTGATCCACGCTTGGTAAGCAGACTCTTTACGGGCCTCAGCGTGGGCGCATTCTGCATTATACCAAGGCCGCGACTTGTTACCGAGTGGGATGTCAGAGAATGGAATAAAATACTCCATCCCCTGCCGAATCACGTCCGCAATCACGTCAGCACAGCACGAGGGGTCACCCGAAGAGAAGCACACTTGCCGCCATGGATAAGACGCAAAAAATGCCGCATCTGATCCCAATCTGCTGACTCGTATCGCCATACTCGTCTCGTGCCTCTAGGACTCTTATCTGGAGGAGAGCAGGCCAATACGGATTTCACCAGGCAGTGGTCAGACGTTCCCAGTGGGGCTGAGACCGATACTGAATGACTGTCCGGATCAGTTGCCAGCAGAAGGTCCAAGCAATTGGGTGTATGGGCGTCAACATCCGGTACCCGTGTTGCCACATTCACCAGCTGGGTTAGATCTAGCGTTAAAGCAAACTTGCGCGCCTCTAACCCGGCATGGTCAGTTCTCTGGTACGGGAACAACCACTCTTTATGGTGGGCGTTGAAGTCCCCCAGAAAAGTGAACCTCGCTGTTGGGTACCGTTGCTGGGCTACGTCGGTCGACTCCACGAGGGAGTTAAATAGCGCTGTTGTCTCCTGGTCGCCGCTGTGCGATCGATAAACACCGATAAAGATATGTTTTTCCACACCAGTGTCCACAAGTAGCCAAATGGCAGAAAAACCCGATTTCTCAAAGCAACGGAGACGACGACAACAGATGTCATCGCGGACGTACACACAGACCCCAGCCTGCTTCTTGAACTTGTGTTCCAGAGAGTAGCCCGGGTAGTTGAGGTACGCCACGTCCGACGGGGTTGTTATTTTCGTCTCCGTTAGGAAAAACAGGTGCGGCTTCTCGGTCTCAAGGTGGTGATGGACCGGATCGAGATTGGAGTGTAACCCTCTTATATTTGTGAGTTCACTTTTAGTGGGAGGAAGTGCAGCCGTTGTTTCACCATATTCTTCTTTGCTTTGGTCATTGTTAGGGTAAGTTGTTGGGGAAAAAAGTCGAACTGTCGAGGCCCTGGTCAGTAAACCAAGTGGTACACTAGAGCTAAGCCAACCAATGGGGAACTCATTCGGAGACTGCGGGGACGCCCGAACCCCCCCGGATATGGCCACCGGGTCCTCCCATCCAGTCGCCGGCTGGCACGGTGGAGCATACCGGGATTTTTCGCGAGTTGGCGGGGCAGCCTTTCACACGTGGCTGGCGTGCTACTTGGGCCCCCTACTGACTGCGGTCGGCCAACGGCTGGCACCGTGCTTCGGATCCCGCTACCCTCCAAAATTAGTTACCCGGAAAACCTCGCCCAGCGTCCAAGACCGGTTCTGAACAGCGCAACTGACAACCAACTTCTCTCCCAAAGGCACTGGCACTCCCGCTCACCGACGGAACACAGCAAGCTGCTTGGCGCCGGACTCCGGCGGGATGGTGGTCGCGAGCCAGGCGGCTCCTTGCGGAGCCTACCACCGCTTAAGTGGGATCGTTCTGCCGTACCACAGGCAAGCCTGTGGTACCGTTGCCCGGGGTGGACCGCGAGGAGGTAGATCCCAAAACACCCCAAAATGATGATGTCAACCCATTCTTGTTTTGTGTACTTAAATAACTTAAGGTATATATAGCATGAAAGGATCTAAAAGGGAGCTGTGCAGGACACCTGGGGCCTGAGTCTGTTATTACAATAGTGTCAGAATGGTCTATAATTGATTTCAAAATGGTTGATTTTGACAAGTTTGGAAATCTACTAATACAATGGCGTCAATATGACTTTCCAATGGTCAACCACTGACACTCCATTGAAAGAAATGGCATGGAATGGTAATCTCGTACATAATGACAGATGAATGAAAAAATAGTTAAACGTCAGTAAACAATAATGTCACATTTGACTTTGACAGCTAAACAAAATAATATTGCGTTTGTATAGTTTCACGTATATTTAATGTTTTTTGGTATTTACAAACTTCTCACTATTTCAGATTGCTTATAACAAGTAAATAATATGTAAAACTAAATATAAAAAAAATCTGGCATGAATAAATGTTCAAATTTAGTAGTAGATTTTCGGAAATCATTTCTACCACAACGGTTTTATAATAATGGCAATACGGCAATTTCATTCTACCGCAACCGCAATTCTATTACGAGACCATTGACATGCCACTGACTGACCAATGATCGACCATTATGAATTTAGCAGATTACGAACTTTCAGCAAAATGACAAACATGACAAAGGGATCGTGTGGGAATGACAAATTCATAAAAATAGCAGACTCGGGCCCCTGGCAAGGTGCGGTGATGATAGGTGAAGTAAGGCAGTAATCGAGTGGCGTCCAAGGACTGGGAGAAGAAGTGTTGGTCGACCGGCAGCGAGATGGACGGATGACATTGTTGCCATCGCAGGTAGAACCTGGATGAGGCTGGAGCAGGAGCGTGGGGATAGGCACAAATTTGAGGCCGATGCTCAACAGTGGGCAAAGTCAGGCAGTGTTTTTTTTACTTGTAATGGGTTTGCTCTTGACTCTAGTCTAAGTCAGAGATGACAGAGACAAAGTCTACGATAGAGCGAGCTTACCCCGAAGTAGCCTGTTCACTCTAACTTTGAAAATATTAGGGTTGTAAGCAATTAAGGATGATAATGAAAATGATGATATATTGCATTCGTCTTCGGTTTTTTTTTTAGTAAAGCCTCTTCTAAAGTCCCTCTACCCTTACTGGGAAAATGACATATATCGTTACAGTCCGTGCCTCATCTTTAGCAACACAGACTGCTTCTGTCTCTCTATTGTTTATCCATCCTAACCAATATTATAAATAAATAAATAATAAATAAAAACTTTATTTCCACTTTTACTATTAATTTTTAAAAGTATTTTGAAGTACGAGGAAAAACATATTTGTAAAAAATTGCATGTAATGGTTATCGACCTCTGACATCCAAGCTAAGATTAAACTTGTGTAATGGATGCCAGGGCTCATTCCATTAATTACATCAACGGACCAATGCAGACAGACTTAGCGATACATGGGGTTTAAAACAATTATTTGAAAAAGAAAACAAAGCAAAAACCAAAAATTGAAAAATAACAACATAAATATAACAAAAATAAAAAGCCTCTCCTACTCTAAATACGTATTTATAGATGTGTTTGTGTTGTGAATATAGTGTGATAGTGTGTTTGTATAATCAAATTAGAAATTTCAAAACAGCTTTCCTAATCGGTTCTACATCTAACTAATATTATAAAGCAGAAGAGTTTGTTTGTTTGTTTGGTTGAACGCGCTAATCTCAGGAACTGGTCCGATTTGAAAAATTCTTTCAGTGTTAGAAAGCCCATTTAACGAGGAAGGCTATAGGCTATACCGCGTGTATCTGACATCGACGCACAAACGATTTCCATGGGTCCAGGGCATGATTCTGGACACCCCAGTGTTGGAATTTGTCGTCGGTTTTTTTCTCATTTTTTTCAAGAGTACCACAAAGTATCAGCTCAGCTAAGCTGATATCTATTTGTGGCTTTATTCAGATTGTTCTTTTTAGTGAAAGTAGTTAATTTTTTTTTTTTTTATTAAATATCTCATTGGGTTAGGTCAGAATAACGATTATGAGCAGTCTAAAGTAAAAAAACCCTTGAAAAAAATAAAAAAATGAGAAAAAAGCCGACGAAAAATTCTAAGTCTAGGGTGTCCAGAATCATGCCCCGGACCCATGGAAATCGTTTGTGCGTCGATGTCAGATACACGCGGTATATCACCACGCTAAGACCAATTGGAGCGGAACAGTAATGAAAAATGTTACGCAGACGACGTTGCACGGGTCAGCTATCTTCTCATACGTAAGATTTGTTAGCCATTGACTCATGATCTTGATCTACAAATGACAGCCGGGACCAGCAGCTGTACGTGTTTTCCGAGGCACGGAGGAAACTTGGTATGTTAAGATGCTCACCCATCCACAGACCAACCTTGGCAAGCGTTGCTTAACCGTAAAGGTTGACCCGTGTGGCTGTTAGTATTTAGCCACGAGCTCCTATTGTGATGAATTTTAGTACATAGATATTATAAACAACTTTAACTTTAGAAAAGACGGGAAAAGGCTAGATATCTATAAATAACCAAGCACCTACAAAATATCTGCTTTTACATTTTTCAAAAGCATACTTTTAAATCCCTTCCAAATACATAAAAGCCGGGGTCTTTTCTTGTAATATTAGTTTTGTTTTTAGATAATATTAAAGTGTCCATTGTCGATGATATAGTCTTATTCAAATTGTTTTATGCGATGTACATGACGCCATTTGCATGTTTCACATGGAAGATATTAGTGTTTTCGTTTGAAACGGAAGAACCCTTTGGGAATCACATAAAGGCAGTATTTGCGTAACCGACATTTCAACCCAACTTAGAGCAAGAAATCTGAATAGTTATGTAAAGCTATAGTAAAATGTCCTGAATGGAAGACGCTGCGTTAGAAGGCCTCCCACAAAGTGGTCCGATGACCTGATGAGGGTCGCACGTAGCCGAGGGATGCTAGGCGTACAGGACCGGTTATTGTGGCGACACTCGAGGGAAGCCTACACATGTCCAGTAGTAGACGACTTTCGGCTGATATGATGTCATGAAGATAATGACTGTAAAAAGTTGAGAAAAATAAACCTAACCCGATATTACCGAGTCGAGAATCCCTACACGTGGTCCCCGGATGGTGCTAAACAGGTGACACTAACCGCCTCCGTGGCCTAGTGGTTATACCACCTGATTCAGACCCAGAGGTCCCGGGTTTGATTCCCAGCGGAGGCAATTTTTTGCTCGGTTTGGTTGGTGGTAGGACTTGTTCTAAGTCCGCCTGGCAAGCTACCACCATCATGTCTAAGTCTGTCGCCATAACAACTATGTTAACAGCATTGTTGTGTTCCGGCAGAAACAGGTATGATAGCAAGTTAAAAAAAAAAATCTTCAACGGAACTTAAGAAAATTTAAAATGTTATAAATATTTTTTCATATCATTCGCGAAGAAGATCTGGCGTATTCAAAACAATTTCTCATCTCGAAATTATATTAAAATAAGACCATAAATCCCCCGTTTTCCTCATTCCGGCCTTACATTAACACAAACATTTACAAGGCTCATAGCGTTTAATAGCATTCTAAACAATACAGTCTGAGGACAGGAAGAGCGTCCCAAATTACAGCACGGACAATTTTTCTTGTAACATCTGCACAAGCAATCCGAGCCTCATCTCGCTCCGATCCTATTTTATTTACAGCAAACAATTCTTTTGATAAATCGTTTTTAATCCGAACAAAAAGCAGTATTATTCCAATTTGAAGAAAAAGATTTTCATAATGGAATTAGTTCATTTGGAGTCCTCGAAACGAAGGCGGACATTGGAAATCTCTCGCGATCTCGTTAGCATTGGAATATTCTATGAAGATTAAACGTTATTCAGTTTGATTTGAATGCGAACGTGCCTTTTGTTATACGATTGCAGTGAATGGCACCGTCTAATGGTCGGCAAATGAGTGCTTTTGAGGGTTTCATGAATATGGAAGTCTCGCTCATTCTGGATTCGGCATCAAGTGCAAGGGTCTTGTTGTTCTCTGAGCATTATCCATTATTTTCATTTTGATTTGGTCTCCAATTTAGATTTCAGTGAAGAATTTACCGTGTGGCGTTGGGATGGATTTTCATTAATCTTCTCCTAGACTTTTTAGAATTTCATCCCACCGTCACATGGTACATTTTCATGGTTATTTATTGTATTAAGTGGGAATTTAGTATACGTAATAATACTTACCATCCAGTATTGGATTTCGATAAGCGATTTTAAATTGTTATCCCAGACAAGGGGGTTAAGAAGACGCTAAATATTAGCCATACAACATTTTCTTAATTTCCTCCAAAAAATAAAACATTTTTACAAAACCAGCTCACATGTAAAAGTAAATGTATCCCAAACTAGCCAATATCAATTCACACGGGTCCAATCCTCAGTTCAAATAAACACACAGCCTGAATAAAAGCAGTAGGTATGATGAATCTGTGGTATCGGAGCGATATCCAGGGGATTACTCGAGTAATCCGTAATCAAGCGGCCGTCAATCCACTGGACAATGTGATTTATGCATTTCTAGAGCTCCATTACGTCAGCATTGATGAATGGGGAAACTAAATAGAATTGGTAACCTGACCTGATTGGATGACTGATTTAGCGGATAGAACTACCTGTATATGCCAGTGGTATGCAATATGCTTTTGAAGCTGCTCCTCCGCTGTACTTTTCTGATTAATTTCGTTGCGGAGGAGCTCGTGGCTAAATAATAACAGCCGCACAGGTCGATCTTCAAGGTTAAGCAACTCTTGCCGAGGTTGGTCTGTGGATGGGTGACCATCTTAACATACCGAGTTTCCTTCGTGCCTCGGAAAGCACGTAGCTGTTAGTCCCGGCTTTCATTTGGAGATCTTTGGCACTCGTTACGGATTGTCAGAAGCCAGAAAATCTGACACCAGTCTTGCCAAGGAGTACCGTGTTACCCAGTTAATGGGTTGGGGAGGTCTGGTAGGCAGCCGCTCCACGTAAAATACTGGTATTCAGCTGAATCCGGTTTGACTGGAAGCCGACCCTAATATAGTTGGGAAAAGGCTAGGCAGATGATGATCCAAGACAGTTGAATAGTTTCTCCGGGACTCGTCAGGCTTCATTAGCTCGGCGTTTTTCTGGTGGTCGCCCCTGTTGATTCTGGCTTTCAGGAGTTACAGTGGTTGAGAACGAGTGGCGGGCTTGCTGAGACAAGTCCGTCACTGAAAAAAAAAAGAAATTGGTTTTGAAGCTGCGTCGCCATTTATTTTATTATTACTGAAAGTCTTGCTTTTGACCACAATCTTAACAGTTGTAAAGCGAGAATGTGGTCGATGCTGGAACACTCTTGCCTAGAAGTACCCTATTCACTCTTAGGAAGCAGCTTAAAGACTGCCAGATTGTAGCTTTGAGGGGACACACACTCTGTAGTGTTCTACCCTTTAAAAAGGGTTGTGTAATCATGTATCTGTTATAATAATAATATCCTTGGACATTTCACACAACGCCATATAGTCCCAAGCTAAGCAACCTAATGCTTGTGTTATGGTAATGAGATGGCTGATAAACTACTTATATACTTTTTTTTTGTAAATACATACATATTATAGATAGAAAAAACCGGCCAAGTGCGAGTCAGACTCGCGCACCGAGGGTTCCGTACAAACCTGTAGGTATATAAGTAAAAGTTATGGTATTTTTATTGCTAAATGAAATCCATAACATAACAATGTGGAAAGCTGTAAGTTTATGATTATTAAAAAAAATATACTATGTGATGTAACTAAAAATTTAAGATTTTCGGAATTTTTCCTATATGTGTACTTTATAACGTTGCTTCATGCCAAATTTCAAGATTCCAGGTCGTCTGGAAGTATCCTTTAGGTTTTGATTCCCTTGCGAGTAGTTGCGAGTTTCAAAATATGCGGCTTTAATTGCTGTATCTTTTGATTGCGTTGACGTAGAAGTTTGATTTTGTTACAGCTTAAAGATATTATAGACTTGAGTATTTGTTAAGAATTTCAATATAATACCACTACGCGTTCATGAGTAAAGGGGTAATAAGTTAAAAATTATTAAAAATATTTTTATTATATGATGTAACTAAAAATTTATGCTTTTCGCAATTTTTCCTTTATCTGTGTTATAAGACGTTGCTTCGTACCAAATTTCAAGATTCTGAGTTCACGGGAAGTACCCTGTAGGTTTTGATTCCCTTGCGAGTGTCGAAAATTTGCGGCATAAACGGGAGTATCTTTTGATCGCGTTGACTTAGAAGTTTGATTTTTTCACAGCTCCAAGAGACCATAGACTTGAGTATTTGATATGAATTTCAGCTTGATACCTCCACGCGTTCCTGAGAAAAAAGGTCTTGACAGACAGACAGACAGACAGACAGACGGACAACAAAGTGATCCTATAAGGGTTCCGTTTTTACCTTTTGAGGTACGGAACCCTAAAAACACCCAGACGAACCCAGGTGATTATTATTTTTACAGCAATAACGGTTCAATGTTTAAGCTGATCAGAAATAGTAAAATTGGCGCTCAGATTTCAAATATTCATTCAATCATTCATTTTTCATTCGCATCGCATCCGCATCTCATTCGCAAACTGTCATAAAAGTATGAAAATTATTAAGGCTTTTTTGACAGTTTGCTATTGACATGCGAATGCGAATGCGAAAGTTGATTAAAAATTAGTAGAATTGGCCCTTTTTTTTTTTTTAGTGATGGGAAATCATCCAATGACTCCTCCCGCACTGGGTGTAGCGGGAGGGAGTGTCAGACTTCTACTGACTAAAACCCATCCATGTTCCTTCATTGCCCTCAGTATACATATTGTAAATATCTCTGTAGAGTTGAATGGTATGTTATGATATTAGCATGTCATACAATCCAATATATCATCAATTTGAAACCCCAATCGATCATCTGATTCGTCTTGTTCACGTCAAATATTGTTTCAGTCAAGGTGGTGCATTGTTAGTGACTGTAGCTCTATATCGTATTGGAATCGCTCTCGGTTCGTCTATCTTGTTTGTGTTACTGACATTTATTTTTCTTAGGTTATTTACTTTGTTTTTTTTATAGGTATTAGCTATAGTTTACGCCAGATAAACGTGGAATAAAGTACATTGACCTTTCCCTAATATCTCTTCGTAGATACTAGAACAATAAATTTTGAACCATTTTTCATTACTAGAGTACGTAAAGGATCACGATAGAAGTCGATTCAGGACACCTTTATGTCAATATTTCTGATTTTGATCTTAAGAAAGTCAATAAATGTATGTGGGTCAATGTACTTTATTCCACGTTTATCTGGCGTAAACTATAGTCTTTTCCCAACTAGCTTTCCCAATTAGCTTCCCAATAAACGAGAAGCAGCTGAAAAGCAAGTAGACTTCCACAACCTAGTTACTGGGAAATACCCCTTTTTTTAAGGATGGGAAATAATCAAATGACGCCTTCTGATATTAGTGGAGCAGAAGGAAGTGTCAAACTCTTACTGACTATAACCCATCGCGGTGACTCTTTCAAACAAATTATCCCTGGCAAAACTTGTGTCAGATTTTGTCACGTCTGAATACCCGGTAAGAATGTTAAAGATATTGAAATGTCTGCCGGGACCAACGGCTTAACGTGCTTTCCAAAAGGATTGAAGAAACTCGTTAAGTTACGGACGGAAAGTCGAAAAGTATAGGTTAGGTATACTTTTCGACTTTCCAGCTATGTTCTAGAACCAATTGGCTTGGCACGTGACGATGGCAAAAGACCGGACAGCATGTTTCCATGAAAGATTACAGTATGGGATGCAAACTTGCGCCATTCCATCTTCTTAGTTCATCGTGATGTGCCGGCGCTGCCACTGCGACTACGGAAAACCTCAAGCGGTGTAAATATAGTAGTCTTATTGGTAAGTATATTTTTGAGCCGTTTGGTGTTGATAACCAGAGCCGTGGGGGCCCTTGTGATCACAGCCTGTTCAAAGATAGGTATTTCGAAACGGCTGGCTGGCAAGAACACGAGCTGGCTTTTACTTTAGCCAGAGTCTAAGCATTGCCATTCAACGTGGCAATGCCACCAGTCTCTTGAGGACATTACCAGCTGATAGCATTGAGGACGAATTTTTGATGCCATGTTTTAGTTAGCTGTAAGTTAGTCTAATGTTATATGTATTTTTTCCAACAAAATAACGATTAGCGGTTTAGACGTGATGCTCATTTTAAAATTAGCTAATCTCAGGTTTCTCCGCCTTAACCTTGAAATGTGATCCGTATAGCTGTAGATATTTAGCCGCGAGCTCCTCCTCTGTGAATATAAATATTACAAAAAAAAATCCTTACAAAAGTATGAGCAAACCACCAGAAATACCTACTTAAATCACCAACTGTTGATTTGAAACTTAAAGTCGTTGAAACTGCAGCTCTTGCCAAAACCGCTTGAATCGGAATTTCTTCAGAGTGTCCTAATTAAGACGCTGGAGATACATGTTGGGCGAAATAGGATTGTAGCAGCATGTTGCATGCTAATGCTACAACGAGAAATCGTGTGTTATTACTTAGAGCACTATTTTATGTAGAATTCACAGAAGAGCTCGTGGCTAAATAATAACAGCCGCACGGGTCGATCTTTAAGGTTAAGCAACACTTGCCAAGGTTTGTCTGTGGATGAGTGACCATCTTAATATACCGAGTTTCCTCCGTGCCTTGGAAAGGACGTTAAGCCGTTGGTCCCGGCTGTCACTTGTAGATCTTTGGCAGTCGTTACGGATTGTCAGAAGCCAGTAAATCTGACTCCAGTCTTGCTAAGAAGTACCGTGTTTCCCAGTTAATGGGTTGTAGAGGTCTGATATGCAGCCGCGTAAAACACTGGTATTCAGTTGAATCCGGTGACTTGGGAAAAGGCTAGACAGATAATGATGTGTATGTAAATGTCACCAACGCGACGCCATAAGATAAATATCGTTTGAAATACAAACTTATTTTTATCCATAACACACGAATATACTGGAAACTTTTGATTTTGGATAGGATTTATTGTTTTCAAAATTATTTGTTGCAATATATCGAGATATAATCCAATGTAGATGTATTGCAATGTAATCTGGTAGAATTAGGGAAAAATGCGAGAGACGCAGAAATTCTTCAGGAGTTGACTTAAATGGTGCCAAAATCACCAGGATTAGATAAAGATGGACATATTAGCGTCGCACCGAGCATCAAAAAAACTTTATTTTCTTTCTTTTTCTGATTTCTGGAAGTCCAATAAGCTAAGGTTGGACCGGGCCACCCTTTTTTTTTAGGGATTGGAAATCATCCAATGACTCCTCCCGCTGTGTAGCGGGAGGGAGTGTCAGACTTCTACTGACTAAAACCCATCCATGTTCCTTCATTGCCCTTTGTGTTCCGGAGCCAGTGTCTCTTGCGAATAATCCCGCGACTCCGGCAGGGGCGTGACCGAATGTAATTCACCGGAGAACATTGCCTTCACGTTCAAAGATCAATTTATGGTATCATCTTCACTTGGGCCGGCACAAGGGGTGATTGATGATGAGACTAGTCGTGATTACGAACCTATCCATTTCTCTGCCAAACATGTAGCTGAATTAATAAAAAAAATGGCTAAGGTCACCAGGTCATGACGGTCTCAGCATCAAGCACCTGAAGTATGCTGGAGTACATCTACTTTGAGTGCTTGGCGCTGTTTTTCACGCTTTGCGTTAGCAACTTATAACTGCAACCCGATATGCTAAAAAGTCAAAAGTCATTTATTCAAATTAGGCTGAGTGCCAGCACTTTTTGAACTTCAACGTTAACAAGAGGACAGTCCCCCAAAACCGCCCGCCCGTCACCACTTCCTAGTGTTTAGCTGGGAAGAAGAAGTGGCTAACAAACTCCCCAGCAACACATCTGTCTGTTGCGTTGCTGAAAACAATAGTCACACCACTCGTGTGAAATTAAACTGACGATAAGTTGGACAAGGCAAATTACAGACCAATATCCTTGGTCACTGTAATGCCAAGGTGTTGATGTTCTGCTTTACAAGGAACTTGACAAATGAATAGCATTACATGACGCACAGTTTGGTTTTCGGCTTGGACTTTCCACTGAGAGCGCTATCCTCTGTCTAAAGCAGATGGTCCAATAATATAAGGATAGAAGTACTCCGGTGTATGACTGCTTCCTTGATCTCTCAAATGTATTTGACATTGTGTTATATGAAGTTCTGTGTGAGAAGCTCTGCGGGCGGGTGGGGGTCTGCCAGAGTTGCGATATTTGTTCAAAAGAGTCACGCGTCCGTGGAACGCAAAGGACATTTGGAGGAACACGGATGGGTTTTAGTCAGTAAGAGTCTGACACTCCTTTCTGCTTCGCCCAAAGCGGGAGGAGACATTTGATGATTTCCCATACATAAAAAAGGGGAGCGGGGGTATCACCTGAGCTGACGGGTTTGTTCTAGTACTGGTATTCTAACCAGTTAAACAAAGCTCGCTGGGGAGAAGTTCTGTCTGCAGCGTGCAGGTTGGAAGGTGGAGTGAGACAGGGATTTCAGCTACGCAGACGACATGGTGCTACTGGGTCCAACGGCTGGCTCAATCAGGGAGATATTGAACGTCTATGAAAGGTATGCGGCAACTCACAGCCCGCCATATAATGAACTGAAATTGAATATCAGATCTTTGTGGCCCACGAAAAATATTTAAATTATGAGCCCTCACTAACTCTCAATGGACGACGACTTAAAAGTTTAAATCTTGGGTCACAACGTCACTGAAGACTTCAAGGATCAGGTAGACATTGAACGTGAACACAGGGCTCTAGCAGCCAGATGTAACATGCTGGCTCACAGATTCGCTCGTTGTAGTGACGAGGTCAAGATAACTCTGTTAAAACCTTATTGTCAAGCGTTCTACACGGGCATTTATTTGGGTCTACTGCACGCAGGGCATGTAGAGCCCACATTACCTGCGTGTGTAATATAATAATGTAAACAAGTGCTTTTGAGGTTGCCCTCAATCTGCAGCGCGTCTGGCATGTTTGCTGTAGCGACGATTTCTATACTATTCTGAGGAAAAAGAACGCATCACTTAAAGCAGAGTAAGAGCCAGCACCAACAGAATTTTGAAAACCATAGTCAAAAATCACGATGCACCAATACTCAGACACTCTGTCCGGTTGCTCGTGCGGCATGGATGAATACAATTTCTTCAAATTAACTCATTTAATTAAATATTACTTACCATTAGTTTATTGTTGTACTAACTATTGGAACATCAGAATAGTTCATATCGGGATTGCTACGTGTATACCTTTTTGTACTCCATTTTTCTTTATTTTATACATGTTACTCCGTGATCATGGCGCTTGCAACAGTGCCGAAATATCGGAAACTCGCAAATAAAAAGGTACATGGTAGCAATCCCGATATGAACTATTCTAATTTTAGTGACCATGAAAGTTTAAAACAATATATTGGAACATCATTGTAAAATTTAATAAACAAATTTATTATACCTACACAAACTGTTTTCCGAAATAATTTAATTTTGTGTCGCTTTTATTTTAATTGAACTTTAATTTGTAATTCTTCGTAATTAAGGCTTCTTTGATGGACCACTCCAAATTTATTTTATTTATTTTATTGCAAATAATGTTCTTTATGATGATTGAACAAACGCTCTGAGAATTATACTGCATTGTGAGCTTACAAGCATTTCTTGTGTGTAAAATCACTTTTAACAATATACAATTATGGAATAGTTATACATACTTTCAATCCCAAAAAAAAACATTCCTGGCACACATAAAGGATAATGGTAAGCTAAAAAAATACTAACATAAAATATTTAAATAAATAACAAAAAAATTATATGTCTCAAGATACAACGCCAACAAGCAAAATTAATTAGTAGTTTAGTACATTGGCTACTATGAGATTGTAAAATCATGAACGGGGTTGAAGCCCTTGCTGGTCATGTGAGTCTCGTTGTGCGCCATCTTGTATCCCCATAAATGCATTGCTTTTCTGCACTTGATCTGTAATTTTTATCATAATATTTAATTAATTTATCTTTATTTCAGACATTATAAGTCTATGTCACAAAACATTGCGTTAATAAAGTTGTTATTAATACACCCAAAAAAAAAAAAATAGTTATGTCCAAAATACGGACGCAAAAATAATCTTATTTCCCATTTCTGTGCAGGTGTACGCTTGCCCAGTACGCAGTAAAATGACTGTCTATTTTGCAAGCCAACGTTCTGAGGCAGTATTACGGATAGGTATTACGGATAGCCCTCTATGCAGAGCATGCATGGAGGGGGAGGAAACGGTACTGCACGTACTCCTTGAGTGCGAGAGCGTCGCCGAAATACGGAAGCAAACCATAGGGTCACCAAACTTGCTAGCAGATATCCTAAACATGCCGAGAAAACTGATCTGTTTCTGGAGGGAGGTTGGGTGGTTGGAACGACGGCCGCCATGGCTCACGTACAATGGTCCAACTTCAGGACTAAGTGCGGAAACCAAAACCCCCTAATAGAATAAAGCACTGCAGTACCTGGGTATTTTCAACAGTGCCCTCAGAGCGTCATTGTACTGAATACGCAGGGTGTAGTAAGCCTGCCGCGTAAATTTGATCCACAGGACGCACGTGTAAAAAGACTGACAGAAGGCTCTGAAAAGTAACAGTTTTACATCGGTGGTACGTCGTGTGAATCTGCAGGCCATTATATTACTGCGGCCTGCCAATGCCCGCAAGGCTTCATCGTACTGAAGCCGCTCTGTCAGCCTGTGGCCCAAATATATTAATTTAGACACCCTCACTAGTGCCAACCTACCGATCTTAAGGTGAATGCTCCAACCAGCCCGTGAAATTCAATATAACCCTCTAAGTTCATACAACTCGATTGAATTACTTTTTCACGAAATAACATTCAATCGAGTTTTATGAACTTAGAGGGTTATATCGATAATTCAAATGGTTACAATCCTTTAGATAAATGCTCTTTACGATCGCGAACCGTATTCTGTTTAACATACAGCTTCACACTGACCAGCAAATTGCAAAAAAACATAAAAATATTTGAATTTCGCGGGCTACCTTGGCGCTTCCACCTTAATTGGCGGCACGTTCGAGGGAGCCTTGTTGCCTACTTTTAAACCATCAGAACACTCTTACTAGCTTTATATTTAAGTCCATGTGACGGGGCATATGTTTCATAAATGCCCAGTAGTCTCCTGAGCGCACTTATTGATGGGCTAAGCAGAACTATGGCATCCGCGTAACTAATATTATTTATTATTCTGCCCTCAATTGAATATCCGACCATAGCTCCATATCTAGATGATACTTTTGTCACTGAATTTCGAAATTAAAGTTATTTTTACAGAATCGCACTGCAAAACATCGTAGAATAAGTGGCTATTTTAAACACTTTCACATATGGGACGTAATTTGATAAGAGGCACTTTCAATTTGTGATAGATGGACTGATAATTTGTGATGGTAAAATGGGGGTTCCCATTTCACCAAATTATTATCATGACATCGCTTACATCTTCGGCCTAATCATCACTTTCCATCAGGTGAGATTTGGGCCAAGAGTTTCCCCGTCTAGTATAAATAAAAAATAAAAAAATGACGTGTTCATAAAAAGCTGAAAGATGTAAACAGTGGCATCATACCTGTATCTCATTAACGTAATCAAAGTCTAGAGCAGTCTTCCATTTGTGAGGCACATTGCGGGAGATCCTAGAGGTAGAGTGAGCACCAGCTACTTCAACATTGGTATGTGACTGTAGAAACTCATCAAACGCCTGTGTTCTCTCAACTTTGAAAAAGTGGAGAATTTGTTGAGATGTTGTGTTTGGCTGTAGAGCTAATTTTTCAAACCGCAACAACCTATAATTTTAAAGTAACTTAATTATAAAACCGGGTTCCTGACGGAACAGTGATGACAAAAACATGTTTTGTGTTATTCGATAAGTGACGCAATTAAGATACTATTCACCAGATATTATGCACATTAAATATTTAACGTACAGTTTTATTGTAAGCAGATGTAATAAACTAGTACCCAGTTAGTCTTTTCAGTTTCCAACAGAGATGTATAAAGAGGACCGAGGCTTTGGTTTATATATACTATGCGGTCTGCGTATGTGTGCGTAGGCGCCAGCGAAAACTGTAAATAAACGCCAAAAACAGAGTCCAATTTCCTACAGCTGAAGCAGGACTAAAGCGGATAGGGGGAAAGCGAAGTGGCTCTAGCTAGAATTGACGAAACGCACGCTAATTTAGGTATTTCATACATATTACGAAAACAAACACACGTTTTGAAAATGCGAAATGTATACGTAATAGAAAACATTGCAGTGTTGTTATTTTTCAAAAACGAAAACCTTCCGTGAAGCATTTACGTCGTACTGAGGGTTTATTTTGTTGTTTTTAGAGAAAATTTAGTGTTTTTTTCTACAGAACAAACTACGAGTAATCGCATTTCTAAAGTGTACAATATAAAGAGGGAATATTTCTCACATATTAATTATACTAGCTTCTGCCCGCGACTTCGTCTGCGTAGAGCAATGCAGGCGTGCAATGTTCTTTGTCTAGTATTCTTAGCCTCGGAAATACATCTTAATGATTCTGGTATCCTGATAGTTTGTGAGCCTTTGCTGATCGTACTTTCAGCCCCGGAATTACTTCAACATGTTTCCTGGTCTCTTGGTTCTTGTGAATCTTTAATGGTTACAGTTCTGTCGTTATGAATCCTAACCACGGACAACTTCAGCCCCGGAAAAACTTCGATATGTTGTTGGTCTCCAAATGAATCTTAAGCGCTCATAATTCAAACCCAACAAGGACTTTGGCATGTTTTTATGTTCTCCTAGTACATTTGAATCCTAACAGTTCACAATTTCAGTCGCGGAAATACTTCGACATGTTTTTGTTCCCCTTGTACTTTTGAATCTTATCAGAGCTCACAATCCAGCATCAGAAATACTTTGACATGTTTTTAGTCTCCTGGTACTTGTGAATCTCTAGCCCTCACACTTCATCATCATCTTCCTGCCCTTATCCCATGTTACATGAGGTCAGCGCAATTCATTTTTTTCTTCCACTCTGCCTTATCAGCCGTCAAGCTATCACCCTTTACTTTCATATCGCTGCTTACACAATCCAACCGTCTTTACTTTGGCCTTCCTCTCCCCCCTCCATATTTATGTTCATGATTAGCCCTCACAGTTCCAGTCCCGAAATACTTCAATATACTTCTGATCTCCTGTAACTTCTGAAAATAAAGCGTTCACAATTCCAGCCCAGTAAAAACATCCACAAAGTTCTGTTCCTCAGTTAAATAAAAATAGCCCAAAAATACTTTGACATGTATCTGCACTCCTGGTACTTGTGAATCTTTAGCACTCATAAATTCAGCCCCGGAAATATTTCGACATATTTCTGCTCTCCTGGTACTTGTGAATCTGTAGTACTAAGGCAGAAGCGGGATTTCCAGTTTTTCCTCCCCACTAAGCCATGCCTTTTACCAGAATAAAAAGTAACCTACGTGTTATTCCAAGACCGGACTATATGTGTGCAAAATTCAGATCCCCGTTTCTGCGTGATTAAACCGCAGACAAACTTTATGTACAAACTTATAAACCAACCAAACCAAACCATACAAACTTTCGCATGAATAATATTAGTAGGATGACCAAAGGTTAGTAATAACGATACAGCACGGGATCAAACAAACGCCAATTACTTAATTACTTATCATTTCCTCGGTGTCCTCCCTTAATACGCTCACGAATAACTTACATAAGTCTATCCGGATATTGCTGCAGTAATCTTCCAGCTGCCACATAGTCACTGACCATATTGGCACAGAGGAGTGCCGGGTCATTACAATCTGAAGACAGTTTGCAGTTGGGTCGACTCAGCCTCGAGTGCATCACTCCGCGGGGGTCACGCACCAGCAGTATAACCTTCACGTTGAGTCTTTAGATCATTCAGTTTTATAAGATTAGTCTTTAGCTGTTCTGTTCACCCAGGGCGGGAGGAGTTTTTAGATGATTTACCATCCTTAAAAAAAGATACAGAAACTTACGTTTTATCATCCAACACTTCCTCAATGTGTTTCAGCCGTAGACGTACAATCTTCACACTTTGGAAAGGAAACAGCTTACATAACCGCGTAGTAAACTCTGGCTTATAACAAAGATGACCTTTGTTCATATTCTTACAATTTTCGGAGTATTTCAGAGCAGTTGATTTGAAATATTCTGCATTGTGAGTTTTGTGTTCTGGTATGTTCCCATCAAGTAAATTTCTAACGAAGTTAAAGTAGTCTTCTATGCTTTCATAATCGCAGTTTAACATACGTTTAACAATACTCAGGACCTTGCTTACTTCTTTTGGTGCCTTAAATAGTTTATATCCATACATCAGAAGGGGTTCACAATTGAAGTAAGTGATAGGAAATATGTTAGTTACTATGTCTCCTAGAAATGTAGAACCTGATCTCCATGATGATATTATTAAGCTTCGCAGGGGCTGTCCTCCGGATTCCATGACTAAGTCTTTTAAACCACTTACTTCAAATTGTGAAAAGTTATACTTTTCAATATTGTATTTGATTTGAAATCTAGTTTCTTCTATTACGTTTTCGATGTATGTTGAACTTTTAGAGTCATCAGTACATCGAATCTTAATAAGAAGAATTAGAATACTGACGGCAAATAGAAGACATGTTGTGTAAATGTTAAGCCTCCGCATCACCTGCAATTATTATTATTTAAATGTAACATTGTATTAGAGACAGACTAGACAAAAAAAGTGTTATTTATGCTAATAACTTCTTGGAATTGTACTCTTCTTTTTCTGTTTCAACGGGAATTAACTCAAAAAATGATTTGGAACATGTTCTAGGAGATATTATTTTTTTAAATGTACGTACACATACAAACTGCTAACATAAATAAAATATAAAGTAATCCTTAAGCCCATCTAGACATAATTATGGTCTGTAACTATGGGGCAGTGTAAGCGATTCTAACATAAATAATAAGAGAATTATTGAAAAATATAAGGAAGCATTTAATGAATCTCCTTGGTGGAATTCCTGTAATTTTTTTTAGGAAAATAAAAAATATACCGTAAAAGATACGCGCGGCACCTTAGGTGAGAGTACCTATTTTATCGCAGGTTCCATTGTATGGTGCGTAATTTTTTACTTTCGAACAACGTATAGGCTTCGTAAATGCATTTTTTGAGCAAGTGTGTTGTAAAATTACTTACTTTTTCTGTATGCTATAAGTTGAGACTTGTAATTGGCTGACAGTCTTCTTTACCTGTTTGTTTTAGCTGTTATTCTTACCTATTGCGTAAATAAATAAATAACTTGAGTTGTTTTCTTTTGAATTAAAAAAATAAATACGAACGTGTGTTCACCAGCAGATATAAAAGTAATTATTAGCGGACATTACTTTTTCATTGTTGTAAAAGTCACGATACGAGAATAACTCGTTTTAAAAAGATAATATGTTAATGTGTCATTAAAACACGTAATCGTTGCGTTTATCAGTGATATTTTATACTAGCTGTTGCCCGCGACTTCGTTCGCGTGTATCGGAAAGTAAAATGTCGTTAGGTTAGATCTCTAAGATATACGAACAGTCAATATCTAGTATTGCTTGACTCCTCTTAGCATTAGGAACTTGGAAGAGTGTTATGCAAGGCACTGGCTGTTTCACCTCTTCTGTTCCACCAGCCCTAATAATTTTTCGTAATGAGAAACGTTGGTCGGGCATGGGAAGACACCAACCAGAACAGCAACCTAGCCCTGCAACAGATACTACACCGACACTACTATACTATACAGACTCCAGTATCCGCACCATGTTAGGCTCCTATTCTGTCCGTTGTGCGCAGGTGTCCTGGTAGCCAGCCTTTTTTCATGGACTAGAAATCATCAAATGACTTCTTCCGCTTTGGGCGAAGCATAACGGAGTGTCAGATTCTGACTGACTAAAACCCATCCGTGTTCCTCTTAGTTCCCTTTGCGTTCCAGGTCCGCGGTGACTATTTTAACAAATTCCGCAACCCTGGCGGGCACTGGCCCTAGTGGGCCCCGTCTACAATACTGGCATCTCTTAAAGGCGCGCGTGGAACACAACGCGCCGTTGACCCGAGCCTGGATTTGATCGGACAGCGTGCCACCAAACACCCGCCGTCCGCAGAACCGCGCCTACGGTGGCAGGGAATCGCCTGGTTACTCCTTTCGCCCAGGGCGTCTTCTTCTGTTGCGGCGGCTGGGGCTTGAGATTTCCCTCTCTCTCACGCTTTCGACCTCCTCCTTCGCTAGCATTACTGCTTCGCAAAATGAGGTGACCGCTTCCCATGCATCCTCGCTCCGGACCATAGATTGAATCAGGGCCGGTCGCGAGAGGTCGCCGCCACCTATCGTCTCGATGCCGTGCTCTACCCATGAAGGGCAGGCATCCACCTTATGTTCCACCGTGTCATCCAGGTGATCCTTAAAGTGTTGACACGCGGTCGTGTCCTCCCGCTGAAACCGAAAGAGATTTATCCCAAAACAATCGTGACCGGTGAGTACCTGCGTCAGGCGGAAGGTGAGGACGCTGTGGCGCCGCTTTTGCCACTCGTCAAAAGGGGACTTACCGCCGCGATTGTGGCGTGCCCAATTAAAGGTGGTAGAGCTGGACCTGTATTCTCAGTTTCGTAAGTGAATTCGGCAATAGATTGCAGGCAGTCTAAAATAGCTATGTCAAGCTTTGCGCTGTGTTCCACGCGTGCCTCAAGGAGTTTTCACCAAAACAGATAGGGCTAGCAAGCCCTATCTGCCGGGCCAGCCGGGTTGCGGATTTGTTCGAAAGAGTCACCGCGACCCTGGAACGCAAAGGTCATTAGCAGGAACACGGATGGGTTTTAGTCAATAGGAGACTGACACTTCCTCCTGTTTTACCCAGAGCGAGAGGAGTCATTTGACGATATACCATCCTTAAAAAACAAAGCTCCACCACCTCAAAACCTATCTTCGCGAGTTCATCTGTGTCGTCAATGAACGACACGGTTGGCGCAGTTGAGCGATTGGCTGCTGCGTCGCGTGTCATGGGTTCAATTCCCGCACGGAACAAATATTTGTATGACCTACAGACAATATTCTATTCTATTCTACAAATAGTTGATCCGGGTCTGGCTGTTTGTTTGTTTGTGTATGTGACTTTGTATGTTTGTAAATGCACCCACGATACAGGAGAAATTCCAAGTGTGGAGCAACGTTTTTTAAAATGAAAATTAAATGCCTAGGGATCTATTGTTCCCCTTGATCCACTGGAGAGTAAAGCCCGCAATGGATAATTTCTGGCTCTGGGCTGGTCATGATGTTTCATAGGCTCACTGGGAATTTAACAGTTTTAAAACTAAACAATTTGTTGGATATATGTGAGTTTCAGCCGTGTGCCTTTGCAAAGTTTTGAAATTTCTTAATAGAAATCATAAAACTTATTCTGAAAACATTTCTTAATATTCTGCGTATTGATGGCTGTTGCTTCCCCGTACACAGAAGAAATAGATCCAGGCTGTGAAGCAACCGGTCAGCACATGCTATGATCTAAAATTACTTAACCATGCTCTTGAAACTCACACCAATCTTGTTGAATCAAGTTGATTTTTTTATTTATTTCGATCCAGGAACGCAAGTCGAAACAATTTTATATTTTTAAAACCTAGAAACCCAATATTATATTTACAGCGGAGCTAATGCAACTCTTTCAACTCCTCTACCATGGGACTTTGCCATCTAATCGTGGTTGTTATGACGTGACCCCTTTTATTAAAGGATGGGAAATCATCAAATAACTCCTCCAGCTCTGGGCAAAGCAGGAGGGTGTGTCAGACTCTTACTGACTAAAACGCATCCGTGTTCCTTCTAATGCCCTTTGTGTTCCAGGGCCGCGGTGACTCTTTCGAACAAATTCCACGATATAAAGTGAGATCAAATGTATAACGCCATCTATGGAATATGATGTTGGATCACTTTGTTGACCGTCCGTCCGTCTGTTTATCAAGACTCTTTGAGAGTTGAAATAATATACTCAGAACTACAGTCCCTTGAATCTGTGAAAAAATCAAACTTCTAAGTCAAAGTTAAATAAAAATACGGCCGTTTATGCTACATAAAATGTACATTTTGGTAATCAAAATTTATAGGGTATTTTCCGTTGACGTAGAACTTAAAAATCTGAAAACTACACATTTAATGCAATTAAATAAATACTTAAAAAAAATAGCAGATAATGGAATTAAATACATACTTAAAAAAATAGCCTTTATTTCAAATAATACCTTGTACCTACCTACAAATGTGTAGGGAACCCTCGGTGGGCGAGTCCGACTCGCACTTTTTCGGTTTTTTTACATCAAAATAGAAGTTCATTCTAAAGAAAATGATGGTGTTTAATTCCTTGGAAAGTACCATTACTTACTAAAATAATATGTTTTGGTGTAATTTTCACCCTGTTGATAGTAAGTACTAATTCGGTCAATAGGTGGCATTAGATATGTTAAATCTTCTAAAACATTGCTTCAATTCCTATCAGGTTTATGTGTTAAAGTTATATTCATGCGGTTTTGTACTTTTTAACGTGATGTAAAAAGGAATACCTACAGACAAACAGAACAAAGGTGCTGTTAATTATACTTTAAAACGCTGGCGTTTACATTTTGGCATACTAAACTATCCAAAATAAAACATTAACATGTTATAAATATTTGAAAATATTAATAAGAACCTCCCCAAAGGTATAGCGTGATGGTAATAATTGCTAAGGTTAGATCTATTAGTATGTGCAATTTTGTAACATGTTGTGGGTTCACACATCAATCCCTGAAAAATGACAAATTATAAGTAAAATGTTATTTTTAGTACGCAAAAACCCATTTTTATTATTATTTAGATAATGTAATGGTGTAAAAAACCATATCAAAAGATAAAATAAATACAAAAATAAAATCTGTTTGCGGGGTTCGAACCCTGTGCACTTTCTCGTTCAAAACACACATTTTTGATTATTGCTCGTCCTCCATAGCATATAGCGTGATAATATATAGCCTATATGTTGACTATACCTATAAGGATCATTTGTGCAAAATTTGAACAAAATCTGTTCAGTAGTTTTCGCTCCAATCGTAATCACACGTCATATCAAGATTTACTATTTTATTATATGTATAGATGGTGTAAAGTGGGTGGAATATAGTCACTAGTTTCATCTTGTAACGCAAAATGTACATAGAATAATCTTAATTCTTATGGTTTCATTATGTAGAAGTGGATTATTACGTTTCTAATTTCATATTATTATAGGTACCTATCTTATTTATTTTAAAACTATAAATATTATTTCTAAATAATATTTTTAAACTAACTGAAAAAAATATGAACATCAAATTGATATTGAAAACCGGCCACGTGTGATTCAGACTTCGACAATATCTTCGTCATTATCTGACCTACACTACAGTCAAGAGCAAACGCATTTCAAATAAATAAAAACCATACACTTCCCATATTATTTTTATTGAATAAGTCAAAACAATTTAATTTTATTTGAGCATTTTTGTAACCCACGCGATAAGCCCTTCCATTTGATTTTTTACACATTGCAGAATATGAACCTTTTTTTTTTTCAATGCATTTCAATGTATGGAAACCCATGAAAACATCAACAATAATTTCAACAAAAAACAAAAACCACACGATACACAACACATGCATCGGTATGTGCTCGCATGATCTCGCTGATCGAAAACGTACGGATTGCGGATACGGCGCGGATACGAGCGGATATGGCGGATATTACACGGAAATTGTGCCTCCTCGAGCCTCAGTCTATGGTGCAGCTCGGGAATTAACTGTCGCACTACTCATTCAGGTATAAACGTTTGCTATTTCTTTCATAGATCTTGGTTTATTGATATTTCTTAGTTAGATACTAAGTGATCTGGTAACTGAACTGTTTTGACCTAATTACTGTTTTTTTGTGACTACTTTAAGCCAATTTTCAAACGTGAAAAACATTCCTTTTTTATTTTTCTACTTTTAGACACTAAAATTAATATCATTCAGTCGACACGTGGGCGCAGGGGTTAGCGATTGGCTGCTGCGCTGCGTAGGTATCGCAAGTTCGATTCCCGCACGGAACAAATATTTGAATGGCTTACAAATAGTCTGGCTGTTTTTATATAAATGAATGTGTACGAGTATGTTTGTGAACGTACCTACACGCACAGAAGAAATTCCTACTATGTTGCGACGTTTTTAAGAAAGATAGAAAAAGTTACTTTTTAAAATAAGATAAAGTAGTAGATTGGTGCAATAAAAACGGCATGACCTTGAACGCTAAAAAATTCTTTCATATAAAATTTTCTAGAAAGACAAAAGTTAGCGTAACATCTTACAAAATTAATAACGTAACTCTTACCAGGGTCAGTGAGATTCGGGATCTCGAAGTGATAATGGATGAGGGATTAACTTTTAGGCAACATATAGATAGTTGTGTAAAAAAGTCTGCCCAGCTACTAGGTTTCCTAAAAAGGAATACTCAAGGATTTAGATCTGTAAAATCTAAATCGTTCTGTATAATGCGTTAGTGCGCAGCAAGTTGGAATACGCCAGCGTTGTTTGGAATCCGTTTTATGCTATACATTCCCAGCGTCTAGAGAGCATTCAGCGGGCTTTCACCAAACACCTTGCTGTTATGGCCCCTGGCATATCTCATAGGTGCCCATACCAACAACGTCTGACATTCTTCAATATAATTTCGCTGTATCAACGAAGAGCAATGCATAGCCTTTTGTTCCTTTACAAATTAGTCAACGGTCATATTGACTGCAGTGAACTACTATCGCGCATTTATTTGAGTGTTCTGCACAACATTCCACGTTATCCCCTTACCAGATTGTTCCATCGCCCTTCTACCCGTACCAGCATAGGTCGCAACTCCCCACTAGCGAAGATGTGTGACAACCTGAATTCACTAATTAAGTCCATTCCTGAGACAGATATATTTGGTGACTCTAAGGCGAAATTTAGATCGAGAATCCTGGCTTCACTACGTGCTATCAAGTCTCCTGATCAGGTCAGTTGTCCAAAAAGTTAACTTCAATTGAGTCTGTGTTCCCTGGTCTACTACTGTTATGTTTTCCGTATTATTGTATTTATTTGATGTATTGTACGTTATTGTATTTTTTTATTTTCATATCGTGTCTCTTAGTAGCAATGTATAAATAATCTGGCGTGTTTTTGTCAATGTTGTGTTTGCCCGTAATTGGCATATATATTAGAATATTACCGTAAGACTAAATGTATTTATGTCCATATATGTGCTGTGGGTGAACCATAAATAAATAAAAAAAATCTACCAAAACAAAATGTGAACGGAAACAAACTCCTTTTATTTCATATATACCAAATAAATATAAGATATCATACGTGATGCCGAAGCGTTCTCATTAGCATCCCTGAACAATAATTTTGTAACACAACAGATGTCGTTTTTTGAAATCAATTAGACAATATGTTTACAGCGAGTCTGAAAACGTAGCAACAGTTAACAAAGTTGTAAAACATTACTTCTAAAAGTCGTACGATTGTAACATCATTTTTAACGAAAGGATAGGCACTATAAGTTAAGTTAAGTTTTTTATCTATTAAACTCAATAAATTACAGAATATTCATAATTGCTGCTGCTATTAAGTATGTTACGATCTATTTCTTAATGTGTCATAATCTATGCTGTCTCGTCATCTCATGTGCTCATATTTCGATTTTGATTGTTTTGTTTGTCGTTTTTGCTACTCATTTGTTGTCTGAACATGCTCTTATCATAAATACGCATTCATATTTTAATATTATCAATGTCTAATAGAAATATTACTATATACTACCAGAATTGCAGGGGTATTCGCACAAAATTACACCACTTACTCACAAACATACTAACAAACACATACGAAATTATTATACTAACTGAAACCTGGCTTACCCCTGAAATTTATGACAGTGAGTTTATAGACAAGCGGTACAGTGTGTACCGATGTGATCGCGATCGTACGGCCACTAACAAACGGGATGGTGGGGGGGTATTGGTTGCGATTTTACATACTTTGAAACCTTCTGAGTTGGGTATTTCTTTAACTCAGCATAGTGATCTCTTACACGCACATATTGAGCACATAATGGTCGAGTTGCCTAGTACCGTTAGCGGTAAACGCCATGTTGTTAGTGTTGCGTACATTCCACCTAAGATTTCTACTTTAGTGTACGACAAGCATTTCGAATTACTGCACGAAGTATTGGGCCACCCTAGTGTTGATAGCTTTTATGTTGTGGGTGACTATAACCTACCTGAAGCTAATTGGCTTGCCTCTACTTCTCCAGATGTATCAAAAATGACAACTTTACAACCTGGGGCACCTTTAGCTGTTGTAAATCTAAATAACTTTATTTCCTTGCTTGGTGCTTCTCAATTTAATAGCGCACTTAATGATAAAGGGAAGATACTGGATCTAGTTATATCCAACATCTCCTGTAGAGTTTCCCTTGCTTCAACTATGTTGCTACCTATTGACCCCTACCATCCTGCCCTGACATGTGATACCTGTTTAAACGTTAAAATCACCCCAATGACCAAGACTCCTCTTCGCAAATACAACTTTCATAAAGCTAACTATGACAACATTAATCGTAATATACAACAACTAAACTGGTCTGAACTGCTTAGCCCTATGAACTCTGAAGATGCTCTGCTTAAATTCTACAGTGAGTTGGATTTGATTATTAATCAAGATACCCCTTTGTCCCGCCCTAAATCAGTTAACTATCCCATATGGTTTTCTCATACTGTTATAAAAATTTCCAAGAAAAAGCAAAAGGCATGGGTCAAGTGGAAAAAGTATAAAAATGTCTCTGATTATGAATCATTTGCCAACTTCCGAACACAGTTTAAAGACTTATGTTTAAAGTGTTTCCATTCGTATATCGAGTCTGTAGAGGATAATTTGAATAAAAATGTTAAACACTTCTGGACTTACATCTCGAATCGGAAAGACAAACCTGGAATACCAGCTAAGCTTCAGTACAATAATGCTGATACAAATGATCCACAAATAGCCTGCAACATGTTCTCAGACTTTTTCAACTCAGTTTACGAACCTGCGTCACCTTCGTTGTCAAAATGGCAGCCTCCGCATGATTACAATGCGCTTCACGATGTCTCTATTTGCGAGCTCTCTTTTAGTGAAAATGAAATATTGAAGGAGCTGAAATCCCTTGATCCAGCGAAAGGCCCCGGACCTGATGGACTGCCGCCTTATTTCCTTAGGAATACCGCAACTTCAATCTGCAAACCGCTATACATTATTTATAATAAATGTATCTCTGAGGGAGTTGTTCCTAAACAATGGAAGCACGCGTACATCGTGCCCGTTCATAAAAGCGGTTCCAGACGCAACATTGAACACTACCGTCCCATTTCCATCCTGTCTGCCTTGTCAAAACTATTTGAGAGGTTAGTTCATAACGAAATTTATCCGATACTTCACAATATTATAATACAACAACAGCACGGTTTTGTGAAACGGCGATCGACAAACACCAATCTCTTACTGTTTTCAAGTTTTTTGTTTGATAACGTTGACAGCCGCGTACAAGTGGATGCAGTGTATACTGACTTCTGTAAGGCTTTCGACAAGGTAGACTATGAAATACTTCTCAACAAAATTTATTTCAATGGTATCCGCGGAAGTCTTCTGAGATGGTTTGCTTCTTATATTACCAATCGGAGTCAGAGGGTTGTAATCAATGGTCACCAATCTAACATTGCACAGGTGACGTCTGGTGTTCCTCAGGGGTCAATACTTGGACCCCTGTTGTTTATCCTATATATAAATGACATCAGTCAATGCTTTCATAACACCAAGTTCCTTTTATATGCCGACGACCTCAAGATATATAGGGCCATACGACACTTAAATGATTGCCTTCTACTTCAGCAAGACTTGGACCGACTATCCTCCTATTGCCAGGAAAACAAACTGCATTTAAGTCTCCCAAAGTGCAATTTCTTAAACTTTACCAAGAATAAAACTGTTATAAAACACACATACACACTGTGCGATGCCCCTCTGCTTAAAGTGGACTCTATCTGTGATCTCGGTGTTATTCTTGATTCGAAGCTTTGCTTAGACTTACATATCGGAAGAATTGTTAGCAAAGCGTATCAATTATTCGGATTTATAATGCATTCTACAATCGACTTTAAAAGGACGTCCTCCTATCTTTACTTGTATAAATCTCTGGTGCGGTCTCAATTAGAGTATGCCGTGTCCGTTTGGAGTCCATTCTACAAAAAGTATATTGAAATGATTGAGCATGTTCAGTACAAATTCTTGCGTGCCATGCACTATAGATGTTATGGTCACTACTTGTCGTACCAAAATTTACTTGCCAAGTACAAGCTTGGGACACTTGAAGATAGGCGTAAGTGTTTGGAAGCCGTTAATTTATATAATATTGTTAGGAATAAATTTGACTGCATTGATTTGTCTAACATGATATGCTATGCAGTCCCTAGGACAGTCTTCAGGCGAAAAGTGCGCGCTGGCAGATTGTTTTCGGTAGGCTTTTGCAAGTCCAACTCTGGTTTGCGTTCACCTATCCGCAGAATGGTTGAGTCCTATAATGGGACCTTTGAACATATAGACATTTTTACATGTTCTGTCAGTATGTACAAAAGTCTTATACTTAAGAAGTTATCATAAATTTTTCTTCTCCATCAAAATGTTTGTTCTCCATCTCTTTATTCAAATTTGGTTTATATATTATTATTATTTTTTTTTTATTGTAATTAATAATTGGCATGATAGTTGAGTGGCTTTGATTAAGATTTATGTTTTACGTATCTGTCATCCTAGTGATTTTTTTTTTTTCTATGTATCCTACCGCTTATCTGTGAACAGCGTTGTGGGCTACAATATTGTTTTTTTTATTATTTTTTGTAAAATTTTGTGTTTTAAGATATATATTGTAGCTGTTTGTTGTTCCTTTTTAATAAAAAAAAAAAATAAAAAAAAAATAAGATGTATTTGTATTGGTTCTTAACCTATCTAATCTAATTTAATAATATATAAAACAAAGACGGGTTTGTTACAACACTTATAACTCGAGATCTGCTGAACCAATTTTCATGGTTATTGATTCGTTGGATTTGTCTCCGACCCGAATAGCAGAATACATCTTAAAAACAATGAAAACTCGATATGTGCAATGAATACTTAATTGACGGGAGCGAAGCCGCGGGGGAAAGCTAGTTTAATATAAATTCGAATAATTATGAATTCGAAATTTGGATGTTTGTTATTCAATCACGCTAGAATGGCTGAACGGATCTAAATGAAATTTGGAACAGAGATAGATTATAGTCTGGAATAGCACATAGGCTACTTTTCATCATGCGGGCAAAGCCGCTGCTGATGATAAATGATATTTATTTTGTAAGTAGGTTGTAAATAACACTTTTACACGCCAATATTTTTTTGGTAGTTTTAAACTAGATGAGGCCGGCATTTCCTAGCTGGCTGTTCTAAGAAGAAACACGGAAACAAACTCAGAGGTCAAAGTCTCTTTTAAAGTCCATACAATTGTACTGGTCAAATCATATTATGAGAACCATGTAGGTTAATGTCTGAAGTGGTATTTTGAGTAGCACACAGATTTGAGTGGACCTGTCCACTCAAATCCTTAAACTTAGAATTTAAAGGAGTTCAACGAACTGATGATCAATACCAAAGTAAAAATACCCAGACTAACATTAAATTAAATGAACCCCTAACATAGCAATCTACATGGTCCTCATATTCACAATACGTTATATGAGGACCATCCAGATCAGTGTCTGAAATGGTATTTTGAGGAAAGAACCACACAGATTGAAGTGGACCTTTCCAGTCAATGCAAGCCTTGGTCAGTAGTCGATTAGCTCAACTTAGAACCAATAAGGAGCTCAACGACTTGGCAAACAATGCCAATGAAAGGACATTTGGGTATGCCACAAAAATACTCAAACTGCCTGACATACAACTAATGAACAATATGCAAGAGTTTTTCAATGCGATTCTGTAAACACGTCAAAGTGAAGGCTTTGGTGAAGTGATCACGGAGTGAGCTGTCAATCCAAGTAATCAATATGGAGTGACAGCTCTCACTTCGACATGTTTAGCTCTAGCTCTTGACAAAAGGTTAGAAGTGGATGCCATCTACACGGACTTTAGCAGTGCATTTGACAAAGTTGACCATTGTCTGCTACTGTTGAAGTTATAATATGCTGTGGATAACGGTGTGAGTTTCATATTTGTAACATCTTTGTTTATATTATTTGCGCAGATATAATGTGTTACTGTGTGTTTGTCCCAAATAAATAAATGAATACCATTGTATTCTAACTTCAACAGTAGCAGAGAATGACAAGAACCATTTCAGTAATGAACCATGTATACATGGTTCATTACTGACCATGTATACATGGAAATGGTTCTCGTCTTATTTAGCTCATCGATCGCAAATTCTTGTACTGAATGGTTATGAATCTTACCCATACTATGCTGATTCAAGAGTTCCCCAGGGTTCTCATCTAGCCCCAATACTTTTCTTGCTCTTCATAAATGACATAACAGATGAAATCCATCACTGTAAATATTTAATATTTTGACGATCTTAAAATGTATAGAACCTAAGAAACATTTTATACAGAAGCTGTTGGTAAACCTTTTTGAATAAATATTTACAGCAGTGCAATTCTGTTAACATGTCGAACTGCCAGTCTACTTTGTTGATATCTCACAGTGTTCACTTAGGTGGAGTGAACGACAAGTGAGCTGTCATTTTGTTTGTATGGTTTGACACTCACTCACTCATCACTTAACCCACGCCTTCACTTCACATGTTTATAGAATCGTACTGCTGAAAACTTAGGTGAAGTGAACAACAAGTGAGCTGTCAAATGTCAAAACTAACAAGATGGAGTGACAGCTCACTTGTCGATCACTCCACCTAAGTGTACTTGGTGAGATTTCAACAGAATAGACCAGCAGAATCGACCGACATAACTCTAATTAATATGTTATTAGACTAACAGATATTAATACCTAAACGATACAGTATTTTTCTTGATAAGACCGCGAGAGGAAAAAAATGTGTGGTCAGAACGTGAACCATAACAGTTTTCGTTCAAAATCATTATTCGAAAAACGGGAAATTGGCAATTATAAAATCTATTTTTAAATTCATTTTCAGCCTTCAGTCAATCCATTTTAGGTGAAATTCAATTCATTCTATGATGGAGACCGAATGCAAAATTCTTTAATACGATTGGCAAAATAGGCTGGGAAATGCAGCATACGCTTGAACTATTGAATCCGAACGGCTGAAAAAAGCGGATTCAATTTTATGAAAAATTCACGGAAACGTGATCTATCTACACTAATATTATAAACCGAAACTACTGCACCAATTTAAAAAATTTTTCACCAATGTGTAGGATGGACTGTCCGTATGAACATAGGCTATATTTTATCCCGTTAAAATAAATCGTATACCCGTACGAAGTCGAGACGAGCAGCTAGTATGTAATATTTTACTTTAAATATGTTCAAACCTTATCCAAAGTTTGGTGATACAATTATACGTAAAGGTACAATTACTCTGAATAACAAACAAAGGAAAAGCTTTTTAAAAAAGAGAAAACAGTGCATGTAAAGTTGAAAATATTTGCTCGATGTGACTGCGTTGTTCTTCTAGGTAGCAGATATCTCTTAAATGAGGTTTCCACGATAATTTGGGAAAGGTTCATATTAATCAAGTATAACCTATTTAATGTTTATTGAAATTGATTGTATTTTAAATTTGTATTGTACTTATTAATTTTGACATTTTACTATTGTGAAAGTTTAAATAATTCTTTCACCATGATATTTTAAAAGTTAAATGTGTGATAAAATTCGACAATGTTTTCTAAATATATTTGTACGCCTCTGGGGGAAACGTGGAGAATCTGCCTATCTGTAACATCTCGCACACTGTTGTTATTTGACCTATGTTTACAAATAAAGCATTCTGATTCTGATTCCAAAATATACCTAATCAATGAAAAAATAAAAGTTCATAAGCTTAAACCTTAATTTAATATATTTAATACAGATTATAAAAGGGCATAACACCACAGCTTTGCACTTTGCCATTAACCTCACCATAGCTTACCATAGTTACAATTTATTATTTTGTTAGGGTAGGTGGCATACGATCACTGCTATCCTTTGAACATCACTACGATAAATCTGTATTAAATACTTTATAATATTTGATACACAACAGTTCCAAATGAGGTTAGATATTTGACACAGTCTTCAGCTTATCCTTTTGGTAACGCAATCATTGTGCGTACAGCTAACGTGTGTAATTCCCTGCCAGAGTCTGTGTTTCCTGGTAGCTACAACCTGGTCTTTAAGTCAAGAGTGAATAAGTTATTTCTAGGCAGGCGTGCCCATCTTAGACATCATCATCACTTGCATCAACATCATTCGCGCTGAGCTGTTTGTTTGTGAGATTGTATGTTTGTAAACGCACCCACGATACAGGAGAACATCCTAGTGAGGGGAAACGTTTTTTTTTTTTTATTACTACCCTATCAATAATTGTCAATTATTTCTGTAAAAAAATAGCTCAGAGTTAAAATAAAAACAAAAAAGATGAATATTCTGATTCACAAAAACTCATTGCATTCGGTTTTACTCCTAACCCGTTGGCCCGAGGCGGCGTCGCGTGGACCAAAACGCAACTAAAAATAATGCAATAAAAACGTATCATGCAGCCGCACTGCGCTCACCGCACCTAAATGTGTTTTAATGGAATACTACCACCGCAATATGAATATTTAATAAAGAACAGTAAAAAATAAATATTTTTTGTAACATTCTGCTGCTTTTGGCCAAATGCAAATGGTTTTATGAAGGTTAAAATCATTTCTGTTGAATCTGAATTAAATAATAAATTTTTAAGTTTGGTTTTTCAACAAATTGCTTTTAGATAACATTTGAAACAAACAAAAACAATCATATTTACAAAAAAAATAAAAAGGATTGTGTGGTTTTATGAAACCACGGTAAAAGTGAAACTTTTCACTATTATAGGTCAGCTGATCGAACTAGGCGCCGCCATATTGGCCTCGGCTGCTCTGACGTCACCGTCACGCGACATGCAACACACAGGCAACAATTTTGAGACTATGTAATAAAAGTTTCACTTTAGCAAGTTGAACGTTGTGGTTGTTACGATTGAGAGGGCCGATTCTTGCGTAATAAATGTATAAATTAATTATTTCTTAGTGCCGATTCTGATAATGTTCAAGCAAAGATCGCATTCGCATTTCAGTCGTAATCTGTCAAAATGAGGTTTTTATATTATGCAGACATGTTATAGCATGCCTTGTACAATGAAAAGCGTCATCAATATGACACATACCGTGGCGGAGCCGTTTTGAAGGCTCGCGTCAAAGGAACAGCTGTCACCAGTTTGAATAAAATTCCTGTTTAAATTTCAAACGCAGTACGCATTTGAAATACAATGCGTCTCAAATAAGAATAGGATCGACTTAGCGCCATATTGTGACGGCGGCATAGCTGTCAATTCAAACCAATTCGGTAGGGAGAGCAAAGTAAGTTTTTTTTTATCATTATTATAATTATAGAGTTTTGGTATGGTTTAAAATAACTAATAATGACTTTAAATAATTAAATATTATAAAATGTTTAATTTCGTAAATTATTAGCTAGTAGATAACAATGGTTCAAATATATTTATTAGCATCCGCTGTCAAACTAGGTTAGGACCTGTATTCCGGCATACGGCGCCACTTCCCGAAGTATCAGAATTTAAACTAGCTTATACAATTTTACACAAAAATCAAGATAGCAATAAGTGTGAAATAAATGGTGTGTGAGAGGGCCTCTCTTTGTATATGGGTGTAGTGTACGTGTGTGTGTGTGTGTGAGAGGGTGTGTATTGTAATTTTAATTTGATTTAAGACTTATTCAAACAAAGTAAAATTATTGTTGAGGTCATAGACCCCAACACAACTGCACCTCGGCGGCAATTAAGGAGGGGTGTGGGGACAGCAGCTCGCCAAAGGGCCTGCGGCCGAAGGCCGGCCCCACGAGACGTCATTCAGCTGTTGCCTATCTCCTAGCACGGCTGCGCTCGCGCATTTAAATTTTCCTTATTTTGTTATTAACGAACCAACCGTACAGTTTTGTAATTCATTGCTCATTATATCTTTGTCATACAGTCCACTCTTACTTTCATTTAACTTACCACGAACTATCGTCGCCATCAATGATCGTTATCGAAATTCAACTAAGTTTTCTTTGCAAACCGTACTTTCCAAGAGACATTTTACAGATAGAGGTCATTGACGTTCCTATTCTCATTTGAAACACATTTTATAGCAAAATCTTTGTGGATCTAAGCCTCCATATTAACCAATGATGAAAACTTCAAACAGAAAAGAAAATAACAAGAACGTTTTCCCCGACCGCGGCGCGTCGGAAAATCCGCACCTTCCAAACACCGTGATCTTCGGTGGGACGTCCAATTTACATTTAAATTACGGTTTTTAGCTGCGACTTAACTTTTTTTTCGCCATGAAACTGGCAGCCAGTGGCAGGTTACCTCAACGTAGATACTTTTTGTGACCAACTTTCGAGGTCTTCGCAAAGTATGTTTTATAACCAAAGTGGTTAAGTTGCCTTCTTCAGACCTATTATACTGTCGAGCTTGAGACGTCAAAGATTGGCTCTAAGTATTGGTAACTTAGTTCTAAATCGAGTTTGTGAGTTGCTGAAATGTTGGATCGTAATTTTGGGAAAAACAAAGAGATTTTGTGTTCCCTGGGGCTGTTTTGATTTTTAGTTTTAAAAAGCGATGTAGAAGTTAAGACCTATTGAATGATTTTGTTTTGAAGTTTCTTGAGCAGATGCTATTACTTTGCCGAGCCAAAATATCGGTATAAATTACGGTACTCCGATTTTTTGCAAAATCAGGTACAAAAACTTTGTCCTGAGCCTTTTTACATAAATAAAATCTTATGAAAAGAAAAGTCCTCTCAAACAAGTTCAAAATTAAAGTGGACACACAACTTTTATATTGGTGATGCAAGTTCGTCCATATGAGCTCATAAATCGTGAATACAGAGTGTGTCCTGAAACTTGGCACTCTTTCAGGTCACACAGGGATATAACTGGGGTTCGTATAAAGATAAAGTTTCTCGGACTTTAAAAACATTGTCTTATTTCAATGGGAAGTTTGCAATACTTTTGAGTTAGTGTTGAGTTTAGGTCGCAATTTCGAAGTGCTGATAAATATAGCACAGACAAAACTTTTTGAGTCTACCACAAAAAAGCTAATTAGTCCGTCAATTAGATTTGCAAAAAATGTTTTGACCCGTTTTTCTTCTTTTGTTACGTAAAAGAAAATTGATAAAGATACGGCTTTTAAAATTCTCAATACGTCACGCCTTGGTATAATTTTCAGTGCGTTCTGACTTCTGACACAAGACCCCACTCCCGAGTTTTGATGCGTTTTATCTTGGTCAATATTCATTGATTTACAATAACGAAAAATACTTGTCCATTAGTTTTAAATACTCTAACTGACGGACTAAATTGATTTGAAATTTATTGATGGTGGAAACTATTATGTTTGTTTGTATGAAAAATACTGTGATGTAAAAACTGGTTTTCAACTGAATCCGGTTTGATTGGAAAAAGTAAGAAAAATGCTAAGCAGATCACTTGGAAACACGCACAACTGCCATAGAAAAACTAACACAAACCACTCGTACAGATGCCACGCAAGATAATCACGTCGCAGCAATCGAACAATATTTGCCATTCCACGTGTGTCCACGACCCAATAACTCGTCGCGCCGATGTTAATAGCCAATTTACAATATTCCTAGCAAAACATCAAGCAGACACGTACCACACACTCGAATAAAGACTTTATACCAACTATGTTACGGTCGTTTCGTGTTTAAAATAATAAATAAATGAAAACAATGGCAAAGAGGGAATAGGCTAGATTCCATCATCCACAAATTGCAAAACTATTTAGTTCGTCAGTTAGAGTTTGGAAAAAAAATGGACAAGTATTTTTTTTTTTGTAAATCAATGAATATTGACAAAGATAAAACGCATCAAAACTCGGGAGTGGGAGCTCGTGACGTCACGACTCACTAAAAATTATGCGAAACTTCGTCAATTTTGGTTCCCGTACCTAACAAAAGAAAAAACACGGGTCAAATATTGTTTAATAATCTAACTGACAGACTAATCAGATTTTTTCAGGACACAAGCCTATTCTGATAACTTTGTTTGCTAAAACTATGTTTGCTCTTAGATGCTGTATCGTGTTAGCCCATCAAATGCCTGTTACACTTCAAAAGCTTGCCTGCAGTATGCGACGATCAGGAAACAACTAAAACTGCTGTTAATACCGAAGTCCGCGTTTAGACTTCCGGGAATGGAAGCCTGGTGGACACTGAAGGTATTGTTTCAAGAGCATGACACGATAGTCTGCTTATAACCTTTTTTAATTTCCATTTCCTGAACTCACCCGCCTTTACCCAACTATACCTACTGGGATCGGCTTCCAGTCAAACCAGATTCAGCTGAATACCAGTGTTTTTACGTGGAGCGGCTACCTGCCAGACCTCCACAACCCATTAACTGGGTAACACGGTAATTCTTGGTAAGACTGGAGTCAGATTTACTGGCTTTTGATAATCCGTAACGACTTCCAAAGATCTATAAATGTCAGCCGGGACCAACGGCTTAATGTGCTTTCCGAGGCACGGAGGAAACTCGGTATGTTAAGATGGTCACCCATCCACAGACTAACCTTGGTAAGCGTTGCTTAATCTTGAAGATTAACCTGTGCGGCTGTTATTATTTAGCCACGAGCTCCTCCACGAGCCATTCATAATTTCAATAAATATAATTAATTCTACTGCAAAGCTCTCTATAAACCTGACACAACCCATTATTGCCTCGTGAATAAGAGCTTCTTTTTTATTTTTATTTATGATGGGTTTGTTCTTGATCTTAGTCTTGGTCAGAAATGGCAGAGACAAAGTCTACGATGGAGCGAGCTTTTTTTTTTTTTATACAAAACGGGGAAACTCTTGGCCCAAACCTCACCTGATGGAAAGTGATGATTAGGCCGAAGATGGAAGCGAGTTTCACCCGGAATCCTCTTACACAGAGGAACTGGCTATCATACCTCTAACTGCCGGAACACAACAATGCTGTTAACATAGTTGTTATGCGACAGACTTAGACATGATGGTGGTAGCTTGCCAGGCGGACTTAGAACAAGTCCTACCACCAACCAAACCGTGCAAAAAAATTTGCCTCCGCTGGGAATCGAACCCAGGACCTCTGGGTCTGAAGCAGGTGGTATAACCACTAGACCACGGAGGCGGTTAGTGTCACCCACCAGTGTGTTGAGCTTACCCAGAAGGAGCCTGTTTACTCTAACTTTGAAGAGATTAGGGTTGTAAGCGCTCGGAAACACAGACGCAGGCAGAGAATTCCACTCTTTTGCTGTCCGCATTAGCTTCGAAGGAAGTAGCTTCAATATTTTTCGCAGTAACCTTAATGCTTTATGCCCATCAAGCAGCTGGCCCCGTGGCCCGTATAATTGATTGACTGATATTGCGAGAGGAGGCTGCGACAGGCTACGAAGGAGATGAGGGGACAACTTGGATGTCTTCTTTAGAAATTGGCAAGAAGTAACACTTAACCAAGAACGGTGGAAGTAATGGAAGGAGGCCTTTGCCCAGCAGTAGAACGACTCAGTCTATAAACATATTTATTTAAATTCTTCGGTTACTGACTGATTGAGTGGCTCGGTGATTGAGTGACTGTCAACAACGCATAGCCGAAATTGCAGGTCGTAGGAAGCTGCAATTTGGCTCATTTGTTATTTGCTGAGTCTAGGGGAGAATTAAAAAAAGATTTCTCGAAAATCTTACGGATAAACAGAATATATGCGCGTACGATGTCGCTGGCAAAGCTGTTTAAAAATATAAATGTATATGTTCTGACATTAACCGCAGTAAACTTTTGTTTCAGACTTAAAGGCTAGAGAACTAACCGATATATTACGCAAAAAGAAGATAAAAGAACTCTGCCACGTACATTCAACAAGGACTAATTATTATTACTTCTGCAAACAAAGCCCCGTTGGGAAATGTTAACTGAAATAAAACTTTATATATAGCACTATAGAAACCCCGGCTCTAAGTATTTTCCATATGGTTTTTTTTTATTTTTTCGTTCGTCTCTTTTAGGGTTCCGTGCCCAAAGGGTAAAAACGGGACCCTATTACTAAGACTGTCTGTCTGTCTGTCAACAGGCTGAATCTCAAGAACCGCGACAGCTAGACAGTTGAAATTTTCACAGATGATGTATTTCTGTAGCCGCTATAACAACAAATACTTAAAAACAGAATAAAATATATATTTAAGGGGGCTCCCAAATCTCATACAACAAACTTATTTTTTTTGCCGTTTTATAAATAATGGTACGGAACCCTTCGTGCGCGAGTCCGACTCGCACTTGGCCGCTGGTTTATAAACCTTTTTATCATGCTACAATTTTACCTCAAATCCTGGAAAAGCGTTAAGTCGGTCAGATAAATATTATTTTCATAAATAATTCAATACTCGCTATTACCTGCGGTTCTGCTCGCGTGAAAATAGATTTGCTACTAATCGCCTCCGGGTGTCTGTCTTTGTACAAAAAATCATCAATATTGATTTAGTAATTTATTCATAACAAAAAATCTCACTTTTGTATTAATTTATTTAAATCTGTTAAGATTAGATAAGAAGTTTTAATTTATTTCATCGAGTCAAAACAACGACACAGCTAAATAATAATGGCACCTAAACTATTCAACTTGTACACCGATCCAATGGTGGCCATCCAAACCAAATGATAGCTAGACATTACATCAGAAATTGCAAATGGCCGCTGGCCATCGGACACGTTAATCAGAACAACTGGATCGTAGCGCGCTAACCTGAAATTTAGTTCTGCTAGTTAAACCTCTACTGATGATTCTCGATACAGAGATGAGTGGAAGAATTACTAAACAACAGGTGGACGGAAAAAAAGAAATTTATAAACTAAAATGCAAGCAAGATATTAGAAACAAAAAAATGTTGAAAGTGTGAGATATCAAAGACCAGTCGTTGTGGAGATCTTTAAGAAAGTGGAAGTATTTCAAAAGGCTGAATGATGCTAAAAAAATCTACCGAGTTCTTACAGTGAATTTAAAAAATCGATCTAAGTTAAGTCTCCGTATCAAAACGTCCAATTTTTTTTTTATTACATTGGTACGAGAAGGCGATAGGACTTAAAATATTTGCCCGAATTTGGCCAAAGATAATTCTAGAACGGGTCCCGTAGTACCCAAGTATCCGCCGATCGATCAATTGGACTAATTGCATGGAAATCGAATCTGTCTCGGTATTGTTATATTGAAACCGCCATTACTACCCTCTGCCTACAGAGGGGAGATAATAGAGGATGATTAGAGGTTTGGAATGGAAGCAAATGTCACGGATAAAGCTCTATCTGATGTACTGACTATTATTTATGTTATTAATTTAAATATACATAGGTACGTTAAAAATGGTGACCATCTTAACATATCGAGTTTCCTCCGTACCTCGGAAAGCACGTTAAGCCGTTGGTCCCGGCTGTCATTTGTAGATCTTTGGCAGTCGATACGGATTGTCAAATGCTAGTAAATCTGACTCCAGTCTTGTTGGTTGTGGAGACTGCTCCACGTAAAATACTCGTATTCAGCTGAATCCACAATGACTGGAAACCAACCCCAATCTAGTTGGGAAAAGACTAGGCAGATGATGATGAGGTACGTTAAAAATGGCATTTTTAAATATTGGAAAAAATATAAAAATTGCAGCCCACGGGTAATGGGGTAAGGGGACATCCAATAGTACGAGTCATGTCCAGAAGTACCACTTTCAGAATCAGAGTCCTTCATCATGCCGCCTATCGATAGCCTCCTAGGGTGTTGGTCGAGCCAATGAAGGCGTCGCGTTGGCTGACATGCCTATTGGTACAATGATCGCAAGCCAAGTCAAGATATTTGATTTGCTTATCTTTTTCGACTTATTGGACACAGTAGTGTTGTTAGCTGTGATCAGAGCCGATCATGGCAAGCCTTGAAGATTGAACGAGTGACTTTTATTTTTATAAGTAGTCCATACAAATATCTGTATCGTGCGGGAATTGAACCCGCGACACCTAGCGCAATCAATCGCTCAACCACTTCTCCAACCGTACTGACAAAGCAGACACGACAGCTTGTATGTGTAACATTTTTAGCAATATAAAATCGAATATAAAAACATTCAAAATAGAATATTAAAGAAACATTGAATAAGACTATAAATTCTAAAGCGTTCCATCGCGCTGCAGCAAGCGCACTTGTTAAACACATTGTCAAACAACAAGACATGCTCAAACATGCCATGAATCAGAGAACAGCGATTGAGAATCGAGCGAACGTTTGAGAATATACTCCATTTCAGTTTGACTCCAATTGGATACGAAGACAGCATGTTTTATTCGGATGCTGGAGACATTTGAATATTATAATGTCTTGTGTATTTTGAAATTCTGATCTCGGAGTGAATATAAATTTTGAGCGCGGCATTCGATGCGCTTAAGACTTAAATATCTATGGTAGCACGGAGTACCATAAGGATAAATCCCGAAGATATTTATTAAAATTAAAACATCCTAAAATGATTTTAACCGACTTTTTTATGTATGTATATCGATTACTCCGAGGTTTTTGATACGATTTATATGATTATTTTTTAGTTCGATGCTTGCCATTTGGTCCCGTAATTTTTTTTTTATTTGGTACAGTAGTTTTTAATTTATGAGCATTTTTGCTAATTTCAATTTCTGCGTAGACGAAGATGTTTTCCAAGTATGACCACCTAAAAGTGAAAAATAAAAAGTCGGTACCTATTAAAAAACAAAGATACAAAACCAAAAACACCGACTCGTAAAATTAAGATTATTACTTTGTAGTGTTTTGTTTGAAAGTAGGTTAAATTTTTTGTAAAAAAAGTTTTTTCCCCTTTTAAAAATATGTACGGAGCTGATAAAATGAAATTAAAATATTGTGCTTCATATTTTTAAACTCACTGTCACTTATAAAACCAAATCCCCAATAACCTAAACAATCGAACGATAAAACTGTAGACGTTCTAAAACTAACAACCCCTTACAAAGCTAAGTTCGCATGTTTTATTCAAACAGGTTATAAAAATCCCATCCAATACCATCCGGGTAAACAGAGAGATACTCCACATTTAGCACTAAAAACTTTAGTGGCAATAAAACTAAGCCCAGTGAAATTACGGTATTAATGAGACTTGATCCCACATGATTATTGTTCGACCTAAAAGATTGTTGTTATAGCAATAAAGTAGAATTGATGTGATCGCTTTCAAATTGGGTTTGTGGAGCGTGGGAGGCGAGGGCCAGCAAATATTTTTTAGGCATAAACGATGCAAGGTTTTTTATCTATAGGCATATTAGTCTCTTTAAAAAGTAATAGATTCCTCATTGAAAAAAACAATTTTAGAATCATTGATCATCTACGAAAGAACATTTAAATGCGTTATTACAATACGTTCTTCAATTTTACGATTTGCCCCGAAAATGCTCAGAATATCATTCAAACCGAATTACAGAACCAATTATTTTCAAACGTATTCTGTAGAACCAGCTTCATGCTGCAACGAACTCGAAAAATTTCATCCATAAATAACTCCAATCACTTATCCATCGCTCGCTTGCAATTCCAGATACGGCCAATCCTGCTATAGAAAATAGCCAGACTAACACAGTAACCTACATAGAAAGCGGTAATTCTTCGAAAAGGAATTCTTCGGAGCTCAATGCTCGAGTGCATTCAAATATTTGCTGAGGAGAGGCGTGAAGTGGAATGGAGTTGAAGTGAGGAGTCAAATGCAGGCGAGGAGGAAGCCGGTCGTTATCGAGGTCTCACACCAGACGGGGGTGGCTTATGTGGGGCGTGGTACACACCGGAGTGTAACAATCAAGCTTAGCTCAACGCTAACTTGCGTCAAGTTGCTAGTGAGCTTTGACCACATAACAGCTAGTCTATTCTGTAAATAACCATTTCGATATCGACTTCACCTGAGTGACTAAGCTTACAAAGTGAACTTTATTTTACACATCATAAGGTCTTACATTTATACGAATTTGAAACTCACCTCGGATTCCGCTGTCGAGACACGAAAATGTTGTTACAGAATAGCACTGCAGCTGCGTTTTATGATGGAGCTATTTTTAATCAATGTCATAAATTACTTCAATCTTCATGCAAAAAAATTTACCAGAATGAATTCTCGTTCAAAATCAGGACCAAGAGTAATTTTTCAAACTAGGCTAAAAATCACGTAATTTTTTAACGTCAACAATGCGCATGAAAACTCTCGCCCATCACCGCTTCCGTGTGTTAGACCACGTTCTGAACAAAACACGATAGGTAAATGCTTGAACATGCATGAAAACTATAGGTATGGTGACATTAAATTCATAACAATCCTGTTGGTACAGTTGTCAAAATCAATAATCATGAACTGTCAAGCGTCATTAATTGCAATTCGTGTTTGATTTGGCATGTAATGATCGTAACATATTGCTATGGCAACTAATAAAGATAAATCGACGCAATTATGATCTTATCATGAACCATCCATCACATTTAGTTGGAAACTAATAGCATAGAGGTCGTATTTTGTGAAATGTGCAGAGCATTTTGGTTGGAATTGTTAATTTGTCTGATATTGATTCTGCCATGACTAATTCTATCAAGCTCTTTTAAAATGACTTTGTTGTCGTACTAGTAGTTTAAACAATGATGGAGTTTTTCATGATCATCGATTTAATCTTCCTAAATCCAGATGCAGCAGATTCATAGACAAAATCACGCTTTTTTCGCCAAAGGATAAGAGGCAATTGTATTAGATATCAAAATATTAGTGTTTCTTACGTTTTAAATTAATTTATGTGCACATACAAATAGATTAAAAATGAGACAAAAAAAAAGGTACAATGGTGATGCTTATTTAAAGAATCTCTTCCAGCATACCTGCGAAAGGAGAGCCAAATAAAAGAGATGTAGACACGTGTCCTGAAATACTGGCCGGAGAAGGGATGAGATAAATGTAGGTATACTTATAATATTATAAAGCTGAAGAGTTTGTATGTTTGCTTGAATGCGCCAATCTCAGGAACTACTGGTCCGATTTGAAAATTTCTTTGTTAGATAGCCCTTTTATCGAGAAAGGCTATTTAAATATATCATTACGCTAATACAAATAGGAGCAGAGCAATAATGGAAAATGTGGTGCAGACGAAGTTGCGTGGGTCAGCTAGTTAGCTATAAAAACAGATGAAGCCCATGCCCAGCAGTAGGGCCGCATAGACTAAAAAATAACAATCAGAGGGGTGACGAGTTAGTGGCTATTACTATCAATACGGAAAACACTCAAACTCCATGATGATAGGACAAAACTACTGAGATTCCAACTGAAAAACTTTTTCGGTTAGTTACGCTACGGTGTGACAGGCAACCCCAGTTGCGTGCATAGGATTTCCTTATGTATATCGTAAGGTGCTTCAGGAACACATTCAGTTGATAGTAAATTCCTGAGTAAAGCCTTTTTATGCGGCTGTAAAATAAAAGTTGCTGCATGATGAGCCTTCCGTGTTCCTTCTAACTTCCTCATAATAATAACTCGGGTTTTGTGGACTCTTTATTGTGTCTTTTATTTATTTTTAACTTCAGTTTGTTTCAGTTTTTGGATGAGGACTGTTTCAAAAGTAGAATGCTCTGAAAAATCTTTAGGAGTCTTGTGTTTATATTTTTAAACGGTTTAATTTAGTTTGCCCTGTTTGTTTATTTGTTTGTGTCCAATTTTGTAGTTGATATTTAACCCTTTTTCGGGGCCTAAAAAGGCCACTTTAGGAGAATCATATAAGAATCATAACATTAATCATTTTCTTTTTTATTGCAAACGCATTAGCTTAGGTTAGCCTTGAAAGGTTGATTGGAAAAATTTGACAGTGACAGGTAGTGTGATTTGCTTTCTGTTTCTGCTAAAGTGGCCTTTCTAGACCCGCTGTTAACAGATCTATCAAAACGTCAATCTTACAAATTTTCTAACAACGTTCATTTTCGAACCTCATTCACAATCTGTCAAAAATGTGTGAAAATTTTTTGACAGTTAGCGACTGACATGCGAATGCGAACATCCTACTAATATTATAAATGCGAAAGTTTGTGAGGATGGATGTATGTGTGTGTATGTATGTATGTTTGTTACTCTTTCACGCAAATACTACTGAACCGATTACGATGAAATTTGGTATGTAGGTAGCTGAAGATCCAGAATAACACATAGGCTACTTTTCAGTGGCGAAGGGTGAGTTTTCTTAAAAGAGAAGCCGGACCAAAAAATGCTTACCTTGCTCAAGTGTGATGAGGGTGTTTTAGAAAGCCACAACTTTCTAAAAAATAAATAAAGTGCAACTTTAATTTTTACAACTTATACACACATCATAGTTCGCGTGACGCGAGCGCCACGTTAATACTTAGCTCCGTATCACTTAATGTTTAAAAATATTTATACCACCTATTTTGCGTTGTGAGTAGTACCAAAACGAAGTAAAAAGTGCAAAACATTAGTGCAAGTGTTATTACATCTCAATGACCCAATTGGACATTATTAATAAAGTTATTCTTCCACAAACTGATCCTGCTATGTCAAAGTTATAAATGTGAATAAAATACGTAAACAGTGCTATAAGTGCAACTTAAACAACATTATCAATACAAAAAACCACTAGAAGTGCTACAACAGAGATAAAGTGGAACGAAAAGCAAAACAAAATATTGTTCGTCAAACAAAGAAACGAACTTTGAACTCTCCAATTTGAACCTGTTTGCAACGGACTCTTTATCATTGAAGTCAAAACACTATTGTAAACCGTAATTTTGCCAAAGAATTAACTGCACCAGTAGCCCGTTTTCTAAGCGGTCGACATCGAAACTAAAGTTGAGTGTCGCAAGTTCGATCCCCGCGGAAAGCGTTACTTTTTGTGTTTGTTATTATTTTATAATTTTCTTCGCCTTTTTCTATTTTGTTATTTTAATTATTTGAAGTAACTTGAAAAAAAGAATAGTTTTATGATGTCTTCTAAAACTGGCACAAAAAGCGACCGTAAAACGACAGAGAAAGCTATATGCTTTAAATGCAAGAGACCAGTGGACATTAAAAAAACAGCCTTATGTTCAATGTGTAACAATCGGTATGAACCTGATTGTGATGGCTACCCAGAACAAACCTACCGTTTAATGGACCAAGAATCTAAAAGCAAATGGCAATGTAAGACATGCAAAACTAAGAAAATCTCAAACACTAGCCACGTATCTAATATAACAACCAGGAGAAAAGCAAATATGCACCGAAACTGCTCCTCTCCAGAACCAAGTGGAAATATCCTGGAAAATAAAGAACTCGAAACTGTGACGCCCGCCATTCAAAAGTCTTCTGATATCTTGGACTCTCACATATTGTCCGAATACGGAAACTCCGATGAATCGTACAATAGTCCCAGTAAACTGTCTCAGAGTGTAGACGGCACCGTATCTGATACATTGACAGTACTCGAAATGAAAGAGACCATAAAAGAGCTCACACATAAGCTGGAAAGTACAGAAAATGAGTTAGACAACATGATACTACAAAATAACAATCTCAATTATAAAATAAATAAGTTAAATACTGAATTAAAAATGTTAAAATCATTGTGTCACTCTCCGGCAACTTTAGGAAACAGCCCAGCAAATAAATACAATAGGAGAAGACATTCTCTTCTCGACCAAAATGCATTCTCCACGCCTTCTACTCCTTTGGCGAATAAGTCGATCGTCAACAGTGCTAAAAACATTGAAATTATGTGCCTTCAACAAAAAATTGCGGATCTCCAACGTGAACTGAAAGACGCCCAACAGAAGATTGAAATTTTCTCAAAGAAAATAGATGCGTTAAAACGCGATTACAGTTTACCTAAACATTCACCGGTACCAAAAATCTGCACACAAACGCCTATTTTTACAAAAGAGCAAAATCATGAATCGACAAATAGGATACTTATTTTCGGCTCTCAACAGTGTGTTGGCCTAGCGGCAGCTATGATGGATTCAAGACAAAATACAAGGTACGAAAAGTATAAAATTGTCGCAGATACTAAACCGAATGCACTCAGTAGCCAAATAATAATGAGTTGCCGTCATGCTAAGCTACACATAAACGATAAACTTGTAATTTGTATAGGAGAGAATGATCATAATTTAAAATATGTTTTATCCCAATTGCAAATTGTTCTAGATACATTTTATAATAACATGATTATTGTATTAAATGTGTTCAAAAATTATTATTTAGATGTAGATAAACTTAACTATCGTATCAAAAATATGTGTATGAGTTACAAAAAATGTAAATTTCTAGAATGCGAAACGTTCAAAATGTCTGAACTGTGCACTAAGATAAATTATCTAATTGATTGTAATGATTATAACGAGAACTATTTAAACCCAAGAGAACTTGTAAAGCGAATAGCGAGTAACAGATCAAGTTTTAAGTTATTTAACAGTATAAATGAACCTAAGAGAGGCACAATTCCCTTCTATTTTGATCGCATGAAATTAAAAACACAAAAATCGAATGACCATCCTACACAAAAAGCACAAAAGGGAACTATTCCTTATTATTTTCCTGTGATACAAAAGAACTTGACGTTTTTTCGAGCACAAGACTCCACCATCGCTGACATATAATTTTAAAATACTACATCAGAATATTGCTAGTATCCTATCTAAAAAAGAAATTCTTGAACTAACCTTACATGAACTACGTGAAGAACAGAATAGCCCGGATGTTATATGCCTATCAGAAACCTTTATAAGAAAAGGCAATGAAACTTACATTCAAATTCATGATTACGAAATGGCTGCCAGTTTTTCCAGGGAAAAACAAAGAGGTGGGACTTGCATTTTCGTTAAACGCAACCTTGTTTACAAGAATCTACCGTTTTTGAATAACCATGCAATGCAAAATACGTTCGAAGTATGTGGCATAGAACTAACCTGTCACAAACTGTTAATTTTATGTATTTATAGGACACCTCAATCCGACCCCACCCAATTTTTAATCAAGTTAAACAGTCTTTTGTACCAGGTATTTCAAAAATATAACTCGAAAACAAGCGTGGTTCTTACAGGTGACTTTAACATTAACACTCTTAAAAAAGGAAATATTACAAACCAGTTACAAGATCTAGCACATAATTATAATCTTAAACTACACATAAATGAACCAACTCGTAAGTCTTCTTGTATCGACCACATTCTCAGCAACATTCCTGATGCTATTGGTACAATATTGCCACTTCATTTATCCGACCATGACACAGCACAAATGTTGAGCTTCCCGGTGAGATATGACTCACAAAATCAAGTAACTTACTATGCCTACAAAAGAGTTTTCAGCTCAAATAATATAAAGAAGTTTAAAGAATGCTTGCAAAATTTGTCTTGGTCCGAAACTTACGCAGAGAAGGACATAAGTAAAGCATTTAGTTCTTTTCATGATACCTTGTGCCTGTTTTTTAATTTATGCTTCCCAAAAATAAGGGTAAAGATAAACACTAACATTAAAAATAAACAGAACTGGATAAGTAAAGGACTTAAAAAAAGTTGTAAAACGAAACGGTTCTTACGTTTTCAATATTATAAGAATAAAAATATAAAAAATAAAATTAAGTATACTCAATACTCTAAACTTTTACAGAAATGCATTTATAACTCAAAAAAGAACGCAAATATCAAGTTTATTAACAAAAGTGAAAACAAATGCAAAGCGGTATGGAAAGTTATTAAGGATGAAGTTACGGGCAATAACTTTAAGAACGAAATAGAAAATATTGTTATTGACAATACAGTAGTTACAGACCCCGTAGAAATGGCAAATGCCTTTAATAATCACTATATTAATAAAGCACACTCTTCAAGCACAAGTACAAAGCCGAACTGTGACGAAAGTTCACTAGCTCATTCGATGTTTTTGAAACCTGTGTCCGAGAATGAAGTCAAAGCAGTGATGACTTCACTAAGAAACACAAATTCGGCAGGTTATGACGAAATTAATACGAAGATTATAAAAGCATGCACTAATGAACTTGTTATTATTTTGACATATTTAATTAACCTATCATTTACACTTGGCACTTTTCCGGAATCATTAAAAGTGTCAATCATTAAGCCACTTTTTAAAAAAGGGGAGAAATCTGATGTTCACAATTATCGCCCAATAACATTAATACCTATTATATCGAAAATTTTTGAAAAGTGTATGTATAAGAGATTGATAGACTACTGTGATAAATTTAACATTATTAAAAAAGAGCAATTTGGTTTCCAAAAAAATAAATCCACAACACTAGCTATCTTCACTCTAATAAAAACCATATTGACTAATATTAACCGAAACCACTTTACTACAGGGTTGTTTTTTGACTTATCTAATGCTTTTGACCTAGTATCTCACGACCTGTTACTTAAGAAATTGGAGGCAATTGGCATTAGAGGCATTGCACTTCAATGGATATCGACATATCTTAGTAACAGGCAACAGCGTGTTGTAATTACAAAAGTGAATAGATATAACGACATGACACCACACTCCTCTGAACTCAAATGCAACAAATATGGCGTCCCACAAGGAAGTGTGTTAGGCCCAATTTTATTTATTCTGTATATTAATTCTATTACTAATATAACTAATCATAGATGTATATTGTTTGCAGATGACATTTCCATTATTGTGACATCTGATAAAAATAATAATACAATTGACGATCATGAAACTGACATTAATAACACAATTGACATACTCATTAAATGGCTAAATAACAATAACTTATCGCTAAATCTTGCAAAGTCTGTGTATATACAATTTAACAGATCAAACAATTCTAAATACAATAACAAAATGAAAATAAATAAAATAAGTGAAGTAACACAAACAAAGTTCCTAGGTGTTACTTTAGATCAACACATTAACTGGAAAACCCATGTCGATAATGTCTCAAAACGAGTAAATAAGTTTGTATATGCGCTAAAAAAAATAAGGAATATAACAAACGTCCAAACGGCAATAACGTCTTATCATGCGTATGTTGAATCCGTGTTACGCTATGGATTGGTTATGTGGGGCAATAGCACAGATCAAAATAGAGCATTTGTTGCGCAAAAAAAATGTATTCGAGCAATTTACGGGCTTCGATCCGACGATTCTTGTCGGCCGGTATTTCAAAAACTTGGTTTGTTGCCGCTACCGTCTCTTTATATTTATGAGATATGTATGTTTGTGTGGAAGCATAGGGAATTATTTACGAAAGCAGACGATGTACATCCTCGAAACCGGCGCGACCCTCACAGGCTCGTACTGGATGTCATGCCAAGGCTGGCTAAATATAATAAAAGCTGTTTGTATATGTGTGTAGAGATATTTAATAAGATACCGAGTGACTTAAAAATTCTAAATACCACATTATTTAAAAGTAAATTGTATGATTGGCTATCTACTAATAGCTTTTATAGCGTCAAAGAGATTTTTAACAAAAAAAAATGACTAATTGTAAGTATCTACGGAAAATTTGTACGCTTATAATGTTAAGCAAAAACATGCATGCTCTGTATTTTAATTTATTGTACCATCTTCCATACCATGTTTTTATGCAAATAAATTTTATTCTATTCTATTCTATTCTATTCTAACAAAACCATGCATGCATGTAAATATTAATTACTATATAGCTGACCCGTACAACGTCGTCTGCGTAACATTTTTCATTACTGCTCCGCTCCTGTTGGTCTTAGCGTGATGATATATAGCCTATAGCCTTCCTCGATAAATGGGCTATCTAACACTGAAATAATTTTTCAAATCGGACCAGTACTTCCTGAGATGCGCGTTCAACCAAAAAAACAAACAAACAATTTCTTCTGCTTTATAATAATAGTATAGATGATTTGATGCGAAAATCAAACTCGCAATATTTCGCGCAACGGCGAATTGTGACACACGAAGTGTGAGGCAGGTCGTTAAAATTATTAGAAAAAGAAGAAATAAAATATGTATCTACTTTACTGTTACACAATTCTTTAAACTAACTACTTTTCTACTTATACTCTAAAACTATTCGTCTGTTCTTTTTTACAAAATGCGCTATATATGTAAAAAATTAAAAAGCTTTTATGATAATGTTATCATAAAGCTGGGTTGATTTTTAATTTTGAAAAGGATATTTCCTCAGTCAACAATAATCTTTCAGACAGCATTCTACGTTCACTAATGCCGCCATGCTATCAAATTTACTGAATAATAACAAAATGACTACTGTAATAACTACTTTCTTATAAAACTACAAACTAAAAAGCTATCTTAGTAATAATATAATAATCCTTACTTTCCTAGGTAAACACCTATTTAAATAGACGATCACCAAACAATACAACGCCACTAACCTTGTTTTCACTGCACTATTACTAGTTTACACAAATAAATCAATTTCAACAATAAAACATGAATAATGCTTTATGATTCTAGATTATGATACGAATATATCAAATCAAATGAAAATGAACAAATGCAAACAATAAAGTAATATGACATAAATAAGCGCGAAAGAAATCTGTCAAGTGTCATCCAATATGACAATATAATATCTGAACAAATTCAATATACAACTTCAGTATCATTCCATCTCGTTTTGGCGTACGCATTTCCTATCTCTGTGGATATTATAACTCGAAAAATACCGGCTTGCCAGCGCTCTATATCTGGCGGTATTACGTTGCCTCAAGGTCACAATCGCTACAAGAGAAACATGTACTAGGATTCCTAAAACGCCGGCCGGCTTAATTCAACTTAATGTCGGCGTTGATTTATTTCTTTTATTGTACCATTTGTAACTTTCATAAGCAAATTAATGTTATACCTGCAATGTAACTTCGTAAATAATTATTTGTTTAAATGATAATTGAAAACAATAGATGCTAGTTTTTGCCATATTTCGAAAGGGAAGCCGATAGGAATCGAGTTGTATGGAGCCTTTGCCACTGCTACTTTTTATCCCGGAGATCCCGAAGGATCGGGATTTACACGGGAATAACGAGAATTTATACGCGGACGAAATCGCGGGCGGCCTCTAGTTGTTTATAAATGAGTAGAATTGACACTCAGATAGCTGTTACAAACTTTTTTTGTTTTTATTTTCGCACCACTTTAGTTCGTTTATATTAGCTAACCTTGTCTTCTTCTTAATCCAAATGAACTCTAGAAGAAAACTAAGAGAAATTATGGGCACTAACGTAACGGGTTCGGTTCCAGTCTAATCGAGTGCGCCACCACTTTAGCAGAATCAGAAAGCAAATCATGTCACTGTCAAACCAGAACCTAAACCGGAAACTCTTATTTCTGTATTTTCTAAAATACTCGAAAAACTGATTTATGAATCTATAACTTCTTTTTTAAATAAATATATTCTTTGCAATGAGCAGAAAGACACTGAAACTGCGCTGCGCTTCGACGCTCTTTTGGTGTGTGTTGAGCCTAAGATTTTCGGGAAATCCTCTCTTAGTGCACCCCTACGTAGTGTAAGACGTACAACCAGTAGTTTCGGCTGTGGGTTGAATCGTAGATCGATCAGTAAAGTCAGTCTTTGCTTTTATTTATATAGGATAGGATTAGCTGACCCACGCACCTTCGTCTGTGTCACATTTTCCCTGAATTTCGTTTTGCTACAAACCTCACGGAGCCCGAGACCTTTCCAACGAATGCAAAACCGTGGAAATCGGTTCGTGCGTTCTGGAGTTAGGTCGTCAGGAAGGAAAACCCGACTTATTTTTATATAATAGATAAAGCAGAAGAGTTTGATTGGTCAAACGCGTTAGTCACAGAAACTACTGATTTGAATGAAATAATTCTCTTATGTTGGATAGCCCATTAAATTGTAATTAATTAATTCTATTTAATTGCAATTTCGTTTTCTGTTTTGGTAGATATGCGTCATTCTTGGCGCAAATAAATTTCCTTTTATTTTCTTTTCCATTTATGGAGGAAAGCTATAACATCACGCTACGATTATAGGAGCAGAGCATAAATGAAAAATGTGACCCAGAAGTTGTTCGGGTTCCAGAAGTCACTGATGAAATATAAGTTTTGTCTCTTGATACTTTGGACCTTGAAAGCTGACAACCATAAAAGAAAAAGGACTGTACAACAAATCAAAAGTATTGGCATCCTCGATTGAAATCCTCCGCAATTTTAAAACACTTCTCTCGATATTGCAGAGGAGTATATCGTTATAAATATCGTTTTACTTCAGTGTTCGATAAACAGCGGTGGACACAGCACGATTTATTGGCGCCACCTCGTACCGGGGCCGGACATTGAATGCTGCTGTATTTTATACGTATTTATTCTATAGATTTACTTCGAAGCTGTTATTCAGGAGGGAATAATGGGTTGTGTCAGGTTTATAGAGAGCTTTGCAGTAGAATTATTTGTATTGATTGAAATTATGAACACTTGCTTGTGGAGAAGCTCGTGGCTACATAATAACAGCCGCACAGGTTAATCTTCAAGATTAAGCAACGCTTGCCGAGGTTGGGCTGTGGATGTGTGACCATCTTAACATACCGAGTTTCTTCCGTGCCTCGGAAAGCACGTTAAGCTGTTAAGTTGGTCCTGGTTGTCATATGGAGATCTTTGGCAGTCGTTACGGATTGTCAGAAGCCAGAAAATTTGACTCCAGTTTTGCCAAGGCATGTTACCGTGTTACCCAGTTGTGGAGGTCTGGGAGGCAGCCGCTCCTCGTAAAATACTGGTTTTCAACTGAATCCGGTTTGACTGGCAGCCGACCCCAATATAGTCGGGAAGTCTAGGCTGATGATGATTATTGAAGTTATGATTGCTACTTTTCAGGCTCTCTTTATTTTGTTCCAGGTTGAATATTTTGCTCAATAGGTAGCCACGGAAGAAGCAGCGTCGGTGCCGTTCATCTACACTCCGTAACGCATAGTCGATAAGTAATTTTTTCAACCCGATAGTACGGTTCTCCTCAAAGTCATGTCATGAGTAACTGCAGAACTGCTATCTAAAACTAAATATCTACACTAATATTATAAAGCAGAAGAGTTTGTTTGGTTGGTAGAACGCGCTAATCTCAGGAACTACTGATCCGATTTGAAAAAATATTTCAGTGTTAGATAGCCCATTCATCGAGGAAGGCTATAGGCATATATATATCATCACGCTACGACTAAAAGGGGCGGAGCATTAATGGAAAATGTGACGTAGACGAAGTTGCGCGGGTTAGCTAGTAGAAGATATAAAAGTAGGCATACAACGCACACAAAGGAAATTGCTTTAAAAAATACATCACAGTGTCAGGGTAGAAGCTAAATTATGTTACATTTTATCTCTTTGAACGAACATCAATAAAAAATAGCTGTACGGGCATTACGGGCGCACGGCTAGTAATGGGAATCTCACACAAAGGAGGTTGCTAACAGAATAGGTTATAAATCTGGAAGCGACGGGATATTAAGCATTTTTTTCCAATCACGGAGCCAGGGATGGTACGAGCAAAACGTTGTTTTAATACTAATTTTAAGATGGAAGATGAATCGCGCAGGGATTTGATGCTTCGGTTTTGTTGTAGTTCATCGATTTTAAGTTCATCGATTATTTTGTAAGTTGTGTAAGTTTCATTTCGTTGTGTTTGTTATTTGGACGCTAATTCATTCTGGTAGGTTTCTATCGGTGATAACGAATCCAAAATATGTCATTGTGAGTGTCAATTTAATTCCCCCGGAGTGCGTGTTTCTTATTAGCTGCAACCTAGGTTTTATATTTTTTCAAAAATCCAATGATGCAGTTGTAGATGCTCGGGCCCGATGTTGATAAAAACTAAAATTGCATCAGTGATGTTTGAAAAAAAAAACTTGTTTTTTTATTATTAAAGAAGTATTTTGTATAAAATGAGGTCTTTATGTCATTACTTCCCAGAAAATTATCCTTATTAGCTACATTTTCGGAAAGTGTAATAGAGGGTGTGATTTTTTTTTTAAATTAGCCTGTTCGATTTTACAGGAACAACGATTATTCAAAATTCCAATGAAGCAGTTTAACTTTTCATCAAAATCGGTCTCGAGACTTCAATCAGTGTTTTTCGATATTCTTCATAGTTTTGTATTTGACCTGGAGGAACACTAAAAATTCACGCTGTATATTTAGATTCCTAAGCTCAATTTCTCCAATTATAAAAAAAAACCTAGACATTACAAATACGAACTTATCAAGCTCTTTACATTGTCCCCCTTAGCATTATCACTCATTACAATTCCTGAACAACGTTGACAGTAATTGAATGAGAAGCCTTGTCGCCTATTGGTGCACAAACTTGGATTTAACGAGGTTGTAAACATTTTGCAGGTAACGACATCCTACGGCGAGGGTTGAGCGCCCCATCAAATTGTAGATGCTATCAAATGCTTTGTGGAGTGGCTTAATCTCTGGGTTTAGTACTTACTGAGTTTTAAATGTGAAGTATATATTTTTTGCGCTGTTCCAGTATCGTTGTTAATCGGTAGTGAGTCATTAACAAAATACACTAGTTTATTGAAATAAGATTTTTTTTTTAATGATCGCCGAATGACTCCTTCCGCTCTGGAAGATGCAGAAGGGAGTGTCAGACCCTTACTGACTAAAACCCGTCTGTGTTCCTCCTAATGCACTTTCCGTTCCAGGGCCGGGGTGTCTCCATCGAGCAAATTCCGAAAACCTGGCCGTTGATAGAATACTCTACCATATCACCTAAACTATCAAAATAAAAATAAAAAAATCTTTCTTTAATTCTTTATTGTACACCAAATTAATTTTTGATACAGTCATAATAAAGTACATGTACAAAGGCGAGGTTACTTCAAAGTTGAGTTTTCTCCCAGCAAACCTATGAGTGATAGAGAGAGTTCATCATAGAGGGTAAGATCCAGTGTGCAAATAATACCTATAAATAAATATTACTACACACATACATAAATATATACTCACAAATTATATTGTTTGGACGTTCAAATGTTTATAAAAACTTATCTATGTAGTTAAGCACTCGGAAGTAGGATTTCGATTCCGCAATTTTTTTCACTGATACAAAGTACACTGAATGTCATCTAATTCAATATTTTATCCAAAAACAGTGCAAGGTTTAACGTGAAACAGGCTACGATAACAAAGGAAAAACGTTTTTGAGGTACTATCAAAACTAAGTACTCTCATGAAAACTATATTAGCCAGTTCCAAAATCGGCTTTCAGTTGCGCCTAGTTTAGATCTTAGACAAAAAGCTCCCAAAACAGCAAAAAGCAAAATTAAAAAATTTTTAAATACCCACCAACACAAAAAATAAACTCTAAAAATTAACAAATAATATTTTAAACCTATTATAATTATTATAACCCCCGACTCGACAACGCTTGGAAAATAAAAATATTTGATCTTTCATAATAATTATAATTGGTTTAAAATATTGTTAGTTAGTTTTTAGGGTTTAATTCGAGGGGTTTATAATTTTTTTTATTTTACTTTTATTTTGTCCTTTTTATAGTATCTATAAATATTAGTAAGGTATTTATAGTGATTAGTTAGTAGGTAGGTAGTCAGATCCCCTCATCAACTATGAAAGAGCTGATGGTCTTCTAACGGCTGATCAGGTCATGGTTACCTTACCATATACTTTCAATATTATTGAAGTAACACGGTACTAATTTTTTAATCGATCGGACATAAGGAAGTTAGTCAAATCCCCTCATCAACTAGAAAAGAGCTGATAATCTTCAAACGGCTGAACAGAATTTCATGAAACACGGCTAAGAACACTCGGGATAAAATTATCTATGACACAAAAAAAAACTAAACGAAAATCGGTTCATCCGTTTGGGAGCTACGATACCGCAGACAGATACACAGATATACAGACAGACACGTGAAACTTATAACACCCCTCTTTTGTGTCGGGGGTTCAAAATATCTCACATCTTTAGTTAAATCAACCTATTCAATACAGAACCAACCAGAATAAGTAAATCAATCAACAAGCTGTGAATAGAGAGAGCCAAACAACTTTTATATAGAAATAAAGTTGTAAGTGTTCATTAAACTAGTTCAGAGCTTGAAACACTTGCGGTTGCTTTCTATACCAACACAAAGGACATTGACGAGCTTTCTATTTGCTATCTTGCTAGCCTCTTTTGAGGGCAATAGGAAGGAGGGAACACGTGTCGATAGTCGATAGAAAGTGACTTTTCGAGGTGTGATCAGGAGCATCATCAATAGGCTAGATTCCATCATCCACAAATTGCAAAACCATTTAGTCCGTCAGTTAGAGTATTGAAAAATAACGGACACATATTTTTTGTTTTTGTAAATCAATGAATATTGACAAAGATAAAACGCATCAAAACTCGGGAGTGGGGACTCACTAAAAATTATGTGAAGGTGTGACGTGTTGAGAATTTTAAAAGCGTCGTAACTTTGTCAATTCTGGTTCCCGTCCCAAAAGAAAAAACACGGGTCAAATATTTTTTTATAATCTAACTGACGGACTAATTAGATTTTTTCAGGACACAAGCCCATTGCTTACGTCCTGTACGAGGCACGGGGTATCCCGCTGAAAACTTGAAAATACTACAAAGTATAAAATAAATTAAGTTTCGGAAGTCGGTGCTTTTGGTTTTTTTTTTGACGCCAACTGTCGAAGTATAAGTTATTTTATACCTTGTAGCGTTTTGTTTTTTGGGCGTTTGGTTGTAAATTATTTTAAAGTTTTTGTTTTTCACTTTTTAGTGGTTCACAATAATATGTGCTTATCCTTGCGCAGCGTACTGGCGTGATGTTACAATGCAATCAATGAACGTTATGGACTGGTGAAAACAATAGACAGACATAAGGTCTCAGCAATTCCGATCCTTTTTATATCATTTATTGAGGATTTGCCTATCTCCGAAGTTCTTCATCAGATCGTAACCAAATTGAAGTGAGAACACTCCCAGAAAGTACTCTTTCGCTTCAAGTTTACCTATAAAATTTTTAAGGAATCCCTCTATTTCTTCAAGATCCCATCATCAGACCCAGACTTGGTAATCATGGGACCACTTGGGAAATCAACACTCTAAAAAACTTCAACCGACTTCCAAATAAAAAAAAAACTACACAGTAAAAAATAAAATTAAAGTTATTTTTTACTTTGTAGTGTTTGTTTTTTTATTTGGAAGTCGGTTGTTTTTTTTTGTAAAAAGTTTTTTATTTTTCACTTTTTAGTGGTACCCCACACCTAACAACACCACTGCAAAATCGCAGAAAAGCAATATACGCAATTTTGATTACTTGGATAACATAAAACTGTCATCTTAATAAACGAATGGCAGTTATTTCGATTTAATATCCAAAATTCGTAACCGATTTTGATAAAATTGAAATGGGACTAATCTACAAGTATATCCTTTCAGATAAAACAACAAAAAATATTTTTTCAAATCGGTTCATAACTGACGGAGTTATGAGGTAACAAAAACGAGGTAAACATAAAAAAAAGACATACAACCGAATTGAGAACCTCCTCCTTTTTGGGAAGTTGGTTAAAAAAAAGGCATGCTTGAAATTAGAGTGAACAGGCTTCTTATGGGATAACTTACTCAATCGTCGACTTTATCTCTGGCATCTGTGACCTAGACACCAGTCAAGAGCAAATCCATATAAAGTATAGAAACCGAGCTGCGACTGAAAAATCTTTTACGGATAATCTCCCTGAATGGAAATCGAACCCAAGACTGAGGGTGACTCAGTTTGCTGTAACTACTATGCGTTACGGCGTAGCCAAGTCATGCCTGAGTGCTACGCCGTAGCACTGTACTCAATGTCTATGCATCTAGTTACAAATATTTTCACAATAGCTCATTCCTGTTTTATATTTCACATTGCGCCTACTGGCCTAGTTCTGCACCCCTTAACGTGGATTCTTTTTTCTAACTAAGGAATTAAAATCAACAACAACCTATTTTCTTTTCTGATTTTCGTTGCGATTCAAGACAGTTAAGTCTTCTGTCTTTGACTATTATCAAGTGTCATTGCCTCGGCACTTTACTGGTAGTCCATACTGAAAAAGTTTAATGTTAGTATAGGTAAAAATATTTCTAGAGTATTTTAAGCTTCAAATATATTTTTCATTACTCATGCTCGCAAAGTAGGCCTGAAGTTGCCTGAGGAGCGGGTTGAAAGTATTACAAAGATAGCCATCAAATCATAAAAAAACTATTATTAAAATGTAATGGCTGAGTAGCTGTCCGGTCACAGAAAAAAAAAACAAAATAGTCGGTATAGCGGCCATCCGATCTTCATTTGTTTTTTCGAGCTTTGTTCATACTGTTTTAGTATAGCAGAGATTTGTATTAACAAGATGAGTTCTTCAGATATAAATTCGTGTTTTTATTTTTACTTTCCTTGCTTTCGTAATGAAAAGCACAGTATTCACCTCGGAATCCTCGGATGAAAGACTTATTTAGTCTCTCTCAGTTACTTTCACCTCTGGATAACAATGTACTTATCGACAAGCGTACCACCCTACCAACGTAGACTATTGTCCGAACATTACAATGACTCACAAGCGTGTGTAGCGTGCTTTATTTATAATTAAATACCGTTTGTCTGGCAACACAGCGGCCATCTTGAATGTCTATGAACAGAACTGGATAGAACTGCCTACTTTGTTTTATGAATGAAAGATCTCTGGGTTTTATTTTGAAGGAATTTTATTGGCTGGAAATGTTGGCCATCTGTTAGCGTATCAGTTTGAGCATCTTTTTTAAATGAGGGTTTATTTATAGGGAATCGAATAAAAGTTAGTAAGAAGTTAGAGTTGTTATAACATTTTACTTAAATTGGACTTGCCTAGGAATTCCGTGTTACCCAGTTAATGGGTTGTGGAGGACTGGTAGGCAGCCGCTCCACGTAAAATACTGGTATTCAGCTTAATTCGGTTTGACTGGAAGCCGACCCCAACGTAGTTGGGAAAAGGCTAGGCAGATGATGATGGACTTGAACGACAATATTTGTTACTCGTGGCATTCTATATTTGTAAATTTCTAGTTTTACAGCGATTTAACCTGTCCGCGTGCTCTTTCTTAATATACAATTTCTTTATCGTAATATATGAAATTCCTCCTTTACTGAGTGACTGACAGACACAGCCGAAACTATTGGTCTTAAGAAAATGAACTTTGGCATATATGTGTCCTTGGGGAGTGAAAAGAGCACTAAGAGCCCGAAATTACTACGGGAACGGGAAAAATAAGGAATATGCGCGTACAAAGGCCCGTGCTAAAGGTAGTCTTCTATAAAATTTCGTCTACCAATACAACTACCTTATTTAACCTGTTTTAACTCACCCTAAACAAAAATTGGGTACCATAATTATAATAGACCACCTGAGAGTGGCGTCTACCCGCCAATCTTCATGATATCCACTTATCTTTGTACTTTTTCCTTGGACCGACATGTTGCAGACAATTTATTTAGATGATGATGCTGTGAGGAAGTTGTTAAGAATACGACTTGGGGGAGGGCGGAGGGTTTATTTGTTTTTGTAATGCTTTTGGTTTCGTGTGGTTAAGAGTTAAAAATTATAAACTTATTCCTGCAAATTGATAATACACTTGTGGTTATACCATGCCTTTAGTATGCTGAAGTTTAAAAGCATAAAACATTGAATAAAGTAGCAAATTTAAGTCAGTATCATCACCTTTTCAGCTGGAATACATCCACAGATGGACAAAGACCTCCCCCAAGAGTCACCACAAGGATAGGTCCCGTGCGTCTCACATCCAGCGAATTCTGTCTGCTATAAGGGAGGCCTTCCAAAATTTAACTAAAACAAAAAAAACTGCTTTTCACACTATGGTAAGTACTGGTATCCGGACACATACAAACAAAAACCCTTCCTTTAACTTGTTTTTTGCCTAAGAATCTTTTAACATCCATTAAAAAAATAATAACACGAAAGCTACTTCTCGTCAAAGTGCTTTGCTTTGCATTCTTCTCTTGTTGGAACATTACTTTTGAGCACCTCTTCACGATTTTAATTAGTAAGAACAGGATCTGAAAGGCATTGTCTTAGAAGGTAATTACTAAAACATAGTGCTGTAGTGGTGCTGTAAGTCAGATGGGAGTGGCTGTTGCCAACGACTGTTAATGAATATTAATGTTTGGGATGGTACCATAGTCGTGATGTAATAGCGTTTTCATTGCGGCCTTGGGTAAGCAAATACTCCTAGGTAGACACCTGGAAGAGCAAGGAGTATTTGTGGCCTTGTCTAGCGTCTTTCGGTATTAGATGATCTACATTTGTCTTAAACTCACGTTTCGTTCCATAGTACTTGAACTTTTCTAAATGTGAATTATTTTAATCTGACAGTTCTGACCAACAACTCATTCTTTCAAAAAACAAAAGCTCTCTTCGCCTCCTTGGGTCGCTAATCTTTGAGAATTCCTTTCCCAATTTTGTCGAAGAAAAAAATTCCAAAGGAAAAAGCCAACCAATGGGCCCCTTAGTTTTGGTACCGTGTCAAGACTATTTACTTCTCAAAAATTAAGTCGTATTTTTACATGTTCAATCTAATTTTTTAAACATTTCTTTTACCGTCGGTAGCATTGGAAAACATAATTAATATTTATTTCATTGAATTTATATCAGTTCCGCCATTAAAACTTACCCTGAATGTTGCCAGAAGACAGACTATCTCAATTAAATAATTGTAATAGATTGGAATTATCGATATTTTACTAATCCGCCGACTAACATGACCGGAGATAGGCTACAATAGCTTTTCTCCCGTCGTAATCTAGCTAACAATCTCATGTAAGAATATAAAAGCACTAAAACTAACTAAAAAAACACGAAGGAATTAAAATATTTTACATGGTCACACTTAGATAGATCTATCTGTCAAATCAATGCATCAATCAAATTGTTTCGTGCCGTTCGTTTTGCGTCGAGTTGAATTATTCTTCCGTATTTACTGTTGTTGTACTTCTGTTCGTTACAATTTGAAGCTGTCGAGTCTTCCTTCGTTTGTAACTTAGCTATGAGCTCCTCTAATCTAAGGCTTTAGTCATAGGTAAGTACCTATTTGTTTTTAACAACACTATCTACTAGTTGTGAGGGTACAGCCTACTAAACGCTGACTGCCGGCACGGCACGGCAAGGGATATTTGTAAGCGCACTTTGTAGAGAAGAAGTTATGTAGTGTTTTCAAATATGTTTAAAACAAAAAAAAAACTTGTTTTTATAACCTCAATTTCAGCATCCGAAAATATAAGATTTCTTTAAACTATGGTGAAAAATTGAAATTCAATTACAGGATATGAAAAGGTAATTCTAGGTCTACGGAATCAGTTATTTTTCGGAAATATTGTAAAAATTAATATTCATTCGATCACTACTATCATTCGTTACTGCTGTTTCGGCTATAAATTAACATATTTTCTTCGTGCTTCCCATTTATGGAAGGTACACTACACTATCTTCACTTTTTAATGTGGCCATGGACGACCGAGTCTGAGCTCAAGCTACTCTTCCCAGTAATAATTTACCGGCTTTTATATCCTTTAAAAAATTGTCAGGAATATCCTAGCTTCCGCACTGATTGATTTTGATGTGCCGTACTTTACTGAAGCTATAAATACCTGGAGACTTGTTTGCCTGAATGAAAATTTACCCGACAACCCATCATACCAGAGACGGTGGAATGAGCTGCTCTGCAGAGAGGTTCAGAAAAACCTGATTGCCTCTGCTGCCACTTTTGCGGTGCGTGTGCGCCTGCTGGCTGTGTGAGTGGGAGTCGCTTCACGCACTACTGTCGATGAAAATAGGTACCTTGTTCGACGAAGCTGTCAAAAGCCTCGGGCACTATGGCCCGTCATGCAGTCGAAGTCGCATAGTACGGCACGCAAACATCAACGACATTATCCGACGCGCTCTTGTCGCGGTCGGTGTTCCAGCCGTATTAGAACCCCTTGGCCTGGCATGCGACGATGGCAAGCCGGACGGTATGTCTTTATTTCCATGGAAGATGGGTAGGCCTTTAATGTGGGACGCTACTTGTGTCGATACTCTTGCCCCATCCCATCTTCCTAGCTCGTCGTGCTGTGCTGGTTCTGCCGCTGCGGCTGCTGAAAACCTCAAACGGCGGAAATATAATAGCCTTATTAGCAACTACATTTTTAAGCCGTTTGGGGTTGAAACTCTTGAACCGTGGAGCCTGAGAGATAAGCATTGTCATACAACGTGGCAATTCCGCCAGTTTTTTGGGATCACTTCCAGTAGATAGCGATGGGGACGAATTTTTTGACGCCATATTTTAGTTAGGAGTTTTATTTTCTATTTTAAGTGTATATAATTTGTCCTTTAAATAAAAATAACAGTAAAAGTCTGAAAGTATTTTTTCTAAAACAACTGCACTGTTATTTATACAAGCAGACATACCCACATCGGCAAAACAAGAATTCTTAATCGCTTCGAATTGTCGTTCCGAGTATCTGTATATTTTGTATATTATTTGTGTCTCTGTATTCTGAGAAGAATTCAAGATTTTCACAATGGAATTGGCGAATTTCGAAAACCAATGCACTTAAATACTGAAAACTTATTACTCTATTGCGACTATTTCCTATCTTTTCGCTCCGCTTTATACCAAATCCAATCCCTTACGTTTCTGTTATCTCACGGAAGCGTAACACGCTTTCCTCTCCGACTATCCAAATGTTTATCGCAATGGAATGGCCTGTGCCTCCACAAATGCTAAACGTTACAGCTAGAATAGTTTACGTAGTCCGGACTAATAGAACACTGGTAGGAAAAAATAAGAAAGAAAAACAAAAAAAAAGAAACAAAAAAAAATTTGATACGAAAAAAAAGAAAAGGGAACCCGTTAATTTCAATAACCGGAAAAGACACACAAGAGAACAACTTTAATCATTTTAACTAGAACTAAAAAGAATAATAAAATCTAACTTTAGCCATGGTCGTCACCAAAACAATGGAGGTTGAAGTTCTAAGATTGGTTGTTATTCTATCAACGTTTCAAAGCAAAAGACAAGTGAACATGCATCTCATGGCACGCTCTTCCCATTGTAGACATCATCCATCGCTTTCCATCAACGAGATAGAAGTGAAAAGCGGGCTCATCGTCACATAAACCCTTCAAGCCTAATCTCTTCAAAGTTACAGTGAACTGGCTTCTTCTGGGTAAGCTCACTCCATTGTCAACTTTGTCTACCTCTGACTTAAACTAGAGTCACGAGCAAACTCAACTCAAGTAACAATAAAAAAAAACTGCAAACCTCACAACTTTTTCTCAAATACATAAATATGGCTGGCAAGACTCATAAGTTACCTTGATTCGCTTTTAGTACGAAGCTCCATATATAATTCACAAAAATTTTCATTTGCACTGTCATTATAATACAATTTTTACATACTCATGCTCCTATTTTTACGTCCTATACAAATACGGGTTGTACCGTCAGTCCTTACAAAGTCGCCCCCAGTCATTACAGAATTCAATTTGTATCGAGCCGAGCTTTGTGAAGACCGTTCAGTTGAATGACTTGCGCTTTGCACTTTTTAAACACATTGTCGGTACGAGAATGGATCCTTTTTACGTGTTCTGAATAGGAATGAACGATACTTGATGCAAATGGAATGATAATATTTAAAGTTAAATGCTAGTGTTATTTGTAGAGGATTCGAATGAATTTAAAAAAAAAAACGATGTTGAAGAACTAGAAACTACTCTAGTCTTTTAAAATTTCACTGTAGAATGGTTTTAGCAGACTATTGCGATTGCAACTACCGCGCTGGAGACGGGGTCGGTGGGTGTGTTATGTTGCGAACAACCTGCTGCTCTTGTCGCTAGCGCGGCAGGATTAGCTTCATCTACTTGACTGACAGACCTTGACTATTCGTGTGTTTGTATCGTATTTGTATTGCATTTTTTTTTGTTTTTGTTTTGATAAATATTGTAATTTTGGTAATATCTAACAGTACTGCAAAAAGCATATTTCTAGCTATACTCTTTGCTGTGCTGGTAGATATAATTGTATGGTTAAGTAGAGTGACCATTTAACTAGATCCACTTTTTAAAAGACACTCATTTTCTTTATCCCCTAAAACCGAAGCCTTTATTTTAATAAAGTCAATACTCGATCACTCAGCAGACCCACTTTGCTACATTACTTTAATGTACGAAATACACAAGTAATTTAATTTCAATACTCGTTCGAGCCCAACGTCGTTACCCCACCATCCCAAACGGCATACTAAAACCTAAAAACAGAATTTTATTTGGGAAACTAGGCCAAGTACCTTGGAGCTATTAATTCGGAGGGTGCACCTAAATATTAAGTACATGGAGTATAAATATTAAATGGTCGATCTGTGAAAAAGTCTAGTGGCGTCCGGTCAGTAAATTGGCTTTATTGGACAAAATACGTAAAAGGAAATAGCGGTGTTGGAAGCGTCGCTCTGTGCCACACTGAATGCTATAAACCGCATTGGGAAATTGGACTTAGGACTTTGTACAATGTAACTGTTTTTAATATAATTCATAAGGAATCTTTAGGAGTTGAAGGGCTTATGAATATGGATATCTTTTACTAAGGGATAAAAACGTAAATCGGAAACAAAAATCAGCCCTTCCCCCTACATTTTATCGGGCAAAGTACGACGTCCGCACATTGTGTTACCTTATGTAATGTTTTCTTCATATATCTTATCTGTAACGTATATTATGGTGTACGTAAAAGAAAGTATTTATTCTATTTCGTTCTAAGCTACCTATTTTCTTTTCTTATATTTTAGATTTGATCCTATAAGTAGTTCTTCAAATTACTTACTACCTGCCTGAAAGATTGCCAAGTCACCTAATACACAGATGTCATAAATACAAACCCCCTGTAATCCTCATAGTTATTTGAGGTGGATTAAGCAGTCGACCTTCACCTACTTCATTCAAAACCTCGATAGTCTGGCCTTCTCTATTTTCAGAATACCGACTTTACACTGTATAAATCTGGATACACATACAGATTCTTCAGAATTCAAAGCTTTCTAGCTTACATAAAGCCCTCTTCATGTGAAAGTATCTCCGACAGTTACGCTGGCGAAACCGTTTCAAAAATAACCATAAATATGGAGAAGTTTAAAACAGCAGGATTCTATGAAGCACAGCTACCTTTTCAATCGTAAAACAGCCACTATCCGGATAATCTATTGGAACTTTTTACAACTTGTAACAAGCTAATAAACAGTAGTAACTTCAGAAACTTTTAGCTTTCTGAGAAGCAGTTTATCACTAATATTCTATTTTTTGTGCTCATCTCTTTCAAGGTCTGCGGAACTTGGCACTTGAGAATCTTTTCCAAAGTTAATAACAAAATGATTTTGATTTTGATTCTGATTGTTATTCTGAGTGAGTTATCCTGATAGCTATATCCTAGGAATTTTTAAGTCAAGTATGCATCCTCGACCACATCTTCGCTTACCATCAGGTGAGATAGTAGGCAAAAGCGAGCGAAAAACATTAAATACACTGTTCAAAATTGAATTGGTGTCTAAGAAGGTAATTCAATCTAACGACCACTAGTGTCAATAGTCATGGACAAATCCAGCCAAAAGATAAAATAATTGATCTAAAAAAATGTAACGACGACGATATCGATTAAAGGAAGGAAGTCAAGACGTTCAACTCAGTTCCATAATGAATTCAGGAGCCATTTCACGCTCTCCAAAACTTTTTATCACGCCGTTCGTTTTTACTGTGACTGAAGGAATGGCCGATTCCGATCGTCTTATTGACAACGTTTATTTTGCGGGTAATTTATGTATTGTTATTGGAGGGTGGAGCTGTCGATGATTATGCGCAATTTGTAACCGTTTGAGACTCGCTCCTTCGGCTTCGATGCCGAAGAGAGTTCGTTCAATTCAATTGAATATGTATTTGCAATTCTCTGTTTGGAGGATAATGGATGCTGTTGAGATGGTGTTGTTAACTCTTCTGTGTACGATTGTTTGCGTTTCTTTTGTTTTGTTTTTTTCTTATTATTTGGCTTTGTGTCTTTACAAAACTCCGTTGTTAATGCTTTTAGTTTTTACCATAAGCCTTTCCTTATCTTTCTGCTTCATTAACTGTAAAATTATTACTCAATTCGCTCAGAATTCGACCATTCACAGCGCCGAGGAAAAATATTAAACCAAAGGCTCAACAGGAAAATTGAGCTCTGATTGTAATACGCAAGAAATACAAACTCCAAAAATAGAATACTTTCAGCCAATTTTTTTCCTCTACTGGGGAAAAGTCTCCCTCTCCCACACAACTCTGTTCTTTGCTAATTATGCGAGCCATTAAAAAAAAAAACTACTTCAAAATCAATAAAAGACAGCTAAGTTCTATAGCTCCCAGTACAGCACAAAGTTAACCTAGCTTGGATGATCCAGTTATACCGTCCAATTATTTTAAAATCGGCCCAAAAGCGATGCGCGCGCGGCCGCACCGGCCACGCTAATGGAATAACCTGACCGACCCGAGGCCACTTTAGTGCTCACGATAGCTTAGGCCGTTAGGATTTAACTAAGAAGGTCGAAACATGCCGCTGAATATTTCAGAAGGTGGATTGGGAGATAATTTTAGAAAGAAACTGTGTCTATTAATAGGTAAGAGTAGATTATAAGACCTCGTTGTTCTTTTAATACAAACCTACTTAAATTAAATCAAATACAGTCTTGGAAGAAATTGAACAGTTAATACCTACATACCAGGAATTCTGATTCGGTATCCAACTGCCAACATTCAAATGAAAGTAACAAATTTGACATAAACTAAGTTTAATGCCTAAACCAAGTTTTTGATCACAGGCTAGAAAGTCTTACGTTCTAACCGTATGTGTTGAAGCGTCAGCACAGAAATGGCGCCATTTTCATGAAATGCGAAATTGATATTGCGGATGGAGAAGCGATAAGAATTAATTTCGTTTCTGTGTAACTTCTAGAGGAAATGAAGCGAGAATGAACACAGTGACCTAGATAAGTTAACATTAACATCACGCCTGCTTTACTCCAGATGGTTTGTAGAGGTGTATAGTACAGTACCTACTGAGTGTAGGTTTTCAATAATATTTTAATTCCATTTGATAGGCCTGCCGAGGAAACGGCGCCTATAATTATTATCATCCTGAAATGCGAGGCCGTGGCTTTTTCGACGCGCACAAATCCTTCGGAACATTAAGGGCGCTCCGCGAAGCTTGCACTGCTCCTAGGATGCTTACGACGTTCTGGGCGGAGCAAGGTTGGCAGTGATAGCCAGAACCCCCACCCACAATGGACCGAATAGCAGTCTAAGTGCGGAAAACGGAGTCCATACTCTAAACAATTGGGCACAAAACCAGACCAGGAAAATTCAGACGAGAAAGCGCAAAAATACTTTTTTTTATACAAAACAGGGAAACTCTTAGCCCAAATCTCACCTGATGGAAACTGATGATTAGGCCGAAAATGGAAGCGAGTTTCACCCGGAAACCTCTTACACAGAGGAACTGGCTTAGATCATACCTCTAAATGCCGGAACACAACAGTGCTGTTAACATTGTTGTTATGGCGACAGACTTAGACATGATAGTGGTAGCTTGCCAGGCGAACTTAGAACAAGTCCTACCACCAACCAAACGGAGCAAAAAATTAGCCCCCGGGGAATCGAACCCGGGACCTCTGGGTCTGAATCAGGTGGTATAACCACTAGACCACGGAGGCGGTTAGTGTCACCTGTTTAGCACCACAAGGGGACCACGTGTAGGTATTCGCTGAAGGATATTCTCCTACGGACGCGGGTGACTCGGCCCCCTTTGTCCGATCTACGAATCAAACCCAAGAACTCGTGCTCAGCACTTTAGCAGTACTGCTGCCTCCCACTAAAACTACTTAATCCAAGATAGTTTTAACGATAGCGATACAAGTAAAATAAACAGTATATTAACGTCGCCACTTAGCTAGAAATTAAGTGCCTACACACGAAAAAGCTAGGCGTTTACGCAGAGCTACAAATCCAAATTATCGTTAAGTGGAATCTTTCATCCTTTATCTTTCTTTTTCCTTTACGAAAGCTGCTTCACAATTTATTATCTTGTGCTGCAAGTTGTAAATTGTCTAAACACCAACAAAGTGCTGGTAAAGTGAATTTAAGTAAACACAAAGAATTTATATATTTTGTGACTGAAAAGGATAATAGAGTGGGATTTTTGGTGAATCTGTCTTTTTTCGGGTTCCGTAGCCAAATGGCAAAAACGGAACCCTTACAGATTCGTCATGTCTGTCCGTCTGTCTGTCTGTCTGTCCGTCCGTCCGTCCGTATGTCACAGCCACTTTTCTCCGAAACTATAAGAACTATGCTGTTTAAATTTGGTAAGTAGATGTATTTTGTAAACCGCATAGAGATTTTCACACAAAAATAGAAAAAAAACAATAAATTTTGGGGGTCCCCATACTTAGAACTGAAACTCATTTTTTTTGCATCGTACCCATATTTGTGGGGTATCTATGGATAGGTCTTCAAAAATGATACTGAGGTTTTTAAGATCATTTTTTTCTTAACTGAATAGTTTGCGCGACAGACACTTCCAAAGTGGTAAAATTTGTGTTCCCCCCCCCCCCCCCCCCCCCTGTAACTTCTAAAATACTAGGCCATGTCGCCACAAACGACCTTGCGAAGAGGTTCCAAAGGTAGTAGTGCTGGACCCATTCATACCTACTCCTCCTGATATTTTTCTCAATTTCAACTAAAATGCCAATATCAAACCTATACATGCGACCAGCTTAACGACGTATCATCCTAAGTAGAAATACATTTCGAATAATAATAGGTATCATGAGACATTGCCTTCCATAGACAGCCTAATTTGCAGAGGTTGCTTCGACGCCGAGAAGTTGCCGACTTCCTGGAAATTAGGTCTTTGCTTCCCGACCTGAACAACCGGTTTGGTCGCAGCGCAAAACCTGTGGATCAGCCAGAAGGCCTTAGTGCATTTGGGCGGAGCTAGGCTGGTTAACTTAGCCAGAACACTTACGGTCAACAGACCGAATGGAAGTCTAAGTGCGGATAGCGCAGTCTCTAATCTACTCTACTCTATCCGTTACCGGGTTAGATTTCTATTCGGGTTGGTATACCCACCCAAACTTTATGTAGCTCTATCGCGTGTTATCAACCCTAGCAACTTTCTTCAACATATTGCACAGAAGTTTCTCATTACGAAAAATTACTAGGGCTGTACGGCATTTTGAACAGAAGAGATAATACAGCCAGTGCCTTGCATTACAGTCTTCCAAATTCCTAATTGTAAGAGCTGGGGTCAAGCATGCCAGATATTGACTGTTTGTATATCATATCGTATCAATATTAGGTACATCGCTATGTGTGTTTACTTTTTGACATAGACGCGGACGAAGTCGCGGGCAACAGCGTCTAAAATAAGAGAATGATAAAACTAAAAAAATACATCATGTACATTACCATGTAAGTAAACTACCAGCGAAAATTGGTTTGAACGAGATCTAGTAAGTAGTTTTTTTTTAATACGTCATAAATCGTAAATTGCATTAAATCGTAAATCGTAACTTCTGCTTACGGAACCCTCAGTACGCGAGTCCGACTCGCACTTGGCCGGTTTATTTTAAATAAGTATCTTTTTACTTTTATGTTGGTATGTTCGTATTTTTTATTTTTGTCTTTCCATGTGCTCCTACAATATTCAGTATCTCCCCCTCCCTGAGGTCGATTTATCTTCATAGCGTGTGGGCAGTAAGGTCTATGGGTGTTAGGATCCCACACACCCTAGTGTCAGAGTTTCTAAACCGCCTCATCAAGGGCTTCTGACATAGTTTATTTGACAAGCCGTGTCGACGGCGCGTTAGTGTTCCACGCGCGCCTCAAAGAGAGTCAGCACACAGAGGGGCCCGAAAGGGCCGACGCCTGCCGAAGTCGTGGGATTATTTGCAAGAGACACCGTGGCTCCGGAACACAAAGGGCAATGAAGGAACATGGATGGGTTTTAGTCAAAGTCTGACACTCCCTACCGCTACACCCAGAGCGGGAGGAGTCATTGGATGATTTCCCATCCCTAAAAAAAAAATAAAAAAAAATGGTTTATTTGACAACTGCCATTTGGCAGCCAGGACAACCGGCTACAGTTGCCTTCCGAAGCACGGAATCATCTTTTTTATCAGAAAATCAGGTGATTCAGGCTTGCAATGTCTTAGCCAAACTAATGACAGAAAATGCTGTTCCTCCATTGAGTGGTTTTCTACTTGTGCATAAAGTTTTAATAAATAAATATTTAATACAGTACCTATTTTTTATCTTCATGATTGTTGACTGCTTATTTACCTATCTACCCAGAGTAAAAATATTAAGGAACAACAAGTTGACTTGTTATGGAATAAATCTGACGATACCTACTAAGGCAAAATAACAATTAGGAAAAGCGCAATATCCTTTCAGAATTGAAAAAGCAAGAAAGTTACTTAATAATGAAAAGTTTGTACAAAAGATTACTTATTTAAAATAAACCTTTTTTTTAATATGAACCAAAAGCCATCAAAGTGTTTTTCATATTCAAAGTTCGTTTTTATGGTAGCCGTCTTGAATTATTTTATTAAAATTCGGCTTAGGCCCGGTTCATAAAAGTGCCACTTCGTAGGCCTTTCGGACTGAGGTACTTTAGCAAAATTTACATTTATATTGCAAAGGTATCTTATGTTTAAGCTTGTTAAAACTTAAGGGTGCGTGCAGGTTTTTCTTAAAGGGATCCAAATACTGCATCCTGCTTTTCGGGTACAAGTTTCACCTTTTTAAAGTTCCGAACATCCGTAGAAAACGGAACCTTTACCTACAGGGTCAGTCAGGCGGCTGTATGTCCATCTGTCACACCCAGTTTTCTCCGGATTCACTGGACCGATTCTGTTGAAATTTGATATACTTACAGGGTGGCCCAGAACTCAACGTCAAGCCGGTATCGGGTGATAGGACAAATCATAATAGTTACCAGAAAAATATAAAAAAAATCTTAGTCATGGTTTTTTTTTTAATTAGGTACAGTAATTTCTTTTCTTTTTCGAAAAATGACAAGAACTAAGAATTTAATTTAAAACAACAGGTTACACAAACACTACTCAAGATTACAAAAAAAAAAGTAAAGATTTGTAGCTAAAGGAGCTCAAAACCATCATCACAGGGTGTACATTTTTCGAGAAAAGAAATTACCGTAATTTAAAAAATATATGATTAAGAAGAATGAAAGTCTGTCTGTGTGTCTGTCTTAAGTGAATTAATAAGTACCTACAAAATGTCTTAAATGTAATTTTGATGAATATTATCACGGTTTAAGCACCATCTCTTCCTACCAATTTGTACGCCACGATATGCGGCTGAACATATTAGAACTTTTTTCTGTAGTTCATTGTTATACGCCATGTTTAAACAAATAAACTTTACTTACTTACTTAAGATTTTTTTTTTCTGGTAACTATTATGATTTGTCCTATCACCCAATTCCGGCTTGACGTTGAGTTCTGGGACACCCGGTAATATATGGACTCCTGTGATCCAAACATAGACGTTTTATCTTAACTAACTACTTAAAAGCCTAAGTTGACTTATAAGTAGGAACATAATAAGTGCAATAATAGAAATAGAAAACATTTATTTGCCCATAATGTAGTACAACTAAATTACCTACCTACATATCACTCAATATGTGTATTTGGTGGGCCCGACCTCCTAAAATTAGGTATATTTTCACGTTTTACGGCAGTTGAGATAGGCTCTACAATCAGACAAGGGCAAAAACCTAGGGCAAAAACGAACCTAGTAGTGCCATCTATACCAAACACAATGAACTAATACGAGTTTTAGTTTCCAATTAAATTACAATAAAATTTGTTTGCTTGAAATGTTTTATTTACTAGTCAAAACAGTTTCAAAATAACTAAAACAGACTATTTTTTAATTAAATTGTTTTGTGTTTTGCTGCGATAATAATAATTATGTTTTTGAACGAAAACACATTTTGACACTGACAAAGACAATGACATCAACCACTATACAAATCTGACGTTTAGTTTAGTGAAATCCAAACCAAAGAGACTTGACGAAAGTGAAATGTTTATTTCGTGTTTTTTAATATTTTAGAATTAAAATGAGTGAAACTGAAGAATATAAATGTGTGAACTGTGGCACAGCGGCCACGGCACTTTACCGAACATACGGACCGTCGGTATTAAAGCTTACAAAATGTGTAAGTTTTAAATATTATCAAACCCCGTAGTTGTAATCTATTTCATAAACGCCTGAAAAATACTAAAACAGTACTCTTCAAGGTCTTGAAACTAAATGACATACTATTGCAGAAAGCTGAGATTCCATTAAACATGACTGTAGTTATTTTTCTAAGTTTGGATTAAAGGACCCCACACGCGACATCTTGTACATAGCTGTTGAAAAGCAAAACGAGATGGAAAAGATACCAACGCTTTGACGATTTAAAAATCCCCTTTTCATTGGTGTATAAAGAATTAGTTACAAGAGTTACGAAAATTAAGCATTTATTGAACCAAATGGTGAATGAATGCTTAATTTTCGTAACTCTTGTATTTTGTATAATTTCAGGACAAATGCAAAGAGATTGTGGATAAATACATCGAATATGATCCTGTCATAGTGATGATTGATCTGGTTCTAATGTCCAGAGAAGCACAGAGGCATATTTTGTACAACACCGAGTTCAAGGTAGAAAAATTAAATTATAAGTACTGATCAAAATTCCTATTTAAATGTTATTTAAAATACTTGGCCTGTGCCTCAAATACATGCTGCACTTCAGTAGTAACATAACAGGAAGAGCTGGCCTGTTTTTCAAAGTAAGTGGCATACCAAGCAAGTGTTGTGGAATTTGTTTCGAAGAGTCACCCCGGGCCTGAAATGCAAAGGGCATTAGGAGGAACACGGATGGGTTTTAGTCAGTAAGAGTCTGACAGTTTCTTCCGCTCCACCCAAGCAGAAACAGTCATTTGAGAAAAAAAAATGTGGTTGATTGTACCAATGACCAGTGTAAATAATATCATGTTCCTTTTTTGATTTTCCTTAACTATTTATTAATTATTATTTCAGGCGTTTTGGAAACTAGCTATAGTACTGATAATGTTGGAAGCGTATGGAGTGTGGAGAAGTGACAGTTTGTTCAGTTTAGGCGTTAATTCCATGTGCGGCTTTTCAAACAATTCCACTAATCTGTAAGTATATTTGGTACCATTTGATTTGTTATTATTTTGAGCAATGAAGCAAAAAACTTTCAAAGTGAATTATTCTTTTTGCTACATATATACAAACACTTGCCATTGTTTTCTTCTTGATAAACATAGGTCCTGTAACTTGACTCGGATAAATAAACATTGAAACAGTTTTTGTGTGTTCTGAGAGTTCTAATACACTCATTATAAAAGATTGAAGTTATTTTTAGATCCGTAAATAACAAAAACCTATGGATCACTTGGGTGTCTGTCTGTCCGTTTGTCACAGCCATTTTTCTCCGGATCTACTGGACCCGGTTGAAATTTGGTATACATTTGAACTTCTGTGACTCAAACGTGGATGGAGTTACGTACCTAAATAAATATTTTTTTTAGTATGGGGGTCACTTTAGGGGGTCAAACTAGAAAATAAAAAAACAAGTTTTTTAAACTGTATCGTGTGACGTCATATCAAATGAAATGGCTTACTGTGAGGATTTTAATAAAACTTTTTTCATAATTTTAAAACAAGTAGTTTTGAAGTTTTTCAAGAAATAAGACCAAAAATGACCATTCCCTCCCCCTTATCTCTAAAACTACTGAGCCAAAAATTTTGAGAAATATGCAGTTAATAGTTCTATACCTAAAGATTACAGACAAACTTATATAAATACTATAGTGTTAAAATAATATGTATAAATAAAAATTGGTTCGGAACCCTTCACATGTGAGACCGACTTGCATTTGGCCAGTATTTTTTTTATTAAAACCAGAAACCTTTGATAGAGTAGGTAACTAAATCAGTCCTTCATTGTAATGTACTCTAAAAACTGACTAAATAAATTCCAGAACGATACCCATCAACATATCACAGTCTGTCCCCGACTCGTGGAAGGTGAGCTGCTGGGCGTGGACCCTCGTGGAGAAGAGTGAGGAAGACAATGATCTTTTCATCTGGGAGAAGGACTTCTATGTGCAGTTCTCTTCTATTACTTGTGGTTAGTATTACTTACAATATGTTACTGCAAAACTCCAGTAGGATATTATAATCAGCCTTAGGGCGGGTTGTTTCACGTTCACTTAACGCACGCGTAAACGTGAGAAAAAGGTGCAAACTATCGTTAAATTAAAAAATTTGCCGCTTCACAAATGTCAGCGTTAACGCACGCATAAAAATAACGATTACGTGAACAGATGATTTGAGCGCTGAGTTGCGTCAAACAGAACAATACTGTGAGTGTGACTTTCTTTTGAATTCCTCATTAGCAGTTCTGATGACGCAAAATGGGGAGAGTGCAAAAAAAAAAAATTTCGTAATGCCATTTGTTAATTACTTGAGCTATTGGGATGAGCAGGAACTTACACCAAAACGCTTTGAATCAAAGCTTCTTATTTAACGAACGATAAACATCTTCCGTAATCGTTACTTTTTGACGTACGTATGTTACGTTAACCAACCGTTTGAAACAACCTGCCCTTAGTTTGCGTGTCTACCAGAGCTGTTCGAGGATGAGTTGCGAAGGCTGTGGTCGCTGGCGCAGAGCGAGGCTACGTAGGTATAGGCCTATGAAGCGATTCTATTGGTTCTCAGCAAAAACATCCCTTGCTATGCGAATACGCATCCTCGCACAACTTTCTTTTTTTAACTTTTTAAAGGCACGCGTTTGATCACTATCTCACCTGATGGTAAGCGATGATGCTGTCTTAGATGGAGCACGCTAGAAGTAACCTATTCACTTTTGACTTAAAGACTCCCAGGTTGTAGCTATCCCGGCAGAGGAATTCCACTCCTTAGCTGTACGGACTATGAATGTATTCCCAAAACGTTTTGTGCGTGTGGGTGGGATGTCCACCATGTACCGGTGGCGCATCGAAACTCTATTCAAAACGCTGCTTCAAGAGTGTTAATATCTCGCAAGTCCTTTGTAATTGAAACGACTGATGCTTATAATACAAACACAAGATTTAAAAACAGTTTACGAGGCAGTGAGACCAATTTTAAGTTTTCTATACAAAATACAAAATCCTTTATTTCAAATAGACCAGTTACAGGCACTTTTGAATAGTCAAGGTCTGTCAGTCAAGTAGATGAAGCTTATCCTGCCGCGCTAGTGACAAAAGCAGCAAGTTGTTCTCAACGACCCCGTCTCCAGCGCGGCAGTTGCACGTTCCAAAGAGTAGATCCTGTGGAGAAGAATGTGCAAGAAACTCCAAGGACACGCTTTTAAACCAGTTGTCATTGTTTACAACATCATGTTTACATTCGTTGCGAAATAATTAATGAGTAAAATTATACAATGCAAAAAGAATGAGTTTATACAATGTTAGATGAATGTGTGATGTCGTTTCAAGTACTTGAACATTAAATTAAATTAAACCGAAAAAAAAAGTTTCTTGTATGGGAGCTCCCATACAAGAAACTTTTTTTTCGGTTTATTTTAACAAGCCCTTCATGTTACAATCCGACTCCCACTTGCCCGTTTTTTTATATAGTACTAGCTGACCCGCGCAACTTCGTCTGCGTCACATTTTCCATTACTGCTCCGCTCCTATTTGTCTTAGCGTGATGATATATAGCATATAACCTTCCTCGATAAATGGGCTATCTAACACTGAAAGAATTTTGCAAATCGGACCAGTAGTTCCTGAGATTAGCGCGTTCAACCAAACAAACAAACAAACAAACTCTTCTGCTTTATAATATTAGTATAGATACTAGCTGACCCGGCGAACTTCGTTCCGCCCAATAGACGATTCTTTAACTTCTTAGATTTTTTTTTCTAAAATAAACGTAGCCTAAGTTACTCCTTATTACTTCAGCTACCTACCTATAAAAGTCCCGTCAAAATCGGTCCAGCCATTTCAGAGATTAGCCGGAACAAACAGACAGACAGACAAAAATTTAATAAAATGTTATTTTGGTGTATGTACCGTATACGTATTCATTTGCATGTGGTAAAAAACAGTTATTTTAATATTACAAACAAACACTCCAATTTTATTTATATGTATAGATAGAAAAAAAAATATAGTAAGTATGATCATTTCTTTATAGAACTTTCATGAATTTGTTACGTTTTTGTTTCAGGAATATTAATATTTATAGCGACAGCGCATCTTCTAATGTCGCTGGCAACACCATTCTCAACACGAAATAAAGGTAAAAACCTTCATAAAATTATTTTTCATGTTGGTATCCAACAAAACGGTGTTATGCTCATGTTACGCATTAAACCTCATCCCACCAGCCCCCTTCTACCTTCGGACATCCAGACGGACTGCAATTTACCATCCCAACCTTGTTGCTATTCCACCAAAACGCACTAAGCGCTTTTCATAATGCGCACAGCAAAGCAGTGGAACTCTGCCTGCGTCTGTGTTTCCGAACGCTTCCAACCCTAATCTTTTCAAAGTTACAGTGAATAGGCTCCTTCTGGGTAAGCTCGCTCCAGTTCTGAAAGAACCGGGTATACCCGGTTCTTTCAATGTGTGTGCAGAACCGGTTCCAGAAAGAGTAAACCCGGTTCCCCCGGTTCTTTAAAAAATAAGCGGAATTGTGCAAGGGTATTGTAAATCTGATACAGCCTGTGCCAAGTTATGATAATATAAACGACGAAACTCAGCAACAAGTAGAAGGTGAAGTCGTTCTCCCTTCAACCCCAACCCCATCATCGTCAAAAAAAGAAGAATTAGATCTCGAAATCCTTAAAGCTACATCCGCACAAGGCGAAACCAGGCGGCAAGATAATTACGATTGTGTAACAACAGTTAAAACTGAAATGACTTTTTTGAAAATGGTGGTAGTCGTGGTACAAATCTTTCGACTGCACATAACTACCTAAAAGTTATACTGCCGACAAGCGTGGAGCCTGAGTGAATTTTCTCCTCAGCAGCAGGTTATATTTGCAATTGCCTACGCAGCTCACTGAGCGACCGGAGTTTGGACGTTACTAGCTATTTAAGATCCTATTATCAGGAAAACAGATTTTAAAAGAAAAGTGTTGTGAGTGCTGCTGTGGCTGTGGTGGGACTGTTATCTTTATTGACCATCTTTTTTCTTATAGTTACTAAAATATATAATCTCTTCATTAGTAAGAGGGAGACGTTATTTCTTTCGATAGGTTGTATGCGTGTATTATGTTAATATGTTAGATTTTTTAGATTTTATTAATGTTTTTGAAGCGTTATAAAAGATTTGAATTTACTTTACTAATATAAGATAATTATAAAGAAAAGTACTAGTATTATAACTGAGACTGATTTGTTATCAAAACTGCAAAACTGATTTGTTACAAAACTTGCGAATATTATGTTGATTAGACAAATGTAAACTATTTTATTTCATATTGTTAGCGGTAATTGCTTACCCTGACAAAATCTCCATAGATTTATTCATAACCCAAAAAAGCTTTTTTTTTAAATTGTCGGAACCGGGGAACCGGTTCCCCCGGTTCTAACAGCCTACCAGACCCGGTTCTCAAAAACCTGGAACCGAATGCGGTTCTGCATGCCCTAGTCATCTCTGACCTAGACTAGAGTCAAGAGCATCCCATCTCCAATTTAAAAAAACCTGGCCGCGTCGCGCCCTTTCAGGCGATGGCGACGTCTCACGATATTTGTCTGAAACAATAAGGTTTATTTATTGTGTAGCACGTTCTGTTTTGGGAAATGCGGGTGTGTGCGCGATTGCGTATCTATTGCTTTTTCTGAAGTGCATATTATGTAGTAGTGCTAAGTTATAACAGTCACACACGTCGATCTTCAAGGTTAAGAAAAACTTGCCGAGGTTGGTCTGTGGATGTGTGACCATCATAACATACCGGGTTTCCTCCGTGCCTCGGGAAGCACGTTAAGCTGTTTGTCTCGGCTGTTATTTGAAGATCTTTGGCAGTCGTTACGGATTTTCAGAAACCAGTTAATCTGATTCCAGTCTTACCAAGGAGTACCGTGTTACCCAGTTAATGGGCTGTGGAGGTCTGGTAGGCAGCTGCTCCACGTAAAATACTGGTACTTAGCTGAATCCGGTTTGACTGGAAGCCGACCCCAAAATAGTTGGGAAAAAGCTAGGAAGATGATATTATGTTGTAGTTGCCGTGTGGAAGGAGCATACTGGAGACACAGGGTTCCTATACATTTTCTTCCACCGGACATATCTCCTTGTTTATTATATCTATGGACGGACCGAAGTCCGTCACAACGTTGTTCGACACATCCATCTCATAGCCCGGACACAGATGTACGGAAGAGTTCATATAAGTAAAATGTAAGCACCAATATTTTTGAGGTCCAGACGGTCTCTCAGTCGAGCAGGCGAGCGTTCCGTCCGACGCGCCTCAACGTGTGTGGGAGTAGCGCAGTGTTGCCGACGTCGCGGGGTTGTTACCCGGCGTCGCGGTCATTTTCAAAATCGCGCATTACAAACTCGAGCTATGGCTACAGAACCCGCCCTATGGTAGCTACCAGATAAACTAGCAATAAAGTACATTGACCTTACCCTAATGTCACTTCGTGTATCACAACAAAAATTATGAACTGTTTTCATTACTAGAGGCAAAGGATCATGATAGAAGTCGATTCAATACAACTATATGTCTTTATTTCTATTTTTGATGTTAAGAAAGTCATTAAATGTATGTGGGTCAATGGCAGTAATTGCTCGTTTATCTGGCGCCTACCATAATGTCCTCGCGATGAAATTGAAACCCATGATTTATTTTCTCTCTTAAATTAAAACCTATTGTTACTTATTCGCAGTGCCCATAATGCGAGTGCTAAAAGCCTTCACGCTGGCCGACGTGAGCATCCTGTTCACGCTGCCCATGCTGGTGTGGGGCTGGGACACGCTGGCCGCCACGCGCACCGTGCACTTCGCGCTCGTCTACGTCTACAGCTTCGTTGTGTTCCTCAATGTGTACACTGGTGAGCTTATTTTGTTGTATGTGTCACTGGAAAATTGCAAACGCCGTAAGATTGTAAAATAAGTATCGCTTGAAATTTTAAAAGACGGATATTGGAAACTTGAATTTGGATGAGTTTTATTGTTTTTACAAAACAATTTTTAAGATGATATCGAGAACTTATCTAATATATAAAAATCTTGTGTCACGGTGTTTGTTATCGAACTCCTCAGAAACGGCTTGACTGATCGTTGGTTGTTTAAATTCGTTAGGTCTGAGAATTGGTCGTAGGGTATTTTTAGGGTTCCGTAGCTAAATGGCAAAAGAGGAGCTCGTGGCTAAATAATAACAGCCGCACGGGTCGATCTTTAAGGTTCAGCAACGCTTGCCAAGGTTGGTCTGTAGATGGGTGACCATCTTAACATACCGAGTTTCCTCCGTGCCTCGGAAAGCACGTTAAGCCGTTGGTCCCGGCGGATATATACGGATTGTCAGAAGCCAGTAAATCGGACTCCAGTCTTACCAAGAAGCACCGTGTTGCCCAGATAATGGATTGTGGTCTGGTAGGCAGCCGCTTCACGTAAAACACTGGTATTCAGCTGAATCCGGTTTGACTGGAAGCCGACCTCAGTATACTTGGGAAAAGGCTAGACAGATGATAATGTAGCCAAATGGCAAAAATAACCCTTATGGATTCGTCATGTCTGTCCGTCTGTATGTCACAGCCACTGTTTTCCGAAACTATAAGAACTATGCTGTTGAAACTTGGTGAGTAGATGTATTCTGTGAACCGCATTAAGATTTTCACACAAATATAGAAAAAAAAAATTTTGGGGGTTCCCCATACTAAGAACTGAAATTCAATCAAATCAAATATAAAAATAAAAAAAAAACGTCGATCAAAGTTACAACGAACTACAAGAACTTTTATATTAATTGCTGCTACGGAATCCTTCATGTGCAATTCCGACTCGCACTTGGCCAGTAGTTTTTCTTTGAACTTTATGTTCAGAAAGCATATTATAATATATAATATATTTAGGTATGGTAATTCCAGCTTGCAAGAGTTACTAAAACGCATTTATTTCTTTTTTCCAGTTATCTACGAATGCCCAGTCCTATTAACATCATTAATTCTAATATTGAGTAACATGACGAAGAACATCACATGCTACCATGCTACGCCGGTCTTTAGAAGAATATTTGCATATTGAGGACATGTAAGAGCCTTGGGTTAACCAAAGACAGGGAAGTCTATAGTTTGTTCGTCTGAAGGAACACGCTTTAAGAACAAATTGAGTTATTATTTGGGGTTTACAGGAGTATTACTTAGAGATAAAGTTTAATTTGTTAATATTTTTTAAAATAATAAACACTTTCAAAGTATCACAGAGTATTTATTTCAAAAATATAACCTCAATGTTTTACTATTTATGAGTTTACTTAATTAAATAACCGATAATATACATTGGAGTAGTTTACATTTTATTTATAAGAATAATACTCGGAAGAAATAGTGAAGTGGGATATGAAACATTTAGTATAAATGATTATACAGTGTCATTAAGGTCAAAAAAGTACCTATGTAGCGTTCTAAGGTTTAACTAATAATGTTTAAAAGCTTAAAAAAAAATATTTTTTTTATTAGTGCTCTCCAAACAACTGAGAACAGTGTATTTTAAGTGAATAGAAGTATTTTACTTCTATTCATTTTCCTAAAGAGCAGTGCTTAAAAAGAAGACTAAATTACAAGTCTAAGGGCCAGTTCCACCGGTTACGGATAAAGTGTCGGTTAATTATCTGATGTATAACTAACCGACACTTATAATACTTTAATCTGCCAGATATCGCTATCCGACACCTGTGAAACCAAAAGTTTTAGTTCATCTGCCAGATAAGTTCCTAATAGGCTAACCGACACTTTATCCGTAACCGGTGAAACTGGCCCTAAGTATGTTATCATTTCTGTTGAAAAGTATAGAAATATCTAGGAATGTGTGTTCATGCACCTATCTCAATATTTATTACAATTTAAATTATTTGGGATATGTTGTGGTATAACAATCTAGGAATATAAACTTATAGAACCAGATTTTATATGGAGAGGGAGAGGTAGGCCAGAGAAAATATGGATGGATTGTGTGAGAAGCGATATGAAAGAAATGGGAGTTAGTGAAAGTTTGACGGCTGATAGGGCAAAGTGGAAGAAAAAAAAGTGTTGCGCCGACCCCAAGTAACATGGGATAAGGGCAGGAAGATGATAAGAAACAGATTTTATATGTATGTTTTAATGCAAAATTCCATATTAGCTGAAGATGAACTTGTGCTGTTGTGTTGTTCTGCTTTATCCACAAAAGTAAAAACTAAGTTTTAATAAAAATAAATCATAAGAAGACATGAATAGCCACTTTAAGCAAAATAAACTACCTACATAAATTATAAACTGCGAAAATTTAAATGTAAAGTTTATATTATAATCCTAGCCAAAAATATTACATATTATCTTATTAATCAATTTCTATCCGAGCAAGTTGATTACATTTTTTAGTTCTAAACATCTTTACATTTGCTTGTTGGGAAGAATTTGCTATGATTTATTCAGCCCAATTGTGCGCCTATAACGATATTAAAATATAAATACTGCCTCCTACACATAAGTGCAGTAAATAGATAACTCAAATAAATATATACAAACCCTATAAACCCTTTGGTAGTTAATTTTATGATTATGCTTACAAAGTATTTGATATATAAAATTGAAAAAATACATGCAATTACTGTATTATTTATCTTGAACCAACATAATTTATAGAGTAAACACTAGCCCATATTAACATAGACATAGATTTTAATAAAAACTACAGCAAAATATACAAATAATATATTATGAAATATTATTTCGTTTATAACTGGCAACACCATTCAGTCTTTGGCTAAATTGAGCAGAAGCAAAATCTAAAATAATTGACAAATAAAATGATTGACAATAAAAAATAAATGTGTAACTTATTTTTGCTAACAACACGCTTAAGCTTACTAAAATGAAAAGAAAATAAAAAAAAAACATATTTTGATTATTAAAATAATTTTGAGAATCTTCCGTCACATAATAATGCTAAAAAAATTATGCACACTCCAAAGCCACCTTTTAAAATAATAGGTACATTTCACATTTTAAATTAAATATTAAGATAAACTTGTGCTTCATGATAATCCTAGATTATGTTTTGTTTGTTATCAAGTAATCATGAATGATTATAAAATAAAGATGTTGTTTATCGACAATGTCTTTAGTTTAACCTCCATGTAAGTTATTTTTGGTCCTCTTCTTACAACGGCAGAAAATACTAATAACCACAAAACTCAATAATTATTGTTCTCCTTCTTTCTTTCAAGTTACGAATGAAATTATCTTGTTCCAAAATTCAATCTTACGTAAATTAATTAATTAAAGAGTTTATCAAGGTGTTTCGAAAGTTATGGTTTTTTTTTCATTAGCTTTAAAATCTAGATAGTAATACGACCTTTTGTTCCTTAGTGAAATATATACAGTACCTACTATTGAAACATTATCTTATATTTCAAGCAAAAGACATTTTTCCATTAAAAGTACTTAGAAAGATAAACATTGGTGTATCCAGACATAGATAGTGCCAAAAAATGTAAAAGAAATGTAATATTAAATCTTTATGTCAAAGAAAATCTTGTTTGAGCTTCACTGTAAAAAGTAACTCTAAAAAATAAGTCATAATTTTGAAGGCACACAAATGATGTTCACTGTGTCAACCATATGACATACCGCACCCTTTCATTTTCTTAATTCATGATTCAAGACACTATCCATGTCTAAACACATACTTATCAACAAGTTAACACAAAAAGAATGAATACAGTAACATCATATTGATTACCAAGAACTATCCTAAACTTTATCATACTTTTTATAGGCATCTGTTAACATACACATTAGAGGCAAGGTGATTCATTGCACATCAAGTCATATCTTACGCACACATACAAAGGTTGCACAGAACAGTGCATGTTGTGGGATTATGATGTCACAAATATTATCTGTTGTTATTTTTATGTGAGTTCCTAATAAACAAAGTATCCATTGTATTGGAAAGAGAAGAAAGGCTTTTTTTGTTACAAAAAGTTCAATGAATTTCCTTAAATTCAACAACACAATTAATTACAACAATAAAGTACAATGAATTATCTGTTAAGACATCTAGACAGTTAGTATTCACTGATGCTAAGCCAGATAGTGGCATTGAACTCCATCCAGTTAAAATTGATGGCAACCCCGATATTGGGAGTAGTCAAAGCTGATGTTGCTTGTCATTGTTTAGCTCTGTTAAAAAAGATAAAATAATATCATGAAAACACAGAATATAGAATTACACCATAACACTAGCCACATGTAAGTTTGTGTCTAAACATTTGTTTGTGTGCCATATAATCTTGAATCACCCATTGAGTATTTTTCCTTACATTGTATTATGATACATAAACATGAGACTTACTAAGAATATCACCAGTTTTTACATCAACCATTTTCAAGTTAGGATCTTTGTAAAAAACGCATACAGTATTAAAGTAAAACAATATTGCCCACATTTTGTTTATCCATTGTGATACAATGTAAGAAATGTATATACATTTTAATACACATAGCTAACAACAACATAGAAAATATTTATTTTAATACATTTTAACATTCAGTACTTGGATGTGTTTTCTTTGACCTTTCTTGTTCAGTTTGTCAGATATTTGGTCTGTTGCCAAAGTAATTTCCTCGAAATAAACAGTCTGTAATTTATAATGAAATAAAAAACCAACCAAGGGGTAATGTCTGGTCTGTATAAATAACTTCAATTCACATTTTGTACTTATTTTGTTAGCTTATTACATATTGAAACCCAAATGCTTTATAGCCAAAAAGTTCTCAGAAATCATTACTTTCTAAACCACTTTCACTTTTAATCTAGAATTCTTTTGTTTTAAAACCACTTACAAGAACAGTGTCAATAGTAGGTGTGGCACTAATGGTGACTGGGCTCTTACAATATTGTAGCTACAGCTAACTCCTAGTACTTAAAATATGATTCAGCTACCTAGCAATAATAATGTGTTTTTTTTTTCAGTTCAGCTATAAGGAAAACAGAGCAAAACTATTATTTCACAAAGGAAAAAATGTAATTAATGTTTTGGGATTGCTGTCAGAATATAGTAGAAAAAAGGACCTAAAAGATTTGGTCATTAACTTTTATCACAACATTGTAAATACTCTAATATCTTAGACAACCGCTAGTATCATAACAAAACACATCCAACAACCATTCCATTAAATATAACAATTACAAGCTAAAGAAATAAATTACCAATGGCAAGGCAACTAGGGACTGAGTGGTGGATCGTCGTTACCGATCATAACGTCTTCATACATGACATCATGGGTCCGTCTTGCCTCAATCTTCTGCCGGACGTAATCTACTAGATTGTACTTCCTAACTACAAGCACAACGCCTGTTATGAGCAAGGCGAGCGTGAATATCGTTACTATAGCTACCGTCGCGCCGTTGTGTGAGCCCGCAGCGTCGGCCGGCGTCTCGCATTCATCCCCGACACGCACAAACCCTCCTAAGCACTCACACGAATGCGAAACAGCATTACACTTCTGGTGCTCAGGACACGGCACCAGAACCGATTCATTGCAGTACAGGATGCGCTCTGTTAAAAAGAATAAACTCCGTAACACAGACTAAATTGATTCAATTAAATAATGACTGGCTACTTACAACTTACCAGAGTAACCGTATTGTATCAGATTTAGGAGCAATGTCGCCAAAATGTCGATTGTTTTCAGCCCCATGATATTATGACACCGCACCAGGGTATATTTACATCACAATTACTGCTAAATATGCTTGAGTTTTTCGTCTGTTTGAAAAAGCGAACAATACCTTTCTACGAGTACTGAGTAGCGCAAGCAAAACAAATGTCAAAAATATTGTGCTGTCATACTTCCATTACGTTTAGTTACTCTGTTTTTCAATGAGCACACATATTTTTAATCTTAGAAATGAAGAAGTTCTATCGCAGAAATCCTAACTATTCTGTGAAAGAACTTCTAAGTTGTATTTTACAAATTGCATAATATACGGTCTAATAAATATTTTTCACTTATCCTAATTTGTATTTTAAGAAGACTGTCTGTATAACAAAACGTAGCTGTAATGTCAGTAACGTTCTGTTTGACGCATTATGATGAAAGATACAAATTAAATGTAAAACATTGGTTAACGTATTTGATTTTTTATTCACTTATCTTTAGATACCATGTAAATCACATTGAATACCTTTCTAAATTAAAAATATAGGTATACTAAGAAAACGCACTAGAAGTATTAATACCCGCTAACAGATGGCGTACTATCATACAACCGGAAAAGTTATCACAAAACCTTCCTTTCGGGCCTCGCCGCAGTCGGGTAAAGTTTATTTTTTCTACAATCTATCAGTCTAGATATTATTACAATAGTATTCTCATTCTGCATCAGCTTCGCCCCATGTGTATTTTTCGGGTAGGATGTAGTCCCGTGCATCATGGCCGTAGGCCTCGACACCACCGTTGCCATCATCAGCTCCTTCTCTGAAAAATCAAATAAACACTCGTTAGCAACAACTGCCTCATTGGTGTAGTCGTCACAAGCAAGACTGCAAACAAACAGAGCTTAGTTGGGTTTTATTTGTCGGGCATTGTGCATAGGGTTTTTCAACATCTATGTATTTCTCAGAAGCAACCACGAGTTTTTTCGTTTGTCGGTTGCATTACTTGACTATGGTCACCTTACCTCAGTTCTGAATGAGTTTCCTCTGAATGATTTTGTTTACGTTGTTTTTGCTTCCTTCTGGGACGCTCGTCCTCCTCATCTTCAATCTCTTCGGGTTCATGCTCCTTTTCGGCTGTAAAGACATAACCTTTTATAACTAACTAATAGACAAAAGTTGGAAAATAAAAGAAGTCTAGAATAAAATAGGCTTTTATTGTTTTAGGAATCCAGATTCTACATCGAATGTTCAATAAGTTAACGGTGGGTTTTAACGAGTAATGTACAAAAAGCTATCGGTGAGATTTTATGTCAAATTGGCGAGACTAAATCTATTTCGGTGTCTTGGTTGAGTTTCACCAGGCTAAAATCAACCCAGCCATTTGAAAATTCTTCTGAAAAACTTCCGTGGTCTTCTAATAAGCTTTTCTGATTCACCTAGTTTCTCATAGTTGTTGCTGTAGGCTCCATCTTGGCCCTTCTCTTCTTGACCGTAGGAGTCCTGCTTCTCAAACTCATAGTTGTCGCCAGCCTTCTTGTGAAACGAGTCGAAGTGCTGGTAGCCTTTCTTTCCACCGCCTGTCTTCTTGCGAGAGTATCCGATTTCGCCGTCACCTTCGTTTTGCACTGATTTGTGCCAGTCATCCGGCTGTGAAGGTGGTAAATATAATTGTTGAATTTTGAATAGAAATGCATATAATTGACACAGATATCACCGGAAAATGGCAAACTCTCTAAGATTGTAATACATTTTTAGTTAGATTTTAATTTCTCAATACATATTATGAAAAAATCGTTTTGTGTTTAATATGTCCCATCTAAATTCAATAGTTTTCCATACATCCGTGTCTTATTTAGAAAAAATAGTTTATAATTTCACGCGATATTTTTAAATCTTACGGTGTTTGGCATTTTCCGGTGACATAGACATACAGTAGGTAGGTAGTGGCTATTAGCGCAATGCTTATTTCGGTGTACAGTCACCAGCACATGAAACTACAACAATCTGTTAAATTTAATTTTTAGATCTTCAACTTTATCTCTAAAGAGATTGGGATCTTTGATTGGGAAAATTTGACAGTTTCGGACACCTTATACAGTGCTGGCGACTGTACCTAACTAGTGTGATGGCACATAGTTCTCGATGGAATCGATGTCTGTCGTTAACTATTGCTAGGATTTTTTCACAAGGAGGAAAAGAAATGAAAGTACCCACATCAAGCTGGGCACTAGGCAAACAAAACAGCTGTTGACCATAACCTTCTTCACCAATAATGTATCAGCTGTCTTCAATAGAAGTTGATTACGGGTGCGAAAATTATTGCGTCACAACTTACCGCAGCAGCCCTGATTTCTCTGACATATGACCCAACGGATACAGTGTCATCGACCATCAGGAGGTCTTCAAGAATGTTGGCATGGTTGGTCGGCAGAGCCGTGGCCAGCTGGAGCAGGCCCAGAGCAATCGTCGCGAATTTTAACGCCATTGTAGGATCTCTGAAAATGTTGTCAATTTTATTGATGATGCAGAATATTGATTTGTTAGTCTCGAATCGTACAAATAGAAATCGCTTTGCCACTAGTATTTAGTAGTTCGTTTTGTCAGTATTATTTGCAATGTAGATTAGGCTTGTCAGGTTAGTAGAATGGATTCGGCACTGTTTAACTTGATTAAAATCTATTCACAGCCTTCAAAAAGTTAATTTAAACAAGATCACCATCTTTAATTACCACAAAAACCCAATCATGTGCAACAAATAGAACAGTGTCGTTACTTAATGTTTTTTACCTCACGTTACACAAAAAGTACAGTTGCTTTGACGCGTTCAGTTCAATATCAACTCAGCACAATAATTCAATTCTTGTATTTTATATAACACGATATTGCAGTCGCCTGGCTCTTTCACAACGGCAGCCTGACCTATGTTCGGATTGTTCAGTTCTTCTCGAGTACCTTCGAGCAGGTTAGCAGTTTTTGCGGCCATTTCATCAATGGTTTCTTTAAATTCTCTTTCGTGGTTGACGCGGTGTGTGGTGACCCATGACTACGCAAACATTCCTTAGGAGGCTTTTCTTCTTGCAAATCATAATCTGTCTATACTTCGTAGGTAAGTATTACAGAGAAACGTGTCATCCATCATTGAAGACTATAAATGCCCAAATTTAACGTAGTCCTTTTATTTATCTCAGCTGCATTTACCAATATAATTACCACCATCTTAATTAATTTCTTTCACAGAGTTTCTATGACCTTCAGAGATTTAGTAACGTTGGTAACCTGGCAGAAAATTAAATGTTTCATTACTTTAAATGCTGTGAGTATTTCAATAGTTCATGATAAGTCAACACAGCATGAAATTGAGTAAATACCGCAGACTTGAAATGAACTTGAGAAACTATTCCGATATGTCGCTGATTGAAGTTGATTTGATTATGAAACAGTTTGATTGTATGAGCTTAGGGAAAGTGTCGATGGATATAATAGCAAGCAACCTGGGTGACTGGTTGGTAATCACTTTTGTGGCTGAATTATAATGACAGTCCGCTGGCAAGTAAATTAAGTGTTGGTATTCTTGTTTCACATACGAGCAGACGATTTTCTGATTAATTTCTTTGCGGGATCCAAGACAGTTGAATCGTTTCTCCGGGACTCGTCGGGCTTCATTAGCTCGGCGTTTTTCTGGTGGTCGCCACTTTTGATTCTGGCTTTCAGGAGTTGCAATGGTTGGAAATGTGTGGCGGGCTTGTCCTAAAAAAAAAAATACGAGCCGACGCTAATTTCTTTTTTATATTAGTTGTACATAGATAGTTTATTTTAATAATTCCATTACAATTTATGGTAGGTCCACCGTACTCACGCATGTCCTCTATCAAGTTTTTTGCTTCTTCCTAGGGTTCATCACTGTTTCAGTTTGCTTTTTTGACTTGGATTGATAAAGTGGCGGGAAAAGTAAATGAGATCGTTATCGATTCTTGATATTCTCAGCATAGAATGTGTAACAGAATAAAAGCAATACATTTTTAAGAGGTCATTGTACTCATCATTACGACTAACTTTTGTTAATGTTCATAGTGATGACTGTGATGAGTACAATGATCCTTTCAGAGGTATTGCGTTTATTCTGTAACACGTTGCTTATGTAGATATAGTCTAAGTAGGTAATTGCCTACACGTTGTAGGTATAACTCGCGCGCGATGAAAATGGGATGGGTCCTATTGGAACTGAGACGCGCGCGGTCCGCCGGCCAGCCGTAGCGTCGGCAACAGTAGCCAGCGCTTCTAAAAAGGCCACTTTAGCAGAATCAGCTAGCAATTCATATTACCCGAAACTGTAAAATTTTCCTAATCAACCATGCACCTGCTTTAGCGATAAAGATAAAATTTGACAGATTGCTGTTTGATTAATATTATGATCCTAATATGATTATCTTAGATGATTCTACTATATTGTAGTCTTTGGTCGGAAAAGAAAGTGTGGCTGATATAGAAGATTTTATAATAAACACAGGTGGAAGGTATTTATATAAAATATGTGCTTAGCAAAAAAAAGCAGAACTTCCGTTAGTCCGTTTACATTTTTTCGGGTTGTTCGTTTTTACATTATTTAGTGAAAGCTATGAAGACGAGGAAAGATGCAAATATGAGTGGCATCGAAGTAAGTAATTGAATTGGAATAACTATAAATAATATACCAAAACATTATTATTAAATTAAGAGGATTACAACCATGAAACGTTTTTGTGTATTAACATAACCCTATGATAAATCGTAGAAATAACCTAATTTATGATTAATATTCAGAACTTTTTTGCTAACGCCACTTCTTGACAACAGTCATTTTCGATTTACTTTGACAAGGTCCCATCCCATTCTCATTGCGTGCAGATTGTAATGCCCCAGTTCGTGTTTCTTGGTACACCACATTATGATCTTGACAAACATATTATGTGACAAAGATTTTCTCATTTTTAATCAAATCTGAGTGGTTAAGTTTATCCTTGATTTTTTTGTTGTTATCAATTTGATTGAAATTATTATTTTAAATAAAATTTTAAGACCGCACCTTGACCACAATTTATTATTATTATTATTATTTAACACTTTAAGCACAAATGTACAGAGGCGGACTTAATGCCACAGGCATTCTCTACCAGTCAATTTCATCAAATTGATGCTCTGTCTCCAAAATAAAGCCACTGATTTCTATAGGTATCGATTCTTTAGGTGATAAATCGAAGGCTTGATCTAAATTTAGTCATGTAGTTTTTGGTAGGTATCATACCAACCTGGAAAAGCTTTGAAAGACCCGCCTGAATAGTGATGTGACCTTATGCAGAGGTAGGATAAAGAGAAGAGAGAAGAGAGAGTTATAATATAAAGACCATACTGACATGAATTGGAGGAAATTGAAACATTGGGAGCCTCCAACAATTCTTGTTCTCAACAAGTTTTTAATCTACAACGACTACAATAATAAACTAAACTAAAGATAATAAATAAAAAGAAAACCATTTTCACAACACTGTTTACTTTGCCGCTGTCACCTCTGCCTAAACCTTCGGAGAGAACTTTACAGGTATGATGCTATAATACTTGATCGTTACTGCTATTTGTCGTTCCACTGGTTATTTGTTTCTTTGGATCATTTTTTTCTATTACAGACGTGTAAACGGCTATGAATTTTGGAGAAGCCATTGCATTTTCGTCTGTAGTATCTGATGTTTCAGTAATGCGTTTTTCTTTCAGCGTATCGGGAAAAACATCGTACATTAGTTGCCATTCTTTTTTCAGTTGCAGCCCTTCCAACGCGTTTTCACTGAAATGTAAATAAGTCTTAATATCTACGAATTAACAAATTTATCTAGACAATTTTGTTTGCTTACAAGAGAAGGTCAACATCTCATTATGTCCTAAAAATAATGTAAATTCTTGGGTCAATAGGGTTTTATGAAAGTCATCGAACTCCATTCTGCAACGCTTTTGTTATTTTTTTTTTTGCTTGAAATGGGTTTACTCTTGACCCTAGTCTTGGTCAGAGATGACAGAGACAAAGTCTACAATAGAGCGAGCTTACCCAGAAGTAGCCTGTTCACTCTAAACTTTGAAAAGATTAGGGTTGTAAGCATTCGGAAACACAGACGCAGGTAAAGAGTTCCACTCCTTTGCTGTGCGCATTATGAAAGACGCTTCTATAAGGGATCTATAAAGTAGTTTCGTTGTAGGTTCTGCTTTTTTTTCATTGACATCTTGAGAAAGGATTGCATATGGGGAGTTTGGGTAACGATCCTATGTCTGATACTTTGCAAAGACCAACGATTTTGATAACCCTGTATTAATCCAAGCTTCAGCGAAGCCCTTTCCAGTTCATTTCGCTATTTGCTGTCTAAAATTGTTCATCATCGGCATTGTTTCAGTCGAAAGATTTATTATTATACTGCATGTCATAAGCCTGCCCCAAGCAACAGCGAACGGTTTTGTTCTTCACGTTTTCAGTGAATTCAAGCTGATGTACCATTTATTCTTACATTGCTAAGGCGTCCACAGTTGGACTTTGGGGAGACAGATATCCCAAAAAGTTCTCTATATCACCCGCCCCTCGGCGCTTCTTCCCTTCAACTACTACATCGGATAATCGTCAATTCTTACAGAGTTAAAGTCTTTGATGTTAATTTACTACTTACTAAATAAACTTACACAGCATCATCAGTAACATCGAACCGCAGAACTGGGAAACCAACGTCGCGACCTCTTTGTATCGCATTTTTGACCAACAGTTGAACAATCTCGGAGCTTTTTGAGCAGTCTTGAGGTACAATCAGAATGACCTGAGACAAAAACTGTCATAAAGTACTTTTGTTAAAGTTGAGGCTATGAGGTATTAGGTTTTTTTTTTTCGGGGTTTCCTCAGCAATAGCTCTGTAATTACTAATATGGAATATGCATGCAATTTTTTTATTTGCAAAATAAAATACTTATTAGCTCTAGTAAACAATCATGAAATTATTTTTTAAATACCTTCATTTATTAAGTTATAAAGCTTCAAAGTCTACAGTTAGAAGTCCGATACGTAATGTGACGTCAAATTACACGATGACTAACAGCTGCCATAGAAATCAGTGTTTTCGCGAGAGGGACAGATATATTTGTTTAAAATAATTGTATCTCGTTCGTTTTTCGAGCAATTTAGATTCTAATTTCACAGTTAGTATTATATTTTCGAATACTTTTAGATAAACTTTTCAGATCATAAATACTTTTTTCATGCATATTCCCTATTGTTCGTCTCTTTTATGTACTAAATATGGTTGCAGTCAGTGTAACTACTCGTATGTCTTGGACTAGGAATCCGTTTTGGGAATACAAGGGGGCTCTTATGTTATGGAGAAGGTCATGGTCAGGACTGAACATTTGACAAAACATCGATGAACAAATACAGTGATGTCGTGGTTGCCAGTTGGTGAGCACCATTTAATTAATTTTCCAACTGTCAAGCAAAAAGACAAAGGAATCGATGAATAAGACTAAAATGTATTTTTTATAAGTGCTTTTCTCTTATCCTTCCATTACATCGGATATACTTCCGTCTGCTCTGGGCGGAGCGATAGGGAGTGACAGACTCTTACTGACTGAAACCCACCTGTGTTCCTCCTGATTCCCTTTGCGTTCCAGGGCCGCGGAGACTCTTTCGAATAAATTCCGCAACATCGGATACACACATACATGTGAGCTGCTGCACTATTCAAGCTTAGTGTGCCAAGCACAAGCCAACCTCAAATTCGTGCCGTTGAACGAGCACGCCACGCCACAAGAATTTGAGTACTCCATTTAAACAGATCACCGATTACGCCCGGAGTGGAACCATTGGTTCCACTTGACGTCACTGATATAAATTGTAATGTCATAAAAAAAGTATAAAATCAATTGCGTCAGGTGACCTTAATGGTTCCACCTCCGGGTCTAACCGGACAAAAAAAAAGGCAAACAAAAGTACCTGCAGGATGTTGTGCACTTGGTACTTATTGTGCAGGGCTGGCGCGCGCAGACAGTGCGCCGTGAACTGCATCAGTCTCCGGGAGCGGGTGCAGCGGATGCAGCGCGCCCACTTCTCCAGCATGGACGCGTCCCAAGGACACACCGACAGGCCGAGCGCCAGCCCTCGGATACGGGACCAGCCTCGTCGCGACTCTTGTTGTTCTGCTAGCATTGAGTGACCTGGGCAAGGAGTTGGCAATACTAATGAATAAGGAACCATTTCAACCGCTTTGCATTGGGAAGGTTTATCTGCCCATAAATCTTTTATTTTCGACGTTTCACTAGTGAACATGACCATAATATTATACTAGACTTCAAGGCTATAGGTAACTATATTTCCACAAATGGGACACAGGTTTCCTCTCCGTGAGAGATGGTGAGCCACGAGGTCACATATCTTCGCATTTTTGGTTAGTTATGTAGGTTTAATTACGACTTTTTCTGTTATGACAACCTGTTGTATGAAGCTACAAACATGTTATGTTCTAGCCTGGTTTAAAATTTGAAACGACCTACAGCAGTAAGTCGGGATTACTGACTACTGGTGAAATGATGCCCAAAAAACAAAATGACTAATGATGGGCATTGGTGGACACTACCTAATGAACCACCAATGCCCACCACGCTATCATCATCACCACGAATCAATTAGCAACATGGTGGTGGAAACTATAGAAATGTCGTAAAGGACATTTTAGTGTTGAAGAAGAAAACAGCTATTCAACTGAAAACCCGATATCTTCAGGGAGTACTCATACCTTGTGCCAATGCCCTAGCTACATAGTCGCATAGCACGAGGTGCGAGGAAGACGGGGGAGCGACGAAGCCGGGCCAGGCCACCTTGACGTGCTCGCGCACGAAGCGGATCACTCGCGGCACGTCGGACGGCCGCGCGCGGCGCACGCGCACCCGTTCCTCATTTTCGGTCCCCTGTAATTACAAACAACTCATTAGACGTAATAGAACCACGGTCGATGTACGAGTTTATCTTTAAGGTTAAACAGCAGTTGGTTAGGTCAGATCATAGATGGGTGGCTCCTTGCGCCTCGGAAATATATTTTGTACATCTGAGGTAGTCATTACGGGTATCTTACAAACTGGTATGTGGGTTGTGAAGTTCAGCATTGCGATTCTGTAAACATGTCGAAGTGAACACTTAGGCGAAGTGAACGACAAGTGAGCTGTCAAACCATACATACAAGATGGCATGACAGCTCACTTGTCGTTCACTCCACTTAAGTGATCACGGTGAGATGTCAACAGAATCGACTGGCTGATTGGCAGTAGGTTAGTAGTAATGTATTGTCATTTTTAATTAAGCTGCTTTGGATGTACTCAAAGCCAATCTCCAATCTATTTCGGAAATCATTTTTTTTTTTTTTTATGGATGAGTTTTCATCAAATGACTCCTCCCACTCTGGGTAAAACAGAAGGGAGTGTCAGACTCCTACTGACTAAAATCCGTCCGTGTTCTTCCTAATGACCATTGCCTTCCAGGGCCGCGGTGACTCTTTCGAACAAATTCCGCAACATTTCGGAAATCCTAGGCCGATGATGAAATAGGAGTACATAATGGGCACTACCTACACCTGTGAAAAAATGCAGTAGTAGACTGGTCTGGCCAAAATCTCTATAAACAATAGAAACTTCTCATTCAAGTAGGTTTACAAATGTCTTTTTTGCGTAATTATTTCCTACACACCAGGCTTTTAATTTCCTGCCAGGGTTTTTCATTAGGAGGATAACGGATGGGTTTTAGTCAGTAAGAGTCTGACACTCCCTTCTGCTTCGCCCGAAGTGGGAGGGATTTTCCCATCCATAAAAAAGGCTTATAATTTCACTGCAGTCCACACCGAAATCGAATTGGGGACATAGGACATATTATTTGATTAAGGCATTTGGATCACCATACGTGATTAATATACAAAATCCTTATCTGATGCATACAGATCTTATTGTTTGGGCCACACATTCACAAAATCCTCCTCTCTATTAGATTCTTGAGCAAAAAATGTGTATTTTATTTGTCCTTGATCAGAAATGGAAAGCACCAGCTGAGGGCCTAAACGATATTATGACGCAGCGTAACTATTCGTGCAAGGCTTCTGAGTTTTCAATTTAGCTTTACTTGGAATATACGACCAGCCTCGTCTTCATATTGGGTGTTAACAATATACACAAATATTTCTCTTTCTCTCTTTCTGTCACTAAAAACCGTATTAGGTAATTAAAAACTATTGCGTTTTAAAATAACGTCGAGGATAGTGCAAATCTACGGAACTAGCATTAGATAATTTATTCTGCGTATCTGTAAAATGTAGCCATAAATATTGTATGGACTTTTATTCATCATCTGCCTAGCCTTTTCCCAACTATATTGGGGTCGGATTCCAGTCAAACCGGCTTCAGATGAATACCAGTGGTTTTACGTGGAGCGGCTGCCTACCAGACCTCCACAACTCATTAACTGGGTAACACGGTACTTCTTGATAAGACTGGAGTCACAGTTACTGGCTTCTGACAATCCGTTGCCAAAGATCTACAAATGACATGGACTTCAATTAATTTCTACGAATAGGTATACAATATAGACTTTGATAGTTTTCCATTGCTAGCAGTAACTAAAACTCCTGAATTATTAGTCTCCATGTAAAAATGAGGTCAAAAGCTGTTTATTTAAAAAAATATTAACTTATAATAACCTTCTCCTGTAAACCTACACGGAGTGCAGATACGCTTACTTTAGGTACCTACCTACGGTAGATTCGCGGATTTGCACTATTCTCGACGATAGGGAACCATAGAAACATACTGAGGCAGACGAGCGACTTTGCTTTATAGTACGTAGAGAAGACGGAGCAGCTTTCAACGCAGAATAGGATGAATTAGAGTATCGCTATGACCTGTGAGTTGACGACGCGCTTGGAGGTCACGTCGTGTTTGTCGGAGTAACTCCTCCTGGGATGCCCACCGAGGCAGCTGAGCGCAACCTGAGGTGTCCTTACGGTCTGTCGCGCCGTAAATAACTTGAGCAAACTAGACAATGCCGACATAGTGGTGCATCCGAGAATGATCACTTTAGTTCCATGTATTTCCTGAAATCTGTTTATGTCTGCTTTGCATGTTTAGGTCTTTTTATTTTCACTTATATAATTTAATAAAAATAACCAAGAGTAAAATGTGGCGGCATAGTGACGGCGGCTGTGACAGCCTGTCGCTTTCACGTCACGGTTTCTGAATTTGAAATGGTTTTCTACTGGCCAGGTTGGGGCGAAAAAGTTTTTAATACCCTTGTCTGTACTTTAAAGGCTTGAACGCACTGGGCGACGCTTCGCGGCACCGGAGCGATGCGACACGTAACAACACTATTAGGTATACCGCACTTGAACTGCAGTGCTGCGACAGTTTGCAGCAAATTTTGTCGGTCAGTCGTTTGGCAATTTCTTCTTACCAAACACGTTCTAACTTGAATAAAGTGAAGTGTCGCGTCGCTTGCTATATCGCACTAACGGCAGCGGAACTACGCGACGCGACACGTTGCATCAATTTGATGAATTGGTCAACTTTGATGCATGTGCCGCGGCGCGTAGTTACGCTGCTGCGTAGTGCGTTAAACCTCATACAATTTCTTACAAAGAATATTTTGCCGTTGCGTGTCGCGTCGCTCCGCTGCCGCGATGCGTCGCCAAGTGCGGTCAAGCCTTTAAAGTGTTGTTGTGTAAAGGCTTTTAATGTATCTATTAAAAAAATCTGTAAGATTAAAAACTTATTGAAAATTTACGATGTCTATTCTAGAAAACTATAAAATTGTCACATCTACCATTAACAATCTGTCACAATTCAAGAAATCAGTCATTCCTTTCTATCTCCCAAAATCATGTAGTAAATTAATTACAAAAGACAATTTTAAAACAAAAATGCAAAAATATATGAAAATCATGAAATAGGTACAGAAAAGGGATCAAAATGCAGTGTTTGAATACAGTCAGGGCTAGTGCACTGAGGTTGTATGGTGCAGGCGGCATTCAGCCTCACATCAATGCTCTTTGTATCAGACTTAGAAGCAACGATCGAAAGTCTACTTTCCGTCATAAACCATTGTACAAGAAACCAGTGAGTATCATTAGCTAGAAAAAATTAACCTGTACTGTTCCCATCATGACCTTACTGGTAACCAGTCATAATCATAATCATTTATTTGTCAGAATAATATGGTACTTAATAGTCTTAAGATTAATAGTGGTGTCATCACATTCTGCCAATTGTGGCGTGCAAATTTAGTGCTAGGCACATACAGATAATAAAGTAAGGATATTGATTGCAATTGAATTAAAAATTACAATATTTTGGATTTATCAGTTAAAATAAAAAATTATAAAACACACAATATATCCACGTGCAGTATCCTGCATTTTATGGGCTATCTTAAGAAAGTGGTGATTAGAAAAATTGTAATGACTTTACGGTGTCTAAAATTGGAATGAAACGTGAACTACTCGTTTGTTTTGATGATTAATTAACGTAAAATTTCTAGTGTTTCGACTTACGCAACGTGACTATCATCCGAGGCAGTACCTGCCACGCAAGGATGATCACTTGGTTCATGAACAATCATTACTGGCCCCGCGAGCCCAGCGTCATCGCCTTATGGATGGCTCTCGACAGCCCGTACCTGGAATTTCTCACCGCAAAATATTCTCATTCTGGTTAGTAAATACAACCATGCCTACACCTAAGTTATGTCTGCAAGAAAGTATTCAAATGAACGCTTGGTTTATCAGGTTAATCCACTCATATCACAACTCTCCCTGGGACATAGAGGGACCGTGTTCTGTCAGGATCACAGAAAAGTGTCCGAGCCATGACCCGGACGTATGTGAACAAGCTCATCATCATCTGCCTAGCCTTTTCCCAACTCAGACCTCCACAACCCATTAACTGGGTAACACCGTAGTCCTTGGCAAGAGTGGTGTCAGACTTTCTGGCTTCTGACTATCCGTAACGACTGCCAAAGATCTCCAAATGACAGCCAGGACCAACAGCTTAACGTGCTTTCCGAGGCACGGAGGAAACTCGGTATGTTAAGATGGTCACCCATCCACAGACCAACCCCGGCAAGCGTTGCTTAACCTTGAAGATCGACCTGTGCGGCTGTTACTGTTTAGCCATGAGCTGTTTAGCAACAAGCTCATTAGGACCAAATATAATGTGGGTTAACTGTTACTGTCCATTGTGTTGTTACTGGCTACATGCTGAATGGTCTAGATCGAATGGTTGCATAGAAATAATCAAAATGCATATGCACCAGCCCCAGGGCTGCGGAGTTTGTTCAATAGAGTCACCGCAACCCTGAAACGCAAAGGACATTAGGACGATCACGGATGGGTTTAAGGAAGTAAGAGTCTGACAATCTTCAGAGTGATTTAATGATGACCTTAAAAAGATGGCAGGGTCTAACCGGATACGTGAAATGGAGGTGCTGTGGTGCACTTTGGGAAAGGCTTATCGCCGGCAGTGGACGGCGATCCGCTGTGACACACCTTTTGTAATGACTCTTGAGTGGTTTTTGATGTTGCTAGATGTTGTAGAAATTTGTCGCCTTAAAACTACTAATCGTAATTCTGTATCATTTTCGCATCTCAGGAACTCGCCTCCTGGCTTTGGAGAACCAGCCTCGCACCCGCGAGCCCAAGATGATCGGCCTCTCCGTGGCTAACAAGGTGTTTCCCTGGATGGTCGGCGAGCTGGAGCAATGGGGCCACGTCACAGAGAGTACACCCGAACGGCACCGGAAGTACTTCTGCGCCCACTGTTTCAGTAGCCCCAAATTGTTTGAGAAGTACAATGTTGACTATATTTACGATGTGAGTATTTGTGCAGTTAAGCATTTTTTTTTCTTCTCCTCAATACCGTTTCCTTCGTTTGTTAAATCTCTTTTCCCCATAAAACTGCCTCCTATAACGATCCAGTACATCGTCAGTCGAAATTTCTACGGGAACGGTTCTCACTTGAGAGCATTACATTTAGTCATAATTATTATGTAATGAAAAGACGCGGTGAGATGAATGGATGGAATCTGTGACAGAGTGACGTCTACGGACAGAATTGTATAGAAGAACTAGGTGAGGTTGCTGCCATTGCGGATAGATCCTGTATGAGACTGGCACAGGAAAGTGAGAATTGGCATATGAAAATAGAGGCCTATGCTCAGCATTGGATAAAGTCAGGCTATGGATTGGAAAATGAAGCTAGCTTTACAAACATCTTGATATCACAGATTGAAGTTCTCGGCACATCAGCAGAAGTGACTGGGCAAGGTGTGGGGACACTCCTGCTGAAGAAAGCAATTGATGACGCACATGACATGCGCCATCCCCTTGTTCAGGTCGTGGCAGTCAGTGCCTACGCGTAAGTAAATAAATATTATACCAAGTCTTTATATTTTACATTCATTTAATCAGGTAACAATTTTCGTACATTCTATGATAACCCGCAGTCTTGTAACAGTAATGTGACGGCCGCATGTGGAAGTCTGTAGATTTCTGTAAAAACCTCACCGGGAGAATTTCGTTGAAGTAAGCTACCAATTCGTACCATCAGTATGGGATGACAGTTCACTTGAAGCTCATTCACACTACCCAAAGTTTCACGGTGAGAGGTTTACAGAATGGAACAACAATAAAAGCTGCGCATTCTATTGAAACTTCGTAACGATCGTTCTTTAAATTGGCCATAATTAAGATAACAGTGGTTCGTCTCAGGAGATGTTACCACAGCTGCACGTAACATACTATGCGAACTATAAAATGTTGTCTATTTCTAGTGCAAAAATTTGTGAAAAATGTGGAATGAAACGTGTTTGGAGCATGGAATACAGCGAGTTTGTTGACAAATGTGGTCAAAGCGTGTTCTACCCACGAGCTCCTCATCACACCGTCGCTATTTACATAAAATACTTCGATCCTCTCAAAGGTGGAGAGTATCCATGCAAGCCACATTTCTAGCTCCAACCAGAGATGATATTGTCCTGTTGGACCATAAACTTTTGTACGTACTACATAAATCTATAATTTCTTGCAAACTCTGTTTCAGAATTAAACTAGTTGTAGATATTGAAAATGGTCATATGCAAAATAAAACAAGCTACAACTATATGTTTCTTTTAATAAAAACTTTACAAAATATAATATAAAAGTTACAAAAACGCTACGGGAATAAATATTACAATAACTGTTCTTAACTAATAATAGATGAACTTAGCAACTACAGGTTGTGTTTAATTTTGGTATAGTTATGTTCTACGTCTAATGCGGTAACATTATACCTAAAAATTAACATGATTTTTACAAATTCGTTCAGAGTCTTATTGTGGTACAAAGTGATAATGACAATCCCAAGCAAGCTTGAAAGCCTTGAGGACGCATTGACGTTGTGAGCTCGGATACTACCCAGTTGTTTAAAACTACACTCCAATACCTACTATCGTGTACCTAGGTATAACTGGTAAAAGATAAAAATGTTAAGGCTCCTAGGTGATGAAATCAAAATCTATATCAAAAACCTTTGTTGTTAACAAAATAAATGTGTGCAGCTTCTGCCACAAGTGAAAAACAACTTAGAAGATAATTGATAATGTTATCGCAAACACACCGTCAATAACAGAAGAATTAATGTTCAACATGTTAATAACATCGCCTGACGACAAGTCTTTAAAAATACAATAATGGAGGACTTTTTATCTCAAAAAAATACAACCGCAAGGTTTTCAAATTGAAGATTTGAATATTTTTTTTGAGATGGTCCATGAATAAAAGTTAACCGTATGAAACAACACTATCTATCTTAACTCGTAGATCAACCAGATTTAATAAAAAGATAAAACAAATTGATCAAGACATCACGAACGGCAAGCCGATAAAGTAACCTAGTGAAATAGTTTGCCAAATTAATGAGCTCACAAAAAATGAGTGCAGACAAACAAAAAGTATTGCACTATTCAAGGGACATGTTCGATTTGACACGCTGAGTTACGCAAATCAATGTTTGTGTTACGGTTAATGTTTTGGTTCAAGTGAATTTCAGTTTTAAACTTTGAAAGGCGATTGGAATTTGATAGAAAATATGTTTTGAAAATTTTAGAAATTAAAAAATTAGTTGAAAAAGAAAAGAAAATGTATCTCGAGAAAATATGAATGCTAAAGAAAATAGTTATGAAAAGAATAGTAGGTTACTATTCAGTAACTATACATTGAAGAAAGTAATGAGATAGTCTATTATGAAACTGAAGAAAACAAAAAAGCAACTCACATAATTTATTAATAACGCAAGTCACGTTAAAGAGATCTCGGCGAAGATTTCTATAGAAATTAGGAAATAATCAATTTTATAGAACTAAAGCTTTGATTGATAGCGTAATAGAAGAAATTATACACACTCCATCAAAACACTTTCCATTCAGTGTTATGCAAAGCCCTTGGCATTTTGAAGAGTGAAGTGTAACATTTGACTCATAGAAAGCTCTAGAAGTTATTGCCTTGTACTAAAAACAAATATTGACTGCAGCTTGTAACACCATTGGTTTCGGGTCAATTCGAATTGCCGTTTAATTACAACTATTATGCGATCGTTAAGAAGCCATGGAAATAATTAGCTGTAAGATTACACCATCGGGTCAAATAACCAACTGAATAATAACGATTACGATAGATAGTTTGATGTTTAGTTTAAAGAATGTTGATAGTTATAACATAAGACAGATATACCATTCCCGCATATGATAAATTCAGCAGAAATTATTGAAACTTCACGACAAAAAACAATATTGGCTGTCTTATTTCAGGACATATTCAAAGATCGTCCAGCATAACATTCGATAAAGGTAAGTCCAGACAAATAAAAAAAGCAAGACCACAAATACCATTAACATCGAACCTTAAATATCTAAACAAAACTCAACATCTCTAAATGGCATATAACGCAACAGAATCCCAGAAGAGACTGACTCTTAAGATTTAAGACGTACGACCTAGTTTTTCTTGTAGCTCCATTGAGATCCGCCCTCTTTGCCTCCTTTCCTGCCGTGGTCTGCGTGGTTCTCATGATGATGTTCGTGGCCGTGCTTCCCGTGGTAGCCTTTGTGGTCGGCGTCCACATGGCCCTTGTTACTGGAATGGTAGAAGATAATATTTGAATGCTAGAAATAACTAATCCAAATCGGGCTCGTGTGGTAGACTACGGATGGTCCACTAACCTTCACAGAGAAGAGATATAATATGCCCCAACAGAAAATATTATAAGCAGACTGCATAATTATGTGTATTAATTATGGGAAACTATGAAAGTGTATATTTTAATACTCCTACAAAAATCACTATCAATCTAAATAATTGCAAATCGTAAATCACTAAGAAAATGAATGAGAATAATAATGTTCAAAATCAAGGACATGGTGTTGGGTGCATGCAAGTCAATCTTCTTGCCTTATATCTTTGTACTGTAGTGTTAGATTGCCGCTGATTGTGAAATGGCAATATCGTTACTATTAACTAGTTGAAGAACAATCTCAGTTGATTGAATAATTAGGACCTATACGTTGAGACGGATTTGCAGCATCCTGAAGTGAGATCTAAAAATATATTTAAGCTGTGTTTCCGTCTATTCTTGTCCGTCCTTCGAAATTCAAAAAGAAGTTATGCTCGGGATACCTTAAAAAGTGCCTGGAAACGGTCTAATTGGAATAAACGCTTGAAATTTGATTCTAGTGTGAGTTTTCGTAGTCAACGGTTTTTATCTAATCTCTTCATATAACAGCCAAGGTCATCTGAAGAGATCTGACGTTTCTAAGACCGACGTTTCATTTAATTACTCTTGTTTAAGTCCGACTTTTGAATCTTTCATTCTGATCATTTTCATTTTTCCGGCCCCAGAATTCTACCTTCTTTTCGTCAGCTTAGCTCATTCTTATCTTTTTGGATCTAAAATGATTAGTGAAATTTGTTTATAACTTACGTGTATCCTTTCTTTCCTTTCTCAACGAAGTCATGTCCTGCGTTGACGTGATGTGCCTTCTTCTTCCCGCTCTCATTGCTGGCGTGCTTGGCGTTGAACTTGCCGAAGCGATGGTGTTCGCCGCTTTTGTGGAAATCATCGTAGAACTTGTGTTCTTTGTGGAATTCGTCCTTGTGGTACTTGTTGTGGTAGCCTGGAATTCGGAAAGATAGGTTTGAAGTATTTTGGTAACAGTTTTATACTGGGATCACTCGAGATGATTAGTAAAGTTAATCTCTGGAAACACTATTTTGATTTCAAAAGGCTACTTTTCTATCGGAAAACGCACGGTTCTTTCGTAAGTGATGGAGCACTGGAGAAATGTTACCGAATAAAACTAGTAGGTTAAAAGACTATAAGCAAGCTATTTTGTACAGCCAAAAATGCATTTTGTGGTTATTATGGGCATGCAGTTTGAAGGTTTTATTTGTGGTAAATAAATTTCTGAAAGGCACAGTGTCATCAAGATATAATAATGCTCTTGCTAAACTTGCTTAGCTTATTCAAATAATAATTGCAACAATACATCAATAGATATAATGTATGCTTATTGAGGACAACAGGTAAGGTTGCGACAAACTGTAACAAGAGTAAAGCTACAACAATGAATAGCTTCTATAAAAGGATTACATTAACAGTCGTGACGCTCCACATTTTAGACACATTTTTTGTCATACCTACTTACTTACAATATTTTCGAAATGACTGTGAAGGCAAATTAAATAGGATTTTAGTCACGTACACTTGCAATGAATTTCAGACGTTGTTCCAAATCTTTTCATTATAGCAGTGATCAAGATTTTGAAGTGTAAACTTGCGAGTGGTTCTTTGTGATCGAATCAATGGAAAATCGTAGTATTGCGGTTGAGGTCAATACAAATTGAATTCGAATAACAAATAACTTTACGTAACCTGGCTTTCACTTGCCGCAAATTGTTACATTTTCTATTGTAGCAGGTGTAGTAAGTTTGGTCTTTGCTATGCCCAAATAACTGTTTCGTTCTATTTTAAATCGATTTGAATAATCGGTAATGTAACTTTACATAATACATGTTTGTCTTTTTATTTAACCGTCTTACTTACCTCATTCAGTATTTATATTATTTTCTTAATAGTTGGTAAGGTGTTGAGCAGTAAATGATGTTGCTCTTTTATACGAAGTTATGTAAATTGTCAAGAATTAGTAAAACGGATGAGCATAGAAAATTGATCATCAGAATGTTGTTTAGCTTCGCAATATTTTGTTGCATTGCTATTTCCAATTTGTTAGGTTGTAGTTTATTTCAAAATTAAATAAATCATGGCCATAAAACCATCTATTTATAGATGGTTTTATTTAGGTTGATTATTAGATACACATGAAATTCAACTAACATTTATTGACAAGTCTTTCAACTAAAATATGTTGCCTGATCCAGCCTAGGAGATTCCGGGTTCTTCTCAGAGAGAGATGACAACATTACAAAGTAATATAATACTTAGTAAGATGTTGCAGTGAAACTTACCCTTAGTCTTATGCCCTTTTTTGTGTCCCTTCTTCTCGTCGAACTTAGCTCCTCTATGTCCGAAGGCTTCTTCCTCATGGCTGCCCTTGTGTCCAGCGTGATCGTGGTGTTTCTTCTTCTTCCCTGCAGCTTCCTCGTACTCCTTCCTATGGCGTTCGTCAGTCTTGAAACCTTTGCCTCCCTTGTCTACGTGGTGATCGTGATGGTAGCCTTTGGAAGTCTGTAATGGATGAAGTTTATACTAGTCATTAGCCTTTGGAAGTCTGTAATGGATGAAGTTTATAGTAGCCATGAGCGTAATTTAAAAGTAGAACTAAATAACTAATTATGTCTGAAAACGCCCTTTGCGAGAGACGTGGAGTCCGTTCAGGGGAAACCCTACGGATCGCCAAGCTGTCATCTCACCGTAAAATATAAGTTTTTAAACATTTAAGGAAACATATCGGGAAGCAAGATAATTTGTAAACAGAAGAAAAGAAATATGGTTGTAGTTACAGTTGTGAGAAGCGAGATCGTATTTTGGTGTGTAGTGGTGTAAGTTAAACACTGTGCATGCTTTTTTTTTTGCATGAGAACGTGTGAGTTGAGAGGACTCAAGTGAGTGTTGTAGTCTTAAAATGTTAACTAATCCAAGAAATCGGTTTTCATATGAAATTGACCGTCACAGCTTCTTTTATATGAGTACTACCTGATCCGCGCAACTTCCTCTCCGTCACATTTTCCATTAATGCTCCGCTCCTTTTTGTCTTAGCGTGATAATATAATAGCCTATAGCCTTCCTCGATAAATGGGCTATCTAATACTGAAATAATTTTTCAAATCAGACTTGTAGTTCCTGAGATTAGCGCGTTCAAACAAACAAACTCTTCTGCTTTTAATATTAGTATAGATTACCATTTTGGGTCACATTGAGTCTTCAGGTTTTAGTTTTACGTGTTTAAGGGTCTAGTCAGCTAAATCCGGTTTGACTGAAAGCCGACCCCAATATCGTTGGGAAAAGGCTAGGCAGATGATGAAGTTCACAGAAAATAAACCTACTAATATTATAAAAATGTGAAAGTTTGTACCTATGTCTGGATGTTTGTCCGTCAATCATGCAAAAACTTCTGAAGAGATAGATAGATAATAATCTCAATCCTAACTTATAAATGCAAAAATGCGCTTTTCTCGCCTAAATAGCTGAATCAATTTTGATGAATTGGTAAAAAGAAAATTGAGACCTTGGGGACGGTAAAACTTTACCTACTTTTCTTTTTTGTGAAAGTCTGTTTTGACATGAACGAAACCGCGGGAAAAGATAGTGACAAATAAATTATAGCTACATTTACTGTTTTATTTGCAAATCTCGTAGTACAGTACCACCAAGTAAAGTTGTAATATCAGTTACACAATATTCAATATATCCACTTGTGGTTAGAAATTCTCGATTCTAGCATTTAAAGATCATCAGCCTTGAGACACTGCTAGATTTATCGCTACATATTATAAAACAAAGTCCTCCGTCGCGTCTGTCTGTCTGTCTGTTCACGATGAACTCAAAAATTACTGCACCGATTTTCATGCTGATTTCATCAATGGATAGAGTGGTTTTCGAGGAAGGTTTAAGTATATAATTTGTCAAGCGGGCAAAGCCGCGGGCATAAGATAGTTTTTTTATAATACAAAGGTACTTCATAAAATTTCATAAATGAATAAAATTTCCAATCTGTTTAAAATTAGCTTTAAAAAGAATATTATTTTCTCCCTTTCGGTGAAAAAGGTGTGGAGAAATATTAAAAACCGGCCAAGTGCAAGTCGGACTCGCGCACCCAGGGTTCCGTACAAACCTGTAGGTATAATAAGCAAAAGTTGCGATTTACGATTTATGACGTATTAAAAAAAAAATACTTACTAGACCTCGTTCAAACCAATTTTCGCTGGTAGTTTACATGGTAATATACATCATATATTTTTTTTTAGTTTTATCATTATCTTATTTTAGAAGTTACAGGGACACATTTTACCACTTTGGAAGTGTCTCTCTCGCAAACTACCTATTCGGTTTAGAATAAAATTAAGTATAGGGGATAAATATAATGACCACCATAAAATGCTTTGATACCCTTAGTTTTGTAACCAAAAATATCTACTTAACACCAGAAAAATAGTCACGACTCCACTTTAAATTGTATTCGACCACCAAATTTAGTAAATGATCACCAAATCTTAGCGAGCAAATTAATATTCAGTTAGTATAATATTCAAATTCTATAGTAACGTGTCTGCGTGATCAAATATCTCTACTGGTCCAGGGGTCCTGACGCTTACGTCAGATCCCCTCTATGGCTGGTGAAACATGTGGGTTACTATATCTGGTGGTAAGTTAAACAGCCTTAAGTATATTAGAAACCTCAATATCATTTTCGGAGACACGCGTATGGGCTTGATGAAAAGTAATTTTTGAGTTTCAGTTCTAAGTATGGGGACCCCCAAAGTGTATTGTTTTTTTTTTCTAGTTTTGTGTGAAAATGTTAATGCGGTTGACAGACTACATCTAATTACCAAGTTTCAACAGCATAGTTCTTATAGTTTCGGAGAAAAGTGGCTGTGACATACGGACGGACAGATTGACAGACAGACAGACATGACGAATCTATAAGGGTTCCGTTTTTTGCCATTTGGCTACGGAACTCTAAAAATGTTGCATCCCAAGAAATGAATGAATTCATTAGCATCATTGTCTACAGGCCGACTTAGCCCACTACTGGGCATACGCTTCTCTTTTGTTTTGCCTTTATAAACCCACTTCATCCAGGTCCTACCCCCGAGGGCTGCAATGTCAGTAATTGCAGCCATGTTATCATTAGCTCATTTAATAGTCTTGTTTATCTATACTAATATTACAAAGCAGAAGAGTTTGTTTGTTTGTTTGATTGAACGCGCTAATCTCAGGAACTACTGTTCCGATTTGAAAAATTCTTTCAGTGTTAGATAGCCCATTTATCAAGGAAGGATAATCATCAAAAGGATATATCATCGCGCTAAGACAAATAGGAGAAAAGCATTAAAGGAAAATGTGACGCAGACGAAGCTGCGCGGGTCAGCTAGTGAACTATAAAATAAAAATAAAATAAAATTTATTTTTGAAATAATAAGTTTACAAAAGTGTACATTATGGTGTAGTTATATATATTAATCTAGGTCTACATTAGGATTATAATTATCTAAATTTAAACTACGGAAGACAAAAATATGAGTTTACCTACAGTCAAAAATAGAATGAAAAGACTTTAGAACGACAACTTTATTCTTGAGAGTAATCAGGGTGATGTTCAGTTCAGGTCCATTGCGCACCCGGACCTGAACTGAACATCACCCTGATTACTCTCAAGAATAAAGTTGTCGTTCTCAAGAAATATAGTTTCATTTATTTGAAGTACACTACATAGACGGTAAATTGAATTGTATTAGCCTATTTTCTGAAAGTTATTTTTTTTTCTGCAGATCTTTTTCTATCGAAAACAAAAATTGTTTGTTCTGTCATTCCTTCTTTATTTAAATAGTCGAACCATTCAACACAAAAATGGCTAATTAAGAATCTCAATTTAATTTTTACGACATGCTTTCTCTACGGCTGGACTTTAGATACCGGTAGCTCGAGAAGAGAGGTAAAAGGGGTCAAAGGTGGTACGGTTTGGGTCCCTGATTATAACGTTATTACTCTTATTAAAAAGGTAATGGATATTTTTTGAGAAACTACAAAAAATTGTTTCTAACCTAAAATCGGATAAAAAGGAAAAACGAAACGTAAAGGTCGATTGACAACCAAAACTGTACCAGTACAGTCCTGTGCCTATGGTATAAAATGTCGTGGAAAATAGGTGAAAAGGAACGTTAAAATAGGACCAGGCGGCAAATCGAAAATAAGCCAAGGAAAAGGCACTTGGTTTGAGAATGTGAAAATAAACATTTCTCAAGTATTTTATTTGATGTATGCCTACTCGGCTAAATTTAGTTATGATTGGACAATAATAGAGAATTTTGCTGAAGGAGAACACAGATTATCCACAGTGACGATTAATGATTGGTATAATTACTGTAGAGGCCGTAGTTAAACAAGAAAATAAAGAAAAAGTCACCGGGAAAATTGGAGGTCCTGGTAAAATTTTACAAATTGATGAAAGCAAGTTTGGTAAAAGAAAATACAGGGTTATTTGTAAAACACCGGCAACCTCTCAGGACTATGTCTTCATAACCAACAACTTTTGTTCTAGGACTTTTAAAAATTCATCATATTTTAGTTTATCAGAATTTCATACATAAATAAAAAATATTTAAATTCAACGCTCTTTCTACGAATCTTTCTTATGCTTCGCAAGAAAAAGAAAAAGAATGAGCGTTCTTATGCTTCGAATAGACGTCGTAACAATTAGAGCGTTCTATTTAAATATTTTTTATTTTTGTATGAAATCCTGATGAACTAAAATATGATGAATTTTTAAAAGTCATAGAACTAAAGTTGTTGGTTATGATGTTAGTAATTAGTCCTGAGAGGTTGCTGGTGTTTTACAAATAACCCTGTATAATGAAGGTCGTCGTGTCGAAGGACATTGGGTCCTCGGGATGATAGATGATGGAAAAGAAGAGCTACGATTAGAGGTCTGCCCAGACAATATCCGCTCCGCAGAGGTTTTGGTGCCCTTAATAAAAAAACATTCGGCTGAGGGCACCACAATACATACAGATTTTTGGCGTGCCTTTGATTGTCTGGGCGACCATTGTTACATCTACCATGAACGATAACTATAATGAAACGATTTTTTCCGTTTCATAATACACTAGCTGACCCGTACAACTTCGTCTGCGTCACATTTTCCATTACTGCTCCGCTCCTATTTGTCTTAGCGTTATGATATATAGCCTACAACCTTCCTCGATAAATGGGCTATCTAACACTGAAATAATTTTTCAAATCGGACCAGTAGTTCCTGAGATTAGCGCGTTCAACCAAACAAACAAACAAACTCTTCTGCTTTATAATGTTAATAATATATGGTATAGATATATCGAGAAATTATAATCTTATCAAGATTTATTACAATCTTACATAGTCTGCCATCGTCTTCCGGTGACAGATATAACAAGCAAGTTTACTAATATCAAAACATTGTGAAAATGTTTGCTAAGCCCTTCATAATTGTGTACCGGTCATTAACTTCTGAGACAAGGCAACACATGTAAATGCATAGGTTGTACCACTTTGCTAGCGAAATCAAATAATTAAGTTAATTTTCTTACCTTCCCGCCATGCTCTGCGCTATGTCCTCCATGTTTCACATGACCTCCTCCTTGAGAATGTCCGTGAGCATGCTTCGAATGATGTCCAGTCGACGCACCGTACAGGTCTCCTGAAGCCAACTGCTTTGGAGCTTGGATCAGCGGCTCAGATGCCACAGGTACTGGGATGGGGTTCTCCACAGGAATAGGGTTTGAAGCCAAAGGAACAGCCACCGGCGGACTGGCTATGAACTGAACTGGCTGCACAACAGGTTCCACTGGACCAAGCTTCGCCGCTTCAGCAATGTTAGCACTGTTCACATCTGGTTTCAAGTACCGAGGGGCCGGAGCGTATACTTTGTGGTAGTGGTTCGCGCTCGCTGCAAGCATCTCCTCATAAGGAGGAGATTCCATTTCCCCATCATCAGTGAACTCGTGGACTTCGTACTGGTGAAGCTGTCGAGGCACTCGCACGTAATCTGCCGCTCTTTTTTGTCTAGGCTCACAACACCGCTTGACACGAACATGCTCCTCAAGGGGTCCTGCATCATGTACGTCACGCCTACTCCTGGACTGCTCATAGTCATCATAAGAGTCGTCTACATCTTCCTCCTCAACCCAGGGCTCCTCCACTACTTCGGCTGCAGCGATCGCTAGCAACAGCAGGATGACCACTGGCCGCATCTCGTTCTTTAAGTGATCTAAAACTGTTCTATTTTTTTGTTTTATACTTCCGAACCTTTCACCGTTGACTAACAAAGGATCTTGCTAAATGCAGTTGCGTTGATATCAGCGTTTTTATATGAGCCGGTGGGTAAATGTTTGTGGTGAGGCGGCCGGCGGTCGCGCGCGCGGTACGGTCTGCACTGAAGGCAGACGGGGCTCAGCACCTCCTAGAAAGCGTATAACGACACGGAGCAAATTAGTTTTCCCGGTGTATTATTTTCGCGATTTTCGACCGCAGTGAAAACAGCGGCCGTGAATTGAATTAAACTTTTTGTAACGGACGGCCGTGAGGTCCGGTTGCGTCAGCAATTACGAGGGGAACCGAACGATTTGTATGCGTGAACTTTGACAGCAGATGTAACTTGTGGTAGGTACGCAGGTAGTTGATAGAAAAAAAGTTTGCGGTTTACCCGATATTTTTTTGCAAACCATTGATAAACGAATCCTTATGTTAGACGTTCTAGTACATTGAAGATGTGCGTTTTTGTTTTGTTTTATTTTAGCCGTTCCTACAAACTGCAGATGGTCACTCCAATAATAAGTCAGCGGTTATCGTAATGATTACAATCGGTTTTAGATTCCAAAACCATTATAAAACCCCATTTTTGGTCGTGGGTTAAAAAGACGTTGAGCTATTTAGTTTATAAATTGTAATATCTTCATTTGCAGCGATGATGATGATTTTGCGAACGGCCATAAGCAAATAAACAGCGGAGATGCGTCTACGCATATTAGCGTGAATCACAGACATGTGTTGACGGAACAACAGTGGGTGTTATCTTATCACAATATTGTCTGCGTTAAGACGTCAATGGCGGTAAATACGGATTTACTTCGAGCTAAGGAACTTTATTTTAATTGTGTTGCAAGATTAGTAAACAATCAAGATGAGATCTACACATCCTTGATAATCGCAAAATTTTGCAATACTTGCTAATAGTAAATTGGTAATATGTCACCACATATTATAAAACAAAATACTCCGCCACGTCTGTCTGTCTATTCCCGATAAACTCAAAAAATACTGCACCGATATTCATGCGGTTTCACCAATGGATAGAGTGGTTTTCGAGGAAGGTTTTAGTACATCATCTAGTTTCTAATAAATCGAGCTCGTGACTAATTAATAAATAGTTGTTTGCCTAGATTACAGGACAATCTGTCTGAAATGTTAAGGATAATCTAGAAAAAATAGTATTTTGTATATATTTTTTCCTAAATTCGGGCTTCGAAGTTCCGGATATAAGAGGGGGAGAATAGTCAATTTTAATCTGTTCTCGTCTTCTGCCCAAATGGATCATCGAAACTCAATATTTTTTTTATATTTTAACGAAATCAGTCCAGTAGAAGATTCAGAGATAATTGGCTGTGACAGACAGACAGGCAAACACAAGAGTAAACTTGCAAGGGTTCCACTTTCATAGGTACTGACGTTCGGAATTATATTTATAAATGGATATGAAATCACTTAGATAGGTAAGCTAGTCGTCACAGATGATGACATAGTATACACTCCAAGAGCCTGTGAGCCTGGCACTGTGACGTGCTTCGTTCCAGATGCCGTTGTGAAAAAGGGATGGTGCTATACGCCTTGTATAGCTCTGTCTCCGTCTTCCACTCACACCGTCATATTATGATGGTTTTAAGATGACATAGTAGGCCAAACATATTACCGTGTTACCTAGTTAATTGGTTGTGGAGGTCTGGGGCCTGAGTCTGCTATTTTTATAAATTTATCATCCGCTCCATGTAAAACAGTGGTATTCAGCTGAATCCGGTTTGACTTTCCCCAACTAAATTGGAGTCAGCTACAATATAGTTGAGAAAAGGCTAGGCAGATGATGAGTAGGGCAAACGTATCGACAAGAATTGTTATAATCCGCACGCGATCAAAAAGTGATGGAACCTTATCAAAGTAAATAGAAAATGACAGTTCTCAAGACAAGTAGCGTTAGCGAAAAAACTCTGAATTGATAATTATTAATTAGTTAGGTATTTCTACGATCTATCATAGGGTTGTGTAAATATACAGAAAAGTTTCATGGTTGCAATCCTTTTAATAATAATGTTTAGATATGTACGAGTATATTAAAAGTACATTAAAAATTGAAATTCGTTTTCAATTGGTTTTGGTTTTTCTGATTTTCTTTTTTTCTGTTTCCTTCTTCTCCTGTTCTTATTAAATGTGTGTATAGAAATGGTTAAATAAATAATTAATAAATAAATCAATTCATTGACCATCATCGATACTTTTGTTTTCCAATTATATGGATAAAATATGTTTGAATTAATGTAAGAGATTACAAATAACAGCTATAATAAAACAATTAAATCAATTTTATTTTAAGAATAAGGAGGAATAAGTTCAATTTCAAAAATAACAATTTGAATCGATTTGTAAATATTTACAAAATAAAGGTACGATTAATTGTTGGAAAGTGGCAACACTGAAGGACGAGTAATGTAAATATGTCGAAGAATAAAACAATTTGATTATTTATTAAATACACATCGTAGGCGCAAGTTGATACAAAAGTATTGAATAAAATAATATGCGTTTAAAAACAAAACATGATTTTTGATTTATTTGTAGCTTTTCGAGCATCGTGTCCACATGAAGCCGAGAATGGACAAATCCTTTGATAGTTTCGGGTAGTATGAATTGCTGGTTGATTCTGCTAAGTGGCCTTTTTAAACCCGCTGGCAACTTTTGCCGACGCTACGGCTGGCCGGCGGACCGCGCGGGTCTCAGTTCCAAAAGGTCGCATCCCATTCTGATCGCGCACGAGTTATACCCCGTTCTTGTCGTTTAACTAAATTGCTGATTTCGATACTTCAGTCGCAAAAACTAGCAGTAGTATCAATTATGACCTCAACATACTAAGGTAAGATTTGATTCAGCTTCGGGTTCCGTAACTCAGCCTCTCCTTGACCAAGATGGCTGCTACTGCAATGAGTTTTTATTCACAACGATTAATGCTACCTACTTTTGATTGGCACGTAGGTATTATTTGATAAAGGTAAATGCAATTCAGGCTTCCATACCATGCACACGTAGATGCCAAATATCTTGAACTGCTTTCAGTATTGGCGAATTATGTACTTTTTGCATTCATTCGTTATAAATTGTAGCAGGATTTTTTCTGATAATGCTCTTATTTGTGTGTTTGAATCATTGACTTATAGATACATACTAACCCAGGGCAGGACGGACCGCATCTTATTTGCCACAAATTGGCTCGTAATTGGCCCGTCCAGACAGCGAAGAATCACAAAGCGATCGGCTATCTTCGGGAGCAGTCGCGAGCGCCAATCGATTCCTTGTCTTACTAAAAATATGGCAAATGCTATCTTACGTATAAATGCCATACTGAAAATTGAAAATCTCAATATTTTCGAGTTGTGAGTCTGTTACTATTCAGTCTAAGTACAACCTTACAGAATAGGTCCACTTCGTCTCGCACGATCGCTCGCAATAGTTAAGTAAATAGGATGAATAGGTTTACATCTAAGATGTCAAACTTTTAATATTTGTTTGTAAAATGTCAGTCGTGATTGTCGAGTGCAATGGACAAGGAAATATCGGTTACATTGGTCACGACCGCAATGAGAAATATGTCGGCTACTGCCTTTTAGTTGAAAATAGGTCAGAATTGACCACTTGTGTTTATTTAAAGCTGTCCAGTAATACAATGATGTATTTTGTAGCCTAACTAGCTGACCCGCTCAACTTCATATGCGTCATATTTTTTTTTTCATTAATGCTCCGCTCCTATCGATCATAGCGTGATGTTATATAGCCTGTAGTATTTCTCGATAAATGGGCTTTCCAACACTAAAATAATGTTTCAATTCGAACCAATAGTTCCTAAAGTAGCACGTTAAACCAAACAAATTCTTCAGCTTTGTAATATTACTTTATAGTCTAGATCGATTAGTTCTTGGCTACACACGGTGAGATTTTAGTCGTTTTACAAAGGTGGCCCATTTAATATACTCGATATAAACTACCACTAAGCGCGATTTTTATGGTTCCGTAGCCAAATGGCAAAAAACGGAACCCTTATAGATTCGTCATGTCTGTCTGTCCGTATGTCACAGCCACTTTTCTCCGAAACTACAAGAACTATGCTCTTGAAACTTGGTAAGTAGATGTATTCTGTGAACCGCATTAAGATTTTCACACAAAAATAGAAAAGAAAAACATTAAATTTTGGTCCCCATACTTGGAACATAATCTCAAAAAAAAAAAATTCATCAAACCTATAATACGTGTGGGATCTATGGATATCTATGGATAGGTCTTCAAAAATGATATTGAGGTTCCTAGTATAATTTTTTTCTAAACTTAATAGTTTGCGAGAGAGACACTTCCAAAGTGGTAAAATGTGTGTGTATACAGTACAGGTACAAAACTAAAAAAATTATTATGTTGTATAGGTACTACCATGTAAAATTGGTTAAAGCTAAAATTGGTTTGAACGAGATCTAGTTAGTAGTATTTTTTTAATAGGTACGTCATAAATCGTATAATATGATAATGGTACGGAACCCTTCGTGTGCGAGTCCGATTGGCCAGTTTTTTATGATAAAAATAAATAATACATTGAAATTATGAAACGTCCATTTCGCGCCGTCCATGGAATACTAGGTTTTGGACTGTTCTCGCTGGATGTTTCAGAATACGTCATGCACCATGATAATCACATTTTTTTAGTACCTAATTCAAATGTTCATGAGTACCTATATTTTTTACGAATGTTATGAAATTGTGTCGTCACGACTAAAATGGCACTGTGTGTATTTCCGACGACAGTCCATCTATGGCTCTAATCTGTCTCCAGTTGATAAAGACGGAAGTGGAAATTATATTTATTGTTTTCCTACTCTTCCACTGTACTCTTCTGATTAATTTCGTTGCGGGATCAAAGATAGTAGAATCGTTTTTTCGGGGCTCATCGGACTTCATTAGCTCAGCGTTTTCATGGTGGTCGCCACTGTTGATTTTGGCTTTCAGGAGTTGCAGTGGTTGAGAATGTGGTGGGCTTGTCCCATTTAAAAAAAAGTCCAACGATGGGTTGACCATTTCACCATGCCAAGAGTCTTTTAGACCTCGGAAAAATATCACAAATTATTAGAAATATCTTGGGCATTAAGTTCAAAAGTCGTAAATGCACAAAATGTGAAGAGATTTGTTTTGCCAATGCAGCAATTCGATGTGGGCATTAAAGTCGATCTGAGCATTTTTTCTCTGAATCTAGTACTACGATTGAAGAACTATGTAGTTTTTACTTAGTAGCCTAGTTCAATCGTCTCAACTACGCACGAATAACGATAGCGTAACATAGAGACACTTTTTATTTTACATTTCAAAAACTAATTACAGACCTATATCTGCTGGCTAGTTTAATTTGATTGCAAGTGTATTAGAACAGCCAATAAATTATTATTTCATCAGCATTTTAAATATACAATAAAGACAACTTAACTTTTTGCAAAACGTAAACCAATCAACTCCTGGGGTGCTGATGTTGTAAAATAATGATAAGACCGAAAATTTCACTAGCGAAAATAAAACAATTATTTACTTAGCAAAAATCGATTATCTCGCAGACTATGAGGAATCCTGTGGATGTGAAACATTCTTCTTTGGGCAGAAGTGTAAACCCACTATGCCGAAGGTACGCGACCGAAGTTCCGCGGCTGATTTTACGTTCCAACGTATTCGGCTGATATACATACACTATAATTGCCGAACTTACTCTGCAGAAATTCAGTTGCCTAACTTTGTGTGTATTCAGTGCCTCGCGTGTTATCAAAACATGGGGGTAGATTAACCTTCCTGCCGGAGTTGCGGGACTATTCGAAAGAGATACCGCGGCTCCGGAACACAAAGTCCAATGAAGGAACATGGATGGGTTTTAGTCAGTAAAAGTCTGACACTCCCTCCCACTCCGCCAAAAGTGGGAGAAGTCATTTGATGATCTCCCATCCCTAAAAAAAAGGGGTCAACTAACCTTAAGACAAAGTAGGCCGGGTCTATCTGGCGCCCCGGACGCCATGTTTGCCGTATGCCGTAGGTATGTTTTAATGACACAACTAAGCACGTGCGTCATGCGTAGATAGAGAAGTCTTGAGAAACGTAGAGACGTGGTTTGCGGTCATGCCTATCTCCCGCTGCTCCCCGCCCCGGATCGTCGTCGGCAATCGAATCGAACTTCGGTCGAGTATAATGTGTGCTCTGCAAAATACGTTGCCGACTGAATTGCCACTGAACTTACGCCCGACTGAAGTTCGCCTGTACGCTATTACGCAACGTAATTTCGGCATAACGTGTCGTTAGTAATTCAAATAGCATTGCAGGCGTAATCATGCCGAATTTCGGTCGCGTACTTTCGGCATAGTGTGTTTAAACACTTAATGCGTCGGCATTTATTTCAATCGTCTGACCTGTAGTACATTTCTTACTGAAGATTATCAAGCATTGATTAAAAGAACAGGGAGGTTATAAACGCCACTTTAGGAGAATTATTTATTTATTTATAGGACAACCAACAAAGCATACTCCAAAATACATGATGAAGTACACGTGATGAAGTATTTACGTACATTCTGTAGTCTGTGACGGCATGCATTGAACATTGATGCATATTAGGAAATTGAAGGTTGTTACAAAATTGATTTGACTTATTTAGATAGGTTTGATTAACCAAAACAATAAACTTAGTTCGACGATATAACAGTAAAAAAGCATAAAAAAAAAAAAAATCTTTCAGTTGGTGAAAAATACTATAAAAAAAAAAACAACGGGTTGCACTCCGGGAGTGCCGGCAGAATTGAAAACATGAACATTAACGTTGTGCACTTTTGAATCATCCGTCTTACGAATTTTCGATCAGGTCACGTGTCCTGACGTCTTACGAATTTTCGATATCAGTCTGAACGACATTATAGAATCATATTATTAATAAACACGACTATCTGTAAAATTTCATTTTCATCTGTATCGCTAACGCATTAGGTTCAAGGTTGATTGGGAAAATTTTACAGTGAGGCGATAGCGTGATTTTCTTTTTGATTCTGCTAAAATGGACTTTTTAGAAGCGCAGATTTTTTTTTTACGTAACTAGGTACTCCTATCATTTGTCGTTTGAACTGAACTGAAATTCGTAATGCAGAAACTATAACACATTTTGTCTAACTGTAATCGAACCCAGGAACCCACACCCAGTAGTCGCGTTGCGACTGCAATACCTAATCTTGGTATAGTCTAGTAAAAGGCTGAACTTAATAATGTTACCGATTTCCTATTAAAATTGGAAAACAATCAATAAAAGCACGTATTAAAGACATTCAACGTTTTTGGAGTTATAAAAATAGGCAAGTGTTACATCAGTCATAATAATTACTGCACATTGCGCAAAATGATCTTGCCCGAAATCCAAATTAATTTTAAATTAAATTTCTATTATCAATTCATTGTCATATTGACCAATCGATATTTTTGTTGGCAAACAATCGAAGTAGGTAGGTAGATAATTATCAATAGTAGATAGTTCTTGAGTTTCTCGAATCATGGCTTGTGTGGAAATTGGATCGGAAGTAATAATTATTTTGTTGATGGCGACGGAACAAAATCATTAAGTTTAATGGATTTCAATTTTTTGTTCTGCGTTTTTTGCGTTTAGTGCTAAGTCATTGATCACTGTTATGAAACGTTTAAACGAGCGTTAGAAATGCTTAATTGGATTAAAGAATTTTATAATCCACGTGCAATCAGAATGGTATGAAACTTTGTCAAAGTAAATCGAAAATTACAGTTTTTCTAATATTGATAATAAATTAGTTATTTCTACGATCTATCATATAAAGTAATTTATTATCAATATTAGAAAAACTGTAATTTTCGATTTACTTTGACAAAGTTCCATACCATTCTGATTGCGCGTGGATTATACTAACTAATCTACTTAAAATGTATGTTTAACTAGCTTTCGCCCGCGACTTTGTACACGGATATCCTATTTTTTCCGGTTCCCGTAGGAATTTCGGGAAATTCTTCATTCTCTTGGTTGTGCGTTAATCGATCAGTCTGTCAGTGTCTGCTTGTACAGGGTTATTTGTAAAACACCGGCAACCTCTCAGGACTATGTTACTAACATCATAACCAACAACTTTTGTTCTATGACTTTTGAAAATTCATCAGATTTTAATTCATCAGGATTTCATACAAAAATAAAAAATATTTAAATTGAACGCACTAAATGTTACGAAGTTAATGCGAAGCATAAGAAAGCTCATTCTTTTTCTTTTTCTACTGCTTTGCATAGACCTTGTAACATTTAGATCATTCAATTTAAATATTTTTTATTTTTGTATGAAATCTTGATGATCTAAAATGTGATGAATTTTCAAAAGTCATAGAACAAAAGTTGTTGGTTATGATGTTAGTAACATAGTCCTGAGAGGTTGCCGGTGTTTTACAAACAACCCTGTATACAGGGTGAATTTGAAACTACGAAGAATATCGAAAAACACTGAAAGGAGTCTCGAGTCTGATTTTGATGAAAAGTTTTCTTCTCTCTCGTCAGCTTAAGTGGATTTTTGAAAAATCGTGAGTTGGGTTTGCTTTTGACTTTAGTCTTGGTCAGAGATGACAGAGACAAAGTCTACCGAGCCAAGCGCAGCAAGCTGGTACTTAGCTGAGCCATCCCAAAGGTGGCTGGGCTGTACCCCGAAAAGTAGGAGTATGGTCGAAACGACTCCTTTTTGCGGTAGACACGCCTGAGTTTTGGTGGCGTTAAAAGTGACCGTTAAAAGTTAGAAGTGTCGTCACCCCAATCTAAAAAAATAAAAAAATGAGAGATTTCCTTTAGTTTGCCATGTGTTATTACTCTTTCAAATTGTGTAATAATAAAGGGTTTGTTTTTTTTCAAAAACCAACCGGTTTGATACCCGGGTAGGAACATATTTTTCAAAAATCCAATGACGCAATTCTACTTTTAATCAAAATCGGGCTCGAGACTCCTTTCAGTGTTTTATATTATATTACTCATAATTTCGGATTAGGCCCTGAAGACAAACCAACCTGTAGGTAAAAAAAATTCAACCTGTAGGTATATTTAGATGTGTAGGTGTAATATTCACGAATATAAACTATCGTCTCAGCGACTGTCAGTCTCATCATCATCTGCTTAGCCTTTTCACAACTATATTGGGGTCGGCTTCCAGTCAAACTGGAATCAGCTGAATACCAGTATTTTACGTGGAGCGGATGCTTACCAGGCCTTTTCAACCCTATAACTGGGTAACACGTTACGTCAGGCACATAGATTTACTGACTTCGGAGAATCCGTAACGATTGTCAAATATCTTCAAATCACAATCGGGAATGTCATTTCGGCATTACGTGCTTCCTCGCAAACCAGCAGAGGAAACTCGGTATGTTAAGATGGCCACCCATCTGCAGACCAACCTTGGCAACCTTGATAGTATGACCCGTGCGGCTGTTATTCTTAAGCCACGAAAAAACTTGTAGCAAAATAATGTGTTTTCTTGTCAGTATGATCACTCCTCTGCTTTTGTAAAAATATATATATAAGGTAGGTTTGAAGGAAACACAAATTCGATTATTTTGTCGATAATTTTATTTTCACTGTGTTAGTAAACAAATTGATACATCTAAAGCAACAGAGTGCGATATTTATGTTAATCGTAATACCGTCCAATTTACTACTTAATTTAGATATTATTTACAATAATATTACACTTAGGTACCTATAGTCTTAGTTTAATATTTGCAAAAAGAAACAACTCGCAACTTTATTTATTGATTACAAAACAGCTTCGAATTTTCGTTGAAAAATATTTCTTTCACATAATAATTAATTTACGTAAATGATTACACGTGCTTTCCCTTACATTCATTTGTTGTTTAAATAAAAAATAAATAAGAATAGAGACTTACTTTAATAAATCTTAAACTATTACATATGGCACAAATATTATCGACTAGTTATTACATAGTTAATAACCTTCAAAAGTCTTTTATTTTTCGTTAAAAAATAGTGTGAACGGTGATGTACTTTTTTGTGTTACCTAAAGCATATATTATGTTAACAAACAAAACCTACAAACCAAAAATATTATAAAAACTGCGGCCTTACTATGACGTACCAATGCGATCATGATTAAGCTGTGAAAAAGGGATAGTGTTATGCGTCTTGTATAACTCCGTCTCCCTTCCACACCGTAATCATGATCGTTTTAAGATCTCTTAGTAGCCTAGCTGAACTGAAGGTTCCATTTACAAACTAGTTTGAAATTCACAGCTCGGAAATACAAGGGAAACGACTAATGTTAAAAACAACTGGTTGAAACGCGCAACTTTGTCTTCGTCACATTTTTCATGAATGTTCCGCTCTTATTGGTTGTAGCGTGATGTTATATAGCCTATACTCTTCCTGGATAAATGGACTATCCAACTATCCAACAATAAAATATGTTTTTAAATCGAACTAGTATTTGCTGAGATTGGCGCGTTCAACCAAACAAACAAACTCTTCAGCAATATATCTTTAATGTATAAAAATCTCGTGTCACGGTGTTTGTTATCGAACTCCTCCCAAACGGCTTGACCAATTTTTATAAAATTGTCAGTGTATATTTGGTAGGTCTGAGAATGGTTGTAGGCATTTTTTTATTTTTACGGCAAAATAACGTTTGCCGAGTCAGCTAGTATTTTAGTAAAGACTAGCTTTCGCCCGCGACTTCGTACGCACATACCCCGTTTTTTTCGCGTTCCCGTAGGAATTACGGGAAATCCTTTCTTAGTACACCCCTACACTCCCCGAAGAAACCTACAAGCTAACAGTAACCTACAGTAACGAAGAATTTTATCTTTATATTTACTACTAATAATAATATTTTAAAGAGGTAACATTTGCTTGTAAGTTTGTATGAAGGGAGTAATCTCAGGAAATTCTGGTCCGATTTGAAAAATTCTTTCAGTATTAGATAGCCCATGTATCGAGGAAGGATATAGGATATACATATAATCACGCTAAGACTAATAGGAGCCGAGAATTAATGGAAAATGTGGCGCAGACGAAGTTGCGTGGGTCAGCTAGTCTACAGTAATATTATAAAGAGGAAAGATTTGTTTGTGTGTTTGTTTGAATTGAATAGGCTCCGAAACTACTGGACCGATTTGAAAAATTATTTCATTGTTAGATAGCCCATTTATCGAGGAAGGCTATAGGCTATATATCTTCACGCTAAGACCAACAGGAGCGAAGCAGTAATGAAAAATGTTATCCAGACGACGTTGCACGGGTCAGCTAGTTTAATATAAGGATTTAAGTAATACAAAAAGCCCATCCCCAAATACAAATCTAACTTAAAAACTAATCAGTAAGTCTTTATCAAATGGTCTGACACAAAAGGCGTGAACTCAGGATCTTTAATTTTCTTTTTCTTGTGTAACGGACAACTCTTCTGCCTTTGACCTGTTTCTGATTTATTGTGCGTCAATTTAAAATTGCTAGATAACGACACACTTTTTTTTCTATTTTCTGTTTTTTGGCAATTATTTTTATCTACTATTTTGTCCGCGCCGTTCGCCATCGGACCACTGTGCAGTGTGCTTTGTCCTATTCTAGAATCTACTTGGTTTTGTTTTAATTTGTTCGTGTAGTCTGCTGAAACTTCCAGTTGACTGTGATGCAAACACGTTGAGGTGATCTGAAATTATAACGACGATTGTTATGAATAAGAAAAACTATCTAGTAATGAAAGAATCTAGTTGCGCTTTTGGTAAGAACCTGTCCAGACGGGAGCGTTTTTCTATTTGGCCCAACGCTTGAGAGCATGGACGGGGTGTATGTAGATCTAGTACCTCGGGTAAAACGCTCCGTCTAGACAGGCTCTTACAGCTTTATTGATTCGTCTGTGGTGTTATATAAACAATAAGTAGTGAGAAAAATAAGAATTTATTACGACACAGGAGACATAAATGTAAGTAAAAGAAAAATGAAAAGATTTTTTGGAAAAAAACGGGTAGGTATCCTAAAAATACTAAAAATCTCGATAGAAACGACCAATTATAATTACCGTATAATTTTCACAAATAAGAGGTATCAAAAGAAAAGGGTATGATGAAGTGCCTTACTCTAATTCCCGCACCTACACTCTCATTCGGTTCGTGGTGTGGATAAGGTATAGGGTGGATAAGGTATATTTGGGGTGGTGTAGACTCACAGGTGTCGGCTGCTGCCTCGGCCTCGCGTACAGCGCGGCGCGCCCCGCCAGCTCAGTGCGCAGGCGCCACGCTCGCGCCGCCAGCAAGTATAGAGTAGGTGTAGACTCACAGGTGTCGGCTGCTGCCTCGGCCTCGCGTACAGCGCGGCGCGCCCCGCCAGCTCAGTGCGCAGGCGCCACGCTCGCGCCGCCAGCAAGTATAGAGTAGGTGTAGACTCACAGGTGTCGGCTGCTGCCTCGGCCTCGCGTACAGCGCGGCGCGCCCCGCCAGCTCAGTGCGCAGGCGCCACGCTCGCGCCGCCAGCAAGTATAGAGTAGGTGTAGACTCACAGGTGTCGGCTGCTGCCTCGGCCTCGCGTACAGCGCGGCGCGCCCCGCCAGCTCAGTGCGCAGGCGCCACGCTCGCGCCGCCAGCAAGTATAGAGTAGGTGTAGACTCACAGGTGTCGGCTGCTGCCTCGGCCTCGCGTACAGCGCGGCGCGCCCCGCCAGCTCAGTGCGCAGGCGCCACGCTCGCGCCGCCAGCAAGTATAGAGTAGGTGTAGACTCACAGGTGTCGGCTGCTGCCTCGGCCTCGCGTACAGCGCGGCGCGCCCCGCCAGCTCAGTGCGCAGGCGCCACGCTCGCGCCGCCAGCAAGTATAGAGTAGGTGTAGACTCACAGGTGTCGGCTGCTGCCTCGGCCTCGCGTACAGCGCGGCGCGCCCCGCCAGCTCAGTGCGCAGGCGCCACGCTCGCGCCGCCAGCAAGTATAGAGTAGGTGTAGACTCACAGGTGTCGGCTGCTGCCTCGGCCTCGCGTACAGCGCGGCGCGCCCCGCCAGCTCAGTGCGCAGGCGCCACGCTCGCGCCGCCAGCAAGTATAGAGTAGGTGTAGACTCACAGGTGTCGGCTGCTGCCTCGGCCTCGCGTACAGCGCGGCGCGCCCCGCCAGCTCAGTGCGCAGGCGCCACGCTCGCGCCGCCAGCAAGTATAGAGTAGGTGTAGACTCACAGGTGTCGGCTGCTGCCTCGGCCTCGCGTACAGCGCGGCGCGCCCCGCCAGCTCAGTGCGCAGGCGCCACGCTCGCGCCGCCAGCAAGTATAGAGTAGGTGTAGACTCACAGGTGTCGGCTGCTGCCTCGGCCTCGCGTACAGCGCGGCGCGCCCCGCCAGCTCAGTGCGCAGGCGCCACGCTCGCGCCGCCAGCAAGTATAGAGTAGGTGTAGACTCACAGGTGTCGGCTGCTGCCTCGGCCTCGCGTACAGCGCGGCGCGCCCCGCCAGCTCAGTGCGCAGGCGCCACGCTCGCGCCGCCAGCAAGTATAGAGTAGGTGTAGACTCACAGGTGTCGGCTGCTGCCTCGGCCTCGCGTACAGCGCGGCGCGCCCCGCCAGCTCAGTGCGCAGGCGCCACGCTCGCGCCGCCAGCAAGTATAGAGTAGGTGTAGACTCACAGGTGTCGGCTGCTGCCTCGGCCTCGCGTACAGCGCGGCGCGCCCCGCCAGCTCAGTGCGCAGGCGCCACGCTCGCGCCGCCAGCAAGTATAGAGTAGGTGTAGACTCACAGGTGTCGGCTGCTGCCTCGGCCTCGCGTACAGCGCGGCGCGCCCCGCCAGCTCAGTGCGCAGGCGCCACGCTCGCGCCGCCAGCAAGTATAGAGTAGGTGTAGACTCACAGGTGTCGGCTGCTGCCTCGGCCTCGCGTACAGCGCGGCGCGCCCCGCCAGCTCAGTGCGCAGGCGCCACGCTCGCGCCGCCAGCAAGTATAGAGTAGGTGTAGACTCACAGGTGTCGGCTGCTGCCTCGGCCTCGCGTACAGCGCGGCGCGCCCCGCCAGCTCAGTGCGCAGGCGCCACGCTCGCGCCGCCAGCAAGTATAGAGTAGGTGTAGACTCACAGGTGTCGGCTGCTGCCTCGGCCTCGCGTACAGCGCGGCGCGCCCCGCCAGCTCAGTGCGCAGGCGCCACGCTCGCGCCGCCAGCAAGTATAGAGTAGGTGTAGACTCACAGGTGTCGGCTGCTGCCTCGGCCTCGCGTACAGCGCGGCGCGCCCCGCCAGCTCAGTGCGCAGGCGCCACGCTCGCGCCGCCAGCAAGTATAGAGTAGGTGTAGACTCACAGGTGTCGGCTGCTGCCTCGGCCTCGCGTACAGCGCGGCGCGCCCCGCCAGCTCAGTGCGCAGGCGCCACGCTCGCGCCGCCAGCAAGTATAGAGTAGGTGTAGACTCACAGGTGTCGGCTGCTGCCTCGGCCTCGCGTACAGCGCGGCGCGCCCCGCCAGCTCAGTGCGCAGGCGCCACGCTCGCGCCGCCAGCAAGTATAGAGTAGGTGTAGACTCACAGGTGTCGGCTGCTGCCTCGGCCTCGCGTACAGCGCGGCGCGCCCCGCCAGCTCAGTGCGCAGGCGCCACGCTCGCGCCGCCAGCAAGTATAGAGTAGGTGTAGACTCACAGGTGTCGGCTGCTGCCTCGGCCTCGCGTACAGCGCGGCGCGCCCCGCCAGCTCAGTGCGCAGGCGCCACGCTCGCGCCGCCAGCAAGTATAGAGTAGGTGTAGACTCACAGGTGTCGGCTGCTGCCTCGGCCTCGCGTACAGCGCGGCGCGCCCCGCCAGCTCAGTGCGCAGGCGCCACGCTCGCGCCGCCAGCAAGTATAGAGTAGGTGTAGACTCACAGGTGTCGGCTGCTGCCTCGGCCTCGCGTACAGCGCGGCGCGCCCCGCCAGCTCAGTGCGCAGGCGCCACGCTCGCGCCGCCAGCAAGTATAGAGTAGGTGTAGACTCACAGGTGTCGGCTGCTGCCTCGGCCTCGCGTACAGCGCGGCGCGCCCCGCCAGCTCAGTGCGCAGGCGCCACGCTCGCGCCGCCAGCAAGTATAGAGTAGGTGTAGACTCACAGGTGTCGGCTGCTGCCTCGGCCTCGCGTACAGCGCGGCGCGCCCCGCCAGCTCAGTGCGCAGGCGCCACGCTCGCGCCGCCAGCAAGTATAGAGTAGGTGTAGACTCACAGGTGTCGGCTGCTGCCTCGGCCTCGCGTACAGCGCGGCGCGCCCCGCCAGCTCAGTGCGCAGGCGCCACGCTCGCGCCGCCAGCAAGTATAGAGTAGGTGTAGACTCACAGGTGTCGGCTGCTGCCTCGGCCTCGCGTACAGCGCGGCGCGCCCCGCCAGCTCAGTGCGCAGGCGCCACGCTCGCGCCGCCAGCAAGTATAGAGTAGGTGTAGACTCACAGGTGTCGGCTGCTGCCTCGGCCTCGCGTACAGCGCGGCGCGCCCCGCCAGCTCAGTGCGCAGGCGCCACGCTCGCGCCGCCAGCAAGTATAGAGTAGGTGTAGACTCACAGGTGTCGGCTGCTGCCTCGGCCTCGCGTACAGCGCGGCGCGCCCCGCCAGCTCAGTGCGCAGGCGCCACGCTCGCGCCGCCAGCAAGTATAGAGTAGGTGTAGACTCACAGGTGTCGGCTGCTGCCTCGGCCTCGCGTACAGCGCGGCGCGCCCCGCCAGCTCAGTGCGCAGGCGCCACGCTCGCGCCGCCAGCAAGTATAGAGTAGGTGTAGACTCACAGGTGTCGGCTGCTGCCTCGGCCTCGCGTACAGCGCGGCGCGCCCCGCCAGCTCAGTGCGCAGGCGCCACGCTCGCGCCGCCAGCAAGTATAGAGTAGGTGTAGACTCACAGGTGTCGGCTGCTGCCTCGGCCTCGCGTACAGCGCGGCGCGCCCCGCCAGCTCAGTGCGCAGGCGCCACGCTCGCGCCGCCAGCAAGTATAGAGTAGGTGTAGACTCACAGGTGTCGGCTGCTGCCTCGGCCTCGCGTACAGCGCGGCGCGCCCCGCCAGCTCAGTGCGCAGGCGCCACGCTCGCGCCGCCAGCAAGTATAGAGTAGGTGTAGACTCACAGGTGTCGGCTGCTGCCTCGGCCTCGCGTACAGCGCGGCGCGCCCCGCCAGCTCAGTGCGCAGGCGCCACGCTCGCGCCGCCAGCAAGCGCCGGCTAGCTGGCTGACCGTCACCGCGGACGCCGTGCCATCTGCCATGAAAAATATAAATAAAAAACTTAGGCGAATTTTTTTAGAACAATACTCAAGGTTAAAGTAAAAGAGAAGGACGTGCAAAACTGCAAGATAGAAGAAACGCTGGACCAGCCACTGTTGTTATGCTCGGGGAAGCCTAAGGGGTATTTTCCTGTCATGCATGTTTTCGCTCGCGCGCGGGTCCGGTCCGCATGCGGGCTGCCCGCATCCTATCATTTCATACATGTTTTTCCTATAATGCGGGCAGCACGCACGTGGAGTGCGGTTTTGATGCGAGCGCACAGCCCGCGTGCGTGCTATCCGGATGCGGGCAGCGATCTTCTGTCTTCAGTGTTCTTTTTACCTACTGTGATGCGATCGCACGCATGGTCATAGACTATGACTATGCCTGCGACCTGCGTCACGTGTTTAATCGCTAGCGACACGCACGATACTCCAGCGGCAAACTAAATATTTGTCCTGCGTGTGGCCAGGAGCGTGCTATCTCCCGCATGCGGATCAAATACGCGCGCGGGTGAAAACACGCATGACAAGAAAAGGGCCGTCGCAGACAGCGTTACAGCTTAATGATGACTACAATAACGTACTTCAGGCGAAATGTAAAGTTAGCACCCCAAGAAGTGTTGTATAAAATTATTGTCATGGTACCTATGTGATGCGAAGAATTAAGAAACTGGTAGTGAAGAGATTGTGAAATCGGATTATGATTCGAATACAAAAAGTTGAAAAGATAGTACTCAATGGTAGAATGGAGCTGATTGAAATGTGTACCTTATGAAGAAAACGTATTGCGACTGGGAAAATAAAATTAATGTATTGATGAATCTTTTCTGGTCCGTGTTGATTGTATCTCTCGTGTGTTTTGGTTCAACATTGTTTGATAGTTAGTTGATAACCTGTGGGAATCCGCTAGGTACAAGACGCACAGAACCGGTCAATTTGGCGACTCTTGGAGGAGGCATGTGACCAGTGGTGGAAGTTTTTCGACTGAAATGATGATTATGATGGTGAGCATTACCTGACGAGCAGCTGCAGTAGCCTGCTGTACTGCCCCGCGGTCCGCAGTGCCAGGCAGGCAGCCCGCAGTGACACCACCTCGCCCCTCGCACTGCCATGCTCGCTGCTGAATGAGAGCCGCATAGCTCGCGTGTAGTAGTCTAGAGCTAGTGGTAGAAGACCTGGAATGGAAAACACAGCTGCGTTGGTAAATATTTAACAGGACTGTCGTAACTATTTACTGAACAGGCAACATCGTTCGTAAATATTGCTCGGTCAACATGGCCTCATGAACTCGTCACTCGCATTCAGAATGTATAGCAAGGATTAACTGAAAATTCTAATTGATGCCCGTCCTAATGGCCCAGTGCTTCTCACAGAGAGGAGTATAACTGTATTCCATAAACGGGACTCCATTGGAGACATTGTAATCGGTTATGCTTGGTTGCTAGCACTTTTCTGGTATTGGAAAAAGTAGTGAATATATATCACTGAGCCACCTCCCTGGTCGAACAAAAAAGGTTAAGGGAAGATGACCCATTGCCCATTGCTCTTCTGTTTGATTATCATCATGCGTATGTATTTAATATTTACTTCCAAGATCTAAGCAAAGATCTTCTGTCATGTCTTCTTCTGTCAAAAATTTACTTACAAAGCACAAGAACCATTTTGTTTTTTCGTTAGCTGTTGAAAGAGTGTTTAGTGTAGCATCAGTAAATAAAGTGTTTTGTTAATCAATTGTGAGGTTCTTTTGTATTTAACAGTTGGCATTGAACTTCAAAATCGTATAAGAAAATGAGGTATTGGACTCACCTCTGTCCTTAAACCAGTTGCCGTAAAGTAAGTAATGCTCCCAATTCCGTGGCTCCAATTCCAGCAGTTTGTCTAGAACACCTCTCTTCTCGGCTTCGGGTTTGAGTAGCAATAGTTCAAGGTATGCTTGAACAAACCTTGGCTCTAAAGATATGCAACGTTCCAGCATCTTTAAGGATTCCGGTATACGATTCTTCTTTCTGAAAAAAGAAAAAAGTTATGATCGAGATTGTTTGGAACCATTTTTGTAATCATAAGCGAAATTTTGAAGACTGGTATCAGATTTTCTGGTTTCTGACAATCTGTAACGACTGCCAAAGACTTACATAAAACATAAAAGACAGCCAGGATCAACAGCTTAACGTGCTCTCGGAGGTAAGGAGTATATCTTACATACCGAGTCTGTTACTATGAAATAAAAAATGCCAAAAACACGTATACCTATGATATAATATGTCTACAAGTCTAACTATTAACTAACCTGTATAATTTAGCGAGATTATAATGAGCATTAACATGGTCCCTGTTGTACTTGAGGGCTTGCAAGAAGTGGTGCTCTGCTCGTCCTGATGCCAGCACCAACGTGCCAAGGTTGTTGTGAGCACTTGCGTAACTTGGCCATAGTCTGGAAAAAGAGAAATTAAAGTTACGATTTGTATAAGACGTAAATCAGAAGATGATGGATATTTAGGTTAAGTATGTATAATTATGCGATTGTCAAATAGGTAGGTATAGATACAAGGTGTTTCTGATCACGGGGTGGTTTTTGTGAGGAAAAATCTTTTAAAAAGTTGTCCTCACAAAATAAAGACTGAAAGCTACCATGAATATTGAAAGAGATGAAAGGACATTTGAGATTTATTTATTTATTTAAACTTAATGCACAATAGTGTAACACGGGCGGACTTAATGCTTTAGTTTTGTTTTGTTTTTTTTTTTTTTTGCTTTGTGCTTTATTTTGTTAGTATCCCATGCTACTAACAAAATATCGAATATACCTACGTCTGCCGTACTATTCTATACTTTGTGTTCTCTTCCCGTAGGTATACGTACACGGTGAGATGTTTACAATATCATAAACTAGTCATTAAATTAATCTCTAAAAATAATAAAACAGTACAAACCTTGAATTCTGTACATTCAAGAAAATACCAAAAATCGAGCAGAGATTAAAAAAAAAAAGCTATAGAATTCAAAAAGAACATTTTTACGTTTTTTGTCTGTCTGTCTGTCTGTACGCGATGATCTCCGAAAATACTGAACGGGTTTGGTTGGGGTTTTCAAAATCAGATTCAGCTTATTTCTGAGCAACATATAGGCTTTGTTTCTTTACAATCGGTGGCCGGGAAAAAAAGTTATGTACATTTAAATTTTTTTTTACGTAATAATGTTTTTCGACAAGTTTTGTACAATTTTCAATTATTCGTTCAGTTTAGCATAAAACTAGTATTTTTTTAAACATTCTTAGATATTGTTATCATCACGCTATATCTTGGAGGAGCTAAGCGCGTGACATTCACTGAACTCCTAAACGGCTGGACCGATTTGAATGATTATTTTGCTTGCGTTTGGGTGGCGCCTTGGATGGGTTAGATTCACAAATCAGCCCGGCAGATGGCGCTGAAGTCGGACAACAGGACAACGTCTGTCGGGTCCGCTAGTATAATATATAACTGTACAAAATCACTGCTGTATACCTTGCCATCACTGTTCATTGATCGACAGTAATTATAGCATAAAAACTCAAGACAAGTAACATTCTGTTCGACAGAGATGGCACCAATTGTGTCGTTACTTTTAATAAAATGAGTATGTTTAAGACCCATACAATACTTACTTCAAGGCCTCCTTGTAGTGTTTGATAGCGTTCTCTTGTTGCTCAATGTCTTTGAGGAAGTTCGCGAAATTGTAGTGCAACTTAGCGTTGTGCGGCAACACAGACAGGTCCGCTCTGAAAATAAAACAAATAACAACTTCAATTAAATGTCTGTATTGAAAGAATTTTAGTTTATTTCTACAAAATTTTCAAACCGATTAAATTACGTTTATTCTGTTACCCTTTCTGTTTTTCTTTTTATGGATGGGGAATCATCAAAGACTATTTATAGGTACTCTATGGGAATCATCAAATGGTTCCTTCAAATTCTTGACTTTGAATTAACGTTACACAATAATTTGTACACATAATAATGTCGACATTCCGCACTCAACATTCGACATTCGACCACTAGCTCTCCAGGAATCAACAAGAATAAGCAGGAAGAAAACCAATCAAGGAAGTGTTTTCTTCATAATCCAGAAACCCCAACAAAAAACAGCCCACTTCATACCTACAAAGTCTGGTACTGTCCATAAAACTGATAACAACAAAAAACCCAGCCACCCAACACGCTTTTCTTCTTTTTAGGGTTCCGTACCCAAAGGGAAACCAACGAAACCCTATTACTAAGCTTCCACTGTCCGTCCGTCCGTCCATCCGTCTGTCTGTCAGCGGGCTGTATCTCAAGAACCGTAATAGGTAGACATTTGGAAATTTTCTATGAATAATAAATATTAATATTTATGGTATGGAACCCTTCACGTGCAAGTCCAACTCGCACTTGGCCAGTTTTTACCGTCTATGTACTGACCTAAGCAGCGACTCCCGGGTCCTCCAGTCTCTGTTCCTGAGGTGTGTCCTGGCGACTCCCCCAGCCACCAGCACGGCCACTCCCAGCACTAACAGTCTGCTACCATTGCTGCGACGCCACATCATCTGGACGCCGTATACAGTGATAATGACTGAGCCCACACTGAAATTAAAAATAATACTATACTACTATTATATAAATTTGTCGAAAAAATTAACACTAATAATTAAATTATTTTTTTTTATTTTTTAAGAAGTTTTTTGTTTAATTTTATTAAAAGCTTTTAAGTAACTTTTTAATTTCAAAGTAAAACACAAAAATGCGTTTTTTTTTTATAAATTGAAATTAATCGTTTACCGCAAAGACGTGTTTTGACGAGTTTTTACGACGCGAAAAACCAACTACGGTAGGCGCTAGGTAAACTTACAATAAAGTAAGCATTGCCCTTTTTTAATATACCCGCACAATCAATTATGAACCGTTTTAAATTACTAGAGAACGTAAAAGATCACGAGAGATGTCGATTCAGGTCAGCTTTATGTGTATTTCTGTTTTTGAAGTCAATAAATGTGTTTGGATTAATGACCGATAATGAAAATTTATCCTGGCAAGGCCTATCAAATCAAAGTTTCGGTACGTTATAGTGGTACTTTTAAGACTATTTTTAACCGACTTCCCAAAAAGGTGGAGGTTATCAATTCGGTTGGATGTTTTTTTTTAATGTTTGTTACCTCATAACTCCGACAATTATGAACCGATTTGAAAAATTCTTCCGTTTATCTGAAAGGATATATTTGCAGATTAAAATTTTATGAAAATCGGTTACGAACTTTGGATTTTAAATCGAAATAGCTGGAATTCGTCTACTTGGATGATAGTTTTATGTCATCCAAGTAATCGAAATTACGTATTTTGCTCTTCTGCAATTTTGCAGTGGTGTTGTTAGGTGTGGGGTACCACTAAAAAGTAAAAAATAACTTTGTTTTTTTTTTTGGAAGTCGGTTGTATTTTTTGTAAAAAGTTGTTTATTTTTTAAAAGAATATGTTTCTTAACATACTTCTCAAGAGAGTCATAAACAATATACCTAGATGCAATTACTTATGGCTCATCAGCTTCGTGTCATAGGTCAACGGTCTTCAGCGATACCATGTGATTTCCTTTGTTCTTTTGTAGTCGTGTCGTTCTAAATAGTGTGAATATAAATTAAAAATTACAGTTCGTCGATCTCAGCAACGACAACAAAATCCTAACGTATTTTATAAATGCGAAAGCAACTCTGTCTGTCTGACTGTCTTTTCTTCATGCCTAAACCACTGAACTGATTTGGATGAAAATTTATGTATAAAATCTGCTTTGATTGCCATATAGAACAGAATAGGTTATAATTAGTTTGTAATTTTTTATTTATGTTTTGTTTAATTTTGTGTTTGTGCGTCAATTCTGGCGAAATAAATGTATTTTCTATCTTCTTTTCTTTCTTTCTTTTAAGATAGTTTAAGACCAGAGAAAGGACATAGGATAGTTTTATCCCGGAAATCCCACGGGAACATGTTCCCTAGGGATTGGGAGGGCGAAGCCACTGACACAAATATATTTTTTTTATTAGTGACAGGTTCGCGTTTGGCCACAATTTCATCTAATGGTAAGCGATGTGGTTGACGATACAGCACTCTGACCTACTGGTAACGAACACACTCTTGACTTCAAGACCCCAATGATGAAGCTTTCAGAAAACACAGGTCTGTCAGGTACCTACCTACTTCATCTTTTTAGCTAAAGCTAAGTTTTGTATAGTTGGATAGGTGCCCGTGGCTAAATAATAACAGCCGCACGGGTCGATATTTACGGTTAAGCAACGCTTGTCAAGGTTATTCTGTGGATGGGTGACCATAACATACCGAGTTTCTTCCGTACCTCGGAAAGCACGTTAACCTGTTGGTCCCGGCTGTCATTTGTAGGTTTTTGGCAGTCGTTACGGATTGTCAGAAGCCAGTAAATCTGACTCCAGTCTTGCCAAGAAGTACCGTGTTACCCAGTTAATGGGTTGTAGAGGTCTGGTAGGCAGCCGCTCCTCGTAAAATACTGGTATTCAGCTGAATCCGGTTTGACTGGAAGCCGACCCCAATATATTTGGAAGGCTAGGCAGATGATGAGTTGGATCGATGCCTAGCTCCTCTCAAAGAATTCGCTACCCGATGTTCGATCGTTGCCAGGCATAGAAGGGTTAATTGTAATTACCTGGGTATATACAGCACTCTCTCAGCCACCACAAAGCCCACAGTGACGAGCAGGTTGGAGGCTGGCAAGTACGGGATCACTAGCAGCATCAGCCCCACCACTGCTGGAGTGTGGCGTTGAAGCTGGAAATAATAAAATCAGATAATTAGTGACTTATATCAGCCATACGGCGAAAAGTAAAGAAAAAGTGTGGAAAGTCATCTTTGGCGAAATCCATCGCCTAAACTACTTAATTAAGTGGTGAGTGGGAATTTTAGGTTATAGATTTTGTAAAAACGTTTGTTTTAACAAAATGAGTCTCTGCAACAAGTATGAGGAACTGGGGATCTATAATATTTCATCCATACATATTTCCTACTTCGTCTGGTTTATTAAGACGGTTAGAACGCAAATGTATCATTCATTCATTTATTCAACGTAAATGGCTGATGTGCATCATGAAACCAGAAATGCAAATATTTTGGGATGATAGGCAATAAAGCTGCTATTCTGCAGATCTGCGTCGAGTTCTTTTCAACTGGCGTTCCATTTGTAAACTTCTGTATAATCTTGTGACCTAACATAGTATTAAAACATTACCTACCTCTAAATCCATCAAACACCGGTACGACAGCGCCAACAACGCTATGAAGGCGGCACAAGTGAGCAGGTTCCTGGGATCCCACCCGCTGGTGATGAGCGGCACCGAGCCCATCTGCCAGTCGTGGCTCAGCGTCCACGGACACAGCAGCAGCCACCAGTTGAAGGCGGCTAGGTAGCAGAACGTCATTAACCTGGAAAAATACGAAACAGACAATAAGAATATGTACCACTAGAAGAAGAAGTGTTTGAAATAGGCCGTGAAACTTTGTACCCCCTTTTTCGAAAATTACGCAAACGGAAGAGTTTGAAAGGCACAGTTAAAGTTTATAGGGAGAAGGAGTACTGAAAGCTTATTATTTTTTAAATAATGCTTAAAAATACCACCTGATTCAGAACCACAGGTCCCGGGTTCGATTCCCAGCGGAGGCAAATTTTTTGCTCGGTTTGGTTGGTGGTAGGACTTGTCTAAGTCCGCCTGGCAAGCTACCACCATCATGTCTAAGTCTGTCGCCATAACAACTATGTTAACAGCATTGTTGTGTTCCGGCAGTTAGAGGTATGATAGCCAGTTCCTCTGTGTAAGAGGATTCCGGGTGAAACTCGCTTCCATCTTCGGCCTAATCATCACTTTCCATCAGGTGAGATTTGGGCCAAGAGTTTCCCCGTTTTGTATTAAAAAAAAAGAATTACGTTTGAATTTTGACTACTGAGCGAACACTAATTGATATGAAGAGGCATGCATAGATCTAATATCTAGAATTGCGCCAGTCAATGAGGGTGTGGACCCAAATAAAGTGACTCAGTAAATAAATAAAGTAAGTTAAATAAAGTGAGTGAGTGTTCTTAATTTTGAATTGCGTATGTAGATTTTTTTTTGAATGTTCAGTTTGTGATGATAAATGATATTTATTTTAGAAATAGGTTAAAAATAACACTTTTACACGTCAATCCTTTTCTGGTAATTTTAAACTAGATGAGGCCAGTAACTATGACCTTACCTAATAAAATGCCATAATTGTCAACCAATGATGACCCTTATCAAAATTACTAGCTGACCCGCGCAACTTCGTCTGCGTCACATTTTCCATTACTGCTCCGCTCCTATTTGTCTTAGCGTGACGATATATAGCCTATAGCCTTCCTCGATAAATGGGCTATCTAACACTGAAAGAATTTTTCAAATCGGACCAGTAGTTCCTGAGATTAACGCGTTCAACCAAACAAACAAACAAACAAACAAACAAACAAACAAACAATCAATCAAACAAACAAAGTCTTCTGCTTTATAATATTAGTATAGATAATGAATTTTTCAAATTGTTATGCACACTATTTGATGCAACTTTCATTCCCAAGACTATTTCAGTTAATAATATCACTTCGTTCAGTGACTATGCTACCCTTGGTATTTATAAGAGTAGAGAGCAACTTTATGAATTTTATAAAGAACAAACTTATATTACAGCAGAATTTAATTTATGTGTGAAAAACTATTGTAAACCTATCTAGGATGGTAACTTCTTATCGTACCTGACACTAAACGAAGGATGAAAAGCAGGTGGATTGTCCTGTGGTGAGAAGGCAGGCAGGGATCCCTGTAGTAATGCCAGCCTGGCTCCAGCTAACAGGACCAGTGCAGCTAGTGCCCGAAGAACCCGTCCGTAGGAACTTTCGCTCCGCCACCGCCATTTTATTGAAGGTGAGAATCTGAAATAGGATGAAGAAATCGCATAAGATTTAAGCTAAGAAATAATGTTGTATGAAATATTTGTATTGACCGCAAATAAACTCTTTTTCTTTCTTTCTTCTTTCTTTCTGTATGTAACAAATATTTTGCAAAAGGTTTGCACTCCGGGAGTGCCGGCAGAAGTGAAAACTTTAACATTTAGCATTTTTTTTTTAAACGTTGAGCATTTTTCAATCAGCCGTCTTACGAATTTTTGATCAAATATAACGTGTCCTGACGCGATCCGTCTTACGAATTTTCTCTCAGGTCACGTGTCCTGACGCGAATTTAACATTTTATACCCATCCCAAGAAATGTGTTTAACGCCGCTAGAGAAGTTTTGACTTCAATAATTATCTAGTGTCAATGTCGCATTTGTTTTTACGCAAGCGCAGACAAGTTCACACAATAACTACCTACAAAATACACAATGAAAAAATCCCGGATAACTGTGAGTGTTGCCTAGACTGGTGAAGTTCTGGGAAATCTTATGGATACAAGAAGCGAAGAAACAAAAGTTGTCTCAATGCTTGTCAGGACTAGGATCATGACTCGCAGTCCACGTCTTATGAGCTAATGATTATAAGGAATCTTCGACCTTCGCAAATATATTGTATTTTGATTTTTTAATGATATAGAAACTATCTTTAGCAAGAGGACTCGTATGTGTGACTGTCGGAAATCATCCCAAGAATAGAATAGAATACTCTTTATTATATACACCATGCAAGTAACAAAAAGAGAGAGAGAAGAAAAAAATTATGAAGTTTTCATTACCTACATACGGTGACACAATGGGCGGCCTTATCGCTAAGAGCCATCTTATAAGACAACCTTTGGATGGATTTTAAAGAGAAAATAAATACATTATTGAGGCTAGTCTTAGTGTACGATTTATAGGAATAAATAAAGTATATAATACAAAAAGTATAGTACCCAAGCAAAAACGATAAAAGAGAAAGTTAGAAAGGAAGAAAAAATTAAAGAAAAGGTGGAAATGTAATTTTATCTGGTAGATGTACACCTACTCTTGGGAAAAAGCGTTGCCGTAAAGACACGGAAAGAAAACAAACAGACGGACAAAGTTACTTTCGATTTTATAATATTAGTATCGTAATCGTTTCGACGGCACGGTTGGCGCAGTGGTTGAGCGATCGGCTGGTGCGTCGCGTGTTCGATTCCCGCACGGAACAAATATTTGTATGGCCTACAGATAGTTGTTCCGGGTCTGGTTGTTTGTGTATGTGACTTTGTATGTTTGTAAAAGTTAAAGTTACCTGTTAGAAGTCCAGCAGCGGTACAGATCGAAGGTAACGTTGAACAAGAGCGCGGTGAGGCCGGTCTCCTTGGCGAGCATGCTGAGCGCAGCCAGGGCCACGCTGGACCATACGCGGTGGCGGCCTGAGGATCTGGAAATAGAGAGGTTCAGTTACGGGTTTAGTGATGAGCTTGGAAATATTTCATTTACCATTTTAGTAGACCTGCCCTGTTAAAATAGGCTTGTGTCCTGAAAAAATCTAATTAGTCCGTCAGTTAGATCATTAAAAAATATTTGACCCGTGTTTTTCTTTTGTTACGGAACCAAAGTTGACGAAGTTACGACGCATTTAAAATTCTCAATACGTCACACCTTCGCATAATTTTTAGAGAGTCGTGACGTCATGAGCCCCCACTCCCGAGTTTTGATGCGTTTTGTCTTTGTCAATATTCATTGATAAACAAAAAACAAAAAATACGTGTCCATTATTTTTCAATACTCTAACTGACGGTCTAAATAGTTTTGCAATTTATGGATGATGGAATCTAGCCTATTATGGAACATTTGTTTGCTGATTGAGAAGATCTTTTTGGAGGAGAATGATTAAATCTAAGAGCATTTCTGAGTGATACTAGGACCAAAGCTGTTGCTAGTGCGTGTTTCGCTGTTTATTATAAAGTGCTTATTAAGTTGTTTCTGAGCCATTTTGTGTGCACATTATTCCAATACTGACTTTTGTGTTAAGTACTAGTTTCAGGCCTAGTTACTCGAAAGGTAATCCCGAAATAATAATGTCAAAAACCAGTCCAACGCACGTTATCTAGCACGTTAAAGCGACGGGTTCATTTTTTTTTGAGAAACCGTGGTTTAACGCTGCCTGTCTTTGATTTGTGCGGAGCGAGCAGCTGAGCGGAGAAACGATGAAATACTATTATAACCAATTATGCCAGTCAAAATGTCCATGACTCACGTGGTGTGGCGATTTTATGCAATTCCATTGGTTAAAGTTTCTCCTTTTCTCCGCTTCGCTGCCTCGCTCCACGGTAAAGCTGCTTTCAGACTACGCTATAATATATAGCATAGAGTATACCGCGTGTATCTGACATCGACGCACAAACGATTTCCATGGGTCCAGGGCATGATTCTGGACACCCCAGTGTTGGAATTTTTCGTCGGTTCTTTTCTCATTTTTTTTTTCAAGAGTACCACAAATAGGTATATTCGTGGTAGGTCTATTTGTGGTTTTATTCAGATTGCTCTTTTTAGTGAAAGTAGTTATTTAATTATTTTTTTATTAAAAATCTCATTGTATTAGGTCAGAATAACGATTATGAGCAGTCTAAAGTAAAAAAAAAACCTTAAAAAAAAATGAAAAAAATGGGAAAAAAGGCGACGAAAAATTCTAAGTCTAGGGTGTCCAGAATCATGCCCTGGACCCATGGAAATCGTTTGTGCGTCGATGTCAGATACACGCCGTATGTATAGCTCATAGCAGAACAACATCGCGCACCATACATTGTCAATAATAGTACAGTACAATGTGAACGTGTCCATAAAAATGAATGGTGCGCGATATTGGTGTGCTATGAGCTTTATACTATATGCTATTATATTATAGCGTAGTCTGAAAGCAGCTTTATGGACAGGTACCTTTAACTTATTTACCCCTAACTTTATAGCAGAAATTAACCCCAATCCTTCTTCATAACCTGATACATAAAGATGAAGTCTTCAATGTAATCTCCATGCCTTAGTGATTACCTTCCCTTAGATACGGCAGGGGGCGCCACTCTCGTTAGCAATCTCTCCGTTAATCATTTATCGACAGCGATCCAATTCCCAATCGAAGGTATTTCATATTTCACGATCTGATTCTCAACGAATCTCATTTATTTCAATTTTATATTTTGTATCTTCGGAATTGAATATGGCTCGAATTTCAATTTTTTCCGACCTTAGTAATTAAATATTAATATCGTTGGAATGAGAAAATATAAATGGATATTTGCTTTCAAGTCAAAGCTCAAAGCCAGAATATTAAACACTGTTTTTGTGAGCCTGTGTAAGTACTGCCTACGTGCTACCTACGTGGTGTATAGACTACTCGTGTATCCATATGTGGGCGTATCTTCAAGTTTAATGGTTCCAAATGGCGAACAAAAGACGTTCCCTTTTATAACATTCTTAGCCATTAACGGGATAAATTATTTGCAGTGTCCTTCTGCTAACAGCATAGGTATACTGAGACTGGGATTACTAAGTTATTATCGAAATGTAAATCATAAATAATTTTATTTTTTTTGCAAACATGGGTATAGAACATACATAGGTATTTTTATAATAATAAAGTTTTAAATAAAAGATAAAATAGAAAAAATGTCAGCGTGATTACTTAAAAAAAAATGTCAGTGTGATTACATAATGTGTGTGTTATGTGTCAATTTTTATAGACTTTCAGCTGAAGAACTATAAAAAGTACGGTAATTAATCTTCAAAATTATTATCTGACCATAGAATTATGATCAGTCCTAAGTTGAGTGAAAACTATAACTAAGTATTAATTCTAGTGGCTGTTGTAAACATTCAGTTTTTTTCTTTTATTTGAGACTAGTAAATGGCCGCGGCTTCGCCCGTTTGACAAATTAAAACCTTCCTCGAGAACCACTCTATCCATTGGTGAAAACAGCTAGACAATCGGTGCAGTAGTTTTTGAGTTTATCGTGAACAGACAGACAAACGCGGCGGAGGACTTTGTTTTATTTATGTAGTGATGGGTTTGCTCTGGACTCAGAGATGACAGAGACCTCAGTGCTTCCTCTCTATTTCAGACAGCGCCTCACTCTTTGTAACTCGAAGTTCACAGAAGACTGTTCGTTAAACTCGTTATTATGTCAAACTTGCGAGCATATCCTCAAACCTGGCGAAATTGAGGATGTGAAACCTACAGGGTAGCAAAATTCAAACTTCAAACACTTTTAGAGAAATGAACGCATTGGATGAGTACCTACTATAAAGTTGTAACGCTGCTGACAAACTTTGTAATCATATGTATGTTTTTTAGTATTGTTCTCAAGTGACATATCGTCGGCTTAGAGTGTAAACCTGCTAACTGCATTTCAGGTAAATTTTCAGGAGAGACAAAAAACATTCCTAAAAAAATTTGAACATCATCAAAATTTCATTATTTCTACGCGTATATGTTGCGGATTACACGGAGTTAGCCGAGATCTTTTGAAGTTATAGATTTGACAGTTTTAATCAACACGCGTTTTTGTCAATTTTAAAAGAAAACTGACTGTAGCTGTTATTCTAGATTGTGTATTTTTTATTAACTTTGGAATGGTACAAAAAACGTCAAAATGCCAAAAAGTGGATTTAGCAGGTTTACACTCTAAGCCGACGATATGTCTTTATTGGGAATAAAGTTTCTTTAAACCGAAACCGAAATTTTGTATAAACAGCTTGACCGGAGTGCCAATTGATCGTGCAAACTGTCAAAAATTTGTGAAAATTAAAGGCTCGACCGCCTTTAATTTTCACAAATTTTTGACAGATTGCAACTGAGATGCGAATGCGATGCGAATGTAAAAATTAGTAGAATTGGCTCTCTGTATGTCATCATAACTTCTTTCAAAATATGTGGCTTTTTCTGTGTCCGAACCCTATCGGTTCGGTCCTTTTGAAAATGATATAGCAAACTTTTAAAAATAGGTAAGGAGTTTTCATCTTTATAAGTCGACTAGCTTCTGCCAGCGGCTTCGCCCGCGTGATCCCTAGGGAACATATTCCCGGGATGAAAAGTAGCTTATGTGCTATTCCAGACTATAATCTATCTTCGTTCTAAATTTCATTAAGATCCGTTAAGCCGTTCTGGCGTGATTGAGTAACAAACAACCAATCTTTCACATTTATAATATTACTCGTTTGGTGGTGTAAAGCGAAATTATAACCATCTTCCCCTCGATATGATAATTAATAAAGGATATTGCAAACAGTCGTAAAGCTAGCCGACTGCCTGTGCGTTCGCGACCTTATACAAAAATAATCCTTATAGCATGATTCAGTATTCACGCGCGATGGCTTATTAATAGCGTATTTCATGTATAACTTTGGTGTTTCTATACCGATTTTTATGATTCTTTTTTATGGAATAGTTAATAATGTTAACTTTTTAAATTAGGGATGACTGAGAGTGTTATAAACGTAAGAGTAGACAAATATAATCAGAAAGCTTCGAACTGCTAAGCTATCGGTTGTTGCACGTGTTATTGTGCGTCAATCATAAAAAATAGACATATGCTGTCGTGGGATATTTTTTATATATTTTTAAGGAGAACATTTCCGTCATACATGATTTCTGTGTAGCTTTCACCATTAAGGTTGCACACGCGACGGAAGCTTAAAAAATCGAGTAACTTCTCCCGTTTTCCCAACATTTCCCTACACTGCTCTGCTCCTATTGATTGTAGCGTGATGAAAAGTATACTATAACCTGCTCAGGAGTATGAATAATATTTGTGTCAAGTTTCATTAAAATCCGTCGAGTAGTTTTTGTTTCTATAACGGTTATACAGACAGACAGACAGACAGACAGACAGACAGACAGACAAAAATTTTACTGATTGCATTTTTGGCTTCAGTATCGATCCCTAATCACCCCCTGATAGTTATTTTGGAAATATATTTCATGTACAGAATTGACCTCTCTACAGATTTATTATAAGTATAGAAGATAGATAGATAGTGACCTTTACGCAGTTTATTTCCAGTAGGTGGACATGTTATACCTGTATTAACGGTATAGCTGGTACATAAATTCAAGGTCGCTCAGCGAGCTATGGAACGGGCTGCTTGAGTTCTCTTTGAGAGATCGAATCCGCACCGAAGTGATCCGACAGAGAACCAAAGTTGTGGACATAGCTCACAGAATAAGCAAGCTGAAGTGCAATGGGCAGGCCATATTAGCCGTAGAATCGATGACCGTTGGGGTAGACGAGTTCTTGAGTGAAGATCTTCGCAGGGTTGAGCTGGATGAGAGTTGCCGGTGATCGAGCCAAATGGCGTGCACTTGGAGAGGCTTAGGTCTAGCAGTGGTCTGTTATAGGCTGATGATGATGATGAGGTGGCCATGTTTATGATAGCATCAGTGGCGTTAATTAGGTGCGCAATGGTGCATGTGTAAGGCCATTTCTGCACGGATTGCGGAATTTGAAAAAGTCTACGCGGCCCTGGAACGCAAAGGGCATTCGGAAGAACAGGGATTAAGTCAATAAGAGTCTGATACTCCCTCGTGCTCCGCCCAGACCGTGAGGAGACATTTGATGATATCCATTCCTTATAAAAAATATACCACTTGGAGAACTACAACAAACGGGTCATATTTTGGACAGAGGCACCACACTTGCATTTGACATAAGGAGTAGTAGAAGCTAACTTACCCATGATATAGCAGAACAGAAGAGAGGAAGAAAAGGCACGCCAGAACATCAGCCCTGCCCACAACTCCTGCCACCTGAAACAAAGAAAATGCAACTTTAAAATATTTATCACAAAGTCCTTTTTAGGAAATCATCTGAGACCTCAATGTAGTTGGGAAATAAGCCAGAGCCTTTTAACCTCTTTGGCATCAGCTCCCAGTCAAACCGGATTCAGCTCAATACTAGTATTTTACTTGGAGCAGCTGGCCACCAGACCTCCACAACCCAATATTTGAGTAACATGGTACTTCTTGGCAAGACTGGAGTCGGATATGCTGGCTTCTGAAAATCCGTAACGACTGCCAAAGATCTACAAATGACAGACAGCAGTCTTAACGTGCTTTCCGAGGACTCGAGAAACTCGGTATGTTAAGATGGTCACCCATCCACATACCAACCTCTTTGCTATCATTCTTTTTTTTATTACATTACCTTTAAGGAAAACCCATTTGAAATTACAATGGTTCTGGTATATTTAACTATGTACACAACAGTGGGAATTTTCCCATTTCCTTCCTTGAAAAAATCTAATCTCGCTCTCTAAATATCTCAAGATCTAATCTTTGTCACATTAGGTCTGTATCGAGTAATTAAGGGGCTTCTAACTTCATTAGGAGTCCATTTATTCGTTTTAAACGAGAGTGCTTCCCCTTAAGTGTCCATTACGTGTATAATCGAAATGGTGCAAGTCTTAAGTGCGTGGTCTAAGTGAAAAAAAGAGCGAGCTATTGAATTGGTCCAAGTTAAGAACTATTTATTTTCTGTAGGTATAATTTAGGTACCTAAAATTATAAATTATTTGTGGTAGACAACGACCAACGTACCTACTCTTTAATTTTCGTTAGACGAAATAATGTAAAGCTTTATTAGATCTGTGGTTGTGCATGTGGTAAGTAAAGTAAATGTACCCGAAAACAAAAAAAAATGGTACAGATCACTGTTCAAAACTTCAATTATTCGAGAAATAATCTTAGAATTTATAAGTATTTCAAATAAGAAACCAGTTTTTTAATGTAAATTAATGAGCAAGCAAACTACAGTTACTAAACAAATAATACTTTTTAAGACTTTAATGACTCTCTACTAAACCGCCTGGCAAAGTAATTAAGTAGTTTTGAATAAATTATTTTCATTAGAATTTCGTCGCCGATGTTCTGAAATTAGCATTTTTGCCTCTGAGGAATTCAATGAATTTTTACAAAAACATGAGGCTCTGAAGTTTTAACCATTATCAATTTTAGATAAGAGATAATTTATTCTTCGTAGTACCAGCTCTAAATGCAAAGATGGCTAGACTCGTCTGTCTAATTACTAGTACGGTCTTTAAACTCTATCTTTACACAAAGTGTCATCATTGTTTCAACAAGTTCCATTTTTTAAAAGTCCGTATTACTTTTACTATCACGTGACATCAAGTTGCAACTGAGACAATTATTTTGACAATCGTTACCGCTGATTATGAATGGTCAAGAAAGCGACTGAAACAATCAACCTCAAATCACGCCATAACCTCATCATTTACACCATATACCGTAACAGTATAAAAGGGCAATTTTTGAAGTAGAAAGTGCGCACCAGATTGCCCTTCGCTTTAATATTTAATTAATTGACAATTAGACCCTTATCAATGAGAATTGTTATTGGAAAAGTTACGGCTTACGGCTCCGCTGTGGTCCGATGGTTATGTACCCATTATAAGGCCGCTGTCCGGATTTAGGGGGCGTCTGGGCCCAACCGAAAATTAGGTAAAAAGTTGGTGTCTTTGAAATGTTGCTTTAAGTTTGTCTAGAAATGCCTATAAATCAGTACATAATGTGTTATTGAACTGCCAGGATAAACGCAAAGGGCATTAGGAGGAACACGTATGGGTTTTAGTCAGTAAGAGTCTGACACTCCCTTCTGCTCCGCCCAGAGCGGGCGAAGTCATTTGATGATTTTCCATCGTAAAAAAAAAAAAAATGTGCTCTTGTAGAACTTGAAAAAATATAGAGGATGAAATAGCAAAAGCTAAATTACGGTTGGTGACGTATGGCGGTTGCTATCGCCTTTTCAGTTCATTAGTTTTTCTAAATGTTAAAACTATTGACCGGACATTGGAAAGAAGAATTGTTCAAGTCCAGTTATTAATTATGTAAGTAAGTCTTACAATAGCAGTGCGATTCTGAAAATGTCTCACCGTGTAAACCACACCAGCGGGTCTAAAAAGGCCACTTTAGCAGAATCAGAAACCAAATCACGTTACCCATCACCAGTGTCAATTTTTCCAAGTCAACCTTGAACTTAATGCGTTAGCGATAAAGATGAAAATGTCCGCCTTTGTACTTTTTTTGTGCGAAAAGTTTAAATAAATATATAAAATGAAATTTGACAGATTGTTGTGTATTTAATATTGTGATTCTAATATGATTCTATTAAAGTGGCTGTTTTTATCCCCCTGATGGAACAACAGCCGGTCGACATTTTATAATTTTGATAATTTGATTATTTATAATATTAGACTTTAGAATAATTTATTAAAATTTATTATTCTGTAAACATGTTTTAGTGAAGGCTCGGGTTGTGTAAACATGTTGAAGGAAAGGCTTGGGAAAGTGATCACAAAGTGAGCTGTCATTCCATCTTGATTACATGAATTGACAGCTCACTTCGTGATCTCGAAGTCTTCACTTCAACATGTTTACAGAATCATTCGGCTGTTCAATTCATGCATTGCTCACTCCACTTAGGTTTACACGATGAAACGTTAACAGAATAGATCGGTAGTTTCATTCATGTAACTAACTATTACTTATAAGGACAACAATACTATCATGACCTATCCTTGTCTTTGAAAAGAAATGCAGCTCCTAAAACCAGACAAAATATTTTAGAGGGTATGCGGAACAAAGAGTAAAGTCCCGCAAACCTCCATTGAAAAGGGAGGACTCCCTCCAACCTCCTTTATGTGCCTAGTGGGCAACTGCCCGATAGTTCATATTCGGGGTGATTTATATTAAGTTGAAATCGCCGCTACAACATAAACGCCATAAACTTTACATACATAAAGCTTATTTAAATATATTACTCGCACACCACCCCATAACCTATTATCATTAAAATTCCAAAAAAGGAACCACAAAACAAACAGAATGCTCGACGCTCAAATTAATTCATTCGGCCGACTGTACTAATTAATTCAGCAGCCATGTACCGAGGCGACACAAATTATTTTCGCACCGACAACTCTCACAGATATTTGTAAATAATTAATTTGTATCCACCCCTTTTGTTCGGGCACTTTATCTGTTTTCACTATAATAGGAGTGTAAAATCTATAGTTTTTTTTTTATTGTGGAACCAAATAATTATTTATTATAATATTAATTTTTATTTGTTAAAGTCTAGGACAACAGGTGTTTCTATTAAATTATAATTATTGCATATTATAATAAGAAGCATTAAGGAATTTTAATACATATTAAGAAAGAAGAAACTGACTCCTGAAATACAAAATATTTTCATAATTAACCTTGACGAGGTGGGCAAGCTCTTCGAGAGAGTCATTGCGGACCGCCTCGCCGAGCACCTAGCGGGAACGGGGCCGGATCTTGCGGATAACCAGTTTGGTTTCCGCAAGGGGCGCTCTACGGTGGACGCCGTCATGCGCGACAGAGCCCTCACGACGGGGGATGCGGTCTCCCGGGGTGGTGTTGTCTTGGCGGTGTCTCTCGACATCGCCAACGCCATCAACACCATGCCCTGGAGCTGCATTGGGGAGGCACTCCGGTATCATCGGGTGCCGACCTACCTTCGTTGTGTGGTCGGGGACTACCTGTCCGACAGGGCTGTTATCTACCCTAGTCACAGCAGAGAGTGGAACCGGCGAGAGATGTCGTGCGGTGACCCACAGGGTTCGGTTCTGGGGCCGCCCCTATGGAGCATCGGTTAAGACTGGGTGCTGCGAGCCGACCTCCCTAGCGGCGTCAGCGTCATCTGTTACGCTGACCACACGCTGGTGCTGGCACAGGGGGGGTCGTACGCAGAGGCGGCCGACGTTATGACACGCGGGGTTGCGATAGTCGTGGAGCGGATCCGGCAACTGGGTCTCGAGGTGGCGCTGCACAAGTCCGAGGCCATGTGTTTTCATGGCCGAGGCAATGCGCCACCGTCGGGATCCTTGCTGACGGTAGGAGGGGTTTCCATCGGCGTCGAGTCGACGCTGAAATACCTGGGGCTCGTCCTAGACAGCCGATGGAACTTTTGGAGCATTGCGCGGAGCGTGGAGCATTTCCGACGTTTGGTCCCCAAACTGGAGCGGGCCAATGATGCTTTCAGGCGGCTCCTGCTGCCCAACCTGGGGGGACCGCACGCCTCCTGCCGTAGGCTCTACGCGGGGGTCGTGCGATCCATGGCCCTTTGCGGGGCCCCGGTGTAGGCGCGTTCATTGAGGCAGCGTGCTGCGAACCACTTGAACGCGCCCCAAAAGGTGGTGGCCCTCAGGATTACCCGAGGGTACCGCACGATCTCGCGCGAAGCGGCGGGTCTCCTTGCCGGATTGCCGCCATGGGATCTGGAGGCGTTAGTTCTCGCGCGCCTGCATGATTGGCGCGCGGAGGTACTAAGCCGAGGGGAAACTCCGCTGATGCGGCAAATTGTCGCGCAGCGGACGGACTTCCGGCGCGATCTCATGGCGTCATGGAGACGGCGACTATCGCAACCCAGCGCAGGGCACGCCACATTAGTGGCGATAAGTCCCCTCTTTGAGGAGTGGCATGAGAGGTGCCACGGCGTCCTCACCTTCCGCCTGACGCAGGTCCTCATCGGACATGGATGTTTCAGGAGGTTCCTGCACCGAATCAGGCGGGAGGAAACGCCCGGGTGTCACCACTGCGGGGATCGTCCGGAGGACTGGTGACCTCCGGCCACCGTAGGCGCGGGCTTGTGGACGGCGAGCTACGGGTGGCTCGCCGTCCGTCCGTCTAGTGACGACAGGCCGTGTCGACGGCGCGTTAGTGTTCCACGCGCGCCTCAAAGAGAGTCAGCACACAGAGGAGCCTGAAAGGGCCGACGCCTGCCGGAGTCGCGGGATTATTCGCAAGAGACACCGTGGCTCCGGAACACAAAGGGCAATGAAGGAACATGGATGGGTTTTAGTCAGTAGAAGTCTGACACTCCCTCCCGCTACACCCAGAGTGGGAGGAGTCATTGAATGATTTCCCATCACTAAAAAAAAAAAAAACCTGATGTGTTAGCGATAAACATGAAAATGAAAGACAGATTATTGTGTGGTATTATGATTCTGCTAAAGTGGCCTTTTTAGACCCGCAGTTCAAATAAGTACCTACTTATTCATCCCTTTTAATTAACACACACAGCGAAAGTTAAACATTTGAAGTACTAAAGTTATTGTGTTTTCAATAGGCTAGTATTTAATCCTACAAATCCAATTTTTTCTATTCAAATATCGAAGTTACCACCAAAAATACTAAATTGCACACTAAATTTGAAAATTCATCAAATAAATCAAATCTATTATACTGTTTGATCTATAAAGCTAAACTGTTTTACTGAATGACCATCTGTTAACTAAAAATTATCTAACTCCCCGTGACGTCGACCGTTTAGGGTTGGCGTTTCCGTCAGCAGGTCGACGGAGCCCCGCTGCCTATTTCTGTCTGCAGCGTTTAGAGGAACCTAACTAACCGAACCTTGGGGTGCCCCTGACGTTGACCGTCATTATTTAGTGTCGTCGTAATTTAGTGTGCAAATCAGTATTTTTGTTATACAGTGGGTAATTAGTTGGAAGATTTAGTTTGCTTGAATTTTAAATAGAGGTGCAATTAAAAATTCCCCTTTTCAATAACGATGACCGTACCAACTTATCAACAAATCGATCGAACGCTGTATTCTAAAATATAAAATTCTTCCGTTACTGAGTGGCTGACAGACAACGCACAGCCGAAACTTCTGGTCGTAGAAAGCTGAAGTTTGGCATGTATGTTCCTTGGGGACCATAAGGGGGCGCTAAGGAAGGATTTCCAAAAATTCCCACGGGAACTGGAAAAATCGGGATATGTGTGTACGAAGTCACGGTCAAAAGCTAGAAGTCAATAAAGAAAAAGTTCTGCTAACATTCACAACAGGTACCTACCAACAGCTAACAAGCGGTTTTGCTTAGTACTTAACCTACATCTATAACTAAGAGACACCTATAGCTTGAAGCTAACAATAACTAACAACTTGGATAGAACTAAGACTTGTAGAACCAAACAATAGAAAGCGCCTGACTGATTTTACTTAGCAATTATGATGTACCTCTGAAGTAAAAGTTTATAAAGTAAATTGATAGCAATTTAAACATTTTGGTTTGAAAAATAACCAACCAAATACAATGTATCTACTAGTTTATTACCTTCAATGATAAATATCAACCAATTAATTTAGTTGTATTAGTCAAACATAATTAATATTAGTTTTAAATTAATATTATAATTAGTATATTAGTCATACTTAATTAGTATTCAAAGTGGTTTTTAATCGTCCATCAATACTTAATTAATTTGCTATTATTATTGTTTGTTCAAATATGTAAGTTGTTTAAGTGTCGGTATGTTATTTTTAAATTTAAGGAGCCGAGCAGCAAAGCCAGCCAAGTGTGAGTTAGACTCGCATACGGAAGGTTCCATACCATAAACCTTAACTTTTATTATTTGTTGTTCTAGCGGCAATAGAAATATACAATCTGTGAAAATGTCTGCTGTCGTCCTATTACGGTTCTTGATACGACCCGCCGACAGACAGACGGACAGCAGAGGCTTAGTGATAGGGTTCCGTCGATACCTTTTGGCTACAAAACCCTAATAAACATATATTTTATCGTTCACTTACTGTCCACCGCGGCTTTGCTCCCGTCAACTTTATTATATTTTTAACCGACTTCCCAAAAAGGAGGTTTTCAATTCGGTTCTATGTTTTTTTTATGTTTGTTACCTCATAACTCCGACAATTATGAACCGATTTGAAAAAAAATTGTTTTATCTGAAAGGATATACTTGCAGATTGGTCCCATATAAATCATATCAAAATCGGTTACGAACTTTGGATTTTAAATCGAAATAGCTGGAATTTGACTATTTAGATGATTCTTTGATAATCGAAATTGCGTATTTTGCTTTTCTGCGATTTTGCAGTGGTGTTGTTAGGTGTGGGGCACCACTAAAAAGTGAAAAATAAAAAAACTTTTTACAAAAAAATACAACCGACTTCCAAAAAAAACTCAAAACACTACTTATAGAGTAAAAGAAGTTGGTGTCAAAATACGAAGAAACTAACAAAAACACCGACTTCCGAAATTGAAGTTATTTTTTACTTTGTAGTGTTTTTTTTTTTTGGAAGTCGGTTGTATTTTTTTGTAAAAAGATTTTTATTTTTACATAAAAACCTTCTACTTATAATAACAAACACAACAAAAATAGAATTAGCGAAATCGGTTCAGCTCTTCTCGAGATATGCGCTTAGCAACGCATTCAGCGATTCATTTTTATATTATAGACTAGCTGTCCCCCGCGGCTTCGCTCGCGTCAACTGGCTACCCTGCATTTTTCTTATTTTTTCTTTCATAAGAACCTTCTCCTGACAATAACAAACCCAACAAAAAAAGAATTAGCAAAATCGGTTCAGCTGTTTTCGAGATTTGCGCTAAGCAACACATACAGCGATTTATTTTTATAGAAATAGTTTATTCATGGTCTTTATTCTTAATCATCTGCCAGAATGACTACATTAGAGGTAGTCTAAAAGTGGCGCCAGTGACGGAAAAGTTAAAAGGGGCTCGCTTGTATTAGTATGGTCATGTGAAGAGGAGGGAGGAAACGCATTTAACTAAAAGAGTAATGAACATAACACTATGGATGGATGGAGAGGGAGAGGAAGGCCAAAGAAAAGATGAATGGATTGTGTGAGGAGCGATATGAAAGAAACCGGGAGTTAGTGATGGTTTCCACCGACCCCAAGTAACATGGGATAAGGGCAGGACGATGATGATGTTCGAAATCATCTGCCAAGCTTTTCACAACTATGTAGGTACCTATGCGAGAAATGGTTTCTGTTATAGCCAGATGCAGCCAAAATGCTTATCTGATCTCCACAAGTTACCGGGTAGCTGGGTACGTCTTGGCAAGACTTTGCTTACTTTGAATAAAACTGAAGGTTTCACAGATCTTTTACGAACAGCCATGATCTACCTAGCCCTTTTCCTAACTATATGCAGGTCGTTTTCCAATCAAATAAGACTCAGCTGAATACCTGTATTTTAATAGGCTTGTGTCCTGAAAAAATCTAATTAGTCCGTCAGTTAGATTATCAAAAAATATTTGACCCGTATTTTTTCTTTTGTTACGGAAACCAAAATTGATGAAGTTACGACGCTTTTAAAATTCTCAATATGTCACGCCCTGGCATAATTTTTAGCGGGACATGACATGAGCCCCCACTCCCGGGTTTTGATGCGTTTTGTCTTTGTCAATATTCATTGATTTACAAAAACAAAAAATACGTGTCCATTATTTTTCAATACTCTAACTGACGGACTAAATAGTTTAGCTGGGACCTAAGTCTTAACGAGCTTTCCGTGGCACTAAGGAAAGAAATAAAGAATAGGTTATTACCAAAAATATTACACACACAGGAATCTATGTACATTAAGATGGTCACCCATCCACATAAGAACCTCGGCAAGCGTTGCTTAACTTTGAACTCGACTCGTGTGGCTAATATTATTTACAACTAGCTAACGCCTGCGGCTTCGCCCACTTGACATATTACATACTAAAGTCTAAACCTTCCTCGAGAATCCGGAAATCAGCATGAAAATCGATGCAATACTTTTTGAGTTTGTCATGAACAGACAGACAGACGCAGTGGAGGACTTTGTGTTTTTAATATGTAGTGATCGTAAAAGTACAAAAATATTAACACTCTCCATAACAAAACTACCTAGTAAGTAAACACACATATTTATTCCTTAACCACAAGTAACCCATGATCCCTTACATCAACCTCATCCATAAAACGAAATGAACAGCAAGAACAAAAACTTGAAATAAATAGCAGAGAGAAACTTTTCGAATTAAAAGACTCTCTCCTCGGCGTGCAATCAAAGATGTAATAGGAAAAGTTGGCAAGATTATTGCCTTCCAATATCTTATGTTATGTGGTAACTTTAGTACCCATTGTTTGTGGATCTACAGGTAGCACGACGTCATGATTTATGTAACTGATTTGAGAGTACATCTCATCATTTATTATCTGGCTCTTACCCAAATATTTATTGATCTATCTAACTATTTATATATTCATATACTAGCTGAAGCGGCGAACTTCGTTCCGCCAAGCAGGCGGTTCTTTAATTTTTTAGTTTTTTTTTACTAAAGAAACGTGGCCTTAGTTACTCCTGATTACATCAGCTACCTGCCAATAAAAGTCCCGTCAAAATCGGTCCAGCCATTTCAGAGATTAGCCGGAACAAACAGACAGACAAACAGACAAAAATTGCAAAATATTTTGGTGTATGTACCGTATATATATTCATATATTTATACATGTAGTAAAAACGGTTATTTTAATATTAGAAACGGAAAATGGCAAACTCCATAAGATTGTAATAAAACTTGATTAGGATATATATATTTTCTCGACATATGAAAAAATAGTTTTGTATTTAATAAATCCCATCCAAATTCAATAGTTTCCAATCTGTACGTGTCCTATTTCGAAAAAAAAAAATACAATTTCACGCGATACTTTACAATCTAAAGCTGCTTTAAGACTACGCTATAATATATAGCATAGAGTATATAGCTTATAGGAGCTCGTGGCTAAATAATAAAAGCCGCACAGGTCGATCTTCAAGGTTAAACAACGCTTGCCGAGGTTGGTCTGTGGATGGGTGACCATCTAAACATATCGAGTTTCCTCCGTGCCTCGGAAAGCACGTTAGGCTGTTGGTCCCGGCTGTCATTTACAGATCTTTGGCAGTCGTTACGGATAGTCAGAAGCCAGAAAATCTGACACCAGTCTTGCCAAGGATTACCGTGTTACCCAGTAAATGGGCTGTGGAGGTCTGGTAGGCAGCCGCTCCACTTAAAACACTGGTATTCAGCTGAATCCGGTTCGACTGGAAGCCGACACGGTCCTTCTTGTAGTGCAATCAAATTTAATTTAAACCGATTTCACTTCAATTTTGTGCGTCAGGTTCGTGAATGGGCGCCGTCAGTTGAGACTGGTCATCTCTTGACCACCTGGCTTATTTTGATCTTTATATTCGACGTTCTTGTAATAAGTTTTATTTTGGTTTGTCCTCACATGCAGAAGAAACAAGGACATGTCACTTAGATTTTTGTATAATATCACATGATTTAAAAGAGTGTCCGCGGAGTTTCTTGCGCGTTCTTCTCCATAGAGATCTACGCTTTGGAACCTGCAAATAACTTCATGTTTTTTACTGACCGACCTTGACATTTCAAAAATGCCTGTAAATGGTTTATTTGAATATTCGAATCTTTTATTGTTTTCGCCACGCCAAAATTCCCTCACTTCCCAACTCATGTCCTATTAGGCAGTATCGCATCTGGATCAAGTCATCGCCCGTCATTCCCTCAGGGACGGCACATCGGCAGCCAGGCACTGACGTGGAAATTTATCACTACAAGGGATTGAAACGGGCGACGTCAAATGTCCGTACGATGTCGCTCGAATGGACACGGGTATTTCTGACCTGAGATTATGGATTGGAGGATTCGGTTATCCGCTTTTAGATTAGTAGGGCATGTCAGTCGCAACCTATCAATCTGCCAGGGTTGCGGAATTTGTTCAAAAGAGTCACCGCCTGTAAACGAAATTGAGGTTGTTGAAAGTAAGTACAATTGGCCCTCTGATAACTTATCGGAAGAATAATAATGAAATATTAACATATTTTTTAATAAAATCTGTCAAACTGCCATAATTACTCATTCTGTATATTGAAAAATACTTACTACGATATAAGTTCAGCTTATCGAGACTATTTCAATGAAAGTTAATCAGGTACGAAATCTAACAATAACACCAGAGTTAATTGAGAGGAGAGTAGTTGAAAACTAAAATAGACAGTTCCAAAGAAAATTATTTTTGGCCACCTTCGAAAGCTTCTTCATTCCTCTTCAGTCTGTAAACTTTCAGGCCCAAAGGACCAAAAATAAATTTAATATAACTTTCCATCTTATAGAACAATAAATAAGAAATTTTCACACGGAATAGATTTTCTGCCGAAAAACACAGCAGTAACTTAAACTTAGCGAAGTCTTGTCCAATAAATTGTGTTAATAAATTAATTTATAACCGATCTGAGGGTAGATCGTTAATCAAAGGAGTGGGGTTTATCGAGACTCCCCCGTTTTCATCAAGAATTTGACTCACGATGCGGAAACTGTAAATGTAAGAGATATTATTATTCACAAGCCTCAGACAGCGGCTTCGCCCGCGTGTTTGTCGAAAATTATCTCAAAGGAACACTCTCCACAGTCCCGGGATTAAAAGTGTTCCATCTCCAGATTCCAGGAAATTCCAGGGCAAACGGTCCAGTTACGTAGGAGCCACTTCGAGAAAGCGATCAACCGTCGAATCCGACTCGGCTGAGCAGCGTTTGGGAAGTTGCGTGGTATCTTCTCACATACCACAGTATAGTATAGTAGTGCGTGTTGCCAGTGATGACTTATGGAACCGAGGCGTGGCCCATTGTAAGCGGACAATGGGCCTCATCAGAAGGCTTAAAAGTCACTCAAAGGGCAATGAAGAGGGCAATGCTAGGCCTTTCCTTGAGTGATCAAATCAGAAATGATGATATCCGCAAGAGACCCTTTTTATAGGGATGAGAAATCATCCAATGACTCCTCCCGCTCTGGGCGGAGCGAGAGAGAGTGTCAGACTTTTACTGAATAATACCCATCCATGTTCCTTCAGTGCCCTTTGTGTTCCGGAGCCACGGTGTCTCTTTCAAATAGTCCCGCGACTCCAGCAGGCGTCGGCCCTTTCGGGCCCCTCCCAATGCTGACTCTCTTTAAGGCGCGCGTGGAACACGAACGCGCCGTCGACACGGCCTGTCGTCAGAAGATGGACGGACGGCGAGCCACCCATAGCTCACCGTCCACAAAGTTACCGACATAGCCAGAAGGATCGTCAAGCTGAAGTGGCAGTGGGCAGGGTGCATTGCATCCAGAACAGATGGTCGATGGGGACGGAAGACGCAACCTTGGTGCGGCCTCCCATAAAGTGGACCGAGGACCTGGTGCCAATGGATGCGTGGCGACACGCGTGGTGAGGCTGCCTTTATCTGTGGAAATCTTTCGGCTGAGATGATGAGTTTGCAGCTTTACTCGCGTTTAACTTTATTTTCACCTAAAAAACCAGCCAATAATCGACCACAGGGTTCCATCTATCTCTGAACCAAAATTCATTAAAATCGGTTCAGCGATCTAGGCATGAAAGCGTAAAATACAAACAAAATTCAAAAGTCATAAGTCATTTATTCAAATTAGGCTGAGAGCCAGCACTTTTTGAACGTCAAGTTCTACAAAAGACAGTCCCCCAAAACGCCCGCCCGTCACCAATTCCTAGTGTTTTAGCTGTGGAGAAGAAATGGCCAACAAACTCGCCAGCTAGCAACACATCTGTCTGTTACGTTTTAGGAACTAGAATTTATAATTATAATGAGTAGAATGCAAAGTAATTAATACATGACACAAAACAAAAAAAAAGCTAGCAGAATATGATACTATAAAACAAAATACACAAACAAACTTAATTTCTAATGTACATAATATGATATTCGGTAGGATATAATATGGGTGTGTGTGCATGTATTCTAACGTAATCTATTGTGTTAGGAGGGATGTGTAGGGTTTATTAAAATAGTTTCAAGTTTATTGTTAGACGAGTTCATTTGAAAGTAGCTGAAGAATTTATTTTCGTGCGCGCGGTTAGGAATGTTTTGAATTGTAGCGCCAAAGTATTTTGGTATTTACAGGGAAAGCATATTGTTCATGTTAAAATTATGCGAAATTGTTCAGAATTAGACCGAATGCTTTGCCTAGAATAGAATTATAATTCTAGTAGAGTATTTCAATACATTTTTAGTACTTTCAATAGGTTCACACAAAATGGTTTGTTTGAATCAACTCTTAAAGAACTTTATAGTAAGTGGGTAATTATGTTCCGAGTACTAGGAACATTACGGGCGTACGTTATGTTACCTACTGATGAGATGCATTCCTCCCTTAGCTTACACTGGCAGATACGTGTAGAAAATGGACAGGAAAACCTTTGTGTAGCAGTGGGCCATAATGAGCTAATTTTGATTTCAATATTTCCACTAAATGTCTCTAACTTTCTCGCAGACAAACCCGCGGGCAGAAGCTGATCTATTTACATTATAAAACTCTTAAGTTACTGAGTGACTTACAGGCAACGCATAGCAGAAACGGTCGTAGAAAGCTGAACTTATAGGGGCAAGGCATATAGGTTCCTTGGGAGAGCGTAGGAGAGCACTAGAGCGATGTATGGACACGTAGCAATATTCTTTCGCACGGAGATTATAAGGTGTATTCTGGCATAACACTTTTTATCCCGAGAGTATGTTCCGTAGGTCTCACGCGGGCGAATCCGCAGGCAGAAGCTAGTCTTCAATAAAATATCAGGCAGCAAAATTAAATGCCTCGCCCACATACAGTACATAAACTATTTACCTCTGTGCTCGTATTTTATTGGTTTTTATACGAGCCGGTGCAGGGCGTCGTAAAACTTGATGGCTTCTATCTCTTACATCGTTCTTATTATATAGAGATCGATCGATACAGGTTTATTGTTACGAGATGGAAATTTTGGCGGTTTTGTAAGTGTTTTGATCGAATGAGGTTAAAACGGGTTTTTGTTATACGTCTTTGGTGTTGAAAGTTTAGTATAATAGGAGGAAAAAGTGCCGTAGTGAAACATGTCAAAGTAAAGGGTTTTTTTATACGTTTGACCGCTATCTCACCTGATGTTAAGCGATGATGCGGTCTAAGGTAATGCATGCTGTAACCACCCTATTGAGAGATAGAAAACAAAAGTAGTCCTAAGAACATGTAATAGATATAAGATGTTATAACAAACATGTAATAGCATATGAATAACTATAGAATAAGAATCAATGACGTGAAAGATAAATAAAGAAAGTGTCTATGTGTTACACCCAAAATAAAGTAAAAAAATAAATAAATAGATTACAATAGGGGATAGTAGAAGGGCGTCCTACCCTTAATTAAGACTGAAAGAGTAAGGAATGAAACAAAGACAAAGTATGAGGAATTAAAGTACGAACAACGTAAAACAATTCAACAATTATCAACAAACAATTTTAAACAAATGAAAACAATTTTGTCAATTTATTGAATGTTACGTGTTCATACGAGCGAGAACTGGAATGAATGGAATTAGACTAGAAAATTTTTAATACAATAAGTGCTCCGAGGACAACTGTCGTAGGAACACGAGACACAAAAAAAAGGTGATGCATGCTTGCCTAGAAGTAACCTATTCGCTCTTGACTTAAAGACTCCCAGGTTGTAGCTATCAGCCGGTCGATTCTGTCGACATCTCACCGTGATCACTTAGGTGGAGTGAGCGACAAGTGAGCTGTCATGCCATCTTGTTTGTATGGTTTGACAGCTCACTTGTCGTTCACTTTGCCTAAGTGTTCACTTCGACATGTTTACAGAATCGCACTGCAGGAAACACAGATTTGGTGAAGTAAACGATAGTTCAATCCATTGAGCTATCGTTCTATCTTGATTACTTGGATTGACATCTCGCTTCGTGATCACTTCACCCAAGCCTTCACTTCGACATGTTTACAGAATCCCACTGCAGTTTTGTAATTTGGATGGGAAATAATGAAATGACTCCTCCCGCTCTGGGCGGGGTGGAGGTATGTATGGTAAGTGCCTACGCTAGCTTAATAAAACGTGTAGTGTTTGATCTTAGAAATACTTTTTAGAGCCAGCAGGCATTTTAATAATTTGAGTTTCTGTTAAATCCAGAAAGATGATATCCTCCTTTCCGGATTTTTCGGAAAAATGACCACATGTTTACAACCAACGACATACCTACTTACAAAAAAGTTACATAAATTGTACATTGCTATGTTCTGTGCAAATATGTCACTTACAGGTGTGGTGCACAACTTTTACATCTGACATTAAATTAGACATTATTTAAATTAGCACTTATTTAAATCCTACTTATAAAAATATTGATTAAATTAGTTTAAATGAAATTAAATGAAATTATTGCAATGTACTTACTATATAACTAGAAACTTACCAAACTTTAAAAAATAATTCACCTTCAAAAGAAAAGAAAATTGCCTTCGGCAAGTCAGCAATAATTACATTTTTTGGGGTTCCGTAGGTATTGAAGGGTAACCAACGGAACCCTATTACTATAATTAGGCTCTGTTGTCTGTTCGTCGGCCCGCTTCTGGAGTTTCTTCTCCATCAGTATCTACTTTTCCGAATGGACAGTAGAGTCACTGTTTATAATTATATTATTTTAAATGTAACGATGACGTTCAAAAGTACCGTTTAGTGGTGAAATAGACATTTTGATTTTTGTCTTTTGTCCGTCCGGCTGTATTTCAAGAACCGTAACAGGTGGACAGTTGAAATGTTCACAATCGGTGCGACCATAACAACAAATTTAACGAGACACTGTTTTTTTTTTTCAGTTTACGGAACCCTTCGTGTGAGACTCGACTCGCACTTGGCCGGTTTTTTAAGTCAACCCAATTACTTGGCAGAAGCCTCCAATATGGCTTTCTAGGGAATAGCTGAAAGTTTCAGGAAGCGCGTGTCAATCTGTCTGTCACAGTTTATATACTTTTGATTAGTTTGACTCTGGGGTCCCGGTTCATGTCTTCGCGAAGTTTGGGCTTTAGTTAAATTTAATAGAGTATGGCGTAGTGCGGTTGCTAAAAGTAGGTCAAGTTTTTTAAAGAAGATTGATTGTAGATCAATATTTTTTGTTGGAAAGCAAGGTTCTTTGTTCTAATAAAAACCAAATAAATGCTACAGGTTTAAGAAATGTCTATGGTAAAAGGACCGAAAAATATTTACCATGAGTTATACTCACATACTAGAAAGGTTTCGGTAATTAAGTAAAGGTAAACAATGTGATCCTTTGGAGGGGCTCGTGGCTAAATAATAACAGCTGCACAGGTCGATCTTCAAGGTTAAGCAACGTTTGCCGAGGTTAGTCTGTGGATGGGTGACCATCTTTACATACCGAGTTTCGTTGTTGGTCCCGGCTGTCATTTAAAGATCTTTGATAGTCGTTACGGATAGTCAGAAGCCAGTAAATCTGACACCAGTCTTGCCAAGGAGTATCGTGTTTCCTGGTTAATGGGGTTGTGGTGGTCTGGTTGCCAGCCGCTCCACGTAAAATACTGGTATTCACCTGAATCCGGTTTGACTGGAAGCCGACCCCAATTTAATTGGGAAAAGGCTGGGAAGATGTCGAATCTTGATGATATTTTTGGACACGAAGTTAACACAGACGAGTACAAATTAAGTACTGCTTAAACGAATGGTTAAATTGATTTTAATTATTTCGTGATTTATTTACGTTGGTTTTTAGTTGCCTATTTTAAACCGAGGTTTTTAATAAGAAATATTAAAAATTACTCGTCAAGATTGTCTACCTTTATTTAACTACCATAAAATTTCAAGTATTAGTTAAGATATTATTTGTCATTTGTTACCAATTATTTTAAACTAGCTGATGGCCGTGCCCACTTGAAAATTAATTATTATTATTAAAACCTTCCTCGAGAACCGCTCTATTTGGAGTAATTTTTGAGTTTATCGCGAACAGACAGACAGACACGGCGGTAGACATTGTTTTATGATATGTAGTGATAGTTTGGTGGTAAATAACAAATTGAAAAATTGGAAAACGCTTGTTATAAATGCGCTAAGTAGTAAAAGAGAAGCCCATAATTGTTTTTTATTCCTAACCAGCCGACCCGCGCAACTTCGCCTGCGTCACATTTTCCATTACTGCTCCGCTCCTATTTGTCTTAGCGTGATGATGTATAGCCTATAACCTTCCTCGATAAATGGGCTATCTAACCTTGAAAGAATTTTTGAAATCAGACCAGTAGTTCCTGAGATTAGCGCGTTCAACCAAACCAACAAACAAACTCTTCCGCTCTAGAATATTAGTATAGATAGATTAAAAAGATGTCTCGTGATCGCGGAATCACCAACAGTATTCTCAGTGTATTCGCAGATCGGTGGGATTTCCCGGTGTTGCGGAGGTGGATGCGGCTCCAGGCTGACATTTAATTGTATATAGGTATATGTGTCAGTAACCTAATAACACTAGAATTTATGTAAAGATTGTTAGTAAACCTATGGACTCCGGTCTGAAATAAAATGATTGCATTCTATTCTATTCTAAAAAGTATTATCAATAGAAAAAAAAAGCAAACGTCCATTATTCATGTTTCTTTCACCGTAAGCCCTAGATTTTGAGATTTCTACGAGATAGTTACGTATTCATTTGCCTGTTTCAGTGGTCGTAAATATTTAAAGCAGCTGCTCCGATAGCTGGGATGCACTAAATAATCTGTTACCGAATGTGTTATCCAATCTTTGAGTTCACGTTTTATTTTTTTAAACAGAGGGCCAATAGGCTTGTGTCCTGAAAAAAACCGAATTAGTCCGTCAGTTAGATTATCAAAAAATATTTGACCCGTGTTTTTTCTTTTGTTACGGGAACCAAAATTGACGAAGTTATGACGCTTTTAAAATTCTCAATACGTCACACCTTTGCATAATTTTTAGTGAGTCGTGACGTCACAAGCCCCCACTCCCAAGTTTTGATGCGTTTTATCTTTGACAATATTCAATGATTTACAAAAACAAAAAATACGTGTTCATTATTTTTCAATACTCTGACGGACTAAATAGTTTTGCAATTTGTGGATGATGGAATCTAGCCTATTCTACAAATTTTTAAACAACTTTCGCATTTGCATGTCAATCGCAAACAGTCAAAAACGCCTTAATTTATATACATCTTTGACAGTTTGCGATTGAGATGCTAGTGCGATGCGTGGATGCGAATGTGAAAATTAGTAAAATTGGCACACAGACATTTGTGGTCTTTGACATGTTAGGATGCTAACAAATGCGTGTGAATGTGTTTTTTACTTGATCTTTATTAAAAAGACCAACATTATACAGGGTGTTTTTTATACTAAATCAACCGTTTCAATTCCTGGTTTGGAATAAAATCGGGCTTGAGACTCCTTGCAGTTTCGGATTTGGACCTGAAGGCACTCTTTAAAATTTCTCCTGTATACTTGAGCATATCAAGGTATGAAACACGCAAAAACAAAACAAACATATCCAAAATAAAATCAGAATAACTACACCACATGCCAAAACCCGAGATTGAAGCCGGCAAAAGTTCCCAAATCTGATCCCAGTAGACAAAAATGCTCGTGTTGGTCGAATTTCAAATTCAATAAGTCGGACATTAACAATAACTATTCGTTTTTCGGTAATTATACCGTTAGTAGCTAGTTCCCGACTACAATGAACTGGGTAATCTTGTTTAGTAAAATTTTGCAGGCGCACAACTTTGCTTGATGCAAATCTGGTGGTGTCTGCGAGTTAGCAGCGGTTCGCAATGTTGTTTAACTTAGAGATTGAGAGGCGTGAGTTTTGTATAATTGGCTAATTGGCGTTATAGAAACATGTTGAAGAGGTTATGGATAGAACGTCATGCTTGTTTAAGTAACAGAAAATGTGACTGGTATCTATATTCTATTATTTATTTTATAAAGCAAGTAAATCCGATGTCCACTATACTGCCGATTTCAAAAGTAAGTTGGAAATGCACTGGTTGGTTATACACTTTTAATATGTTAAAATCACTGTCATTAGGAAAATATCCTGTAAATACACCAATAAATAATACTGAACCTGTTATATTATTTTCAATTAACTGGCTAATAACAAAGATAATGAAGTCAAAAAACGGAAGCCACACTATATCAGACATAAAATCAAGCCAAATTCCGTTGGTAGTACTGTCACAAACAAAATCAAAAAGATATCCATACTATGGAAAATAAATGAATGTTATTTTCGACTTATACGCGACATAAAAGGAAAATTCCCATCCAAAAATATTAGTACCCTCACTGTCAGTTCACATTTGACGCCTCACGCCCCGTCGCGCTTCGGTGCACGGTGTCAATACGATTTTCCACTACCTCTTAACTATTTTATACGCTGTGGCAACACCGCTGATTTATCCAACTAAAATCTGTTGAGCACAACTTTATCTCCAGTGTTAGCCCCACAGAATAATTTGAGGGCCAAACGAGCTATTTTTGCATTTAAAGTCGAGCTTTTTAGTATTAAGTAGAGATGTGGTTTAACGGGTCATTTTGAGTTTAGGTACAAGTGTTAAATCTCATTTTATGAGCTTTGAAGTGTTGAATAGAGTCAGAAAGTCCTCGAGGCAAATGTTTTGCTTTAAAGTATTGAGTCGGAATTCAGCTGCACCAGTTTTAAGACAATGAATTTCTTTTGCCAGGTCAATGGTCTTCATATTATTTTGTTCGTTTTTATTCTGTAGTTCTAACACGTTCTTATGCCTACCACGCTTATGAAGCATGGATTTGAGTTCAAGAAGCTATATGAAGACATGAAGGGTCGTTGGTATATTTTTGACGAACCCACGATAAAATCGTGACACATATTTAACTTCCAGAATAGTGGCCAAAAATAATAGAACACTGAGCTTTCATAAATAAATATTACCACAAGACCAATAAAACGCAGCAAACACAGCACAATCTCATCTCCGCTTACGTCCCCAATAATCTATCTGAACAAAACACTCAAGTCCTTTACGATTCTCGGAGGCCGCAGCGACATAAAGTTTTGATAGGCAGCCATTATGAAATATGGCCGATGACCTTCCTCAGCCAATCCGGATAATGGTGCACAATAATAATATTACTCTCAAGTTAGTGATTAAATACACAAGTTTAGAAGTAATTTGTTTGAGAGCTTTCAAGGAAGATGTTATGGTCATCGTGGATGATGAATTTGAAATCAGGATGGATTGTGAAGTTTAGCGGGGTTATGGGAACAAAATAACGTTGTTAATATTTTATTAAATTTGAATAAGCGAAGTTTAAAGTGTCATATTGTAAGTGTTTATTAAAAACTGGCTTAAATTGAGACTTCACCTCAGTGCTTATTTCTGGTATTAGCATAATCACACTGGTGATAGTGGAGAACATAATAGTGATAAAATCTATATTTAAAATAGAAAGTCGTGTTAGTTACACTATTTATAACTCAAGAACGGCTGAACCGATTTGGCTGAAAATTGGCGGGAGGTAGCTTAGAACCAGGAGATGGACATAGATTTTACCTACGGGAACGCGAACTATTCGGGTTAAACGGGAGTGAAGCCGCGGGGGACAGCAAGTAAAATATAATTGAATTAGTGCTTCCAGGGATTATAAAAAAATCTAAACTACTCTACTCTCTCTCTTCTACTCTTTTTACCTGACGACGCCAGAAGGAGGGTTATGATTTTAGAGAGTACATAATTAATATGTATGTATGTATAAGCTGCTTTTCAAGCAGTCTGATGCAGTTTTTGGCATCAGATCATTCTGCGGTTGAACTGCAATTTTTAGCTGTTGGGTTTTTGACGAAGTCAAGTTTTATTTACTTTTCGTCGCTTCCGCGGAAAAGTGACACTAGAACGCACTATTAAACAGTGCTAAGTGAATTGTTTACTAACGTAGGCTTAAGATTGGATAAACTAACACAAACTGTATTATTGTAACATTCAATAATTTGAACAAATATACTAAACTAACAAGAGACTAAAGTATATCATCAAAATATTCGTCCTCCACGCTGTCAGCTGATAATGTACCCAAGAGACTGGCGGCATTGCCACGTTGAATGGCAATGCTTAATCTCTGCCCAAAGTAAGAGCCAGCTCTTGGGTTACGGGAAGTCCCCCGCCCGGCAGACGTCTTTCTGTCAGCGACGGTCGTCGCTGAAAACCAGCGCTGGGGCTCTGCTTCGCACACGAGTCCCAGCATAATGCTGAGCGATGACCGTTTTACGTAAAGGTGACGCATATTGTCCCAGTTTTTTTGTTATTTTTAGTGTAGTAAGTGTTTGATTCCTATGCGTCATGCTTGGCGTAAATAAACTATTTTTCTTTCTTTCTTTCTAAGTGACAACCAGCCGTTTCGAAATTTCTTTGAAAAGGCTGTGAGCACAAGGGCCCCACGGCCCTAGGGTTCTAATAAAAAAAACTTTTTACAAAATTTTTTTTTTTGTATTTTTTTGTAAAAAGTGTTTTATTTTTCACTTTTTAGTGGTGCCCTACACCTAACAACACCACTCCAAAATCGCAGAAAAGCAAAATACGCAATTTCGATCATCAAAGAATCATCTAAATAGTCAAATTCCAGCTATTTCGATTTAAAATCCAAAGTTCGTAACCGATTTGGATTTGATTTAAATGGGACCAATCTGCAAGTATATCCTTTCAGATAAAACAAAAATTTTTCAAATCGGTTCATAATTGTCGGAGATATGAGGTAACAAACATAAAAAAAAAAAAAAAAAAAAACATACAACCGAATTGATAACCTCCTCCTTTTTGGGAAGTCGGTTAAAAATAACATTAAACTTGCTTTTATGTTAGTCTTTGTATAAAGTATATATTTATGGGCCAAAGTAGCCTGAAATTAGGAGATTATGATTATGATTTCAAAATATTACTTTGGACGATCTACTGGCTGACCTGCACAACTTCGTACTCGTTCCATATTGCAACATTTTTGCTATTCTGCTCCGCTTCTATAAGTTTTATAGCCTCTCATAATAAAATAAATATATGTTAGGTTTTCCAATGCTAGGGTAAAAGAAATGTTGATAAAATTAACTTGAACTTGTAAAAATACGACTTAATTTTTGAGAAGTACCTAAATGATCTTGATACGGTACCAAAACTAAGGGACCCATTGGCTGTCTTTCTCCTTTGCTTTTCCAACACTAAAACAATTTTTCAATACGAACCAGAATTCTGAAATAAGCGCGTTCAAACAAATTCTTCAGCCATATAATATAAGTGTAGATTTAACGCGCTAACAAAAAACTACTATCATTTCATTTGACCACTCCCAACACTTGCACACAAAAATTCATACCACCCAAACAAAAAATTAATTTCACTCATCGTGGTTTCAACGACCTCCGCCATTTTATCTTGCCTTTCCCAACAAACAAGCTCTCGACTTCACTTCACAATCAAATTGCGATCTCTAAAGTACTGACCACTGAAAACGAACCACAAAATTCTGGAACAGCACTTGTTGCCTCGATTCAGCTGCTTCAAGAGTTATTTTTTTTTACTATGTTTTTCATAGGGATTGCCTTGTTTACTTTCAAGTTGTTTTAAAGCATCCTGAGTAATCCTTTGAGTTGCCGGTACTTTTGTTCGAGTATTTACTACTATATATAGAAAAGATCGCTTTTAGCGATAAAGCCGCCCATTGTATCACCTTATGTAATGTTTTTTTCATCTATTTTTTCTGTAACTTATACTATGGTGGTGTGTACCTACATAATAAAGAGTATTCTATTCTATATAAATTTATCTCATCATCTGTTAATCTTATGTTAGGTATATTATTTCGTTTTGAGTTTTCAATGGTTGTGTAGTTCGTAAAGTAAATGTGGTTGCGTAATTGTATGAGCTGGGATTTTGGATTCATTTGTGGTGATAACTGGTTGTGGGTTGTTGTACAAACTACTGGTGATTATGTGAATAAATAACTGATACACATATTGTATAGACTTACGCCATTATCCTATAGGGATTGGCAAAAACTAAAGAATATCATCAGAGGGCTGATTCTACTAATTTTTAACCCTTGATGGGCGTAATATTCTAGGAATCGAAAAATAATGCGAAATAAGCATAGGTAGTACTGGTAGAAAATAAATTTCAGATTTTAAACAAAAAATTGTGTTCTTTGAATGTTTAATGAGTGATTGATAAGTTTTTAAAAAGCCTTTGTACAACGATGGAAAACCTATCAGGAACCCATTATTTAATTAATGAGCTGAAAAATATGGTGGGAAATATATTCTCTTTGTCTCAAAAAGTGTTAAACAACTTTCGCATTCGCATTTCAATTGCAAACTGTCAATAAATAAATAAATAGAAAATTAAGGCTTTTTGACCGTTTGTGATGCGAATGTGAAAATTAATAGAATTGGCACACTGATTCGATCCTTACATGTTCCTTTTGATTTGTTGTAAACGTTTACGCATCAGTCTGGTCAATAATTAGTGTTACTTAGCTACTACTTAATCTTTATCCAGTAGATACTTACGATTTTTTAAACTCTTTCACCTGACGGTAAATGACAATAATAAATGGGAGACGATGTTAACAACTCTTTTTGCGATTTTGAAGAAGTTGATAATATTATGTTTTATATCCTACTAATAATATATAATAAATGTTTTATTTGTTTTGTTTTTTTAATTGGTTCTATTTAATTTTTAATATTGAGTAACATAGTTTTAAGACTTCTGTTACTAACAATAATTATGGACATTGTTAGTTTGAAATAAAATAAATGAATTCAATGAATGAATATTACGTCTAGTTAGTTCTATCATTATCATTCTTGCGTTACATGATTTATTGTTAGGCTTCCCAAAAACGACTATTGAATACAAAGACAAACGCCCACTTTATAATCAAGTCCCCAAAATGCTACCATCGTCACCTATCAAAACGCCCTAATCTCCTCCGCACTACAATCATCACAACTAAACAGCAATAGTGCAAGTTCGCTCGTTAAGGGCAAACCCAGGCTAAGTTAAATTGCCAGGGGCCGAAGTCTGAGGACGGAGCCATTGATTGCAACCTGTTACAATTCGCAGCCAAGGTGCTCCAGCGCTTGACGAAACTTCCTGATTGGCTCTAAAATAAAGTGAACCAGAGAGGTATTAAATATACTTACTTATAACTTAGTTTTAAGTACCTGGGAAATTTATATATTTACTAGCTGACCCGCGCAACTTCGTCTGCGTCACATTTTCCAATAATGCTCCGTGCCCAAATAATATTGCGACTATAACTTGAGATGTAAGCTACCCTATCTTTCAAGTTGGATCAAACTGCACACGGTATGCAAAGGACATGGTAAAAAGTGGCCTATGAATCAACACATGCGAAACCTTTACCATTATTCCTAGTTTTTTTTTAAATTACATTTTAATGATTAGAATAGAACGGACACTTTTTAATTACTAAACCATTTTAAAAAGTAACTCACTTGGGTTTTATAACCCGGCGCCATTATTTTAAATTGAAACAAAGCAGTCTCAGCGCTGTAAGATTTTTAGTTACCTACAAAAAGAATAAAGCGATAAAAGCGCTGTATGACACGAACACTATTGACACTGACAGTCGATGAAATACAGATGACACTTTGATGTAATGTATTTTGCACCTGATATCAGGGAATCGGCCGTCGACCTAAGTTACCACGCTTTCGTATGTTAGAAGAACATAGTAACACTACTCTACACCATTTTTTGGTGAGATAAAAAGTCTCGCAGCTCTGGGATCTTAGTCCATTTGGTATGTTTCTATTGTTTGGTATGTTTTATAACCTCAAAATCCGAAATCATTTTGGATATTTTACAATTCTGAAAAGTGTCCGTGATTTTAATTTAGTTTCAGTCGAACATATGCATTATTTAAAACACAGATAGTAAATTCACGTCTCTGTTGGTTCTTAGGCGAACGATGTATGGGCACTGAACAATGTCCAAATCGGTTAAGTAGTTTAAGAGTCCATCGCAGACAAACAACGTGACACGTGATTTATATAAGTTTAAAAGAAGATTTAAACTTCATGTACAATATTACAAGTGCAGTCTTAACGCATCAAGGCATTCTCCAACAGTCAACGTTTGGGTTTAAAAGAAATACACTAGTATGTGTAAATAAATAAAATTTAAATAGAATAGAATTTAGTTACGGAAAAAACAATAGGTCAGGAATGCTCCATGTAAAACATTGGTACTCAACTGCATCCTGTTTGACCGGAAGCCGACCCCAAAGTAATTGAGAAAACGAGAGTTAGAAAGAGGCAAATTGAGACGACTAGACTAGAGTCAAGAGCGAAATCATTTCAAGTAAAAAAAAAACAGAATTTGATTGAGATTTTTGTATTTTTTTAAACCATTTGCATTGGTAGGCACACGTTTGACGCTATCTCACCTGATGGTAACGATGATGCGGTCGAAGATGGCGCACGCTTGCCTAGAAGTAACCTATTCACTCTTGACTTAAAGACTCCCAGGTTGTAGCTATCACGAAACACAAGCTCTGGCAGGGAATTCCACTCCTTAGCTGTACGCACTATGAATGTGTTCCCAAAACGTTTTGTGCGTGTCACCGTTGCGTACGTCTTGTAGTCCGATGATGGATTGGGTTCAGCGGAATCAAATTATGCAATGCCGTTGCACACTCCCCAAAATGCAACCGGTAGAAAACCGACAGGCCAGCAACTCTGCGTCAGGCTTCAGTTTTAACGATGGTTTTCATACTATGCCTAACTTCAATGTTTAAGTTTTATTAAGGAAACTCGAGTGTTTAATCAAACTTCATTTATTGGCATCTTGAATAAAGTGGACTTTAGAAACAAACTTGGATTTAATCAATCCAGAAAGCCGCAGTTCACCTTTGTTTAGTTTTTGTTAAATGATTTTGTGGCAGTAAATCTGAGTAATTGGTAACCTGTTTTTAGAGTTCCGTACTGAAAGAGGAACCCACGAAACCCTATTATTAAACGTTGTCCGTCTGTCAGCGGGCTGTATCTTAATAACCGTAATAAGTACACAGTTGGAAATTTCAGAGTGTGTATATTTCTATGGCCGCTATCACGCAATAAAAATAAAAATGAAAGGGCTTCCATACTAATTTTTTTTTTTTTTTTTGTTAATGGAACCTGGCTTTTGGAACATTGTATGGTCAATCAACGTTAAGAGTCCTATTACGAATCGTAAATGCTCGTTTGCAATAGACGAAGTTACGTTGGTCTGAGTTAGGAGTACATCTGTAGTCCGCGAAACAATTTTGATACTTACTAGTCTGAATAGGATTATAGTTTATTTGGGCGCTCGCGCGAGACTGAGGAGCGCGCGCGCTGAATTGACGCAGAATATAATATAGTACTTTTAGAATATAATATACTAATTTTATTTATTGTAATTTTGTTTTATTATATTGACAAACGAAAACTAATGAAACGTATTCATTGTAGATTGAAATTTAAATCATATTAATTTATTTGATAAAATTGTTTTTATTTGGAATATAATGGACGCTGAATCAAGACATTTCTGGCTTAAATTAGGCTTTCTATACGTTTTTTTCCGTGAAAGCTCAAGGAATTTAAAGAAATTCTAGAACTCCAATAAAAAGTAAAACATTCAACTTACCTTTTAATAATTCCAGCTTTTATAAGAATTGATTGTAACAATGTGAATTTGACCGTCAAAGTTCCATCGCCGACATTTTTTATTTTTATATGTTAATCCAATTACATAAGTAAATAAAAAACCGGCCAATTGCGAGTCGGACTCGCGCACCGAGGGTTCCGTATAAACCTGTAGGTATATAAGTAAAAGTTACACCTATCACGACAATCGAGTAACTAAAAATTTTAAGGTTTTCGGATTTTTTCCTTTATATGTGCTATAAAACATTGCTTTATGCCAAATTTCAAGATTCTCGATCAACTGGAAGTACCTTTTAGGTTTTGATTCCCTTGCGAGTACTTGCGAGTTTAAAAATATACTTAAATTGCAGATTCTTTTGATTGGGTTGACATAGAAATTTGACAGCTTAAAGGTATTATAGACTTGAGTATCTATACTATATATATAATAATATTATAAAGCAGAAGAGTTTGTTTGTTTGTTTGTTTGTTTGTTTGGTTGAACGCGCTAATCTCAGGAACTTCTGGTCCGATTTGAAAAATTCTTTCAGTGTTAGATAGCCCATTTATCGAGGTTATATAAAATCACGCTATGACCAAAAGGAGCGGAGCAGCAATAAGAAATGTTGCAAGCGGGAAAAAAGCTTCCGTTGCGTGCGCTGTGTAAACGGTTTAAGTTACGCAAAAATCAAGTATTACGAAATAATTCCTCTTTAAAAGTTCTAAAAAAAAATCCTGCACAGCATATGTCTATCCCTTAAGGTTAACTCATTATAACCCTTTTTATGGAAATCAAATTTGTTCTAAAATCATGCATTATTAGTTTTTATTAACTTGGTTTTAATCCTATGCATATTAGCCGAGCTATCACAATTTAAGTTAAGCAAGTCGGAAAAGGTATAGCACGAGCAGGCGATGCGTTGCGATATAAAAACTTCACGCGAATGAAGTCGCGGGCAGAAGCTAATCTATACTAATATTATAAAGCAGAAGAGTTTGTTTGTTTGTTTGTTTGTTTGTTTGGTTGAACGCGCTAATCTCAGGATCTACTGGTCCGATTTGAAAAATTCTTTCAGTGTTAGATAGCCCATTTATCGAGGAAGGCTATAGGCTATATATCATCACGCTAAGACAAATAGGAGCGGAGCAGTAATGGAAAATGTGACGCAGACGAAGTTGCGCGTGTCAGCTAGTTTGTTATAAAATTCAATTTAATACCTCTACGCGTTTATGAAGAAAAGGGTAGTAAGTTTAAAATTATCTATACTATAATACTATAATATAATATTATAAAGCAGAAGAGTTTGTTTGTTTGGTTGAACGCGCTAATCTCAGGAACTATTGGTCTGATTTGAAAAATTCTTTCAGTATTAGATAGCCCATTTATTGCGGAAGGCTATAGGCTATATATCATCACGCTAAGACCAACAGGAGCGGAGCAGTAATGAAAAATGTTACGCAGACGACGTTGCACGGGTCAGCTAGTTAAAAATATTTTTAATATAAGATGTAATTCAAAATTCACAGTTTACGTAATTTTTCCTTTGTCCAAAGAACAGTAGACTTGAGTATTTGATATAAATTCCACCTTGATACTTCCACGCGTTCCTGAGAAACAGGGTCTTGACGGACAGACGGACGGACAACAAAGTGATTCTATTAGGGTTCCGTTTTTTCCTTTCGAGGTACGGAACCCTAAAAATCAAACGTAGTTAATTTGTCCCTGTCACTCAGTTGACATTTGTTGCTGTTGTTGGTGAGTGTGTACTCAATATTTTCGAGCAAACTAAAGACGCAATGGAATTACCAAAAAGCCGAATCCCTGTAACTATTTGTGATATTATAAACTTCATGTGACTGCAGCTGGTTTTGCTTGTTGTGTGAAGCTTGACTTCTGCGTTTATTTATTCTGTGACTTGCTTCCCGATCACCGCCACTTTGAGTATATATCTTTAAAGCTGTGTGCTCTTATGTAGGCGTTTCAAATGTAGTTTAAAATGAACTTTGGGGTTGTTTGAAAGACTAAGCGTCTCCAATTTGATTGATTGCATCTTTTGGAACTTCTCACTGGAATAGAAGTTGTTATAGTGCTAGATTAAACCTTGTCACGGTTTTATTAAAGGTGAACTTTTTTCAAATGTAATAGTTGTTTAGATGAAAGTGCTGTTCATCGTGCATCTTAACCTAGTATTAATAATAATAACAATAAAGTCGTGACGGCCAATGGAATAATTGCCAGGGGCCTCGACCAACATCTCAAGAGGCTCTCGTTGGGCAGCTGGATCACGGGCTTGATCCAGAAAGCAGTACTCCTGGACACGGCACGTATAGTGAGGAGGTTCCTCTCTCGGGAGCCCTGACCACCGGTAGCTTGGCCCCTGATCCCGATACCGATAGGCTACTATTTTTTATATTTTTAAATGTTTTTTTTTATGGAAATATTTAAAAATGTAAATTATAATTATGTACACGGAAATAAATAAATGAAATACCTAACAATAATTTCTGGCTTCACTGATATTATTTAATTATATTTTTTTTATGGTAGTAATATTACAACAATCTAACAACAATCTAACCAACGCGTGCTCATATCCCGTATTAATGTCGGTTTCTATAAAAGTTGAGAGACAATGTGCCGCCTTTTTATTTATACTCACAAAAGAGGACAAGCCTCGGTAGCCAGAGCACGTCTTCGCAGAATGATATTATCTGTGCACGGATGAACGCTGCTTATTCATCCGATATAATTACTCATTTCTTACAGAAACCATGACAGGGGGCTCTTTTGTCAGCAGATATAAAAATAAGGCGCTTTCTATTTAATTCCTGCAAAGAAAACCAGCTTTTATTGACCAGACATTAAGAAAGAAAGTTGTTCGTTGACCAGTTTACTAGCAAACAACTGAAGAACCTCATCGAAGTAATTAACGCTCAAAGTACAGTCTATCGACAGTTTTAAACAGCCATCAGGCGGCACACTAGTCGAGGCGACTTCATTAAATTAACGCCCGCGGGTACCCACGCTTAATGAGCCCCATAATACTGATAGTCCAACTTGGCGAACTAACTGAGAGGTAATCACACTTTATGCCTCGCGATACCATCGAAGAACTCCCTAACACCTATAAAACCGTGGACCAAGTTTAGCACAAAAATATCTCGGAATTAACAAGTCTTTATATTTAATAGAGGGATGTTCCAGACTTTTTACGACCTGGTAATTCAAGAGAAATTGTGTAACGGCTGCTTGTCTCAATTTAAAAGTTTTAAGAGAATTTGTTGGTAGGAGACGCGTCTACTTTGTCTCTCGAGTAGTCTCACGCGAAAATAAATACTTTATAAATGTAGTGAAGAGTGCTTCTATAAGTAATAAAAGCTAAATTGAAAACGGTACTTTAGTAGAATATGAGTCAGTAACTAACCATGATATTTTAATACTTTTATAACAAGTAATGTCAACGAAATACCAAGTACCTAAACCAATTTCATTATTTCCTAAATATATAAACACGTCTACTTTGACATTAATTAGTTACAAAACATAACGACTCACAACAAGGTAATGCACCTTCATCACCCTACCTAATAAAACTTTAAGCATCCATTGCCTGCCTACCCCGCATCACTCTGAAGAGCCTGTCCGTCACCCTTCAGTGGAACACAAACATAATTAACAGTTAATTTCACACGTTAATTATCCCTGGACTTTTATTCTGGACATGTGGACGTACCCTCGTCTTGTTGAGGCTTGTTTAAACAGAGATAAGTGGCCTACAGAAGTATGTAATAATTTTAATTAGGTAAGGATGCCTAAGAAGTTTGAGTCATAGAATAGATGGGTACCAGAAGCTTCAAAGGCAAGTGAAAACAATCGCAAGCACACATAGAGACCTAGGGTTATGGAATTTGTTCGAAAGAGTCACCGCGGCCCTGGAACGCAAAGGGCACTAGGAGGAACACGGATGAGTTTTAGTCAGTAAGAGTCTGACACTCCCTTCTGCTTCGCCCAAAGTGGGAGGAGTCATTTGATGATTTGCCTTCCATAAAAAGGCATACATAGACACGCGTGTACGGGGACCTCAAACAAATGCCGATCGCCAGTGCGCCTGCACTCGCTGTACGTGAAGCGTATCTATGTGTGCGCGCGTGTTCGTATATACGGCGATCCCAAAGTCAGCCAGCATGTTTATGTGTGCGTGCGTGTTTACTCGTTGTATGGAGCTAATGGAGCCGACCTTCTGTATCTATCTATTCTGTGTTTGTCAGTTGTCTGTAGTAGAACGTAGATTATGTTTGAGTTTGTTGCGTAAGTTTAATTGGAGCTGTTTGTCGTTGAGTGCGGGTGGGCGGGGATTTAGGTGATTATATCAAGCTTTGTAGGAAATAAAAGTTCTGTTTAAAATTGAAGACGCTGTCAAGGATAAAATGGGAATTAGAAACTCATATGTTTCAGAGTAAAAAAATACCTACGGACTAAGAGAAGTTCTTTGCATGCATGCGTGAAGGAGGCTTACCCCTCTCAGAAGTGCTTTGTTAGCTCGCTACGCAGTAACAAAACACTGCCACTCCTTAAAGCTAGAATCAACAGTAGCGACCAAAAGGGAGGGTTTTGAGCAGGGAGTATTTTGGTGACTACCATAACTAACTTTTGATTTTGTTACTGCACGACTTGACAAATCTAATGTCTCGACATACCTTACATACATTTAATATGTTTACTTACCTACGCTATAACTGGTCAACGCAAGCACCATATAACTAAGTAGTCATATAAATATGTGGAAGCTTGTAATTAGCAAATGATATTACCTAAGCATGTTATTTATGTTTGTAATTAGCCTGTAAGCTTTCTTCAAAATAAACTAAATAAAAGCTTGACGAGTACCGGGGAGACGAGCGCGGAGTGAGAGTGCTCCTCACTGGGTAGTCAAAAGCTATCAACAACGTAAAAGACGATGATACAAATATTGGCTAACAACAGAACCCAATCAGTGACGGAGCACAAAATGGCCACCCCTATTTTACTCCTAGATAAAGCGAGTGACTCAATTTCGGAAATTACCATCCCATCATTAATCCTTCAAAATTGAATCGCTTAAATGACATGAATAGGGTTTTAGGCCTCCATTGTTTAGTGCGTTGATGCACTGGGCTCTGTCGAGGGCCTTTTGTGAGACCTGATATTGTTGTAGTGGCTCGAGATACGGCGGCTACCGTCCTTTTGTGTTGGCCTGTAATGAAAGTGTGACTATACTCTATGGGAGTATCGATTTCTGCTTACTTTTTGCTTAAGTTGAGATTTTAGTTAGAGTTTATAATTTGTATGCTGTTTTGTGATTATTAATTTAGTTTTTCTTTCTTATATTTCTTACGTAATGTTGCTTTATTTATAAAAAGTTTATAGCAGTCGTTTTTGTACTTTTTAATTATTAGTTATGATTAAAAATGGCAAGATAATGATTTGCCATAATTGGGCTCCTTTTTCGGTGTCTAAATCTCTTTCATTTAGCTCGCCTTTCGCAGGTATGCTGGAAGAGATTTCTTTAGAAATAAGCATCACCTTTGTACCTATTTTTCTGTCTCCTTTTTTATCTATTTGTGTGTCTGTGTACATAAATTGTTAAATAATGATAACAAGTAATAATAAGAGCAAACCCATCACAAATAAAAATAAAGTTGCGAAAATATAATGATATCATCAAAAGTAACTGTTGTTTTCATTGGTCGTTTTGAAAATGCATAAAAATAATGCCTAAAATGAATAAATCATTATTCTGTTGCAATGAATAAAATCGATCGAGTATTTTTCATATTCTTGTGTGTACTACTAACATTAGTCATAAGATATCTTGCTAACAAAATGGACTTCCTATATTTTTGTCTGATATAAATTAAATGAAATTAAATTAATAGGGATTATCTCCAATCATTAGTAATTAAATTCGGAGTGATAAAATACCAATAATATGCAAATTAGTATTTTATGTCCACAAGTAATCTGCATCACAAAGCCTCGTCCAATTAAATATTATCATGTTTATTGTGAAATTAAAAGATCAAACGGCTTGTATTATGTAATAGGTACTTATTAACTGATTTAATTTTCCCATTTTATTAAAAAGATGAAGTTAATGCATAAATGTAGATGCAGACATATTTGAATCATTTCAAACACTAAAATAAAGAAGTTTCATTTTTTTTTTTTGCGACAGTAGTGCTAAATAGTCTAGGCGGTCTTACTGTAACAAGACAAACTCTACCAATCAATCTTTCAATGTTTTTTGTTAATTACTTCACTGGAATAAATAAATAAATAAAAATAAAAAAAAAAACTTTTATTTTTATTTTTGTAACAGAGTTCTTACAAAAATAAAAATAAAAGTTTTTTTTTACGTTTAAGTTTAAGTTTTTTTTTGACAGGGAAAGCCGTTATTGTACTTAATAGCATCCAAAATTATATGGAGATAACATTTCAACGTCTCCCCATCACGGAAAAAATATTTACAATATTAACGGCCACCTAGATATTACCAAATCCAATTTACAATAACCTTTCAACAAAACAGTAAAGAAGATAACTCGCAGCATCCCATGATATAGTGCTTCTGTTCATCCCAAACGCTGACACTACAAAATTTATGTTCCAATTAAAATTTAAACACGTTATTATCCGGCAAATTCAAAAAGCAACGAGCCGCTCTCGAATCAATTAATAATTGAAACGCCTTCATAAATCAGACGGGTTATATGACGTAATTTTTAACGCGGTTTAAGTCACATTTAATGACGAATTACTTTCGACACAATGAAGCTTTCAATGAAGCGAAATGTGAAATTCAGGATTTAATTAATGGTTATGATAAGTTTTGGGTAGTATCAGAAATATGTGAGTAATTGTTATAAAGATGGAAAATTATAAGCTCTAACCTTTTTTAAAAAGGATGATAGACGTACGAGCAAGAATAACGCGTACTTTTTAAACAAAACGCGTCGAGAAAAAGGTAGTCGAGGCATAAGTACGTGTACTTGCTTGTAAGTCCAGGCGCATCCCCGAGCAAAACGCAGCGCTAGCCGTTTTTTGTGCAGTTTTTTGGAGCTATCTACTCTTTATCCAAAAGAAATACCAACTAATAAAAAATACATTAAATTTCTACATAATCTTGGAGTTCCCTCAGCCTAACCATACACATACACACACACATTTCCGATTTTTCATGGTAAACTTAAGCTAGTTTAGGTACTTGTTTCATTCATAAAGTAATCTGTTTTCGTAGCAGTTGAAGCTTTATTGTTATTGTAATAGTTACGGCTAGCGTTCATACCGATCGATCCGAGTCAGCGCGTTATTTTTATGATATTACCACCATTATAATAAGTAATACGTTTATTGCTAAAAGTATTACTAAGTGTGTGATATCACTTGCCTTCTGTTTATTCATGAAGAGTACAGTATTGAAAATGGCAACTTAGTTTAGTTTATTTTTTGTTGATATTTAGGAACAATGATGTCTGTTTCAAAAAACCAACCAACCCTGGCAAGAATGTGTTAAGGCCGTACCCTGAGCAAATAACCTTGAGCATTTTTTCCCTCAATAACAGCGCAAGAGATACAACAGCGAATACGCTCAGAATGTTGAATAAAATCGTTATAAAATCTAATTTTGGTCATTTGAAAAAAATATGTCTACCAAAATGTTCACAATTAAATTGCCTATATTAGTGTAAGTACAAAATCAAAATAATCGTTAGTTTTCGAGAAGATAATTTCTTAATTCAGTATTTTATCTCATTTCTGTGGTTTCGTTGTGAGGAGATTACTTAAACATTATACTTAGTAATAAAAAATAAAATCTACCATTTTGAAGCCAAGATTATGTAGAAATTTAATGTATTTTTTATTAGTTGATTTTTCTTTTGGATAAAGAGTGTATAGCTCCAAAAAACTGCACAAAAAACGGCTAGCGCTGCGTTTTTTCGGGGACGCGCCTTAACGCGATTAAAAACTGATCGTGTACAGAATCGCACTGCAGATCTTGAACAAAAGCTAGACGAGCGGGTTTTAAAAAGACCAGTAGAATCATATCAGGATGCTCTTGAGGAGCTTAAGCAACGCTTGCCGAGGTTGGTCTGTGGATGGGTGACCATCTTTAATGGGTTGTGGAGATCTAGTAAGCAGCCGCTCCACGTAAAATACTGGTATTCAGCTGAATCCGGTTTGACTGGAAGCCGACCTCAATATAGTTGGGAAAAGGCTAGGCAGATGATGAGTAGAATCATATCAGGATCATAATTTTAATCATACAGCAATCTATTATTTTTAATCTTTATTGCTAAAGCAGTTCAGGTTTGATTGGGAAAATATGACAGTTTCGGATAGTTTGAAGTAGCCTTTTTAAACTCGCAAGTCTTATTTCAACGCCTCCACGACACCAGCTAATCAATTAATTCTGCCAATAACAGCTGGCACCATAACCCGTATCGCAGAACGCATAGTTTAAATTGAAGCCTTTTGTGTGATGGCCAACATTCCCTTTTAAATGAATCCCCATCGATTCACAACGATACAAAGGACAGCAATTTCGAGCCATCGAAACGGTTTTCCAATCGTAACTAAAAAAGAAAAATATATGGCAGCAGTTTTCAATCTAACCCTTTGAATTCTGAATAGTTTTCAATGTAGCGAGTTTAGAGGGTCGAATGTATGAGGCGTCTTGGATTTACGCAACAGTGAGGTTTTGTATCAATGTCGGGGGTAAAACTGTGGATTGTATTGTGACGTGTTTTCTGATACGATGCATATTTTTGCAAAATTTCAAAAAAGGAGAAGGGGACTTCTGGGCAGCAGTTAACTAGTTGAAATGTATATTAAAAAAACCGTTATATTTTTCTAAACGAAATCACAAAATATGGTACCATGTTTCTATATAGGAAGCGAGAAAACTTAAATTAAATTCTGAAACTAAATATCAGAATATGTATGAAGGTCGAGTTACATGTTTTTTTTCGTTTAATCGATTCATAGCCAATCGAATTCTTTTCATTTTTCTTCAAGCCTAACACTTCTGCCTGACATCAGTCAATCACCGACTGACAGATGTCACTCGTTCGTTTTCTTTCGTTCTGAGCACAGAGTACTTATTTTCCATATTTTGTTGTTAGGTTTGGTTAACTACAAGGTTGTAATATAACCTCACTTTTACTATAGGTAGGTACTTCATATAACTTGATTCCTGGATAGCCAAATTTCACCAAATTTTCAGTGAGACCTTGTTATTATATCCTCTTACAAATAAGGCTAGTTTGATTCAGTTAACACCTGGGCCCAGGAATGTATGGAGTCATTCCCGTGTAATGTTATAGAAACTAAAACTCAAGCATTTATTTTAATTAAACCATTTAAAGGCACTTTTGAATTGTCAAGGTCGGTCGGTCCAAAGAGTTGAAGCTATTTGCACGTTCCAAAGCGTAGATCTCTATGGAGAAGAACGTGCAAGAAACTCCACGGACACTCTTTTAAAAATAATAAATTGTTACAAAGTTTTGTTCATCACATCGGTTGAAATTATACATACATGAGAGAACGATGGCTGATAATGATGATACAGTATTAGTTTTCACGTGTATTGACAAATTAAAATATTTCTTTTAGTCTCTTTTAGTCGCTAAGGCGGATTCCTTTTTTTATTAAAAAATAAACAAACAAACATACAGCCGAACATAGAAACTCGTCCTTTTTGAAGAAATCGGTTAAAAATCAAGAACCTATTGTTTTTATATGTGCGAAATAATTAAAAACAAAATTAACATCATCGTGCATTGATAAGCTCCAGTTGCTAAGTTTTAAACTCAAGGTCAAAATTGATTTCACGCTACAAGCGAATCATTCATATACGGTGTATAGATTTATCGCTAGTACCTACGTGTGTGGGTATATATACCCAAGCCTCGGCTTTCGGAACAAACAGAACTTCTCCTAAACCAACGCACAGCCGCTGTGATCTAGTATTTGCATAAAACTACATACGGTATTTTGATCCAGTAAATGGTCTATCCGTCTGCTAAGTTTTATTCAAACCTGTTCAGCACTTGAAGCCTTGAAACGGTCACAAACAGAAAAATTACTTTCGCTTATTTTTGTTCTTTGTAACCTACTTCCCAAAAAAGAGGAGGTTCTCAATTCGGTTGTATTTTTTTTAATGTTTGTTACCTCATAACTTCACGAAACCGATTTCAAAAATTTTATCTGTAAGGATATACTTGTCGATTGGTCTCATTTAAATTTTATAAAAGTCGGTTAGGAAGTTTAGATTTTAAATCGAAATACCTGAAATTCGTTTACTCGGATTGCAAGTAAACGAAATCGCGTATTTTGCTTTCGTGCGATTTTGCAGTGGCGTTTTAAGGTGTGGGGTACCAATAAAAAGTGATAAATAAAAAGCACACTGATAAAATATAAAAATTATAAATAACAAATAAAAAAACTTCAAACTAAAAAATAACTTTAATTTCAGAAGTCAGTGTTTTGTTACTTTGTTCGTATTTTGACACCGACTTCCGAAATTATAGTTATTTTTTACTTTGTAGTGTTTCTTTTTATTTGAAAGTCGGTTGTATTTCATTGTAAAAAGCTTTTCCTTTATATGTCTGCTAAGTTTCATTCATATACGTTCAGCCGTCGAAGACTTGAAAAGGTCACAAACAGGAAATGTAACTTTCGCATCTAAAATATAAACAATTTTGAGATTGATTTTGATTTTGAGAAGTCTGAATTGCCATTTCATGCAAATGAACTCAATTTAAAATCTAACAATAGATTACTGAAGCCTGATTCCAAAACAGCAATTAGTAACAAAATCTTCCTAGTGTTTTATTTGAGGCGAATAAACTTTAGAACAAACTCCCCAGCAACACTCCTCCAGTACTGAGGAACTAATAATAACTTCAAAACCAATCAACTCTACAAGCAAGACGATTATGTTAATACCCAAAAGCTCTTGTGTTTTTAGGCACCCCTCAGAACTTAGGGACCATTATAATTTCAACTTTCATTTTTCATCCATTACCTCCAACCGTCCATCAGAAAAACATAAGCCGTCACCAATATTGATGCTCACAGCCCATCTATAAAATATACGAGAAATTCAACTCTTATATTGAGATTCTTGAAAAAAAAAACCGATGAATATTCATGGGAACATGGCGGCAAAAATGCGGAACCTATTATTGGATCAGAGAGGATCGTGCCTCCCGCGAGAAGAGGAGGCTATACTTTTTAAAATTTCTCGCGTAAAAGAGGGAACAGATTTAAGAGGAGGGCATGAATATAGAGGCGACAAGGACGAAGGAATTTAGTTACATAAGCTATTGCTGGGGACTGTTTAAGAGTTGGGTGCGTCAAATTTCTAGGCTGTGTGGTTTGTGGTAGAACTTAAGTACATGTTATAAAGCTACACGAAACTCTGAACTTTACACAATGTTTCCGATTCAATTTATTCAGTACTAGCTGACGCGCGCAACTTCGTTTGCGTCCCATTTTCCATTAATGCTCCGCTCCTTTTTGCCTTAGCGTGATGATATATAGCCTATAACCTTCCTCGATAAATGGGCTATCTAACACTGAAAGAATTTTTCAAATCGGACCCGTAGTTCCTGAGATTACCCCCTACATACAAACTTAAAAACATACAAACTTACAAACAAATGTTACCTCTTTATAATATTAGTATAGATTTATGATTTACAGACTAGCTTTCATCTGCGACTTCATATGCGCATGACCCATTTTTAGGGCTCCGTAGCCAAATGGCAAAAAACGGAACCCTTACAAATTCGTCATGTCTGTCTGTCTGTCCGTCCATATGCCACAGCCACTTTTTTTCCGAAACTATAAGAACTATGCTGTTGAAACTTGGTAAGTAGATATATTCTGTGAACCGCATTAAGATTTTCACACAAATATTGAAAAAAAAAAACGATAAATTTTGGGGGTTCCCTATACTTAGAAGTGAAACTCAATTTTTTTTTCATCAAACCCAGAACATGTGGGGTACCTATGGATAAGTCTTCAAAAATGATATTGAGGTTTCTAATATCATTTTATTTCTAAACTGAATACTCCCGCGAGAGACACTTCCAAAGTGATAAAATGTGTGTGTAAACCCTGTAACTTCTAAAATAAGAGAATGATAAAACTAAAAAAAATATATGATGTACATTATCATGTAAACTTCCATCGAAAATTGGTTTGGACGAGATCTAGTAAGTAGTTTTTTTAATACGTCATAAATCGTAAACCGCAACTTTTGCTAATAAAATATACCTACAGGTTTGTACGGAACCCTCGGTGCGCGAGTCCGACTCGCACTTGGCCGGTTTTATTCTCGTTCCCGTAGGAATTTCGGGAAGTCATCTCCTAAAGCTCCCCTAAACTCCCCAAGTAAGCTACATTTTTTTTTTTTTATACAAAACGGGGAAACTCTTGGCCCAAATCTCACCTGATGGAAAGTGATGATTAGGCCGAAGATGGAAGCGAGTTTCACCCGGAATCCTCTTACACAGAGGAACTGGCTATCATACCTAACTGCCGGAACACAACAATGCTGTTAACATTGTTGTTAAAATGCAAAACAAACATGCCAACAGCTTTCTACGAGTAACACTTTAGTCTGTGTGTTGTCTGTCAGTAACGGAAGACTGTCTTACTGCAGTGTAAAAAAAAAGTTTTTTTTTTTTTTTTTTTTTTTTTTTATGGCAACTGAGCCGGTTCCGACTATTCTGCCAGTGTCACGTGGTGAAAAAAAAAAAAGTTGAGTAGATTAAAGAGGCATTCCACTTTAATCTAAAAGAAAGGAAAAAAAAAAAAATTTTTTTTTTCTTTATACTTAGTGCCTTAATTCACAACAACACAAAATTAGAAATTATAACAAAAAAAATTATTTAACTCAAATTAATTCAGTATAATTCAATTCAATTTAATTTATGCACTCAATTCCCTAAAAACTTGCTCTGCCATCAATTATCATAAATAATAACTATAGTTGTTATATTTTCACTAAATACTTTAGACATAATTTATAAATTTTTGTAGGTTACAAAACATAATTATGCTGCAATAAATGATGTTTCAGTCGTATGTTAAAAGTTTTATATTAATTAAATTTTAATACAACAAACGCTAATTGTATTGGTCGTCGTGTTATCGGTCTTTAGGGACCAACGTAAAACACTAGTCGGATCAAAGTCCTGGCGGATATTACAATTCAGACAGTCTTGGTGGTCTTATTTATGATCATCAAATTTAATATAGTAACAATAATAAATTATGTACAAGCGAATATTAAATAGGGACAGGTAAAGAATTCTTTGAGCATCAACAAATTAAAAAAAGTTATTTAAAAAAAACATACAACCGAGGGTAATGAAAACCACTACAAAGTACAAAATAACTTTATTTTAGGAAGTCATTGTCAAAAATTATAAAACACCATTTTTATTATTTTTCAATTTTTAATGTTGTAACCCTCAACATCCTAAACATTCCAACCAGTTCATATCAATTTAACTATCCATCTCCGAAGTTTTTCATTAGATCTTAACGAAATTTAAATGGATCTTGGAATAAACCTCATTCGAGAATTATGATAATCCGGATTTCATCAACCAGAAACTAAACGCGGTCAACGTAGGTATGAACCACGTTTATCCGAGCTGTCAGTGTCATTATTTTCTATGGAATATTGACACTGACAACTCTTGAACGCAGCTTGATCGTGATCAGCTAGTCTATTCTGTAAATAACCATTTCGATATCGACTTCACTTGAGTGACTAAACTTACAAAGTAAACTTTATTTCACACATCATAAGGTCTTATATTTATACGAATTTGAAACTCACCTCGGATTCCGCTGTCGAGACACGAAAATGTTGTTACAGAATAGCACTGCAGTTTCATTGGTGAAATCCGCTCTTAAGGCGGGGTTCAGTACTTTTAAAGATTTTTGAACGTCTGAAAATCTAATTAATTATGAGTTTGTTTATTAAGGTGGACGCGCCAGGGTAGCCCGCGAAATTCAAATATTTTTATGATTTTTGCAATTTGCCGGTCAGTGTGAAGCTGTATGTTGAACAAAATACAGTTCGCGGCCGTAGCGCATATTTAGCTAAAGAATTATTTCCATTTTAATTATCAATATGACTTCCTAAGTTCATACAACTCGATTGAATGACTTTTTCACGAAATTACATTCAATCGAGTTCTATGAACTTAGTGGGTTATATTGATGACTCAAATGGTTATAATCCCTTAGATAAATGCTCTTTACGATCGCGAACCGTATTCTGGTTTAACTTACAGCTTCACAATGACCGGCAATTGCAAAAAACATAAAAATATTTGAATTTCGCGGGCTACCCTGGACCTTCCACCTTAATTAAAAATCATTACATAAAAATTGAACAGACCCTCAAGTAAATCGTAAAGATAGAAACGCGATTTAGAATGATTGGCTCGATACTTTTTTTATCAAACATGACATTAAATTACAATTTTAAACATGTACTGCTAAGAGATTTTATCACGAATAAATATAAAAGTTATATCAATAGATAGAACTTTTTTATATTGAAGTAAATGTTGAAACCATATTGTATTATTTATTTATCAGTTTTCGCCAAGAAGAAAAAACAATCAAAATGCATTATTTCGCTCGCCGGACAGTCGCTGATGTTCGTCAAAACACAGTACTGCAACCTCGCCTTAATGACGGTAATGTTTATTTATTTTTGTCATGTATGTTTGGGCAGTGCATATTAACCGCTATCCTGGTATATAACATCCAAATTGATGACCTCCGCCTTTTTTGAAGTCGGTCAATAAAGTATTAGTGTCAACAAAACTGCTAAGTTTTATTTTCATTACATTTTCAACAAGTGTTTTCAGTGAACTGACAAAGATCAAAACTTGTATTTCCTTCAATTAACTTTTATAACAGGAGATCTAAAAAATATTACTACTACTATTATACATTTAAAAATCAAAGAGTCGCAAAACTTTTTATTTTCACACATGACACATATTTTCATATTCTCTAGAATTGATTCTTCAAAAGTAAAAATTAAAAGTAAAATAACTTCCGCTTGAAACGTTTTATGGTGTTTTCTTACTTAGATACTGACCTACTGACTTGCTGAAAAGCTCGTGGTTAAGTAATAACCGCCACAGGGGTCGATGGAAGGTTAATCTACTTACTGCTTCTTGCCGAGGTTGGTCCTTGGAGGGACCTTGCCTGGTAAAGATAAATAATCAGCTAGAACCCATTTTGAAAAGGGTTAGGTGTTAAATGAGACGAGCTGACCCACGCAACTTCGTCTGCGTCACATTTTCCATTAATGCTCGGCTCCTATTAGCGTGATGATATGTAATCCTTCCTCGATAAATGGGCTATATAACACTGAAAGAATTTTTCAAATCGGTATTTCCTGAGATAAGCGCGTTCAAACAAACAAACTCTTCAGCTTTACAATATTATTATCTATACTAATACTAATATTATAAAGCAGAAGAGTTTGTTTGTTTGATTGTTTGTTTGTTTGTTTGGTTGAACGCGCTAATCTCAGGAACTACGGGTCCGATTTGAAAAATTCGGAGCGCGGGTCACCTAGTTATTTTATACTAGCTAACCCGCGCAACTTCGTCTGCGTCACTTTTTCCATTACTGATCCGCTCCTATTTGTCTTAGCGTGATAATATATATAGCCTATAGCCTTCCTCGATAAATGGGCTATCTAAGACTGAAATAATTTTTCAAATCGGACCAGTGGTTCCTGAGATTAGCGCGTTCAACCAAACAAACAATCAAACAAACTCTTCTGCTTTATAATATTAAGTATAGATAGTATTAAGAATAGAAAAACTACTAAACCTAGCTATATACATATTATGAACATACTAAAGATACACTTAGGCGTCGAAGCGTTATTCGGCAACGTGCCCAGAAGACTGGTAGCATTGCCACGTTGAATGGCAAAGCTATTTTTTAACCGACTTCCCAAAAAGGAGGAGGTTATCAATTCGGTTGTATGTTTTTTTTTTTTTTTTTTTTTTTTTTATGTTTGTTACCTCATAACTCCGACAATTATGAACCGATTTGAAAAAATTTTGTTTCATCTGAAAGGATATGCTTGCAGATTGGTCCCATTTAAATTATATCGAAATCGGTTACGAACTTTGGATTTTAAATCGAAATAGCTGGAATTTGACTATTTAGATGATTCTTTGATAATCGAAATTGCGTAATTTGCTTTTCTGCGATTTGGCAGTGGTGTGGTAGGTGTGGGGCACCACTAAAAAGTGAAAAATAAAAAACTTTTTACAAAAAAATACAACCGACTTCCAAAAAAAAACACTACAAAGTAAAAAATAACTTTAATTTCGGAAGTCGGTGTCAAAATACGAAGAAACGAACAAAAACACCGATTTCCGAAATTAAAGTTATTTTTTACTTTGTACTTTGATGCCATTTTTTAGTTAGGAGTTTTTTTTTTTTTCTATTTTAAGTGTATATAGTTTGTTCTTTAAATACAATTGTTTGTAAATGATGATAAGTATTATTAGAAGACTAAGTATGTATTATTATGTCTTTGTAGTGTTTTTTTTTTTGGAAGTCGGTTGTATTTTTTTGTAAAATGTTTTTTTGAGCAAAGAACGAGCCAGCCCTCTGGTCACGCAAAGTGTATCATTTTTTTTTTTTAAGTGAAAACTTTTTTAGCGGCGTTGAGCACTTTTCTGGGGATGGGTATAAAATGTTAAACTTGCGTCAGGACACGTGAACTGATCGAAAATTCCTAAGTCGGATGATTCAAAAATGCAAAACGTCTGCCGGCACTCCCGGAGTGCAACCCGTTGTATTTTTTTACTTTTGGAAGGCACGTGTTTGACCACTATCTCACCTGATGTTAAGCGATGATGCGGTCTAAGATGGAGCACTTTTGCCTAGAAGTAACCTATTCACTCTTGACTTACACTCCACTTATTACTGTCAGTATAGGTTATTATGAATAATTGTAATGATTTGATTAGCAGTCGTTTTATATAAAACTAGCTGACCCGCGCAACTTCGTTTGCGTCAAATTTTCCGTTAATGCTCCGCTCCTATTTGTCTTAGCGTGATGATATGTAGCCTATATCCTTCCTCAATACATGAGCTATCTAATACTGAAATAATTTTTCAAATCGGACCAGTAGTTCCTGAGATTACCCCCTACATACAAACTTACAAACTTACAAACAAATGTTACCTCTTTATAATATTAGTATAGATAGATATCTGGTTACATTGGAAGCTGTCCCAAATATAAAAGAGAAAAGGCTAGGTTAAACGATGGTGTAGCTCCTATTTAGTTCCTGAAATAACACTATGTTTTTTTTTTACTATTGATAGGCATACGTTTGACCACTATCTCACCTGATGGTAAGCGCTGATGCGGTCTAAGATGGAGCACGCTTGCCTAGAAGTAACCTATTCACTCTTGACTTAAAGACTCCCAGGTTGTAGCTATCAGAAAACACAGACTCCGGCATGGAATTCCACTCCTCCACTCCACGTATTACTGTCAGTATAGGTTATAGGTTGTAATGATTTGATTAGCAGTCGTTTTATGTAAAATAGATACATTGGAAGCTGTCCCAAATATAATAGAGAAAAGGCTAGGGTAAATGATTGTGTAGCTCTGTCTATTTACTTCCTGAAATTACATTATGTACCAGAATATAAGGAAAATACTCAAATAATAATTATTATAAATACCAGCGAAGGAGGCAGGTATCTTAACCTTATTCCGGCTGCCATTAAAATCATCGTTAATACAACGACGGGCCAAAGAGTAAGTGGGGGCTAATTGCACCATTCTCTTTTACCGACAAACGAAATTTGAATGCAATAAAAGTTAACTAGCCGTTGTGTAGCAATACCCAGGAAATTTCCAAAGTAACAAACAGAGGGCGCTGGTGGCCACTGTTATTAGAAAAAAGGCTTTAGAGGCAATTAATGTTTTTTCGTGAATTTTAATATGTCTTGGTAATTGCTATGAACACAATTACTATAGTTAAAGGAAAACCATTTTAAAATTTATAGTTTCAGCTAAATGAGTTTTTAAAGTATCATGGAATTAAAACGACTCCTTAGATAGTAATATTTATGTATATTTTGCCTTGCAGTGGTAATTTATTTAAGCAATAATATTTTTCTTCTAAATCAGCCACGAAAAATAAACAACAAATTAAAATAATTGCACGACTCCTTTAATAAATAACAATGGCTGGCTTTTATTATTCTCGTAACACAATTTCATTTAATAAATTCTCTGTGCGACTCACATATTATTTAGAACTTGTTATTAAACAGACCTAACGAGGTTTGCTTTTATTATGGACCTGCTTTAATATCGTGTGTTTCGTTCGCAATTTGTTTGTCATTCACATTTCGTATGAACACGTGCCGAACAATTGTTTTAGCTACCTAATCACCATCTCCCCTCAATTGTGTTAGTATGTTTGCTCCAAATTTTAGTTTGCAAGCTTATGTTTGGGTTGCTTAATTAATTGGTAGCTCGACAATTTTGTTTAGTTTATTTATTAATGATTAAGTTACGTTTTGGATTGTGGTTAGTTCGTAATTAGTGGTTTTGTTTTGTGGGTTACATAAGTTGAAGCGATCTAAGTCGTTGAGGTATCTTTGAGGTGACATGAAGTTACCTAAATGAAAACCAACAAAACGCTGGAACACAAAATTATTAAGTTTGAAATATGTGATAATTACTCAACACAGGACTCAGTTTCAAAAATTAAACATATCGAGGCATTCGTTAAGGTATCGGTTATAATTATTAAAATAGAATATCTACTCTTTATTACGTACACCATAAAAGTCAGTGAAAGGTAGAAGAAGTGAAACTATTTGTAGGCAAAGTTTTCCCATAATTACCAGATTCATTAAAAATTGATAATGAAACGTTGAAATCCATATTTTAGGCCTCCAAATCTAATCCATCACTCACTCCAATCTATGTAGTTAATTTCATACTTCAAGGCGCTTGATCTCTGACATTTGCTAATTAGTGTTAGTTACGCCACCAGAGGTCGCTACTGCGGCAATATCGATATGTTTTAGATTAATACGATTAATTGGATGCGGTACACGATGATTTTGATCATATTCTTTAGGAATATTTAGGCGGGTTCTATATGCTCCGTATATGGGTTTATTAGATCTAAGTAGGTACTTATAAGGGATAAAAAGTCGTAACTTTTTACAATTACTACTTTTTTCGTTTATTTAGTCTGTACGACTTCATTTCTGAGCAAAGACCTCTTCAAAACCCAAAATCAGTAAGCATTATCGTACAATATTAAAAAGTACGCGAACACATGCGACATTTTCTCATAAACTCAAATTAAAAACCGTAGATCTAAAACTTCCACATTGCGTGAAATGGAAAATTTTCTCTTCGCAATTTCACATGAAAAACTCCCATAATGACGAGCAATTGCACGGTCCAATTCAATTTGCAAGGGACCTGATTTCCCAAAATCGTTTCAAGAAATTGAAAAAGCGAACTGTCCGAAATCTTCTATTACGTTTTTTGTACTAGGAACGGCACACAATTAGTTGTCCCAATTCGCCCGACCTCCTCGACAAATGAAAAAGTCAGACCTACCGTAAGTTCGTGTCAGAATTTGGTACCTAGCTATCTTCATTGAATAAAGTGCCTATAGAAGATTCTCCAACGAGCTCGTGACTAAATAATGACTCAGGTCAATTTTTAAAGTTAAGCAACGCTTGCCGAGGTCGAACTGTAGATGAATGACCTTAACATATCGAGAGTCTTAGTCTCAGTCCATAAGCCGTTGATGGCTGTTATTTGTAGATCTTTGAATGTCTTTACTGGTAAATAGTCAGAAGCCAGGGTAATCTGACTCCAGTCTTGCCGAGGAGTATCGTGTTACCCAGATACTGGGTAAAGAAGCTTAAATTAGTCGCTTCAAGTACATTACGCCAAAAATAACGTAAATTTAAGCCAAAATTGTATTTATTATTTACCTTATGATTGATGAATAAACATTTATGATTTATTATTACCTACTCGTGTATACAGCTAGTTCCGGCTATACGGGAAATCTATCTATGTAGTTACGAAAGCTAGGAAAATTCTTAGGCTGGGTTGCACCATCTTACTTTAACAATAACAAACATCAAAACTTCAGTTAAAGTATCGATTAGGCCAAAAATTAGTTGCACCATTTGACAAATAGTTAAATGATGTCATAACTTTAACCGTAACTGTAACCGCTCACTTTCCGCTGGTTAGTGTTATTGTTTGTGTTAAATTATCCGTCAACTATCAAACGCGTAGAATATAATCTCTTGACTTGACTCTTCCCTTTAACTTTAACAAAGCTAATGAATTCGCTGGTGCAACACATTTCACTATAACCGTTAAAGTCAGCGCTACTGTTAGTGTTAAATTTGACGCAAACTTTAACTATAACTTCTTCTATGGTACAACTCAGCCTTAGTATGTACCTACGTTAACGTTAGTCTGTTGAAGGCAATACCTAAAACTGCCAACTATTGAAAGTTTACGAGATAATAGTGATACTTTTAGCTCTCAGCAGAACATTAAAATTGAAAAATATAATGAAAACTAATTTAAAACGTAAAATACTGGTATTCAGCTGAATCCGGTTTGACTGGAAGCCGACCCCGAAATAGTTTGGAAAAGGCTAGGCAGATGAAAGAAAACTAATTTATTTGGCACACACGGATTCACAGAATGTAGGTACAATTAAAGGATGTGAAACTTAGTTATAAAAACAATAACATTGTGTGGCTACGCGGCTGCGCCAAATAGGTCCACTTCAACAAAATGCCGGACAGCTAGGTGCTGTCTGACGCCGGCCGGTTTTTAACTTCACCTTACGTTGAAATGTACCCGGGATGTCAAACAGGTTTGTAGGGTATTAAAAATACATAAGTAAAGTTTCAGTCACCTAATTTGACGGCACCGTTGGCGCAGTGGTTGAGCGATCGACTGCTGCGTTGCGTGTCGTGGGTTCGATTCCCGCACGGAACAAATATTTATATGGCCTACAGATAGTTGTTACGAGTCTGGCTGTTTGTGTATGTGAGTTTGAAAACTAAGCGTTTAAAAAAAATCAAACCATGGTATGTACGCTATAATATGTAAGCAGTTTGTTAAATGTGTGTATATTTTACTGGCCTTTTCCGTTTTATTCGACTCGTGTAAAGAGAGAATCTCCTACTGTAGTAGGTATCTTTTGTAAGTGATTCAAATAAATAAATAAGCAAGGAAACGAACAATGCGATTCAAATGAGAATAGGAACGTCAATGACCTCTATCTGTCAAATGTCTCTTGAAAAATACGGTTTGCAAAGAAAACTTAGCTGACATGCAAATCAATAACGGTTTATTTACTTTGTAACAAGTCTTAAATCAAATTGAAATAAAAACGTTCGTAAATGAGCTAAATATAATAATTGACAGCTATGACGTCACAATATGGCGCTAAGTCGATCCTATTCTTATTTGAAACGCATTGTACTATCGGGATTATAAAGATTTTTGTTCTAATCGACACCATGGTTTCTAGTGCTCCATGTTTCGTCCAAATCCTTCAAACCGTTGAGGCTTGGTTGACAACAGAAATCAACAGCCAAAAACAAACAGATTTTCAAATTTATAATATCAGTAGAACTAAAAGCTTATAAAATATGAATATATTACTTGAAGAATGAAACTCTTAAATCACTTTAGTCTGGCTGAAAAATTCTTTATCAACCTATTTAGCAAAAACAGTTCTAGCCAACTTTTATTCGAAATGGCTGTCTTTTTCCTGAAGGCCGAGAGGATCTCATAAATCATAATTAAGAACTAAGTTCTGAGAGCCGCTCCTGACGACGCTGAATCTAGAATTAGGACATTAATAATAATATTTGTTTTATGACTATGCAATGATTCTTGATTTGTCTGTGTTTCGTTTTCAAAAATTATCTCATGAAATTCGAATTTATGTCTGAGTGCTGTTTATTTTTGGAGAATTTTGTTTCGTTTTAGGCTTTTTGATACTGATCTCTGAAAATCTGGCACCAGTCTTGCCAAAGAGTATCGTGTTACTCTGTTAATGGGTGGTGGAGGTCTGGTAGGCAGCCTCTCCACGTAAAATACTGGTATTAGGCTGAATCCGATTTGACTGGATGCCAAACCTAATAAAATTGGGAAAAAGCTAGGCAAATGATGATGGTACTGATCTATAAAATTAGTGTTTGACTTTACTGTCTCATAAACATCTCCGAACAACCGACTTCCAAAAAAAAACACTACAAAGTAAAAAATAACTTTATTTTCGGAAGTCGGTGTTTTTGTTAGTTTCTTCGTATTTTGACACCGACTTCCGAAATTAAAGTTATTTTTTACTTTGTAGTGTTTTTATTTTGTAAGTCGGTTGTATTTTTTTGTAAAAGGTTTTTTATTTTTCACTTTTCAGTGGTACCCCTACCCCACCTAACAACACCACTGCAAAATCGCAGAAAAGCAAAATACGTAATTTCGATTACTTGGATGACATAAAACTATCATCTAAGTAGACGAATTCCAGCTATTTTGATTTAAAATCCTAAGTTCGTAACCGATTTTCATAAAATTTAAATGGGACCAATCTGCAAGTATATCCTTTCAGATAAAACGAAAGATAAAAATTTTTTCAAATCGGTTCATAATTGTCGGAGTTATGGGGTAACAAACATAAAAAAAAACACAACCGAATTGATAACCTCCTCCTTTTTGGGAAGTCGGTTAAAAAGGGGAAAGATAAAAATAATAATGGTCTAAATTGGTCACCCCTTGTAGGTCGTACAACCCAATCACATGTCGAACAATCTCTTAAATCAGTGGAACGTGAAGACACGTCGCACCCTGCTCAGCGACCCCAGTATATATAGATAACGTACCTAATGGATTACGATAAAAGTCGATTCAGGACATTATATCTTAATTTCTGTTTTTGATATTTAGAAAGTCAATAAATGTATGTAGGGCAATGGCTATTACAGCACATTTATCTGGTGCCTACCATAATTCAAAATTTCTCCAAATATTTAATAATAGTGTTTTTTCATCGAATTTAGTATTGGTTTTTACCTTAAACCACTTGAATAGATCTACTAATGTGCCTCAAACTTTGTTTCATAATTTAATGTTGAAAAGAACATAAATTCCAGGTATTCGATCTGAAATTTCATCAAATAACAACACTATTCTCAGAATAATAAGTACAAGAATTTAATAACAGGTGAAATTTTTATATGAAGAAAAACAAATCGACATGTTCGTAGAATTGATTACTTACGAGGCATTTCTGTGTCCCAGGACGACATATTGTTGAAATAGATTATCACTTATCTATATATTGTTTAAAACTTTCATGGTCAATATCGGAAACTCGCAAATAAAAAGGTACCTACATGGTAGCAATCCCGATATGAACTATTCTAATATCATTTATCCATCAAAGTCAGAGACTTCTTCCAAAAATACCGAGAATTTAGTTGGCTATTATAACTTCAGCTGTCAAAACGTGACAGGCCGTCCAAGGAGTAATGACGATGAACATGCCTTGTCATATGTCAGTCAAGGACATAGACAAGCAATTATAATGGAAGCTGTGTGAAAGACATCTGACAATCAAGACAGTTCAAAGAGGGATTGTGTGCTCGCTCTAGGGATGCAATCGGACTCACATTTTTGTGCCAATTCTACTAATTTTTACCATCGCATCTCAATCGCAAACTGTCAATAATGTATGAAAATTAAGGCTTTTTTTACAGTTTGCGATAGACATGCGAATGCGCAATTTGTTTGAAAATTAGTACAATTGGCCCTCTTGTCTAAATCGGTGTCGCAGAGCTCGCAAAAGTGAAGTTAGTAGAGGTGGAGATGGGAGAACTAAAAATTATTAAATATTTTTTTGAATAAATACGATAGGTAATCTATAAAAGAAGTTGGAGCAGGTTCTAAAAAAGTTTCTTATTCTGAACCAAGCGGATGCAGTAATGTAACAAAAATTGAGTTTGAAGATGAAAAACTGAGTTTACAAATCTAATCAAAACTAAAAACTAGGTACTAAGTACTTTAGTTGGTGTACAATAAAGAAACAAGGAATTAATGAACACTTCATTCGAGCAAATAGTCCCAAAGGATACGATTTCTTGTGGAAATGGCGCGAGAATCGATTACAACCCTAGCATGCACCAGTAGACCCATACAAATTGCGTCAACAATAGACACCGCATAGAGCACAGCTACACCCCTCCGTCACCATCCTCTATATTGAACACTAGCGACCCGCCCCGGCTTCGCACGGGTGCAATGCTGATACTAAATAGATACACTACAGAAAAACTGTTACCTCGCGTCTGAGCCGCGCGGGTACCTTACTCATAGACTAAACTCCCCTCCCGCACGCGCGCGCCTTGGTGACGTCCACTTCGCAACGGGCCGTGCAGCAGAAATCGTAATATTTTAATTTCGCCATAACTTCAAGACCAAACGTCCGATTTTAATCATTCAAAGACCAAATATAATCTACATAAACTGTACTTAGTGATGAAATATTTATTTTGATAAGGATTAATAGCATGAGTAAAATAAACGCGTGTAAATGTAGTCCAAAAAAATCTAAACTATTAAATAAAGAAATGGTTGTTGTGCCTCACTCGACATAGATAGGTATAGTGTGTCCCGGACTTTTTTGTAGATATTTATAAGATCTACAATTAATTAGAACAATTTATGGTTGTATCTTTTATAGTTTAGACAGCGTACGCAAAATAAGTAACTTTTCTGGTTGATTTTTACACCTTGTGTCCGAAAAACCCAAATATCTTACGGAACCCTATTTTTTTCCAAAATAAAATATAGCCTATGTTACTCGTGGATAATGTAGCTTTCGATTGGTGAAAAAATTTTTAAAATCGGTCCAGTAGTTTTTGAGCCTATTCATTACAATTAAACAAACAAACAAAGTTTTCCTCTTTATAATATTAGTGTAGACGAATGCCGATCCCTCTGAACTGAAAGCTTTTGTTTACTTGTATACCGACAGCGATGTTTGCTGCTAAAAGGGAGCTCTTTGAGTCGCTATTGAATTTGTGATTAGCATTGTCTGAATGAAGTTGCATTTTAGATCTTTCAAGCCAATCATTAGTTGTTTTTTTTTTTTTGTACAGGAAGATCTTGAAAGAGCTTGAAGAGCTCGTGGCTAAATAATAACAGCCGCACAAGTCGATCTTCAAGGTTAAGCAACGCTTGCCGAGGTTGGTCTGTGGATGGGTGACCATCTTAACATACCGAGTTTCCTCCGTGCCTCGGAAAGCACGTTAAGCTGTTGGTCCGGGCTGTCATTGAGAGATCTTTGGCAGTCGTTACGGATAGTCAGAAGCCAGAAAATTTGACACCAGTCTTGCCAAGGAGTACCGTGTTACCCAGTTAATGGGTTGTGGAGGTCTGGTAGGCAGCCGCTCCTCGTAAAATACTGGTATTCAGCTGAATCCGGTTTGTCTGGAAGCCGACCTCAATATAGTTGGGAAAAGGCTAGGCAGATGATGATGAGCTTGTTCACATACGTCCGGGTCATGGCTCGGACACTTTTCTGTGATCCTGACAGAACACGGTCCCTCTATGTCCCAGGGAGAGTTTTGATATGAGTGGATTAACCTGATAAACCAAGCGTTCATTTGAATACTTTCTTGCAGACATAACTTAGGTGTAGGCATGGTTGTATTTACCAGAATGAGAATATTTTGCGGTGAGAAATTCCAGGTACGGGCTGTCGAGAGCCATCCATAAGGCAATGACGCTGGGCTCGCGGGGCCAGTAATGATTGTTCATGAACCAAGTGATCATCCTTGCGTGGCAGGTATTGCCTCGGATGATAGTCACGTTGCGTAAGTCGAAACACTAGAAATTTTACGTTAATTAATCATCATACATCAAAACAAACGAGTAGTTCACGTTTCATTCCAACTTTAGACACCATAAAGTCATTAAAATTTTTCTAATCACCAATTTCTTAAGATAGCCCATAAAATGCAGGATACTGCACGTGGATATATTGTGTGTGTTTTATATTTTTTATTTTAACTGATAAATCCAAAATATTGCACTAAATTTGCAGATGATGATGATGAGCTTGAAAGAGTCTCGCCTAATCTTCTCGTGAATACTTCTGTCTGGCTTTTCATATATATATGTACGTTGTGATCAGGGGGCTAAAGGACTTCTCACACTGATTCAGCGCCATTCGTTTCGCTGAACGATTTTGGTCACACTGATACAGTACTGCTTCTATCAGCCGTTTACAACGTCGTATGAATGAGAAGGCGGCAGCGGCAGAACAGCGCTGAACTCTATGTATAGCACTCGCATGATAATAACACATTTGTCCTCATTTTATACTTGTTAGCTGCGAAAGCTGAATAGATACGGAAAGTTGAACGGATGCCTATGCGTCTCTATACAAAATCGTTTTTTTTTTATGGGCATAAGCTGAATAGAGCTGAATAAGTATGAGAAGTCTCTTACTCTCTAAGCCCGAAGTCCGTAGTTTCGGCCTTAGTTTCGGGCGTTTTCTAATTTGTTTCAGCTACGGACTTACGATTTCCGAATCCGAAGTGCGAATGAATTACGTGAACATGGGTACTTTTTTTTTTTGGAAAACAACGTTTGCCCTGTCAGCTAGTTACCTATAAAGAACGTTAACAATAGATGACAGCGCAGAAGTGTCATTTTAAGTATACTTTACTAAACTTGTAAGTTTCGAAATAGCAACTGTAGATGGTACAGTCTACTTGTGGTCTACTACGTTCCTCTAAACGGAGTGTGCAGGGCCTATAGGCACAGACGTATCAATATCAAGTATTCTTAACTTATTATGACGTTATTTAAATTAAGTAGGTAATATTGTCTATGAATATTGTATTTTTATTTTTTCTTGACATTTATAAAATTTTGACAGTAACCCAAATCTGACATAGTGCATGACAACCTTTTTGTTTAGGGATGGGAAATCTTCAAATGACTTCTCCCGCTTTGGGCGGAGCGAGAGGGAGTGTCAGACTTTTACTGACTATAACCCATCCGTGTTCCTTCATTGCCCTTTGTGTTCCGGAGCCTCGGTATCTCTTTCGAATAGTCCCGCAACTCCAGCAGGCGTAGGCCCTTTCGGGCCCCTCTTTGTGCTGACTCTCTTGTGCATGACAACCTAAGGACATGTTTTAGGTAATTAATATTTTCTTCTTCTTTTGTTTGTCAATTAATGAATTAATGTATACTCAGCATCGTTCGTTTGTTTGCCGTGCCCTAACCAATGATATATAAAACTATAGATACGTTGTCCGCACTCTAAAATGACAACATAAAATGAAGCCAATTGGCCACATCGCGCTTAGTTACGCACCAACCTGTCGCGCGACACTACGTTTGTTTTGATGTCAATTTGACTATTACGTATCCTGTGACGTAACTGAAGATATATATTTATCTCCTTCTAGCAACAGGCATCCCGCCGTACGGTGACATAATTATCTTCTTTCCCTTTCTTCATGCGTATTAAAGTCCGGTCGCCAAGCAGAAAGAATTTCGTCCGTTGACCTGTTATTACCTGTCTTTGTCACTCCCGCGTAAATAGAATGAGTCTCGCTCGCACAGATTGCATCTGTCATTGCATCTGTCAGGTAATAACAGGTCAACGGACGAAATTCTTTCTGCTTGGCGACCGGACTTTAGTAGCTATCTAGTATTTTCGCCGTTTTTAAGCGCCGCGATGTTGGTTTATGACGTGTCTATATATAATACGTCATTGGCCCTAACAAGGTTCATGCACAAAAGTGACAATAAATCTAATTGTGAAGTGTGTTACACATTTCACAATTCAAATAAAGTTAAAGTTTTGAAAATGCCACACTAGATGACATAGGTAGTCAACGCCGCGCACGTTCCCTATACCCGGTCCTTCTAATCTATCCACTGTGCATTCCTAAAAACAAACAAGCGCGGATGTCAGCAACGAAAATTTGTGGACATGCCGATACCGTATCTGTGCCGTGTCCGGTGCTCGTCCGATTTATGAGCGTGTTGCCACCGGCACGGGCGGCGGCTAGATACGAGAAACACGATACGTAGAACGCTAAACACTTTGTAATGAACTGTTAAGTGAAATTCCTTGTATGTTTTAGTGCTATGTTGGTGTTATAATATGTTGCACGCAAGTGTTTATGTTATTGAAGTATTTTTAGGTTGGGGCAGGAGTTTGTAGAGTTTTGGAGGCATCATCATCGTAGTCTTCTTGTGCTTGTACTAGGGCTGTAACTTAAGGTCGACACAACACGTCTTTTTCATCCATTTTCCTCTATCACCAGTCAAACTATCACTCACTGCATTTTCCTTCATATCTTTCTTCTCGCAAATCATCCGATTTATGTTATAGGAAGAATTACAAATTAAAAAGTCATCACCATCTGCCTAGCCTTCTCCCAACTATATTGGGGTCGGCTTCCAGTCAAACCGGATTTAGCTGACTGCTAATATTTTACGTAGAGTCTGCCTACCAGACCTCCATAACCCATAAACTGGGTAACATGGTACTTCTTGGCAAGACTAGAGTCAGATTTATTGACTTCTAACAATCCGTAACGACTTCCAAAGATCTAAAAATGACAGGAAACTCGGTTTGTAAAGATGGTCACCCATCCACAGACCAAACTTGGCAAATTAAAAAGTATTTGTTGCTATATATTGAACAGAATTCCAATTCGGCTATTTTAAACGACGTCCAAAATAGCTTAAATTTCCATACATTTTTGTTGTATAAAAATAAGTGTAATTAGCTCTAAATATAAATTACTCGTGTTTTAAATTTAGTTAAGATTCTGTTACATTTATGTATTTAGCATATTATAAGTAGCAATGTTTTCCCAGAAAATCGTCAAGTTTCAAAAAAAAAAAATATTTTCTCTATTTTCTAATCTTCTCACTACAAATAATTATTATGTCATAGAACCAAGAACTCCTTAGTATGTTAATTACAGCTGTTCCTTTTAGAGTATTCCTTATGACCAGCTTAAAAATACGTAACCGACTTCCAAAAAAAAAACACTACAAAGTAAAAAATAACTTTAATTTCGGAACTCGGTGTTTTCGTTAATTTGTTCGTTTTTGACACCGACTTCCGAAATTAAAGTTATTTTTTACTTTGTAGTGTTTTTTTTTTGGAAGTCGGTTACGTATTTTTTTGTAAAAAGTTTTTTATTTTTCACTTTTTAGTGGTACCCCACACTTAACAACATCACTGCAAATACAAACGCACTTGTTGCCCATACGATTTTCGAAAGTTCCCCTCGACTTCTCTGGGATGCCATCATCAGATCCTGGTTTCCTTATCATGGGACCATTTGGTAAGTATTCCCTTTCCAACAAAAAAATCATTTTTAAAATCGGTTGGCAAGCGACGGAGTTATGCCCGAACAAACATAAAAAAAAAAAAAAAAAATACAAACATCCGAATTGAGAACCTCCTCCTTTTTGGAAAGTCGGTTAAAAATACCAACTGTTGGCTGTAAGGCTACCCAGCCTAATTAGCTTCGAGCTAATTAGAAACGCGAGGAGGATTCTAAGCTGCTCTCCTCAAGGTGTCAACATATATTATATTTATATATTATATTTTGTAATGTTATGGAACACTAAAAATATTTAAAATAAAAGGAAGTGGTGACTGGCTGGGTGATTCGGAGGACTGTCTTTATGTAAATTTTGACGTTCAGAAAGTGCCAATTTTCAGCCTAGTTTGAGTCTTTTGATTTTTACCTTGTTGAAATACATCGTAGTTATAATTGTACGATTAATGTATCGATGACTAGCTTTTGCCCGCGACTTCCCTCGGATAAAGTAACCTAATAACCGTCTCCAAGGTCCCATCTTTCACCAAATGGCCAGAAGAGATCGAGCCAAAAGGAGGCTAAAACGTTGTCCTTCCGAGCACAACCTTAGTTTTTACAGGGAGCTGCGTAATCGCTGCAGTCGTATGTGTAGAGATACTAAAAGACGCTACTTTCATAATTCTCTTGACAATCAGAACTCCTCTGAAGTCTGGAAGTTCCTGAAATCTGTCGGTATTGGCAAGTCATCTGTTATTCCTAGCAATGACATTGACGTGTGTGCTCTTAACCAATATTTCTCTCATCTTCCTGTTACTTTGGATCCACACGTCAAATCAGCAACTCTAAATAAACTTTCCAGCTTGCCACTGCCGCAGTGTTCCTCTTTCGATTTCAGTCCTGTGTGTGAAGATGATGTCAAAAAGTCTATATGTGCTATCTCCTCTTCAGCTGTTGGCAATGATAATCTTTGCTCAAGAATGATCTCTCCTATTCTCCCTGCTATACTTCCTGTTTTGACCCACATATTTAACTTCTCCTTGTTTTCTTGCACATTTCCTGATGCTTGGAAACAAGCTCATATTATCCCGTTACCTAAAACCCCTAACCCGGTCTCTCTGACTGATTTCAGACCAATTTCCATTCTTCCTTATCTCTCTAAAGTTCTTGAGCACATTGTCCATCGGCAACTTTCTCTGTTTCTTTCTAGCAATGATCTTCTTAGTCCTTTCCAGTCCGGCTTTCGGCCTGGTCACAGCACTGTAACTGCTCTTTTGAAGGTTACTGATGACATCCGTTGGGCCATGGACCACAAATCTCTGACGCTACTTGTACTTCTCGATTTCAGCAGTGCCTTCAATTCTGTTGATTTCGATATCCTTCTTGGGATACTCAAATCTTTCAACTTGTCTTCTTCCTTAATCAGATGGTTCGACTCCTATCTTCGAGGCCGCTCGCAGCGGGTGCGTCTTGATGAATCTTCTTCGGATTGGTGTTCTCTTACTGCGGGTGTGCCTCAAGGTGGCGTCCTCTCTCCTCTCCTCTTTTCTATTTTTATTAACTTAGTCACTAAAGTTATCTCCTCTAACTTCCATCTCTATGCCGACGACCTGCAGCTCTACCACAATTTTTTGAGGCAAGATGCGGAAGCTGCTGTGGCCGCCGTGAACCGTGACCTAATGCTAATTGGGGAGTGGTCGCATTCCTTTGGTCTACAAATCAACCCTAAGAAATCTCAGGCTTTGATTATCGGCGGCAGGTATATGCGGAACAGGCTGGACATTGCGACGCTGTCTCCACTCTGGTTGAATGGAGTTCAAATCGAATACGCACAGTCGGCCAAAAACCTGGGGGTTATTATGGACTCCTACTTATCGTGGACTAACCATATTGCTGAAGTCAGTCGGAAGGTGCACTACACTTTTCACTCGCTGAAATGTCTCCAGAGCTTTTTGCCCTTGAAGACCAAAATCTCCCTTGCTCAAACTCTCATTCAGCCCATCATAGACTACGCTGACGCCTGTTATTTGGATGCCACCGAGGAGCAATTAAATAAACTTGAGCGTTTGCAAAACATCTGTATTCGTTTTGTGTTCAACCTCAAAAAATACGATCATGTTTCTGAATTTCGCAAGGTTCTCAAGTGGCTCCCTATCCGACTTCGCAGGAACTCTCGGATATTGTTTTTGCTATTTAACATCCTTCACAACCCTAAAACGCCTTCCTACCTGCGGGAACGCTTCTCCTTTTCCCGCCCCTCAGATGCACCTTGCAGGACGCATCTTAGAAACCTCCTTAAGTCCCCTCCCCACTCCACTGTTTTTTACTCCTCCTCCTTTACTGTGCACGCGGTTAGGTTGTGGAATGCACTACCACCTGATATCAGGGACTGCAAAACTCTTACACTTTTTAAAATTAGAGTGAAAGAACACTACCTTTCTGTACCGTCATAGTTGCAAGTATGTATTATTATTTTATTTTATTATTATTATTTTTTTATATATATTATTTAGTATATATTAGCGTCATATTTATATAGGCAATATTTATGTATTGTATGTTATATTTATAGATTTATTGTTTTATTTTTAACTTTTACACACGATGTCTACATCTCTTTTATTTGGTTCTCCTTTCGCAGGTATGCTGGAAGAGATTTCTTAAGCATCACCTTTGTACCTACTTTTCTGTTTCCTTTTTTTTTTACATTTACGTGTGTGTACATAAATTGTTAAATAAAAATAAATAAATAAAATAATAGGAAGTGGTGACTGGCTGGGTGATTCGGAGGACTGTCTTTATGTAAATTTTGACGTTCAGAAAGTGCCAATTTTCAGCCTAGTTTGAGTCTTTTGATTTTTACCTTGTTGAAATACATCGTAGTTATAATTGTACGATTAATGTATCGATGACTAGCTTTTGCCCGCGACTTCCCTCGGATAAAGTAACCTAATAACCGTCTCCAAGGTCCCATCTTTCACCAAAGGAGATGTTCCAAAATGTATGGAGGCTGGGCTAGGTCACAAAAGTATGGAATTACATTTAAAACAGTTCTCAACTGAGCATTTTCTTTAAAATGGCTTTGTTTGCTGGTAAATCACAAGAAACTACACTTTAAATTGTAATACGAAACAAACATCCGTCATGGCGGTAAGCTGTCATTTTGATTCATTGATGACGTTTGAATTTATTTCTGACATGTTTATTTACCGAGACGAATATGACTGAAGTGACATTATTGTGACAGCTGACAGTTATCTTTTAATAATCTGTTTACTGTCATTGTTTTAAGCACAGAGTAACTAAATCGGTGTGACGCCATGTTGAAAATCGATAAAAGTAATTTATAAACACACAACAGTGAACAAATATCCCGAATTCTACGGATTTTTCTCTTTTTTTTTTGAGGTAGTGTGGATAGACCTGGCTCATTTTGAAACATCTCCTTTATCAACATGGGTTCGGCGATTTAGAAGTTTGAACGATTGCAAAAAAAACTCACTTTACATTAATTTATATTATAAGTTAGGATTTAAAAACATCCTCCTTTTTGTAGCTAGCGGTGAAAAATAATGAAAAATTACGCATAAACTTTGAACGCGGAATTTTTCACTTGGCCACCAACGGCACTTGAAATCTAAATAAATAAATATTAAATCGATTAATAAATGACTTGTCACGAACGACGGCATTTTTATGAATATTATATTAATGGAAATTCTCGAAACAACCCTCCTTGTATTTTCCCCATCCTTAAATATTCCGCGCTCAAAAACCTCTTCAAAGGCACCGGTGAAATGAAAGACGTAAAATTTCAAACAACCTTCAACTGAATATTATATCATAGAATCAATGTATAGTCAGTCTTTAATTGATGAGCCACTTGTCACTGTTCGTATTTTAGACGGGAAGTGCAAATCGGGCTTAGGCGGTTACGTTCGTACCTGTACTATTACAGGTACAGAGTGAACACCCAAAGTTAACCAATTACAAGTGTGATAACCGTTACCTAGCGACAATTATTTTAGCGTAGCTATAGTAACGTTTAATTTCGAAAAAACTCGAACGCGTAGATAAAGTTCATGACATTAATCAAATTAATAACACCAAACTATCGCCATATAGAAAGAATTGATTTTGAATTTTATAGTTTTGGTTTGTTCCTAACTCCAGTCGTGGTCTTATTCTATTTACTAAAAAGGTTTGTTGACTGTACATTTACACATAAATGCATATTATATAGATTGGGTTGTTCTGTGACCCTATGAACTACCCTATAAACTTGACATTTTCCCATCTTGGGGGTCAGGAATATGAAACTTTAGAACAACAGAAATTGTGGGTAATTTCCGCAAAAACTGAATTGATAAAATTTATGTTTGATAATAATATAATGGATTCATTGCACAAAGCACCAAAACTAAAACAGCATCTAGTGAGAGTGGAAACGGATGCCAAAATAGCTGGAAAATGACTAGGCACTTAAAAATCGTTTATCCCTAATAATGACCGTTATATTAGTAGAACAAATACTGACAAATGTGCAAAACCCATTAAAGTAACTCCTAACAATTGCGACTTTATCATAACCTTCATAGAGATGATGACGTTCGTCATATTGACAGAAATAATTCTACATATTTATTTATGTACACACAAAAAAACTTAAAAAAAGGAAATTTAAACAATGAAAAGTGCACAAAGGTACTGCTTATTTCACAAGAAATTTCTTCCAGCAGACCTGCGACAGGAGAGTGGTAAAAGAAACGTAGACAGTGTGTAGAAACTAAGAAGGATTCTCAAAATAGACTAAACTAACTAAACTTAATCTTATTATGATCTACTAATAAATATATTAAATTATATTATAGTCATCATATAATAGTCTATCAAAAACAAACGCCTAAACATACACATAAGATTTTCAAGGATCAGCCTTGCGAATCAAAAGACCACATCTAACGTAATAACAGAGCGACCTCCCCAAACTCGGCTACTTCCCCACTCATGATAGATTGACGTCTCATAACGCCACAGAGTTATGTACTGTTAGAACTGACACACTACAACGCGTTCGGAGAGATATATAAGCTTTGTAGTGTCACTCAACTGCCTTATCCAGTTATTACTAAGCCTTGTTATTGTTGATTTAAGAACAGGATTAGCTGGACTCAACTGGAAACTCAAAAAAAGGGATAAAAAAGTTTCTGCTTCCGTAATTTTTATTACTTTTGCAACATTTACTCAAAATCTAAAAATCTCGTATAACTAAACACAAAAGCGACCTCCCTAATCTCGGGTATTTTCTCATTTATGACAGATTGGAGACTCATAACGGCACAGAATTATGTACTGCAAGAACTGACTCACCACATCGCGTTCGGTGAGATATATTAGCTTTGCAGTGTCATTCAACCGCCTTATCTAGTTGTTATTAAGTGTTGGTGTCGTTAATTTTTTTTTTGGCAGGTAAAGGTTTTTTTGCTGGTGTTGTTGCTAGGGAAATAGTGAAACCTCAACTGAAAACTCAAAAAGAGGGATGAAAAATTTCTGCTTCCGTAATGTTAAGTCATTTTGCAACCATTTTACTCAAAAATCTAAAAATCTCGTATAACTAAACAAAAAAGCGACCTCTCCAAACTCGCTACTTCCCCACTCATGACAGATTGGCGTCTCATAACGCCACAGAGTTATATACTGTTAGAACTGACATACTACATCGCGTTTGGCGACATATATTAGCTTTGTATCGCACTCAATAACACCTTATCTAGTTGTTATTAAGTGTTGGTGTTGTTGATTTATATTTTGTGGGAACAGGTTTAGCTGGATGTAGTTTTTAGGGAAAATAGTAGATACTCAACTGAAAATTCAAAAAGATGTATGAAGAAGTTTCTGCTTCCGTAATGTTTAGTAACTATCACCGATATTTTAAAATTTGACAGTCTCACGAAATAATGTTGTTGGTTTCAGCAACTTGCCACAGTACCTACTTTTAAGCATAAGTAAGTCATATAAACTTTTTAAATAGCTCGAATTGTGTTTTTGTTTCTACTATGACGTGCTAATATAACATCATAATTTCATAGTGAAAAAGAGATAATCATATGCGTTTTGTATACAGCTCTGCCTCACTTGCAGACCGTAATTATTATGGTTTTAAGACGTCCTAGTGATACCCTAAATACTAAATAATCGACCAACCAATTGAATGTATGAGAAGTTAGAAAAAATCTAGTTGTTCTCAGCAACTTTTTATACAACTTTTATACATAATCTATGAATCTAAAACACGTTTAAATGGTCACTGGGCCTAGCACTGAAGGAAAGAAACTGAAAATCCGAGAGAATTACTAATTTATTTAGATGTCCCACAAGCAAAATGCATAAAAAGCAGTAGGTATAGATTATGAGAAAGCTCTTAAATCTCGAGCTCGATATTTCCTTTACGAACATTTTACCAAACACCACAGCGATACAAGAACGACAAAAGCATTTCAGAAACTAGACTTAATATTTTAACAACAAGGACCTACTTAAAGCAGAATCTCCCATCAAATGGAACTTCACCAAATAATTGAGCACACTTTCTTTCCAATTCGTACAATCTCAGAGTTTTAGTCTGCACGTTAGAGTACGAAATATCCAGTGAGAAATTCAACAATTTCGTAGTTTCCTAGTGCGAGCTAAAACTGCGAAGTTTTGCGGCACTTGCCTAGATTGTTCGCTACTAAGTTTCGAAACTTGCTACTGTACATAGCCTTAGAGTTATGTAAAAGACTTGCTTCTCTATCTCAACTTGGATAAATACCGACAGTTCGTTAATGTCATCATCTGCCTAGACTTTTCCCAACTACACTGGGGCGTCTTCCAGACAAACCAGATTCAACTGAATACCAGTATTTTATGTGGAGTGGCTGCCTACCAGATCTCCACAACCCATTAACCGGGTAACACGTTTTCTTGGTAAGACTGGAGCCAGATTTACTGGCTTCTGACAATCCGTAACGACTGCCAAAGTCTACAAATGACAGCTGGGACCAACGGCTTAACGTGGTTTCTGAGGCACGGAGAAAACTCAATATGTTAAGATGGTCACTCATCCACAGACCAACCTTGGCAAGCGTTGGTTAACTTTGGAGATCGTCCCGTGCGGCTGTTATTATTTTAGCCACGAGCTCCTCTACAGATCGTTAATGTGCGCAACTTTTATTTTAAGCTAACCACCCGCTAGCGACCCAAGCCGTCATAGCACAGATGAAAAAGCTTTTGTCGATTCGCCGCGATTTCATACGCGCATAGAACGGTTTTCCGCTTCCCGTAAGACTTTCGGGAAATTCTCTTTTCTTTACACTCCCCAAGGAACCTACATGCCAAATTTCAGCTTCCTACGACCAGTAGTTTTGGTTGTGCGTTGTCTGTCAGTCAATCACTTAATTAAAGAATTTTATAATATTAAAGGAGATCATTTTTTCTTAACGACTTCAAAAATCAATTTGGATGTTCATATAGGTATACATACTCGTATTTACTACCTGACCCGCGCAACTTTGTCTGCGTCACATTTTCCATTAATGCTCTTAAATAATATTGCGACTATAAATTGAGATGTAAGCTACTCTATCTTTCGAGTTGGATCAAACTGCATGCTGTGTCCAAATTTGAAAATCGGTTAAGTAGTTTAAGAGTTCATTGCGGACAAACAACGTGACACGTGATATATAAATTAATTAAGAAGATATATTTTTAATGTATGTTCGGCCATAACGCCGTTATAGATTTTCGTTCAAGAGGTTCACTCCGAAATGGCCCCATAATATAAATAATGTTCATGCGTTATGATCGGCCGAAGAACTTCGAAGAAAAATAATTAAATTGTACTGGTAAGAATATTTGGAAGCTTTTTAAAAAAATATATACAACCGGCTTCCAAAGAAAAGGCACTACACAGTGCAAAATATCTTTAACATTGGAAGTCGGTGTCAAAAAACGAAGAAATCGCACGAGAAACACCGGCCGGTTGTATTTTTTGTAAAAAAACATATTTTTTAATTATCGACATCGATAGTCGACATCGGCTCTACTTGCCATATATTTATATATGGCAAATAGAGCCGATGTCGACTATTCTGTCAAGTTTTTTTTATTAGTAAAGACAGTTCGTAAATCCGTTGCGTGCTGGTTAACGGAGAACGAGACAGAGGGTGCCAACGACTTTGTTTAATATTATTTTGCGAAGAGGTATTTTGTTTGGATGTGTTTGGAGTTGTTCGGATCAGAATCTTAAGCTTAGCATTTGACTGTCTTTAGTCAGAGCGCGTTTGATCTCAGTTTTGTCTAGTTTTAGTGGTTTCTCTTTGACAAACATTAAAGATAGTCAGGTCGATCTAAGGGTAATATATATTTTTGTCTATAGAAGATAATCGCATGAAGTGCTAATCTTAGAATTAAAAAGATTTCACCGAAATACAGTTACACTATTGTTGAGTGCCACAAGCTACTTTTTATGTAAAACTACCTGGTGTCCGAGGCTTTGCCCGCTTGACAATTTATATACTAAATTCTTCCCCAAGAACCACTCTATCCATGTTGAAACAGCATGAAAATCGTTTCAGTAGTTGTTGAGTTTATCGCGAACAGACAGACAGGCAGACGCTGCGGAGGACTTTATCAGATACCCAACCCTCTTTATGAACATATTAATCTATGTTTATAAATGTCTTCAGTCAGTCAACAATCAGACACCAGAATATGATCGAACATCCTAGGAAACCCTCAAACAAGTTCCTCATATCCGATGGACTAGCTTAACCTCATCAATCCACAATTAATCATACTGCCTTACATCAGAACTAGGGGTGAGGACACACGAACATAATTTTGTGAGTTGTGTGACGCGTAAAATGAGTCAGCGGAATTCGGTTTCATACTAAAGTCCAACTCATTTTGCATCGTCGTGTTGCACAAATTTCTGTAACTTTAGTATGAAACCGAATGCAGCGTAAATTCCGTCGACTCATTTTACGCAACTCACAAAATTACGTTCGCCTGGCCTCACTAGTTACGTACTGTCAAACGGCGACTCCAACATTTGACGCCTGTGTCGCCCGGAGTTAATTGAAAATTTCTAACCAGTAGTTTCTTGCATTAGTTTTATCTTTTGGCGTGACGTAATTTGAAAGAAGACTCCATCTATTCTCATCTTGACATGCGGCAGTGTGTCTAGCCAAGTTCAAAAAGAAAGGAATGGGCGATGTAGCAGCTGTGTGGAACATTACACGAACCAGTTTGACGGACGCCATACTACTATCATCATCATCATATTATCGTAGATCATCATAACATTATACATAACTAAAATAATTTTTAAAATAAATCCCCATGTACATACAACACTTGACGCTTAACCTCATCAACCCAAAAATTATTTCCCCACATCACATCATAATGATATATGACTACAACAGACCGTCAAACGGCGACCCCAACATTTGACGCTGGGGTCCCCGGGTTTAATTGACCCAAAGTGAATTTAACTGATAAAATCTGCGAGATGCGAGGAACAGCCTGATTTATCGTTAAAGGTCGGAGATTAAGTAGATGTGTTTCGTTTACGATTTACGATATCGATGGAGACGTGTGACTAACGAGCGGAGCTGTTGAAGATATATTATTTTATTGGGAGAACGGAAATACATTTTTGTTCTTAGCTGATGAATCTGAGTGTGTTCTGTAAGAAATTGATTTCTTTTGTTTTGATAATGAAGTATAATTATGTGTAATGAAATGATAAGCTAATTACATATCTATCATTCCATTAATTTGAATTTAAAGAATGACACTAGTGACATTGACAGTATTGCGCACGTCATTGTGATTTGAAGATTTTATTAGAGAAAACTGAAAACTTTATTGTTCAACAAAATACCTGAAGGATAATTATAAAAGAGACAATATTCGTGAAATTAATAGCTTCGAATGTTGTTTCTTTAATTACTTAAAGTAATATTTTGTAAAGCAGCAATAGTTTATTAGTACTCACTTTATAACCCAATCTTTTGTAAAAAACATTATATCTTTAATTACTTACAGAAACGCAGTTGAGTTATTTACGGACATCGGTCCTTGATTAAGACATGTGTTGTTTCAAGAAATCCTAACTAATATGATAAATGCGAAAGTTAGTTTGTTTTTTAGGGTTCCGTAACCAAAGAGACCACGACACCATTACTAAGCTACTACTAACCTCCGCTGTCCGTCCGTCTGTCATTGGGCTGTATCTTAATAATCGTAATAGGTGGACATTTGAAATTTTCACAGATTGTGTATGTCTATTTCCGCTATAATGACAAAATAAATAATATAAAAATTAAGCTAAATAAAAAGTGGCTCCCATTCAAGAAACGTGTTTTTAAAAAAGGAAAACTTCGTGTGCGAGTTCGACGCGCACACTTTTACGCCTAGATAGCCAAACCAATTTAGATGAATTTTGGTACAGAGATAGATGGGACTTTGGAGACGGTTATAGGTTACTTTACCGTGAGCAAATCCGCAGGCTTTTATATACTCTTTATTTATAGGCGCACTATCAAGAGATAGCGGGCTTATAAATAGATGAAAAATTACAGGTCAATGACAAAATGAATTTTTGAGAGAAATTCGTACGTAAAAAAATTGAACAAGAATAATAAAAAAAAAAACAAAAAACGAACAATATATTGTTTGCATGGTAGCAATCCCGATATGAACTATTCTAAAAAAACTAACAAACACACAGGTCACAACCAAACTTTCTAAGCCAAACAAAACTACAATGAAATCACTTCAAAACCACTCCGATAAATCTGGACACACGAAGAAACTTCTATTGAATCGAAGTAAAAGCGGATCCATAATAAAACATTACAAATTGGCTTACAGCAGGCCGGCTAAGTGCTTCCTTAAAATATTTATTTGTGCTTCGCTTTTAACGTCGGACGACCACTCGGCTCCGGAAATACATTTGAAGTGAAAACGCGAGCTGTTTCTTGACGTCGCGAGTCGCAACTCGCAGTTTGAGTTTTGCTGTTTTCCTATTTGGCTTTAATTTAACTTTATTTAAATGTTTATTGTGGGAATTGAATTGAATGGTGGTCCTTATTTACGCATCCAATAATAACTATGAAACTTATTGGGTTACATAATTATTCATTTATACATTTTCTTTACTAATTTGTACATCTACACTAATATAAAAAAAAAACATACAACCGAATTGATAACCTCCTCCTTTTTGGGAAGTCGGTTAATAAAGAGGAAAGATTTGTTTATTTGTTTGTTTGAATTGAATAGGCTCCAAAACTACTGGACCGATTTAAAAAATTCTTTCAGTGTTAGATAGCCCATTTATCGAGGAAGGTTATAGGCTATATTTATCATCACGCTATGACAAATAGGTGCGGAGCAATAATGGAAAATGTGACGCAGACGAAGTTGCGCGGGTCAGCTTGTCTTAAAATATTTCTATAAAAACATTAAAAAATATAAAATAGTAGCCCATCGGTATCTGGAACAGGGTCCAAGCTACCGGCGGTCAGAGCTCCGGTGAGAGGAACCTCCTGACAATGCGAGCCGTGTCCAGAAGTACCGCTTTCTGAATCAAGCCCTTAGTCCAGCTGCATTCTATTTTCCTAAGGTGTTGTTCGAGGCTCGTGCCTATTAAGCCATGGCTGACACAACTATCGGTACAGTGATTGTGGAATCCAAATCCCACATGTCGACAACCTCGCGAGCCAAGTGATGATATTTGATTTGTTAGATAATTATTATGATAACTCATCAAAATAGTTCATTTAGTTGACTACAATATCTAGGTTCGAAAGTTCAGTAAATTGGAAATTTTTGTTTTCTAACATCTCAACTATATAAGAATGTAGGTACGCTTGTAGAGCTCAATATAAGGCCCGGACTCCACTAAAGCAGAGACGAGATGAGCAGAGTGTAGAAGTTTTTTATAGAACCAATAGAATTTCGTTATTCACATATCTCATCTCCACTCAGCTCTAGTGGATACCTACCACTGAGCGGAGATGTATCATATTTGTATGGCGTAATGGAAGCGTAGATGTGACCTGTGATGTGTGTGTGGCGCGTGCAGTGTAGTCAGCGAGCATCTCCATCCTAGCCGAAACCTAACCAAAACTTTGAGATCCGTAGCCAGTAGCCAATAGGCTAGACTATTAGCCACCGGTACATGGTGGACATCCCGCCTATACGCACAAAACGTTTTCGGAATACATTCATTGTGCGTACAGCTAAGGAATTCCCTGTGTAATTAAGTGGAATTCCCTACCTGAGTCTGTGTTTCCTGATAGCTACAACCTGGGAGTCTTTAAGTCAAGAGTGAATAGGTTACTTCTAGGCAAGCGTGCTCCATCTTAGACCGCATCATCGCTAAACATCAGGTGAGATAAAGGTCAAACGTATGCCTATCAATAGTAAAAAAAGCATCTCCGCACAGTTTCGGTGGACACATTCTTAGCTGAAAACATCTCTTCTCATCTCCGCTTCGAACATCTCTGCACTTCTCCACTTCGGTAAAGTCCGGGCCTAAATAATATTTCACAATTCCGACTACTACACTACGGCTAGTTTTTACTCGTGTTAGAGTAGGTCATAGTCGTTTATCGTTATCGCTAAAATTCATCAGTCTAAGTCTGTCGCCATAACAACAATGTTAACAGCATTGTTGTGTTCCGGCAGTTAGAGGTATGATAGCCAGTTCCTCTGTGTAAGAGGATTCCGGGTAAAGCTCGCTTCCATCTTCGGCCTAATCATCACTTTCCATCAGGTTTCCCCGTTTTGTATTAAAAAAAAAAATATATATCAACTTAATAAAAAATACATTAAATATCTACAAAATCTTGGCTTCAAAATGGTAGATTTTTATTTTTTATTACTATCTAAGTGTAATCTCACAACGAAACTACAGAAATGAGAAATAATTACTGATAACATGCATCTTCTCGAAAACTAACGATATTTTGATTTTGTACTTACACTAATGGATAGGCAATTTAACTATGAACATTTATTTATTTATTTATTTATTTATTTAAGCAATATGGAAGACTTACAGCTAAAACAAACACATCAAGATCAGTAAATAGGACTGTAAGCCAATTACAAGTCTCCACTTTTAAAATTCAGAAAAAGAAAGTAATTTCTATGGACATTCACAACAAAATTACTCACTGACTAATACTTGTAGGTACTCAAATGTTGCTCGCACTGCAAAACTATCACTATACTTAATTAAAATAACTATACTATACTTAATTAACAACTTATATGAAAAAGTTTCGGCTTAAGCACCTCCTGGCTGAGGACACACTAGTTGTGAAGGGATCCAAATCGTGCTGCTTACACAGCTTGTTTAAATTTCTGCTTGCACGCACAATATATGAGTTCTGCCTATAATTTGTTGAGGCAAGTGGCACACGTAAAGGTGGGCTATATCGTTTAGACTTCCTGGGGGTGTTGAAATAGAATTGTGACAGAATATCGGAGCAGTTAATGTGATTGTTAAAGATTTTCAACAACATGACGCAACAATTTAAGTAGCAACATTTAGGTAGAAATATTTTTTTCAAACGACCAAAATTAGATTTTATAATGATTTTATTCAACATTCTGAGCGTATTCGCTACAGTTTCTCTTGCGCTGTTATTGTGGGAAAAAATGCTCAAGGTTATTTGGTCAGGGTACGGCCTTAATACAGCTGCTCTAGATAGTGAATACAGCGTAGTTTTGATCATACTTTGCGCCCTCGCTTTCCAAGTCCCACTATAAAGGATAGCTCCTCACAAAACTAAACTGAAGCATTGCACACTCATCCAAGCATGATATTTATCAAGTTAGTATAATAATAATTAAACTATGACAACAAGAGCCGGGGAGGGTGACATCGTTAAAACTTAGAACTTCTTGTTCGATTGCTAGTTTAACTTATGGCCGGGTTCTTGCAAATGTTCAGGTTGGTAGTGAAGTATTTAGTAGAATTTAGTGATTAGTGCAATCGCCTATTTGTAATGATTTGTCTGGTTCAAAATAAGTGACTTAGAATTGGCTACAAGGTTAAAGTAAGGATGGGAAATCATGACTCTTTTTTTTTTAGGGATATGAAATTATCCAATGACTCCTCCCGCTCTAGGCGGAGCGAGAGGGAGTGTCAGACTTTTACTGACTTAAACCCATCCATGTTCCTTCATTGCCCTTTGTGTTCCGGAGCCACGGTATCTCTTTCGAATAGTCCCGCGACTCCGGCAGGAAATCATGACTCCTTCCGTTCTGGGCGGAGTGGCAGGGAATGTCAGACTCTTCATGACTAAAACTCATACGTATTACTCTTTCGAACAAATTCCACAACCCATAATTTTTATGCCTCTTTTTCCTTTGCTTCGCAAACAATTGGACCGTTTCAGTTGAAATTCGGTACACATATGAAATTTCGAAAATGGATTCCACTTCTGCCGCGTGAATGTGTGATGTATTAAATGAAAAACTGGTTAATATTATTTTTTCGTACTCATGAGTACTAGGTATTATCATCTGAAAGGTTGCCAATAAATACCGGAACAAACGTTACTTCTTGTTATAGCGGGAATGGAAATAATCACTCTGTGAAACGCTTATGTAGGTACCTACGGCCCTTAAGATACAGCCCGTTGATAGACAGACAGACGGACATATAGATGGACGGACGAACGTACGGGAGGATGAATGGACGGACAGCAGATGCCTAAAAAAGAATTTAAAAAGCAATCATACCCAAATACGAAAATCTATACTAATATTATAAAGCAGAAGAGTTTGTTTGTTTGGTTGAACGCGCTAATCTCAGGAACTATTGGTACGATTTGAATCTATATTCTAATTTAGGCTATATATCATCACGCTAAGACCAATAAGAGCGGGGCAGTATTGAAAAATGTTACGCAGACGAAGTTGCGCGGGTCAGCTAGTTGATAATATTACTAGCTGACCCGTGCAACGTCGTCTGCGTAACATTTTTCTCTCTCAAATTTTCCTTTAATGCTCCACTCCTATTTGACTTAGCGTAATCTACACTAATATTATAAAGAGGAAAACTTTGTTTGTTTTTTTGTTTGTTTGTTTGTTTGATTGTAATGAATAGGCTTAAAAACTACTGGACCGATTTTAAAAATTCTTTCACCATTCGAAAGCTACATTATCCATGAGTAACATAGGCTATATTTTATTTTGGAAAAAAATAGGGTTCCGTAAGATATTTGGGTTTTTCGGACACAAGGTGTAAAAATCAACCAGAAAAGTTACTTATTTTGTGTACGCTGCCTAAACTATAAAAGATAGAACCATACATTGTTCTAATTAATTGTAGATTTTATAAATATCTACAAAAAAGTCCGCGACACACTATACCTATCTATGTCGAGTGAGGCACAACAACCATTTTTTTATTTAAAAATCTAGATTTTTTTGGACTACAATTAACCGCGTTTATTTTACTCATGCTATTAATCTTTATCTAAATAAAGTATTTCATCACTAAGTACAGTTTATGTAGATAATATTTGGTCTTTTAATGATTAAAATCGGACGTTTAGTTTTGAAGTTATGGCGAAATTAAAATATTACGATTTCTGCTGCACGGCCCGTTGCGAAGTGGACGTCACCAAGGCGGGGGTGCGCGTGCGGGAGGGGAGTTTAGATCTATGAGTAAGGTACCCGCGCGGCTCAGCCGCGAGGTCGGCTACCTACGCAGCGTCGTGCGCGAAGTCTAATAATTTTCGTGCGATTTTCTTAAGATTTCGTTCTTAAAACGCAAAACCTACGCAAAAGTTCTTCTCAGAGCTAAACAACAGTTCTTCTCAGAGCCAAACAACAGTTCTTTTCAGGGCAAACCAACAGTTCTTTCCAGGGCTAACCAACAGTTATTTTCAGGGCTAACCAACAGTTCTTTTCAGGGCTACACAACAGTTCTTTTCAGAGCTAGAATATTACACGCTATTAACATTTTCTTAAACATTTGAAAATGCCTAAGAGAGCCAGGTCTCAACTTACTAAACATAGTTCTCAAGCACGGGCAGCAAGAATACGCCGTATGGGAGAATCTTCACCTGAACGTTCACAACGCCTTGCTGAACAAAATCAGAGAAACTCTCAGGTACGCGCACGAGAGTCGAGTGTCGAACGTTCGCAACGCCTTGCACAACAAAATCTGAGAACCTCTGAGTTATAATATTATAAAGCAGAAGAGTTTGTTTGTTTGTTTGGTTGAGCACGCTAATCTCAGGAACTTTCAGTGTTAGATAGCCCATTTATCGAGGAAGGCTATATCATTAAGCTAAGTCAAAAAGGAGCGCAGAATTAATGGAAAATGTGACGCAGACGAAGTTTTGCGCGGGTCAGCTAGTGATATATATATAGCCTATATCCTTCCTTCATAAATGGGCTATCTAACATTGAAATAATTTTTCAAATGGTATAATATTAGTATAGATAAAATTCCTACTCATGTATGACAGAGATGTATTCTTATAATGATCTCAATCATTAAGGGATCCCTCAAAGCAGATGTCAGTCGCAAAAACCACAGATACTTGGACAGGAAAATACGGAACCCCTCCGCAATCCCTTGTTACTTACCTAACGACCCTGACCTTGGCACAGTAATTATGCGCAAAAAAAGAAATTATTAAAGAGTTTTCAAGAGGAAGTAGCCATTAATTTTGTCAGCTTTAATTTAGAGAGTTATTATTAATTGCTTTACTGCTAACATTCATTTTCTTGTTTCTTTTTTTCCGTTTTTGCGAAGTTGTATAATTGGGTATGGGTTAAAAAGAGTAGGACAGGACTTGATTAATTTATATTTGGTAGTGCGTGAACATTTGTTGGAATAGCGAGAAATTTCTTGCAAATTAAGTAACGGTAAACAATAATATAGCGTTGTTATTACGAAAAGAGTGAAATTCTAATATATAAAAGACTTTTACTGAGTGACTGAAAGACAACGCTCAGCCGAAACTACTGGTCGTGGAAAGAGCTTGATACACATCCTCGTCTGAACAGCCTTTTCCCAACTATATTGGGGTCGGCTCCCAGTCAAACTGGTTTCACCTGAATACCAGTATTTTACGTAGAGCGGCTGCCTACCAGACCTCAACAACCCATTAACTGGGTAACACGGTACTCCTTGGCAAGACTGGTGTCAGATTTTCTGGCTTCTGACTATCCGTAACGACTGCCAAAGATATCCAAATGTCAACCGGGACTAACAGCTTAACGTGCTTTCCGAGGCACGGAGGAAACTCGGTATGTTAAGATGGTCACCTATCCATAGACCTACCTCGGCAAGCGTTGCTTAAACTTGAAGATCGACCTGTGTGGCCTTTATTATTTAGCAAAGAGAACACACAAGGAACTAAGTTTTACATAAAACTGTTTTTTTTTTGGTTTTCTATAAACCTCTGACAGGTGTAGTAACTGTCTAACTATTACGGCTCTTGAGATACAGCCTACTAACAGACAGACGGGTGGATAGACGGACGGACGGACGTACAGCGGAGGCTTAGTAATAATAAAAACTCAAGAACTTTCAGTTCGACCTAAAACCTAGGACCACAGGCTCAGCCGTAACCTATTGCGACTTTTGCATACTTGATTTACTGAGGTATAGAGTGACTTATGGTTAACAGTCCTATTTTTCAAGAGACAGATAACAAGATCACCTAGCACACACAACAAGAAGCCTGCTATAAAAGGTGTAGAAACAAATTCAAGTCTTATAGATCGTATCACAACCAGTTTACAGACAGCTACTCGTAACACGTTGAAAATAGTCTTAAAATAAACGAGAAACTCGATAACTCGACACGGAGAACTCTAATATGGCGACGCGACGTACAGTCCATCACACCACAAGCTACAAAAATCTGTCACATTTCTTTGTTAGATTTTCAACTTTATTACAAAAGCGATTGGGTTAAAATTTGATTGGGAAAATTTGACAGTTTCGAATACCCTAATGTGCTGGTGATTGTACACTGACAATATGACACGACAGGTTTGTTTTCTACTTACATTTTGTTACCCGACGTTTTTTTAGAACTGTCTGTTTATGCTAAGCGCCAGATGAACTTGCAATGCCCTAATATCTCTTCATCCGGACAATAAATTATGAATTGTTTTTCAATACTAAAGAGCGTAAAGGACAGCTTTATGTCTTTGTTTCTGTTTTTTTTTTTTTATATTAAAAACTCATTAAATGTTTGTGGTTTATTTACCACCTACTATACCGCGTGTATCTGACATCGACGCACAAACGATTTCCATGGGTCCAGGGCATGATCCTGGACACCCCAATGTTGGCATTTTTCGTCGGTTCTTTTCTCATTTTTTTCAAGAGTACCACAAATAGGTAGCTCAGCTGAGCTGATACCTTTGTGGTTTTATTCAGTTTGCTCTTTTTAGTGGAAGTAGTTAATTAATTACTTTTTTTTTTAAATCTCATTGGGTTAGGTCAGAATAACGATAACGATTATGAGCAGTCTAAAGTAAAAAAAACCCGTGAAAAAAATGAAAAAATGAGAAAAAAGGCGACGAAAAATTCTAAGTCTAGAGTGTCCAGAATCATGCCCTGGACCCATGGAAATAGTTTGTGCGTCGATGTCAGATACACGCGGTAGACCTTTTAAGTACCTTAAAATGTTTAAACAACAGAATGTCGTATGATGCAGTTGCTTAATTTTTTTTTACTTCAATCACAGATTTTATGCCACCAAGTGCATTAAAAACGGAGCCAAGAGCATTTCCCGTAAGAATTTCGGAAAATGCTGCCTTAGTGCTCCCCTATGGAGTGTAAGGATGCAACATGAAAAATTTCAGTTTTCTACGACCAGGAGTTTGGCTGAGCGTTATCTGTCAGTCGCTCACACAATCAAATAGTAATGGAAGAACTTTATACCTGTACGATTTTTATCCTCCAAACACCTTTTACACCGGCCAAGTGCCAATCGCATACGAAAGGTTCCTAATATGGCAACACTGACAATATGACACTGTAGTTGTTTTCTGCTAACATTTTGTTTGCGACGTCTGTTTAAAACTGTTTGTTCAGTTCTATCAGAAGAATATTTGTGTTTGCGCAACAACCGTCGGTAAATGATTTCTGTTGTTGGGACTTGTAAGTGGGGATGTTAAAACATGTACATGGTGGTGGGGTTCGTATTAGTTTTTCTGATAGTACTTTTTATTATTTGTGATGGGTTTGCTGTTGACTCTAGTCTTGGACAGAGACAAAGTCTACGATGGAGCTCGTTGTCTATTAACTACTTATGTCCAGTTAGTTAAAAAGTCATGCCATAGACTTTCTGGACTTTGATAAGCCTCTATAGAAATTAACTGCTTGTTTAACGAATATACTTTATTGTTACAGATTCTTGACTGTGAAATTTTGCGGATCGAAAGACCAAATAAAACTAGGAAGATTAAAAAATATCGATACTGATCACTTGTTGCTTCTCATGTCAGAAGCAAAAAAATTCCTTGTATTGGCTTTTCCGATATCCCCTATTTTTAGTAGTGTATTAGTGTCGAGCATATTATAATACACCGTATCTACATAAAAATACTCAAAATGTGCTTCTATGCTACTTACTTATACCTACGTTATGAAAAACCATATAAAATAATGCTATAAAGAGAAAAAGTTATCAGTAGGTAAATAAAAAGACATTCATGATGACATACGTTCTTCATGAACTAGCTAGTGTCAATATGATGTATACGTATAGGCTCCACGTTTATGGCGTAATAAAATAACTCCCAAATGCCACCGCCTCCGAACAAATAAGCAGTAAAACATTCAGTTATAATATTCTCTTATATGTAGCAGTAAATAATAACTGTATGCTTGAGCCTATAAAGTTTTGCGAATAGGCCTTCGGTACGTTTTCTGGAAATTAAGAACTTCTACGCATACGTTTTTATACGGAGAATATTTTTGGCAGTAAATACTACTGATATAGACTGGGCTCGGTAATATTTGGTAGTCTAGATAAAATGTGCTAAAAATGTACTTCGGAGAGTAGGTATGCCAAAGAACTTCACGACTTCGGCCTCCTTCTACCATCGGACATCCAGACGCACTAAGCGATTCCAAGCGTCTTTCATAATGTGCACAGCAAAGGAGTGGAACTCCCTGCCTGCGTCTGTGTTTCCGAACGCTTACAACCCTAATCTTTTCAAAGTTAGAGTGAACAGGCTACTTCTGGGTAAGCTCGCTCCATCGTAGAATTTGTCTTTGACCTGTGACCTAGACTAGAGACATACAAACACAACACATATCAAATAAAAAAAAATGGATTTGTTGATGTGTTTTTTCAAGTAGCAGGACATGGAAAACACAATATGAAAGTATCTGTTCACTAATAAAGTATTAATGCCTATACAGGGTGTAAGGGACAGCCTTCCACAAATTAACAGGGTGCAATCAGCTCCTTATTTTGAATCATATTCCAGTGGAAATTTCCTCAGGATTTTTTTTAGTTTTTTTTTAGATTTTTCATTTTTTTTTGCTTTATTTCAATATAAAGTTACATTATCTGTATGCAGAACTCCATTAATGTAAATAACACAGCTAAAATTAAAAAATTAAAAAAAAAAAAAAAAATCTCATGAACGACGCATGAAATCAGCTGTTAAAACGTAGCGCGGGCGCAGCTATCCTTTGGAAAGCTCGCTGCGCTGCCATTCGCTGCATGCGTTTTGCAGAGGTAGCGATACATTGCGAGTGAGGTAATTAAACAAATCAGTTTTATTGGATTCCCATACAGTTCCTGAAATAATTTCATGTACCGGTCAACTTAGTACGATATACTGAAATCACCCTATCAGTTTGAGGAGGGCTGTCCCTTACACCCGTTATAATATAGGCTAGGTTATCATTAACAATAGTTAGCCGTTGCCAATGACTAATGGGATTGGCTTACAGAAAAAGAAAAACCTTCACCAATGTAGACTATCCACCCACATGGATTTTCGTAATTGTTTGACTTTTAAATAAATAATATCCTTGGACATTTCACACTACGCCATATAGTCCCAAGCTAAGCAACTTAATGCTTGTGTTATGGTAACGAGATGGCTGATAAACTACTTATGTATATATATTTTTTTTTAAATACATACATATTATAGATTGAAAACACCCAGACTCGGAACAAATACATGTAGGCCGTACAAATATTTGTTCCGTGCGGGAATCGAACCCGCGACATGCTGCGCAGCAGTCAATCGCTCAACCACTGCGCCAACCGTGTCAAAATTTATCTGTCTTTTATTAACGTAACTTGCTGACCCGCGCAACTTCGCCTGCGTCACACTCTCCATTAGTGCTCCGCTCCTATTTGTAAGGGCGTGATGACATATAACCTATAACCTTCCTCGATAAATGGGCTATCTAACATTGCAAGAATTTTTCAAATCAGACCAGTAGTTTCTGAGATTAGCGCATTTAACCAAACAAACTCTTCTGCTTTATTATAGTAATATAGATAGATATTATTATTAAGCATAGAAAATATATAGTATAGATAGTTGTCAAAAAGTTTTCACAATAAAATCCTCCGATCTGGAACACATGAAATTTCACAAAATATTCTGCCGAAGAATCGATACGTTCCGAGCAATTTCGATAACCACAGATAAACAGAATACATTTGCCACGCAAGCTATTTTCGGTAACGCATGCTCCCGAAAATGTAACGTCGACCTTACACATCAAGTGGTTTTACACATCGCCGTTTTTTTCATAGCGCCGTTTTTTCTATCAGATTGGAGTGTTCGGAAATTGCGGATATGTTACAGACAGTTCGCACGATATTTACTTGTTAGTAGGTACCTACTGGGAAAATATTTTCTTTCATTTTTTTCTGATACTAAAGAAATTGTGACATAGGTTGAACTTGTTTTGTGTCATGTTTAACAGTAGTATTTTGTGCTTTAGACTTCGATTACGCTTGAATGGAATTGGAGGCAATTGATGAGGCTAAGGATCGAACGAGCATGCCCAGAAGTTGCCTGTTTACTCTTGTTTTAAAGCTGGTAGATTAAAAGTGATACAAAACACAGTCGTTTGTGTGTATGACGGAGTCATCAGTATTTAAAGTATATATGTAAATGATGTATTTATTATGTCAAAAATAACGTGAGAAACGCGACGTTTTCCTCGCAGATAGGTGCCCATCCAATTATATTTTAAGCGTTATGAACACATTTCGTGTTTCGGAGACTTGAAACACATGTCGTAATTTAGAGTGGGAAATGGGACTCCGGAGTAAAAAGCTTTAGGCGTACTAACCCTTAATTACTTTTGCGTTGTTTAGGTACGCTTTCGATGTATTTTTGTGTGTAAATAAAATGATACCAACTGCAGGAAAATTCCAGTACTTTATTTTGGGTCAAAGACAAGTTAAACTTTAATACGTGAAAAAATAAACATTCAGAGTATTAAACATAACCAAACCCTAATTAGTAAACATATTCTTACTATGGCGTCTTTAAACCATCATGATTCTGACAAAGCTGTACAAAACAATCCGGCTTGTGTTGCTCTTTTTCCATCACAATGACATTGAAAACAGGAAAGAAAGAAAACAGGAAAGAAAGAAAACAGGAAAGAAAGAAAACAGGAAAGAAAGAAAACTTTTTATTATTTTCTTTTTGGGTTTGCTTTTGACTCCAGTCTAGGTCAGAGATATCGAGACAAAGTCGACAATGGATCGAGTTTACCCAGCAGAAGCCTTTTCATACTTACGCTGAAGAGATCAAGATTGTATGCGTTCGGAAACACAGACGCATGCAGAAAGTTCCACTTCTTTGCTGTGCACGAATTAGTTTTGAGCTAACTCATGCAATGCTAACTGGACTAAAAATTGTATCCACGGTCATAAATTAGATAAGTCCTGATTCAGGATCCCTTGATCTGTACTAGCAAATAGCTTGACCATCATTTATAGGATTTATCAAAAAGTTGTTACACGATTAAACTCAACATTTTGAAAACGTATTCCAAATCATGTTTACACAATAATTCCAACTGTTATCCTTACAATCACAACACGTACAAGCATAATATTTTACAACAACAAATAAACAAAACGAAACAGCATTTCATTTCCGAAAAGGCAACATTTCCGAAACATTGTGTAAATGTGTATCTCTATCTCAAGAAAAACGTGAACGATAATTACCAGTTATCTGGTAAAATATTTCCATGTTAATTTAGCGTTACCGCGCGGTATGGCTTCAATTTTCCGCCGATTTATTTGAGAACAAAGCAGCCCCCAGCGACGGAACGTTATCGGCCGTTATTTATCGGTCCTGGGCCGAGCTAAACTCGTTAACACGGTTTACCTGTCCCTCTATAATTCAACCGTTTTTACTTAACGAGCGGTTTGTTGGCCGCGAATTAATGTTTTAACTCAGTGGCTTTTAAACTTGTTTAAATCATCCCCCTCTTTCTTATCAATTTGTTGGAAAATGTGAGGGTTAGTTTTTGGTTATTGAATTGTATTTATTTTTGGAGTACCTTCCTATTTTCCGAAATCTGATTAATTTTAAATTTATCTAAATAGTTAGTTGGGGTGGGTATATCATGGAAAATGGGGCCCATGGAGACTGGGGCGTTAAATATACAATGGTTTTTTAAATTTAATTTTCCTATCTATATTAACTCAAAAATATAATTATGCATATAGTTTTTATCTTATTATTATTCCAAGGTTCAACATTTCGAATTTTATTTGTGAAAATATCTGAAAAATGTACGGCTCGAGCTTTCAACATTGAGAGCCACTGTTAAAACGGCTGTAATGTAAAAATAAACAAATGAACCGTTTAGATGAGGACGGGAATTTAAATGGGTGTAAAGCTTTGTTCATGTGGAAAATGAACGAGTTAAAATAAGCAATGGTCCTTTCGGAATAAATTGTACATGATAAACTTTTACATGTGTTTTGTCAGACTATTATTTATTCAAAACGTATTGCTGTGCTTTGACGTCGTGGTTTGTATATTTTTGGCAAACACAAACACAGACAACGGTATTTTTTTTCTCTGTTTATAATTTTCCTTAGGGTTGTTGATGGTGGTGTGTTTTGTTTGATGTTGGCAAAACAATTTACCTATTGTAACAGACTTCTTTACAGTAATCTTTACAGACAGCAGATTTTTACAGTACCACCCTGCGTTTTATAACTCAGATATTATAAATGTTTGGGAAAAAACATCCTAGCTGAAGTGGAAATGGGTTGGCCACGTCGTACGGACAGATTCGAGGATTTGAAGGCGACCGTTGCAAAGATGACGTGGCGAAGGTGACCATCTCATCATATTTGCGGGGAGAACTAGGCTGGAGATCGTTCACATACACGCAGTGGCACAGCTCTGTCTTGGATGGTCTCCAGCCAAGTTTACAACTTCTTTTAACCCTTTATTGAATAAGAATTTGCTAATGATCACAAGACCCAAATTCTGCAAAGTTAATCGTACAAGTTTCTTAATACCTACCTAAAAGACGTATTTATCACTTTATCTATTCAAGCAAACTGTTATGAATCCTTTAAATAATTATAATCCTTTAATCACTCCCATCCACACATTGAAAAGGATTAACATCTCTCATGGCAAATTAATATATTCAAAGGAGTATGAATATCTAATTGGATATATTCTCCGTTTCAAAGAATGCTTGTTCTAAACGGGTTTAAACTGTCAAATGATTTAATTTAAGACAGTAAAATCTGCTGACAATAGAAGCTATGAAGCGTTTAAGTTAACTGCGTCTTGATAACTTTATTCCCCCGTCAATAATTACTGAACGTGTAGTGGGTGGTGGATTGAGTGTGTTGGGGAGAGGGGGTACAGTTTCAAGGAAACGTGGGACAATTCTGATTTTCAATTGGTTCATTAATTTGCTTCAAACTGTTGTCGTACTGAACTTGTTTGAACGATATCATTTACTTAAAGCTTTTGCTCGTGTTTTTGTTTTATTTCAGGTGTCTTAAAACCATCTCTTTAGTGACCCACTAATATCTTTAGCAATATTCATTAAAATCAATTGGGCAGCTAAGCATGAAAGCGTCACAAAACAGTATTACTTTCGCATTGATAAAATTTTATTGGAATTTAGCCTTTCAGTACAGTCTTGGCAAAGGTTACTGTTTTGTTTTTTTTTTTTTGTTTATCTCATGTTACGCATTGCGCATCGCATCACTGAATGAGTAAAGCAACAGTATTAGAATGAAATATTCTTAATTTTGTACTCCAATACCATATATAAGCAACACAAACATATACGAAGACGACAATACATAGTATGCGGCCCTATCGCCAAAAGCGAACTTTTTAAGATAACCTGGATTTAAATAAAAAACTTTTTATTAAATATAACAGACTCCAAAACACGTTTTTTTATTTATTTTTCACTTTGAAGTGGTGATACTTGGACGACAATGAAATTGAAATAAGCAAAACTGGTCAAAAAATAAAAAGTACTGATCTAAACCAAATTATTTTTTTACATGACCAAATGGCAAGTATGCCGCCTTATAGAACTAAAAAAAAATATCACTCAAATCGGATCTGATACCTCGGAGTAAACGGGCTACATACATAAAAAAAAAACAAAAAAAGTACCCGTCGAATTGAGAACCTTCTCCTTTTTTGGAAGTCGGTTAAAAACATTCGGAGTACTAAAAGAAAAACAATATTTACCCAACTACATTTTTAAGAACCCCGTCACTAATTCACAAATACAAAATTCCACCCCATCCAACACGTCCCGTTTCCCTTAAAATATACCTTTCCTACAGGTAATTACGTACACATATGAAAGTAACGTTCTAACCTTAAAATATTCACGTCGCGTTCCTGTGCGAGAACTTTCGCTCGGAGAATTTTAAATATTTACTGATCGCTCCGCTCTTTGCGCTTTTGCTGAATAATCACATACGATGGAGGAATTTCTTTGAGATTACTTTGATACAGTAACGTTTGTTGGTGATTACGTTGTATTATTTAGAGGACCGTGGTGATTGTGTTTGTTCGTTTGTTGAAGATTATGAACGCATGATTTGTTTGAGATGGAAATTGTTTTAGGGTTCCGTCGGTTACCCTTCGGGTACGGAACCCTATTCTAAGCCTCCGCCGTTCGTTCGTCTATCCGTCCGTCCGTCTTTTCATCCGTCCTTCCGTCCGTCCGTCTTTTCGTCCGTCCTTTCGCCTGTCCGTCTTTTCATCCGTCCTTCCGTCCGTCCACCTTTTCGTCCGTCCGTCTTTTCGTCCATCCGTCCTTCCGTCCGTCCGTCTTTTCGTCCGTCCTTGCGTCCGTCCGCCTGTCTGTCAGCAGACTGTATCTCAAGAAGCGCAATAGGTCGACAGTTGAATTGTCACATATATAGTGTGTATTTCTATTGCCGCTATAACAACAAATAATAAAAATGAAATAAAAAAACTAGATAACCATACAATAAACGTGTTTTTTTTTTTCAGTTAATGGTAACACACGCTTTGTGTGAGAATCAGACTCGCATTTAGTAATGTTTTTTCTACGCAAGAAATAGTCTTGTATTTCCTGGGAGAAATTTGTTGCGTAGTGTTAAGAGAATATTATTTCCGCTGTCATTATATCATTGACATATAACATAATGATTCGATTCGATTATGCAGAACTGTTTTCCTTCCACCCACGACTATTCTCTGTGATATTTATGTGAAATACTCATTATTGCTGAATAATGAGCGTTTTTTTAATACAACAGTTTTTTCCTCAACGTTTCTAAACCAAATTACGAGAAACCTTGTGATTCTAAAAATTCTCGGTTAATTTACAAACTAAACTAGGTATAATGTAAAAATAATATCGTGGAACTACTAATATCGTGATACTAGAATTCAACATTAGTTCTTTTATTTTCAGATTATTTTAAAATGGAACTATTAATTTAAAAAAATGTTCCATGGAATTGCTAAAGGTACTAGTGGCAACGATGGAAACTCTTACAATTTTCCGGATCAGGAAGTAAACTGGTACAGAGGGGATTTTTATGTTTGATTACATTTCGCGTGAGCTGAGAGGGCGCAAAGGTTACCACGGTTCGAGCGACGCAATGGATCTGCGATCACGCGATAACGTCGCACCGACATGTCTAAGCATACGTCGAATGTGGGAAGAAAGATGTTCGCAGCGATCCTTTTGATGTAAAAGATACCTGCTGCATTATATGACGTCACGTATTCTATTTGAGAATGTTTAATGCGCTACAAAGACTTGATCGACACAAAGGAGATTTGTTTACACCTGAAATATCTGTTGGGCTGAAGGTAAAATAATTTTAAGTGAATTATTATAGAGTGCCTGAATGTGTGCCTGAAGCTGGACAATATGGCTACAAATTTAAAGATTGAAGTTACAATGAACAAAAAATTATCGTTTAAAAATAAATTTCTTCAACTCTAGACTATATACCACATTGGCCCACATATTCAACTAAATCGAAATATCCATAACCTTCCATTTTCTATGAAAATTAATTATCAGTCTGTAAAGAAGTATTCTGATAGATATGTGAAAATAATAGTCTTCTCTGGTAAAGGATAAAGAAATCACCGCGTTCATCGACTATTTTTGTATCACAAAAGTCTCTAATATCCTGTCATAAAAAATAAAAGCCAAAAAAGACTGAAACATATATCCATTGATAAAACAATTCCTCCTTTTATCACAACCCCCCCACCTTCAAAAGCACACACAATCGTTAATTAAAACCCAATTACCAGTACAAAACATGGCGCTTTGTATCAGAAAACAGTTTGCTAAGCTCGCAATGTAAAGAGACTCCTTTATCATGTTAAGCTTGCGAGCGAATTAAAGAGAGCCAATTTCCAGCTCCAATATCTTATGAGCACAGGTAGTTTGGACCAAAAGGATGAAGCTGATGGAAAATCTTTTTAAAAAGTCTAAGAAATTATGGTTGCCTTTTCTATTTTTCATAAGAAATGAACCTTGAGAATGAATCATCATCATCATGTCTAAGTCTGTCGTCATAACAACTATGTTAACAGCATTGTTGTGTTCCGGCAGTTAGAGGTATGATAGCCAGTTCCTCTGTGTAAGAGGATTTCGGGTGAAACTCGCTTCCATCTTCGGCCTAATCATCACTTTCCATCAGGTGAGATTTGGGCCAAGAGTTTCCCAGTTTTGTTTTAAAAAAAAATCAAGTGAAATAGAAATCTGATTTTTTTTCTGGTAACTTCAGAATTATTAAAGAATCAAAAAGCAGAATTCACATGACTTATGGAACCGAAACGTGGTCGCTGACAATGAGCCTCATCAAAGGCTCCAAAGGGATAGGGAGAGAGCAATGCTTGGAGTTTACTTACGTGCTCAAATCAGGAATGATAATATCTACGAGGGAACCAAGTAACCAATATAGTCCGAAGGATCTCCAAACGGTAGTGGCAGTGGGCAGGGCACATTGCTCGCAGAACAGATGGTTGATGGGGTCGAAAAGTTCTGGAGTGGCGACCGCGTAGCGAACGGAAAGACGCAACGTTGGTCTGGTGAAGTTCACGGGTAGTTAATAGATGCGAGACGCACAAGACGACACTTGAAGGATACTTGTTGCGCTCACACTTTGGGGAGACCAGCAATAGACGTCTTTCAGCTTATGGTGATGATGAGATATCACATACCGTTATGGTGTTAAAGAAATTAATTAATTGACACCAGTCTTGCCAACAAATACCATGTTACTCAGTTATTGAGTTCAGAGAGGCAGTAGCTCCACGTAAAATACTGCTATTCAGCTGAATCAGGTTTGACTGGAAACTGATTTTAATATTGTAGGAAAAAGGCTAGGCACATGATGTTGTTGTTAAAGAAATTACCAACAACAGACTCTTTCAGCAAAACATTAAGTTCCGCTATCAGCTATCAGCCGACATGTGTTTTAAACCAGTCAAAACTAAAGCAAATTCTTCCCCAAAAAACAGGCTCAAATTATACGAAAATTCTCAAACATTTGAAACGTTACCGCGCACCGTGTACCGTCCATATTAAGCGTTTGCATCTCATTGTTTTCTATATTTTCGTACAATTTCAACAGCTGTGCTCGTAAAGATGCAGCTCTGCGGTTTGTGGTGTATGAATGGAAATTATTTCGCCTCGCAACCGCGGCGCCTGCTGCCTAAATTGAAGACAACCCTTGCATCTGCCTCTCACTGTAATGGGCTGCATGTGTTGGTATCAGTTTGAAATGTGAGGCTCTTTGGTTCCTACTTGACTCCGCTTTGTCTATTTTAGTTTTAGAATTCTTGGTCCTGGTTGAATTTGGTCCTTCATGTCGGGTGTTTATCCAGAAGACATTCAGACCAAGGTATTGTTATTCAATTGAATTTGTTGATACAAAAGCGTATTAATTTAAATTTCGGATATTACCAGGAAGCATCAATAAATAATTTGATCAGTTTCATTATAGTCAGATCCGGCTACAGGATAGTTCATTACTGAAAAGGTCAACAAATTCATTAAATATTACCAACTTTTCGGAAGTACTCGTAGCAATAAAATAAATAATTAAAATGGATAAATCACAACAATGAGATAATCTGTTAATCAATTGTCAGATTCTATAAATAAGATTATTTATTATAATTGTATACTTAACGCCACTTAAATTATGTATCAATCGGAAACAATTACCGGCGATGCAAAACCGTTATAATATTTTTAATCACTACTCACGATTGGTAGGTTTCATTCGGGAGCCAATCGGAAGTGATCGTCGTCCGCCATTTTAATTATGTTTTGTTTGAATTCGGAATGGATTGTAAGCGTTAATCAAGGTCGGGATTTTATTAATGAGTATACTTTGGTGGCGAAGATTAATTATGTAAATTGGTTGACATATTCGGATGGCTGCGGTAGCGGCCGTGTCGACGGATGTCGGAAATGGTTTCTGAATTATTAATTCCGTTATTAATTACTGGAGTGTGGTTAATAATTTATTTTTCTTGTTTGATCCTCTCGAAAGTGGTGTTGTTTGGACGGATGAAAAGTTATTTTGATAACGTGATGTTTGGGATTTACTCTACTTGGATATTGATGAAGTTTTTCAAGCGTATAATATTGTTTTGGTCCTATCTGAAGGATTATAAAATCGAACGTACAAATCCTTTCTGCTTCGTTAAGCTAAATTCCTGGTTTCCATTAAAATAGATTATATTGAAAAATAGAATAGCTTATAGATATGTATCTAACCAAATTTACCATAGGTACCTATTTCACAGAAACTTCAACTTATAAACACAGACAATGTGTACCATAAGTAACACATTACACTGTGTTAGTGCTAGGTTTCATAGACCGCATAAAAGTGTAACTCGGCCTATTCGTTGAATATTTTATGTGGGGCCAATTTTACAGTACCTAATCGGGCCTTAGACTGTAATTCTGTATGTAAAGTGCTTCCTGGCTAGTTTTGTTTGTGGTAACAATGCAATCTAATAAAGAAATTACGTGGCCATTATGCGCAAGTTAAGAAATTATTGAAGGGCTTTTTATATTGAAGTAGCTGACCCGTGCAACGTCGTCTGCGTCACTTTTTTATATTGAAGTAGCTGACCCGTGCAACGTCGTCTGCGTCACTTTTTATATTGAAGTAGCTGACCCGTGCAACGTCGTCTGCGTCACTTTTTATATTGAAGTAGCTGACCCGTGCAACGTCGTCTGCGTCACTTTTTATATTGAAGTAGCTGACCCGTGCAACGTCGTCTGCGTCACTTTTTATATTGAAGTAGCTGACCCGTGCAACGTCGTCTGCGTCACTTTTTATATTGAAGTAGCTGACCCGTGCAACGTCGTCTGCGTCACTTTTTTCATTAGTGCTCCGCTCCTATTGGTCAAAGCGTGATGATAGCCTTCCTCGATGAATGGACTATCTAACGCAAAATAATTTTTCAATTCGAGCCGGTAGTTCCTGAGATTAGCGCGATCAACCAAACAAACAAACAAACAAACTCTTCTGCCTTATAACATTAGATTAGATATAGATTATTTATTACATACTTCGTGTTTGTTAAATAACTAGGTAGACATTGGCTGTTTCTATATATCATCTCTAGCTTTTAACTAAGTTACGCTCTCATGGGCATCTCACAGTTAGGGGAACAAGCCCGCCACATATTCCCAAACACTGCAACTCCTGATAGCCAGAATCAGCAGTGGCGACCACCAGAAAAACGACGAGCTAATGAAGCTCGATGAGTCCTTGAGAAACGATTCAACTGTCTTGAATCCCGCAATGAAATTAATCAGAAAAGTACAGCGAAGGATTAGACAAGAATAAACATAATTTCCACTTATCAAGCACACCTTATCAAGCAGTAGACAGAATAGAGCTAGGCCAATAGGCACCAAGGGATATATAAAATATACAACTGGATTAAGCCCAGTTGCCAAGCATCAGGATTGTATTAACACTGTAACTAATGGGTCCTAAAATGTGAGCTACTTTTGATTCCAGTAATAGGTATGGTATAATCGCTTGAACGCACGGAATTTTTTTCTGATTTCTACAAGGTCTGTATAGTAACTCCTCCAGATGTAACCTGAATACCATCTAACGTAATAATATTACGTTCAGTCTGCCAAAGAGTACACTCCCACAAGATATGATGTGCGGATTGTTCGTATTCAAGGTCAGCTGTAGAACATTGACATAAAGGTGAGGCCAAAAGCGTAAAGGAAAAAAAAACTCTGAAATTTACCATGACCTGTGAGAAATTGGAAAACACAGTGACACACAGTGAGTGTGTGAGATGACTGTCAACCATAGTCTAGATTTGTACAACATTGTTTTTGCACCTATAGCACATCGAGGCTATATGTTAACAGCCTCGCAGGTCGATTTTCGAAATTAAAAATCACTTATCGAAGTCGATCTGTGAATGGGTGACCATGATGACGTATTAAGAAACCTCCGAGCCTTGCCAAACACGTTAAGCTGTTGGTTCCGGCTGCTACTTTGACATTCATTTTTGTCAGTCGAGAGCCAAAAATTTGACACCAGGGGGCTAAGCAGTTGCGGAATTTGTTCGAAAGAGTAACCGGATGGATTTTAGGCAGTAGAAGTCTGACACTCCCTCATGCTTTACCCAGAGCGGGAGGGTCTCCTCCCGCTCTGGGTCTGGAAATCATCACACATGTTTATGTGTGAGGATTTCCTTAAAAAAAAACCGGCCAAGTGCGAGTCGGACTCGCGCACCGAGGGTTCCGTACAAACAAGTAGGTATTATATTATAAGCAGAAGTTGCGATTTACGATTTATGACGTATTAAAAAAAACTACTTACTAGATCTCGTTCAAACTAATTTTCGCTGGTAGTTTACATGGTAATGTACATCATATATTTTTTTAGTTTTATCATTCTCTTATTTTAGAAGTTAAGTGGGGCGGGACACATTTTACCACTTTGGAAGTGTCTCTCGCGCAAACTATTCAGTTTAGAAAAAAAGACCTATCCATAGATACCACACACGTATGGGTTCGATGAAAAAAAAAATGTTGAGTTTCAGTTCTAAGTACGGGGACCCCCATTTCTATTTTTGTATGAAAATCTTTATGCAGTTCACGGAATACATCTTCTTACCAAATTTCAACAGCATAGTTCTTATAGTTTCGGAGAAAAGTGGCTACATACGGACGGACAGACAGACAGATGGACAGACATGACGAATCTATAAGGGTTCCGTTTTTGCCATTTGGCTACGGAACCCTTAAAGGGGGGGGAGGCTAAGCAGGGCTATTTTTTGTCTGTTAAAATTGTTAAACTTCATATTTGCACCAAGTGTGGCCCCATTTCATGTCCAAGTTATCTCTTTCCATTCCTGGTTGCCTGAAAGAGATCGCGGAATACTATAAGGCCGCCATTTGTGTATTTTTAATTTAAGGTTTTCTTTATGTTTTTATATTTTGTGTGTACAATAATAATAATAATAATAATAATAAAGTTTATTCAAAATAATAAGGTACACAATAAATACAGTTTTGCTTAAATCTATGTCAAGTTCACACGTGTTATGTGCCTGAGCTAGGTAATCCTGTGTTTCAGGCCAGAAGAGATTACATTTTTCAATTGATGGAAGCATAATACTTAACGATCTACATATATTTATCTTAGGTAATAAGTTAAAAGGCTTATATAAGGTGTAAATAATATTATAAAATACTTATTTCCTAACATCTTAGACTCATACTTTAATCTTTATTTTAGAACTATTAATAACTCCTCTGTATCATCATAGGACATACTTTGAAGAGTTTCCTTGAAAACTTTCTTGCACTTAATGTAATTTAGGGAAAATATGTCTACTGTTGCGTTAAGTCTGTTATAGAGCAGTGGTCCAAGGAACACATAAAATTTTGTTGTGAAAGCATGTTTTGTAGGTTTGTTAGGGCAAACCATATCTTTCCGTCTTTTTTTAGTAGCTTCAATGCCATAGGGGAGGGCTGCGTGTTGTTTTAGCACCGTGCTCATTATGAATAACTGTCGGACTGTTAGTACATCACAGGATTTATAGAGAAGGTTAGTTGGAAAAAGGAAAGGACGGCTAGTGGACACCTTGAGGATCGCTCTTTGCGCTCTCTCGATGGGTAGTAATAGAGTTTTACCTACCCCACCCCACGAGGTAATGCAATAGGTCAAAATTGATTGACATAGAGCAAAGTATACTTGTCTAATTATTATTGGGTCTGCAATATATCGTAGCTTTTTGAATATGAATATTAGCTTACGTGTTCTATTATTTAAAGCTTCTATATGCTGTTTAAAAGAAAGGGTTTCATCTAAAATTACGCCTAAGTATTTTATTGTGTTAGTTATTTTAATATGTGGACACATACACGCAATATCAGTCGGGGTTGAGCAGCAGTGAGCATACAGCGTTGGTGCAATATTTGGAATTTGTTTGCGCATCGAAAACTTAATGTAGTTTGTCTTATCAGCGTTTAGGGTTAATAAATTATGTTGAAGCCAATTATTTACAATATTAAATCCGAGTTGCGCATGTTTGAACACTTCATTTTCTGAGTCAGCTGAAAAAAGTAAGGCAGTGTCGTCAGCGTAAGATACGATTATGCCATGTCCCAGCTTTAGATTGCAAAGGTCATTAATGTAAATTAAAAAAAGGGAAGATGATAAGATACTTCCTTGTGGAACACCAAATGACGTGTTTTTTTGATCAGCGCTGAGAACATTGCCAATCTTCACGCACTGAGTACGATCTTCCAAAAAACTTCTAAATAATTTCAGTTGGGAGCCTCTAACACCTATGGTCTCAAGCTTGCGCAACAGAATGGGAATGGAAACGGAGTCAAAAGCCTTGGCGAGGTCCAGGAAAATACCTACTGTGTGGTTACCCTTGTCAAGTTCTTGTGATAGATAGTCAGTCAAATGATGTACGGCATCGGCTGTTGATAATTTAGGTCTAAATCCAAATTGTCGCTCGGATAAAATTGATTTATTCTCCAGATAGTCGAACAATCTCTTATTAATTATTTTCTCCAATATTTTAGACATACCAGGCAGTATAGAAATAGGTCTATAATTTGTCACTTGCTCTTTACTGCCTGACTTATAGACAGGAATAACAATTGCTTTTTTTAGGCACTCGGGAAAAAGTCCCGATGATAGACAGATGCGGAAAATATAAGTCAGTGGTGGAATTAAAATATGCCTGAACTGTTTTAGAATCTTATTGGGTATGTTATCCCATCCAACTGCACAGTCGTCTCTCAGGGTCATAATTATATTTTCCACCTCAGTCTCATCAGTAGGTAGCAGCGCAAATGATGTTAGGGTGGTGCTAGATGTGGAAGTGCTTGTCAGGCAATGTGTGGAAAGTGATTGTTTCGGAACATTTTCTGCCAGGCACTTTCCGACATTTGCAAAGAAATTATTTGCCATGTTAGCAGATGTCAGCTGTGACGCGTGTGCTTGTAATAAACCTGAAGATGACTCATTTTGTTTTGACGTACTAAATGTTACATTTTTAATATGTCTCCAGATTTTTTTACTGTCTTTTCCAGCCTTTTCCAGTTCACTTTTATCATAGCTGTGTTTAAGTTTCCTCAGGAGGTCATTGCAAAAATTTCTATATCTTTTGTACGAAAGTTGCAGTATTGCATTGTCTGGATTAGATTTAGCTTTTAAGTGTAGTTTATCCCTATGTTTCATACACCGGATAAGACCGGTCGTGATCCAGGGTTTCAGATTGTGATTTTTGTTACTCAACCGTGATATGACAGTGTTTTTCTGAATAGCATGTCGTACATTTTCAATCACATACAACATACAAAACTGCGGGTCAGCGGAGTTGTAGACTGGATCAAAATCGATGACGCGTAAATCTTCTTCAAGTCTATTTATGTTTAATTTTGAAATTGTGCGAGTGTCAGGTTTAGGTAATTTACAATTAAGAGCTAGTAGGACAGCATTGTGATCGGTTATTGTTGAATTAATAACAAGTGCAAGCGAGGGAAAATCGGTTTTATGCATGATATGGTCCAAACAAGAACCACTTTGGTGTGTCGGAAAACTGTGTGCAGGGAGTAGGCCATGAAAGGCGCATAAATTGAGGTAGTCCTGAGCGGGTGCATTAATAGAACTTCCTGAAAGAATATTGATATTGATATCGCCAATTAAAATAATGTTTTTGAAGGGTGACAGGGTCTGCAAGGTGTCATTGAGAGAATCAGTGAAATTGTTGGTATTTTTAAAAGACGGGGGCCGATATATTGCTAATATTGCAAAATCTGAATCAATTTTGACCAACAAACTGTTACAGTCCTGTATATCAGGTTCCTCAACAGAGACATTCAGATGATTTCTTGCATAAACTATCACTCCATCGTTTTGATTAATATTAACATTACTTCTGTACATATTATAGTCCGGAATTAGTGGTATGTTATAATGTTTGGCAAGCCAGCATTCGGTCAAGACAATAATATCACAGTTTATGTGTAGTCGTTGTTGAAATGTGCTAAAGTTATCAAAATTCTTAAAAACACTGCGAATGTTTTGTGTTAGTAAGGTTAATGGGTTATTGTAGCCGGATAGATATCGTTTGCAGTTTTCAGCTTCACAAACCTTAGACTCGGATACAGAGAAATTATCTAAATCATCAATTACATTATTAATCATAATTAAGACAGTAAAAATTAAAACAGAAAAATAAAATAAAAGGTGTTGGAGAATAAATTAAGTCTAGAATATAAAGATGTAAGTGGCGCTCTTAGGCGCCTTCATAATCAATGGAGTTGATGTACCTGGTCACTGCAGATTTTTTTGCTGGGCACTCTGGATCTCCCGTCTTATGATTGGCCTGTTTTTTGAACCGCAAGCATGAAGCACATTTTGGCGACTCGTCTTTCCTTTTGCATTCTTCGATTTTGTGACCTTCTTCACCGCAATGTCCGCATATAGGAGCAGCAATTTTGCACGTCTTGGCCGAATGACCGTACTGCTGACATTTGTAACATCTCGTTACCAGAGTGAAGTCTCGCACTGGGCAGGACGTCCAATTTATGAAAATTCTGTCCTGTGAAATGAGGGCCTTTCGAACGACGGCTGGGACTTCTATTATGAAATTGCAGTTCTCAGCGTCTTTCCTTCCAGATTTATGGCTAAGTTTACTCGAGGTCAAAAATGTATTCATGGACATAGTTGGCAGTTTGTCAGCCAAATTTTGGTCATAAATACATTTGAAAACATCGTTTTCAGCCATTGTCGCAGGAACTCCTAATACTATAATACGCGGTTTACGCTTTTTAGGTTCGTCGACGGTGAGCCCTGAAGAAGAGAGTTGGACTGTCTGTTTTAGTTTCTCGAGGTCCTCTTTGGTCTCCGTGCTGATAATAAGTCCTCCTTTCCCTATATTGCGCACGCCACGAACTTTGAGCTTCATTTCTCCAGGGCATATAATTTTTTTGACAATGCTTTTTGTTTCGTCGCTTGTCTTGGAATTGTCGCAGGGATAAATAGCCACAGAACTAACGGTATTGGGACGAACATAGCTGTTGGCTCCCTTCTTTACCATGTCTGCAAAGGACGAAACAGTTGCTCCCTGCTTCGCACAGGACTCTTGGATCGTCCGCTGCATCTCCTTTACGCAGTCTTTTAGGTCTCGAGCTTCGGTCAAAGTTTTCAGGGATTCATGTGACTGATAGGCATTTTGTTTGAGCGATTGGTATTGGACAGCCATTTGCGAAGTGCCATGTCCAACTTTTCTGCACAGGCTGCTGATTTTCAGCTTCTGCTCTGTGTTCAATTTTCCTTCCGAAGTAATAGCACAAATCTCGTTCAAATACTGCTCAATCATACTCATCCAGCGTTGGATTTCAGGAGTTGCAACAGCTTCAAGGACCCTGTCTTCCTGGTCTCGGCTTGGTTGTTGGGGCGGTGTCGGGGTAGGTGTTGGTGGGGGACTGCGTCGCGTCATCCCGCTCCGATTAAAAGGGCTGCCTTCCATATTTAAAAATATAATACAACCCAGTTAGATCATTATTTCAACTTATTACACTTTAAAAGTCTGTATAACGCGCTGATACACTAAAACTAGGTCACTTTTTATGCAAACGTTAATTTATTTTGTTTGTATTATGCATTGATGGGCACGTCAGTATGCGATGAGTGCACGTCAAAAATCCACATTACAATAAAGCAATAATAAATAGGTCATAACATTTTTCACACAACAATCTGTCAAATTTCATTTCATCATTATCGCCACATTAGGTTCAAGGTTGATTGGGAAATTTGATAGTGACGGGTAACGTGATTTGCTTACTTTGCTTTGATACAAAACGGGGAAACTCTTGGCCCAAATCTCACCTGATGGAAAGTGATGATTAGGCCGAAGATGGAAGCGATTATGCTAAAGTGGTGTTTTTAGACCGTATCGTATTTCCCAGATCCAGGGGCTGTCTGTGGAGGTCGGGTAGGAAGTCGCTTTATGCAGAATACTTGTACTCCACTGCATCCGGCTAAACAGTAAAGGTATATTTCCGATCTTGACGACCGCGACGCGTGACCGCGACCCACTGAAGACCCACGGATGCATGCGACAATCTTTGTTCGCGTGCATCCGTAAGTAAATCATAGTAATTCATATAAAGCATAGGGTCGCGGTCGCAAGTCATTGTCCGCGCGTCGCGGTGGCCATTATCGGAATTTTACCTTAAGCCAACCCCAACATATTTGGATTAAAAAGTAATTCATTCAGTTTGATTGGATATCAGTATTTTCAGAGATAACTACATAAACAAAGAAAATTTACCACTTAATAACTAACTTTAGTATACGTATAACTTAGTTAAGATCAAGGTCTAACGTAAAACACCTAATTTCCGCCAGTAAATCCTTTTCGGAGCCTTAGTGTTCAACAATATTAAGTCAAGCAAGCAAAAGTTCGGTTTTCTGTCTTCAAAGTTGCGCTAACTTTGAAGTTGTTATTATGTTATACCTAATCTTCCATGTAAGATATAGGTACATAGGAAAGTGATCGTAATTGAGACTCACATTCATCTTCATCTACCTAGCCTTTTCCCAACTATATTGGGGTCGGCTTCCACTCAAACCGGATTCAGCTGAATACCAATGTTTTACGTGGAGCGACTGCCGACCAGACCTCCACAGCCCATTAACTGGGTTACACGGTACTTCTTGGCAAGACTGGAGTCAGATTTACTGGATTCTGACAATTCGTAACGTCTGCCAACGATCTGCAAATGACTGCCGGGATCAACGGCTTAACGTGCTTTCCGAGGCACGGAGGAAACTCGGTATTTTAAGATGGTCACCCATACACAGAATAACCTCGGCAAGCGTTGCTTAACCTGGAAGATCGAACCGTGCGGCTGTTATTATTTAGCCACTAACATTATAACCTAAAGATTACACTTATATAGCTATCGGTAACTGGAATGGAATATTGTTAAGTGTTTGAATGATTTATCATCTTTATATAAAATTCATCCGTTACTGAGTGATTGAGTGACTAACAGACAACACTCAGCCGAAACTACTGATCGTAGGAAGTTAAAATTTCGGCGTGTAGGTTCCTTGGGATGTTTACAGGAGCTTAATTATTTCCCAAAATTCCTGCGAAAGGGGGAAAAAATGGGATTTCGTCGGGGATAGTGCAACTCCGCGGAATTAGCATTGGATAATTCAGCGTGTCTGCACTCTGTGTAGGTTTACAGTTGAAGTTTATAAATTAGTATTTTTATATAAACGGCTTTTGACCTCATTTTTACATGAGAGCAATAGTTCATGAGTTTTGGGATCTAAAAATTTTTCGTTTGACTGTACATTTTTTGATTTCAGTTATCATTTATGAGTAGTCCCAGTCGCCGGAAGAAAAATATTTATTTTTTACGGATCCGGCAACTGGGACCGCGGTCCTAGTTAATTGCGGTCCCAGTCGCCGGAAGCCTCGTTTTGGGAACTGTTAACATTGGAAATCTAATAAAGTTAAGGAGAAATCAATTAAAGTGTAGACTATATTTTATGGCTATATTTTCAGATACGTGGAATTATCCAATGTTATTTCCGCGGATTTCCACTATACCCGACGATTTGTGAGTACGAACGTGATTTTCGAGGCACGGAAGAATCTCCCTGTGTTAAGATAAATAAGTGTAGATCTCTATGAAAAAGGGAGTACAAGAATATATTTTATACTAAAAATGCTCAAGAAATTTTGGCGTTGGATCGTATTTCTTGGTCTCAGTCTCCAATTAAGAAACTTTACCGAAACAAAAGCCCATTCGTTACAATTACTAAAGACAACTCGAGCTCACATTAAATAGTCTAGCCCTGCGACCTTCACTAAAACAAATATTTTTTTATCTGAATACTTGAGCTCGTGGCTAAATAACAACAGCCACACGGGTCGATCTTCAAGGTTAAGCAACGCTTGCCAATGTTGGTTTGTGGATCGGTGACCATCTTAAAATACCGAGTTTCCTCCGTGCGTCGGAAAGCATGTTAAGCCGTTGGTCCAGGCTGTCATTTGTAGATCTTTAGCAGTCATTACGGATTGTCAGAAGCCAGTAAATGTGACTCCAGTCTTGCAAAGAAATACCGTGTTACCCAGTTATCGGGATGTGGTGGTCTGGTAGGCAGCCGCCCTTCGTAAAATATTGGTATTCAGCTGAATCCATTTTGACTGAAATTCGACCCCAATGTATTTTTGAAAAGGCTAGACAGATGATGAATACTTGAACATAAATACATCTAACAAACGCTAAGTATTTGATCCCGCAGTCCACCAAGACTAATATTCAAGGAGCCAATTTCAATTGAAACACTGAACAATCTAGATTGAACCATCGGGGTGCGCTTTGCAGAGATGGGTAGTAACTTGTACTATAAAATACTTCAATATTGCGGCCGCGAGAGCTATAAATCTTTGAAGATCTAATCTTGAGACAGACGATATCTGATTACGTCAGAAAACGGCGCGGTTACCGCTGTCTTTATTCAGTTAATTCTAGACTTTAACATCGAGGTCTAGATAATGATATCAGCATGGATTTTTTCCACTTTAAAAGCAGCAAAAGTAAAAAGCCGTTTTCATTGATTTAATTTCCGAATACTATGGTGGATTTACAGCTAAAATAAACAGATCAAGGTCAGTAAATTGGTCTGACAGCCAATAGGCTAGGTTCCACCATCGATAAATTGCAAATCAATTTATTCCGTTAGTTAGAGTATTGAAAAATAATGGACACGTATTTTTTTTTTGTTTTTTTTTTTTTATACAAAACGGGGAACTATAAACTCTCTCTTTCTCTCTCTCTCTCTCTCTATTTTTTGTTTTTGTAAATCAGTGATTATTGACAAAGCTAAAACACATTATAACTCGAGATAAATGTGTTCTGATGTCGTATCTTCGCCAATTTTGGTTAACGTAACAAAAGAAAAAAACGGGTCAAATATTTTTGATAAGTTAAAATTAGATTTGTTCAGTTGACATGCCAATTACTTTGTCTTCAAAAATGCAGAAAAAATGTAAATTCTATGGACAAACACACTAGGTTACTAAGTAACTATTATTTATAATACTACACTCGCTTCTGCTAGCGGCTTCGCCCGCGTGATCCATACGGAACATGTTCCAGGGATGAAAAGTAACCTATGTGTTGTTATTCCAGACTATAATCTACCTCTGTACCAAATAATAATTCATAATGAATAAATATTATGAATGATGAATTATGAATTAAATTGCATGAAGTACCCTTCAGGCGGCCTGACATGAAAGAGTAACAAACATCAAAATGTTAAAATGTACTACATGAACATAAAATGTACTTCTACCATCGGACATCCAGACGCACTGCAACTTACCATCCCTACCTTGTTGCTATTCCACGAATTCGCACTAAGCGTTTCCAAACGTTTTTTATAATGCGCACAGCAAAGGAGTGGAACTCTCTGCCTGCGTCTGTGTTTCCGAACGCTTACAACCCTAATCTATTCCAAATAAGAGTAAACATGCTCCTTCTGGGCAAGCTCGCTCCATCGTAGACTTTGTCTCTGTCATCTTTGACCAAGACTAAAGTCAAGAACAAATCCAACTCAAATAAAAAAATAAAAAAAATCGGCATTTATACACTTCTTTTCTGGCGGCTCACTAGTTAGGAATTAACCTATATTATAGTATGAAAAACAAGAAGACATGAGCATCAATGTCGGCGGTGGTGTTTTACTAATTGTTGACGATTCAAGCTGCTTTCAGACTATGCTATAATATAATAGCATTAGAGTATATAGCTCATAGCACACCAATATCGCGCACCATACATTGTTATGGACACGTTCACACTGTACTGTACTATATATTATTGACAAAGTATGGTGCGCGATATTGTTGTGCTATGAGCTATATTCTCTATGCTAATTATATTATAGCATAGTTTGAAAGCAGAAAGCTTCAAGAATGTAAAGTAGGGATGGTGAACGTTTTTTGGTGTTCGTGCCATTTTTATTAAAAACAATAATGTAAGTCACAAAAAATCTTGACTTGATGATTCAGTTCTGAAAAAATGTGTCAAGATGCTAATATTTTTTTGTAACTATCACTACACATTATAAAACAAAGTCCTCCGCCGCGTCTGTCTGTCTGTCTATGCAATAAACACAAAAACTACTGCATCGATTTTCATGCTGTTTTCACCAATGAATATAGTGATTAGTCAAGTGGGCGAAACTGCGGGCAATACCTAGTAAATTCATGAAGCAATAATGTTATCCGCTTTGTTTTTCTTCAAATAAAAGTAAATTTCTGTTGTATTAACAACAACGGAAACCATACCTACTGAACTTTAAATTTCATCTTGACGCTAAGTTATCTTCTTTTTTACGTTTGATAGGCACGCATTTGACCACTATCTCGCCTGATGGTAAGCGACGATGCGGTCTAAGATGGAGCACGCTTGCCTAGAAGTAACCTAATCACTCTTGACTTAAAGACTCCCAGATTGCAGCTATCAGGAAAGACAGACTCCGGCAGGGAATTCCAATCCTTTGCTGTACGTACTATGCAAGAATCTTGTATAGCCATGCCCAAATTATTTTGCCGCGTGCCAATGGTTCGCTATCCCTGATCTAAAATTATCCAAGATGACGTAATCGGAATTCCGCGTAATTACTAAATTGCTCAGTGAGATCACGTAATGAACTCCTCTACATCTTATTCTGAGTTTTCGCGGAACCCCTCGCAATTTCCCGTAAATATAGAATATGAGCTCACGGTGACATAATCATACACATATCTAAATATACCTACCGTATAAATATAACTTCGCTCATTAAGACGAGGGGAGGCTGACGTACAAATGACTTTGAAACCTGTTTGCAATCATCGCAATAACACAGAATTTAATATTTGCCATGTTCTCTGCCGTTGACTTACAAAATTAATTTTCCTTTCAGAATAGTAAAGTACAAAACTTATTCGGAATATTCCTCTTCCAAATATATTTTCTGAGTAGTCACAGTCTCAATGGTGATATTATTTACGAGCTCAGTAATTCCTTCAAGGTTGGAATAAATCAGACATTTTCCCAGTTCTTATTCGATAAAAACTTTCATACATTTCTAGTGTTCCGTGCGGACGATGGAAATCCGGTACATTTGAATCAATTGGGTTTCTTTTTGGCTCGGGATTTATATCTTACTTTGTGGTCTGAAGGATGAATTGATACGAATTAAGAGTTCAATCGTTTCTACGGTCTATTGACGGAGCTGTTGTGGGTTCATGGACTTCCTGGGAAAGGAAAATTTACTAACATACGAAGGTACAAAAATAAGGCATGGCGTGTTATACTTGAGGTTGATTTAATTCCTGATTTTTCAATGTAAATGTACACATTTTCCTTGCAATTAGACAATTACTCATAATGTTTATTAGTAAGTACCACAAAGTAAACAGGGAAGAAAAATCTTTTTACGAAGTTCCTGTGTTTCGTTTACATACGTTTAAGTCTTTCAGTCAATTCAAACCATGTCCTAAACAATATCCCATATTTATACCCTACCGCTTGCATGACACTAGTAACAGTAAGTCCAAGAATGATATATTTGTTACACTCCCGATTTAAAATCTTTTATTTCCAGCGGAGGCATTTCTTAGTACGGAACACTTTTATCACAATTTCGGCGACCCGTCCAGTTTAGTAATTGTGTTATTGGAACTTCGCCGAATGATCCTGGAATATAAATTGTGGGAACTGGGTCGATACTGTGTTTTTTTAAGAAAAATATGTCTATAGCGTATTAACTAAACGCGTTTCACAAAAATGGTATGTTGGCTCGCTCTGATACAATTTAGTCTTTTGAGACGCGGGGTTTGGTGAATAGTTGAGAGTATCAATAATATTGTTACTGTTAGAATATATACCTAACAGACCTGATTTTTAATATTTGCTATTCTTGTGTGTAAAAAAATTACCGTTTGCAGATCTATTACACAAATTCTTTGGATATTTTTATTTTAAATGAAAACAAAAAATTGAATTAAAGAGATTTTTTTTCATTGATCTTGTCAATGTATACTTACGGCTATCAACATTGCCCAAAAAATATTTAACCGTAGTACCTATTGTTCTAGAGACTGTAAATTGTGTAACCATTATTTTTATGTGTTCACGAAAGCTGTAAAAACTCTCTGCTGAAAGGGGCCTCCTCATATATCACGAGTGAAATATGTTGAGGTGCCACTGGAAATACCTTCCTGAGTATAGGAGCATCTCTCTTGCTTTATCTTCTAGTGGTTTTCCATTCGCAGACTGAACAAATACAGCGCTATTTATAAAAAAAAAACTTTGTAACAATACTTACCCTTATTATAAACTTATTAGTAGATTCTTTGGTCAAGTTTTTTTGCCCATTTTGAAAAAAGAATACGGTTCGATTTTTTATAAAAAGTCCTGAGGGTCAGTTCTACTAAGTTTTAATCAACTTTCACATTCGAATGTCAATCGCAAACTGTCAAAAAAGCCTGAATTTTCATAAATTTTTGACAGATTGCGATTGAGATGCAAATACGATGCGAATGTGAAAATGAGTAGAATTGACACAACTAATATTATTGTTTACTAGCTGTCCCCCGCGGCTTCGCTCCCGTCATTTTTTTTTTTCTTTTATAAGAACCTTCTTCTGACAATCGGTCCAGCCGTTCACGCGTGATGACGGGACCAAGGGAAAAAAGAAATTTATTTTTATATAAGATTGGTTATTGGATTGTTTGTTACAATCTCTGGAAGTAATCAATACTTTGAGAGGTTATCTCTTTACACAAAAATGAAACAACGATAATGACCGATTTTGGCCAAGAAAGCAACGCGGTGGAAAAAGCTAACATGTTAGTAGATACAAAATATTATTTACATTATATACAATTTTTTTCAGAAAAGTACACTTAAGCTGCCTGACCGTTGACGCAAAGCGAGGCAGCAGAGTGGAGAAAGGGAGTAATATAACCAATGGAATTGTATGAAATGTTAGTGATTGACGCGGAGAGGGGATTTTATGCATTTTCATTGGTGAACTTCCTCCGCGGTCGAGAAGTTTAGTCGTTTGCCTTTGTTACCCGGTGGTCATGGGTTCCCATGGGAAAGCATACTTTGTAAAGTTGTTTTCCAGTTTGCTTAGGACATTAATTTTAGTCAAATAATAAACAACAACTTTTTTTTGTAATTAAAAAAAAAAAAATTTTTTTTTCATTGTATTCTTTTTTGTGCCATGTGTTTCAATTCATTTTGTTTTTATTGCATGCACGTTTTTCTATTTTTACATTGACTTAAGATAGTAACTAAGCCAAATAATATATTATGGGAGAGGCCGCTGACTCCTGACATACAGGTACACCTAGTACAGGAGTCGAGAGCCTTCAAACATGAATTTGTAACCTATTGTGTCAATAAATAAATTTATTTATTTACATTGCAGGCTTGATTCAACTGTTTGTCTGATAAAAAGGTGATTCCGTGCTTCGGAAGGCACGTATTAGCCGATGGTCCCGGCCGCCAAATGGTGGCTGGCGGTCGTCAAATTAACCATGCCAGAGGGCTTTGAGGCGGTTTAGAAACTCTGGCACTGGGGTGTGTGGAATCGTAAGATCTTACTGCCCAGACGATAAGAAGAAGAATTGGTTAATATTTCTCCGCTTCTCTCTTCTCCGCTCCAATGGACAGCCAGCCGCTAAAAAACTACACACAAAATACAACACCAGTCATCATAAATAACTGAACAACTCCCAATGAAACATAATGAACTAACAATCCCCGTTCATCGTTGAAATATTTTCCAATGTTTGAAGAAGGCACTTTGCTTGTAATTTCGCGAAGACTAAGTTTCGAGAGTACTGGTGGTCGAAATAAGCTTGAAAGCAGCGGACGCAGAATAAGCTGAAAACTTGGCGTTATTCCAATTAATTTTTGTTAAAACAATTGTTCGTATCTGGATTTGGAAGCACTACAAGATTCGAGATATTGTTTTAAGTGGTTTTAAAAGGTTATTGGCTAAGTTGTTTATTGGGCGAATTTGTTGAAAAGTTACTTGAAAATATAAAGATATTGAGATTGTTACAAGTGGATAGATCAGAAAGGAATACAATTTAAATTAATAACACTTCTTGAGGTAGGTACATTTTGGTAAGGCAGTATTCGCCATGAATATCTTTAGTATTAGGTATTCTTATAACAAAACAAACAATCAATACGAGTTGTATGCATTAAATCGCGAATGAAAATTCTCACCCCAATTTTATTGTGTATGATTACTGTTGTGTAGTGCCATTGTGGAAACAAATATTTTTTCGAATTTTAAGTCTCTTAGAAAAATATAGTAACTTAACATTATAGTTTCTTTTTATTAATTACGTTGTCCACTGTTTGGTAATGATCACACGTTCCACCATTCAGGTGTTTTGCCAGTCCGGTCAATCTCCAGCAAACGCCTCCATCCATGTCATATCATATTTCCTTCGCTCCATCGCCCTTTGGCAAACTGAACTATTGAGACGAGCCTTTATTCTATACTGCTCTGTTCTGTTCCAATCTGATCTGATCTGATAATTTTCTATTCTATTTTGGGGGACCGTATGCGGTACAGAGAGTAAAGTCCCGCAAACCCCCATAGAAAAGGGAGGATCTTCCGCCCAGGCGGTTGTTGTGCCTGGGGGGCTACTGCCCGATAGTTCATATTCGGACGGATGTATAATTATGTTCAAATCGCATGGTGAACTCTGCTTGCGCGATTTAGGATTTTAGTTCGCCGCCATTTGGATAGATGGCGTCGCGGTTATTTTTGTTGCGATGTAGATTTGTTTCATTGGTTTTTCTTGTGGCTGCATTGATGCCGCTACACTATTCTTTAAAACTTGCCCGCTTAAGACTCTTTCTAAAGATAAGGCTCTTAGTTGTCTTCTTTAGTAAACGATAGCCCAACAGTTCTAATGAACAATCGTAATACTAAACCCCTCAGCCGTCGCGACTTCAAACACTTAAACTAACCTCATGTTGATACCTTGGATTTCATTCAACCCTTAGCAAGATTACCAACATCTTTCAAAATCAAACCTTAACCCCATCAATTTAGAGTTGATACTTCAAAGGCAACTTTTTGTGGAATAGCTGTTGAATTTACATTTCAATTACTTGATGTTTTTCTAGCTAAACGAGGGGTTAGTGGGGTATTAAATGGATAGTTTATCGAGACAGTGAGCTATTTATCTTGTTTTAAGGGCTATATGATTAGTTCAGAAATAGACTATAAGTACTAGCTTTTACCCGAGGCTTCACTCGCGTTCATCTAGATTTTTGCATAGTAGCCTATATTCGTCTCCAAGGTCTATCTATTTCACACGGTAGAGCACACTGTGCAGGTGTGCCCCGCTTGGGCGGCGCACCGCCGTGTCCTCGAAACGGCGATTGGCGGCGACCTCTCGCGTCCGGCCCTGGTCCAAGCCATGGTCCGGAGCGAGACGGAATGGGACGCCGTTGCCTCCTTCTGCGAAGCAGTCATGCTAGCGAAGGAGGTGGCGGAGCGGGAGAGGAGACCCTCTCGTCCCGGCCGCCGTGGTGGACGCCGCGGGCGTCGGGGGCCACCTGGTGACCTCCGGCCACCGTAGGCGCAGGCCTGTGGACGGCGAGCTATGGGTGGCTCGCCGTCCGTCCATCTAGACAGGCCGTGTCGACGGCGCGTTAGTGTTCCACGCGCGCCTCAAAGAGAGTCAGCAACACAGAGGGGCCCGAAAGGGCCGACGCCTGCCGGAGTCGCGGGATTATTCGCAAGAGACACCGTGGCTCCGGAACACAAAGGGCAATGAAGGAACATGGATGGGTTTTAGTCAGTAGAAGTCTGACAGTCCCTCCCGCTACACCCAGAGCGGGAGGAGTCATTGGATGATTTCCCATCCCTAAAAAAAAAAAAAAAAAAAAAAAAAAAAAGGTCTATCTATTTCTCAGACAGTGATTTTGAAGATTTTCCACCCAAAATAGGGTCCATCTTTTTCAGTACTAAAATACATGTAAATCGGTTCAGTGATTTAGGTGTGCAAGCATCACAAACAAAAAGTTAAAGAAACAAACGAACGCACTTTCGCATAAAAATATCTGTTTAGGTAGTGTTTACCAATAACATGATGTCTATTTTTTTTTTTTAATATTTTCCAAGATTCATTTAAGAAATAGTAAAACATACTTTAACATTAAGAAGCTGCAGCGGCATCAAAGCCGCAACAAAAAAATCAAACGGAGCCAAATCTACATCGCAACAAAAAGAACCGAAACGCCATCTATCTAACTAACAGTGTACTAAAATCCTGAATTTGAACATTATATGTACCTATATACATCAGCCCGAATATGAACTATCGGGTAGTTTCCCGCCAGGCACAACAGGTTACCGGAACTTTACTCTCTGCTGTACCGCCTCCCTACATCATCATCATCTGCCTAGCCTTTTCCCAACTATATTGGGGTTGGCTTCCAGTCAAACCGGATTCAGCTAAATATCAGTATTTTACGTGGAGCGGCTGCCTACCAGACAATAACAACCCATTAACTGGGTAACACCGTACTCCTTGGCAAGACTGGTGTCAGATTTTCTGGCTTCTGACTATCCGTAACGACTGCCAAAGACCTACAAATGACAGCCGTGACCTGTTGGTCACGGCTGTCTTAACGTGCTTAACGTGCTTAACGTGCTTTCCGAGGCACGGAGGAAACTCGGTATGTTAAGACGGTCACCCATCCACAGACCAACCTCGGCAAGCATTGCTTAACCTCGAAGATCGACCTGTGCGGCTGTTATTATCTAGCGCCTACCTACAAAAGGCCATTTTAATTTGTCCTCTTGCCTACAGTTTTATTTACAAAGTCTTGCGGTTAGATAAGGTTAAAACCAACACTGAACTCGCGAAAAAAAAAACGACTGATCCAATACATTTATTTGCGCATGTACTGAACAGCAGATTTTTTCACGATTTCGTGTGTGATTCCACTTTCCAAATGCTCTTAATGATACGTACAATGACCCCTTAAAAGATATTACCATTATTCTGTAACACGTTGTTTATTACGATACAAGACTATCAACACTACTAACAAAAATCTCAAGTGTTACTTCATATTTATTCACAGATGCCTATACTCCATAAAACATAGTCAACAAGTTCAGTTCATATTCCTATTCCTAGTTACACATAACCGTATTGTCCGGTCCGGTTGTCCGAGCCGGACGGGATCGGACGCAAATAGTTTACGACTCAGTTTAGTCGGTGTCGTTTGTACGAGCCTCTGCTACTGGGAGCCAAACACACAAAACAAAACAAACATAAACAAACAAAAAAAACAAACATAAACATTTCGAGATTTGAGATTTGAGATTTGAGCCAGTTCTTGGATATCGAGAATCGTATGGGTGTAAAGCGAAAATGATATAATGAGAGAAAAGTATGGTTCGTGTTTGAATAAACTGTTAAACTATACTAATATAATAATCTATACTTATATTATAAAGAGGTAACATTTGTTTGTAAGTTTATATGTAGGGAGGGGGTAATCTCAGGAACTACTGGTCCGATTTGAAAAATTCTTTCAGTATTAGATAGCCCATTTTTTCGATGAATGCTATAGGCTACATATCATCACGCTAAGACTAAAAGGAGCCGAGCATTAATGGAAAATGTGACGCAGACGAAGTTGCGTGGGTCAGCTAGTATACAATAAACTGCTAATATGTATAGTAAAATGAAGTTAGTCCATCCGCAGATGGTTTTAGATTTTCAAAAAACATTGGATAATGTTTTTTTTTGTCTGTCCAAATCGAGCAAAATTGACAAAAATAAGATGTATCGAAATATCATATCGTGAATTTACGCCGGTGACGTCACTTGTTTGTAAAAAGGTTAATGTCACTGGGTGTTTCAACGCACTGTATTGTCAACATTGTTTAGTTTACGTGAAAAAAAATTGGCCAAGTGCGAGTCGGACTCGCATACAATGGGGTTCTGAACCGATTTCATTTTTTTTAACATCTATACTAATATTATAAAGCAGAAGAGTTTGATTGTTAGTTTGTTTGGTTGAACGCGCTAATCTCAGGAACTACTGGTCCGATTTGAAAAATTATTTCAGTGTTCGATAGCCCATTTATCGAGAAAGGCTATCATCAGCTAAGACAAATAGGAGTGGAGCAGTAATGGAAAATGTGACGCAAACGAAGTTGCGCGGGTCAGCTAGTGTTATTTTAACACTACAGACTTCTTATAGTTTTCCTGTAAACTATTACCTGTTTTTTTCAAAATTTTAGGCTCAGTAGTTTCGGAGATAAGCCATCAAGCATAAGGCCATTTTTGGTTTAATTTCTTGAATAACTTGAATAATAAATAGATTATAAATTATGAAAAACATATTATTTGAACCGTCACAGTAAGCCTTTTCATTTGATATGTCACATAACACAGTACAATAAATTTTGTTTTTATTTTTTATTTATGTAACGCGTTTTGGTCACAGAAACCCATATGCATACCAAATTTAAACAGAATCGGTCCACTGAATCCGAAGAAAACTGGCTGTGACGGACGGACAGTCAAATAGACACCCGAGTCATCCTATAAGGGTTCCGTTTTTTGTTCAGAACCCTAAAAAGTACCTACTTTCCCAGTTTTTTGTCTAATTCACGGACTAATTACATTTTTTTCAGGAAAATATCCTATTGTAGGAATGCATAAAATATAATCTCGCGGGTGTGAACCAAGGTCAGCCTAGTCTTTGTGATGGTAGATTATTTTGTACTGCAATAAAATTATTTTTCAAATCAAGTTGTAAAAAAATTCTAACTGTTCGACAAGTATTTAAAATGGCGGTTTTTTGTAGTGCTAATTTATTTTGAAAGATTGAGAACATTTAAACTATTAAACATTTGTTTTGGGATAACAACTGTTGTTAATATTACTATTGGGACAGTTGCAACTCTATTATAATTTTCCAAATTATATATAATTTTCCAAATTCTGGTGATTTCCTCTTGTTCCTCTTTCAGTGTAAGTTTTACGATATTTTACGCCAAATCCGCATCGTACATGCAGTGACTCCACTTGTGATTTCTGGGAAACGTTTTGTAGGTGTGTGTTTACCTATCGTATCCATGTACGACCATTAAACCAAAGCCCCAAATAACAGGGGCTAACTAAACCTGCATTCAGAAATGCTACGGTGAATTTTGTGATGGGAAATATGTGGGAAATGCCTATAATTGTTTCCCAGAACGGTGAATCGATTGAAGCATCCAAACGTTGTTTTTACAGGGTTTTGTTAGTCTTGTTTACGTATGGTTCACATGTTGCAACTGAATTTTAAATCTGAGTGCAAATTCTACTAATTTTCAAGCAGCTTTCGCATTCGCATCTTGTCGCAACCTGTCAAAAATATATGAAAATTAAGACTTGCTAGTTTGCGACTGGCATGCAAATGCGAACACGGTGTTTTAATGTAAGTAGAATTATTATTGGCCCTCAGATATCCATAACCGATAGAGTTGAAATATTGTATACACGTTTGGTTTGGGTGATAGTGACAGTACACGGTTAGCTCAGTGACGTCATTCTTAATCGAATAAGGCAATTAAAAAAAATACAAACGAATTGAGAACCCCCTCCTTTTTGGGAAGTCGGTTAAAAATACTAACGTCTAAGATAGTTCAGATAATTGTGACCTACTTATTTCAAAATATACATCATTTAGTGTCATCATAAAAAAATATAAAAAACTATACAAAATATCAAACAAAGATCTTATGCCCAAAAAGAATCGAAAAAAAATATTCCAGCACCTTTTTACTTCGGCACTCAATAACTAAAATGTCCTATAACTTTGTAGCTACACGTAACATACCTTAAATACCTCTGTACGATCCAATATGGCGGTTTTATTGGTCGTTCTGTCCCGATAGAAATCTATAAATGTGTTTTATTGTCTTGCGAGCTGACACGGTGTATTGCACGGGTATTCGCTGTAATATTCCTGTTTAAAAACGCCTTTGTGCGAGTGGTTATGTTTTTGTAAAAATATGGCTGTGTTTTTAGAAAAAAATACTGGCAAAGTGCGAGTTGGACTCGCGCACGACGGGTTCCGTACGTTATCTATAAAAACGGCAAAAAAATCACGTTTTTTGTACGGGAGCCCCCTTAAATATTTATTTTATTCTGTTTTTCGTATTAAGACCGCACTATACATATTCTGAACACGTTCACACTGTACTGTACTATATATTATTGATAATGTATGGTGCTCGATATTGTTGTGCTATGAGCTATATACTATACGCTATTGTATTATGGCGATTAAACAAAGAAAAAAAAAGAAAGATAGAAAATTGTTTATTTGGGACTCGCAAAAAACAGACAGAAGCAAAATACTTTAAACAAAATACAGATAATAACATTAAATTGATCTGTGCGAGGCCAAAAAGGTCCCTATCTTAGCAGTATGCTGCGATATTTAAAATAAATAAATAACACAGCGCTGGTATTATGATAGGGCCGGTGATGCCACGGACGCCCTCACGTAGTACATACTAAATATAACAAAGCTCTGTTTGTATGATAGAACCAACATTCGCCGTACAAATAAAATTCCGCCTACACCAGTTCATTCCCGATCACCAACAAACACATAATCACTTACTACCCGCAATTCATATTTTATTTCCAGCCATAATTTCATGTCATCCGTGTACTCAAACTGTCAGCTTATGTCAATAGGACGGGTGTAACCAATCGATAGGATGGGCGGAGTCACAGAATAGATGGATACAGAAGACTTACTGCGAACAAAACACGCACACACGAAGATAAGGGTCCGCGTATGAGAGAAACGTCACTCAGCAAAATATAACCGTACTTAAAAGGGCGGGGTTGCAGTACTTTTAAAGATTTGTTGAATGAATGTAGAACGTCTGAAAATCTAATTAATTATGAGTTTTTTAATAAATCAAAATCATTATATAAAAATTGAACATACCCTCAAGTAAATCGTAAAGATAGAAACGCGATTAAGAATGATTGGCTCGATACTTTTTTTATCAAACATGACATTAAATTACAATTTTAAACGTGTACTGCTAAGAAATTTTATCACGAATATATATAAAAGTTATATCAATAGATAGAGCTTTTTATTTAGAAGTAAATGTTGAAACCATATTGTATTATTTCTTTATCAGTTTTCGCCAAGAAGAAAAAACAATCAAAATTTAGGCATTATTTCGCTCGCCGGACAGTCGCTGTTGTTCGTCAAAACACACAGTACTGCAACCTCGCCTTAAGCTTGAGCCCCTTACGTTGGACTGGCCCAAAAATAACATTTTTTTTTTAAGAACGGAAAATTATCAAAATTATTGACTAAAAACTCATCCGTGTTCTTCAAAGTGCTCTTTCCAGGGCCGCGGTAACTCTAGCCACTAATAATAACAGCCGAGAATACGGATCAATTTTCAAGGTTAAGTACTTCTTGTCGAAACATATCTGTGAATGACCAGCCTTTTAATTATATTGAGGTCGACTTCCAATCAAGCCGGGTTCAGCTGCATGCTGCATCTAGTCTGACTGGAAGCAGACCCCGATATAGTTGAGAATACTCTTTGTAGATGGTCATTTGATCACCATTAATCCTTGTTTTTACTTGTTGAATAAAGCTAGCCTTCTGCACGTATTTATTATATGTCAATAGGTAAGGCAGACTGACGTCCAACCGGTCATTATAACCCGTCCCTCTATTGTGGGCAAAAGAGGATTATTTTTAGATGGCGGGAATGTTTGAGTAAATGTTTTCCTTCCTTTGAGGTAAACGTAGGTATTTATTGAGTGTTTGGGACTGAAAATGTTTGAAATGTTTTCTGAGATATTTTGGAACGGAACGGTCAAGTAAGGAATTTCTAATAGGTTTAGGTACATCAGTATGTTTGTTGTATCCCAGGAATTCTTTGAGAAAATTATAGTAAAAATAAGATTGAAGTGGATTATATTATCTAATTAGGTCGAGACTCAGATGTAAAACCAAATGCACCAATGACCAAAACGACTCCTAAATGATTTTAACTAATGACCCAAATTACTGTTTCCATCCACGTACGAAAAGCAACAAAATTGTATAATGTAGTGAAAATATCTGGCATATGACATGCTCTCCACATCTTTATAACTTCCTCAGCTTTAAAGTGCCACCTCGCAAGACCTCACGCATATAGAATCATTCGTAAAAGCCGAAAAGCCGCGACAGTTCAACGTACTTGCGAACCTGAACGTTAGGGTCACTGAGCATGTAATTGCAGAAGCTTAAGAGGTCTGCTATGTGTCGCGGGACTATTCGAAAGAGATACCGTAGCTCGGGAACAAAAAGGGCACTGAAGGAACTTCAATGGGTTTTAGTCAGTAAGAGTCTGACACTCCCACTCCGCCCAGAGCGAGGAAAGTCATTTGATGATTTCTCAACCCTAAAAAAAAAAAGAAAAAAAAGGGGTCTGCTATGTCTGTGTGTGTCATTCTATCGGCCTGGAGATGAATGTCAATGTTGAGCAACTTCGTCTGATTAATTGATTGATCCAAGAGCTACTGACATGGCTCGAGAATCACCAAATTTAGGTGGTAGTAAGCAAGGCACATTGTTCGCAAAATATATGGTGACGATTGTTAGATTATCTTTGCATTGTATAGACTCATTCTCTTTGCACAATGCAAAGAGAATTATTTCATAACGAATTTAAATATTATTCTGTAAACACTAACAGCTGGTTTAAAAGAGTGTCCATTGAGTTTCTTGCACGTTCTTTTCCATAGGATCTACTCTTTGGAACGTCCAACGTGCGCTGGAGATAGGGTCGGTGAGTGTGTTTTGTTGCAGAACAACTTGCTGCTCTTGTCATTGGCGCGGCAGAATTAGCTCCATCTATTTAACTGACAGACCTTGACTACTTAAAAGTGCCTGCAACTGGTATATTTGAAATAAAGGATTTTGTATTTGATGGTGGATAAGACCTGCAGATTTTGGAGAGGCTACATATTATACAGAATACAAAGTGGTGGAAGGTCTGTCACATGGAGAACCAATGACCTTAAGGCCACGGGAATCCTTTGGATGCTATACGCCTGTGCCAAGAAGGGAACGTCTTTTGAATGAAATGATGATCATTTGATCGATCTATATTAGGAGACAGTTAAGATGTCGAATTAGTAATTGCCAAGGGGTGTAAAAAGTGGGCTTTTATTAAAACATATATAAAGAGGAGCCGATTTCTTTAAAGTTATATCGCCAAATGCATTGCGCGACTAGCAGAATTTAAAAAAAAAACAAGAATAGGAAACATGCATAAAAAAAAATATTCATTATCTAAACAATTTATCTAAAAATAAACAAAAATATATTATTAACAGTGGAAATAGAATCAAAATTGGTCGAAAAACAAACGAGATATAAAATTTTTTAAGCAAATATATCTGTCCCTCTCGCGAAAACGCTGTTTTCTATGACAGATGTATAGACGTCACGTAATGTGACGTCAAATTCCATGTCGGACTTCTCGTTCTAAAAGTAATCTTTGAAGCGTTGTAACTCCATGCTGATGAAGATATTTAAAAAATATTTTCTAGAGTGTTTACTGGATCTTATAAGTAATTCATTTTATAAATAAAAAAAATCGCGTGCATATTCCCTTTTGATTCAATTTTCTTTCCTTTTACAGAATTGCATGTACAGTCAAAACTTATCTATTTCACTATCCATGCATGCAGACCAAATTGTTTGAGTTTCACTACAAGTGGGCCTTCTGTGCAACTTATTCAGTGGCCTGCAGTGAGATAGTCACGTTTGCCAAGACTTTGCTTCACGAATATTCACAGCATATCTCATAAATAAGGTATCACGTTCAATAAATGTTATGGATGAGCAGAGTTCGTGCTATGTGGGTGTTATAATAATAATATGCAAGTGGATACTTCTAGTTGTAGTATGCCTTGTTAAAAAAAATATATTTCTCTCAAATTTGTCTGAACTGTTCTTAGAAAACATTGAATAAGCAATTGGAAATCGTGGCATCAAGACCTCTAATTTCTTGTTTTATTTCTTGAACTACAAAAAAATAACTTTCCATTCCATTTACGAAGAAAAAGAAAATCTTGTTACGAACTAAAAATATACAAAAAACACCATTTCGGTGACACTTTCTACAAGAAATAAAACTCAATATTTATATTTCCAGGTAAGTAAAGCAACGTCAAATCAAAGAAAAATATCGTTGTAGCTAGCGATGTATTTATTACTGTCGCATAGCATAATATACATTGAATTATTCATACGCTTGTCGCTGGGCCGTCGAGAGTCGTCCCGTACTTCAAGAGTAATGGAAGACCGACATGTGAAAATATCGTACGTTATATCGTGATTCAGTTATTCATAAGACGGAGAGCAAGACCGATTTCTCTGTCCTTGGATTTTTAAGTAAGTTCAATGTTCTTTGGGTAACCTTTTGGGATCTTGAGAGAATAGAAATACATAGTTTCTACTTGAATTATTTGACTTAAAGCTACTCGGTTTCAAATAAACGGGGACTTATTCTGGACTGGCGTTTCCTGAGGCTACGCTGACGTGAAAGTTCACAATAAATTGTAATATATCAAAACCTATATTTATATTTTTTTGCTATGAGCTATATACTCTATGCTATATATTATAGCGTAGTCTAAATAAAGCTTCAGGCATTTTCCGCCAGTCGACTTTTGATTTACCAAACAAAAACTTAGCAAGAAGGTGTACCTATTTCCTATTCAAGACTAAGGTCTACTGGTGTTCCAAACCTGAACTCTTTAAGTCAAGAGTAAATAGGTTACTTCTATGCAAGCGTGCTCCATCTTAGACCGGATCATCGCTTACCTTCAGGTAAGATATTGGTCAAACGTGTGACTATCTACAGTAAAAAATCCCTGCAGACTTTCACGTTAAAATAGTAGTGGGATTTCTGCTCAAGGCTAGAAAAAGGCAAGAAAAAAAAAAGCATTCTGTATTACAGCTACATTCTTGTAATACCTGTCCAAGATTACAATAGTAAAATATTCAGAAGAACTTGTAGTAAAACCACAAGCCTTCGTGAACATCAAATTATTTGTTTTACCCAAAGTTGCGTGCGCAGTTCTCTCTAAATCGAATTGCGGACAGACAAGATAGTGCTTTTAGACATTTTAAGGGTAATTCCACGGAGGAACTGGCAGTAAATAGTATTCTTTGGAAGGACCATTAGAAGAAACTTGGTCTTACGTGAAAGGTTTGTGGCAGTGTACTTATAAGGTTTCTACTCGAAATTGGTTCTATTTTATTGGTTTTAAGTGGGGACATGTGGGCTGCTCGACAGTGAATAGAATAGAATAGAAATTAATTATTCGTCACAGACACAACACAACAGCAAAAACACATTATGAAAAATAAAATATTAAGAAATAATACTGAGCAGTCTACAGTAAAAAAACCCTTGACAAAAATGAGAAAAAAGCCGACGAAAAATTCTAAGTGTCCAGAATCATGCCTTGGACCCATGGAAATCGTTTGTGCGTCGATGTCAGATACACGCGGTATATACCTAAATTATTCTTATTCAAACTTTCTCACCATGTCATAGATAAATCTATAATAATATTATAAAGCAGATAAGTTTGTTTGTTTGGTTGAACTCGCTAATCTCAGGAACTACTGGTCCGACTTGACAAAATATTACTTCTTATATATCATCACGCTAAGACCAATAGGAGCGGAGCAGTAATGAAAAATGTTACGCAGACGACGTTGCACGGGTCAGCTAGTCTATACTTATACTAATAATATTATAAAGCTGAAGAGTTTGTTTGCTTGAACGCGCTAATCTCGTGAACGGGCGCCGTCAGTCGGGACTGGTCTTTTCTTAGCTGCCATGGTTAATTTTAATTATTTCTTTGAGTTGTTCCTCTTTAATTCCGGACGCTTTTATCCTGCTCGTCTTTTACATCGTTCTCACATGTATGTATAATTTCAACCCGATGTAAATAAATCTTTGTAAAAAATTATTATTTTTAAAAGAGTGTCCGTGGAGTTTCTTGCACGTTCTTCTCCATAGAGATCTACGCTTTGGAACGTGCAAATAGCTACAACTTTTTGGACCGAACGACCTTCAAAAGTGCCTGTAAATGGTTTAATTGAAAGAAATGCTTGAATTTTTTTGAATTTTGAATTTCTCTGGAACTGCTGGTCCGATTTAAAAAAAATGTTCACTGTTAAATGGCTCATTTATCGAGAAAGGTTAAAGCTTTATATCATCACGCTAAGACAAAAAGGAGCGGAGCAATAATGGAAAATGTGACGCAGACGAAGTTGCGCGGATCAACTATGCTCTATAAAAAAATAGAAAAGTTTTTTTCATTTAAAGCTTTACAGGGTTTTTTTTTTTAATAAAATGTGTTTATGTGTCGAGGTATCTCAGGTGAAAAAACAACAGATTGAACATTATAACAGGCAGAAAGAAAAAACTGCATAAAATTAAAAAATTCAAAACGTCATACACATATATTTGGAACAACTAATGAAGGACCAGTTTTGCGGATTTAAAGACCATTCCAGGAAAATCACCAATGGAAAATACTTTATAATTAAACACATCCCAAGAACACGTTTTCAAGAAATGCTCTCTTAAATATGGTTCAGTAAGTAATACGGTTCTCGTGCTAGACAGAATGTGCTGACAGGAGACGGTATTCAGAGGAAATGTCTGAAATTGATGCGGTTCCAGAAGAGCTCATTGTTATTCATAGCTTTTAACCAAGTACCCTCGCATGCGCGCCGTATAAAACTAAATTTAATTAACTTGCCGAGTGTCTTGCACTTAACACAGCAGAATGCTGTTAGTTACTTTTGCTATTATCATAACCTTTTATTGTAAACTAGCTGACCCGGCGAACTTCGTACCGCCTTAGCGTAGCAATGATGCACTACTTTATTTTGTATAGCTGTCCTATCATTTAAAAATATTTATCTATACATAACTATTACGTGGCGAGTTATTTTCAAAAATTAATTAGAATTTAATTAAGTAACCACGTTTCCGAACAAACAATGCTCTTTCAATATAGTCTATGGCCACGAATGACATTGACATTCGTTACGCGCGTTTTTATAAATATGCAAAATTAAATGTATATTTTTCAATATTTCTGAGAGATTTTCTTAATATTTTTTTCCGTAAAAACCTTCTCCTAATAATAACAAATACAACAAAAAAAGAATTAGTGAAATCGGTCCAGCCATTCACGCGTGATGCCGTGACCAAGGAAAACGGGTTTCATTTTTATATATATAGATGGAAACAATAGGCTAGATTCCATCATCCATAAATTGCAAAATTATTTAATCCGTCAGTTAGAGTATTGAATAATAATGGACACATTTTTTTTTGTAAATCAATGAATATTGACAAAGATAAAACGCATCAAAACTCGGGAGTGGGAGCTCGTGACGTCTCGACTCACTAAAAATTATGCGAAGGTGTGACGTATTGAGAATTTTAAAAGCGTCGTAATTTCGTCAATTTTGGTTCCCGTGACAAAAGAAAAGACACGGGTCAAATATTTTTTGAAAATCTAACTGACGGACTAATTAGATATTTTCAGGACACAAGCCTATTTTCCTTTGTCCTAATTTGTTTAAGAACCTAAGGTTTTTGCCATGGCGTGCCTGTTTGAAGCTCTCTCATTATTATTGCGATTTTCACTATGATTGGATATCAATGTTACCGGTCTATTGCAAAGGCAAAAATTAGAATGCTATTGTGTAACTTAATTTTCTTAATAAGACACGGACATACTGAAAACTATTTGGTTTATCTGGGATTCATTGTATTTAAAATAAAATTAAAACCCCAAGCATTTCGTTGCTGAATATTTTTATGTGGATTGCATGTGAACACCACACTTAAATATTTTCTCATTTCGTCCAACGCTGGCCAATTATAACGACTGAGTTTTACAAGTTACAGTCAATAAAACGTATTTACCTTAATAATTGGTTCATAACTTATATCTAAAACTCACCGCTTCAGTATGCACAGGATGCACAGCGAACAACAACGCAGCAAGTGCGGCGAACGGTCGCTGCAAACGCGCAACCACCGCACCGGTGCGAGCGACCAGCGCGCAACACGCAGCGTGCAACGCAACGTTGCACACGTGCCACCACCATGGCGAGAACCCGCACAGTTTGTAGTTTAATCTGTAACAAGGAAATTGAAAATTAATCAAATTAAAATGTAACTGTTTGGCACACACCTACCTACTGATAAGAATCAAAACACGAGTTAATTATAATATCATTCCGTGAGTTTTCCACACGATATACAACGTGTAACAGAGTAACAGCTGCTAAAGGGTCATTGTACTCATCATTATGAGCAACTTAAAGTATGGGAACAATCCTGAAGTCGCGAAAAATATAAGCTGTTATGTACATTTTGTCAAGTTATGCGCACATAAATGTATACCGCGTGTATCTGACATCGACGCACAAACGATTTCCATGGGTCCGGGGCATGATTCTGGACACCCTAGACTTAGAATTTTTCGTCGGCTTTTTTCTCATTTTTTATTTTTTTCAAGGGTTTTTTTTTACTTTAGACTGCTCATAATCGTTATTCTGACCTAACCCAATGAGATTTTTAATCAAAAAATAATTAAATAACTACTTTCACTAAAAAGAGCAATCTGAATAAAGCCACAAATAATATCAGCTCAGCTGAGCGGATACTTTGTAGTACTCTTAAAAAAATGTCCAGAAACATGCCCTGGACCCACGGAAATCGTTTGTGCGTCGATGTCAGATACACGCGGTATATAGGGTGTGTTGATCCAATCTTGAAAGTTGTTCATAATGATGAGTACAATGCCTACTAAGAAATTTTGTTTCATGTTTTATACCTCGACATCAAGGAGCAGTACATATGCAGACTAGATCAGCTGCTTTAAAAAAATCCTGATCGAAAACCAGACATTGCTCGACCTGGGCAACGAACCCAGACCCACCGTCATTCATGCTAGCTACAGCAACGAAACAGCAACGTAACTAACAGCCAAACAGAAACATTGTGCCTTTATCGTTGTCAGATTCAGATTAAAAACTAAAAAGTCCAATAAAACTCACAAAACATTAAAACGGATGACATATTATAACCTATTTCCATTCAGTATTTTCATAGTTCCGGACTATTCATAAAATGTTTTGACAAAATACAGCAGTATTTTTGATATAAATGGAATATTAAATGAAATCAATAGTTGATAGCTGTATGAATTTGTTGGATGATATTTATAAAACTCTGTCTAACATGAGAGGCGAAAGTCGCACTTTATACCTTTTTTTGTGTTAATTATTTCTTTGTTTAAGTAAATAGTATATGGCTGGCAATATTCCTAATAACAATTTTGTTGTTTTTTTTTAAATTAATTCTGCGGACGAATTTTTCGACGCCATAATGATAGATTTATTTTTGGTTTTAGTAGTAAAGAGTTTTTGTTTATAACGACCTGATAAAAAAATCTAATGAGTGGAATTTGTAATTTAAAATCTATCTCCGTATGGGTGTTTGTCGCCTGAATTTTTTTTTTGCGTTCCTGGGTCGCTGTGAATCTTTCGACCTATGGTTGAGTAGTTGTGGTCAATTTCCAGCCTGACCACACGGAGCTGATCACAAGTATTTTTTCAAGATGTAAAAGTATACACGTAATACCTTGCAAGGGTCACTCTGCAGTAAGTGCATGACTGCGGAATTTGTTCGAAAGAGTCTCCGCGGCCCTGGAACGCAAAGGGCGCTACGAGGAACACGCAAGGGTTTTAGACAGTAAGAGTCTGACACTCCCTTTAGCTGCGACCAGAGCAGGAGGAGTCATTTGATGATTTCCCACCCTTAAAAAAGCAGCATATTATTTAGTGGTTAGTGATACAAAAATCATCAAAATATTCGGCATACAAACAGTTTCCAACAACCACAAAACAAATCCAAAACTATAACTGTAAGACAATTACGCACGGTATAAAGCCAGGACACACTGTCTGCACAAAGTTACGCCGCGACTATGAGGCAGGGCTCGTACACAATGGGGCTAATTGTTTCCTCGTGTCCTGCCTTCAGGCTGCATGTCTTACATGCTAGTATACTGAAACTTGACAACTTTGACCAAAATCTTTTGATCTAGAATGTAGGATTTACTTACTAGAATCGGGAAAAAGAATTAAGAAGAGACTTAAACTTTTACGAAATGTTTAAATTACTTATTTATTTTAAGATGCTAAGATGAGACTAAGGTAAATTGGAGAAACAAATTAACTTGATAAAACACTTACGAAACGTAGCAACAGTTTTCACAGAATAAATGTCATATACGTAACTAGCCTTTGCTCACGGCTTCGCATGCGTCAAATAGATTTCTGCGAAAAAAAATATAACAGTCTCCACTAATCTCTGTACCATAATTATTAATAAAAATATTATATTAGCAAAATTCAGCGTGAAAGCGTTACAAACAACACACTTTCGCTTTACATCATTCATCTGCCTAGCTTTTTCCCAAATATATTGAGGTCGGCTTCCAGTCAAGCCAGATTCAGCCGAATACCAGTATTTTACGTCCTCGTAAAATACTGGTATTCGGCTGAATCTGGCCCAATAACTAGATAACACGGTACTTCTTAGCAAGACTAGATTCAGATTTTACTGACTTCTGACAATCCGTAACGCCAAAAATCTACAAATGACAGCTGGGACGGCTTAACGTGCTTTCCGAGGCACGGAGAAAACTCGGTATGTTAAGATGGTCACGTATCCACAGACAAACCTTGGCAAGCGTTGCTTATCCTTTAAGATCGACCCGTGCTACTGTTATTATTTAGCCACGAGCTTTTCTTTTCGCTTTACAATGGACCATTTTATCACCTTTCAACAGTTTACAATTAACGTATAAGTTTGCATAAAACAAGCCCCCTGTTCCGTGTTTCAGTACTGTTTTGTTCCAAACCGCAGCATATTTGGCAAATATAATCTGTGAGATACTTGCTCTGTAATACCCGGAACAGGCAATATACGTAAAGTTATGGACACAAGCATGACAGCCAGGCGAGCACACAAAAGCTAATTGTTTCCTCATGTTGTGCCTCCGGCGGTGTAACCATGTCCATGTACTAGTTGACCGTGTTCACAAATTCAGGATATTATCGCTGGTTAGATTAGAAGGAAGAACATGCTTTGTAGGTGTACCGGATTGTAACGAAAATTAGAAATTCTTGGTATTTTGAAGTACTATTTCTTTAAGAGCGTGTATTTCGTCCACTAGCGCCGCCAATCGTTTTTTATTATTTGTGGTAAATTTAAGACACGTAGATAAAATCCGCTCTGTAGTGCACTGAAGAAATGTATTTATTATGTTTTGAGAGTTATGTTTTGTACTTTAGAACATAAATAGTTGCCAAAGTCGATATTTTTGCTAAAAGTGGCCACTTTTAGCAATAATTGCCGTTTTGGCTATTTAGCCATGAGTTATGTATTAAAAATAGCTGTCAAGAAATAATAGATACATTTCTTTAGTGCACTACAGAGCGGTTTTTTATCTACGTGTCTTAAATTTACCACAATTAATAAAAAACGATTGGCGGCGCTAGTGGACGGAATACACACTCTTAACAAGCAGAATTACATTCTACTAAAATTATATCATATCACACCTACATTCCCCGAAAGGTTAGGCAGACCTACAATATTGAGATTTTATTCAGTTTAAAAGGACCATTTTATTTATTTACTTATATAATTTATTGTGCACCAAATGAAAAATACATAAAAGAAACCTTAAGAGTCCTATTACATTTTTTACGGAAATTCATGATTTTTGACGCTGTAATTATCAGCAGCAGTAAGATATTTTAATTATTTGATCCTGAATAACGATAGTGCCAGTCTCTTTCTTGTAAGTTAGAGTTACACATTTTCATTTTTCTTTTCGTGTAATTTACTATAAATATTTTACGAACTCAGTTTGCAAGAAAAAATGTCGGCGATGGAACTTTGACGGTCTAATTCACATTGTTACAATCAATTCTTTTAAAAGCTAAAATTACTAAAAGGTAAGTTGAATGTTTTACTTGTTTATTGGAGTTCTAGAATTTCTTTAAATTCCTTGAGTTTTCACGGAAAAAAACGTAAAGAAAGCCTAATTTAAGCCAGAAATGTCTTGATTCAGCGTCCATTATATTCCAAATAAAAACAATTTTATCAAATAAATTAATATGTTAAAAAATTTCAATCCACAATGAATACGTTTCATTAGTTTTCGTTTGTCAATATAATTAAACAAAATTACAATAAATAAAATTAAAGTACTATATATTCTGCGTCAATTCAGCGCGCGCGCTCCTCAGTCTCGCGCGAGCGCCCAAATAAACTATAATTCTATTCAGACTAGTAAGTATCAAAATTGTTTCGCGGACTATAAATGTACTCCCAACGCAGACCAACGTAACTTCGTCTATTGCAAACGAGCATTTACGATTCGTAATAGGACTCTTAAACTAACAAAACGTACAATTGGCGACCATATATTTTTGCTATAACCTATATTTCGTCAGTATTTTTATGTCCCGTGGAAAGGTGGCGTAAATCCAACACTAAAGAGAAACGTTGGCTGCAAACATAGAGAAACCAATACAATTTAAATATAGTTCGTATTCGAACAAAAATGAGAAAATCAAAAGAAAATGATGATAAGGTTTTTTTTTACAAAGTGGATGAGTAAGAAAATAATTCCAATTTTTTTTTTCAGAATTTGTAATCTACCATAATTTTTAGTTCCTACCCTTAAGAACGAAACCTGTATGATAAAATAAAAAAAAATACATTAATATACAACGGACTTCCAAAAACAAAACTACAAAATGAAAAATTAATTTAATTTCGGAAGTCGGTGTCAAAATAAGAAAAATTAACCAAAAACACAAAAAATAACAATTTAAAAAATTATAATTTAGTGGTACGCAGGTATCCTTCAGATCTTTACTAAATTGAAATCGGACCACTCCAGGAAAATATTCTTCCAAACAAAAAAGAACCATCCAAACCAGTTGACAATAAACGAAAATAACTTTTTCGACACATTTGCTCATAAAATGTATTAACGAAGCCTGTATACATTGTTCGAAAGTTCAAAATTACGGACCATACAATGGAGCGTGCGGTAGAGTAGGTACTCTCACCTAAGTACCTACTTTACCGCACGCTCCGATGTATGGCGCCGTGCGTATTCTTTACGGTATTTTTTTAAATGTCCATAAACAAAATAGTTATAAGAATTCAATCCGTCTGCATCCGTCAGCCAAAAATGCTTCCGTCTGCGTCCGTTCCGGAAGCGTTCCATACGCGTTTTTTTTTTGCGAAAAACTTTTTGCTCAGAAGGTTTGTCGCACTTTAATATTGAAGAAAAAATAAGACAATAGATGTAGTTCTAACTACCCGACTGTTACACTTAAGTTTTTTTCGAGTGTATTTATGTATGATGTCATATTTCTTTGGCACACTGTAACCTAACCCTGTGGCTTGATAGATTTTAGCTTGAAAGGTGTCGTTAGATTCGTCTAAAATTTAGACGAATTTAACGACGCCTTTAGACTCTAAATAGTGAGAATGATACTGGATAGGTATATAAAAATTAAAATATCTGAGCTTCGGTGCCATTTTAAGATGACTTCAACTTTTTCTAACCTATCGAGGGGGTATCAATACACAGGGCTTGAAGAGACAATTTTAAAAAATGATTTTGTCAAAAAAATCCGATTGGTACAATATATAATACAATTTACAATATATATAATTCTCCTAAAATGTTTCACGCAGACGCAGACGAAAACGGAAGCGCGTTCTTATTTTAAAAACGCACACGTTTCCCCATTTGCAAATTCGCGCCATTTTCAATTAGAAACGTCAAAGACAGTTGCGACTTTTAATTATAATATTAATTAGGATATGTGTTCAAGCGAGGAATCAGATATAAATATGGAATCTACTCCACTCGATATCTTGAATGAGGTGCCAATTGCAGACAATGGTCTCTTGCCGCCAAAATCGCGAGAACGCTATATATGATTAACAATATTTTGGTCAGTGGGTCGTCTTAGGGGCGGATTTTAATGAAAAAGTTTGTTTAATTATATATTTATATAATGTGTCGAAAAACGTTGTATGACACACGAGCGGATATTGGTCTTTACAAACTCGTGACTATGGTAAACCCTCGACTTCGTCTCGGGCTTACATTTATTTTGTCTACTCGTTTGTAAAGACCAACTTACCGCTCTTGTAACATAAATAACTATTACCTTCCATCACCAACTCAGCAACATGAGATGATGATTACAAGGCACAAATATCTGAATTTTTTTAGAAAGTTTCTGAAAAACATTATATTTGCCGATAAAATTTGAGGGTTTTCCTCGATTTTCGTGGGATCCCATCATCAGATTTTGACTTGGTGACAATGAGACCACCTCAGGAATATAGGCCTTCGAATAAGTTGAAATCGGTCCACAATTATAGGGAATATGCATGCGATTTTTTTATTTGCAAAATAAAATACTTATTAGCTCTAGTAAACAATCGTGAAATTATTTTATAAATACCTTCATCATTTATGAAGTCATAAAGCTTCAAAGACTACAGTTAGAAAGAGAAGTCCGATACGTACTGTGACGTCATATTACACGACGACTATAGATACAGCTGCCATAGAAATTAACGTTTTCGCGAGAGGGACAGATATATTTGTTTAAAATAATTGTATCTCGTTCGTTTTTCGAGCAATTTGGATTCTAATTTCACTGTTACTATTAGATTTTCGAATACTTTTAGATAAACTGTTCAGATCATAAATACTTTTTTCATGCATATTCCCTATTGGTGCAGAAATCGGAAAACATATATAAAAAAAATACACATAGCTGAACCTAAATTGGATATTTAAACGTTTACCGCAGGTAATTGAAAAGTAAACCGAAATCCTAAAATATTATCAAGAAAATCGTAATGGATAAACAAAAGTCAGAAATTTCATTATACTAAAGTGGGTAGATAATTGTTTAAGTAAGGTTTAGCCCTCAAGCGATTTTCTAGTCTGTATCCGAACTAACACTGCAAGCGAAGCATTCATGTTTTCGCATTAATTTCGGATTTTGCTGCAAAATTAATCCCCTTGAGCATAGGAGGTAAATTTACTGAAAACTATTAAGCGACTCACTCTGCCTAATCTCCTGATTCTACAACGAAAATTGTCATAAAATTATTGTGACAAATATTGTAAAACGCGTGACTGATTATGATGCTAGCTGTAAATATGGCTTATATACTAGCTGACTCGTGCAAATTTGTTTGCGTCATTATTTATTTATACGCGCTTAAGTCACAGCGTGACGTTATAGCCTAAGGCTTTCTCGATAAATGGACTATCGATCACTTAAATAAGTTTTCAATTCGAACCAGTAGTTCTTGAGATTAGCTCGTTCAACCAAACAAACTCTTCAGCTATATGATATTAGTGTGGACTTACATTGGTTCTTAAAAATATAAGTTGCAACTTTCTGCACGCCAGCCAAAAGTGAGTCTAAAATGGCGACTGTTTGATGTAGCGTATCTTAGTACACTTGGACAGTCCGATGTAAAAGAAAAAATAGGAGGATAATAAAAGTTTGTATGCCAAAAGATTGAAAAAAAAAAACGAAAAATAATTTATTCCTCCCAGACATACAGACGCAGATTACACTACAAAAAGTAGACATGACTGCTGCGATCACATCATAGACTGTCATAGACAAACCAAATAAGTAATACTGACATGTGTGGCCGCGACTGTCATTGACACTGTCAAACATTCATTCTGACAAAAAAAAACAACAAACAAAGAAAAACCTAATTTTAAACTACAAAGTTAAAAACTAAATATTAATCTGTGCTTTGCATCGGAGCAGGAATGGGTGACAAGACACACCCTTAAGAAATAAATATAGTCATAAATAAAATGAACTTTAAATGGTTTACTAACAAAAATGTTAGGCGATATTTTCAGACGAAAAAAAATCCTCAATCAGTCCATCGTCTTAACCTAATCTCGTATATTACACATTTAGTCATGTGAATAGGTATTCTCAGCAACCGTTTGAGGCTATACGGAGGACGTTAAAGAGAGCTTCTATATAGCTTCTATATAGCCTTTATATAGCTCTTATGGCCTTGTAGGGCTTATGTGGAGACAGTGTCGTAAAGCGAGATGGTTTGACAAGCAATTTGAGGAACTGCCGGATTTTGTCAGTGCGAGTTTTTCGGTGAAAGACCGGTCTGGAGATATTTTACGTGTTCATGCACTGAAAGGGATAATAATGAGATATTTCGATACTTTATTTGAGTGGGTGCTTCTTATCTATACTATATAATAAAGAGTTTGTTTGTTTGTTTGTTTGTTTGAACGTGCTAATCTCTGATATATGATAGCCACATACAAAGTCACGGGCAAAAGCAAGTGATTCAATTTCAAATACACGGGTCAACATTTCTTTTTGTGTCAAAATGACACTTCACTTTTTCTTAGTGTCAATACTAACAGTAACAAAAGTCATATAATTTTTGTTAAATCTTCTCTTAATTTTATCTACATCACTACTGACCAATGACCGTATCCGGCTCGAAGAACCAAAACTTTACGGGAATTCCAGATGTCTCCAAGCAAACCCAAAGGTAGACTTATTAAAAAACACCTTGTTGACGATCATGGTTGAAATTTCCTAACGTTTAATAGTTAAATAGCAATGCTGCAAGGCCTTACTTTTTTACTATTGATGGGCACACGTTTTACCACGATCCCACTTGATGGTAAGCGATGATGCGGTAGAAGATAGAGTATGCTTGCCTAGAGTTAACCTATTCACTCTTGACTTAAAGATTCTAAGGTTATAGCTATCAGGAAACACAGGTATCTGCCCTCCGGAATTCCATTCCTAAAACCGATACAAACATAATCCCCACAATAATTGCCGCTCTTTTGTCCTAAGCGGCATACTTACCGACATAATAGAGAACGCATTACCGACCTGCCACTAACTGCATACAATTGGTTATTGCGGTGACAATAATGGATTATTGTTCTCTCTGTAGTGTACTCTAGGCACTACAGTAAACCGCTAAGCTATTTTTACAACATACTGAGTAGATTCGAATTGAGGTGATTTTGAAATAATATTACAGAAGATTTTGTGTAGATTGGTAATGATAGGAAAATATTCTTTTTTATTTTCATATCATCCGTAAAACGTTCATTGCCGGACATAGGCAGTCCCCCAAGAATCGTCACAATTAAGAATCTACATTTACACCTAAGGTCACGTTATTATTTTTAAATATGGTCCTTCAAAAGCGTCACTTGATGGTCGAATTGATTTTTTTTTTGGGTTTTCCATGTTGAAATTCATTTCAGACTACATGTAGATCAGAGGGGCCCGAAAGGGCCGACGCCTGCCGGAGTCGCGGGATTATTCGCAAGAGACACCGTGGCTCCGGAACACAAAGGGCAATGAAGGAACATGGATGGGTTTTAGTCAGTAGAAGTCTGACACTCCCTCCCGCTACACCCAGAGCGGGAGGAGTCATTGGATGATTTCCCATCCCTAAAAAAAAAAAAAAAGGCTACATGTAGATACAATTAAATTAAAAATAACTCTTAACTAACTAAAACTAAAAATAAAACTAACATATGGCGTCGAAAAATTCGTTATTATAATATTAAAACTTCAAATTAAGCTTATAAGCTGTCATTTTGGGACGTCAAACAAATAGTAGAATACCGATCATGTTGCGCTCGCGTGACGCAAACTTGACGCAAGCATGTCTGACAGCGGCAGAGAATATGAAAAGCGTTGTTTTGATCGAAACTTAACTTTAACTGCACTGCAACAGCACTTATTTAGTTACGTGAATTAGCCTACAGGTCATTGGTTCACCTTGTGAGAGGTCTTCCAACTTCCAATAATTGATTGTGTTTCAAAAGATATTAAATCCTTCTATACATCTCCCACCGGCTTCGCCCGAGGGATAGTCGAAAGTTAACCCAAGGGAAATTTACTCTTGTGATAAAAAGTATTTTGTCCTAATCCAGGACATGAGCTTTTTGTGTGCCAATTATCATCCAAATCTATTTAGCTGTTAGGACGTGAAGTGATAACAAATAATTATAATATTACAACTTTATAGTATTGATTAAAATTATCTATCTTGTGAATTTTATGGGCACTTATGGTAATTTCGTTCCAAAACTCAAATCGCAGATACAGGGAACATAGCTGCCAAATTGAAGTGGATCTGTGCAGGCCATATTTGCCGCATGGCACAGGAGAATTGGAGGAAAATAACCACAGATTGGGTCCCGAACATCAAGAACCGGCGACGCGGTAGACCCAAACGGAAATGGCGAGACGAGCTAGAGAGAAATTTGAGCCCAATGCTTTAGGAGGAACGTAAAGGATTGGGCTCAAATTTCTCAAGTCAGAATAAAGTGAATTATATATTAAATGTATAGTTTATTTAATTTGTATGTATTCAGATTAAATGTTTGTATAATAAAAATATCAACCGCGTTTCTATTCTCCGTATTGCACCTATCGCTATTTGTCTCTACATCACCCAAAGGATGACTGGTAGAGAATGCCTATGGCATTAAGTCTGCCTCTGTACATGCGTGCTTAAAGTGTTAAATAAATAAAGTGGAAAGAAGGAAAGGAGGTTTTTGCTCTACAGTGAGACTCTATGGACTTATAATAAGGTAAGCAGTCTCCACATGCATTTATTGATTTTCTTAATTTTAAAAAAAAAAACAGAAGACCAGAACATAGGGCTGTCCTGAATCGACCTTCTATGAAAAATGAATCATAATTTTTTATCAGTTATCTACGAAGAGATATTAGATAAGGGTCAAATTATTTTATTGCAAGTTTAACTGGCGCCTACCATACGTACTAACTTAGCTGACTAATGATAGATTGCTTTAAAATTTAATCCTATGATAAAATCAGGAAAACTTTTTAGATCGATATGGAACTCTTTTAAAACTTAAAAGGAAGACATCCTCCCTCTGCGTTCAAGCTGCAGAAAGTTCAATCCAATCACGCAAAGTTTAATTCGGGTTACTTTTAAAAGATTTCTCCGTAGCTATCAGGATTAGGTCTAACAATAAAACTAAGACCATCGTTCGGGATATCGAATTCAATCACAATAATTACAGTCAGTCTTTTGAAGTGAGGAGCTCGTGGCTAAATAATAATAGCCGCATGGGTCGATTTTTGCGGTTAAGAAACGCTTGCCAAGGTTGATCTGTAGACGGGTGACCATCTTAACATACCGAGTTTCCTCCGTGCCTCGGAAAGCACGTTAAGCCGTTGGTCCCGGCTGTCATTTATAGATCTTTGGCAGTTGTTACGGATTGTCAGAAGCCAATAAATTGGGGTTGGTTTCCAGTCAAACCGGATTCAGCTGAATACAGGTATTTAACGTTGAGCGGCTGCTTACCAGACCTCCACAACCCAATAACTGGGTAACACGGTATTTCTTGGTAAGACTGGTGTCAGATTTACTGGCTTCAGACAATCCATAACGACTGCCAAAGATCTATAATTGACAGCCGTGACAAACCGCTTAACGTGCTTTACGAGGCACGGAGGAAATTCGATATGTTCAGATCGTCACCCATCCACAGAACAAACTGTGCAAGCGTTGCTTAACTTTGAAGATCGACCCTTGCGGCTGTTGTTGTTCAGCCACAAGCTCCTCTAAATCTCAAAAGTACATACAATTACCTCCGGATCCTTTTATTCATACGGATTTGGCCAGTTTTTCAATTTAAAATTATCTCAAAGATACAAATACCCTCACAGTAGTAATAACACCGCCAGGTCCAATGCCGATGCTTGGCCGCCTCGCTATCAGGGCTTACCGTGATATATGGCCCGGGCGAGCCAGACTAGGCGATGTAATAAGATGCCGTGTAGCTCGTGTGGGACAGTTTTACTATTGTTTGCATAATATCTATTTGACTGTATGTTGTTCAATGTGTTTGCTTTAAAGTCTTCTTTAGTTTTGGTTTTAGTTTAACGTCATTTTTGGACATTTGGTGAAAAGTTTACTAAATTAAAGGGTATCTAATTGGTAAAACCAGTAAGTGGTTAATAGTACATTGTTATCCAGGGGTGAAAGTAACTGATTTAGTTCCGAGACGGTGTTTTATAGTCCCAATCGTTTGGGGGACTAAATAAGTCTTTCACCCGAATACAAGGAAAGTAAAAATAAAAACACGAATCCGAATCTGATGAACTCATCGTGTTAATAGAAACGTTTGCTATACGAAAGTATGAAAAAATCTCGAAAAAACAAATGAAGATCGGATTGTCGCTTTCCCGACTATTTAGTTTTTTATTCTGTGACCAGCCAGCTATTCAGACATAACATTTTCATCATTGTTTTTTATGATTTGACGGCTGTCAGTTAAAAATGATTTTCCCTAGGGCTGCAAAGTAATACTTTCAACCTGCTCCACAGGCAACTTCACTTTACGAGTACCTATGAGTAATGAAAATATATAAAAACCCTACAAGTGAAACTACACTAGCTTGGATTAAGCATTAATTAAAAGACAAAACTAGTTATGCATATCAAAATAATGTTTTCTTTCCAGCAAAGTTATAAATACAAAACAGTAATCAATATGAAGACACTATGTTACCTAAACATTCAAATACCATTTATTTACCCAGGAATGAATAAAACCATACCAATTTAAAAAAATGTTTAACTGCCTACAATTCAATAGAAGTCTCACAGACAATAGAAGATAGAATATTCAATAGAAGTATACCTACTAAATCATGTTATTCAATAATCTGAACAACAATATATAAACACACATAACATCCTCATTTTACAAGCCTGATAAAGGGAATCCATATCGTGAATAACGAAGCTCCTTCAGTATAAAGCCTTGATAAATAAGAAACAGGAACAATCCCTCTCGAGGATACAATAAACCGAATCCGAAAAACAGCTTTTGTAACTATCCTAAGAAGATTATACGCAAAATTCTATAAAAGATGTTTTCCAGTGAGATATCAATTCCAGAAATGCTTTCCAGGTATCAAAAGATTATCTTGAGGCGGGCTTGGGAGCAACTTTCATGTTTTCGGAGCGTTTAACTCGGCGTGTCTTGAGAGGCTGTCTACAAACGTATGCAAGGATGACAACGCTTTGTAGTCAATGCCTCAGGCATCTCATGCAACATCTCTTACATGTAAAGAAACACATTTTTTGGCATGTTCTTGTTCAAGCGGTGCTTTGGGGTCGTTTTCAACAAGCAATTCCTTGTGATGTTTCGTGGTTCTCACATAAAACGACTTTCCATCAAATCTTGTTGTCTTCTTGCCACTAAAATAAGTATAACATTTCAATAGTTGCGCAGTTTGCGAACAACATCCATTTCAGTCTATATGGACACAAGGCATGTGACTACGATATTAATTACAATAATTATTAGTGACTAATCTAGTTTGGTCTAAATCGGCCAGATTGAGTGTGACATAATCCGATCATGAAATGGATATCCTGCATAAACCTATAATTATCAAACAGTGACAAATATGGGCTCATACAATATGTTATGCTATCAACATAATATAGCAAAGAAGATCCCAAAATAATGCCTGTCTTATTTAAAGGCATAAGCAGAGGTAAAAGAAACAATTATTAGAAATAATGAAAAAGAAATATTTATGTGACTATCAGGAAACGTAGTGTGAGCTTTGCGGCACGTTGGATCGATGCTTTGAAGAAGGAGGCTGGCAGCGGATGAATACGGACTGCTCAAGACAGGGATGGTGGGCGCTCTTTGGTGATGGCTTACGTTTTTTTTTTTATTATTTAATGGGCTTGCTCTTGACCATAATCACACCTGATGGAAAGCGATGAATGACATCTATGATGCAGCGAGCTTGCCCAGAAGATGACTGTTCACTCTTGCTTTGAAAGCAGACGGGTTATAATGTGGACGGGACCACAAACGTCGGCAGAGAGTTCCATACTTTGGCTGTTCGCATAATAAGTCTGGAGGAGAAGCATTGATATTATGAATAAAATGAAAATAAATAGTGACACTACAAACAACAACAAAAAAAGTAAAAGTATGCGCCACCCGGCTGCTTCAGTAACTCCAGTCAAAGTCAACGACATCTTTCTGAACGTACTCCTGTCAGCAATGTAAAGCTTAATTTTCGAAAGATTCCTTTCAACATCAGCTAAGATAAAACGTTCCGGTAAATGTACGAATAGAAGTCTTTGTTACTTGTATGTCCGTAGCCGGGAGCGTTTTGTGCACTTTGACTTCACATGTCCGAAGAAACTGTTGGAGTCAAAAGCTATGTTTTTGCGACTACTGAAGTAAAATAATTCTTGTGATTGTTTTGATATTAAAGGAGTACAGTCTGCTGGACGTGTCACTGTATGTTACGTTGGCGAAAATGTTCCTTTGTTTGGACATCTTTATAAAATTGTTGAAGTAGAAACTTATTCTTTTAAGGAAATTATTTGAATTGACATTCGTGTGTACTGAAGTGTTAATGTAATGATGTGGATGTCATTGGATGTTATTTGAATTGACGTTTTGTTGCATTCTAAATTTGAATTATTATTTGTGAGAAAGTTGTTAAACTAGAGCAAAATTAATACCAGTTAGTTAGCGGAGAATTCGTTAGTTAAACTTGGTACCTAAGTTGTTAATGCCATGTTTATCTTCAAAGCTACGTAGTAAAACAATAGTGCGTCTGTGTGTACGACTGCTGAAATCCATGAAAAGCAAACACAGTTTGCAGCAGTACCTACAGAAAATTAAGGTAAATACTAATTTGATATTGTTTGCTCTTCGAAGCCAAAGCTTGTTGTACTAGTTGAATTGTAAACATTAATTAGCTATTTCAGGTCGCTACACAGTAATTCAATGGACTTCAATTTAATTAATGATGATTATGAACAATTCGATTTACCTCCATTGTTTCAATGAGACACAATATTGTCGAGTAAATCGTTATAGGCACTGAAACATCGGTTCTAGATACACAACTTTTAAATGGAGCCAAAATGGAAAGTTTTTGTAATCTATTTAATACCCACCACAGCAATCCGGAGCAATAATTTTCCTACATATTAAGATTTGAAGTGGAATCTTCTGTTTTTATAAATTAACTAGCTGACCTGCGCAACTTCGTTTGCGCCACATTTTCCATTACTGCTCCGCTCCTATTTTGTCTTAGCGTGATGATAGCCTATAACCTTCCTCGATAAATGGGCTATCTAATACTGAAATAATTTTTCAAATCGGACCCGTAGTTCCTGAGATTACCCCCTACATACAAACTTACAAACAAATGTTACCTCTTTATAATATTAGTATAGATATAGATAAGTATAGATTAAATACCAACAGTCTTATTCGGAGCAAAAAGGTTCTTACTTCTCACATTTAGGCATACATAGGTTTTCACAAAACATGTTTGAAAGCTAATTTCAAGATGAAAACAACTATTCCAGCGGTCTCGGACCTACATGATGAGCAAACAGATAGCAATAAAAATTAAAAAATACCAACCACTATGAATATGATTTACAAACATCAACATACGACCAGCATCTGCCATGTAAGAAGAAAAGCGATAAAGTTGTAAGCACAATATAAATCGAGATTACAAGCTTAATAAACTGGCGCATGTTTAGCAAACCGACACATGTCGGGAAATGCCGACATGTGACAGACTCGCGGTCGTAGAGACAGCACTTTGGGCTTGTTACTTATTATTGTTATTTTATAAACGTTTTGGGAAGTTATTCTGCTTTGTGGATTTGGTACTTTATTTAGGTTCGTTTTTTTAATAATTGCAAGTCATTTAAATAAATTTATTTATTTAAAGACTATGGAAGACTTACAGCTAAATACAATGCTGTTAAGTAACAGTATGATAAGCTGACAGCCAATTACAGATCTTCACATCTAGAGCTTGTCTGGTATAAATGTACTGTGGAACAAATTATGCAGACTGCCAAATAACGCCAAAAAATAAAATATTTCAAAATATGAGCAGATCATCGCAAATTAAATATATTTGTAATAATTGCGATCATAAAACGATTTAAGTCCAATTAACAGCTGTTTTATCAATATCTCTAGGTTAATCGTCTCCCAAATAACATAATATATTTTACTCGCTGCAACACATTTGTTCAAATACTACAATGCAAATTGCTCTCTACCTACCATTCTCACAAAATTCACACTTAAATCTTTTTTTTATGCAAAACGGGGAAACTCTTGGCCCAAATCTCACCTGATGGAAAGTGATGATTAGGCCGAAGATGGAAGCGAGTTTCACCCGGAATCCTCTTACACAGAGGAACTGGCTATCATACCTCTAACACAACAATGCTGTTACATTTTTGCTATGGCGACAGACTTAGACATGATGGTGGTAGCTTGCCAGGCGGACTTAGAACAAGTTCTACCACCAACCAAACCGAACAAAAAATTTACCCCCGCTAGGAATCGAACCCAGGACCTCTGGGTTCTGAATCAGATTGTGTAACCACTAGACCACGGAAGCGGTTAGTGTCACCTGTTTAGCACCACCCGGGGACCACGTGTAGGGATTCGCTGAAGGGTATTCTCCTAAGGACGCGGGTGACTCGGCCCCCAAAAATCTCATTCACATCTTCAGATAAAACTTTCTCACAAATTTTTTCTCGTGTTTCTATTCGCCCACGCAGAATATTCTAACTTTCTTTACGGGCAATTAATACGGACAATCTTGCATCCATTCATTATGCAATTTCCTAGAATCCTTGGTACGGCAGCCCACTATCTCCACATTAAGCTGAGCAGGATTTATCTGGAGAACGGTGAGACTATTCTTTACTATTACCAACTAGAAACGGCTGGGTTTTACGTGGGGCGAGAGTTATTGACTTTTGCGGTCGGAAGCCAGAATTCTACGGAAATCTTTTAATAAAACCAGGTGTTAGCTGGCTACTAAATATAAAGAATTACTGAAAATACGTGCAGTTACGCACTGGCTGACATTTATCTTTTGAACTGACATACGTAAGGTATAATTTTGACATATCTTTTTTTTTTCCTTATGCATAAGAAAGCTGTTTATGAGGAGCTCGTGGCTAAATAATAGCAGCCGCACAGGTCGAAGGTTAAGAAACTTTTGCCGAGGTTGGTCTGTGGATGGGTGACATCCTAACATACCGAGTTTCCTCCGTGCCTCGGAAAGCACGTTAAGCTGTTGGTCCCGGCGTCCGTCATTTGGAGATCTTAGGCAGTCGTTACGGATAGTCAGAAGCCAGAAAATCTGACACCAGTCTTGCAAAGGAGTACCGTGTCACCCAGTTAATGGGTTGTGGATGTCTGGTAGGCAGCCGCTCCACGTAAAATACTGGTATTCAGCTGAATCCGGTTTGACTGGAACCCGATCCCAATATAGTTGGGAAAAGGCTAGACAGATGATGCATGAGAACTGTTGCTGTCTGTCTTTTTTGTGATTTTTTCAATTAAATATTTGCACACCATTATGTAATGGTACAATGTAAAGGGACCAGTATAGTTTTAAGATCATAATTATCCAACCATAGATCCAACCATTTCTTTGCGAATCTCAGCACGGTTTTCGATTAAACCGTTCTGTTAATACAAACCTTCTAACGCTTGTAGATTTGATTTCACAGCAATTGGACAAAGGCATACAGTTGTTTAATTTGATTTCAAAAAAGCTTTTGATCGTGTAGATAATGACGTGCTACTAGACAAGCTTAATAAAATCGGTTTCTCACCTAAACTGCTCAAATTTTTCGCCAGTTATATGCAGGACCGCCAACAATATGTTAAACATGGTTGTTATGTGTCGGAGACATATCACACTAGATCTGGTGTTAGCCAAGGGACCATTTTAGGGCCATTGTTTTTCGGAATCATGGTTAATGATCTTGAAAAGGTTCTCCACCACGCCAGGTGCTTACTTTACGCCGATGATCTCAAGTTAATTTATAGTGTTGAGGAAATGGCCGATACGCTAACGCTTCAGGAGGATATTGACGCAGTGCTTCGATGGAGCGTTGAAAATAAACTCTTATTCAATACGGCTAAATGCAATGTTATGTCCTTTAGTCGGGCACATAACCCTCTACATGCGCAATATTTTCTTGGAGCAGAAACGATTGCTCGTGTTGATTCTGTTAAAGACTTAGGAGTTTTATTTGATCCGAAACTAACCTTCCACGAACATATGCTGGCCCTGGCCGCTGATTCGTACCGGAGGCTAGGTTTCACTATTCTGAACGTGCGTGAATTTGATGACCTCCTTGCGATGAAGTTGGTATATATGGCTTTAGTCAGGAGTAAACTAGAGTCTGCCTCTATAATTTGGAACCCCTATGAGAGTACTTACGCCTTGCTTCTTGAGAAGGTCCAAAAAACATTCCTTAGATTTTTGTTTAAGAAACTGTTTGGATTCTATCCCTTTTTATACCCTACCAAATATTTGCTTGGAATGCTGAAATTTAACTCTCTTGAAGTAAGGCGTAATTATTTTTTACTCATGTTTGCTTGTCGAGGTCTTCGGGGTGAATCCGATTGTCCTGAATTGGTTGCTCAGTTGGTCAGGCTGTTTGTTCCTCTCGTGCTTAAACAACAGCTAAGGCCGCGAGCACACAGACTGCTAGCTATTCCATCTACGCGCACAGTGTCACGAGCTAACTCGCCACTAGTTCGTGCGCTTTCTTTGCTCAATGCTCTTCTGACTTCAACACCGGAGTGTGACTTGTTTGCTGGAAGATGGATTGATGTGTGTCGTGCATGTTTAAGATTTTGTGAGAAGATGGATGAGAGATGAGGTGTAACTTTTTTTTATTAATTTTTTTCATTCACTTATTGAATATTCTATACTTTTTTTTTCTTGTATCAATGTTTTATTATATTCTTTTATTCTAATGTTTGTTTATAAGCTTTTGATTTCACTGATTTGTTAGCATTTTTTTTTACAAAACTTTCTATTATGTTCCTTTTTTTTATTTGTACTGTACAATGCTTTGGATAACACTATAGATCTGTAATGTTGTACATGTTCTTGTAAGTAAATAAATAAATAAATAAAAAAATAATAATTATGTATACATTGTAAACCTATGTGCATTCTAGCAAATAAATACATCTGAATCTGTTAAGACGAATAAACCCTTAGCACGGTTTGATCAACGAGTAAGAGGTACGCAGCATAACATGGTGTCTGATAAATACAAGGCCTTGAATTAAAATGAAAAATCGTTTATTATTTTACAAAGAAGCCAATATACCGATAAGCTGGCAATTAATCAATTCCAATATAAAATAGCGCTCAATATTCTTGAACATCGTAAAAAAGTTAAAAGGACAATTGAACAAAAGTCTCTGGCACCGCAGTCGGTCGCGTCGGCCTTGTACCGAACATAAAAAAACTTAAAAGAACTACTACATTTCCCAGACCATGAACCATTCGTGAAACTACTTCAAATAAAAACCGGCCAAGTGCGAGTCGGACTCGCGCACCGAGGGTTCCGTACAAACCAGTAGGTATTATACATATTATAATCAGAAGTTGCGATTTACGATTTCTGACGTATTAAAAAAAAAACTACTTACTGGATCTCGTTTAAACCAAATATTTGTGGAAGTTTACATGGTAATGTCCCTTCATCTTATATTTTTTCAAATTATTCAGTTTAGAAAAAAAATACATTCAACTAATAATTTTTTTGAAGACCTATCCATAGATACCCCGCACAAATAGGTTCGATGAATAAACAATATTTGAGTTTCAGTTCTAAGTATGGGGACCCCCAAGATTTATTGTTTTTTTTTTCTTTGTGCGAAAATCTTTATGCAGTTCACGGAATACATCTACTTACCAAATTTCAACAGCATAGTTCTTATAGTTTCGGAGAAAAGTGGCTGTGACATACGGACGGACGGACAGACAGACAGACATGACGAATCTAAGGGATGGGGGTTCCGTTTTTGCCATTTGGCTACGGAACCCTAAAAATCCGGAACTTAGCAACATTCGGCCGGAGTCACGTACTGAAACTCATTTGAGTTCATAGTTATTAGATAAGTAGGCAGACGGCATTATGGCGCCCTAAGCCAGATATAAGAGCGCGGTTAATTTTCAAGTAAATTACTAAACGACTTTAATACGGCAAGTAATACAGTTAAATGTAGAGTTTTGTCTAAATTAGCAGTCAAATCTTGCCGCTCCGCACATACAAATGAACTAGGTACGTTCTTATTGCCTCGATATTGCATTTAGGGAAGGGATTTCGTCTTTAAATGCAAATGTAATGTAAATAGCGAAGATGGGTTTTGCCGGAAAAATGAGGCGGCAGTGGGAAATGTTATTTAAACGAAGATTTTAGTACACGTTTCACATAATTATCATCATTTGAGCCGAAAGGCGGTCACTGCTGGACATATAGCTCCTCTATGAGTCGCCACATGACAGCTTCTATGCGTCTCGTATCCACGTCATCAGTACTTTGTAGGAGGCCTTCCAACACTGTGCCTTACGGTACGAGAACGCCATTTCAGAACTATATATAGGTGTAGGGTTTCGCACCCAAAGGGTAAAACGGGAGCCTATTACTAAGACACCGCTCGCTGTCCGTCCGTCTGTCTGTGCTTCTGGCACCAGGCTGTATCTTAGGAACCGTGATAGGTAGACATTCAAAATTTTCACAGGTTATGTCTTTTTGTTGCCACCAATACTAAAAAAAATACCGGCCAAGTGCGAGTCAGACTCGCACACCGATGGTTTCGTACAAACCTGTATGTATAAATTGTAAACAAAAGTTGCGGATAACGATTAATGACGGATTAAAAAAAGACTACTCACTAGATCTCGTTCAAACCAATTTTCGGTGGAAGTTTACTCGGTAATACATAATATATTTTACCACCAACGAAATGGGAATGGGTCAGTTAATTCTAATATAAAAATCACGTGTCACGGTGTTTGTGATCGATTTTTATGTTTTTGAAGTGAAAATTTCTTGGGATGGGTATCGCGTCAAGACACGTGACCTGATCGAACATTCGTAAGACGTCAGGACACGTTACCTGTTCGAAAAATCATAATTTGATGATTCAAAAATTCATAACATTAATAATCAAGTTTTAACTTCTGCCGGCACTCCCGGAGTGCAACCCGTTTTTTTTTGTATTTATTCATTAGGTCCGAGAAAAGGTCGTAGGTTATTTTTTTATGACAAAACAAGGACTCGGTCAGCTAGAGTACAAAATTGTATTCTTCAGAGTGGTAAGTTAGTCTCGCCAATTCATTTCCCAAATGCTTTGAGAACCACTTAAGGCCGTACCCTGAGCAAATAACCTTGAGCATTTTTTCCCTCAATAACAGCGCAAGAGATACAATGGCGAATACGCTCAGAATGTTGAATAAAATCGTTATAAAATCTAATTTTGGTCGTTTGAAAAAAATACTTCTACCAAAATGTTCATAATTAAATTGCCTATCCATTAGTGTAAGTACAAAATAAAAATAATCGTTAGTTTTCGAGAAGATGCATGTTTTCAGTAATTTTTTCTCATTTCTGTGGTTTCGTTGTGAGGAGATTACTTAAACATTATACTTAATAATAAAAAATAAAATCTACCATTTTGAAGCCAAGATTATGTAGAAATTTAATGTATTTTTTATTAGTTGATATTTCTTTTGGATAAAAGAAATATCAAAAAGAGTAGATAGCTCCAAAAAACTGCACAAAAAACGGCTAGCGCTGCGTTTTGCTCGGGGACGCGCCTTAAACACTGGAAGCCTTCCAACATTTGCAAACAAGTCGGCAGTTGTTAGTGACTCATGCACTGTCTACATATACGATGTGATATTGATCGCTGGCTACATGAAAAACATAAAAATTGACGGCAGACAATGCATAATGCAGTAGACAATGGTACGGTATATAAGTACTACTTACAAGTTTTTCTTTCGTTTTGTTTCATGAAATTACAGGGGCTTTGATTTTAAGTGCAACAACAATAATAGGTAAGGTGTATATGAATGAATTTAAGGAAATAATATAAGCCGCACGGGTCGATCTTCCAGGTTAAGCAACGCTTGCCAAGGTTGGTCTGTGGATGAACATACGGAGTTTCTTCCGTGCCTCGGAAAGCCGTTGGTACCGGCTGTCATTTGTACATCTTTGGCAGTCGTTACGGATAGTCAGAAGCCAGTTGATCTGACTCCTGTCTTGCCATGATGTACCGTGTTACCCAGTTAATGGGTTGTAGAGGTCGGGTAGGCAGCCGCTCCACGTAAAATACTGGTATTCAGTTAAATCCGGTTTGACTGGAAGCCGAACCCAATATAGTTGGGAAAATGCTACGCAGATGATGATGATATAATATATGAATGAATTCTTATAAGTTACTGAGAGGTCTAGATCGTAATTATGTATATAAAATTCTTCCGTTACTGTTAACTGAGTGAGTGAATGTCAGACGAAGCACAACCGAAACTATTGGTCGTAGAAAGCTGAAATTTGGCATGTAGCTTCCCTAAACTACACAGGATAGCACTAAGAGAGGAGATTGTGAAGTCTTGAGCATCGACACCGAGTTGCTGGCCTGTCGGTTTTCTATCGGTTATATTTTGGGGAGTGTGCGACGGAATTGCATAACTTAATTCCGCCAAGCCCGTTCCACCATCGGACCACAAGACGTACGGCGATGTGCCACCGGTACATGGTGGACATCCCACCTATACGCACAAAACGTTTTGGGAATACATTCATTGTGCGTACAGCTAAGGAGTGGAATTCCCTGCCTGAGTATGTGTTTCCTGATAGCTACAACCTGGGAGTCTTTAAGTCAAGAGTGAATAGGTTACTTCGAGGCAAGCGTGCTCCACCTTAGACCGCATCATCGCTTAACATCAGTGAGATAGCGGTCGAACGTACGCCTATCAATATTAAAAAAAAAAGATCTCGAAATTCGACGGAAAATTCGGGATATGGGCATAGCAAGTCTCAGAAAAAAGCTAGTACTATTATATATTTAAACTTAGAAGGAGTATTAGTTACTAGTTGTTACCCGCGACTTCATCCGCGATTTGATACGATTTATATACAGGGTGTCTCAAAATTCAACGTCAAGCCGAAATCGGGTGATAGGACAAGTCATAATAGTTACCAGAAAAATATAAAAAAATCTTAGACATGTAATTTATTTTTTTATTACAGTAATTTCTTTTTTTTTCAAATGAAAATGTATAAGAATTTAAAACAACAGGTTACACAAGCACTACTCGAGATTACAAAAAGAAAAAGGAAAAAAGCTAAAGGAGCTCAAAAACATCATCACAATTTCTTTTTTTTTTTATTCGAAAAATGTACACCCGTACATTTTTCGAAAAAAAAAAAACAAATTACCGTAATTTAAAAAATACATGAATAAGATTTTTTTTATATTTTTCTGGTTCTGGGACACCCTGTATACAAACAGCCAATATCTGGTACCACTTGACCCTTCTTAGAAATGAGAATTTGAAAGATTGTAATGCAAGGCACTGGCTGTATCATCTCTTCTGTTCAAAATGCCATCCAGCTCAGGTAAGTTAGCGTAATGAGAAACTTCTGCACGATGTTGAAGAATGTTGCCAGTGCTGATAACACGCGATAGAGCTTCATAAACTTTGCCATGGGTATACCAACCCGAAATGAAGTCTACCCCCGCAATGGATAGAGTAGCTGTGCTTTCCGCGCTTACACTCCCATTCGGTCTGTTTCACGTAAGTGTTCTGGTAATAATAATATCTGAAAGTTGTATAATCTACTGGCTAGTCTCGCGGGTGAAGTGAGCAAGAATTTAAGTTACGACAAATCTTTGTTGTTACTTTAAAACTTCTTCATTATATCATAGCGTTCTCGAAGGAAAACCAGGGTAATATAATTTCGAAGTAGGTGAACGCTTCTGCCCAGGCCCCGGATATAATCCCTTAGTCACTTTTTGCTACTCCGATGGGAAATGGCGGGGTGGCCTGGTTTAAACTAGATGGAAATAAATGTTTATCCCTGTCATATTATGTTTTAACTAGCTGACCCGTGCAACGTCGTCTGCGTAACATTTTTCATTACTGCTCCGCTCCTTTTGATCTTAGCGTGATGGTATATAGCCTATAGCCTTCCTCGATAAATGGGCTATCTAACACTAACATAATTTTTCAAATCGGACCAGTAGTTCCTGAGATTAGCGCGTTCAACCAAACAAACAAACAAACAAACAAACAATCAAACAAACAAACTCTTCTGCTTTATAATATTAGTATAGATTTACAAAGTTGATTTTATATACTTGGGGTTTAATGTAAACTAGCTTTGGCTTCACATGCCTAAAATATTCCTATCTCTGAATCTAAAATACATCAAAACCGATTCAGTGATTTAAATGTGGAATGTGTGCTGGGAAACAAACCAACTCAGTTTTCCATTTATATAAGCAAGTTCCAAGAATATACAAATGTTACTCAAAGCGCCTTTACAATTTTAGAACTCACAATAAAATATTCTTCCAAAAATAAGTATGAAAGGCGTCACGAGCAACGTTTTCCCGAAAAAAAATATAAAAATACATTTTTCCTGTATACAATATTATTGCACACCTATCACGTAACAGGAAGGAAGCTCCATAATCTGATTCCCAACATCTCGCGACATCCCATGATTGGCGCACGGACTGACGAGTATGTTACGCAGTGTATACTCAGTTGACGCGCAATCGCCACTAATTTTCATAGCAAAGGAAACTCAGACGTTAAATGTATTTTTAGTGAAAACACGAACGAGGATTCTGGCAATAAAATTTTATTCGCCATTGCCTGGGGTGTAGGCATATTCTGAACGGTGCCGGTGTTCGTGGAGCGACGGCTTTAATCTAAAGTAGGCCCTAAAATTGGAATGTAAATGAATTTAGGTATTTTGTTAAGGAAAAGAAAAATCGTTTTGTCTGGATGGGATTCAGATGGACGTTGATCTAGAATTGGAACGTACATTTTGATCTTCTTTTACGTTTGCGTTTCGATTCTAAATGGATGTTCTTAGTTAATTGATTGTTTTATTTTGTTTCCAAGCGTTTTGTTTTTAAAGCTATTGTTTCAATAATGTATTTCATTGTTAAAGACAACACCAACATTGTACTAGTTGAGTTCTTTGTAGTAAGCGTTTTCATCAGGAAATGTTTTCATTATAAATTAACATCCCAAAGAATTTCCTTTATTGTTCCAACTATTTAATTGTGAATTCACTTCTTTTAAAGAAGAATGCTACAAAAATTTCATTACAAAATCTAGTATTTTCATCTTTGTCTGTTACTCTGAATTTTAAGAGTTTATATAGTTTGTCTGCATTGTTTAGTTTCACTTAGTCAGTAATTCCCTTAGTTGCTTATTGTTAATATCTAATGGAATATTATCTTCAACCTCAAACATCCCATAATTTAGATTTTCAACCAAAACAGAAGCTTGTGGAATACGTCCCAGGGGATTAACATACAACAACAGTGTCGCAGCGCGGGATATTCGTGACACGATCAGATTTTGTTCCCTGTATCGCTGTTTTGAAATACATTTATGGAACCTTTCGGAGGAATGGCAGTACAAAAGTGACAGGTGAATGGATACGGTGTACTAAAATTAAAGTTAATAACTTTGCTTTTGTTTTCATTTGTACGGCATTCTGGGTGTTATGAATAAATAATAAAGTATGAAAAAACCGGCCAAGTGCGAGTCGTACTCGCGCACTGAGGGTTCCGTAAGCAGAAGTTGCGATTTACGATTTATGACGTATTAAAAAAAAACTACTTGCTAGATCTCGTTCAAACCAATTTTCGCTGGTAGTTTACATGGTAATGTACATCATATATTTTTTTTTAGTTTTATCATTCTCTTATTTTAGAAGTTAAGGGGGGGGGGACACATTTTACCACTTTGGAAGTGTCTGTCGCGCAAACTATTCAGTTTAGAAAAAAAATGATCTTAGAAACCTCAATATCATTTTTGAAGACCTATCCATAGATACCCCACACGTATGGGTACTGTTATACCCTTGCTATATTAGACCCTTAAGACTAGCTCAGCACCCTATAGATGACCGTCATGCTTAGGTCATCAGTAAGCAGTTTGTCCTACGCGCCCAGAGTTGCGCGCTTCAGTCCACTCCCGACCTCAGTCACAAGCGGTTGCCAAAAGATATCGTTATTTTAAAGTTGTTTGTAAAGTGTTTAAACAATAAACCCTTCTTTTAATTAAATTGTCTTTTTTTAAAAAGGCATTTACCCAAGGCCGTATAACATTTTGGTGGCAGCGGTGGGATCCGAAAATCTCCAGTGCCTGGCAACCGTTACGTGGACTCCGGATCCCGTAAATCAAAAAAAACTTTAATCCAAATCGCGAAAACTTTGCGAAACTATATTCAGTGTAATGAGTGCTGTTCTAAAGCCTAAGTGCTAAGTGCTTACCGAAATCCTGTGCTCATAGTGAAGTGCAACTAAACCCGAAAAGGAAGTGTCGCATCCCTAACCGCGATTACTCCCTTTTTCTCCATCGTCACGAAAAGTGCCGATACCTGTGGGAAGGTCCCCGCAAAACTCAACAATCACCTCACTTCGTTGGCTTGTCGTCGTGTCACCCTGCGCCCTGTGAACGAGCAGAAGGGCTAGTTCCTGAGAGCATCCAAGGTCATCCAAGATTTAAATCAAATCTTATTTCGTCGCTTCCCGGTGCGCAGTCGCACCACCTTATCAATCGGAATGTTCCTGCTCGCCGTTATCGCTGTCGCCCACGCGTCGTTACTGTAAGTCTTTGGTCATTGTTTAGTCTAAGTTTTAAATACCAGTGATTCTCAACTTATTTTTTTAAAATATAATATTGTATCTTTGACATTTGGTTAATGAAAATTTATGTTATATTGTGTCTTCCGTCGCTTTAAAACTAGTTTTTGAACGTTTTATTATGAAAAAAAAAACACTCAAAGCAGAAGACAGTAAACCACTACTTACTAGTTTAAATATCCCAGAACCCGAAAAACTAGTTAGTGATACCGAAATCGTGAAGTCACCCGTCACATCTCCTCGGGTAACTAGACAAACCAAAGCAAACCTCATGATGTCAGAAATCGATCTAAATATCTTATTCAAATTCGTAAAATCCTATGACGGTAAACGGGAAACCCTAAATTCATTTTTAGTGAACTGTGACTATGCCTACGACCTCGCTTCAGAATCTCAGAAGCAAATTCTTTTCAAATTTATTCTCAGCCAACTAAATGGCAAAGCAGAAACTGCCTGCTCAATTAAAGATTTCACTACATGGGAGCAACTTAAAGACTTCTTAAAAACGCAATTTAGTGAGCGTAAACATTACTCCCATCTCTTGGCTGATCTTCAAGAAAGTAAGCAAGACCAGTCAGAAAATGTAAGCCAATACGCATTACGCGTGGAAACTTACCTCTCACAACTTCTTACCGAAATATCCTTATCCAATAATAAAACCAAGGAACTACCTGGCCGTACAGCAGCCATGGAGGACCTCGCCCTCCATCATTTCCTTATGGGTTTACATCCAAGAGTGTCAAACATTGTGAGATGTAGGTCACCTAAAAATCTAAATGAAGCCATCAATTTAGCCGTGTCTGAAGAACGGATACAACAAACCTTATATAAACGCCCACAACTGGAACACAAGACCAGTAAATCAATTAATGCCAAACCGAACTCAAATAATTCTCAGAAACCACAAAGTGTTCTCAAACTTCTTCTAATGTCGTGTGCCGCTACTGTAAAAATCCAGGCCATGATATATCCAACTGTAAGAAACGAGAATTCAACAATCGCAAAAGCCAAAACGCAACCAAACCACCTACTCAGGTGAATTCAGTTGAACAATCTGACGAAACAGGTCTCATAGAAGACGTTGATTCCAATCCTTTAAACGAGTAAAAGTCTCGAATCGGTGTCGCGCGAGACAGTATCCAAAAGCCGATACCTGTCATCCTCCTAAATCTTCCAAATCCAGGGACCACATAGGTGACCAGCCCCAAACAAGTGCCCAATTTACTAACTCTAAGACCAACCAACAGGGTAACCAGCCCCAAATCGACGGTCAACCTACTAAATCCAAGACCAACCAACAGGGTAACCAGCCCCAAACCGACAGTCAACTTACTAAATCCAAAACCAACCAACGGGGTAACCAGCCCCAAACCGACAGTCAACTTACTAAATCCAAAACCAACCAACAGGGTAACCAGCCCCGAATCGACGGTCAATTCACTAAATCCAAGACCAAACAACAGGGTAACCAGCCCCAAACCGACGGTCAACTCAATAATTCTAATTCTAACATTCAAGCTACTACTATGTCTCCTACATCCAACAAGATTTATGAAATTAATCTTCTCCACAACCCAATAACTGGGTAACACGGTATTTCTTGGTAAGACTGGTGTCAGATTTACTGGCTTCAGACAATCCATAACGACTGCCAAAGATCTATAATTGACAGCCGTGACAAACCGCTTAACGTGCTTTACGAGGCACGGAGGAAAATCGATATGTTTAGATCGTCACCCATCCACAGAACAAACTGTGCAAGCGTTGCTTAACTTTGAAGATCGACCCTTGCGGCTGTTGTTGTTTAGCCACGAGCTCCTCCAAATCTCAAAAGTACATACAATTACCTCCGGATCCTTTAATTCATACGGATTTGGCCAGTTTTTCAATTTAAAATTATCTCAAAGATACAAATACCCTCACAGTGGTAATAACACCGCCAGGTCCAATGCCGATGCTTGGCCGCCTCGCTATCAGGGCTTACCGTGATGTATGGCCCGGGCGAGCCAGACTAGGCGATGTAATAAGATGCCGTGTAGCTCGTGTGGGACAGTTTTACTATTGTTTGCATAATATCTATTTGACTGTATGTTGTTCAATGTGTTTGCTTTAAAGTCTTCTTTAGTTTTGGTTTTAGTTTAACGCCATTTTTGGACATTTGGTGAAAAGTTTACTAAATTAAAGGGTATCTAATTGGTAAAACCAGTAAGTGGTTAATAGTACATTATTATCCAGGGGTGAAAGTAACTGATTTAGTTCCGAGACGGTGTTTTATAGTCCCAATCGTTCGGGGGACTAAATAAGTCTTTCACCCGAATACAAGGAAAGTAAAAATAAAAACACGAATCCGAATCTGATGAACTCATCGTGTTAATAGAAACGTTTGCTATACGAAAGTATGAAAAAATCTCGAAAAAACAAATGAAGATCGGATTGTCGCTTTCCCGACTATTTAGTTTTATTATTCTGTGACCAGCCAGCTATTCAGACATAACATTTTCATCATTGTTTTTTATGATTTGACGGCTGTCAGTTAAAAATGATTTTCCCTAGGGCTGCAAAGTAATACTTTCAACCTGCTCCTCAGGCAACTTCACTTTACGAGTACCTATGAGTAATGAAAATATATAAAAACCCTACAAGTGAAACTACACTAGCTTGGATTAAGCATTAATTAAAAGACAAAACTAGTTATGCATATCAAAATAATGTTTTCTTTCCAGCAAAGTTATAAATACAAAACAGTAGTCAATATGAAGACACTATGTTACCTAAACATTCAAATACCATTTATTTACCCAGGAATGAATAAAACCATACCAATTTAAAAAAATGTTTAACTGCCTACAATTCAATAGAAGTCTCACAGACAATAGAAGATAGAATATTCAATAGAAGTATACCTACTAAATCATGTTATTCAATAATCTGAACAACAATATATAAACACACATAACATCCTCATTTTACAAGCCTGATAAAGGGAATCCATATCGTGAATAACGAAGCTCCTTCAGTATAAAGCCTCGATAAATAAGAAACAGGAACAATCCCTCTCGAGGATACAATAAACCGAATCCGAAAAACAGCTTTTGTAACTATCCTAAGAAGATTATACGCAAAATTCTATAAAAGATGTTTTCCAGTGAGATATCAATTCCAGAAATGCTTTCCAGGTATCAAAAGATTATCTTGAGGCGGGCTTGGGAGCAACTTTCATGTTTTCGGAGCGTTTAACTCGGCGTGTCTTGAGAGGCTGTCTACAAACGTATGCAAGGATGACAACGCTTTGTAGTCAATGCCTCAGGCATCTCATGCAACATCTCTTACATGTAAAGAAACACATTTTTTGGCATGTTCTTGTTCAAGCGGTGCTTTGGGGTCGTTTTCAACAAGCAATTCCTTGTGATGTTTCGTGGATCTCACATAAAACGACATTCCATCAAATCTTGTTGTCTTCTTGCCACTAAAATAAGTATAACATTTCAATAGTTGCGCAGTTTGCGAACAACATCCATTTCAGTCTATATGGACACAAGGCATGTGACTACGATATTAATTACAATAATTATTAGTGACTAATCTAGTTTGGTCTAAATCGGCCAGATTGAGTGTGACATAATCCGATCATGAAATGAATATCCTGCATAAACCTATAATTATCAAACAGTGACAAATATGGGCTCATACAATATGTTATGCTATCAACATAATATAGCAAAGAAGATCCCAAAATAATGCCTGTCTTATTTAAAGGCATAAGCAGAGGTAAAAGAAACAATTATTAGAAATAATGAAAAAGAAATATTTATGTGACTATCAGGAAACGTAGTGTGAGCTTTGCGGCACGTTGGATCGATGCTTTGAAGGAGGCTGGCAGCGGATGAATACGGACTGCTCAAGACAGGGATGGTGGGCGCTCTTTGGAGATGGCTTACGTTTTTTTTTATTATTTAATGGGCTTGCTCTTGACCATAATCACACCTGAGGGCCTAGCACGAATATTTTTGACGTATAGTAACGTGACGTAAAATTTTACCATAGCTACAATACTCGTTTCGCACATAACATTTATTTGAATTAGATACCATATTCATATTTTTAAGTGATTTTAATTGTGTATGTCCCATAAAATTAAACCAAAATACTATGGCGTTGTAGTTTTTCACATTTAAAATTCACTTACGTTAACGTTACTATACGTCAAAATATTCGTGCTAGCCCCTCGGATGGAAAGCGATGGATGACATCTATGATGCAGCGAGCTTGCCCAGAAGCACTCTTGCTTTGAAAGCAGACGGGTTATAATGTGGACGGGACCACAAACGTCGGCAGAGAGTTCCATACTTTGGCTGTTCGCATAATAAGTCTGGAGGAGAAGCATTGATATTATGAATAAAATGAAAATAAATAGTGACACTACAAACAACAACAAAAAAAGCAAAAGTATGCGCCACCCGGCTGCTTCAGTAACTCCAGTCAAAGTCAACGACATCTTTCTGAACGTACTCCTGTCAGCAATGTAAAGCTTAATTTTCGAAAGATTCCTTTCAACATCAGCTAAGATAAAACGTTCCGGTAAATGTACGAATAGAAGTCTTTGTTACTTGTATGTCCGTAGCCGGGAGCGTTTTGTGCACTTTGACTTCACATGTCCGAAGAAACTGTTGGAGTTAAAAGCTATGTGTTTGCGACTACTGAAGTGAAATAATTCTTGTGATTGTTTTGATATTAAAGGAGTACAGTCTGCTGGACGTGTCACTGTATGTTACGTTGGCGAAAATGTTCCTTTGTTTGGACATCTTTATAAAATTGTTGAAGTAGAAACTTATTCTTTTAAGAAAATGATTTGAATTGACATTCGTGTGTACTGAAGTGTTAATGTAATGATGTGGATGTCATTGAATGTTATTTGAATCTGACGTTTTGTTGCATTCTAAATTTGAATTATTATTTGTGAGAAAGTTGTTATACTAGAGCAAAATTAATACCAGTTAGTTAGCGGAGAATTCGTTAATTAAACTTGGTACCTAAGTTGTTAATGCCATGTTTATCTTCAAAGCTACGTAGTAAAACAATAGTGCGTCTGTGTGTACGACTGCTGAAATCCATGAAAAGCAAACACAGTTTGCAGCAGTACCTACAGAAAATTAAGGTAAATACTAATTTGATATTGTTTGCTCTTCGAAGCCAAAGCTTGTTGTACTAGTTGAATTGTAAACATTAATTAGCTATTTCAGGTCGCTACACAGTAATTCAATGGACTTCAATTTAATTAATGATGATTATGAACAATTCGAATTACCTCCATTGTTTCAATGAGACACAATATTGTCGAGTAAATCGTTATAGGCACTGAAACATCGGTTCTAGATACACAACTTTTAAATGGAGCCAAAATGGAAAGTTTTTGTAATCTATTTAATACCCACAGCAATCCGGAGCAATAATTTTCCTACATATTAAGATTTGAAGTGGAATCTTCTGTTTTTATAAATTAACTAGCTGACCTGCGCAACTTCGTTTGCGCCACATTTTCCATTACTGCTCCGCTCCTATTTTGTCTTAGCGTGATGATATATAGCCTATAACCTTCCTCGATAAATGGGCTATTTAATACTGAAAGAATTTTTCAAATCGGACCCGTAGTTCCTGAGATTACCCCCTACATACAAACTTACAAACAAATGTTACCTCTTTATAATATTAGTATAGATATAGATAAGTATAGATTAAATACCAACAGTCTTATTCGGAGAAAAAAGGTTCTTACTTCTCACATTTAGGCATACATAGGTTTTCACAAAACATGTTTGAAAGCTAATTTCAAGATGAAAACAACTATTCCAGCGGTCTCGGACCTACATGATGAGCAAACAGATAGCAATAAAAATTAAAAAATACCAACCACTATGAATATGATTTACAAACATCAACATACGACCAGCATCTGCCATGTAAGAAGAAAAGCGATAAAGTTGTAAGCACAATATAAATCGAGATTACAAGCTTAATAAACTGGCGCATGTTTAGCAAACCGACACATGTCATGTCGGAAATGCCGCCATCTGACAGACTCGCGGTCGTAGAGACAGCACTTTGGGCTTGTTACTTATTATTGTTATTTTATAAACGTTTTGGGAAGTTATTCTGCTTTGTGGATTTGGTACTTTATTTAGGTTCGTTTTTTTTGAATAATTGCAAGTCATTTAAATAAATTTATTTATTTAGAGACTATGGAAGACTTACAGCTAAATACAATGGTGTTAAGTAACAGTATGATAAGCTGACAGCCAATTACAGATCTTCACATCTAGAGCTTGTCTGGTTTATATGTACTGTGGAACAAATTATGCAGACTGCCAAATAACGCCAAAAAATAAAATATTTAAAAATATGAGCAGATCATCGCAAATTAAATATATTTGTAATAATTGCGATCATAAAACGATTTAAGTCCAATTAACAGCTGTTTTATCAATATCTCTAGGTTAATCGTCTCCCAAATAACTTAATATTTTTTTAATCGCTGCAACACATTTGTTCAAATACTACAATGCAAATCTGCTCTCTACCTTCCATTCTCACAAAATTCACACTTAAATCTTTTTTTTAATGCAAAACGGGGAAATTCTTGGCCCAAATCTCACCTGATGGAAAGTGATGATTAGGCCGAAGATGGAAGCGAGTTTCACCCGGAATCCTCTTACACAGAGGAACTGGCTATCATACCTCTAACACAACAATGCTGTTACATTGTTGATAAGGCGACAGACTTAGACATGATGGTGGTAGCTTACCAGGCGGACTTAGAACAAGTCCTACCACCAACCAAACCGAGCAAAAAAATTACCCCCGCTGGGAATCGAACCCCCTCTGGGTTCTGAATCAGGTGGTGTAACCACTAGACCACGGAGGCGGTTAGTGTCACCTGTTTAGCACCACCCGGGGACCACGTGTAGGGATTCGCTGAAGGGTATTCTCCTAAGAACGCGGGTGACTCGGCCCCCAAAAATCTCATTCACATCTTCAGATAAAACTTTCTCACAAATTTTTTCTCGTGTTTCTATTCGCCCACGCAGAATATTCTAACTTTCTTTACGGGCAATTAATACGGACAATCTTGCATCCATTCATTATGCAATTTCCTAGAATCCTTGGTACGGCAGCCCACTATCTCCACATTAAGCTGAGCAGGATTTATCTGGAGAACGGTGAGACTATTCTTTACTATTACCAACTAGAAACGGCTGGGTTTTACGTGGGGCGAGAGTTATTGACTTTTGCGGTCGGAAGCCAGAATTCTACGGAAATCTTTTAATAAAACCAGGTGTTAGCTGGCTACTAAATATAAAGAATTACTGAAAATACGTGCAGTTACGCAATGGCTGACATTTATCTTTTGAACTGACATACGTAAGGTATAATTTTGACATATCTTTTTTTTTAATTCCTTATGCATGAGAACTGTTTATGAGGAGCTCATGGCTAAATAATATCAGCCACACAGGTCGATCTTCAAGGTTAAGCAACGTTTGCCGAGGTTGGTCTGTGGATGACCATCTTAACATACCGAGTTTCCTCCGTGCCTCGGAAAGCACGTTAATCTGTTGGTCCCGGCTGTCATTTGGAGATCTTAGGTAGTCGTTACGGATAGTCAGAAGCCAGAAAATCTGACACCAGTCTTGCAAAGGAGTACTGTGTTACCCAGTTAATGGGTTGTGGATGTCTGGTAGGCAGCCGCTCCACGTAAAATACTGGTATTCAGCTAAATCCGGTTTGACTGGAACCCGATCCCAATATAGTTTGGAAAAGGCTAGACAGATGATGCATGAGAACTGTTGCTGTCTGTGTTTTTTGTGTTTTATTCAATTAAATATTTGCATACCATTATGTAATGGTAGAATGTAAAGGGACCAGCCGGTCGATTCTGTTGACATCTCACCGTGATCACTTAGGTGACGTGAACGACAAGGGAGCTGTCATGCCATCTTGTTTGTATGGATTGACAGCTCACTTGTCGTTCACTTCACCTAAGTGTTCACTTCGACATGTTTACAGAATCGCTCTGCAGTATAGTTTTAAGATCATATGTATACATTGTTAACCTATGTACATTCTAGCAAATAAATACATCTGAATCTGTTAAGACGAATAAACTCTTAGCACGGTTTGATCAACGAGTAAAAGGTACGCAGCATAACATGGTGTCTGATAAATACAAGGCCTTGAATTAAAAGGAAAAATCATTTATTATTTCACAAAGAAGCCAATATACCGATAAGCTGGCAATTAATCAATTCCAATATAAAATAGCGCTCAATATTCTTGAACATCGTAAAAAGTTAAAACGACAATTGAACAAAAGTCTCTGGCACCGCAGTCGGTCGCGTCGGCCTTGTACTGTACATAAAAAACTTAAAAGAACTATTTCATTTTCCAAACCATGAACCATTCGTGAAACTACTTCAAATAAAAACCGGCCAAGTGCGAGTCAGACTCGCGCACCGAGGGTTCCGTACAGCAGTAGGTATATATATACATATTGCATGCAGAAGTTGCGATTTACGATTTCTGACGTATTAAAAAAAAAACTACTTACTGGATCTCGTTCAAACCAATTTTCAGTGGAAGTTTACATGGTAATGTACATGTTATATTTTTTTTTGTATTATCATTCTCTTATTTTAGAAGATATAGGGGGGGAGACACATTTTACCACTTTGAAAGGGTATCTCGCGCAAACTATTCAGTTTAGAAAAAAATTACATTCAACTAATCATTTTTGAAGATCTATCCTAAGAACAACAACAGAAGATAAACAAGATTTAAGTTTTAGTTCTAAGTACGGGGACCCTCAAGATTTATTGTTTTTTTGTCTTTGTGTGAAAATCTTTATGCGGTTCACGGAATACATCTACTTACCAAATTTGAACAGCATAGTTCTTATAGTTTCGGAGAAAAGTGGCTGTGACATACGGACGGATGGACAGACAGACAGACATGACGAATCTAAGGGTTCCGTTTTTGCCATTTGGCTACGGAACCCTAAAAATCCGGAACTTAGCAACATTCGGCCGGAGTCACGTATTGAAACTCATTTGAGTTGATAGTTATTAGATAAGTAGGCAGACGGCATTATGGCGCCCTAAGCCAGATATAAGAGCGCGGTTAATTTTCAAGTAAATTACTAAACGACTTTAATACGGCAAGTAATACAGTTAAATGTGGAGTTTTGTCTAAATTAGCAGTCAAATCTTGCCGCTCCGCACATACAAATGAACTAGGTACGTTCTTATTGCCTCGATATTGCATTTAGGGAAGGGATTTCGTCTTTAAATGCAAATGTAATGTAAATAGCGAAGATGGCGATGTAAATAGAGATGATGGAGGCTATAGTGGGCAATGTTATTTAAACGAAGATTTTAGTACACGTTTCACATAATTATCATCATTTGAGCCGAAAGGCGGTCACTGCTGGACATGTAGCTCCTCCATGAGTCGCCGTCTGAGAGAAGGTCGTAGGTTATTTTTTTATAATGGCAAAACAAGGATTGCCTGGCTAGTTTGCAAAACTGTCTTCAGAGTAGTAAGTTAGCCTCGCCAATTCATTTCCCAAGTAATTTGAGAACCATTTAAACACTGGAAGCCTTCCAACATTTGCAAACAAGTCGGCAGTTGTTAGTGACTCATGCACTGTCTACATATACGATGTGATATTGATCGCTTGCTACATGTAAAAAATAAAAATCGACGGCAGACAATGCATAATGCAGTAGACAATAGTACGGTATATAAATACTACTTACAAGTTTTTCTTTCGTTTTTTTTCATGAAATTACAGGGGCTTTGATTTTAAGTGCAACAATAATAATAGGTAAGTTGTATATGAATGAATATAAGGAAATAATATAAGCCGCACGGGTCGATCTTCCAGATTAAGCAACGCAGTTTGGTCTGTGGATGAACATACCGAGTTTCCTCCGTGCCTCGGAAAGCACGTTAAGCCGTTAGTCCCGGCTGTCATTTTTGTACATCCTTGGCAGTCGTTACGATCTGACTCCTGTCTTGCCATGAAGTACCGTGTTACCCAGTTAATGGGTTGTGGAGGTCTGGTAGGCAGCCGATCCACGTAAAATACTGGTACTCAGTTAAATCCGGTTTGACTGGAAGCCGAACCCAATATAGTTGGGAAAATGCTACGCAGATGATGATGATATAATATATTAATGAATTCTTATAAGTTACTGAGAAGTCTAGATCGTAATTATTTAGATAAAATTCTTCCGTTACTGTTAACTGAGTGAGTGAATGTCAGACGAAGCACAACCAAAACTATTGGTCGTAGAAAACTGAAATTTAGCATGTAGCTTCCCTAAACTACACAGGATAGCACTAAGAGAGGAGATTGTGAAGTCTTGAGCATCGACACCGAGTTGCTGGCCTGTCGGTTTTCTATCGGTTATATTTTGGGAAGTGTGCGACGGAATTGCATAACTTAATTCCGCCAAGCCCGTTCCACCGTCCACAAGACGTACGGCGATGTGCCACCGGTACATGGTGGATATCCCACCTATACGCACAAAACGTTTTGTGAATACATTAATTGTGCGTACAGCTAAGGAGTGGAATTCCCTGCCTGAGTATGTGTTTCCTGATAGCTACAACCTGGGAGTCTTTAAGTCAAGAGTGAATAGGTTACTTCCAGGCAAGCGTGCTCCACCTTAGACCGCATCATCGCTTAACATCAGTACCTCTACCATGAGATGTCATCGAAAACTTACTCGCTAGCGTTAAACTCGCTAGCGTACTAACGTGGATCGAATAGTACTCGATAATGCTCGTACCATGAGTTTTACGGAGTCTTACGCAGGCGCTAACGTAAGCTCGATAGATCGCGTCGTCTAGCTAACTTCACTCTACTCGTTAGAATGCCTTACTACTTAAGTTTTATTTCTTTCTTTCTCACTAATAAGAAGAGAGGACGGCTTGTAAGCTCAAGATGTAGTGTTATCGCTATGCTTAAAGTGTTAAGACAGTCGATATCATAAAATAAAACCGACTAAATAGAAAAGTTTACGGTTAGTGGACAACATAACTTAATTAGTGGTTTTAGAATTTTTATTTCTTATAATAGGTCAATGTCTTCTATTTAATTTATTATAACTTTGTTTGTTGACGTTGTGTCACAGAGCTGCGTTGGGTTGTGTGGTTAGAAAGTTTACTATAGACTATATTATTTAGATTATTTTAAACAATGCGAACCAGTGTCTCACAGTTTCAATTGTTGGTGAAGTTCATGGAAAGGTATGTTTCTATTCTCTATAAAATTATGTATTTTAAAACGTGTTATAAAATTACCTAAAATAAAGTTCGTGTTATAAAGTTCCTAAATAGTTGCCCCTCAACGCAGGTAGATATACCAAGTCACTTGAAACTTTGAAACTATAATAATTCAGCTAAGCTCAAGTGTCTAAAAATAATGGCTAGTAGCTAAAATAGATATAATTAGGTATTTATACTATAACAATGCTCTTGCAGACAGTATTTTGACTTTGTTAGACTCAAAAACGTACATAATCTTAGTGTAAACATATTTTTCACTCGTCAAAATGCTAGTGAGCTACGTTACTACTGTCGTAAGCGCATTGTTCGATAGCGTCTGTCGAATTGGTGACTCATGGTACCGTTTTGTATGGTGATTGGTGACAGCTAAAAAACGTTAGTGACTATCGAATAGATTACGTGATGTTTTAAACCAATCGAAATCTATAGTGCTCATGGTACGAATTTTAATTCTTTCAGTGACCGCTAGGGGCGCTGTACAGTATGTCATACAAATAATTTACGGAGACGCTAGCGAGTTTTGGCTGCGTAAACTCATGGTAGAGGTACAGGTGAGATAGCGGTCAAACGTACGCCTACCAATATTAAAAAAAAAAAAGATCTCGAAATTCGACGGAAAATTCGGGATATGGGCATAGAAAGTCTCAGAAAAAAGCTAGTACTATTATATATTTAAACTTAGAAGGAGTATTAGTTACTAGTTGTTGCCCGCGACTTCGTCCGCGATTTGATACGATTTATATACAGGGTGTCTCAAAATTCAACGTCAAGCCGAAATCGGGTGATAGGACAAGTCATAATAGTTACCAGAAAAATATAAAAAAATCTTAGATATGTAATTTATTTTTTTATTACAGTAATTTATTTTTTTTCAAATGAAAATGTATAGGTAAGAATTTAAAACAACAGGTTACACAAGCACTACTCAAGATTACAAAAAGAAAAAGGAAAAAAGCTAAAGGAGCTCAAAACCATCATCACAATTTCTTTTTTTTTTAATTCGAAAAATGTACACCCGTACATTTTTCGAAAAAAAAAAAAAATTACCGTAATTTAAAAAATACATGAATAAGATTTTTTTTATATTTTTCTTGTTCTGGGACACCCTGTATACAAACAGCCAATATCTGGTACCACTTGACCCTTCTTAGAAATGAGAATTTGAAAGATTGTAATGCAAGGCACTGGCTGTATCATCTCTTCTGTTCAAAATGCCATCCAGCTCAGGTAAGTTAGCGTAATGAGAAACTTCTGCACGATGTTGAAGAATGTTGCCAGTGCTGATAACACGCGATAGAGCTTCATAAACTTTGCCATGGGTATACCAACCCGAAATGAAGTCTACCCCCGCAATGGATAGAGTAGCTGTGCTTTCCGCGCTTACACTCCCATTCGGTCCGTTTCACGTAAGTGTTCTGGTAATAATAATATCTGAAAGTTGTATAATCTACTGGCTAGTCTCGCGGGTGAAGTGAGCAAGAATTTAAGTTACGACAAATCTTTGTTGTTACTTTAAAACTTCTTCATTATATCATAGCGTTCTCGAAGGAAAACCAGGGTAATATAATTTCGAAGTAGGTGAACGCTTCTGCCCAGGCCCCGGATATAATCCCTTAGTCACTTTTTGCTACTCCGATGGGAAATGGCGGGGTGGCCTGGTTTAAACTAGATGGAAATAAATGTTTATCCCTGTCATATTATGTTTTAACTAGCTGACCCGTGCAACGTCGTCTGCGTAATATTTTTCATTACTGCTCCGCTCCTATTGATCTTAGCGTGATGGTATATAGCCTATAGCCTTCCTCGATAAATGGGCTATCTAACACTAACATAATTTTTCAAATCGGACCAGTAGTTCCTGAGATTAGCGCGTTCAACCAAACAAACAAACAAACAAACAAACAATCAAACAAACAAACTCTTCTGCTTTATAATATTAGTATAGATTTACAAAGTTGATTTTATATACTTGGGGTTTAATGTAAACTAGCTTTGGCTTCACATGCCTAAAATATTCCTATCTCTGAATCTAAAATACATCAAAACCGATTCAGTGATTTAAATGTGGAATGTGTGCTGGGAAACAAACCAACTCAGTTTTCCATTTATATAAGCAAGTTCCGAGAATATACAAAATGTTTCTCAAAGCGCCTTTACAATTTTAGAACTCACAATAAAATATTCTTCCAAAAATAAGTATGAAAGGCGTCACGAGCAACGTTTTCCCGAAAAAAAATATAAAAATACGTTTTTCCTGTATACAATATTAATGCACACCTATCACGTAACAGGAAGGAAGCTCCATAATCTGATTCCCAACATCTCGCGACATCCCATGATTGGCGCACGGACTGACGAGTATGTTACGCAGTGTATACTCAGTTGACGCGCAAACGCTACTAATTTTCATAGCAAAGGAAACTCAGACGTAAAATGTATTTTTAGTGAAAACACGAACGAGAATTCTGGCTATAAAATTTTATTCGCCATTGCCTGGGGTGTAGGCATATTCTGAACGGTGCCGGTGTTCGTGGAGCGACGGCTTTAATCTAAAGTAGGCCCTAAAATTGGAATGTAAATGAATTTAGGTATTTTGTTAAGGAAAAGAAAAATCGTTTTGTCTGGATGGGATTCAGATGGACGTTGATCTAGAATTTGAACGTACATTTTGATCTTCTTTTACGTTTGCGTGTCGATTCTAAATGGATGTTCTTAGTTAATTGATTGTTTTATTTTGTTTCCAAGCGTTTTGTTTTTAAAGCTATTGTTTCAAAAATGTATTTCATTGTTAAAGACAACACCAACATTGTACTAATAAAGTTCTTTGTAGTAAGCGTTTTCATCAGGAAATGTTTTCATTATAAATTAACATCCCAAAGAATTTCCTTTATTGTTCCAACTATTGTGAATTCACTTCTTTTATAGAAGAGTGCAACAACAATTTCATTACAAAATCTAGTATTTTCATCTTTGTCTGTTACTCTGAATTTTAAGAGTTTATATAGTTTGTCTGCATTGTTTAGTTTCACTTAGTTAGTAATTCCCTTAGTTGCTTATTGTTAATATCTAATGGAATATTATCTTCAACCTCAAACATCCCATAATTTAGATTTTCAACCAAAACAGAAGCTTGTGGAATACGTCCCAGGGGATTAACATACAACAACAGTGTCGCAGCGCGGGATATTCTTGACACGATCAGATTTTGTTCCCTGTATCGCTGTTTTGAAATACATTTATGGAACCTTACGGGAGAATGGCAGAACAAAAGTGACAGGTGAATGGATAAGGTGTACTAAAATTAAAGTTAATAACTTTGCTTTTGTTTTCATTTATACGGCATTCTGGATGTTATAAATAATAAAAAACCGGCCAAGTGCGAGTCGTACTCGCGCACTGAGGGTTCCGTAAGCAGAAGTTGCGATTTACGATTTATGACGTATTAAAAAAAAACTACTTGCTAGATCTCGTTCAAACCAATTTTCGCTGGTAGTTTACATGGTAATGTACATCATATATATTTTTTTAGTTTTATCATTCTCTTATTTTAGAAGTTAAGGGGGGGGGACACATTTTACCACTTTGGAAGTGTCTGTCGCGCAAACTATTCAGTTTAGAAAAAAAATGATCTTAGAAACCTCAATATCATTTTTGAAGACCTATCCATAGATACCCCACACGTATGGGTACGATGAAAAAAAAAAATTGAGTTTCAGTTCTATGTATGGGGAGCCACAAAATTTATTGTTTTTTTTCTATTTTTGAGTAAAAGCCTTTATGCGGTTCACAAAATACATCTACTTACCAAATTTCAACAGCATAGCTCTTAAGGTTTCGTAGAAAAGTGGCTGTGACATACGGACGGACAGACAGACAGACAGACATGACGAATCTATAAGCGTTCCGTTTTTGCCATTTGGCTACGGAACCCTAAAAATGATCTAAACTGTGATGATAATATTATTTTGTTTTTTTTTTTTTTTCTGATGGGTTTCCTCTTGACTCTAGTCTTGGTCAGATATGACGGAAACAAAGTCTACGATGGAGCGAGCTTACTCGAAAGGAGAAGAGAGAATTATATACACCATAATATTGTTTTTAGAAATAGAAGTTTCAGTACGACTATGATTTAAGTTTTTGTTTATTTAATTAAGGTGAGTCTATCTTATTTATTTTATTAATTCTGTAACATTTCCAAGAGTGGTGCAACATTTTGAGTGTACATACAAATAAATTATATTGTGTATGTGTATTATATCTATCTGTAGGTATGTCAATGAAATAACAATTATTTGTTAACATATTCCGAACACTAACTAATTAATTAAACATATCAAAAGGGAAATGGTATAATTTTGTCGTCAGAACATTCCGCTCCAACGTAGCAAAGCCTAAAATGGAAAACGAGTTTCAAACTCAGTCTAGCCATATTTTAGGTCACCGGAGGCTATTTTCTAATAAACTAAAGTTAATTTAGATGTAATGTATTTTCAGGCACATTTAGAATTACACCTGACTAGGATCGAACGACAGACCTGTATTTTAGGGTTGAAATTAATATGTATTTTGAGTTTGGGCCCAGGGTACATTTCATGTCAGCACACGAGGGGTCCGAAAGGGCCGAAGACTGCCGGAGTCGCAGGACTATTCGAAAGAGATACCGTGGCTCCGGAACACAAAGAGCAATGAAGGAACATGGATGGGTTTTAGTCCGTAGAAGTCTGACATTCCCTCCCGCTTTGCCCTGAGCGGGAGAAGTCATTTGATGATTTCCCAACCCTAAAAAAAGATACATTTCATCAATCTCAAAATGAACGCGATGAACATCATAATATTAACCACGTTTACGTCAGTGTCATTATTTTCTATGGAATATTGACACTGACAAATTTTGAACGCAGCTTGATCGCGATAAGTTTCATTGGTGAAATCCGCTGTTAAAGGCTTCTAGAAATATATTACTCTAGCAAAGGAGATGAAAGTATTAAAAGAGGTTATCAAGTAAACGGGCGTTGACAGGTAAGTACCGTTAAGGTTAGTACCATTTTTAAGTTATGGAGTTGTATTATTTACTAGCTAAGTACATGCGCATCTACGTCCGCGTACAAATTCCTGTTAATACTCCGCTTCTATTGGTCGTAATGTTAATAGCCCTTTTCGATAAAGCTAGCTAGGAATAGGAGTTTTTGATATTAGCACGTTCAACCAAACAAACAAATTTTAATCTCTTCAGCTTCATAATGTTATTAGATACAAATGAAACCATGCACAGTAGTCATTCATACATAGTCAGACTTAAAACATTAATAAATTCTCTTCCATCCAATCAACGATTTAAAAAGACCTTTTTGTGAAAGTGATGACTCATTCACTATCAGATCAGAGCGCCAATTCTACTAATTTTCACTTACTTAATTCTTTATTGTACATCAAAACAACTTTGATAATACAGTCATAATAAAGTATATGTAAAAAGGCGAGCTTAACTCAAAGTGGAGTTTTCACCCAGCAAACCACACATACACATTCAAAGTCAAAGTCAAAGTCAAAGTCAAGCATTTATTTCAATTAAACCATTTACAGGCACTTTTGAATTGTCAAGGTCGGTCGGTCAAACTGTCAAAAATGAATGAAAATTAAAGGCTTTTTTGACAGTTGGAGATTGACATGCGAATGCGAACGCTGTTTGAAAATTAGTAGAATTTGCGGTCAGATGCCAGCATGTAGCTTCGCATACTATTTCAGCAGAAAATCCATTTACCCTGTCGAACACCAACTACATAAGACAAGCACCAATTAAATTCCTTCCCAATTCCCTAATCCGCAGTTTTCAATGAAACACCCAATAAAGCTGAGCACCGACGTAATTTCTCACACATTACACAAATGAAAGGCTCAACTTTATAGCATCATATGCATAATAAGGTAACCGTTAAACCTCTTCGCAGCGGGACCACAAACTATGCGCCGAAGGGATTTTGGACGAAATCTTTCACAAGCCCATAATATTCCGCGGGGACTATTAAAGAGGCCGTATGGTGCATGGGTAAACAATGTTTGGAATTGTTTTCGCCGGACCCTCGAATAGTTCGGGGTTGTAGGGGGTTGGGATAACTAGTGTGTCTTGTGCGGGCTCTGAGGAACTTTGAGTGATGAGTTCCCGCATGAATTTGTGTTGTGTGTTTCTAGAGTATGTTGGATATGAACGAGTAGGTGTTGATAGGCCGGGTTTCTATGTGTGTTATTTATTTGTGGAAGTGTTTATGTAGCGATGTATTAACATTTTGATAGAGTTCTTGGAGGTTGGAGTCAGGATATTCTCCAGTCCCAGGCCCTACAAATATAGATTAAAAAAATAACTGGCAAAATGTGGGCATACTAATGAAATGACGTCTCTTTCTAACTGACGACCGAAGCTCCGCGGCTGATTTTACGTTCCGAAATATTCGGCTGATATGACACACCATTAGTGCCGAACTTACGCGGCAGAAATTCAGTATCGCAACTTTGTGTGTATTCAATGTATCTAGCTCTAAACAACGACACGGTCGCGGCTCCATCGCGATAATTATTTTTTCTGAATCAAACAAGGTGTACAAGTCAACAGCACATCAGGTTTCACCAAACTGTCAAATTTCTTCAAATGATTCAAAACTTTATGATTATGAAAATTGAGTTCAAAATCGAATGAGGAAATTTGACAGTTTATGGTAACTTGTTGTACTGTTGAATGTACCTATGTTTTAATGATACAACAGAGTACGTGGGTCGTACACAGGCAGAGGCGAAATGCCGCTCTCTCTCTGCCGTCTCCCGCTGCTCCCCGCCCCGAATCTTCGCCGGCAATCGAACCGAACTTCGGTCGCGAATAATGTGTGTTCTACAGAATACGTTACCGCCAAATGGCCTCTGAACTTACGCCCGACTATAACGCAACGTTATTTCGGCATAAAATATCGTCTGTAATCAAATAACATTGCAAGCGTAATCATGCCGAACTTCGGTCGCGAACATTTGGCGTAGTGTGTTTATACATTTAACGGAATAGAAGCGTTACATTACATTATTGTTTTGTCTATCTAACATTTTTCTAGTTTCCCGCAATACCACTTCTAGAGAGTTCTTGTTGCTGGAGAGTTTGATGCGTCACTTCTTCTTCCCTGCTAAAATACTAAAATGTGGTGATGGGCGTTTTGTGGGACTGCTTTTAAGTAGAACTTTTACGTTAAACAAGTGCTGGCCTGATGATTCTGATTCAGAAATTAAGGACACGAAATTATGTTTATGAAGAAGAAAATCTTACCTTAGATCTTTTACATAACCTTAACTCAATCAGTTCCATTCCAAGAAGTCTATGAAATAAAGTAAAATAAAAGAAAAAAATACACAGGAAACTTATTAAAAAGGTTCGTCGAAAAGGCTCAATGGGAAGTGATATTCTGTTTCGTAATTTCACGAATCAACATTTCTTGCGTAGGGATGAGCAGCATTGTCAGCGTATATTGAGGAAAATATCTTTACAAACCTTTATTTTTTCTTCGCAAAGAATATCATATTAATAGTCATAGTTATGATGGTGGATCAATATTAAAGGCTGGGGTTTGTAAGTTATTAATTTTATATAAATACTGTTTCTTTTTTGGTGGATCGTCTTGGTTATATTGATTTTAGCTATGAATTTTTTAAGTAGGTTTCAATGTTACCTGCAAAATTTTTTTTAGGGTTCCGTAGCCAAATGGCAAAAAACGGAACCCTCATGGATTCGTCATATCTGTCTATCTGTCTGTCTGTCCGTCCGTATGTCACAGCCACTTTTTTCCGAAACTATAAGAACTATGCTGTTGAAACTTGGTAAGTAAATTTATTATGTGAAAAAAACAAGAAATTTTGGGGGTTTCCCCTAGAACTGAAACTCGACATTTTTTTTCATCAATCAAACCTATACGTGTGTCGTGTGGGGTATCTATGGATAGGTCTTCAAAAATGATATTGAGGTTTCTATTTTTTCAAAACTGAATAGTTTGCACGAGAGACACTTCCAAAGTGGTAAAATGTGTTATGAAAATATTTGACGTACATTACCATATAAACTTCCACCGAAAATTCGTTTGAGCGAGATCTAGTAAGTAGTTTGTTTTTTAAAACGTCATAAATCGTAAACCGCAACTTTTTTTTATTAAATATACCTACAGGTTTGTACGGAACCCTCGGTGCGCGAGTCCGACTCGCACTTGACCGCTGGTTTTTTTTTTAACAATTTAAATATAAATTGTTCTATTCCATCAGCCTTTCACCAGCTATCATCTTACGTAATTTAATATATGGTGTAACACGCTGTGAAAGTTTTTCTAACAAATTCAAAATGTATTTCCAACAGTCAGATAACAGACAATAAACTTTACTATATATGCTTATGCTTGCTTATATGCTTGCTTGGACATTTCACACAACGCCATATAGTCCCAAGCTAAGTAACCTAATGCTTGTGTTATGGTAACGATATGGCTGATAAACTACTTATATAATTTTTTTTTGTAAATACATACATATTATAGATAGAAAAACACCCAGACTCGGAACAAATACATGTAGGTCGTACAAGTATTTTGTTCCGTGCGGGAATCGAACCCGCGACATGCTGCGCAGCAGTCAATCGCTCAACCACTGCGCCAACCGTGTCGTCACATAAAAGTAAAGATTAGCATATCATCTACATACTCAAAATCAACAAGAGTCCTCAATTATTAATTCTATTTACTTGATTCTCGGAAATCCCGACTCATAATACACAACAAAACTCCATCTTACTTTAATTTCAGAATAAACACAAACGTCCAAAATCCGCATTCACTTAAATTTTAATACCCTCCAGTACACCACCACTTTGGAAGCAGTATATTATTACCATAAAACAAACTACCCTACATTCCAGCGACTTAAAGGATTACAGTCGAAAATCCACGAAACTAGAGAAAATAATGCGTAAATTAATAAATAAACAAGTTTTCTCGTGTCAGGGGTTCCTGCTCGTATAATTGTTGGGAAAATAATCTTTCCGCTGGTATTGGACTAAATGACCATTGCTAGAAACCGCCGTTAATTTTCATGAGAGCCCCGGTAGCAAGATGTCTGTGTTGATTAAATTAGACCCTCACATTCAACGGGCATATGGGCTCACTATTTGTTACCTAGTTGTAGTTGCTGAATTAAATTCATTGGATCATAATTTGTGTAGTAACTCTAAAAGTTTTGACGTAGTGTTGTATTTGTAGGTTCGTTATGAAGGTGTGGTTATTAAAAGTTCGATTATAGTAGTGATAAAATTCGTTTTAGAAAGTAAATTCGCAATGTTCTTTATTCCCCCAGCAACGTCTTCACAAAAAGAAAAAATAAAACGAAACAGACCAATATAAACAAGTAAGAAATCCACTAACAAATAAAAAATAGGTATTGTTCGTTGAAACGAGCTTTTTTGCTCTACATGCTGTTTCTACATTGAAAAAGAATATACAGCGTTCTATGTAGAAATTGTTAATCCTTTTCCGAAGGCTTTGCCTACGCCTTCTCTCTATCGGGTACACCTCTAGTGAATACAGATACAAAAAACGTACAGAAACGGAGAGATATTAAATATTTTCTTTAGTGCTCGATGTAATCTACCTACAGGGAAAAACGTTGCTTAAACAAGAAATAAGAAACCTTTTACTAGTACGTCTGAAACATTAATAACATCAGAGGAAAAATATACTCTAAATTAAATGAAAGCTCGGCACTGTTTCTGGGTGGTATGGCAGCTGGAGTAAATAGAGTAAAAGATAGAATCTTTATAAAAGTTCATCAGGACATTCTGCAATTACCCACCTCGCCTTTCAGCCAGCAGGAAGGCAATGGGCGAGGAACTCATCTAACTTTCAACTGCTCTCACAGTCCTCTTTGGTAGAACTTAAATTAATTTCTCAGATACAAAAATAGTTCCGGCAATATTCAATTCAGGTGCTGTTAATAAATTGCTGAATGAACTCTGATATTTGAGAGACGAAGATATTTTTAGTTTGATTGGGCAGGAAACTCTTAATTGTAACAGTTATTATGGATAGATATTTTGCAAATGGAAATAATTACAATTAATTTAGAATCTCAGATCTCTTGAAGTTAATTATTCAACAGGTATATAACTCTAACTGGAAGGATAAATAATTATGGCCGTTTGACAAGTTTTATTTAGAAAATATCTATTTGATCTAAATTGCTATTCTGGCAATGTATTCATAACTCTCAATTAAAGTTATCTAATCATATTTATGAATCATCAGTTACTTTCCAATTAAAGTTAAGCGGCAAGTAAAACTTACTAGTATCTTCTGTCAATTTCACAAGCGAAAATAAAGCTTCGAGTAACAACTTACCGGTTTAGTGAATGACTTAACAAATCATACGTTGCATTCGTTCAATATTACGGCAACTTTACTCGTCAAACGTCATTGGCAGGTTAGCTGTCATTTGTCATTTCATTTTTTGTATTGTTTGTTGTGTTTTTGGTTAGGAAATTATTGCGTGTGGATTTTTTTTTTTATAAATTGTCATGGATAAAGTTAGAAGAGATAGAAGTGCAAACTTTTCACTCGTACAGAAATACCAAACTGTGTTAGTGTCGGCGAGAAGACCCCGTCCGCGTCCATAGGCGCAAGTAATGGTGGACGCAACCGTATCAAACAAGGAAATTGTAAGGAAAACTAATTAGAATTATATTTGAATCAGATTAGATTAGGTTTAGCATTCTTTAATTAGTGTTATAAGGATATTTTCGCATCATAGGTTTAGTTAGATTCTAGTTTAAATGCGAATTTAGATGTAAGGTTTTTGTATTGTGTATAATTACGTAGATTGAAAATGTGATTTTTTGTTTAAGTGATAGGGTTTTGAAATTAGTTTTAAAATAAAGGTCTTGACCCAAAACCACTTTTACAAAAAGAATTGAGTTGATAGGACTTATGTTTTCGAGATATTTCCAAAAATGTATAGTGAAAATTTGTTAACTGTCAAGTAATCACTCTAATTGGCAGACGACGTGGCAAGTAAGTTACTGGTCAGTTTAATCATTGATTAGTGCTACTCGAACGTCGTGAAATTGACACGTGCAGTTACGGGTGACTTTAATTGGCGATTGGTCTACTCGATACTTTACTCAAGGGTGGTGAAAGAGAGGTATTACCTAAAATTACAATAAATTGATGGATGTTGCATTTCGGTTAAGAACAAAAATGAACACACAAAAAATCTACCCTGTAAGTTATATCTTTTCAACGTGCAAACTTGAAGGAATCATGGGAACCATCAGCTGTTTATCTTTAAAGAACATTTTTTTTTATACAAAACGGGGAAACTCTTGGCCTAAATCTCACCTGATGGAAAGTGATGATTAGACCGAAGATGAATCGAGTTTCACCCGGAATCCTCTTACACAGAGGAACTGACTATCATACCTCTAACTGCCGGGACACAACAATGCTGTTAACATTGTTGTTATGGCGACAGGCTTAGACATGATGGTGGTAGCTTGCCAGGTGGACTTAGAACAAGTCCTACCACAAACCAAACCGAGCAAAAAATTTGCCTCTGCTGGGAATCGAACCCGGAACATCTGGGTCTGAATCAGGTGGTATAACCACTAGACCACGGAGGCGGTTAGTGTCACCTGTTTAGCACCACCCGGGGACCACGTGTAGGGATTCGTTGAAGGGTATTCTCCTACGGACGCGGGTGACTCGGCCCCCAAATTAAACAAACATTTGGTCAATGGGGCACAAAAGTTCTGGAGGGGCGACCGCGTACCGGAAGACACAGCTTTGGACAGCCTCTCACAAGGTAGACCAATGACCTGTAGGCTAATTCACGTAACTAAATAAGTGCTGTTGCAGTGCAGTTTAAGTTACGTTTCGATCAAAACAACGCTTTTCGTATTCTCTACCGCTGTCAGACACGCTCGCGTCAAGTGCGCGTCACGCGAGGGCAATAATGGCATTCTACTGTTGCGCTTCTTTGGTGTGTGTTTCGGAACGCAACGTGATCGGTATTCTACTATTTGTTTGACGTCCCAAAATGTCAGCTTATAAGTTTTAATATTATAATAACGTCATATTCAGTGAAATTTAATCGATTCTATTCGATTATTCAGTGATTAATATTTTTTCTCTCCACCGTCAGTAAGTTTGGTAGAGTTTGGTAGCAGTGCAGCTGATGGTTCACGCGCAGTTTACGCACAGTTCAAAGATTATAAGAATACCGTTTATCACTCAAACTTAACTGCACTAAAACTTAACCGGCGCGAATCGGAACGTCATAAAATTATGTGAATTAGCCCTCAGATGAGAGTCGCGGATATCCGATGAATATGAGACGCACATTTTCGGTTGTTGCGGCAACACGCGCGGGAAGAAGTAAGTCCAGCAGTGGACTTCTTTCGGCTCAAATATTGATTATACCAAAACCTTTAACTTATTTTTCAAGCTAGTGAATTTGTAGCCACATAAGTCATAAATCAAATTCATTTTAAAGCATGTTTCAAAATTCAAATATCTTATTTGGGAGCCACAGTACAATTTAAACAGCGAAATAACTTTGCACTTCTGCGACGAGGAAAACTTTTAAAAGACAATCAAGACTTAAATGGAACTATCTGAGTCCTTCCACCAACTGCATGAGTGTCTTTATGTAGTCCCAGATTTTGGATTGCTTTTGTGTTTTAATATGATAGGATTGTAGTTTTAGTTAGCAATTTATCGGGTACAGTTTCAATTTCTTAGAAGACTAGTAACGATAGTCGAAAGAGCTGGATGTCTAAGGATCGATTTCGAATAGTCAGATAACTTTTACCTGAGGAATGAAATAGGAGCATGCGATTTTTATTTCCAAAAAGAAATACTTATTTGCGCTAGTAAACAATCATGAAATTATTTTTTTACTACCTTCATCAGCGATGAAGTTATAAAGCTTCAAAGATTACAAAAGAGGAACAAGTACTTACCTTAAAAAGTAAGCATATAAACAACATAACGTTACAACAATAGCCTCAGATAGCCCAACTTTTTAGCGGATTACCTCCTATAACATAATTTTCCCATCAAATTGGTTAGAACAGTAAGCGGATTCCAAGTTCTGGATAATCTTTATAATGTGCTTAGACATAGACGTGTGGTAAGGTAAAGGCAAGACTTCATGCTGCCAATACGAATTTGTGTCGACCTTAATGTGATTGCGAACTTCCACGTTTTCAAGAGCCACAGAAAATAATATTGATATAAGTATGGGTGCTGAAGTGAGAAATTGGATTTCAAGCAAGAACTTTTATGGATGAAAGGATCTAGAGACTGGAGAGGTAGGCGTTGTATCAAAGTAACCTTTACAGATTCACTGGAAACCTAAATATAGTATAGACCTTTTCGTACTTTCATAGTTCTGTGAAATTTGGCTTAGAGACACTCTGATGAAAGAATTAGCAGAAATCGAAAGAAGGGTATTTTAAGCTATTTTACATCGTCAAATTAATGCGTTGTTTCTGGGGGGCTACTCTCTAAGTAAGTAAGTAGAATACGCCCGCAACTAAGCCCGAAACTACGGACGTAAGGCTTAGAGAGTAGCCCCCCTGAGGTGCTTCATCAGTTTGTCAGTTAACCGTTGACTAACCAATGACGTGATGTTCGGACAGAAAAAAACCTCAGAACTTTTTTTTTTGTGAAAAATTATATTTTTATTTTTTCCTACTCCTCCGCTATACTCTTCTGATTAATTTCGTTGCGGGATCCAAGACAGTTGAATCGTTTCTCCGGGAATCGTTGGGCTTCTTTAGTTCGGCGTTTTCCTGGTGGTCGCCACTATTGATTCTGGCTTTCAGGAGTTGCAGTGGTTGGGAATGTGTGGCGGGCTTGTCCCAAAAAATCATTTTTTTTTTGTCTTGTAATTTTAAGTTAACATTGACTGTGATGGTAAACTGGGATATGACTTATTAAAGTTTAAGGTCACAGGACAAATAATTGACGGTGCAAAGAAAACTACTAGAAGTGAAACTGAATTATACATTCGAACGAAATAAATTAATGTAAAGCGCGTAAAAAATCATCAACCGCACAGTTTCCTAAATAATTCACAAGAACTAGATAAAATGGTCTCACAAAGAGTACTTTTAAAATGTAGGAAATTGTATTTTTATACGAAAGTAAGTAAGCAAGAGAAGCAGCTGTCCTGTAAGCGACACCTGCCCGCGCCGGTTGAATATCAAACGGGCCGTGTCCGGGACGCGTCCGGGTGCGTGCGGCCGTCCGGACCGGACAACAACGGACGCAAATGAACTCAGCACGCGTTACGAGCAATCTGCAAATTTGAACTACTTTATCGTCATTATTTTATATTGAACGAGAATATTATAGCTATTGCTTTTGCAGAATGCTAAGTGTACTAGGTGTGACTAATAAATCGGCTTTAGAACTAGAGTAGTCAAATTGAAGGACAATTTTGACGTATCGTCGTATCAGAAACACAACATTTTTACTGTTGAAACACAGATAGGCCTTAATGGTTCAGTTTTTAGCACTACAACTATCTATTCTTTAGATAGAACGTGCGAAAAAAACAATGGTGACCATAAACTAAAATGTAAAATTCTTAAAAACACACGTATTTTTTTAAACTAACTAACCAACTTTCTTCAGGTTCAAATTCATATTCTCAATAACTAATACGCTTACAGACACACTACGCTACCATGTGGACCACTCTCTATTCTGGAAATTGTATATGCCAATGGGTAGGTAAACATTAATTAATAATATCGTAACAGAGATTATCATAATCCATAAATTAAACAATCTCCCTCTTACACAAATAAATCTCTAGAAATACCACAGGGAAGCGTCTTAGGTCCACATATGAAATACTTTTACTATAAATTTTACAATCCCTGTTAAAATATCCGGCTGTCCGGCAGTGCCCTGTGTATGACACCTGTGCTGTGCAGGCTACAGTGAATAGCAAACGAACCGAGACCCACCGCCGTTCGGCTCGGACGGTCCCGTCATTCTACTTAATGGTATGTGGCGACGACAGATTGGGACTAAAAGATTTAGTACTGGAAAATTATGGCGTAAGATATACAATGTGAGTCTCTATAATGTGTACTTACGAAAATAAGGGAAACTATACCTATGTTTATCGAAGGAAAACGTATTAAAAAAAATCTAACTTTGCTTCTTTTTCGATTTAAAAAAAAGTTATTTTAAGCACTTTTCAAACCGACGCCCGTCTTATTGAAAAATGTTTCATTGCAATAGATAATTTAGTTGAAAAGTTGCACAATTTTGTTTGTACTGGGGAAAAGGTAGTGAAAAACTTTAAAAAAAATTGATAAACAATTTGAAAACAAATTTAGATTTTTTTTTAATACGTTTTCCGTCGACAATATCAGGTATAGTTTACCTCATTTTCGTATGTGCACATTATAAAGACTAACACTGTATATGTGACATTGGTGTTGCTATTGCATCGAATGTTGACATCTGTCAATTACGAAGAGGGAGAAAGTTTACTTTACTGTCATGTCTTTGATAACACACGCAAGATTAGCCAAATCGATTTAAAATCGGTCCACACGTTTGGTATCTAGAGCGTCACAAAGGAACACATGTTCTGATTTATAAACAACAATAAAAGTTAGGTTAGTTAGTTAGTTAAGTTAGTTAGTTAGCAAACAACAACCCTCCTCTGCGTCAATAATCACAATAAAAGTTAGGTACCTATACACAAAAAATAATATAAGAAGAAACATTTGATCCTTGCTTGTAAATATTAAAGCTTTGTTGTCTATTTGAATAATGATAGCTCAATAAGATTCTTTTACTCCACCTCGAAACAAAAACGAATCATAAAGGTACGTCAAATGCAAAACTCAGCAGATATTACGATGTCAGGTTAAAAAGAAAGCACTCACATAAAACAATTTCCTCATTCATCACAAAACCTGACCTTACATACACATCACATTACACCGGAGAGAACAATAACACTTTGAATTATTCATACTCCCAGGTACCTCTCCACTTCCTTGTTTTGTTTTCCGAACAAATTATATATCATACTTCAGGGTACGGAAGAGGAAAGGCTTCGGGGTAAGAGGTACCCCGGGTTCTGTGTCAGGGTCAATTTTTATGAACGATTCGGGTTAAGGGGGACCTTTTTCAAGTTGAGTTCGATTGAGGGCTTTGTGATTTTCGTTTTGATTGGAGTAAATAAGTGGGTGTATTGAATTGTGTTTTTTGTTTTGTTTTGATCTGGTTAGCAACAGAAAACAGGATTTAGGTTTTTGCGAGTCTCATAAGTATTCATTTAGACACATGATTGTTCTGTATTTGCATTGCTTTTACATTGTCATTTTGGACTTAATTGTTAAGGAAACTAGATTTGATTAAGGTTTTTTTTTTATTAGACAGATCGACCTCTATTTTTTGTTATTTCAAGTTTCAGCGATAGAGATATTAGAGTAGTTTTAATTGTATTTCGACGCGGCATTTTTTTCTGATACGAGTTCTTGCTTTAACATTGTCATAATAAAATCTGCCACTTCATCATTTAGTTATTCGTTATTAAAAAACACAAAGTCTTTAGTCTACTACGTAAGTTTCACCATAACATTATAAAACATCAAATAATATTTTTACAAACGTAATATGTCTGAAATCAGTAAAGTAGTTTCGCTAAAAGAGAATTTTAAAGTCTAAATGAAAGTGTTGAAAGCTTCCGTGAATCGTCAAACGGGTTACTCAATGTGCTTTTTCAAAGTATTTTTATATACTTGACGTGAAATTTGCTACGTATAATGCGAATCTCTCTGAATAATTCTTCACTGAATATGGGTCGGGTTGCTAGAACCAAGGATTTACAAATAACACGGTATGACATGCTGCTTTCAACCACTCGTGTGGAGTTATTTTATTATATTAATACAGAAAAGACAAACGTTTAGAAATATATTTTCTGCTGTTGAATATGACCTTTCAACATTACGTAATACCGAATCTAAAAAGATTATAAGCTGACATATTGTTGGGGATTACAAGAATAAAAAAAATCAGAGTGAGAAATGACTACATTAGATGTAGTTTAAGAGTGGCGTCAGTGACGGAACGCTAAAAGAGAATCGCTTGTTTTGGTGTGGTCATGTGAAGAGGAGGGAGGAAATGCGTAACTAAAAGAGAACATAAATGTGGTTGGATGGAGAGGGAGAGGAAGGCCAAAGAAAAGATGGATGGATTGTGTGATATGAAAGAAAAAAGGGTTTGTGATAGTTTCACGGCTTTAAAGGCAGTTTATAAGAAAAAACGTGTTGCACCGACCCCAAGTAACATGAGATAAGGACAGGAAGATGATGAGTTTTCAGTAGGTTGCTTGTGCCATAAAATGTTTAAAAGAGACGTTGTAAATTTATGTGTTTGTAAATGATAGTAATCTTTGAAATTGCTAGTTTTAATACAAAACATGTCTCATTGAAAAAATTCAATGCACGGTTTTGCAGGATAAGCCTAAGTGGCGAAAACACGAGAAAATTTAGTAAACGACAAAGCGATGTTACCAAATCATGGTAAATAAAATACAAGAAACCTTTATTTACTCTGACCTTTGTAATATAATCTATATACATACATGCATATACAGACATACAGATAAATGAAGTTGGAGTGTCTGTTTGTAAAATTGAAATAACCGTTTTTTACTACATGTATATGAATATATAATATACGGTACATACGAGTACCTACACCAAAATAACATTTTTTACAATTTTTGTATGTCTTTTTGTTCCGGCTAATCTCTGAAATGGCTGAACCGATTTTGACGGGACTTTTATTGGCAGGTAGCTGATGTAATAAGAAGTAACTTAGGCTACGTTTATTTTAGAAAAAAAAAACTAAAAAATTAGAGAATCGACTGTTAGGCGGAACGAAGTTCGCCGGGTCAGCTAGTAAAACATAAAACTGTACTAACTATACTTATTTTAAGAAATAAAGATAGACAGACAAGCAAGTACCTCAATAAATTATCTGCTGTACTAAAATCTACAGCCTCCCTTGTGCAGAAAGCATACAAACTCTGCTATGATAATAACAGGAAAGTGAGGACAAAATAAAGCTCTCAAGATAAAAGCTATACGCGGTACATAACACATAACTCAAGCTATTTTTCAACTAACTCGCCATAATCAGGACGGAGTATAGACCTAGAGGAATAGACTGAGTGTTTCCTATTCTGCTGTGAATTGAATATGAAAAGTGTGAGGGAGACAAAGCGACCACGTGGCCAGTAGTCGTTATATTCCAAGATTGTGATTGGGTAACGTCACAGGCTTTTTTATGGATGGAAAAACATCAAAATACTTCTCCCGCTGTGGGTGTAGCAGAGAGTATCAGACTCTTACTGAGTAAAACCCATCCGTGTTCCTCCTTATAAACTATTTCCGCAACCCTGACAGAAGCATCACAGGCTTACGAAGTCATCTGCGTCATGTACACTAGACTATTTTTACTTGTTAAAAAAAAAATTTTTTTTTGTTTTCCTCACTTTAAACTTTTTCATTTGTTACCCAAATAATGGGGGTGCATAAAAAATGGCCTGTCACTATTCAGGTTCGCTATTTTTTATTTAGAAGCGTTGTCTTCGAAAACAAATATGAACGCAAAATTTCAGTCCAATCGTTTGAAAAAAAAAAACTGTTTTAAAATCTAGTGCTAAATGTGACCCATACACATTAAGAGGGCGCATTCTGTCCACTAGTGCCGCCAATTGTTTTTTATTAATCGAATTTAAGACACATAGCTAAAAAAACGCTCTGCAGTGCTTTAAAGAAATGTATTTATTATTTTTTGAGAGTTATGTTTTGTACTTTAGAACAAATAGTTGCCAAAGTCGATATTTTTGCTAAAAGTGGCCACTTTTAGCAATAATTGCCGTTTTGGCTATTTAGACATGAGTTATGTATTAAAAATAGCTCTCAAAAAATAAAAGATACATTTCTTCAGAACACTGCAGAGCGGTTTTTTATCTACGTGTCTTATATTTACCACAATTAACAAAAAAAGATTGGCGGCGCTAGTGGACGGAATACACACCCTTAACAAGTTCAATTAAAGAAAAACTTGTGAAGATTAATAGAGACAGTTTGTTGCCGCACAATAGATTTTCTGTTGCTTTAACCGCTGAATTCTGTGTGACGGTACGGTTCACTCCATTCTCTACGTCTACAGGATGGGGCATCATTCCCCGTCCTAAATAATGATTCGGTCCAGTCGGCCATTAATCCTTTCTGTTGAAATTTTCATGCTCTATTTGAAGGGTTGGAACGGTTTCGACCCTTTATTGTAGCAAGTGTTTTTGAGACCTCTTACGTACGGGTATTTTGGCATATGGTTTTGTGTGGAGTAATTTTGCTTTATCAAGGGAAGTTGATTATCATGATGTTTTAGGCTGAATTAATTTAATGAATTAACTTTACGCTTACAACCCCAATCTTTTCAAAGTTAGAGTGAACAGACTACTTCTGGGTAAGCTCGCTCCATTATAGACTTTTTTTCTGTAATTTCTGACCAAGACTAAGGTCAAGAGCAAACCCATAAAAAATAAAAAGAATTACTTTTGTTACTGAATCTTTGTTAACAACATGTAGTCTATGGTAGACACTAGATAAACATGTAATAAAGGACATTGACTTTTCCTTAATATTTCCATTATAATCGTTGTTCATTACTAGAGAATGTAAAGGATCAAGGTAGATACATTCAAGACAGCTTTATCTTTATGTATTGTTTTGATATTTATTTTATATAGGGAAAACAAACAGTCACACAAAAATTGTACCGTAGAAGTGTTAACAAAAAAAACTTGACATTTGTAACCCACGACGTTATCCATCTTTTAAACACAACATAATGTTTCAGGCTAATTACACCAGAGTAAAATTGGAAAAAATAACATAAATATACTATTAAATTTGAAAACAAAGTTGAAATATACAAAAATTATTTTTAAGTGACTAGAAAAAAAAAAAAAATTAAATTGATAACTAAAATTGAATTTGTAAAGCCAGAATTCAAATTTAAAAACAACGGTCAAAATTTATAAAAGTTACATAAAATTAGGAAATGCAATAAATTAACATGGGTCACAGACCGTTATTGCACAGTTATCTGGCACCTACCATACATTACATTCAGTTTTGACTTTTTATTTCTATGGACGTAGACAGGAACTGACATAACCTTATTACTGCACAGTGCTATTCTGAAAAAGTTTCAGCGAAAACTGAGGCAATGTGAGCTGTCAAACCATCTAATCAAGGTACAATGATAGTTTTCCACAAGCTCACAGTATTCCACCTAAGTCTAGAGAGTTTAGAGTGTTTTTTTATATTTAGGAATGAGCTTCGTTCGTAGACTTTGTCTCTGTCATTTCTGACCAAGACTAAGGTCAAGAGCAAACACAACTCAAAAAAAAAAAAAAAAGCTTACTCGAGCTTGGTCACTCCAGATGGAAAGCAATGGATGAGCCATGAGGTCTATGATGGAGCGAGAGTCCCCAGAAGATGCCTGTTGACTCTTGTTTTAAAGGCAGAGGGGTTATATGCAATGATATTATAAGTAAAAAGGTGTAGATAGGTTACTTATTACTACATTCGATCTTCAAAAATGTGAAACCTACGTGATGTGTGTCCGTTGACGGCGCAACGCGACACTGAGGTGAACTGTGGCTAGTTAGCCACATTTTAACGTGTCGCTTGCTGAGCGCTTATAACCTATCTACACCTTTTTACTTATAATGTCATTGGTTATATGTCGATGTTTTCAGAATATCCGAAAACAAAGTTATCATACACGGTCGCTAGTTGAGACTTGTGAGTACTGCGTACCTGATTTTTCTGAAGCACATGACCAATGAGGTCAGTATATTGTCCTTCTAGAGCGTTCTTGTCTGGAGTCCCCGCATATCAGCTATCTTTTACGACATTTTGGTTTTCAAACCCGATTTAATATAAATAAAACTTGAAATCTACTTGAACTTTACTTTAACTCCGCAAACTCAGGTATCTACTTTGAGTCTGGGCCCTCAAAGCAAGAGCAGCTGCGCGATAAACACATACTTTAGCGTGTAATCCGGAGGCAATCACGCGGCACTCGCCAAAAGTCACGTTCTTGTTCTAGTGGCTCGAAATAAGCACTCTTCACAATATTGATTGGACTGGAATTGACGTTGCCGTGTTAACTTTACCATTACCAAACTCTGAAGTCTTTACTTCAAATTGGAGGATTCAGCAGGTAAATGAGTAGCACTGCTATTGTCGGGGTCAGGTGTATCGATAGGGAGACGATGTTGGCTTATACTTTGAGTAATAGGGAAAATGCATGAAAAACATAATTATTTGATATGTTACCTGTTTATCTAAAGGAATGTAATAACATAATACTAACAGTGAAAATATAATCGAAATTGCTCGAAAAACAAACGAGATAATATAATTATTTTTTTTAAATACATCTATCCCTCTCGCGAAAACGCTATTTTCTATGGCAGCTGTATAGGTGGCATGACTTTGACGTCGAAGTCCATATCGAACTTCTATTTCTAATTGTAATCTTTAAAGCTTTATAACTTCGTCGCTGATGAAGGACCGAATTCATGATTTTTTACTAGAGCTACTAAGTATTTCAATTTGAAAATAAATAATTGCATGCATTTTCCCTATTAACCACAAAGTAGTGGGAGTGGGGTTAGATGAGATTGAAATCACGTGCACAAGATTTTTGAAATTTCCAATGAAATATTATCTCTTGACAAGTAGGCTCTATTTTTAGGCACAATCAATACCATTAGTACTCTCTGGTACTCAGTTCATTTATTTTACGCTAACGTTAATTTATGTAAACTGCATGTACAGTAGTGATTTAGCGGAGCTTAATTCAGCAGGGCATTCTCTACCAGTCAACCTTTGGGCTAAAAACTCTGGAAAATAAAATAAACAAAAAAATATTTTGTATTTTTTCATTTTATATTATGTATTTTTTTGTAAAAAGTTTTTTATTTTTCACTTTTTAGTGGTACCTCACACCTAACAACACCACTGCAAAATCGCAGAACAGCAAAATACGGAATTTCAATTACTTGGATGTCATAAAACTATCATCCAAGTAGACGAATTCCAGCTATTTCGATTTCAAAATTCAAAAAAATTCAAAATTCAAAAGTCATTTATTCAAATTAGGCTGAGGGCCAGCACTTTTTGAACGTCATGTTTTACAAAAGACAGTCCCCCAAAACGCCCGCCCGTCACCACTTCCTAGTGTTTTAGCTGTGGAGAAGAAGTGGCCAACAAACTCCCCAGCAACACAACTGTCTGTTACGTTTTAGGAACCAGAATTTTACACTAATTAATATGCAAAGTAATCCAAAAATTCAAAATTCCTTCTAAAATTTACATGACACAAAAATAAATATATACATTATTTATCACTTGTTAGCTACTAGCACTATGACACTAAAACAAAATACACACTTAAGCAAGTGTTGACGTATGTGGATTTAAATAAGTATAAAAAAATGACCTACATAGTCAGACAAATAAATAAAAAAAAGAAAATAAAAGAACAAATAAAATAAAATAAAATAAAAAATTATATGAACACATATAACCTGTCATAAAACTACTATACTATCTACTTATACACAAGGAACATGATAATTTGTCTTGCGTTCAACACAGCGACCAACTATTCTTATCGTCTAAATAATCATTAATAGAAGTATGCCTTGGAACAGAGGTTAGATTTTACTTTTTCTTTAAATGTGTTAAAAGGCAGATCAAGATAAGAAATTGGAAGTCTATTGTATAAACGGATACCGAGCCCCACAAATGAATCATGGACCTTACGAAGTCGGTGTGAAGGAGCATGTAGCTTGTGCTTGTTTCTGGTGTTAAAGTTGTGGATGTCGCTCGTTTTACTGTATAAATGTATGTTTTGCCTAATATATAAAATGTTTGCAAAAATAAATTGAGATGCTACCGTGAGAATTCCAATCTCTTTGAAAATTTCTCTTAATGAAGCTTTTGACCCTAGCTGATATATTGCTCGCACAGCACGTTTTTGTAAGACAAATATATTTTGTATATCAGCAGCTTTTCCCCACAATAAAATACCGTAGGACATAACACTATGGAAATAACTAAAATAGACTAACCTAGCTGTATCAACGTCAGTAAATTGTCTAACTTTCCTAACGGCGTATGCGGCAGAGCTGAGCCTTCCCGACAGGCTTGATATATGTGGGCCCCATTGTAGTTTGGAATCAACAGTTATGCCCAAAAATACTGCCGTGTCCACAGTTTTAAGCACCTCGTCACTTAAGATTACATTAGGACCTAAATTTCTAACATTTGGCAAGGCAAACTTTATACATTTCGTTTTTTTAGCATTTAGAACTAAATTATTAGACGTAAACCAATCCGTAATCATTGAAAGAGCGTTGTTTACGTTATCGAAATCTTGTCTATTCCTATCTACTTTGAAGATAAGAAAGGTATCATCCGCAAATAATACTACGTCGCAAGATTTAAAATCCAAAATTCGTAACCGATTTTGATAAAATTTAAATGGGACCAATCTGCAAGTATATCTTTTCAGATAAAACAAGAGAATTTTTAAAATCGGTTCATAATTGTCGGAGTTATGAGGTAACAAACATAAAAAAAAAACATACAACCGAATTGAGAACCTCCTCCTTTTTGGGAAGTAGATTAAAAACAAGTAATACGTTTGGGAAAGATACGGAAAAAACACATAGGTAAGTAATTTCATTTATGCTGTTCCATACTGTCTTCAGTATACGCCACTTTCAAAACTATGTCATTTGAACTTAAAGCAGACTAAGACACTAACTGCACAGACAGACACAGGTAAGCACAATAACATGAACTACTCGCAGCTATGAATTAGTTTGGTATTCGCGGCGCTCGCTACATTATACAGCAGTTTAGGTCTGTGAAGCGGGCTATTGCTGACGTCAACGTACGGATTTAGTTTTACTTTGAAACATGCACAGATAAAATCACGACAGTATTCTCTGAAGAAGTTGACGTGTAGTATACATACCAGTAGATGGGTGTCTTGAGGGCGTAAAATGTGATGAAGCTTTTGCAATGATGGTATTCAAGAAAAAACTCGCGACCAGCTGACGGTTTTAGGACACAGCACACATATCAACTCGGAAAGGGATCGTAACCGTATCGCCTATCGCCTCGCTGTCAAACAGGCGTCAACCTTTTTTTTTTAGGGATGGGAAATCATCAAATGACTTCTCCCGCTCTGGGCGGAGTGAGAGGGAGTGTCAGACTTCTACTGACTAAAACCCATCCATGTTCCTTCAGTGCCCTTTGTGTTCCGGAGCCACGGTATCTCTTTCGAATAGTCCCGCGACTCTGGCAGGCGTCGGCCCTTTCGGGCCCCTCCCAATGATGACTCTCTTTGAGGCGCGCGTGGAACACGAACGCGCCGTCGACACGGCCTGTCTTCAGATGACGGACGGAAGTTGAGCTGCTCATAGCCAACCGTCCACAGGCCCGCGTCTACGGTGGCCGAAGGTCACCAGGTGGCCTCCGACGCCCGCGGCGTCTACCACGGCGGCCGGGACGAGAGGTTCTCTCCCTCTCCCACTCCGCCACCTCCTTCGCTAGCATGACTGCTTCGCAGAAGGAGGTGACGGCGTCCCATTCCGTCTCGCTCCGGACCATGGCTTGGACCAGGGCCGGGCGCGAGAGGTCACCGCCTATCGTCGCTTCGAGGACACGGCGGTGCCCCGCCCAAGCGGAGCACACCTGCACAGTGTGCTCCACCGTGTCCTCCAGTCGATCGTCGCAGTGGTGACACCCGTGCGAACAGGCGTCAAACTTACGTAAGCATGACACCAAAGCGGATCAGCAGCTGCGGTACGTCGACTCGGCTATGATTAGGTGTAACCACGCTTGTAGATTCCGATTAGTGTGCGCTGCAGTAGGGAGTTTCATACAAAGAATACTATTCGAGTTGATACGGCTACGATCCTTTTCCGAGTTGATAGGAGGCGAAAGGTTTATATTGAACGTATTAATAATTATTGACGTAAACATGACGTTGACATCAATAACAGCTAACAAACATCTTAGGGCCAATTCTACTAAATTTTAAACAACTTCAACGTCAAAAGAATCTTAATTTAATTTTCATTCATTTTTGACAGATTGCTATTAAGATAAATGAATGCGATGCGAATGTGAAAATTAGTAATTGGCCGTCGGGTATTGTTTTGACTGTCGACTGGCCCAACCTTCAAAAACTGAAAGTCGCGATTCTGGACTGCTGCAAAGTAAATACTGCTGCTAGACAGCTTTGCAAATTTAAACTGGATCCTTCTTGATGTATCAAAAGATTACCTACGCCACGAAATTTTAAAGGAAACTAAGCACGTCGACATACTTTACCGCACAACTGAATACTGCGTCCTTTTCATCCAGAAATACAATTCCAGACGTCTCTCAGCAGTGGGAGCGAGCGTCCCTGTTCTCAGTTGGACCCACACCTCGCTAACATATTCAGGTTTACCAGACAAATGTCTAGAAACAAGGGGCGTTCCAGTTATTCGCAGCGCGCTGTTCCACTTAAATTATGCAACGTTTTAGACTCACAGCCGTGTGGGTTTCTCAGACATTTATTTACATCCTAAGTCGACTTCTCGTTTGGAACCTGAGAGCCCTCGGGAAGAATTAATGGCTTTGATTTCTGAGGGATTAATTATTCGTTTGCTGCTGCAGTCTGTGTTTAGTTAGAGCCTGTTACTTTTCAAATATTGCACGTGTGTTTATTTTAAAGTTTGTTGAATTACTTTGCAATTCTGCATGGCTGTATTTGTGAATATCAAATTGATGAACAGACATGCAAATATAGAATAATTATTAAGTTTTGCAGCAGTGTTGTTCTTTTACTGTATTTTTTGTTTTTATATACAACATTGGTTGGTTAGTTGTTAACGGAAAGATAAACGACAGATAAAATACCTCAAAAACTGGGCCTACTACAAGTACTACTACTACTACAGGAAAATCTGGAGGTGTTATTTACCCAAGAATTAAAAAGTGCTACGCTTTTCCTTGATAGAGGTAGAGCTCTATCGAGGAAAATCGTTTGGCTAAATAGTAACAGCCACACGGGTTTATATTCAAGGTTAAGCAACACTTGCCGAGGTTACTCTGTGGATGGGTGACCATACTAACATATCGAGACTCCTTCGTACCTCGGAAAGCACGTTAAGCCGTGGACCCAGCTGTCATTTGTAGATCTTTGGCAGTCGTTACGGATAGTCAGAAGCAAGAAAATCTGACATCAATCTTGCCAAGGAGTACCGTGTTACCCAATGGGTTGTGGTGGTCTTGTGTGCTACTGCTCCGTGTAAAATACCGGTATTCAGCTGAATTCAGTTTGACTGGAAGCCGACCCCAGTATAGCCAGGAAATGGCTAGGCAGATGATTTAAACTTCGAGCTACTGCAAAAAAATTGCAGATGGTACACTCAATAAAACTTGCCCAAACCTTTGATCACTACTCATACAACGATTGTATTTTAGATTCATCCTTTCGTTTATCACAGTCAGTTTTCATATAAAACACAGTCATGCTCAAACAAATTCAATTTTCGCTGTGTGAACGTCAAAACCAAACCAAAATTATTAAACCATGTACCCGCCAAACTTTACGAGCTAAATTTTATTTTCCCCAACAATGACACAGCCGAATAAAAGCATACCCTTATAGACATACACATATTAATTAAAAAAACACACTCGCAAACCGCCACGTCACATGATTGACGCGAGCAGCCACAGGACTCCCAGAGAAGGGGTTTGATTAATTCATTTAATTAAAACCTTATGGGATCGAGGTGTTCGCGTGGGTTCGATGTATTTAGAAAAATGGGTGCCTGTAATATTCTGGTTAGAGATAATCAATTAGGTGCAGGTGATGTAATTGACATCGAGACATGTGATATCTTGACGTTACAGATAGACGAAGTTTCTGTTTGCAATGTCAAACTTTTGACTAAGTACATAATGGGCTTGTGTCCTGAAAAAATCTAATTAGTCCGTCAGTTAGATTATCAAAAAATATTTGACCCGCGTTTTTTCTTTTGTTACGGGAATCAAAATTTACGAAGTTAAGACGCTTTTAAACTTCTCAATACGTCACACCTTCGCATAATTTTAGTGAGTCGTGACGTCACGAGCCCCCACTCACGAGTTTTGATGCGTTTTAACTTTGTCAATATTCATTGATTTACAAAAACAAATACGTGTCCATTATTTTTCCATACTCTAACTGACGGACTAAATTTAAGAAGAAATTTAAATAAAAAAACTTTGACAAAAAATACAACCGACTTCCAAATAAATAAAAAAACAACTTTAATTTCGGAAGTCGGTGTCAAAATACAAAGAAACTACTAAAAACTGCGAAACTATAAACTGCGAAATCGCAGAAAAGCAAAATACGCAATTTCGTTTACTTGGACGACAAAAAACCATCATCCAAGTAAACGAATTCCAGCTACTTCGATTTAAAATCCAAACTTCGTAACCGATTTTAATAAAATTTGAATGGGACCAATCTACAAGTATATCCTTTCAGATAAAAAAAATTTCAACAATTTTTTTTTCAAATCTGTTTATAATTGACGGAGTTACGAGTTAGCAAAAAAAAAATAATACAACCGAATTGAGAACCTCCTCCTTTTTGGGAAGTCGGTTAAAAAAGAAAAGGGTGTTTTATAATTTTCGCACGAATCACGGGTCACAGTCAGTTTTTGCTGTGTGTGAATCACCTCACCTTCATCATCACCATATCAGTTGAAAGACGTCCAGAGCTGGACACAAGCCTCCTCCAAGCACTCCACAACGACCGGTCCTGTCCGTCTCGCATCCATCGGCTACCCGCGACCTTCACCAGGTCATCGGTCCATCTTGTGGGAGGCCGCGCCAACGGTACGCGCTCGCCACTCCAGAACTTTTCGGCCCCATCGACCATCTGTTCTGTGAGCAGCACTAAAGTCCAGTCGCGGAGCAGGAAGAATTTCGTACAATGACCTTTTTACCTAATGACAGTGTGGTCACAAACATTTTTGTATTAAGTGCGGTTTACATTAAATATTTGAAGGAGAAAGTACCAGCTTATAAAATAAAAATAAAATTTTATCTTAAAGGTAAATGATGTATTTCAATTTTATATTATAAATTATAAAAATCTAAATACAATTACTAATACGGCAAAAATAAAAATAAAAAAATTCAAAAATCAGAATCCGATTTCCCCTGTATCGGAGTTACTGCTTTCCGAAAACGTCTCGCCTATCACATTTATTACAAAAGAATCAACACTTTTATCTACATTATCTAATTTCGATTCCTTCTTTTTTTACGTGACATACACTTGCAAACAAGAAGAAACCTTACACTCTCAGGCAAAGGTTTACAATCCCTGAGGACGGCGGCCATTGCATCTGTGCGAGCGAGACTCATTCTATTTACGCGGGAGTGACAGAGACAGATAATAACAGGTCAACGGACGAAATTCTTCCTGCTTCGCGGCCGGACTTTACCTACAGCCACTTTAGTTTGGCGATCATTCGGGCCAGGTAACCTTGGTTCTTTTGCGGATACCATCATTCCTGATTCGATCACGCAAGGAAACTCCAAGCATTCCTCTCTATTGTCCTAACCTCTCATGTACCGAACGTTTCTTACGTCACAAGTCCTTGACGCCCGGCGGGCGGGCGCTCATTCAACAGTAATCTGACCCGAGCCACTTAAAACGTTATCGCGGCGTTTCTAAAGCTTGTATCCTCACACTTGAAATGGTTTCGAGTTCGATAATTATGTCGTCATGAAATAAATCACAAACAAAAGTCTTATTAGTACTCGAGAAATATATATATCCTATTGAAATGAGAGAACTTGCTGAATGTAGTTATGTTGCTGTTTATGTTATTTCTGACAAAACTATTGCATCAATTTACACCAATTTTTGGGATCTAGCTTATGAAAAGAAGAGTAATCTAATGACAATGAACAACTTTTATGTGAGTTCTATAGCCGATTATAGCAATATTCAAGCTCAAACTTCATAAAGCGCGGCGCCATTTGTTGTTTTTTATTGCGTAATTCAATGCGCTATTTTGATGACGATTATCAGAGTTATATCAAACAGATTCCAATTGGAAAAGCTTGTAGATTACTGCCTATATATTCATCAACGCATTGTTAACCATAAATCGTTAATATATGCTTACTTTATTTGTAAAAATTTACAAAAACCAAACCAATAATAATGTTGACCTTAGCGAACACTCGGAACTACGTAACTTTTGTTGGCTCAACTAAACAAGTTTTGTTATGTTATTTCATGCAAAAAACTAGCTACATACTTGTAGGAAATAGTGATAAATGATTATTTATCCACTTACCCTAGAATATTGCACTAAAACACACAAAATTCACTAAAATCACTTCACCACTTGCGCGCGAAATCACCGTGACATAGAAACTTTTGACAATAGTTTTGAAATGTCAGGTGTCATAATTTTAGTATGTTTTTTTTTCTAGAGTTGGCAAATTTTATACACCATAGAGAATATTCATAGACAAACGAATCTAAAGCTTCCTATTCACGAAATAAAAGTTTTAATCAGTCGCGGTGTGCCGGGACACATGTGTCCCGGCGGGGCTCAACTGCGATTCGCGATCACGCAAGGAAACTCCAAGCATTCCTCTCTATTGTCCTAAACTCACTTTACCCCCTTTTTTTACGTGGGGAAATCCTCATGGATGTCCTCCACCCTGGGGCGGCACTTCACCGTTAACCCAACTTTTTTTTACAAAATCAAAGTACCTTTTTTTTTTTTTAGGGATGGGAAATCATCCAATGACTCCTCCCGCTCTGGGTGTAGCGGGAGGGAGTGTCAGACTTCTACTGACTAAAACCCATCCATGTTCCTTCATTGCCCTTTGTGTTCCGGAGCCACGGTGTCTCTTGCGAATAATCCCGCGACTCCGGCAGGCGTCGGCCCTTTCGGGCCCCTCTGTGTTGCTGACTCTCTTTGAGGCGCGCGTGGAACACTAACGCGCCGTCGACACGGCCTGTCGTCACTAGCCGGACGGACGGCGAGCCACCCATAGCTCGCCGTCCACAGGCCAAAGTACCTTTACACCGTAAAGAGAGTAAGTAAATCACCTTATAATTCAAAATGCAGAAGGCAAAGGTTACCGAACAAACCCTCATTCATTAAATAAGCAGAACTTTGTGTTGACCTTGGAACAATATCGGCCAGAATAAATAAGTCCAAGGTTGAAGTTTGCGAGTTCAGGACTTATTTCGCGAAATCCGCCGCCGTTTTGTGAAAGTTTACTGCATTGTAAGACTTCTTGTGCTGTTTTGGTAAATATCAAATATTTGAGGAGGAAGTTTTTAAAGTTGACTTTGGTTGTAGGCTTCCGTTACCTTTGTTTAATAAACCCTAAATAAATTGGTTAAAGTACAGTATGAATTCTAAGACTTTATTTTTATGCTCGTTAAATTATGAAACTTTATAGGAAACTTCGTCCGCTTCACATTTTTCATTACTGCTCCGTTCCTATTTGTCTTAGCGTGATAATATATAGCATTCCTTGATAAATGGACTATCTAAAACTGCAAGAATTTCTCAAATTCGACCAGTAGTTCCTGAGATAAGCGCGTTCAAGCAAACAAACAAACAAACTCTTCAGCTTTATAATATTAGTATAGATTTGAACTAAACTCACAAGTGCATTTCGTCCAATTGAATAATAATTATAATACAAGTTAATGCCCCGGTTTCACCCTCCGTCTTCCTTTTTTTAAGTAGGTATGGGAAATCATCAAATGACTCCTCCCACTCTGGGTAAAACAGAAGGGAGTGTCAGACTCCTACTGACTAAAACCCATCCGTGTTCCTCCTAATGCCTTTTGCGTTCACGTTCGTGCAGGTAAGCGCGTACGTGTGGATGGCAAGACAGAAGCTCGCGCAGGCGCGAAAATTCCGTTTTTTAGTACAGTCACGACCGTGGAGGCCTGGTGGCCATGCTCGCTTGTAATACGGAGCGTGTAGCCTGGGCATTAAACGGAGTCATCACAATCGTAATTATATTAGGTAAGTGACACAAACTGCGTTAATTAACAGTACAAAATTCCTAACTTAAATCTGTGTGTTAGCTAAATGACTACCAACTTACTGAAATGGCTGGAGTACCTACTAACTTAGTTTGTAAGATATTTTTGTTAGTAACAAATTGACTATTTGTCTGATTAAATACATTGATTGATTGAATGTATTTAGACTTTGATAAAACGACACTTTAAATAGAGCCCAAGCTAATATTGTTTTTGTTAAACATTAATACAAAGACGTCGGTCAAAAATAACTTTTTCTCCAATCATCGACCAATAGTACATCTGCCACTACAATCCTTGTCACAATCACGCCATCGCCCAGGGAGGCAGGGTAGAAAGGACCTCGTAACGACTCATCGATAGGCGGTGAAGTCGGCTGTAATATTCTCGATAAAGATTATTGTTCAAAGCTCACAATAGCACGAGTTATGGATACTCACAATGGATTACAGCTTTATTGGAGCCCCCGTTCGGGTATATGGGGATATATTTAGAACGTTATCAGTAAGGTTTAGTGGAGTACTAAATTAAGCTTCTATCTTGAACGGTTGTAAAGAGATATTTATGGAATTTCGGGTAACATATTATTACATTATGCAATGATTATCCTTGTCATATTTCCCATCAGCATTGTTGGAATGTATATTTGGAACGTTGAAATCATTATACTTACTTATTGTAGGTACTCAACTGTAACTTTGCAATATTTTGCAATTAAGAACAAACTTAGATAATTTAATTCCGCCAAGTCCGTTCCATCATAGAACCACAAGACGTACGGCAACGCGCCACCACCGGTACATGGTGGACATCCCACCTATATACGCACAAAACGTTTTGGGAAAATATTCATTGTGCGTACAGCTGAGGAGTGGAATTCCCTGCCGTAGTCTGTGTTTCCTGATAGCTACAACCTGGGAGTCTTTAAGTCAAGAGTGAATATGTTGCTTCTAGGAAAGCATGCTCCACCTTAGACCGCATCATCGCTTAACATCAGGTGAGATAGTGGTCAAACGTACCTATAAATAGTAAAAAAAAAAATTGTAATCTACTACATATTTTATAATTATGTGTGTTTAAAATTTAGGTTAAATATTTTGGTATTGACTTGATGATAATCTTTTTTAGTCTGTTGAACTGACGAATTAGTAATTGAAAATTGTTATTAATTTTTCTATAATATTACTAGAACGCTTTTGTTGACATAATATTTTTACAGAATGCCAGAACGTATCTTTGCACTGAAATTATTACTGTAAGTATCCCACCAAATTTGATACAAATAAATGATAATGATTAAAATTTTACTGCATCACGTTAAATTTCCACAGTAATACATAAGTCTTCATGAACTTCACATAAAGCCTGCAATATAAGTTATATATTTCGGAAATCAAGCGTTTATATTCGAGTAACATAAATCAAAAGCTGTTTTAAACGAATGTTGTTCAATAATGTATGAAGGGCTGTTCAAACACTCTGTGATTTCCGATTCCAAATATATTTTTATTATTGACAGCCTTGAATTATGAATTACGTACAGTTATTTTCTGTTTAAATTGTTTGGTTTTAACGTTTTGATAACTAGTTGTGCAGCCTTAACTGTAGTGGTAGTGTTTTAAGTTTTGTATATGTCACCGGAAAATGGCTGACTCTATAAGATTGTAAAATATCGCGTGAATTGAAACTTATTGAACTGAAAACTTCTTTAGCGGCGTTGAGCAGTTTTCTTTGGATAGGTATAAACCAAGACACGTGGTCTGATCAAAATTCGTAAGACGTCAGGACACGTGACCTGATCGAAAATTCGTAAGACGGATGATTAAAAAAATTACAACGTTAGTGTTCAAGTTTTCACCTCTGCCGGCACTCCCGGAGTGCGACCCATTTATTTTTACTAAATAAAACACGGATAGATGGGAAACTATTGAATTTCTATGGGATTTATTATTGTATATAATAAATACCATACAAATTCAATAACGACGAAAAAAGGTAACAAATACCAGGGTAATAAAACAAACGATTTTATATATTATTATAATATGTCGAGAAATTATAATCTAATCAAGATTTATTACAATCTTACATGTCTGCCATTTTCGGTTACAATTATGGTTTTTAGGGTTCCTTATCTAAAGTGTAACCAATGGAATTCTATTACTAAGCCCGCGCTGTCCGTCAGTCCGTCCTTTTGTTGGTCAGCGGGCTGTATCTCAGAAACCGTAATAGGTAGACAGTTGAAATTTTCACAGCGAGTGTATTTCTGTTGCTGCTATAATAACAAATAATACAATTTAAATTAAATTAAAGGAATACAGTCACCACATACACCATAACACCATAAGAGTTAATTCCTGTCCATTACAGCGGAGCGGAGAAACAGAGAAATCTCCGCTCCGGTGCCTCGCTCTGCTGGACAGGCACACTTATGGTACGGAATTCTTTCCGTTAAAGCCCGACTCGCACTTCGCTGGTTTTTTTTTCAGGTGTCTGCTGATTTTTTACGATTTCATTTAAACTTGTTTTTTTTTTCATGGTTTCGCTTGCTTTAAAGTAACCATAACCCTGGTCTCATCAATCTCTTTACCAAAATTAAAGTATCAGTTCTTCAATTTAGGCGTGAAAACGTGACAAACGAATAAACTATCTGTCATTTTTAAAATATACATACAAATAGAGTTAGAAGTACATATTGTCCTTTTTACGACGCGACTTTCGAAAGTAGGTAGAACCGGCCTTTCAATGACAAACAAATGGATTCTATTAACAAAGTTGTAGTAAATTCTTCCACCATGGCAGTGAATCCTTCCTAACTTTGCTTTACAAATTCTTCACTTAAATTAAATGTCACACACCACCTCCAACATTGCCCTACCGTGAACATTCCCCATCTTGCTGCAACGCCAAACAATTCTAATAATGACATGTCAGTACAATGACATGTGTCACCACGTGTCATTTGTCACGAGTTCGAGTGTTGGCACGCGGGATTTGAGCGAGTGAGTTGTGAGCAATCAAGGAGTGAACGACAGAAAAGCCAGGTCTTGAACCGTATGTAGTATATATAGTAAACTTTCTGAAAAGGCAAACGTTGTTTTTCCAAATAAAATAAAAAAAAACCCTACGGCCTATTCTCAGACCTACCGAAAATGCATTTCGGAGGAGTATATCTATACTAATATTATAACGAGGAAAGATTTATTTGTTTGTTTGAATTAAATAGGCTCCGAAACTACTGGACCGATTTGTAAAATTCTTTTAGTGTTAAATAGCCTATTTATCGAGCAAGGTTATAGGCTATATATCATCACGCTAAGACAAAAAGGAGCGGAGCAATAATGGGAAATGTGACGCAGATGAAGTTGCGCGGGTCAGCTAGTTTTAGATAAGATAGCTCGCACATATACCAAACATTGTTGTTCGGCGATAAAAACTAATAGATAGGCTTAACAAAAGAGTTGACTAAAATGAAGATCCGACAGCCCAATCTACTTTTTAAGCAAAGTTCCCATTCGCATCTCAGTTGCAGTTGCTTTTAAAATGTATACAAATTAAAGCTTTTTTGACAGATTGCGAACGTTGTTTAAAATGATTAGAATAGAAACTCAGAATTGAAAAGTTGCATAAACATTACACGACGTTTCAGGGAAAATTCTCTAACGATATTTATTTATTTATTTATTTCAATTTCAGTTAAAATACAGTTGAAATGATGGAGTTATACTAATTATGCTAACAGTGCAGTATCAGTTTATCGGCGGGTCCCAAACTAGGCGCAGCCTGTGTCTTGGTGACCCAAACAACTCAGAAAAACAAAAATTTCCATGCAAGATGCGGCCTGCTAGCGCTACGTGACAATTTGTTCAAAGAAAAAGAACTCTAAAATAAAAATAAAACTAGCACAAACAGAGCTACATAGATTGCAGAACAGCAGTTGATGTGAGTAAATGTGAGGTGTAAGTGAGGGTGTGAGTTTTGTAGGTGTTAAGTTGTCCAACGAAGTAGATTTTCGGTATCTTCATAACTCCGGTCCAATAGCCATTTTTTTAGTTTAGGTTTGGCCTCAGAGGGCTCATTTGGTATATTTAAACTTTTACTAACAGCATTGAAAACACGAACGGGCAGCAACGCTGAAAGCCGGGTCGCAAATAAGGTTTTTGTTTTTGAAAGGTGGATTCTGTCAGGCAATTTCCTACCCCTTTTACTGCAACCAGATCGTACCGTCTTGTCTTTGACTAATTTTATTAAAGACTCCAGGACGAAAAGCTGTCGCACACGCAAAACCCCAGCTTCCCTGTAGAGTTCATCGGTGGGGAATCGCCGTGGTTTCCCCAAAAGTACCTTGAGGACAGCGCGTTGAGCTCGTTCCAGCTGTAGCATAAACGTCCTAGCGGCACCACCCCAGACCCCAACACAGTATTGCAGGACAGATTGGCATAGAGAGGTGAATACCTGGATACAAATATTCTTAGGGGCACTGCCTCGTAAGAGCTTCGCAACGTAGATAAATTTGCGAGTCTTTTTGGCGAGCGAATGGATGTGTGCTTTGAAGGACAGATTTTGATCGATAAGCACGCCAAGATATTTGGTGGTGTCTGCTCTGAATATGACGTTGCAATCACAAACGGAGTCTGGGTTGGGAATCGAAGCCAAGTCACTGCACTTGCTCTTGTGAATTTTCAGTGTATCAGTGTTTGGTCTACTTGATCGGGATATTAAGGATTGCAGAACCTCAAAAACCTTAAACCTTATTCACCAAAAAAAAACTTTGGATTCAAGAATTAACAGTGGATACACGGACAACAAAAATAACTTGGCATGGTTTGATGTTTATGGACCACTCTATATTCAATCTCTTACAATAAATAAGGTCCCTATATCTTTAATATACAAATGAATCGCTGAATGTGTTGCTAAGCTCGAGAACAGCTGAACCGATTTTCTTTTTTTGTTGTGTTTGTTATTATCAGGAGAAGGTTTTTAAGTAAATAAAAAAAAGAGTTGCCAGTTGACGGGAGTGAAGCCGCGGGGACAGCTAGTACTTAATATTATTCAACATTGGGAGCACAGGACAACCTGTGTGATTCTTCTCCATAAGAATCTACATTTATACACGGACATCTAAGGTCAAAAATTCTTCAAGTGTCATTTGGTGTAAGAGCTCGCGGCTAAATAATAACAGCCGCACAGGTCGATCTTCAAGGTTAAGCAACGCTTCCCGAGGTTGGTCTGTGGATGGGTGACCTTAACATACCGAGTTTCCTCCGTGCCTCGGGAAGCCGAGTTTTTGGGGGCCGAGTCACCCGCGTCCGTAGGAGAATACCCTTCAGCGAATCCCTACACGTGGTCCCCGGGTGGTGCTAAACAGGTGACACTAACCGCCTCCGTGGTCTAGTGGTTATACCACCTGATTCAGACCCGGAGGTCCCGGGTTCGATTCCCAGCGGGGGCAAATTATATGCTCGGTTTGGTTGGTGGTAGGACTTGTTCTAAGTCCGCCTGGCAAGCTACCACCATCATGTCTAAGTCTGTCGCCATAACAACAATGTTAACAGCATTGTTAACAGCATTGTTTTTTTCCGGCAGTTAGAGGTAAGATAGCCAGTTCCTCTGTGTAAGAGGATTCCGGGTGAAACTCGCTTCCATCTTCGGCCTAATCATCACTTTCCATCAGGTGAGATTTGGGCCAAGAGCTTCCCCGTTTTGTATAAAAAAAAAAATAAGCACGTTAAGCTGTTGGTCCCGGCTGTCATTTGGAGATTTTTGGCAGTCGTTACGGATAGTCAGAAGCCAAAAAAACAGACATCAGTCTTGCCAAGGAGTACCTACCGTGTTGCCCAGTTAATGGTTTGTGGAGGTCTGGTAGGCAGCCGCTCTACGTAAAATACTGGTATTCAGCTGAATCCGCTTTGAATGGAAGCCGACCCCAATTTAGTTGGGAAAAGCCTAGGCAGATGAAGTGTCATTTGACGGTCGAATTGAAATTAATAAATTGAGTTTGACAGTGTTACTACTGTGTGATTACCTATGCTAGCTACTCTTCTATTTGTCACCATCATATCAGCCGAAAGACGTCCATTGCTGACATAGGCCTCCCCCAAGCGTCACCACAACGACTGGTCCTGTGCGTCTTGCATCCATCGGCTACCCGCGACCTTCACCAGGACATCGGTCCATCTTGTGGGAGGCCGCGTCAACGGTATGTCTTCCGGTTCGCGGTCGTCACTCCAGAAGTTGTCGGCCCCATCGACCATCTGTTAAGAGAAAACGCGGGCGGAGAGACTTTGTATGTAAATAGTCGTAATTCGAGGTTTGGCTCTCGCCTGTTTCCTTCTTCAATATTGGACAGATTTAAGAGATATTTCATGAACTGAATAAGAAGAATATATTTTGTGTCGCTATGTGTTCTTTTTTGATGATATATTAAACGTAAAAGCACTAGGACCCTCAAAACATGCTCAAAATTGTCCAATAAACTGCTGTCAAAAGAGCTTTACTGAACAAGTTTGGCAACTACTAATGAATAGAGAAAAACATAGGGGCACAGTTTATATCCTTCTTATTCAGCTTGTGTATAATATCTATTGAATCGATTTAATATTGGAGGAGGAAACAGGCGAGAGCCAAACCTCGAAATATAACTTTTTACGTACGAAGTCTACAAGCCCACATTTCCTCTTAATGTGCTCTGTCCACTACGACATTACTTTGGCGATCTTTCAAAATCATTTGTGCAAAGTAGAACTTCTGATTTTTCAGCGTTACTTTGATATCGAGTGAGTTGTGTCACGTCTTCAGCTCGTCGCGTGATAGATGAGCGTTGTCAACGTTATGTTCTACTTTATTCCCCGATTTAACTACTTTTACGGTTTCTTTAGCGTCTCATCTAACTTCCTTAGCGTTTCGATCTGGTGATGGCTTTATTTGCGTAAATGATGGCTTTTATTGTTAGGTGTTTATCGATGAATATAGTTTCTAGGTTTATTTTAGTGACTCAACTAGTTAAGCTTCAAAACACCTAATTGTAATTTTGTGATGGTGTACAATAAAGAATATTATATTTATAGAATATTGTATTATTTTAAACATATATACACCCCACCATATGGTTTTTGAAGTTGAATTTAGCATAATTTATTCAGAGTGACATTCATTAATAGTACAGAAATACTTAAATATAAACACACGCGTAGAGCTCACAAAAAAAAGAGCTCAGAGAGACTCTTGATGACTAGGAACTTTATTATAGTCGAAAAAATTATAACCAGTAGTATAATATATGAAAACCGTCCTTAACTTGCTTCATATAAAGCTCAGTATGCAGCAAAACAACCTATGTTTGGGCTTATTTTTTAGGTTAGCTCTGGCTACTGATTTTTTATGGGTAATACTAAATACAAAAATACAAAAATGTAGGTATCGATAATAATGGATCATTATTTTCGATACCTACATTCTAATACTCGTTATAGAGCCGCGTTTTGAATACGATGATGACTAACGGACTAGTAAACCCTACTACGTACTATGTACCCTACCTCAAAAGAAAAATCCGTAGAATTCAGGATAAATGCGTCGCGCCAATTTAGTTACTATGTGTTTTTAAACAATGACAGTAAACCATAGATCATAGAAAGATAACTGTAAGCAATGTCACTTCAGTCACTTTCGTCTCATTGTCGGTAAAAAAATATGTCAGAATTAAATGTCAAACGACATTAATCAATCAAAATGACAGCTTACCGCAATTACGGGTTTTTGTTGGTTGTTGCAATTTCAAGTATAATTTCTTGTGATTTACTAGCAAATAAAGCTATTTTAAAGAAACTGGACAGTTGAGAACTGTTTTAAATGTATTTCTCCATTTTTTAGTATAGTGTACAAGAAACTGGCCTAGGTTCCATACATTTTGGAACATCTCCTTCACCATCCTGTGTTTTGTCGATTGTTTAGTTCAGCATTACCATCCTAACTTTCCAATACTAAGTAATATTATAGAATGCAAAAGTTAGTTAGTTTTTTTACGTTTCTACGCCTCGACACTATGATAAATTTTGGTACAGATATCGATTTTTACCAAGGGGTCTACAAAGGCCACTTTAGCAGAATCAGAAAGCATAATTATCACGCTACCCGTCACTGTCAAATTTTCCCAATCAACCTTAAACCTAATACATTAGCGATAAAGATGAAAATGAAGTATGACAGATTGTTGCGTGGTTAATATTATGATTCTAATATGAGTCGTGTTGAGATGAAAGGAAAACGTGATGGAGTTAAAAATACTGTTGTAAGAGTTTTAAGAATTAAACAGGTATTAAATAGCCCCTTTTTTCTGAGAAAAGTTTAAATCGGAAATTCGACGAAACGGGGTCAAAAGTACAGACGACTAGGTCCTTATAACATTTGACCTTGTCTGTCATTTGGAAATCGTTTGACCAACCTTTATGTTCTAAAATTAATTGAGAATTCCAAATTGATAAAAAGTGGGTGGGGTGCGTAGGTTGAATTTTTCACGAACGTATGTTAGTTATTTACATAGTTATGGGAATCGCAAAATAAGTTCTTTTTAGAGTTCCGTAGCCAAATGGCAAACACGGAACCCTTACAGATTCGTCATGTCTGTCTGTCCGTCCGTATATCACAGCTACTTATTTCCGAAACTATAAGAACTATGCTGTTGAAACTTGGTAAGTAGATCTATTCTGTGAACCGCCTTAAGATTTCCACACAAAAATAGAAAAAAAAATTGAGGGTTCCCCATACTTAGAACTGAAACTCAAATTTTTTTTTTCATCAAATCCCTACGTATGGAGCATCTATGGATAGGTCTTCAAAAATGAAATTGAGGTTTGTTGTATCATTTTTTTTCTAAACTGAATAGTTTGCGCGAGAGACACTTCCAAAGTTGTCCCCCCCTGTAACTTCTAAAATAAGAGAATGATAAAACTAAAAAAAATATATATGATTTACATTACCATGTAAACTTCCACTGAAAATTGAATTGAACGAGATCTATTTGGTAGTTTTTTTTAATACGTCATAAATCGTAAACCGCAACTTTTGCTTATAATACGAGTATATACCTACAGGTTTGTACGCAACTCTCGGTGCGAGTCCGACTCGCACTTTGCCGGGTTTTTTTACTTGGTGATGGAGTAAGTTTATTAAAATAAATTACAATGAGCAAGAATGCCGACCAACCGGCCCCGTAGATGAAAATAGACTGAGTACATTTACATTTTATAGTAAACCTGGGATACGGTCGGAGCGGTACGTTCCAAACTAAAACTGTACAAAGGTTTTTACAGCTAGGTTACACAATAAATTAATATAGAATATATAAAATATAAAAAAAAAACTTAAATCTATACTATCTATACTAATATTATAAAGCAGAAGAGTTTGTTTGTTTGTATGTTTGTTTGTTTGGTTGAACGCGCTAATCTCAGGAACTGCTGGTCCAATTTGAAAAATTATTTCAGTGTTAGATAGCCTATTTATCGAGGAAGGCTATAGGCTATATATCATCACGCTAAGACAAATACGAGCTGAGCATTAATGGAAAATGTGACGCAGACGAAGTTGCGCGGGTCAGCTAGTAATTCATAAAAAGGCAAAATCTACAAGACCGTGATAAGACCTGTCGTAATGTATGGATCAGAATGTTGGGCTATGAAAAGACGGATGAAAATAGATTGCATGTGGCGGAGATGAGAATGTTGAGATGGATGTGTGGAGTAACAAGAATGGATAAAGTGAGAAATGACTACATTAGAGGTAGTTTAAAAGTGACGCCATGACTGAAAAGTTAAAAGGGAATCGCTTGTCTTGGTATGGTCATGTGAAGAGGAGAGAGGAAACGCATTTAACTAAAAGAGTAATGAACATAAATGTGGATGGATGGAGAGGGAGAGGAAGGCCAAAGAAAAGATGGATGGATTGTGTAAGAAGCGATATGAAAGAAAAGGGAGTTAGGGAAAGTTTGACGGCTGATAGGGCAGACTGGAAGAAAAACCGTATAGCGCCGACCCCAAATAACATGGGATAAGGGCAGGAAGATGATGACTTAAACATAATAAAAAGAACCGTCGGCATCTCAACAAAAATCTAACGTCTACGCAAAATTCTTAAAACTTATGTAAACGACTACTGACCCGCACAACTTCATCTTCGTCACATTTTCCATTAATGCTCCGCTCCTAGCTTGATGATATATCTAATAATTATATTATATTTGACTTAAGGTGATGTTATATAGCCTATAGCCTTCCTCGATAAATGGGCTATCTAACACTGAAAGAATTTCAAGTCGGACCAGGGTTCCTGAGACTAGCGCATTCAAGCAATCAAACAAACAATTTCTTCAGCTTTATAATATTAGTATAGATAATCAAAGTGGTCACGAAACCATTATCCTACAATAAACTATTGTTTCCTTTAAGAAAACAATCCGCAATAAAACATCAGTGGGATTGCCGCGAGAATCCTAAAGATAGCCGTACCTACTTTACAGTTAACTTAAAATACTATTTACATACTAAGTTCACTAAAGTAATACCTATAATATTAACAAATATTTAGGCTAGTGGGGCAGAGTCAACTAATCCGTCCGGACGATTTGCGAATATGACGATACCTCTGGGCTCAAAGGTCGTAGAGGACATTTTTAATTCTCTATCGATCTGTTTATAAAAGCATTTTTTGACCCACTTAATTTGATACGATAAACCAAGTTTACCGAGAAAATATGGATGCAAATAACACTTAGTTACCAGAGTATATTCATTTGGTGGCATAAAACAACTATTCGGCATAAAATACATTTAAATTATTAATTGTCTTATATCACCTCAGGTGGTTATTATAAGTCACTTTTTTCGTTATTTGCTTCTCCTGAAAAGTCGCATTTTGTCCTTTACGACCTTTAAACCCAGAGGTATCGAATTATGACGATTTGCTTATAGGACGATTTGTGAGAATAGAACGTTATGATATCCTGATGATTTTAGAGGAGAGGAGAGGAGCATTGTGATTTTTTGTATTAAACTATTATAGATAATGTTCGATATTAAAGTTTGCTTGATGATGTTGTCGCAATAAAATTACATTTTGAAAAGAGAAAGAAATACTAAATTATTTGTTTTGTTTAACACCATATTCCAGTGCCAGCCCTAGTGGGGCAAAATATACTAAAACTTCATGCGAGTGTATTCTACCTATGCGTTGACTGATTCTTCTCTGCGGACAACAGTATGTGGGGCAGAATACACTCCAAAATTGGGGCGTGTCAACTCTGCCTCAATACTGGCGGAGAGTAGACTAATCCTATAGGACGCTTATCTCTATGTTTTCTTAAAAAAAAACAATATTTTAAATGACACAGTGGCAAAACAATCAAATTTAAAACAAAAAATTCACAAACAAAACAAAGGTAAGGAAAAAGCAGCAGAGAAATTGATCGCCGTAAGGAATAATCAACGGATCATATTTTATGCGAGATAATCGCGGGTAAAGCGTTCCTTCTTTAACTCTGTATATTTTGACCGTTTTTTCCTTTCAAATGAGTATAAAGTGTCTTAGAACTTATCCCTCGGCATGTCTGGTGGTTAAATGTTACGCGGTATGCCTGGAAGGGTCCGTCAGACCCGAATTTAAAATGACTATTTCTAGCACTAGTAAAATTAAAGGTTATGTTCTCTGCTCAAAATCAGTCTTTTTCACATTTGGGGGAAAACAAAAGATATCCCAACCAAACTTATAGGAAATGAAAAGTACAAGACAAAGACTATTAATAATATAAAACCATCAGTCCTTGTCATTCCCATAAACGCATGTAGGCAGAGGAGAAAACTTCTGAATTTGGCACGCGCTCGGGGATTTTTATATTTTTACACCATCCCAGCTGCATCAGACTGAAGGCCATAAGGCTTCGATTGGTGAATAATTCTCAGCTAGGGACTGACAGTTGCTTAGATACATCATATTTTAATGAAATACAGTGATTTAAGTCAAATGTTTGAGGTGCTTTGAAAAATATTCGCTAGAATTCTCTTTTCTGGAGAAATAATTTCTTCGAAAATAGTACTGCACATGATGCACCAAGCCTCACCTAGAACTGGAACCGGTTTATTATCTTATAAATATCATCAAACTTGAATGCTTCTAAAACTGAGAAAATAAGACTCCAAAAAACTGAATAAAACGGCACTTCAACACTTTTTTCTCTTATTAAAAATATTACTAAACTGTAATAATCTGCCTAATCTTTTCCCAACTATATTCGAGCCGTTTTCCAGTGAATCTGAATTCAGCTGTATACCAGTTTTTTACGTGGAAAGGTTGCCTACCAGACCTCTACAACCAATTAACTGGGTAACATAATCGTTATTTTATTTAATAACCAAACTGTTATAATCTCAGATAATGTAGTAGCGAAACAGTTTCTTTCAGATAGCATTTTCATCCACGCCTGTCGACAGGATCCATACTTCACATTTTTCTCTCTTCAATCAGCTCTTGTATGTTAGCAACTAAATAATGTAAATCTAATCCACCTCCACTCATACCCTTAACCAAACAAATTACAATATTAAAATGTTGCACCGTATGCCCCATGTTTGCTCTGCGAACCTCGGATCGGCCGGCAACTTAAATTATTCACTGGCGGATATTGCTTCGCCGTAATAAGCTCGTATCACGCGAATCGTTTCCTTATTTCATTTCCTAGCTAATAGTTTGCAATAGACTTCATTTTGTATCGTAGTTTATTGTGAGGGGCTAGTCAAGTCGTGGGTACATAAAAATAGCTGCTCGGCTCTCAGGAGACATTTTCGAGTGCATCTTCAGTACTACCTAACCTTTGTTATTTAACGTCTCTTCTTTCATCTGGAGTATTACGACCACTGCATATTGAGACACCTCCATTCTATGGTAAGCATGTTTCTATTGGTCCCGATTGTCATTTGACTACAACTAGTCAACTAACTGCCTCCATGGTCGACGACTGCGGCGCGGCGGAGGACACGGCACAGCACACACTGGAGGTGTGCCCAGCTTGGTCCGAGCCGCGTTGCAGTCTCACTGCGGAGATCGGACAGGACCTCTCACTTCCCAGCGTGGTCAGATGCATCTGGGGAGTGAGGAGTCCTGGGCCGCGGTAGCCTCCTTTTGCGAGGATGTCATCTCGCAGAAGGGCCTGGCGGCGGAGCGCGCGCGAGAAGACGATCCTCTCGCTGCGCCGCTCCGCAGACGAAGGCGAGGTCGGAGAAGACGTCCTCTTCTCCCTCCTCGCGGTGGTGATGGGCGGCCGACAGGCGTGGGGGCGCCTCCGCCCGCATTGCACGCATCACCACCATCGTCGGAGGTTCCCGGCCCTCCCCCAACGGGGAGGGCTTGAAGGGCCCGCTGTGAAGGCGGGCGGTCGTCGGAGGTGGACTGGACGCAAAGGCTACGCCGATCTCCCAGTCCACCCCCACTAAGACGAAGCGGGAATTTCAGTGCTGGGTTGTTTTAGTGGGTATACCGGGCTTGCCCGGGGAGTCCCACATACCCCTCACACTCCCCCGAGTGAGAACCCTCTCACTCGGGGGAGTGTGAGACAAAAAAAAAGGCCTGGATCACCTGACTGTCTGATAAAAAGATAGTTCCATGCTTCGAAAGGCACGCATAAGCCGGTGGTCTCGGCTGCGAAATGGCGGTCGTCAATCCATGTCAGAGGCACTTGAGGCGGTTTAGAAACTGGGGTCGTTAGACCTTATTGTCCACACAATAAGACGAAGAAGAAGAAGTCAGAAATCGCAAGTTGACAACGAGTCTTGCCAAAGCGTATTATCTTAATCAGTAACTGGTTTGTGGAGGTCCAAACCAGTATAATAATTTTTGAGAGAAGATTGGTCTGCAATTTAGTTCATTTAATAACGTTATTTGCTCAGAGATATTTTATTTTGTCAACGGAGATATGTAGTTGGCGCTCTAGAATGTAAGAATTATGAATTTTGCCTGCATTTCTTGTAAATTGCAATAAAGAGGTGCCAGTAATGAGTGAAGTACCTATTAAATATTCTAGTTTTGTAAATACATTTTCATCTTCCGATGTTTGGCGTTTCAATTTATTTTGAATATATCATCGAACAGTTCTGTTGCGTCTAATTTATTGTGAAAGCTCGTCTAGATTTAGTTTCAGGACGAATTGCCCGATAAATGTGGTTGAGAATCACGTCAATAGTGTTGAAATGGGTTGGTGAAATTCTCGTTTGAAATCGGTGTTAAAAGTGAGGTAAAATGTGAATGCATTTGGCAACCACTGATTTCAAGCTTTACATACGTCGACTCTGATTTCCATGAATTTTAAACAAGCCACGGAATTCATTTGCTGGTGGCTTGTAGACCATTCAACATAATGACAATAACTTACCCGAGGAGATTAAAACAGAGAGACAATAGACACAACACAAACACTTTAGACCCCTTCAATCCGAGTTTAAAGCCCGAAAAATGGACCTCTCCAAACATAATTAGCGAAACGCAATTAAAAATGTAAGAACTTAAGCGCTCCTAATCTGTGTTTTATTTAATTTTCTGATTACAAAGGCAGTACTTTTCTGAAAATAACGCAAACGTTGTGTTTTTTTACTCAGATAATCTGATAATGTCGGCAAACCTCCGGAGAGATCTCTTTGTCTCTTACTTTGAAGAGTTCAATTAGAGGGCAGAACGCGAAACCGAGGAACGCAAAAATACTAACGAAATTATGCCATTATATCTAAGTTATTTACTTCTAATGGACGGCAATTGTCTGTAATCCTCTCCACCTTGAGTTGAAGGATATTCTGAAAATATTTTACTCAATGTTTGAGAATATTTAGCTCATTTTCGTGCTCACAGACATTAAGCTGACAATACAACATAATGGCAGCATTCTCACACGCGATGAATTTTTGCAAAGATACAGCGCAGCGCTCGCGAAAACGCCTGCATCGCATCGCGGCACGAAATGAATTGACAAAAGAGTTAAAAGTTTAAAACTCGTGAGCTACCGAGTCCATTTGGAATTCCATCTCTTTTCTACATTCTGATTTATTGCAACTCAAAATATTACTGTGAAAATTTTATACTGTTATGTGGGCAAATAAATATATGTTCCAGTAATTTGATTTTTTATCAAACAGGTTTGTTCAAACAGTTTTATCAAATTAGCATGAACGTCTGCGTGAAAGTTTGATAGAAAATTTGTTGTCAAATAGTACGAAAAATGCAAATTTTCGTATTTCTATTTTTCCAAACAGTTTGAATCAGCCCGATTGATCATTTTACTTGAACATAGGACTAGCATTACATTTAAACTAGATTTATGATGAAAACTCGTTTCAAGGAAAAATCTAAAACAATTCAACTACCTACCATCTTAGTCATTGTGTAGTCCACAAACATCCCATTACCATCAACTATCAAAAGAATGACGTCAATAAACTATAAAGCTGGCAAAGTGACAAAGTTTAACGTCCTTCTCAAATAGTTGAGAATGTCTCTTATCATTAGCAAGTTTGATAGCTGCCATCAATCCGCCCCGCGGTCGCTCGCAATATAACCTAATTACTTTCATCTGTTTCAGTGCGGAATTTTCCATATAGATGGCTGAAGTTTTTTTTGTGAAGTCCTTAGATCCTGGTAAAACATTAAAACTAAAATAAACCAACACCAAGCCTAAGTTCATGAAATTCTAAACGACTAAACTCTAGCCAACTGAGTCACTCGAGAAACTATGAAAACTTAACACGCTTGGAATAATTTAATTGTGTGTCCTGAGTAACGTTCATCGGAAAATAAACCTTGATCTAATAAAAATTAAAGTGCTGTTTCAAAACAGCTTCATTTTATTTTTACTTTTGTTTGAGGATTTCTCATAAGCCCCAGTTCGGGCAAAATCGTACCGTCTCATTATTGTTCTTTTTTGCGGATGTTGACGCGTTAAAACCTCTAGTAAATTTTTATTTTCCTCTTAAGCTTATGATACACCATATTTTAAAATACGGGGCAACATTAACACTGTCGTCCATTAAGTCACTTTACGCCAAGACTCAGGCGCTAATGAGTATCCATTATGCTTTCTTTCATCCATGAAAAGGAGCATGACATGACTTTCACATCTAATTTGGGAGCATTTTATGAAATTATACAAGGATGTCACATCAGTTCCGTACTGATTTGCAAGTGACAGTAAATAGAATTTATCAACTGGCTTTTATGTTCCCCGTTTCAATTTAGCAGCGAAATAAGGAAATTAAGTTTCTTCAATGCTTCAAAATGGTGGGATGATGAATAAAGACGAAAATGTAATCTTCAAAGCTGGTATGATTTATTTTGTCTTGGAAAAAATCATTTCGGAGAGGATATAATCTTGCGTTATTTGCAACAGTATTACCAAATCATCAGCATGCGCAGCAAGTAAAAATAAAATTCATAAAAATTGGAACCCAAAACCCAATCTCACCCGATGGCTCACTTCCCCATAATATTCATCATACTTAAACAAGCCATCATCATTCTTCACAAAAATAACATCAACCAAATCCCATAGTGATACCCTTCAACAAGGAACCTTAATAAATACTCATTCAATTCACGAAATTATATTTTTCTCTCAGAAATCCAAAGTGGGATCGTCATCAATCATTCCGGTCCCCTTTTAATTTACACCGGAGTATTTTTCAGCTACTCATCTCTGTGTCGTTTATCACATTTGCCGGCCTCTGTTTCCGCCACCTATTGTCTTTAGACTCAGCACTGTGACCTGGTTTTGCTGTGTCGTGTACGTTTCCCAAGTTTGCGAGAGACAGAACAAGTTTTTAGGTTTATGGGGGATTTTAGGCTGAATTGGGTGCTTAAAGCTTGAATGGCTGCGGGTTTTACGTATTTAGATTTGTGATTGGACTATTTTGAATTTAAAATTTAATATTCAGAACCATGAGGGGTTTTTGGACATTTTAAAAACACAACAGTCTTTGCCCATTGCAAAATCATTTTAGGTGTCTTATTTATAAAAAATCCATGTAGCACAATTTCGGGGTTGCAATTCTTAAGTTCTGGTTTCTTTATGAATGTTCTGATATTCTAACTAATTTCTAAAGTGGCTCTAGATAACACAAATCAGTCTGTGTCCCCCATTTTCCCACCCTTTGACTTACATTCCAAAACCAACATCCCACATCCTTCACCGAAAATGAATACCAAACGGCCCTTATTCAGGTACCTCCCAACCAAGAGCAAAGTCGTTATATTCGTCATTACATTACACAACCGACGTAAATTCCTTTGTGTCTAATGTGGGAACCGCAAAACTTCTTTGAGCCCGTAATGGTGGGAAAGGTGAGAGCGTCTTGTATACATAACGTTAATGCGCAATTTTGAAGCGAATCCCTGCGAGGAAAGATTCAGAATATCATACGGTACAGGACCAAGTATGCTCCCTTGGGGTACGCCTTGTTGACAATTGTAGGTATACTTAAGGCTTGATTGAGTTTTGATGGAATAATTGCTAAGCTCGTTGAGAATAGACCATTAAATGGTCTAATGCGAGCAGATAAGGTCCTAAAGAGGCTGTTACTTTTTATTTTATTTCCTGATAGACTTTAAAATTATATTAATGTTGTCAATGGCCGATAAGGTATTACGCACTGATGCCGTCTACTAATGCCTCTCAATGAGCTTAAAATATGTTTATAAAAATATCTACGTCTACAGAAAAAGTAAAAAGTCGTTAATAATCTAACGCTCTCATCTCGATTATATCGAATAAAAAGATCACACAAAACCTACAATACATGAATATACTAACCCTTGAAAATTGAGAGATAGACGAATCGATTTTGCTCCATTAAAGACACAATGCGGAAACCTTCACAATAATAAGTGTAACACAACAAATCTACATATCACACGTTCCATTACCCTCTCATCCTGCACGAACAGTGATATATCTACCAAAACCTTGGCATGTAACAACCCCCCTTACACAAAAGACGCAAAGTTCAAAATTGAACGTGACAAGATTTGATGTGTTAAATTATTTTCGTGTTACATATTATGCCTTTTTCGTGTGATAGCGAAAAGGCTGTGTAGGAACACAGTGTGGCGAACGAGTTCATATTGATATTCGATACAGCTCAAGTGATTCTTTTACTTTATGGTTTCGGTGTTGACTGATATTTCTGTATGGGATAAGTGGAAATCCAGGCCGTATCAATGCTATTCATACCACACATCACAACCTTCGTATATCAACAAATACATTTGAAGAGACAATTTCTTACTTGGATAGATTCGGTTCGCAAATCCAAAGAGCCATTAATAAAAAAAAAGGTCAAAGGTCTCCCATAGAAATATGTTTATCAATAGGAAAAAAATATATTGTTGATGTAATATTCAATAGTATTTGCTTAAACTTCGTGAAAATTTTGCTTGCTATTTTAAGTTACGCTTATAATTTTAGGGGCAACTCTGTGTGTCGTATTTCATCATGAATAACGTATAGTTGATAGTTTCCTTTCATAATTATTTTGTACCAGTTTCGTTGAAGGCTTCAATCAATATCTCTAATTACGACAGTTAGTAGGCACGTTCATCGACAATCGATGACACTTAGATATTCCAGTGCGACCGGATTTAAAGCCACAGTATATTATGAGCCTATGTTTATGTACGGAGGCTTATCCGTAAACGTTTCATTTAAAATACTTTAATTTTGGGGTATTCTATTCATTTCAATGCCACTATTTATTAACTTTTCTATGTATTTATCATCAATGGCATCAATTATCAAACCAGTTACGTTTAGTCTTCGTAATAATTTTATCTCTATGATATTTTCTGTAACGCTTTGGAGATTACAGGTATCATGTCTTATGTTGTTGTTGTTCTTATGTTCAAGTTGAATTAACTTGGCTATGTATTTATCATCAATGGCATCAATTATCAAACCAATTAGGTTTATTGTTTTAAACTTTCATGGTCACTGACATTAGATAGAATAGTTACCTAATAACGGGTTAGGTTTAGTATTCGTAATCATTTTATCTCTATGATATTTTCTTTAACGCTTTGGAGATTACAAGTCATGTTTTTGTTGTTCTTATGTTCAAGTTTAAAGTTTATGATGATGTGATATGATGAACTATAAGAAATTCGTGAAGTTTTACCCATTATCTTAAAAACATAGATAGTTCCTCATATATAGAAGGCTACAAAATGACATCAATATAGACAAAAATGTTAAAAGAACAAAATGAGATTGATTGGTGGTCGTTCCTATTGGACTTTTTTACAATTATTATGACAGAAAGATTTCCAGCTTGTCTAGGCCCTCTTATCGTTCAAAATAGCTAATTTCAAAAGCATTACCACACAAACAAAAAAAGGTATTTGAAGCGATTCAAATTCACGTGCCTATCCTTCATTACCTTCACGTATAAATGGTATTTGCAACCTCGTGCGCTCTCCGTACCGTGTTGGAAGTATGACGTCGCTTTTAAGGCAAGACGTGATTTATTTAAGATTCCACTGTTCTGTTACACAACCGTTTCATTTGGACTTTTGTGCCTGTAATGTTAGTCAGTTGGCATTGTACGGAATTGCCTGTAATTTGATGTGTTTGTATTCTAGGTATTGGTTTGTTATTATTGCCGTTACTAAGCAAAAGGACGTATTGACGAAGTATTTTCGACATTAAGTTGTTTTCTTAAGGTGGGTAATCTGTTACTTTGTTTTGTGTAGATACGCCCTTATACTTTATGACGGCACAATTGACAACCTTTTGCCAGCGGCTTCACCCGCAGGAATGTCAAAAGTTATCCCAAGGGAATATTAACTTGCAATGAAAAGTATATTTTGTCCAATTTTAGGGCATGGTCTTCCCAAGTAAGAAGTTGCATCCAAATCTGTCAAGCGGTTTAGACGTGAAGATCTAACAAACAGAAAGTTTGACAGACACTTTGTCATTTTGAAAAATAAATTCGTTTAGTTGTTTTGGAAAGGCATGCATAAACGTGAATGTTATAAAATTAATTATCTATTCTACACAACATTACTTCTCTCAGCCATCAAAGCAATGCAGAAAATCTATCTTGACTACGCTTGCTTGGCATATTAATGGGCGGTCGATGGAAAATCATCCAATGACTACTCCCACTTTCGGCGAAACTGAAGGGAGTGTCAGACTCTTACTGACTAAAACCCATCCGTGTCCTCCTAGATAACTTAGCGTTCCAAGGCCGCGGTGACTCTTTCGAAATTCCGCAGCCCTGGCAGGCACTGGTCCTAGCGGGCCCCGTCTACTATGCTGAAATCGCTGAATATATGTGTTTACGACTATAATAAAATATCGTCATATTTATTGGATTGATAAATGGTATTTAATACTATCTCATCTTTCTATTAATGTTAAGCCACAGTTCTATCGACCTCATTCCATTTTTACGGGGATCGGCATAACATGTGATCCTCTTTACATCTGCATTACTCTGCCTTTTTTCTTCTTCCTCTTCTGTCTCTGAATAAGGTTTGTTGTTTCCTTAACAGTGCCTTCTGGATGTTTAAACAGAAAATACCAGCACACTACCCACTAAAAGTACTTCAGGTATGTATATAATGTAAACCCAGCCTAAATACAGTCCACACCCAAACTTTTTTCGGCCTTTATGTACATATAGTTCCATAAAGTAGCCGATCCCAATACCATTATTTTGCGAGCTTTCGAACCGTTTCCCATCTAAGAGAAAAGAAGTAGGTACATAGCCGAAACGTAGATACATTGGGTGCCGACTCAATAAGATAAATTACTCTGTTATCTAGTTATTTACGGATCTTATTTTCTAGTTTAGCTCTTGGCTCTGGAGTTGGACTTGTAGAAATGGTTCAAGTGATTGTTTTTGTGTATATATTTAGGGTTTTAATATCGATGGACATTGATAAATCAATCATCAAAAAATCTGATACTTTGCGTTTTCTACGTCATCTAATCATAATCATCTGCCTAGCCTTTTCCCAACTATATTTGGGTCGGCTTCCAAACAAACCGGATTCAGCTGAATACCAGTATCTTATGTAGAGCGGCTGCCTCCACAACCTCCATTATCTGGGTATCACGGTACTTCTTGGAAAGACTGGAGCCAGTTTACTGGCTACTGACAATCCGTAATTAATGCCAAAGATCTAAAAATGACCGCAGGGACCAACGGCTTAACGTGCTTCCCGAGGCACGGAGGAAACACTATCCAACAAACCCATCCACAAACCAACCTTGATAAGCGCTTGAAGATCGACCCGTGCGGCTGTTATTCTACGTCCTCTAATAAAAGTTTAAATCTTGTGATACTTTCATTATCATAATTTTTTATCTATCATGATTCCGGTGTGAGAAAATGGCGCAGTTATAGTAGTATCTCTTTTTAACCGACTTCCCAAAAAGGAGGAGGTTCTCAATTCGGTTGTGTTTTTTTATGTTTGTTACCTCATAACTCCAACAATTATGAACCGATTTGAAAAATTCTTTTTTGTCTGAAAGGATATACTTGCAAATTGGTCCCATTTAAATTTTATCAAAATCGGTTACAATCTTTGGATTTTAAATCGAAATAGCTGGAATTCGTCTACTTGGATGATGGTTTTATGTCATCCAAGTAATCGAAATTGCGTATTTTACTTTTTGCTTTTCTGCGATTTTACAGTGGTATAGTTAGGTTAGGTTAGGTTAGGTTAAAAGAGAAAAATAAAAAACTTTTTACAAAAAAAATATAAGTGACTTCCAAAAAAAAAAAAAAATTCCAGAGTAAAAAAATAACTTTAATTTCGGAAGTCGGTGTCAAAATACGAAGACTAACAAAAACACCGACTTCCGAAATTAAAGTTATTTTTTAACAACAGAATCATTATGAGATTAGCATCATAGGGTGCCCACTGCAATTGCAACTTGAGATTGATATCAGCGGGTAATGTCAACCTAAAATTCCAAACCCAGTGGTGTAATTACAATAGAAATATATATTATGCTAATTTCACAAGTAAGGATACTTCAACGCTTTTGAATAAGTAACTATCTATTAATCTTTCTGAGTGACTGACTCCTTGCTCATTTGTATGATTAGTGCCTTAAAATGGTTTAATTGAAATTGAGTACTGAGTTGAGTTTAATCAAACAAAGATCAGATTTAGATGTGTTTTTCAATAGCTTTACTTATTAGTAAGTACCTTTCATTCTTGAACTAAAACCTCCAAGAAAATGATATCAAAGTAAATATAATCATTTGACCCAAACGCATCTTTCAGTACAATACTTGACAGCAGAATGCCGTCCTTATCATGAGGGTCGCCTTGCCTTTGTATGTACAGCGATCGTTTTGCCTGTAGAAAAATGTGGGTAGCATGGAAATTCCTCTGATAAAGATATTTTGGTCTGTGGGGCTAAAATACCGTTCAGTTTTGGCGTTTTTTCTTGGGACACACTTCCATGTGTATAGATTTTGAATAAAGTGATAGTATTTAGCTATTACGGGGGACGTACGGTTTCTTGAATTAATTTGAAATTGAATATTTTTTTGAAATCTACTTTAGCTTGTGTAAACCTTAAAATTGGCGTTAAATTAGGATTTGCTACTATCATATTTTAAAATATTTAATTCAATAACTGGTCCTAAGTGAACTATGAATAGGCAACTACAAGGCTAGTGTAACCCATTTTCAGAGACCATAATTTACAAACACCTGTCAAAACATATGGAAATTAGAGGTGATTTTAACAATTAGCGAAAAAGAAAGACAGAAGGAAATAATACAATTTATTTAGCACTATACATGAAACACATAGTGTATGTTCATATAATGTTGTTTTTTTTTTCTTTTTATTATTTGTTTATCTTACTATGTAGGTCAATCTTTTTTTTTGCTATTCTTATTTAATCCACATACGTCAACACTAATTGCTTAAGTATGTATTTTGTTTTAATGTCATAGTGTGCTAGCTGACAAGTGATAAATAATGTATAAAACGTAACAGATAGCTGTGTTGCTGGGGAGTTTGTTGGCCACTTCTTCTCCACAGCTAAAACACTAGGAAGTGGTAACGGGCGGGCGTTTTGGGGGACTGCTTTTTGTAAAACTTGACGTTCAAAAAGTGCTGGCTCTCAGCCAAATTTGAATAAATGACTTTTGAATAAAGAATTTTTGACACGCACGGGCCCGAATTAGGAATACAAACAATAAATAGTGAGTGTCATAAACGAAAATTGGTATAACATAAACTTGTGTGTGCCTCACTGCTGCACTAAAAAGTCGACCCATACTACGATTTAATAACTATGGTTACACTTATACACAGCTACATATCCATCATTTTGTACAAAACAATGTTAGTAACATTTATGTTCTGTGCCAATATTATTTTTGTACGAGTATTGCCTCGCGGGTGAGATATTGGTAAAACAGGAGCTTTTAATAATTAATGTTTTATATCATCTTACTTACTTCAAAATTCAACAAGGAAAAGAAGTAGTAATTAATTATTACATATTATAAACCAATGTCTTCCGTCGCGTCTGTCTTTAGCGATAAACTCAAAAATTACTGCACAGATTTTTATCGTCATCATCAGCTAGTCTTGTACAAAATAATCTTACTAACATTTATGTTCTGTGCCGATATTTTATATTCGCAGGTGAGACATTGCTAAAACAGGGAGCAATTAATAATTGTTCAGAACCATGCATGTTTGGAACCAGCTCACCAAGATGTTAGTTTAAATATATAATTGTAGAAAAGTTGTAATTTTCATAACTAGATGGCGTTGGACGTCAAATTAGAAGTCGGTGTTAAGATTCTCCGCCATGTATATATAGTTCACGTCGTTAAAGTTCAATATACGGTCAAAATACAGATTACGGTTGTTTCATTCCAAACCAGACCTTACTCCTGAGATCAATAAGATCAACCCTTCAAGTGCCGGGTACGAGCCTCCGTGTGCGGTACTAAACAATAATAAATTATCATACTATCATCTCCTTTACTTCAAATTTGATCACAAGCAAAACAGCTAATAATAAATAATTTAACATAAGCCAGCTTGATTTTCCTCATAAACCAAAAATAGCTTGTCTATTAATTTTCCTAAAATAATTTTAATATAACGTTAAACAGTGATTAACTAGAACAATAATTAATATCCGTTGGCAAAAACTGAAGCTTCACTCGCATTCGTGAACGATGCTATGATGAATGACCGACACGTCATAACAGAGGGAACTGGGAACGAAACGCCATTTTTGTTGAGGCTGATTTGATGTAAATTAATGTTCTTTTTTAGGAGGCTCCCAAACGTTTCAAATAAAAACTTCTTCCAAGGTTGCTCTAAAAAGAATCTTGCATTTTTCCGAAATAAAAATTAACCTTTTGCACTCGTTAATAATGTAGTTATTTTATATTCGAAATAATGATTGTTCTTCCAAGGATTATTAGCAAAGAAAAACAAACTATTTTTTGACAAACGATGTCCACTGCTAAACACAAGCCTCTCCCAAGCATCGCCACAATTTTACCTCTTTCTAATCCCTATTAATTTAAAAATTGTAAATGCGAAAGAAACTCTGTCTGTATGTCTCTTCTTCATGCCTAAACCACTGAACCGATTTGGATGAAGTACAAAGATAGTTTGAGAGCCGAGAAAGGATAGTTTTATCCCGGAAATCCCACGAGATCTATGAGGGTAAATAGATTATATATATTTCGGGAGTATTATCAGGCGGGCAAAGCCGGTGGCACACGCTTGTGTTTAATAAAATATTGATTCCATGTGACTATTTTCACTTGGAAAATTACATAATTATATCGATAATAAAACATAATATTTTCTCTTCATTACATAGGTTGAAAAAAATCCAGAAAGAAAATCAAGATCAACATCAAAATAATACCTCTAAACGCTACGAAATGCCACGTCTACGAGTGCTACGAGATTCGCTACGGCGTAGCACCCGGCTACGTGTTACGCGTCTTACCAACCCTTTCGCTTCTCCGCTCGTAAATCTTCCCTAACTTATGTATATGTGTCGCACCTGACCTTTTTTGACGGCATTACTGTCCTGGAGGCTGGTTTTCTGAAGTGCCATCAATGGTGTACACCAAAGAGGTCATGGAACATAGGTTCCTTATTGTGTTTTACACCATTTTATTGAAGATGACTACAAAATAATAGCCATTTAACGTAGATTATTACATCGATTCTCGACTCATAATATTTAAATTTATTTTTTATCACATGCAAGTAATTTTGTAGTAAGATTAAAATTACTATTTGCATGGGGACAAGCAAAAACTATAACGTCTTCTGTAACAATTCTTACTAATTACTATAAATTGATCGAATTAGATATCAACCCTATCTCGTTTAAACTCATTTTATTTAAACTACAGGACCAAAAACAGCCCAGGCTATAAATAAATTCATACTATTCATCTAAACAATCGTCGAAAATCAATAACCAACTTGTTTTTCTATTCACCTCCAAAGCCAGACTACCTAATACGCTTTTGTTCAAAATGTATTGCAATTTCGCAATATACGAGACATTTAAAGGCAGATATTTCACAAAGTTAGCCGTCCGATCCTTTATTACACACTAAAGCGCTTAATCCCGCAATCAATATTGAATTTCGAGTATCGGTCGGTGACAAATTAGGCGTGAAACGGCTAAATAGAGTGCGCTGCCTAACTATTATGTAAGCTCCATCATTGCTGAATAGTTAAATGTGTTAAAATATGACGTAGGTGTCATACAAATCATTATTTTTTTTTTCAAATTTTTCAAATTCATTTATTGCTTGTTACAGGTGTATGACATGAGTTATTCTCGATATTTTTATAGTGTATAAATACATTTTCGATTTTTAGGATTCCGCACACAAAGGATAAAACGGAACCGTATTACTAAGACTCCACTGTCCCTCCGCATGCCACCAGGCTGTATCTTAAGAACCGTGATAGTTGGACAGTTAATTTTTTACATATATATCATCAGTGAAAATTTCTGTTGCCGTTATAAAAAAAACTACAAAAAAAAAACAGAATCAATTAAATATTTTAGAGTGTTCCCCTTCCCATACAACAGACATGATTTTTTTGCTATTTTCATGGATAATGGTACGGAACCTTTCGTACGCGAGTCCAACTCGCACTTGGCCGAATTTTCTTTTATTTTTTATTGTTACTGACCATTGTCCATGTAACTTGTTTTGTTTTATTTTAATTTATTTACTAACTAAAGTGACATTAAATAATTCACAGCATATTCTCACAAAAAAGAGCCCTGGTATCTGGATACTAGCTGACCCGTGCAACTTCTTCTCCTATTGGTCTTATCGTGATGATATATAGCCTATAGCCTTCCTCGATAAATGGGCTATCTAACACTGAAAGAATTTTTCAAATCAGACCATTAGTTCCTGAGATTAGCGCGTTCAACCGAACAAACAAACAAACAAACAGACTCTTCTTTCTCTTCTGCTTTATAATATTAGTATTATTATTGAACATTTGTACTTACGTACAAATTTTATACGTTATTATTAGCACAAGGTCAACACGCACCAAAAGCAGCGCCGAAAAAGGCAGATGTTATTAGTCTCGACCATCCCTTAAGGTGGCTCTAGTCGCGGGCTCGAACTCAGTGGTAGGTATGGCCGAAAAGCACGCTGTCTCACCTCGCATCATGCCCGACAGAGATAGTACCAGTGATGAGCAGTTAGACGCTAGCCTTCATGCACGTCTAGTTCGCACGCACACAAACATCGTTCCAAACCGTTCCGAACTAAATCGAAGTTACACGATGCACACATACCTCCACCGCGCGCCGCTGCGCATAGTCGCTCGACGCTCGCCGAGAAATCAGCAACTACCTACCTAAAAACTCTTACTAAAAATAGTAGGCGCTGTGTTATCGTTTTATACCTCTACGGCCCTATAGGTACCTAATATGGATTGCTTATTCTATTGTTATTATGTTTAGTTTTTCCTTGGTGGTAATGCAGCCGCCACGCCGCCACCGACAGATGCTTACTTGAATAGTCATCGCAGTTTATGTCCGTAGTACTAGATACATCTACACTAATATTATAAAGAGGAAAACTTTGTTTGTTTGTTTGATTGTAATGAATAGGCTCAAAAACTACTTGGCCGATTTTAAAAATTCTTTCACCATTCGAAAGCTGCATTATCCACGAGTAACATAGGCTATATTTTATTTTGCAAAAAAATAGGGTTCCGTAAGATATTTGGGTTTTTCGGACACAGGGTGTAAAAATCAACCAGAAAAGTTACTTATTTTGCGTACGCTGCCTAAACTATAAAAGATACAACCATAAATTGTTCTAATTAATTGTAGATCTTATAAATATCTACAAAAAAGTCCGCGACACACTATACCTATCTATGTCGAGTGAGGCGCAACAACCATTTTTTTATTTAAAAATCTAGATTTTTTTTGGACTACATTTAAACGCGTTTATTTTACTCATGCCATTAATCCTTATCAAATTAAAGTATTTTATCACTAAGTACAGTTTATGTAGATCATATTTGGTCTTTGAATGATTAAAATCGGACGTTTGGTTTTGAAGTTATGGCGAAATGAAAATATTACGATTTCTGCTGCACGGCCCGTTGCGGCGGTCACCAAGGCGGTGGTGCGCGTGCGGGAGGGGAGTTTAGTTAGATCTATATAAGGTACCCGCGCGGCTCATACGCGAGGTAGGTTGGTAACAGTTTTTCTCACGGTTTTTCTGTAGTGTATTTAGTATCAGCATTGCACCCGTGCGAAGCCGGGGCGGGTCGCTAGTACCTAATAATGAAATTAGTTCTACCTAAGTACCATCCTATAAATTGTTATCAAAATTACTTACTTACCTACCTGTCTTCTTAATTTTTAGGGTTCCGTAGCCAAATTATGGCAAAAAACGGAACCCTTACAGATTCGTCATGTCTGTCTGTCTGTCTGTCCGTCCGTATGTCACAGCCACTTTATTCCGAAACTATAAGAACTATGCTGTCGAAAACTCTAAACTTGGTAAGTAGATGTATTCTGTGAACTTACTACCTACCTAAACCTGTAGGCCGGTATAGTATGGATAGGGGTTCTAAAATGATATCGAGGTTTCTAATATAATTTTTTTCTAAACTGAATAGTTTGTGCGAGAGACACTTCCAAAGTGGTAAAATATGTGTGTGTCCCCTGTAACTTCTAAAATAAGAGAATGATAACACTAAAAAAAAATATGATGTAATTACCATGTAAACTACCAGCGAAAATTGGTTCGAACGAGATCTAGTAAGGAGTTTTTTCTAAAAGTTGTGGATTACGATTTATGACGTACTTATTAAGGTACGTCATAAATCGTAATCCACAACTTTTGCTTATATTATAATATTTGTACGGAACCCTCGGTGCGTGAGTCCGAATTGCACTTGTTCGGTTTTCTATTTTAGTTACCCCTCTTGGTTGACACAGACGTGTTTAGATTTGCATTCATTATTAGATTGCTATTATCAGACAAGTGACACTTATAGATTGTTTACTTAGCTCCTAAATACCTACCTACCTAACGTTAAAATTTTAGTGTCTACGACGCCAACGGTTTGGTTTTATGGCATCTTTGCTTGTAGGTAAGTACCTACCTACGTTAATATAACAGTAGGTGCCTATTAGGCAGAGAGCTATGTAAACTATGATGTTGCAGAATTTGTTCGAAAGAGTTACCGCGGCCCTGGTAAGTACGGTACGCAGAGGGCATTAGGAGGAACACGGATGGGTTTTAGTCAAGAAGAGTCTGACACTCCCTGCTGCTTCGCCCAAAGCGGGAGCAGTTATTTGGTTTCCCATCCATAAAAAAGTCTTGTCCGCCGCAAAAGTACCTACGAACACAAAATTAGGTTTGTCAATTGCAAGAAACTATTTTGAAAGCAAATAGAATGAACCCAGTAACAAACATTACATTGACCTTGGCTTGAACTTTGGATTTCGCTACCTGCTACCTAGGTACTCAACTAAACGAGCGACACGTTGCCGCTGGCGGCCGGCAAGGGCAACCTTTGTCGTTGGCTGTCGACGGGCGCTTCAACGACCACCAACGACGCGTGCAGTTATCCCTGTCGTAGACGCGTGCGGCGGCGGTGGCACGGCGGCGTCATGTCGCTCGATTGTAAGAACGCTTAGCCACCGTACGCACGGACGTAAAAATATTCCGTTCAGCCGAGCGTTGAGAACCCAGCACTCAGCAGAGTTAATCACAACGCGTCAAAAAAAGACACCGTTTCAACTTATAATTATGTTTATTTATTTATTATATACTTTATTGTACACCTCATAACAAGTACAGGAAAAACGTTTATAAAAACAAGTGTACAATGGTATCATTGGTTTCAACATCGAGAGTTGAAAATTCATTGCGCGATAGCATCCCGCCGCGATGATTTTACACTGCAGCCGGCAGCGGGCGCGGGCAGCGACGCGGTGTTGAAGACTCGGTCACGACGCCAAATTATGACTTTTCTACCCATTGTTTATAATATGTGGTTTTTAAAACTTTTTCAATCATTCAAATCAATGTCACGTACTTATGCAGCGTCCACTCAAAGCAACAATAACAATTTCAAACGCAAATACGGAGTCCAAACTTCAGTGCGAAGTCAAACAGATATAAAATATAATGTTGAAATCCAAAAATCAAGCCAATGAGTCAATATAAATTAGAGCGCAAGTATAGTCTACCTACGTATGTAACGTATGAACGACATAGGCCACAGGCCACAGCACACCGCAGCAGACACAATCGTAACTTGAATACGCACGTGTGCGTGAGCATTGTCCCCCCGCACCGCACCGGGGGGAACATTATTCAGTGAGAGGCACGATAATTCATAGTAAAACGCGCGCGTAAAAAGATATGAGAAGGCCTTTCGTAAATCGAGTTTTATGAAAAACCTACTGCATAAATCGATTAAAAATAAAAGTTATTGAATTCTTCGATAATTGAGCTTTGTCGGTACCGACTTAGTTTTAAAGATTTTACATTGTGTTTATTACTTATTTACGCCCAAAGATGCGTTAAAATTGGCAAGAAAAACGAAACTTTGGTGGCTCATAACTTTTTAATGGCGTTTTATTTTACCATTCTGTTTCCATACAGACAAAACTAATAATATGACAAAACGATATTATGTTTAACTTTTGATGTACTCTGTCAAACAGCGGAGTAATACCCTCCCGAAGTTTCTATGGAAAAAATATCGACTAGAGCCACCGTTTGCTAGCTGGGTCAAATAATTCTTTAGCTTTAAAAAGTACTAATAGGGCTTCTTAGATACTCATATTACTGGAAGATTCGTTCTTTTGATCCTCAGTAATATAAGCTTTTGTATACCGAAGGCTAACTGCTTACTATATAGTTTAAAACAAATTAAATAAATTGAGTTAAAGTACCTGCTACTTGTGATCATGACATCCTCTTTTATAGATGAGAAATCATCAAATTACTCCTTCCGCTTTGGGCGAAGCAAAAGGGAGTGTCAAACTCCGTGTTCCTCCTAGTGCCTTTTGCGTTCTAGGGCCATGGTGACTCTTTCGAACAAATTCCGCAACCCTGACAAGAGCTTGATGTCCTTGGTTTGATTCCAATCTCTAATCTTAAAATATACATTAAAATCTAAATTGAACATAATGAAAACAAATGGACGCTGTTAAATTATAAACAAGTTGGAGAGAGGCCCATGAGAAACATTATTATACATGGTAGTGATACTAATGTTTCCCATGGACAACTTCTTAGTAGCCACCAAGAGACTTGATTTATACCTACAAATCAAGCCACAACCTACCATATTTCCATGGTAGGTACAATCAGGTGATTGATACAATTCTATTTTTAAACGGGCGATAATTTCTGTGGGAACACCTCAGCCCAACCAAAGAAACAGACGCAATTAAATTAAAATTAAATTAAATAACGTTTATTTCGACCAACAAAGGATCATAGTACACATTACACACAATAAAATGAAAACAAATACAATAACAATCATAAATTATCGACTCAAATTTATACTTAAAAAATATATTAAAATTAAAATTGATAAATTTAAAATAAAAACAAAATAGCATGTGAAAAATGAAATGTGTAAAAAATAAAACGACGTTCTAAATCACTATAGTTTACGCCAGATAAACGTGGAATAAAGTACATTGACCTTTCCCTAATATCTCTTCGTAGATACTAGAACAATAAATTAAGAACTGATTTTCATTATTAGAAAACGTAAAGGATCACGATAGAAGTCGATTCAGGACAGCTTTATGTCATTATTTCTGATTTTGATCTTAAAAAAGTCAGTAAATGTATGTGGGTCAATGTACTTTATTCCACGTTTATCTGGCGTAAAGTATAGTGTACAACAAACCGTAGCCTAGCGTGCAACCGAGTAACCGCGGGTGGTTGTCACGGACGGGTTAACCGGCGGGCGGGTTAACTCGCTATAACTTGCGCAAGTAACCAACACAAGCCCTGATGACACCGCAACGATTTTGTTCGCGCACAAAATAAGCGATAAATTGGCGAGTAACTCTTGTAGGAGGAAAAGTTAAAATGTTGAAAATTTAATTGAAACGCGAAAAGATTGGAGTTTAATGATGCTTTGACTTTTAAATATTTCAAATGACACTCAGTATTTGTGAGCCGTTTTTTCAAAGTCATAATTATAACTATCAATTAAAATCATCAATTGAATTTGAAATGTTTATTGTCTGTTAAGCAGCAATTGCGAAACTTCAATAGAATTTCTGAGTAGTTTTGAATATTTCAGAATTAAACATTTAAAAAAATGCAATAACAGCAGTGGCAACTGGGCACAATGACAAAATGCTGATTGATCCACTATGCCCATATTTTAGAAAAACAAACATCTTAAAAGCGTAAAGGTAGTATATGAACGGTAAGGTAACCAACCTTACGCCTTACACAATTCTAGGGTAATAGAAAGAAAAAAATAAAAGCTACCACTCACCGAAAAGACAGGGTCGTCAGCGGCCGATACGACTTGTGACTTTTATGGTCCGACATCGGCGTTCCCCAGAAATCGTTCTTGAACACTTGTAGCACATGGTTCGCCCCATTCACGTCACTGTTCGACACGATCGCGGGGATGTCGTCATGCACGAATTCGCCACTCAGGCTGTTCGCGTACGTCAGCGCCCCCACTGACGCCACCAGTGTGTACACCGCCCACTCACTGTCGCACAATGTCCGCCATGACTTCGAGTTTGTCACTTCTTCACGGACTGGCGGTAACGGGCGACGACGCATTTTGACGCACTTTTTTTTCACTTTTTTGTCAGTTTAATTTTTTTGTTTTGCATCCCGAAAGCCGTTTTTTTTGTTTTGCATCCCGAAAGCCGTTTTGTATTATTGTATATTTGATTGTTTGATAGCAAACATTTTTTTTTAAACCATAGAAGAGAGATATTTGAAACAGAATTGGTTAAACTAATATTTGGTTTGGGTAGATATTTCTAACAATGTAGAGATACCAAACCGAATAGCATAAAGATAACACTTACTGAAACTCTGTGGAATACATTAACCCACTTTACTAACAAAACGTAATAAAACTCAAACAAACAAAGTCTCAACCGACAGAAAACCTCATCGATTCAATATATCGCTGGAAACTTCATGCATACTCAATTGGCAAACAATCTCAGTTCGATGCACAAAAGGTTGTTACGGACCGTTGTCGTTTGGAGCAAAAGTGTGGCCTGTCTGTTTGTACGTTCAGTTATCCGTAGCCCGAGTGATGGATCACCGACGCCGCATAAATCAGCATCGTGGGTCAGCTCCGACCGCTGATGTCATATTCATGAGTGCTCGGGATAGCTGGGTAAACGATAGTCCGCAAGAACGATGAGCCACCGTCCTTTTTCCTTTCGTTTTTTTAATTCTTGGATCACTTTGGGATGAATGCGTTCTTTTTTTATTTTATTTTAAATGCTCGTGATTTATGTGGCAGTGGCTGCAACCTGGAACAAAGGATGGATGTTATTTTTATTGCAGAGATTGCTCTTAGTAGTAATGAGTAAAATAAAGGGTATGTGTTATTGTATGGAGTGAGTGGGAATAGATTTATTTTGTTGAACGTAATTCTTTAGTGAAATGTTCGAGTAACATAATAATGTATTATTAACTAGCTGATGCCCACGATTTCACCCGTTTTCAATTTATATATTAACACCCTCCTCTAGAACCATTCTATCTATTAGTTTAAACAGCATGAAAATCGGTGCCATAGTTTTTGAGTTTATCACGAACAGACAGACAGACACGGAGGAGGACTTTATTTTGTAGTGATTTCAATCTTGCGAAATAAAAACTGCAAAGTTAAAGTTAATTTAAGCATCCCTTAACAGCCTCAATCTCCAAAAGAAGAAAAAGGCCCCTCCTTTCGCAAACAAGGACCATCCAGTAACCTCAGCTCCGACACGCTTAAGCCGGGACATCGCTCAAAATTCTATTAACTACCCCAAAATCTCCATGGGCCCGAATATTCACCAAAACTTACAACGACTTAGTTTGAGAAAACAAACAGAACTAACGCGTCATAACTTGCCTAAGAACGTTGGCGTATGTACCGGTTCTCATCTGAATTGCTAATGTCTTCCTTAATTCAGTTCTGGGGCGCGAATTAAAAGCTCTATGAGTTAATCACATTATCAGTCTGTTTGTGTTCCGTCTTTATCTGGTCAGTGATTGTTCTGGATAAGTTTTTGTAAGTAGCCTGTTTCCTTATTTAGGAGTGTGGGTCTTGTTGATTGTGTTAATCCGAATATGTGAAAAAGTAGATTTTTCGCAAAGATAGTACCTAATAAGTTATTAGAATTAAGACATACTGTAAGAGAATGTTGAAGACTAAAAAATGCTTTTAATTAAACTAAGACCAAAAGATAGATAATTATGGAAGAAAATAAAAAAATATATTCGTTAATAGGGTTTACTACCAACCAAGTCCTTTTAACTAAACCAGTAACAAAATAAATACCTTAAAAATAGGTACCGAACAGCAATTCTTACTAATACACTATTACAAAGTAAGCACAAATATGTCAAACATTTGCACAAACAAGTGTCGACAAACGGCGAACATGGGTCATTAATCACGCCACAATTAGGGGCTCACCCCGTCGAACACGTTGGACAAATATTGGATTATATATGATTGATTGGCCCCAAGTTTTGTGGCCACCCAACTAATAGAAGAACCAATCGATATGAATTGGAGTTTGGGCGGATTGTCATAGATTAATGACGTGACATGTGGGTCGGAGGGAATCGGGATGTAAGACAAGTATTGCTGTTTACCTTGTTAGATAGCTCAAGGTATTTTGTAATCTATTCGTGTTCGAGAGGAGCTCGTGGCTAAATAATAACAGCCGCAAAGGTCGATCTCCAAGGTAAAGCAACGCTTGCCGAGGTTGGTCTGTGGATGGGTGACCATCTTAATATACCGAGTTTCCTCCGTGCCTCGGAAAGCACGTTAAGCCGTTGGTCCCGGCTATCATTTGGAGATCTTTGGCAGTCGTTACGGATAGTCAGAAGCCAGAAAATCTGACACCAGTCTTGCCAAGGAGTACCGTGTTACCCATTTATTGGGTTGTGGAGGTCTGGTAGGCAGCCGTTCCTCGTAAAATAGTGGTTTTCAGCTAAATCCGGTTATTTTCGAGTAAGAGTGGATTTCACCAATGAAACTGATCGCAATCGAGCTGCGTTCAAGAGTTGTCAGTGTCAATATTCCATAGGCTCTTACACGTGGTTCATATGTTGATCGCGTTCAGTTTCAGATTGATAAAATCCGCCTTAAATATGTACAAATTATATTTTAGTTTAATTAACGATTTACATCGCTGTCGACTTGAAATGTGCCCAAAAGACTGGCAGTATTGCCACGTTGTATAGCAATGCCGTCCTATCCTCTGTCGAGGGTTAAAGCCAGCCTTTTTTGGGTCACGCAAAGAAACCTCACAGTCGAAGAAATTTAAAAGGTGCAACTTAAATATAAAAGCACAAATATAATAAAAACAACAAAATACATTTTATCTCAAAGTAATTCATCATAAATTTTATCTAGGAAACAAAACACATTCAACTTCACAATATGTTTAACACGAGACGCTAAATAGCCTCGTCCCATATTTCACGTGCGCAAAACCTCGACTTAGTGAACCAAAAAACTTAAAGAATATTAATAGCTGATAGCGAAATTTTTACCCCGTCCAAGCTCTGAGCGCACAAAAACCCTCGCACATATTTTGCTCAGAAAGTTAGTTAATTTATTATTCCGGGAAACTTTGCCTTGTATCTGTTCAGTATTACACTCGCAAGTTGTTTTTAAAATATCGCATATCAAGATAACGTCCAAGTTTTCGGTATTTTCCTTCGGAGAAAAAAAAGTTTTGTCCCCAAAGACTTTGATTTGAATATGTCGGCAACGTTACATTCGTCACGCTCACTAGATGTCTTCTGCTCAATTTGTGTTACTACAGAGATTTTCCCTGTTATTATATCAGTTGAAGATATCATTACTGAGTTCATCTCATCTGCCTAGCCTTTTCCGAACTGTACCCTCTGTACAGTTCGGAAAAGGCTGGCTTTAGCTTCCAGTCAAACCGAATTTAGCTGAATACCAGTATTTTACGTAGAGCGGCTGCTTACCAGACCTCTACAACCCTTTTACTGGGAAACACGGTACAACACTGGAGTCAGATTTACTGGCTTCTGACAAACCGTAACGACTGCCAGAAATCTACAAAAGACAGCCGGGAGAAAACGCTTAACGTACTTTAAGTATTAACAATGCCTAAAAAAAATTGGAGTGAGTGACAGTGGAATTCCCTGCCGGAGTCTGTGTTTCCTGATAGCTACAACCTGGGAGTCTTTAAGTCAAGAGTGAACAGGTTACTTATAGGCAAGCGTGCTCTATCTCAGACCGTATTATCGCTTACCAACAGGAGAGATAGTGGTCAAACGCGTACCTAACAAAATATATATATATATATATATATATATATATATATATATAACAGAGAATGAAAATGTTAATTTGCGACTCCCACAGGACAAAATAAAATAAATTAATAACTGACATTAAAGCTTAGATATATATTACAGAGCTAATCAACCTAAACAGTTATTATTTTTCCAAATGAACGGAGATTGTAAGCCCATTCAACTTAGCAACAAAGCCCGAAAGATTCTTTACATCTTTTGCAACCAATTTATTCCGTAAAATCCCGTTGCGTAAAAGATTAATTTTCATCTTAAGTACCTTTCCCAAGTAAAATTGTTTGTACCATTCATTTGATGAAGTAAATTAAACCACGACACAATAAAGAATTAAGATCCGATGAGAATTCGCCAATAAACATTTACGTAAAGTATATTACTATTGGTAACTCGATACGTTTTGATATTGTGGAAAAAAACTAACAATCCAAAACTGTAATCAAAACTCATCAAGATAACCATACTAATTACAACATACATACACAAACTCACGCCTATGTCCCGTAGAGATACTAAAGAACGCAATCAATAACAATGTATTATATACTCCTTTTGTAACATTTACAAGAAAATCTGGTCAACGCATTAACTTTACTGAAAAACATCACCAAGGTCTGTGTTTAGACATCATAAAACCAAATCAATCAAATCGAAAAACTTGACTCACTCAAACTTGATTGTAGTAATCTACTTCAGCTTGACACACACTATAGTCTATCTACAACTACGGTATATACGTACCAAATTATATACCATCAATATACATATTTAATGCCCCATCTGATGGAATACCACTCAGCGATGTGAGTGAAACACTTGTAGGTTGTCACTTCTAATGAGCCAGAGTGTACAGACTAAGTAAGATATATCCTCGTACCACATGCCCTTCATAAAATCAATAGCATTTACAACCATTTGATTGCTTTTTTCATTGCATAGGCAAGTCGTATATAATCTATCTATACCACCTTTTCAAATGTTTGAATTAATAGGGAATCGCTCTTGGAAATACGTTCAGAAATCTAAAATATTTTATTTATTTATTTATTGCACAATGTACACCTGTTCACAGGCTTCGCTTAAGGCAACTAATGAGTACATGACCCTGTTAGGGCGCAGCAATATAACTTAAAACTAGAATATTATATAACTTTATCAATAAAAGCAATTTAAGGTATTTTCTATTAAGTTTACACTCACTCACTGCATTAAAGCACAGCATTACTGTCTCACTGTATTATATTGTATCATTATATTCTCTCATTATTACATTATGTTATAACATTTTTATAATCTATTATTATCTAGGTAACTAATTTCACATATTTTATATATATAATTATGATTCCCACTTAGACAAACATATTATTAATTGAACTTAAATCTAGCTTTAAGGAACAAAATGTAAAGTTAAGATATATAATTATATTAAGTTATTTTAATATACTGAACTGCACAATACTGCAAACAATTTTGGACCTTCAGCAATTGCAATTTCGGAGCTATCTACAAGATTTAGTAGCATATAACTGACTATCATATCTACATTAGCTTACGGAAAAAATACTATTGTGTTAATAATTTCATAAACATCACTGTTTCGGTTATAGCGCCTCCCAGCTGAGCGTAGATCTTCCGAAGCGATGCCACATCGGCCTCCCATGACCCTTACCAGGTTCTAACGCTGAATCCTCTGACTCCATCAGATATCGTGAGCCCAATAATCAAGCTCAATTTTCATTACAATATTATACACAAAACTCATCACAAAATCACTCCAGTTGTATCGAGTTATTCCCCGATTACCGGGAGTATACTGTAGTAGCCCAAAACCGCAAGAGGCGAGTTAATCTTCCGGCGGGTGGTTCGTAATTCGATTAAAGTTGCCAACTCTTGGCCGACTCTTAATTATGTTTTCGGTGAATTCTCTCGCGGGGCCACGTCACACGAACCTTTGTTGCCTATCGAATTTGTTTGAGTAATGTCGCGGTAATAGATTTGTTCAGATCTGTGTTTATTTTGTTTTAGATTTCGAGGGCCTTCATCTACATTTTGGTTATTTTCCTTTTGATTAAAGCGCTGTATTTATTTTAATGTTTAGCTGCTTTCGAGGTTTTTCCTGGAGAAAGGTTTGAAGTGTATTTGCGAATTTCAGGCATTGTTTGAAAAAATTTTAAATACTTCGATCAACTATGAAACTTTTTAGTATTATTTGCTAAGAGAGAAACAGTGGAAAAGGTATTTTATTACAGTGGTAAGAACTACGATTGCAGTACGAGAAAGCGTAAATAATCAGACTATTATAGCACCCTCCATAATTTTCTAAGATATATTAATCAAGAACCGATGTCCGTAAATAACTCAACTGCGTTTCTGTAAGTTATTTAAGATTTATTGTTTTTACAAAAGATTGGGTTATAAAGTGAGTACTTATAAATACCACTGCTTTACAAAATATTACTTTACCTGTAAGCAATTAAAGAAACAACTTTCAAAGCTATTCATTACACGAATATCGTCTCTTTTATAATTATCCTTCAGGTATTTTATTGAACAATAAACTTGTCAGTTTTCTCTAATAAAATCTTCAAATCACAATGACGTGCGCAATACTGTCAATGTCATTAGTGTCATTCTATAATTCAAATTAATGGAATAGGTAGATAGGTATGTAATTAGGTTACCATTTCATTACATTTATATAAATAAATAGTGTGTGTGTGTGGTAGTGTTTGGTGTTTTCGTGTATTGCATAAACTATACCTACATAACACATACATCCATGCATAAACTTATAACAAGTACATTCCTAAACTCCAAGGTCTTCGCCGAAAATCCCAAAACTTAAACAGCCTTATCCCTTTATTTATTCACAATGCAGGCCATAGTCGACGGCGAGCCTGTTCCAGCCACAGTTACTATTAACTAAAGGAGTCTTAGCTTCGTAATCTCGAATGGAATTTGCGAGAATACATTAGCATTTCAACTCAACCTCTCGCCGTCTTTTAGAAGCCTATCTTTTCAACCTTACGGATTGTGTTACTGCAGAATTTACTTAACTATCCAACTTGTGTATTCCTCGCAGCTAGCCTGCTAAGAGGCGGCTCGTGTACGCTTTTTAGAATGTGAATTATAAAAGTTAATGAAGCGTCTAGAGGTGGCTAAATTTCGCATACTTATCTTCTGTTTATCTAACCATGTTTACAAATCCACGTTAAAGTATTGTAAGGTAAAACTCCTCTTGTGTTCAAGTCCTTAGAGCAATAGAAACTAGGGATAAAGAGCGCCTTTCAAGTTTATTCCAAAGCTTCAACGGTCCAATGATTAGGGATCTCTACTCGAGAGCTGCCACTCGTTCCGAAGGCGAGAATTGTGAAAATATTTTTTCAGGATCTAATCTACTTCCTTGCAATTTATTTTCTTATGGAAGTAAAATATATTAACATAATTTTTCCTTACTTTACCATAACGTGAAAGGCGGTATGAGGATCCTGGTGTCATAGAAACAAGAGGATAAAGCCTACACCGGGCTTCGTAAAGATAAAAGGGTAGATGCCATCTAATTACCTCATGTCTTTATTACTCTGCCTGCCTTATCTATTTCATCCAAACGATCTGTCGTCAGCTATAAATGGCGCTGATAACGCAGGTTCCTTTCAAATCCAGCTCTTCATCACTCGGTTCTCTCACGTTATAAATAATTTAAAACAAAGACTGGCGACATTGATCTTTGTTTACGGCAAAGATCCTGATCTTAATGCGAATAAATTACTTGTTGCAAGGATTTGTTTGAACCCCCTTCCTGATTCCCACTGTAACGGTATCTGGGACGCTGATCAATCAAGTGTTCAACTTAATAAGTTTATTATCGCCGAAAATTTTGGACGAGATTTTCTTCGTGAATTTAATATCAGATTAATTTGTTTTCTGTGAAAAATTTGAGAACGCTCGTAAATGGAATCTGTTGATTAATTTTTGTTACTAATTTACAGATATTTGACTTTTTCGAGTATGTTCGTATTGTTCCTAATAAATTATAATATTTCTTGAGTTTTGCTCCAATTCATTCTGTATCACTGACTGTCACGTACTGAAACAAACATAATAGGTTCAAATTGATATTCCGACCTGTCGACAAAAGGTTAAGAAGTTCTTCGTACATTTTGTTCTTGAGAGACGATTGTAATCAGAAAGCAGTGTCAACGTCAAAATGTTCTGAGTTTCTGACGGAGAGAAACAGGACAGCTTATTTACGTAACGTCAAAACCACTCGTATATTCTCACAGTTGATTCGAAATAATCATATTACTTGATATCTTGAATTCCCAGGACAGAAGGTACGAATTTAGCTCATCTAACATTAAAATCATTTTCAGGAAAAACTTTACAAGAATATTTTTTGCTCTTCTGAAATTATTCTTATTTATTATTCAGACAATACTATCTGATTTTCGTTAAATTTTGGTTGCAAGGCATATATCAATATTCCCACTAAAATCATGAAGATCTCACCAAATTTCAGTAAAAGCCTGTCAACAACACAACAACAATCCACCATGTTATAAAGTTCAAATTCTTTGACACGAATAAATTCACTTTTACCACTAGGGTCGCTTTCAAAAGGAATCATATCGTTCAGAAAATAGAGCTCCAGTTGCTTTGTTACTAGGAATATCGAAGGGTGTAAGCAAATATCTCAGCAAGCGTGATTGATTATAGGCCGAGTTGCTTCGACACTTGTAATTTCCGAACTATTACATGTGACATTATTGTGTTTGTTAGTTTTGTCAGTATTGGTAATGTGTTCATAGTTTTGTTCGCTTATTGGGAGGGTGCTGTGGTAAGGGACTTTGATTTGATAGCTTAGAAGGTATTTGTGACTTCTAAGTTACCACCATAACTCAATAAGATAACGCAAATTATATGTTGCGTTTGATATAAATATATTTGTGACTTCTAAGTTACCACCATAACTCAATAAGATAACGCAAATTATATGTTGCGTTTGATATAAATATATTATTTGAGATGGTCTGCTCTTGACTCTAGTCTAGGTCAGAGATAACAGAGACAAAGTCTACGATGGAGCGAGCTTACCCAGAAGTAGCCTGTTCACTCTAACTTTGAAAATATCAGGACTGTAAGCGCTCGGAAATACAGACGCAGGCAAAAAAGAAAAAGTTCTCCTTTGCTGTCCGCATTATGAAATACGATATTACGAAGAGGTTTATTTATTTACTTGTACAAGTAAACAATTAATAGAAGAGTAGTTCCAGATATAACTCTCCGAAACTACTCCTCTACATGTTTAATAGCGAATCAAAAAAGGGAACAAACATTTTTTTTCTACGCAATATTTTGAGAGACCCAAATTTTTACAGATTTATATCAACAAAATAACATCAAGTAATGATTATCTTGGGGGCAATAAACAATAGTTGCAGGGGAAGTCAGCAAGACATAAATCATAAAGGACTTTCCTCGTTCTTTAAGCGTTGCGTCCCAATGAAAGTGCCATTTTATTTCGTAGGCTTTGATACATTTTTCTTAAACGAGGTCAAAGGGAATCGTGATTATTTGATCAATAACAGGACTGGAACTTTTAGAAGCAAATTTTTACTTTAACTTTAAGAAAGGATCGTTTATTTTTATGTTAATTGCAGAAAATATAACATCATACATACAAAGATTATCTTTGGGCTCAGTATGCAACCTTGAGGGACTCCAAAAGTAAAACTCGTTATACAGTATAATCACAATAAGATATTCTCTATCCTTGTAGATCACTTTGATAATGCTGAAAATGAACGTTAACAATTCAATAGAGTTTTCGTTTATCCGACTGAACCGATTAAAATTGTAAATGAGCTTCTTAGCAGCTTTTGTTTGAATAAACAATACGATGTAGCTGTTATTTTGGATGTAATTTTCCTTTAATTGTGGACTTAGATTAAAAGCTTTAGATATAGATTAAGGTAGTCGCAGTAAGTTATTATTATCATCTGGAATATTTGATGAAACATTATTTTTAGCACGGTTGTAATACTGTTGTATGTAAGTACTCATTAATTTACATAATATTAACCATTTGCAAAATGTCACAGGTTTGAATACACTGCTTGATTTTTTCTACAAACACAATTCATTTTTCTATTGATACTTTTCATCTATCTTGATCATCCTGCAATCTAAAATTTTTATCATCTATCTGCCTTTTCATGTAAAATATCGAAATACACGAAACTAGAATGCCGAAAAATAAAAGCAACCTATATTTTCCCGTTGAATTCACAAATCATAAATAAACATCACATTTGAAGGCAGCTATTCTCTAGATCTGAGATCGCGATAGCCGAACTTACTAACAAAACAATAGAAGTTGGTACACCCTGTACTCGTATATTGACGTTCGGTGGCCGCATAAAATGCAACGTTCGTGGCTCGCTTAGTTTTGCAATTCAAACTTCGTCTCATATCGGTTTATGGACGAATGGTTTGACTACTGGGCCGTGAAGAGTGTATGAGCGGGGCGGGCAGCGGTTTTGTGTAGTATTTATAGTGGGAGTTAGAGTTCAGGAAAATAGAATTAGCTCATTTTTCAAATCACTATTGGGTTCCAGTCTAACCGTGCTGGTTAGTTATAGTATTTTTGTCGCTTATCAAACACTACCGATCAATTCGAAACTGGAAAATTTTTACTTTTAATTATTGATTCTTTGTTGAGAAACGATATGGCTGTATTACACTTCAGGTGATCAACCAAACCAAATAATTGATAGGTCAATACTTAAATAATAGTTGTCATATCGCCCTTGGGTGTCCATAAGTCACAATAAATTATTCCAAGTATAACTGTGCGGTAAATTAGAGAATTGAGCGGTGTAGTTTGTTAAGCAACATTTTGGCATGAAGCAGCTGATCCAGGAACTCAAATAAGCCTTCGTGAAATTGATTATTATTTAAATAAAAGATGACTACTATACAACGTGCAACAGAATAAACGCAATTACTGAAAAGGGGCCATAAATGAAAACATGAATGATAAATTTATACAGCTCGAATAATAATATAAATATAAATAATAAAAAAATGAATATTTGATCTAAATAATAATGTGTAATAAAATTGTTTGTATTGTGTATGTTTAGTAAAATTGTAATTAGAAAAAGTTAGTCTATAAGTCCTTTTCATATTTTATATTATTGTCTTTTGCTGTGCCCAACAGGGTCCACAATTGTGTCTCATAAAATTTTCACCTACCACCTAAGTATGTACATTGTGCAATGCAATAAAGAATTGAGTATTGAGTACTCATCATAATGAACAACTTCTACGATAGGATCAACACTAAAACTGTGAAAGGAGTGGAACTCTCTGCCTGTGACTGTGTTTTCGAACGCTTGCAACCCAAATCTTTTCAAAGTTGAAGTGAACAGGCTACTTCTGGGTAAGCTCTCTCCATCGTAGACTTTGTATCCGTCATCTTTGACCTAGACTAGTCGAGTCAAGAGCAAACCCATCTCAAGTAAATAAGAAAAAAAAAATTATTATTATGTGTATTTGGTATTTCTCATCGTTTGTGTTTTTGTTTTAATTCTTTTATGTGTACCTAATGTGTGTGCTATAATCCCTTGTTGGTCAAAATAAACGTTATTTATTATTGGGAAAATTTGATAGTTTCGGGTAGCTTTATGCGCTGGCAACTGTACAAAACATTTATAGTTATAAGTTTAATAGTTATAAGTTTTGTTTCAAATCATTTCAGGTTACATTGCATGTCGAGGAGTCTCCATTTAGGCATAGGAGATGCCTGTAGTTGAAGGCTACGCTCTTCTCTTACATTAGTAACTTATAGTGGTTGAGCGACCGACTGCTGCGCTGCGTGTCGCGGGTTCGATTCCCGCACGGAACAAATATTTGTAAGACCTACATGTATTTGTTCTGAGTCTGGGTGTTTTTCTATCTATAATATGTATGTATTTACAAAAAAAAATGTATATAAGTAGTTTATCAGCCATATCGTTACCATAACACAAGCATTAGGTTGCTTAGCTTGGGACTATATGGCGTTGTGTGAAATGTCCAAGGATGTTATGTTATAGTTTTATAACAAAAGAAACGAAAGAGCATTTTTTACTTTGTAGTGTTTTTTTTTTTTTTTGGAATTCGGTTGTATTGTTCTGTAAAAAGTTTTTAAATTTTACTTTTTAGTGGCATCCCACACCTAACAACACCACCGCAAAATCGCAGAAAAACAAAATACGCAATTTCGATTACTTGGATGAAATAAAACCATCATCCAAGTAAACGAATTCCAGCTATTTCGATTTAAAATCCAAAGTTCGTAACCGATTTTGATATCTCTCTTTTGGTATATCCTTTCAGATAAAACAATAATTTTTCAAATCGGTTCATAATTGTCGGAGTTATGAGGTAACAAATATAAAAAAATACAACCGAATTGAGAACCTCCTCCTTTTTGGGAACTCGTTTAAAAAGGGAAAAAAATAAAAATAAATTAACATAAAAATAACCACGATCAATTGTAGTTGAGTATGTGAGGTCATAAGGCCATTAACACACGGCACCGCGAACCGCTGCGGTAGGCGGTGAAGCGGATCTCATGTCGCATTGGACTCTAATAAATCCGTTGATGCTAAACACACGTAAACCGCCTTACCGCGCGGGGCACCGCTACGAAATCCGCGCCGTGTGATAATCGCCTAAATGTAGTAAAATCGCTACCGCTCCTACGCCCCGCTACCTAACGTATGACTTTCTGATACAGTGAGCACGGAACGTGAATATTTGTGTAACCGCGCTGTAAAACACGACCGCTGACCGACTACCTACTGTTGTTCGAGTTATTTTTCATAGCTCAGCCGAGTGTAGCAGATAATGCAGGTTGGATCGCTTTCAAAGCGAGCATCAATTTATTGTTTGTGGGACAAGTTAGCTGGGAACTGTTGGATGGTACTACGGACAATGGGCTTTCCAACCATTTTTCAGCTATAGAGTGGTGTGAATCAGTGTTTGTTTAAATTTGTCCTATTGTGTTATCGTTTCTAGCGCGACATGAGTACTTCTTCTTATGTTTTTTTAAGTATTTAAATAAGTTATGATGAGGCTGACATGCCATTGTGGATGAAAAATATAGAATAAAAAAAAATAAAAAATGCAATGCTTAAATGTTCGATAGTTTTCTAGTTCACTTCTTATACACAAATTTTCTCATACCTACATAACGAGGGCTACTATTTAGATATGTTCGTCCTCTTTCCAGCAATTTTCACCTCAACAACCGAATATAATTTGCCAAAAATCCACCATAAAATAGAAATCTAAGAAAAAAAAACTCATCGCTAGTAAATTACATTGATGTTATGGAGACTGGAGCCTGTACTAGGAAAACCTGTGTTACAGGGCTGCAGGTCTCCAAAACTACTTGGGTAAAGTTGCTCATGTTCATATGACTTGATTATGACTTTATTGAAAAAAAAAAACTAACAATTTAATGTAAATAATTACTTAACTAATTGGCAAGAAGATTGGGTGCAAAAAGTTCGTTTAAGAGTGTCTTGGATTTGAGTGCAAGAGTTGGTGTACCTAGGTGTGTCAGTGTGTGTATTAAGATTGGTTGCAAAAGTTCGAGTCTCTCTGTTGCTTCATAATCGAGAGATTGAAGCCAATTTTGGACCTTCACCGTGATTGCAAAAATAAATTCTTGACCTTCCTCAAATCTTTTTTTGGGGGCCGAGTCACCCACGTCCGTAGGAGAATACCCTTCAGTGAATCCCTACACGTGGTCCCTGGGTGGTGCTAAACAGGTGACACTAACCGCCTCCGTAGTCTAGTGGTTAAACCACCTGATTCAGACCCAGAGGTCTCGGGTCCGATTCCCAGCGGGGGCAAATTTTTTGCTCGGTTTGGTTGGTGGTAGGACTTGTTCTAAGTCCGCCTGGCAAGCTACCACCATCATGTCTAAGTCTGTCGCCATAACAACAATGTTAACAGCATTGTTGTGTTCCGGCAGTTAGAGGTATGATAGCCAGTTCCTCTGCGTAAGAGGATTCCGCGTGAAACTCGCTTACATCTTCGGCCTAATCATGACTTTCCATCAGGTGAGATTTGGGCCAAGAGTTTCCCCGTTTTGCATAAAAAAAAGCTGAAGACTAAAAGCGACTCCCTTAGACGGAAAAGGACGAAGCCGAGCTAAACAGTACATTCGTCAAAGCGGTGCCCGCGGCTGACCTAATTTTCTACGTGACTTTACTTCGTTAGCGCCAACACGGAGCATCGGCGTCTGGGGACCAGCGTGATTGTGATGTACGTACGTACTACGCAAACCGGGCTAGAGTACGTGTTGTATTGCAAGTGAGGAAAGAATTATATATTGCAGATGTTGAGGATTGGAGTTATCTCGTTTATTTTTTGAAGTGAAAATTTCTCTAGAGTCGGCGTTGATCAATTTTCTTGGGATGGGTACAAAATGTTAAACTCGCGTCAGGACACGTCACCTGATTGAAAATTCGTAAGACGAGTGATTAAAAAATACACAACGTTAATGTTCAAGTTTTTACTTCTGCCGGCACTCCCGGAGTGCAACCCGTTGTTTTTTTTATTTAAGACTAGCTGACCCGCGCAACTTCGTCTGCGTCACATTTTCTTACTGCTCCGCTCCTATTTGTCTTAGCGTGATGGTATATAGCATATAGCCTTCCTCGATAAATGGGCTATCTAACACTGAAAGAATTTTTCAAATCGGACCAGTAGTTCCTGAGATTAGCGCGTTCAACCAAACAAACAAACAAACAGACAAACTCTTCTGCTTTATAATATTATAGTATAGATGGGATTGCTCTTGACTCTAGTCAAGGTCAGAGATGACAGAGACAAAGTCTTATTGCTATATTTTGAACTAACTGACGCCCGCGGCTTCACCTGCTTGACAAACTAAATACTAAAACCTTCCTCGAGAACCACTCTATCTATTGGTTGAAACAGAATGAAAATCAGTGCAGTAGTTTTTGAGTTTATCGCGAACAGACAGATATATGCGGCAGAGAATTTTGTTTTATAATAATTAGTGATAGTGATTGTTGTAATAAGTTTCTTTTAATTTGCATTATCCTCATAATTATGTAGAAGCCACAAGGGCAAAAGGACCATGTAACCAAGATTTTTGTAATACTTACAGTACGAATATTCTAACTTTACCCATGCGAAGTTGGCTGTTAGTGACGACCGCGCAGGTCCCATCGCGTAGAAAAGTGTTACGTTCGTAGATTATGTTTTTTTTGTGTACGTGTTACATTTGAATTTTGAAAAAATGCATGCAATAACAATAACACGATCACAAAGTAACACAACAAACACATACACTACAAGAAAACACAAAATACAAGTGAAACAGTAAGAAAAAACCAGAATAATTAATTAAAACAATAACAACGTTTAACACTTTTTGCACCAAAAGTCGTATTGCATTGAGGAAGCGAGGCACAAGTATGCATCAAACGTATACGAGTGACTGAGACAGCATACGCGACGTACCCGCGCATGCGCTTTTCTATGTTTCTTGTCAAATTGACATCCTGCGCAATCGATTGCGACGTACTTCGCATGGGTAAACTTAGATTATTCGTACTGTACATAGGTAACATGATTTAAAATAGCGTCCAAGGAGTTTCTTGCTCGTTCTTTCTACATTAAGATCTACACCTCCGAACGTGCAAAAATCTTCATGTTTTTGACTGGCTGACCTTGACTATGTAAATGTGTGATTCAAAAGTGTGTGTTAATAATATAAATAAATGTTTTGAGTCTTGAATCTGGAACAGTTGTTTTATTTGCGCAGAGAGTACAAGAAATAATGCAAAATCTGAATATAGAGATATTGTTATCATCATTATGAGTAAGTTTCACTTCGGAACCAACACTGATATCATGAAAAAGAAGAGCTGGTCAGTAGATTATGTAGATTTTTTTTTACTTTTGTTAGGTATGCGATGATGCCTAGAAGTAACCTACTAACACACACACACGCACTCCCAGACACGCACAGACTCCGGCAGTTGCTGTATGCATTATGAATGTGTTCCCAAAACGTTTTGTGCGTGTGGGTGGGACGTACACCATGTACCGGTGGCGCATCGCCGTTCATCTTGTGGTCCGATGACGGAACGGGCTTGGCGGAATTAAATTATGCAATTCCGTCGCACATTCCCCAAAATGACGGTAGAAAACCGACAGGCTAGCAACTCGGCGTCGATGCTCAAGACTTTAGAGCTTCGACTCGGCGAGCCTGTCATTACCGTTGATCCTCTTGGCTCTTTTCTCAATTGACTCAAAATCTCGAGTTTTGCAAACATAAGAGCAATGACCTCTTTTCGGTTTTTCGTTATTTCTGTTGTCGAAATTTTATGGATGATTTGTTTGTGATCTAGTTCAAGACTAATCAAAACAAATTTTATAAATAGGTAAAATTGCAAAGGTTAATCTCTAAATCGATTACAGAAATACTGCACTTCTTTAAACGGAAGACGTCGACGGCAGACACTATATTTATTTGGCACATCAACAAAGGGAGAAGAAGGAAATTATTTTAGACATTATTTAAATATATTTACCAACGTAGGCTTTGCTACAACCGGCATTCAATTTCATAATGCCATCCCAGAATCTAGCATTTAATTTCTAGCATTAGAACATAATTTCCTAGTATTCCATAATTGCTTTTTCACTTAAATCTGTGGGTACTTACACTGAACTAATATGTTGTTCGTGGAAGCGACGAGCTTGTATGAAATGCTTTGTTACAAACTAATTCTTGCAATTATGTAGCATATGAAACGTCAGCAGTAATTTCAAGGAAATATCTAACAGTAATAGGACTTTAGAGCGAAACTTGCAATTCTCTAATGCCAATTAGCAGCTAAAAAGTAGCCTTTTTAGTATTCTCGTAATTTCGAAGAAATTTCTGCAAGGTTTGTTTAAGGGCCGACGCTTGCCGGAGTCGCGGGACTATTCGAAAGAGACACCGTGGCTCCGGAACACAAAGGGCACTGAACGAACATGGATGGGTTTTAGTCACTAAAAGTCTGTCACTTCCTCTCGTTCCGCCCAGAGCGGGAGGAGTCATTGGATGATTTCCTATCCCTAAAAAAACCGCCGAAAAACACCCAAACACGACCGCGTTACGTAACACTACTGATTACAGGAAAACCTATAAGAAGTCTATAGTGTTAAAAACCTGTTACAACAATGAAATTAGTTCAGAACCCTTTGCACGTGAATCCGACTCGCTCTTGGCCAGTTTTTTTATTGTATCAATGAGAGATGAGATCCGAATGATCCATTAAAATTCCTAGAATCGACCACCTAAACACCGAAAGTTTTCATGTTTTTAAACCATATTGGTATCGGCTTACACTATTTTCTGCAGCTGAATATCAGTATATTTTGTCATATCTATAATCCCTATTGAGCTCCTTAAAGTTCTAAGTTTGAGCTACACGATAACTGGCAAATGCTTGCACTGTCTGGACAGGTCCAGTCAAATCTGTACGGTACTTTCCTCAAAATACCACTTCAGACAATAACCTACATGGTTCTCATATGATTTGACCAGTACGATTGTATGGACTTTTAAAGACTAGTTTGTTTCAGTGTTTCTTCTCAGATCAGTCAGCTAGAAAACACGGGCCTCATCTAGTTTAAGTAGAACAAAAAAGATTGAAGTGTAAAAGTGTTATTTACAACCTACTTACACAATAAATATCATTTATAAATTATGTAGTCCCTGCAACCCAGTTTGGTACTAGGTTACGTGATACCCCTTGGTTTACAGAAGTACGGATTTCTGCATGTACCTAATGGAAAGAACCATACACGGATCAAAGTCGGCAAGCGTCGATTAAACCTTGAAGGTAGCCCAAGTGACTGTTCTTATTTAGGAACAAGGCACTCCTTTTACAAAACACCTAAATATCATGTAATATTAACTTTGGCGATATTCAGGTCTGACCTAGTCTCGGCTTTGGAACAAAACCCAGCTAACCTTTTCAACGATAAATGTTTCATTTGTTTCATAAACAACCAGTCTCATTCTTTTGCCTGGCTGACCGTTACTTGTGCTGTTTCTATACGTTTGAGTACAAATATTCTAGACCAAATACACACTTACAGCCCTATTCATAAAAATAAAAAACATTTTAAACCTACGCCTAATTTTACTGTTTCTAAGTCCAAATCTCCAGAGAATCTATTAATAATTACAACTAAGGTAATTATTAATCTATGCTAATATTATAAAGAGGTAACATTTATTTGTGAGTTTGTTAGTTTCTATGTTTGTAAGTTTGTATGTAGGGGGTAATCTCAGGAACTACTGGTCCGATTTGAGTGTTAGATAGCCCATGTATCGAGGAAGGATATAGGCTACATATCATCACGCTAAGACTAAAAGGAGCCGAGCATTAATGGAAAATGTGACGCAGACGAAGTTGCGTGGGTCAGCTAGTATGTTATATGGTTAAATTATTTTTTATTTATAAGCATGCACATCTGAATTAGTGTAAACTGATGAACGTCCACAACTCAGTAGTTTTTGGCTGATGATTTCTGAATGTCAAAGATGTATCATCTGGGTCCAACAATGTCTGCCAGGGTGGCAAAATTTGTTCGAAAGAGTCACCTAGTCACTGTAACGCTAAGGGCTTAGAGAGGAACTCGGGTTTAAGTCAGTAAGAGCCTGACACTCCTTTCTGCTTCGCCAAAACCGGGAGGATACATAATGGACCCATCCAACACCGTAACGTGCTTTCCGAGGCATGTCGAAAACTCGGTTTTTTACGAATGGTCACTCATCCATGGAACAACCTCGACAAGCGCAGCTTGACCTCGAAGTTCCACCCATGCGGCTACATTTATTTAGCCACGGGCTCCTATAGCTCCATAGCTCCATAGTCACAAATCATTAAATTTAAACAAAACCTTACCACCTCTATCAAACCACCAAGTCCCTAAATACGCAAAGACATCCAACAGATTGTATTATCATAGAGACTGTAATAAGACAAATTAGTTTTGTAGAGACGGATCGCGGCGCCGTCCTCCGGGATAATGCAATAAGAGCCGTTACTCTGCTGCTAATTGATCGAGCTCTCTGCGACTCTACGGCTCTATCGATCTCTATGTATGTAGAGCTAATGGAGAGTGAATCTAGTGGTGAGACTCAGTAGGTAGGCAAGAACTTAATAGTATTTTAAATATCATTATGATCTCTACATATTAATGAACTTAGAGGGTTATATTGATAATTAAAATGGGTATAATTCTTTAGATAAATATGCGTTACGGCCGCGAATCGTATTTTGTTCAACATGCAGCTTCAAACTGACCGGCAAATTGCAAAAAAAACATAAAAAATATTTAAATTTCGCGGGCTACCCTGGCGCTTCCACCTTAAGCAAAGTCCTCCGCTGCTTCTGTCTATCTGTCTGTCTGTTCGCGCTAAACTCAAAAACTACTACACTAATTTTTAGGCTGTTTTCACCAATAAATAGAGTGATTCTCAAGGAAGCTATTAGTATGATAGAATTTGTAAAGTTCGTGAAGCCGCGGGCTTCAGCTAGTTCGTTAATAAAAACATGTTTCTTTATACATGTCTTCATTAACAAACTAGCTGTTGCACACGGTGTTTGGAGTGATTGCAATAGGGTTTCTTTCTTCTGTAATAAATGACTGAAACATTCAACAACTTTTGAAAAGATATATATATGAATGTAGGTGTTATTTTGTGATTAATTTTCTTTTTATTAGTTTTTAATTGAACTTGGAATTCACTTTTAAAAACGCATTTAACTAAAAGAGTAATGAACATAAATGAAAATAAGTGTGGAGAGGAAGGCCAAAGAAAAGATGGATGGATCGTGTGAGCAGCGATATGAAAGAAAAGGGAGTTAGTGATAGTTTGACGGCTGATAGGGCGGAGTGGAAGAAAAAAACGTGTTGCGCCGACCCCAAGTAACATGGGATAAGGGCACGAAGATGATGATGATGAAAGTAACTTCTAAAAGATGAGGTTTAAATTCAATTCAGACATAACTAGTTTCATGGATCGTAAAATAATAACCATTCTTCCTTAGAAGACCAACAGTAAACAAATATATTATACTAGCTGTCCCCCGCGGCTTTGCTCCCGTTCCCGTGTGATTTCCGGGATAAAAACTATTCTATGTCCGTCTCCTGGTTCTAAGCTACCTCCCCACCAATTTTCAGCTAAATCGATTCAGCCGTTCTTGAGTTATAAATGGTGTAACTAACACGACTTTCTTTTATATATAACAAGCTGACCTGCGCAACTTCGTCTGCGTCACATTTTCCATTACTGCTCCGCTCCTATTTGTCTTAGCGTGATGATTTATAGCCTATACCTAACCTTCCTCGATAAATGGGCTATCTAACACTGAAATAATTTTTCAAATCAGACCAGTAGTTCCTGAGATTAGCGCGTTCAACCAAACAAACAAACTAACTCTTCTGCTTTATAATATAAGTATAGATCATTCTTCTTTCGTTCATGATTCTAATAACAATTCACTTTCAAGTTCAATCAACGAAATGGAAACCAGATCAGAGTAAAGCTCTCTTCCCAGTCACTGTTGCCCTGGTAGCCATGGCAGGAAATCTGCCTTTATAATATCCGCGTTATTAGAAGAATATCCGACCAAAGCTGGCTGTTAAAATTAATATTATCGAAAAGCGAACGATACTCGGAATATAAATCTGTATTCATGTCTTTTATGTGGAAATTCACATAAAATATTATCAAATGATTTCAGTTAAATAAACTCTGCGACGAACTAGGAAATTGTTGGGGAAAAGGAACTGTAGAAAATTATATTACTGGTTCTTTTTGAATTCACTGGTATTTGTATGAAATTTCGTAATAGGGAATATGCTCCAAATTTTTTTTATTTACAACTAGCTGATCCGCGCATCTTCGTATGCGTCACATTTTCCATTATTTCTACGCTCCTATTTATCTTAGCGTGATGATATATAGCCTTCCTCGTTAAATGGGCTATCTAACACTGAAATATTTTTTTAAATCGGACCAGTAGTTCCTCAGATTACCCCCTACATACAAACTTACAAACAATTAATGTTACCTCTTTATAATATTATATTAAATATTATTATATATTATATTATATTATTATAGTATAGATTAGTATAGATATGAAATACTTATTAGCTCTAGTAAACAATAACGACATTACTTTCAACAGTGACGAAGATATAAAGCTTCAAAGACTACAATTAGAAAAAGAAGTCCGATATGGACTTTGACGTCAAAGTCCATGACGCCTTTACAGCTACAGCTCGAGAAAACAGCGTTTTAGCGAGAAGGACAGATATATTTGTTTAAAACAATTACACCTCGTTTGTTTTCCGAACAATTTTGATTCTATTTTCACTGTAAATATAACATTTTTGTGTATTTTTAGATAGACTGTTTAGCTAATTAATATTTGTTTCATGCATATTCTATGTTTTATCTGAGATTTCAGACTATTTAGCAAAATTAAAGACGAGAAATGAAGCGAAACGAGAAATAAGACTGATAAGAAAACTTTGAACAAACCAGAAATAAAAGCCGGTCACACACACGTGACGACGACAAAGAAGAACCACAAAAGCATGAACAATCCTTAGCCTTCATCTAACTTGGCGACTTCATCATCCACATCATAAGCACAAAGAATCACTTAATTTCCCGCTCCGTGAACTGGCCTTATCGCTGATTTTCCGCCAAACTCGACCTCAGCCCCGAGTCCCGGACATCGGGATCGGGGGGATTCGGGAATCACTCTCGCGGGATTCACACCCCGTTTGAGACGGGAAGTATTGACTAATACCCAGCGGTGGGCGGTCGTTAGTAGACTGTAATAAAATTTAACTCTCTGCCAATCTGCGGATTTGAGCATCTTAGGACCTGATACAATGATGGCGATTTGGAATATATTGTGATGGTATCGCTTACGATTCTATTTAACGGTGTAAATAGCGCTCCGAGCGGAGATGCGACGAGTTTTATGTAACCCACAGCAGTATATATTATACTAGCTGTTCCCCGCGGCTTTGCTCCCATTTTACCCACATAGTTCCCGTTCCCGTGGGATTTCCCGGAATTAAAATCCTATGTCCATCTCCTGGTTTTAATCTACCTCCCCACCAATTTTCAGCCAAATCGGTCTAGCCGTTCTTGAGTTATAAATAGTGTAACTAACACGACTTTATTTTAGGAAGGTAAATATGCAGATTTGATTTTAAACGGCAATGGTAGGTACAGAAATAGCTCTTTGAAGCAAAATGGGTTTGTCCCAGTAAACAGAATCAAATATTTCACAAACAGTTCATTGAAGAAACACATAAAATCACACTGAAATTCATTAATTGAATATCAAAAACATGTCAAAACTACTAGTCAAAATACGCGTCTTTGCAAATAAATTTGGGACAGGATTAATTCATCAAGCTATCAATACAACTAAAACTACAGACGCAAGTGATCAAGCAGGACCATCATTTAGGAGCTGGGGCCCATTTAACTAGATTACAGCACCAAGAACCTGTTTCACCGACCGGAGGATCGAGAAACTTGGACAATTAAATCCATCTACTTATAATCGACGTGCCCCCGAGAACCTCTGCCAGGATTATCAATAAAGGAACATTTAACCATCGCCGAAGTTACAACTTGCCCAATTTTGGTCACTTTATTGGAGCACCGAGTGTTACGTATACTTTGCGGTCTTACTCTGGGTTGCGTTATTTTCTTTGGAGTGGAATTGTTTTTTGTATTTATTTCTCAGTATATAATGGTACATTAAAATCTTACATTAAATATTGTTTCTTACATATTACCATTGCTGGTGTAGAAATATTAAATAATGGGACGAATATAAAACATGCAATTCAAAATAAAATAATAATAAGGAATGATTATGACCAATAAAAAATTAAAAAAAAAGAAAAACAAAAAAGGAAAACAAAACAATGTCAATTTTTTTTTTTTTATTAAAATGTGAAAATAAAAATAACACTGTCAAAATTAAAATTTCAAATTTAAATGTCAAAATTAAAATTACACTGTCAAAGAATTCATAGTAATGTCAGAGTACAAATGTAATGATTTATTTAAAGATGGGTTTGCTCTTGACACTAGTATAGGTCAAGACGACAGAGACAAAGTCGATGATGGAACGGGCTTACCCAGAAAGAGCCTGTTCACTCTAACTTCGAAGAGATGATTGTTTAAAAAATTATACTTGAGTGTTTAAAAAAGTCTTATTTGTGTAAATCTAGCAGCCATAAGATAATATGTTAACCGCAAATAGAAGAGTTTTTGGAAACAATATTTGAGATCTGTGATTGCCAGAGATGATGACGTTTTTTGCTTTTAAAAATCTGCTTTTAAATGATTAAATTCATTATCTTGCCCCAAAATCAAACCAAACACTAAACAAAACTCTTCTCAGTTCTATTCTTATAACAAAAAATATCTAGCTCCCTGATCCCCATAATTCAGTATGATAGCAGCTTTGTCTCTAACCCAGAATACCCTTGCATGTCCGAAAGCTCGTTACAGGCGTCCTTTATTGGCCACATTTGGCCGCTATTTGACAAATTGATTCGCTCGTGTTCTCCACTCGTACAATTATGGGGTACGATCGGCCCTCCGATAGATGGCCGGTATTACTGTTTTGTAACGATGTGTAATTGATGCTGGTATTGAACTAAGTACACTGAAGCTTCTGTTAAAGTAATGGACATCTAAAAGCCACAGCATAAGAGGTAATGATAAGTTAGTGTGTGAAAACTTATACTGTTCAGCCAACGAGTAACTAAGAGGGCTTTCACAATTTTTCTTGAATTTTAGCATTGTGTGATTTTGCTTTAGATATAGCCTTAAAAAAAAAAAACAAAAATATGCCTAAGACAGTTTAATCATTTATCTTGGGAGTGTTTTAAATAAATATTTCAATTTGTTCACGTACATCAGTAAAAACCTCGACTCCGCAAAGGATGTTTCACAAAACGTTGCTTTAGGGAATCTTTTGATGCCTTGGTACACCGAAGATATTATAATTTAATCATTTATAAAAATTTCCACGGTACAACTGTATCTTCTACTTTGGAATGTTCAAATCAATTTATTACGATTCATACAGTAATACACCAAAAATAATTCTGTAAAACTGAGAGTTATTGACAATTTTCCGTACGAAACTATAATTTTTATCTATGAAATTATAATCCAAACTCAAATAAAAAATATTTAATAATTAAGGTGGCGTTGCTATATTGCTTGAAAAAAAAATTTGGTCTAATTAAAAGTAAAGTAAATAGTTTTAAATAATTGTTGTATGCAATGCAAAAATCAATATAAATCTTGTGACGCGCGTTATTCAACTATAATCAAGCTGAGCAATTCGATTTTGTGAAAGCGCCCTTGAACAGTGTTTACTAATCATCGCAAAGGGCATTAGGAGAAACACGAATGGGCTTTAGTCAGTAAGAGCCTGAAACTCTCTTCTGCTCCACCCAGAGCGGAAGGAGACATTTATGGTTTTCCCGTGCTTTAAAAAAGCAATATTATTTAAACCACAACTGTTTTTCAAGTACAAGAACAGTCGTACAAAATGAAAAATTATTTTTCACATTGTGTAAATCTGTAGTTTTTCGTTTCACAGCAATCTAAAAATAGCTAAAATTAAATAGAAATAGGTGAACAAAAATTAACAATTTTGCAACTTACGATAAGAAGTTAAAATATATCCATCCATACCTACTATAACAACACACAAGGGCTCCTCAACAGCGTCAAACTTATCAGCACCAAGTTCCTAAGGAGCAGATCATAATGAAGTAGCCTGCAGCGATGTCCCACATTCAAGGACCCTTGACTGTTTCGCAAAAATTAGTACTATTGACACTTGACCCCATTGACCCCCTTGTAGAACATTCCCGAGAGCTCTCGACATGTTGTGGGGTTGTATGAAAATCTGTTGTTTGAAGAGTCTCCACAAAGTTTTCATGTCCACGCCACAACTTCGTTTTTACAATGTTTTCAACTGGTTTTGTAACTTTGTTTAAGGGTGGGTACTGTTTTTTAACCGACTGTAAAAAAGATGATCCTATGTGTATTAATATATATTATTTTTTTACAAAATTAGTTAATTATAACTCCGTCATATGTAGACGGATTTGCGTTATTTTTTCATTCTAATTTAATTCCAAAATGGTCCCATTTATATGTCGCAAAGATTTTATGAAGAACTTCAGAGATACACAATTAAATTGATATGGACTGTTTGGAATTTTTGGGGGCTTACATATTACCAGCAAGTAAAAAATAAAAATCTTTGTGAAGTCGACGGCATTTTTTTGTATAAAAGTTTTAAAAAATGTATTATTGATAGGCTTTACCACCATATCAACTGATGGAAACTGATAATGCGGTCGATGATTTGTTAAGCGGTTTTTGTACGAAGTGATGTTTTTGGCATTCTTATTAATTTTGTGAATGTAATTAATTTAATCAACGAATGGAAATTATAGTCAAAGAACCACGCTTAATTTAGAAAATATAACTAGCTTAGATTCAGAAAATAAAGTTAAATTTTCTCAGTTATTTTCTTTATTCCTTTCATAAAAAATGAAAACGAATGCGAGTAATATCTCTAATTTAATGAAAGTGTAATTTTATGAACACTAATATTAAAGTTTTCTAACTAAAAGAAATATTGTTTTAATACTTCAAATATTTTGAGATTTGCTGGCAGATAATCATTTTCAATTCGTTGAAAATAAAATTAATCTGGGTACATATCTAAATTTGGAATGGATTGGACAAAGGAAAATAAAGTGGATTTTACTTTTATAATTTAGAATCAATTACTAAGTTATTCAGGTTCACTTTATTGAATTACAAGGTTGCTTTTTCAATAATTTTGACAGTTTATCAAAACGTCAAAAGCATAGATTTATTTTTGTAATACTTAAAAAGATTAAAAAACTTTTAAATTAAAGCAGATTTGAACTTAACCTGAAAATAAACAAATTATCTTAATTGGCTATATTGTAAATTTAACAATAGTGTAGATATTAATCGTCATTTACACTATTAAGATAGGTACCGAATTTACTAGGTTCCCTAAGACATAGTAAAAAATTGTCTGGTGCGCTTTTTTTGGCTCGCCATACATTCTGAACCACTGCAACTCCTGAAATCCAGAATTAACAATGGTGACCACCAGAAAAACGCCGAGCCAATGGAGCCCGACGAGTCCCAGAGAAACGAATCAACTGTCTTAGATCCCCCAACGAAATTAATCAGAAAAGTACAGGAAAATAATTAACAAAATTTCCACTTCCCTCTTTATCAAGCAGGAGCGCATGTGCGCTTATTTCTTCACAACCCACAGAAACAAAGACGGGTGAAAAATCCTAAAGCGTAGTTTGAAACAACCGCCAACCATAAGGGTCTCACCCCAACCGACTACATCGTAAAAACGAAACGCTAGCTACATTTCAATACATTTTTGTATGAAATTTTATAAGGTCGTCAAAAAGCAGTGTGCGTAGCTCAGTACCCCGCGCCGAGAGTGCAGACAATAAAATTGTAGTACCAGCTTAGGGAGCCTCCACATATGACGGTGTTGGTGCGAGTTTATGACGTGTAATCGTACAGAAAGTGTCTGCCAGTTAGAGTGTGGAGTTACTTTACATTTTTATGGAGTGACTGAATGTTACTGTGAGGTTAAAGGCGCAAAAAGTGTGATACGATAGACAATCTTTTACCTCACCCTGTGGGGTAAACATTCGGAATGTTAGGTACAGATAATATTTTAGTACAGTTTGTGATCTATATTATCTGACCCACTTGGCTATTCGCTAAGATTTATTTATTTAATAAATCTTAGCGAATAAATAGGCAATAATAATAGGCCATAGGCATTTTCTACCAGTCAACCTTTGGGTCATGTAGAGACAATAATCGAGACTTAATACTCAAGTAGGTTAGATAATGTTCGTCACAAACCCTACACTAACTTATTTGCACTTTCTAATGCACTAATCAATAATTAACTTATAATCACTTTGCTCTTACTTCTGCCGTCGTTCCGCGTTTGTCATTTTTTTGCTCTTGACTTTCGTCTTGGTTAGAAATGACAAAGACAAAATCTACGATGGAGCCAGCTTACCTAGAAGGAGCCTGTTTACTCTATCTTTGAAGAGATTAGGGTTGTAAGCGATCGGATTCACGACGCAGGCAGAGAGTTCCACTCTGTGCGCATTATAAAAGTCGGAAATATTTCAAGGGAATTTTCATATTCCTAGAGTATAACAGTTTTCTATATCCTTCTCAAACGTCCAATCTATCTCAATACCATAATTTTCCAAAATTGGTTCAACAACTTTCGCTTGAAGACATAATAACGAACAGAGTCACTTTTACATTTTAATTATTAGTTTGGTTACTGTCTATAAATAGAAGCACTTCCTGCACATAAAATTCTCGTCTCCATAACAATTTCAGACCTCTTAAATATATTTTACCAACAAATTATTTTCAAAAGAAACCCGCACATTTAACATTGCATAACCTCAGATCCTCAAAGAAAAATTCCAGCTCCCACGCGTTCTAAAACCCGTTATAGTACACATCGCTAGGTATTACAACATTTTGGTCGAAAGTTTAACCCGAAAATGCCCATGCCTGCACTAAAATCCTGTCACATTTACCGGTCGCAAATTCCGCTAAAATAACCCGGTGCGGGTACAAAATACCGGCCGGCTAGGGTTGTGGCGGCCGGTATTTGACTTACGTCCACCATTTTGAACAGGACGGAGGCCTAAGGATTTCGATCTTGCAACCTAATTAGTTGGTTGTTTTTGTTTTCCTTTGCGCTGTTGGTCAAGAGGCTTTCGTGACCGAAATTATCAGAATGTTGAGTTTTTTTTTTTGGACATGTGATTTTGTTGTAGCGGCATACAAAGTTACTTGTTAGTCCGTCAGAACTAAGCTAAAATTCGAGCGAATTGAAATACTAAAAATTATTGCACTACAAAATCTGCGTAGCTTTCAGATAAGTTTCAGGTTGGTATGAATATATATAACAGTAGACTCAAGAAGTTCCAAAAATGTTAATGGAGCGCAGACAAAGATTTTGAAGTCTCTCGGGTCTTCACTTAATGTCTAAAAATAGCAAGTCAATCACTACATAAAATATTACAGTAACAAATAATTACAGTTATTTTTATTCTAGTTTGGTAGGTGCCGCAACAGACGTATTTTCTAAAAAAAATAGCATAAAACTCACCCTAATGTTGGTACTAAAAATGTTTTCTATTTTTACTAGCAGTTACGTGGGTTGCATTTATAATTTTCTCATTAGCCGCATGTACGGAGCTTCAGGTAACAAATGTGAACACTAATGACACGTACATTATAATTATATTCTTACTTGGAAGAACTTCATTTTAAGTTAGGGCTAGAACATAACGCTGTAGTGGTACCTCAAAGGACGTAATGACAAAAAAACCGGCCAAGTGCGAGTCGGACTGGCGCACCGAGGGTTCCGTACAAACCTGCAGGTTTTATATTATAAGCAAAACTTGCATTTTACGATTTATGACGTAATAAAAAAAACTACTTACTTGATCTCGTTCAAACTAATTTTCGCTGGTAGTTTACATGGTAAATATACATCATATATTTTTTTAGTTTTATCATTCTCTTATTTTAGAAGTTACATGGGGGGAGGTGACACATTTTATCACTTCGGAGTATCTCTCGCGCAAAGTATTCAGTTTAACCAAAAATGATATTAGAAACCTCATTATCATTTTTGAAGACCTCTCCATAAATACCCCGCACGTATGGGTTTGATGAAAAATTTTTTGTTTAGTTTCAGTTCTAAGTATGGGGACCCCCGAATTTTATTGTTTTTTTTTTCTATTTTTGTGTGAAAATCTTAATGCGGTTCACAGAATATATCTACTTACCAAGTTTCAACAGCATAGTTCTTATAGTTTCGGAGAAAAGCGGCTGTGACATATGGACAGACAGACAGACAGACATGACGAGTCTATAAGGGTTCCGTTTTTTCCGTCCACGACGTCAATGCCCACTCTTGTGCCATAACTATAGTAACATGAAATTATGCGTTTAGAATTTTATTTTTTATATTTTTACCGTCCGATTCAACAATAGATTAGATCAGCAGTGCGATTCTGTAAACATGTCGAAGTGAACGACAAGTGAGCTGTCAAACCATACAAACAAGATGGCACTTGTCGTTCACTCCACCTAGGTGATCACGGTGAGATGTCTACAGAATCGACCGGCTGCACACCAGACCTTCTAATATAAATTGACCCATACATCATCAGTATAGTAATAAACAAATAAAAAGCGTAACTCATCAAATTGCACTATTTTCTTTCACACTCCAAAGGAACTGCAAATTCGTAGCTTCGTTTGTTTTAAAAATAAGTGTTCTCAACAAATTAAAAAGCGTAGTGAATACGATACAGTGTCAAAATGAAAGCATACTTTATGCAAGTGATTTCATTAATTTTTGGTATACTTAGGCTGATGTTGTAAGATTGACGTTCTGTTTTTCGTATTTTTATTAGATACTAGCTGTGCCCCGCGGCGTCGCTCCGGTCAATTGGCAACTTTTCTTTTTTTAACATAAAAACCTTCTCCTGATAATAACAAACATAACAAAAAAAGAATTAGCGAAATCGGTTCAGCTGTTCTCGAGATTTACGCTTAGCAACACATTCAGCGATTCGTTTTTATATTATAGATTGGCATTACTCGAGGAACTCGTGGCTAAATAATAACAGCCGCACAGGTCGATCTTCAAGGTTAAGCAACGCCTTTCGAGGTTGGTCTGTGGATGGGTGACCATCTTAAGATATCGAGTTTCCTCCGTGCCTCGGAAAGCACGTTAAGCTGTTGGTCCCAGCTGTCATTTGTGGATCTTTAGCAGTCGTTACGGATAGTCAGAAGCTAGACAATCTGACACCAGTCTTGCCAAGGACCCTGTTAACGTGGGTTGTGGACGTCTGGTAGGTAGCCGCTCCACGTAAAATACTGGTATTCAGCTGAATCCGGTTTGACTGGAAGCCGACTCCAATATAGTTGGGAAAAGGCTAGGCAGATGATTACACAAAGATTCTATGAAAGCCCTAAAGATACCATACACCGTTTACAACAGCTCTAATCATCCATTTTTATAAAAAAAATATTAGCATGTTTATAATACCCAAACAACAATACGAAATACTCGGTGCATATAAAAAACGCTAAGCTTCCACCGGTAACCCTAGCACGCAATTTAACCCGTTCACTGACCATTGAAATGCGGGTATTACTGCGCATAACGACAACCTCTGAAATTGTAGCACTAATAGTGCTAAGTGCATGTCGTCAATTGTTGTTCGGCGACCAGCGATGACTTCATTTTAGGATGTTGGCAACGGTTGGGTGAGCAAAATGTTTGCCATCCATGCGTGACCTAGCGACCTTTTGTTTTTGGATTTCCTGGTAGTCAGTCAGTTTCAAATAGGTTTTATTTGTACACTCGTAAGTCTTCATTCGTATTAGTTTTGATTTTTATCTTTTCTGTTTGATTTTTATCTTTTCTACAAGCTATGTTGATCAACAGGATTTTCTATCGTCAAAAAATGGCGAAATGTTCATTAAAACTTTTATTCCCTAGTAAACCCCTTTTGGAAACGAATTTGAAAAATAATTCCTAAATTTACATGTTGACCGACTTCCAAAAAAGGAGGAGGTTCTCAATTCGGCGGGTACTTGTTTTGTAAGTATGTACACCGATTACTCCGAGGTTTCTGATCCGATTGGTGTGTTTCTGTTTTAGTTTGTTTGGTATACTTGTCATTTGGTTGAAAATAATTTAGTTTGGATCCGTCAAAAGTGCCTGTAAATGGTTTATTGCCTGTAAATGGTTTATTTGAAATAAATGCTTTGAATTTGAATTTGACAGTAAAGTCCCGCAAACCCCCATGGAAAAGGGAGGATCCTCCGCCCAGGCGGTTGTTGTGCCTGGGGGGCTACTGCCCGATAGTTCATATTCAGGTGGATGTATATGTTCAATCGCATGGTAAACTTTGCTTGCGCGATTTAGGTTTTTTTTATTTAGTTCGCCGCCAGTTGGAAATATAGCGTCGCGATTCTTTTTGTTGCGATGCAGATTTGTTTCGTTGATTTTTCTTGTGGCGGCATTGATGCCGCTACAAGCATTTTCGCTTATTTCAATTTCTGCGTAAACGAAGATACAAAACCAAAAACATTGACTTCCGAAATTAAGGTTAATTATACTTTCTAGTGGTTTGTTCGGAAGTTCGTTATATTTTCTGTAAAAAGTTTTTTATTTATAATATTATATACGGTACTCTAGTCCAAAACATGCTTCTAAGCCTAAGCAAATTGGTTGATCCTTATTCCGTATTTTCATTTGGACATAAGAAACCTTAAAAACATACTTATGCCGATCTTATGTATTTCTCTCATTAAACAGATTCTTTTACTAAAGTATAGCTGTATACTCAACAAAGGTCCTTTACACAGTTACGCAACAAGAGCTACAACTTCAAGTCTGGGCAGAGATGAATTGACTCCTTAAATCACGCTGGATGCTGAGGAGATTACATTCTAAATTATTTGCATCAAGGGAGCAGTAAAGTCTGGCTTAGCCTAAAGAGATACTGGTGTAATAAGAATCACTCTGCCTCGTAGATCTTGAGGTTGCAAGTACGACCGCTGACAAATGGATATGGAAGAGGCATGTAAGGGGCTCAATGTTAAACGTGATAATGGCTAAACCTACTAAAACCTGCAGAAAATGCAAGAGTGATCTCAAATGTCAAATAGTTTATTGAAATCCATAATGTACACATACAGGTGGCAAAATCAATAATTAGAAACAATTATGGACCCTGTCGGGCACAGCAAAACTTTAAATAAGTAGGAGAGAGGAAGAGCGCTTTTTAATAATAATTAATATTTTTTTTGTAAATTAAATGTTTGTATTTCCTGTACTGTAACTATTATTAAATATTCTATGTAAATTTTATTAGATATTATTTCCTTCTCAATATTTTTTTGATTAATTTACATTTTTGATGACGGTGGTGCATTAGTGATCTTTGTTTTCAACTTACATTTAATTTTGTGTTACCATAAAGGATCAACGATAGGGTAGCGGGCCAAACTGGTAAAAAGGAACCCTTTTGTTGTGACTTAGTCCCCTATGTCCGTCTGACACAGCTAGATATCTCAAGAACTACAGTGCTGACAACTTGAGATTTGAAACGGTTTTGGATGATGCTTGCTCAACTATTTTGCAAATAAGAAAGAAATAAAAATGTTTTTTTTTTTGCAAAAGCGACTGAAAGGTGTTCTTATAAAATCAAAGTGGGGCTACTAGCCCATGTGGGGAGTGATTTGTACATTTTTTAGGTTCATATTTTATAGCATTTTTTTTTACATAGGTACATGTGTAATTGTGTATAGTACCTATTTGATTATTATGGGTAGTAGTCTGACTTCAGATGATGATTTTAGAATTTAGTATTGTGTTCTATTTTTTAAGTTTAGATATTTATGTATTAGCCGTAAGTTGATGTTTTGAATTATTTGTTGTGTTGTAAACCACTATTGTATTGGGATATCCTGTAAAGATAGTGTGTGTAAATAAATAAATTCTGAAAAGCTGCATAGTTTTCGACTTTTGTCGAAAAATGAAAAGAAAATGGACCCTGAATTTTATGACGAATATAGGCCTCACCGATAAAAATTTAAAAACATTTTACATTTTGGTATGATTGTAGGTACCTACGGAACCCTCGGTGCACGAGACCAACACGCTCTTGACTGTAATTTTTTTAACTGGCATTTAATCCCGGGAACCGATCACTGCTTTATCATTGACACAAGCACTATTTTCCAAATAATAATTTATTTTGGAACAATAGTCGGAACACCATAATGAATAAGACTTTGGTGTTACTAGTTCCTCTGAGCGTATCGACTATATTTTTAGTCAGAAATGAAGACAAATTCTACGATGGAGCGAGCTTACCCAGAAGGAGCTCACTCAAACTTTGAAGAGATCAGGGTTGTTAGCGTTCGGGAATGCAGACTCAGGCAGAGAGTTCCTCTCCTTTGCTGTGCGCATTATAAGACGTTTGGAAGCGCTTAGTGTGAATTAGTGGAATAGCAAAAAGGTAGGAATGGTAAGTTGCAGTGCGTCTGGATGTCCGATGGTAGAAAGGAGGCCGGTGAGATGAGAAGTCGTGACCGGTTTTTTTAACAGTCAATGGAGTTGAGTGGAGTCCTTGGGAATAAATACGACTATCCTCATAGTTAAACCACTAGCTGGCCCGCGCAACTTCGTCTGCATCACATTTCCCACTAACACTCTGCTCTTATTTATCTCAGTGTGATTTTTATTTTATTTTATTTTATTTTTATTATGTTAGGGTGGCTTACAGCTATTAATGCGGGGGTAATAGTAAGCTAATTCACAACAAGCCATTTACAAGCCACCACAGTTATCAAAAGAGTAGGGTTTGTTGTACAGTTGCAAAATTAATTAACTATTACTACTACTAAGTTTAGCATAAAAAGTGAGTACCTGCGTAGGGAAATGTGCAACCACTATTAAAAAATAACAGAACTCATATATTGTTTGGATAAGACAGAACTAATGGTTGCTAAGCTGTTTGCAAACAAATCTATTGAAAGCTGTTCATCTTTAACAATTTTGTTGAATGCTTTTGCTGAGCGAATCATGTAAGAGTTGCCACGGTGAATTGTGCGAGCGTAAGGAGTATGGAGAAGATTTCTTAAACGAGAATGTCGGGGAGGAACGTTCAGAGACAGCTTAGAAAGAAGTCCAGGACATTCAATCTTAGATTGTGCTATTTTCACTAGGAAACGTATGGCAGATATATTCCTCCGAGTTACAAGTGGAAGTAAGTGGAAACGAGCACATCTATCGTTATAACTCAAATAAGGGATTTTAAATTTGTAATTCAAGTATCTGGTGAATTTCCTTTGTATTCGTTCCAACCTGTCTGATATATAATCGATAATCCTCCTTGATAAATAGGTTATATAACACAAACAAGAATTTTTTAAATCGGACCAGTAGTTCCTGAGATTAGCGCATTCAAACAAAAAAACTTTTCAGCTTTATAATATTAGTATAGATATAACTATGGGAATGATTTTGACCCATAGAGTATATAACCACTAGAGAGCGTATAGGCCTATTTCTTCTAAGTACACGGCTCACTACAGCGGGCCGGGGGACGAGGAACAACGCACGGCTGCAATTGGTCCGTTCAAGGTCAAGTTGCATAGGTAGCTTATGGTTAGTGGTGGCACTACTTGATTAAAGGAAAATAGTCGATATCGATAAAATGGATTTTAACATTATAATAAAAAACTTTTTACAAAAAAATACAACCGACTTCTAAAAAAAAACACTACAAAGTCAAAAATAACTTTAAATTCGGAAGTCGGTGTTTTTGTTAGCATCTTCGTATTTTGACACCGACTTCAGAATTTAAAGTACACCGACCACTAAAAAATCGCAGAAAAGCTAAATACGCAATTTCGATTATCAAAGAATCATCTAAATAGTCAAATTCCAGCGATTTCGATTTAAAATCCAAAGATCGTAACCGATTTTGATATGATTAAATGGGACCAATCTGCAAGTATATCCTTTCAGATAAAACAAAAAATTTTCAAATCGGTTCATAATTGTCGGAGTTTTGAGGTAACAAACATAAAAAAAAAAACATACAACCGAATTGATAACCTCCTCCTTTTTGGGAAGTCGGTTAAAAATACTCAATCCAAACAAACAGCGCTATATCTTGTTTAAACAAAGTTTCCCTATTAACCTTATCTTTCCACTTTTATTCTAATTCTGAAATCTTCGAAAATCTAAAATGAAAACATGTATGTCAAACACACAGATGAAAAATCTGAGACCCTCCTCCTATTTTTAATGTCGTTTAAAAGTAGTTACGTGTTTAATGTAAGTATGTGACTTGATCAAAAATTGTATTAGTTGTAATTTTATGATCATCGATAAATCGACTTCAATCATTAAACGTAACAGCACAGATTTTTACGATAAAAATACAAAGGGGAAGAAAGGGATAAAAATATAAGTATTTCCTAATGAAAGAAAGAGACTTTTCCAAAAGACATCAACGCGCGCTTCTCACAGTGTGCTCGTTCACCTAACCACCATTTTATATAGACCCCTGCAGTGGCTCATCATCTGATTGAAATCAAAAATATTTTGCGTAGTCTTTACTCTCCGATGAAAAGTTATGCCATCATTTTTGTAACAAAAGGTCTTGGAATGTTTCCCACACAAATTCACCGGGTATGAAGGCATTTTTATGCGTTATAAATTGCATAAAAATTAAAACGATTTGTAAAAACTTAGCATGCCCACAGGTCTAACAATTGGTCACAACTAAAATGGTTACTAGTGCCGCTGACTAACATCTGAGCAAAAACACTAATAGTTTTCGTGCGTCGGGGCACTGTATGCGCAGTCAAGTGGTTTAATAGTCTTTGTTTTGACCCAATATTCAAATACGCGAACACCGTTTACTGTCACAGTATGCATGGCATGCGATGCGCGGCTTGCGATGCAAGATGAAACTTCGGCTTTGGTCAGTGGAAAGATGCTGCATGTACAATCGAGATCGTTGCTATGCGAGATTACTTACAGCGATTGTTTTTGTTGTGACCGACCTGAGCCGCTTAAATAATAGTGATATTTTTTTAGAAAATAAGTGTTTTAAAAGTCTAAAGTGTTCAAATCTAAATTGAATTTCATAAAAAAAAAAAAACAGAAAGTTGCTTCACGAAACACATTGTTGTCATCTATTGTTCCTTAAGTTAGAAAAAAGCAGTTTTCTGTCTGATACCCAAGAAAGTATTTGGTTGGTATACCTATTAGTCCGTTAGGCGAAGTTTCTCTATAGGTACGTCATTACACGAACTGCAGCTTATGGCGGCCATTTACGTAGCGGTATACCTGAACGGTATACCGGAACTGAAAGCTTGTGCAAGTATACCGGAGCGTGTGTGTGACAAAACTTGCACAAGTTTCCTGACTTGCACAAGTCTGGTAGGCAGATCAAAACTACGATCTGTATACCTGCGCAAACTAGTTTGTGCAAGTATGCATGAGCGTGTGTGTCGGAACGCGTGCCAGTCCTTCGGAGCGAATTTCAATTCATTTAAAAGGTTGGTGTGGGAATACTTATTTCTTTTCAGTAACCTTACACCATACAGAACGCTTCTTCTTACACTTCTCTTTTTTCTTAACACCTAGCACCAAACCAACAATAGCCAAAACGACATCATTTGTGGGTGCCGGTGGCATATTTCACAAAGTACTTATTGCACAACACGACTTCTTCGGTTTGTCACAGGCGCAGAACTGAGACTGCACAGGCATACTTGAATCGTGTGTGGTCACTATGGACGTTAGGTATACTTGCACAAGCCTTCAGTTCCGGTATACCGCTACGTATGTGGCCGCCATTAGACGCTAAGATCATTACGAACTAAATAACTCTAGTATTAGCAACGTACAAGTGAGACAACATAATATGTACCTACTGGTCGAAATCTGGTTAGTTTTGTCCAATGAAACATGGGTCTTGCTAAGAACGTCAATGTAACACAAACTAGTATAATAAATACGAAATTGAGCTTGTTCGTTTATTTGCTATGTTTTTTCACACTTAAACCACTGAACTGCTTTTGGCGAATTTTCATACAGAGAACACTAGATACCTACTGTTAAAGGCTACTTTTTTGCGAAAACAAATGGTGCAAGGAAAGTACCGTGCAAACGCTAGTTAAGTAACATCTTAGCACAGTCTATAATACCTATTGTAAAATAACTTATTTGATCACTCGTAACGTCATTCTTAAGTGCTTTTAGTAAAGTATATCGGTAATGATAGGCTCGTCGAGTCGAAGCTCCAGAGTCTTGAGCATTTACGGCGAGTTGCTAGCCTGTTGGTTTTCTATTGGCTGCATTTGGGGAATGTGCGACGGAATTGCACAATTTATATCCGTCAAGCCCGTCACCCATCATCGGACCACAAGATGTACCTACGTCGACGCGCCACCGGTACATGATGGACATCCCACCCACACGCACAAAACGTTTTGGGAACACATTCATAGTCCGTACAACTTAGGAGTGGAATTCCCTACCGGAGTCTGTGTTTCCTGTAACCTGGGAGTCTTTAAGTCAAGAGTGAATAGGTTACTTCTAGGCTAGCAGGCTCCATCTTCGACCGCATCATCGCTTACCATCAGGTGAGATAGTGGTCAAACACGTGCCTATGAATAGTAAAAAAATGTTGAGCCACTTTTCTGTAACTAAAACCATCCACCACATAAACGTTTTCAGTTACCTATTGTTCTGTAGATATCTCAACTAGAATTACGAATCTTAATCCAATAACACATTCATCTGCCTAGCCTTTTTCCCAACTATATTGGGGTCGGCTTCCAGTCAAATCGGATTCAGCTGAATACCAGTATTTTACGTGGAGCGGCTGCCTACCAGACCTCCACAACCCATTAACTGGGTATCACGGTACTCCTTGGCATGACTGGTGTCAGATTTTCTGGCTTCTGACTATCCGTAACGACTGCCAAAGATCTCCAAATGACAGCCGGGACCAACAGCTTAACGTGCTTCCTGAGGCACGGAGGAAACTCGGTGTGTTAAGATGGTCACCCATCCACAGACCAACCTCGGCAACCGTTGCTTAACCTTAAAGATCGACCTATGCGGCTGTTATTAATTAGTCACGAGCTCCAGTAACACATTATGAATACCAAATCAATTTCACAAACTCCACTTGACGCAATCGCCGAACAAACACTTAAGTCAACACAATTTTTCGTCTCTTCCCCGCCCTTTTTACCCCTCAGTTACCCGAAATGAACAGCAGAACTAAAGCGAGGTGAATTAATCTGAAAGGGAGGCTGGATCCCGCCGTTACCAAGGATTGACAAATGATGCGGGCATACGTTCCCGTTTACCGACACCACTGTTTTTGCAGGGTTGGTAAGACGGAATTTATGCGAAATGTGCGCCAAGGGATTTGATACTTAATTTGGGGGAGGGGAAGGACTAATTTTCTAGGTAAAATGTGGCAGGTTTTATGTGGAGACTTGGCGGGAGGTGATATGATTACCGTGTTATGTTGTAACCTTGAGGTATTTTATGTTGGGGAATTTTATGTGCAAATAGTTGATTAGAGCCCATCCATCAGCGCTGTATAAGTATCACATAGTTATTTTACTTGACAAAAAATATCGTAAAAAATATTGCATTTTCTTTAATGTTTCACATTATTTTAACAGCCAAACAGTCTATTTCGTTAAAATAACGGCACGGCAATAATCTTAGTTTAAGTCAGTGTGAAGTGAACTCTCATTCCATGAATGCCATCGATTGAACTCACTTCAATGACGTTTTCACAGTGAGAGGGCCAATTCTACTAATTTTTAAACAACTTTCGCATTCGTATGCCAATCGCAAACTGTCAAAAAGGCCTTAATTTTCACTCATTTTTGACAGTTTGCGATTGAGATGCGAATGCGATGCTTATGAGAAAATTAGTAGAATAGGCACACTGATGTTTAGAGACAGGGAAAAGTCCTGAGCTCTCTATTCTCCAAATTGGTTTCGAATACTGTAGTGTCATTCTGTAACCAATTCTTCCCAATAACTACGGTAACCATGAAGTTTTTATCAAAATCGACCGGCTTGTGATATCTCTCTTAATATAGTAGCGACAACAATACTTATACAAAGATGCAACTTACACAACAACAAAATTATACAATAAGCTACTATTCGTCTAGATTGTGCCAGCGGCTTCGCCGGCGTGATCGGAAGCTATTCCCGGTGTGAAAAGTAGCCTTTGTGTTATTCCAGATTCTAATCTGTCTCTGTTCCAAATTTCATCAAAAGCCGTTTTGCCGTTCTGGTATGATTGAGAGTAACAAACATCCAAACTTTCGCGTTAAAATATTAGTTTGTTATTAACTTGCATCATCTAATGATTTATGAATGCCCTATGTCAGGTGCAGTAGTTTTTGAGTTTACCGCGAACAGACAGACAGACAGACAGACGCGGGGGAGGACTTTGTTTTATACTATGTAGTGATGATCAGAATAAAGAAACCCGCACTTGGAAACAACACATTTAATTTGTCTCAAAAGCAAACTTTGCCAATTTTTGCCAGCCCTCACAGTCCGGCCCTCGTTACAAATGTCCGAACAAATAGAATTCATGCTCCACGAAATGGATCCGGGACGAAACAGATAAATTTACAAATGATTACATTTCGCAATTAGACAAACTAGCTCGAGGCAACGCTGAAACAATTGCGATGATGGCAAACTATTGATTTGTGCTCAAGCCCTAATTGTTTGATGAATTGTTTGTAGCAGACTCTCGAAAATTTATTGCTTTATTGGAATAACATTGTGTATAAATTGAATTACGATTCCATAGGATTTGTGATAAGAATTCGTGTCTGCGTCAGAATTTAGTTTTCTGTTTTTAAAAGTGGCCAAGTGCGAGTTGAACTCGCACATGAATGGTTTCGTACCATACACCTTAATTTCAGTTTCACTCTTTATTGCGAAACACAGTACATAATTAAAAATTCTTGCTGTTAGGTGAATGCACAGTTCACTGTATTTTATTAATATAGGTATGCAAAATTTGTATAAATTTACATTATGAAAAATGTCACTAAATTAATTATTTTTATTATTTGACAATATACTATGTATACTTTATGACAATTTTGAGCATACATCTGTTACGGTTCTTGAGATACAGAAAGCAGCGATTGTTTTTTTTTCTCGAGTTTTAGGGTAAAAATTCTTCACAATAATTTGATGTATGACATCTCTTCAGGTCTGGCTTTAAATCTATTGCACGGTGTATACAAAAGCCACAAATCTCCAAAGGCGGCTAAATAAGTGGTGGTTGGATGCGACGATATTTTAAGTTCAAATCTGAAGATACCTTCAGGATGGGAAATCATCAAATGACTCCTCGTTCTCTGGGCGGGGAAGAATGGAGTGTCACACTCTTACTGACTAAAACCCATCCGTGTTCCTCCTTTGCGTTCCAAGGCGGCGGTGACTCTTTAAAAAAAAATCTGCAACCCTAGAGGGCTCTACTATCTACGTATTATTCATATGGCAGTTGATATTACTTATTACTAAACTAAGTCTGTTACAAAAAAAAGTTAAAAAAGACCGTGCCACAAACGAAATAAAAACAGGTTTTAAATGCTTTCAGAGAACGAATTAAACGTAGTAATACTCAGGGTGTTTCAAACGTGCACTGAGCGTTATAAAATGAACCACAGAGTAAAAAAAGACACAGAAGTATCGCATTAGAAGTGAAAACTATTTTTTGTTAGTTTTGTTTGTGATGGGTTTCTCTTGACTCTAGTCTTGGTCAGAGATGAAAGAGACAAAGTCTACAATGGAGCGAGCTTACCCAGAAATAGTCTATTCATCCTAACTTTGAAGAGATTAGGGTTGTAAGCGTTCGGAAACACAGACGCAGGCAGAGAGTTCTACTCCTTTGCTGTCCGCATTATAAAAGACGTTTGGAAGCGCTTAGTGCGAATTGGTGGAATAGCAACTAGACAGGGATGATAAGTTGCAGTGCGTCTGAATGTCAAATAGTAGAAGGGGTCGGTGGGACGACGCCGTACGTCGATTATGCTTATAATTTATGTGGCCTTTCTCTATAGATGCCTATAGTGCAGCCCAATTTCGCATTAATTGAGCAAGCCATTTACGAATATTGACTGAGGTATGGTATTGAGAGTTCTAAGTAAGAGATTACATTTTTGCCTTTGATATTATGCTTAGCACCGCTGCCGGTTACTAAATTGACGAGAAAGTTAGCTCAGCTAAAATAGTATATAAAGGAGTTATGATGATATCTTATTTTATGAGGAGCTCGTGGCTAAATACCAGCAGCCGCACGGGTCGATCTTCAAGGTTAAGCAACGCTTGCCAAGGTTGGTGTGTGGATGGGTGACCATCTTAACATATCGAGATTCCTCCGTGCCTCGGAAAGCACGTTAAGCCATTGGTCCCAGCTGTCATTTGTAGATCTTTGGCAGTCGTTACGGATTGTCAGAAGCCAGAAAAGTCTTACCAACAAATACCGTGTTACCCAGTTGTGGTTGTGGAGGTCTGGTAGGCCGCTGCTCCACGTAAAATACTAGTATTCAGCTGAATCCGGTTTAACTGGAAGCCGACCCCAATGTAGTTGGAAAAGAGCTAGGCAGATGATGAAAGATGATTTAATATCTTATTTGTGGAGTGAACGACAAGTGAGCTGTCATTCCATCTTGTTCGTATGGTTTGACAGCACACTTGTCGTTCACTTCGCCTAAGATTTCACTTCGACGTGTTTACAGAATCGCACTGCAGATCCAGATAAAAAGTATTATATTTAGAGACTTTACGTGTGTATTTCTAAATTCGTTCGGAAGTTTTTGCGTGAAAAGTTTATATTAAACTTTTATATTTTTAAAAACTATATTATTAGTCATTTTTTTTCGCGACCTAAATCGCGGTCACAGATAGTAAGTAAATAAGTTTAAGAAGAATACGATGAAAATTATACATAGATACTTGTTAGCAGCTTTATTTAAAAGCCACCAAAACAATTTAGCAAGTATCTCAACTTCGCATATAATTTCGAATTTTCGAGTCTCACTTCTAGAACTATACATTTACATGAAGTTAAACTTCTGTAACTTATTATTTGATAAACAAACTCAGAGAAATAGGTTACTGCAGTGCTCGTTACCAGTGCAGGCACGGTTTCTGCAGTATTGCAATTTTAACCCAATATTATGGAGAGTATGGCGTACGTGAATGTACGCGTCTATAGTTTTAAATGCATCTTGTAATTACTTGGGCATGTCTGGGTTAGTCGGTCAGATGCTAATGGAATGTGGGATATTAAAGAAGATATGTTATTTTTTTTTACTTTTAATAGGCACTTATTTGACCACATCTCACTTGATGGTAAGCGATGATGCGGTCTAAGATGGAACACGCTTGCCTAGAAGTAACCTATTCACTCTTGACTTAAAGACTCCCAGGTGGTAGCTATCAGGAAACACATACTCCGGCAGGGAATTCCACTCCTTTGCTGTACGCACAATGTTGTGCTCTGCTTAGTGGAAGGAGAGTTGCAAATATTTTTACATACATATTTATTTTGTAGTTTTGTACCTAGCAAATTTGTTAAGGTGGAAGCGCCAGGGTAGCCCACGAAATTCAAAAATTTTTATGTTTTTTTGCAATTTGCCGGTTAGTGTGAAGCTGTATGTTGAACAAAATACGATTCGCGGCCGTAACGCATATTTATCTAACGAATTATACCCATTTTAATTATCAATATAACCCTCTAAGTTCATACAACTCGATTGAATGTCTTTTTTACGAAATAACATTCAATAAAGTTCTATGAACTTAGAGGGTTATATTGATGATTCAAATGATTATAATCCTTTAGATAAATGCTTTTTACAATCGCGAACCGTATTCTGTTTAACATACAGCTTCACACTGATCGGCAGATTGCAAAAAAAAAAACAAAAATATTTGAATTTCGTGGGCTACCCTGGAGCTTCCACCTTAAGTTGTTCAGTTGTCTTCTTATTATTTCGCCCTAACCAATGGAAATGGCCTATCAATCATCAGTGGGTCAGTGCAATTTTTCATGTCTTTATTATCCAATGTCATAGGTACTGGTGGATCTCAAGATCACCAAAACGGCTATCTGTAATATGCCATAAGCCCTCAGAATTTTTAGACATTTTATACGTTCATCTAAACATAGTTTGGAAAGGCTCATGATACTGGGCCGGGTCGAAGGAAAACGCGCTAAAGGTGACCTTAAACGCGTTTTATGCATGTACCGGAAAGATGGATCGACGCAATAAAGAAGGCTGTTGGAGGCAGCATGTGCATAACAGTCCACACTACAATAGATTATTTTATTTAAACTTTTTGCACAATAGTGGCACATGAGCGGACTTCATGCAACAAAGCATTCTTAACCAGTCAAACTTTGGGTTAAAAAGACTACACTGTGGTAGATGTACAACAAAAAAATAATAAATCGAATCTTTTCAATACAATACATTACACAGATAATAACAACATAGACTAATAAAAAACATATATACAGGGTTATTTGTAAAACACCAGCAACCTCTTAGGCAGTGAAAGTACACATGATTATAAACAACTTTTGTTTTGGCAAAACTCCAAAATCTCGAAAAAAATATCAGCTGTTTCATACAAAATGCAGTATTTAGCCAATGAAAATGTATGAAACAGCTGATATTTTTTTCGAGATTTCGGAGTTTTACCAAAACAAAAGTTGCTTATAATCATGTGTACTTTCACTGCCTAAGAGGTTGCTGGTGTTTTACAAATAACCCTGTATATGCTAAAATATTTTTCCGATTAAGAGACCTTATAATAATTATTATGACGAGACCAAACTACGAATGACAGGCTATTAAGAGTCCTATTACATTTTTTACGGAAATTCATGATTTTTGACGCTGTAATTTTCAGCAGCAGTAAGATATTTTAATTATTTGATCCTGAATCACGATAGTGCCAGTCTCTTTCTTGTATGTTAGAGTTACACATTTTCATTTTTCTTTTCGTGTAATTTACTATAAATATTTTAAGAACTCAGTTTGCAAGAAAAAAATGCTGGCGATGGAACTTTGACGGTCAAATTCACATTGTTACAATCAATTCTTTTAAAAGCTAAAATTACTAAAAGGTAAGTTGAATGTTTTACTTGTTTATTGGAGTTCTAGAATTTCTTTAAATTCCTTGAGTTTTCACGGAAAAAAACGTAAAGAAAGCCTAATTTAAGCCAGAAATGTCTTGATTCAGCGTCCATTATATTCCAAATAAAAACAATTTTATAAAATAAATTAATATGATATAAAATTTCAATCTACAGTGAATACGTTTCATTAGTTTTAGTTTGTCAATATAATAAAACAAGATTACAATAAATAAAATTAAAGTACTATATATTCTGCGTCAATTCAGCGCGCGCGCTCCTCAGTCTCACGCGAGCGCCCAAATAAACTATAATCTTATTCAGACTAGTAAGTATCAAAATTGTTTCGCGCACTATAGATGTACTCCCAACGCAGACCAACGTAACTTCGTCTATTGCAAACGAGCATTTACGATTCGTAATAGGACTCTTAAGTAGTATTTTCGGAGATTACGCTTAAAACAACATTTTGACTCAGCCTTCTTGATGTCAAGGGGTAGCATATTCCAGAGTTTAATGGTGGAAATAACGCAGGAGTTAGACAGGAACCCAGTGCAGTGAGGAGTAATAAGAAGAATTAAGTTTTTGGACGCTCGGAGGTTAAGATTATGAGAACTGCCCAACACTTTAAAATATTTTTAAAATTTGAATTTTGATTAAATTACTTGAAGACGCGTCATATGTAGTCGTGATCATCAGCAGTGAGTGAAAGACAAAGAGAGAAGAATACATTTTTATAAGCAGATATCAGAGATAGGCAAAATGGGATTAAGAGTTTGCCATGCTGTTCCAAGTTACCAAGTTTGCCAAGTTCCATATTATCTTCTGACCCTTTCATACTAATTCTCACCATAATCTGCGTAACACGATCGTAATTTAAACTCACAGCCTGGCTAAATAACCGCAGTACAATAATGGTGTCATCATTATTATGGTCATATTACCATGCCACACAATAGCTTGACAGGCTTAATTTCGTAGGCTGTATTTACCGCGCCTTTTCTTGAGCTTAATAACTTGGTTCCCCGGGGTAGTATGACTGATTTCGAAGTAGGTATAGTGAAAAATCTGGCTGTAAAAATCTGGCTGACAACCGATTTGGTTTATTGATGTAGTTTACTGTTCTAGAAGACGATGGCGGTGAGACAAGATAAACTTGGACAAGTTCCGTTGTCAATTTGTTTCGCGGCTACTATGTTCACATTAAAGGAAGAATTTACAAAAATCGAGCACAAAAAAAAACGTTATATCATAATAATGTAACATGCATTGTATCTCTTTTTTTCTGTAGGATGATAATGCCGAATATTGTTATATTGATAGGAACATAAAAATAAGGGCAATTTTCATAAAAAACACGAAACAGAATATTCATTTTTAACCGACTTCCAAAAAAGGAGGAGGTTATCAATTCGGTTGTATGTTTTTTTTTTATGTTTGTTACCTCATAACTCCGAACCGATTTGAAAATTTTATGTTTTATCTGAAAGGATATACTTACAGATTGGTCCCATCTAAATCATATCTAAATCGGTTACGAACTTTGGATTTTAAATCGAAATAGCTGGAATTTGACTATTTAGATGATTCTTTGATAATCGAAATTGCGTATTTTGCTTTTCTGTGATTTTGTAGTGGTGTTGTTAGGTGTGGGGCACCACTAAAAAGTGAAAAATATAAAACTTTTTACAAAAAGATACAAACGACTTCCAAAAAAAAAACACTACAAAGTAAAAAATAACTTTAATTTCGGAAGTCTGTGTCAAAATACGAAGAAAGTAACAAAAACACTTACTTCCGAAATTAAAGTTAGTTTTTTACTTTGTAGTTTTTTTTTTGGAAGTCGGTTGTATTTTTTTTATGATAAACCTTCGTCAATAGCAGTTGTTTTCTACTAAACTTAGAAAATCCAGTGATTCACGAATTTGATGGAAATCGTTGTAATTGTTTTATCGGTTTGAATTTTAGATTAGGTGGCAACTGATCAACATTTCTAAAAAGACATCTGATTTTTTTTGATATTGGGGCACAATAAATAAATATATAAGTAAATAACTTAACGTAGCCAACTCCAGGCAGCAGCAGCAAGCGACGTTTCACCGCGCAGCACTGGTTTCGTTGTATTTCTATGAAATAGTGGCAGGTGACGCGAGAATTGTCGCGAGAGGTATTTCATAGAACACCTTAAAGAGTAATTATTTTCTTAAAAAATAATAAGTCCGTAGTTTTTTTATAAAAACTAACCGAGTCTGAATCGCGTGCAAAATGTTTCGAATCAATTAAATTTATATAACATGTTATTTTAACACTACAGACTTCTTATAGATTTTTCTGTAGGTAGGTAATCTATTATAGATCTGCATTTTTGTTTCAAAATTTTAGGCTCATAAGTTTCGGAGATAAGGGGGGCGGAATGGTTATTTTTGGTATAATTTCTCGAATAACTACAAAACTATTTATTTTAAAATTATGAAAAAAATATTATAAACACGATACACTCAGAAAATATATACTTTCTTTTTAATTTTCTAATTTGACCCCCAAAAGTGACATCTCTACCAATCTCCACGGAGGTTGAAGTTTTATGTCCACTGCTGTACATAACTGACATCTCACCGTGTTCACTTATGTGGGGTGAACGACAAGTGAGCGGTCATTCCATCTTGTTTACATTATTATGGTTTGACAGCTCACTTATCGTTCACTTCGACATGATTAGAGCCGGTCGATTCAGGAATTGCACTGTTGAAGTGGCAGTGGGCAGGTCACATTGCTCGCAGCCTCTTTAGCCTCCCACATGGTGGACCTGGTGAATGTCGAGGGTAGCGGGCTGGATGCGAGACGCAATGGAACGGCTGTTGTGGCAACACGCGCAGGATGGCAAAATGACGATGTTGTTGATTTGGGACGAAGCTGCCTGGAAGAAGTTAGCATGTTGATAAAAGCCTATTGATATTTTTAGGTACAGAATTTTAATCATTTTCCTAGTCTAGGCAATTTCGTTGTTACTTGTTTATTTTCTTCTTAAGGAACCAAAGCCGTGAAGATTTAATTCATGTTCTTTTTCTTATAAAAGTTCTTAGCAGTCTACTTTAATTACCTTTCGGTCATTCACTCCAGTACTACATTCTTTCATGTTTTCTTAAGATCTTATTACCTACCTATCTAATTGCTTAGTTTATTTTGTTTCTCCGTTGCTTTGAAATTTAATACTTTTAAGATAATTGAAGCTCTGGAAACAAGAAATAGATCAAAGAGAGTAAGATTATGAGATAAATCGTTGGAAGTTTCTAAAGGTGAACACGACGACTAAAATGCCCGAACTTTGATGAAGATGTGAAAACATTGTTGGACCTGCTGAAGATTGTAAGATTATCTTTGCATTGTATAGACTCATTAAATAATCTAACCATGATTTTGTAAAAAGGCAGTGTTTAAAAGAGTGTCCATGGAGTTTCTTGCACGTTCTTCTCCATAGGATCTACTCTTTGGAACGTGCAACTGCCGCGCTGGAGATAGGGTCGGTGAGTTTGTTTTGTTGCAGAATAACTTGCTACTCTTGTCGCTAGCGCGGCAGAATTAGCTTCATCTATTTGACTGACATACCTTGACTATTTAAAAGTGCCTGTAAACTGGTCTATTTGAAATAAAGGATTTTGTATTTGTATTTATTTGTATTTGAAAACTGTGTTGTTTTCGTTATTATTAGATTGTTGCTGAACTGTTTTTGTAAAGTTCAACTGTAGATTTTTTTGTGTCAAGATATCTATTTAGAAACTAACTTAGTTAGATACTAGGTACTTTTATTTATCCTACTTGTCTACACTTATATTATAAAGCTGAAGAGTTTGTTTGTTTCTTTGCTTGAACGCGTTGATCTCAAGTCCAATTTGAAAATTTTCTTTAGTGTTAGATAGCCCATTTATCAAGGAAATCTATGAGCTATATTTTGACGACACGGTTGGCGCAGTGGTTAAGAGATTGACTGCTGCGCTGCGTGTCGAGGGTTTGATTCCCGCACGGAAAAAATATTTGTATTGCCTACAGATAGTTGTTCCGGGTCTGGCTGTTTGTGTATGTGAAATTGTATGTTTGTAAAAGCACCCACGATACAGAAAAAAATCCTAGTTAACAGAATTAACAGAATTATAATATTATCATCACGCTAAGGCAAATAGGAACGGACCGTCAATGGAAAACGTGACGCAGACGAAGTTGTGCGGGTCGGCTAGTAATATTATAAATGTGAAAGTTTGTGAGGTTGGATGGATGAATGAATGTTTGTTACTCTTTCACGTCAGAACGCCTAAAAGGATCTTCATGAGATTTAGCACTGAGGTAGATTAAAGTCTAGAATAACACATATTCTACTTTTCATCCCGGGAAAACGTTCTCTGCGGATCACGCGGGGAAAGTCGGTGGCAGAAGCAGAAGGCAACTTCACTGTAAGAAACATTTCTAAACTCTAGGAGGAATTCAGGAGAAGAATTTTACATTCTAGAATAACAGTAAACTCATTTATTAGTCAAGTTTTCCCAGGAAAGCGTTTCAATTTTATTAATAAATTACAGTGTCTGTCTCATTTTAGGACATCTACTTTTTTACAATCTAGGAGTACTTTTTTTTGCTATTGATTAAAAATTAAAAAAAAAAATTAAAAATTAAAAAAAATTAAAAATTGTTTATTTCTAAGCCAAATCATAACAACAAGTTGATGATTGGAGCCTCCTTTTAAGTAAAAAATACCTGTATTAGGAGACTCCGCTCTTTCATAGCAAGAAAATATCACAAAATAGAACAAGGTTAGACATAGTAGAGTAGAATACCGTTATTATTATTTCTTTTATATTTTTGTATGTTTTGTGTGTGTGTGTGTGTGTGTGTGTGTGTGTGTGTGTGTGTGATAGACGTACGTTTGACCAATATCTCACCTGATGGTAAGCGATGATGCGGTCTAAGATGGAGGTCGCTTGCCTATAAGTAACCTTTTCACTCTTGACTTAAAGACTCCCAGGTTATAGCTATCAGAAAACACAGACTCAGGCAGAGAAATCCACTCCCTAGCTGTACGCACTATGAATGTATTCCCATAACGTTTAGTGCGTATAGGTGGGATATCCAGCTTGAAGATTTATTTATTTATTTAATTAAAGACTATGGAAGACTTACAGCTAAAAGTAACAATATAATAATCTGACAGCCAATTACAGGTCTTCACGTCTAGAGCTTGTCTGGTAAATGTGCTGTGGAACCAATTATGCAAACTGCCAAATAATGCCAAAAAATAATCAAAAAGTAAAACATTTCAAAATATGAGCAGATCATCACCTACATGTATCCTTTATCAATAAAAAGAGTTAAATTAATAAATAACTTTGTATTTCATCATTTAAATACTCTTGATTGTACACTATGCTTGAATTACAAAGTTAATAAAATTGATGAAAAATAAAATGTTACTGAATTACAAAAAAGGAACTAAAAATGAATATCTAATAAGAAACTTTCACATTGATTGTGAAATTTATTTACGGTATGAGTATTCTGAAAAACAGGTTGATATCCGCTCTGAACGCAAAATAAATCATAAAGAAGAACATCAATGAATACAAATTGAATTCTGAAAAACATATCGCAACGAGAAACGTATTAAAAGTATTGATACATGCTGGCTTTTATTTTTCTGTAGAAATATTTTTTGCAAGAAAACTATGAGCAAATATAGTGTAAGTACTGAGCCTTCGCTGTCTGTTCGTCCGTTCGTCTATACGTCCGTCTGTCTGTTAGCAGGATGCATCTCAAGAGCTGTAATAGGAAGACAGTTGGGGGCCGAATCACCCGCGTCCGTAGGAGAATACCCTTCAGCGAAACCCTACACGTGGTCCCCGGGTGGTGCTAAACAGGCGACACTAACCGCCTCCGTGGTCTAGTGGTTATACCACCTGATTCAGACCCAGAGGTCCCGGGTTCGATTCCCAGTGGAGGCAGATTTTTTGCTCGGTTTGGTTGGTGGTAGGACTTGTTCTAAGTCTGCCTGGCAAGCTACCACCATCATGTCTAAGTCTGTCGCTATAACAACTATGTTAACAGCATTGTTGTGTTCCGGCAGTTAGAGGTATGATAGCCAGTTCCTCTGTGTAAGAGGATTCCGGGTGAAACTCGCTTTCATCTTCGACCTAATCATCACTTTCCATCAGGTGAAATTTGGGCCAAGAGTTTCCCCGTTTTGTATAAAAAAAACGTTGAAAATTTCACAGATTGTGTTTTTATTTTTGTGTATTTTTATTAACCGATTTCCAAAAAAAGAGGAGGTTCTCAATTCGGTTGTATTTTTTTTATCTGAAAGGATATAGCAGATTGGTTCCATTCAAATTTTATCAGAATTGGTTACGAAGTTTGGATTATAAATCGCAATAGCTGGAATTCGTTTACTTGGATGATGGTTTTTTGTCATCCAAGTAATCGAAATTACGTATTTTCCTTTTCTGCGATTTTGCAGTGGTGTTAGGTGTGGGGTACCACTAAAAAGTAAAAACTTTTTACAAAAAATACAACCAAAAAAAAAAAAAAAAACTGAAATGTAAAAAATAACTTTGATTTCGGAAGTCGGTGTCAAAATACGAAGAAACTAACAAAAAATTAAAGTTATTTTTTACTTTGTAGTGTTTTTTTTATTATTCGGAAGTCGGTTGTTTTTTTTTTGTAAAAAAGTTTTTTTATTTAATAAAAAATAAGGTTTATTGTATAAAAATAAGGTTTATTGTATAAAACCTTCGTCTCACGAATCGCACTTGGTCGGTCTTTTATCTATATGAAATACAGTAGCAGCCTGGAGAATAGATTTGTTTCTTGTTATCAATCTAGATGGCAATAGGGTTACCTATCGCCCTCCCCCTATACCTATTTCACGGGTCTCCCATAATAACTGGCAAAATGTGCCAGTCAAGATACTACGCCTATATCAAAAGTACTTTCACATTGTATTTTGGTTAATTAGAAACATATAAAGACTAGCTGTCCCCTGCGGCTTCGCTCCCGTTTTACCCGCACAGTTCCCGTTCCCGTGGGATTTCCGGGAAAAAAACTATGTCCTATGTCCTTCCTCTGGTCTCAAACTATCTTTGTACAAAATTTCATCCAAATCGGTCTAGTGGTTTCGGAGCCTATTCATATCAACAAACAAATCTTTCCTCTTTATAACATTAGTGTAGATTAGTGTAGATCTCATCCTTTTGGTAATAACAACGCTATAATTTTAATGTTTTTTTTTTCATAAAACACTTTGCCCACCAGTGGGACAGTACGGGCCAGTACTAAACATAAGCACTTGCTAGAGTAGGCTTTATCAAAGCTTTCCATACTAACTGTCAGTGTATTTCACCAACTCAATAAATTGACTGCTCGTGACAATCTATTCTGGCTGTGAAAGCCAAAATTTGTGCTAAGCACTGATTTTCCGGGCACGATTGTAACTGGTTTCTACCTGAACTGTTTGACCGTCAGTGGATTCAGTATCAGTCAGCGGATTTTAAAAGGAATTGAATGAAACATTCATACAATAATGTTCCACGTTAAAAAGGCTTTATATTAAACACAGATCAGTTTCAAACTGTTCACGGAATGTGGGAACAGAACGTTTGCAAAAGTTACTGAAATATCGTTTAATTTAACTGGTTTATTGAAAAAGTTTCCTAAAAATAATTTATTTATATGGGTTGTATTGCCTTCTGAATGAAATAAAGCGGTGGCTTCGCGTACAATAGCATCTCATTATCTGCCTAGCCTTTTCCCTGGCATATTGGGGTCGGCTTCCAGTCAAACCAGATTTAGCTGGATACCAGTGCTTTACGTAAAGCGGCTGCCTACCAGTCCTCCACAACCCATTTACTGGGTAACACAGTACTTCTTGGCAAGACTGAAGTCAGATTTACTGGCTTCTGACTATACGTAACGACTGCCAAAGATCTACAAATTACAGCCGAGACCAACGGCTTGACGTGCTTTCCGAGGCACGGAGGAAACTCGATATGTTAAGATGGTCACCTATCCACAGACCAACTTTGGCAAACATTGCTAAACCTTAAAGATCGACCCGTGCTGCTGTAATTATTTAGCCACGAGCTCTATACTTCATATTATTTAGCTGAAGAGTTTGTTTGGTTGAAAGCGCTAATCTCAAGAATTACTCTCACGGTAAAAACTTCATCTATACTAATATTCTAAAGCAGAAGAGTTTCTTTGTTTGATTGTTTGTTTGTTTGGTTGAACGCGCTAATCTCAGGAACCACTCGTCCGATTTGAAAAATTCTTTCAGTATTAGATAGCCCATTTATCGAGGAAGGCTATAGGCTATATATCATCACGCTAAGACCAATAGGAGCGGAGCAGTAATGGTAAATGTGATGCAGACTAAGTTGCGCTGGTCAGCTAGTAACGAATAATTCTGTATTGAGACTAAAATTGAGACTCATATATAGTTAATGACAATAAAATAATAAACTAACAACTATGTTAGTAAAACAATTATTTATTTATTTTTATAACAATTGCTTTCTACACTAACAGTTTGCACCAAGGCGTATAGCAAGCCAACAACATATTTGTTGATATGCCTCACGATGGAGGTTTATTGTCAAGAAGTAGGTAACCTATTCACTCTTAACTTAAAGACCGATACATTGTAGATGTCAGGATCACAGATTCCGGCAGGGAAGTCCAATCCCTAATTATACACACAATAGCACAATAGAAGTATTCCCAAAACGTTTTGAGTATTATGTAACGTGTTGCAACGCTGTAGTATGTCTTGTTTGACCTGGCTTGTACAATTTCTCCATAAGCTTGCAACCGTCAGTAAAATGAATAATTTGTACCGCTGCAGCATGTTTAAATGTTTTCAGAAGAGACAGACATACCAGTTGAAATAAGACTTTAATTTCTAAATAGCAGTAGCCAGCGTAATGGCGTGTGTTCTGACGCACGCAAACGCCTCGTACCTACGCCCCATACGCTGCGTACGCCTCGCCGAGCTACCGGGGATTAACTGTTTATTTACAAGCCCCATGTCATGGGAAGGAATAAACATTTGTGGTTTATTATTCATATAGGGAACGTTAGAACGGGTTCACGGGCTTTTAAATTTTGATGCGTGTTTTTAGAATTTATGAAATGCCGGAGTTCATCGATGTGTTGCTAAGAAGTTAGTTGTGCCACGTTTTTTTTTTTTCATCAAAAACACTAGGCAATGGTAAGTTTTAAACTTTTTAACCGACTTCCCAAAAAGGAGGAGGTTCTCAATTCGGTTCTATTTTTTTTTATGTACTCCGACAATTATGAACCGATTTGAAAAATTCTTGAAATTTTGAAATTTATCTGAAAGGATATACTTACAGATTGGTCCCATTTAAATTTTATCAAAATCGGTTACGAACTTTGGATTTTAAATCGAAATAACTGGAATTCGTCTACTTGGATGATGGTTTTATGCCATCCAAGTAATCGAAATTGCGTATTTTGCTTTTCTTTTTCTTTGCAGTGGTGTTGTTAGGTGTGGGGTACCACTAAAAAGTGAAAAATAAAAATCTTTTTACAAAAAAATACAACCGACTACCAAAAAAAAACACTACAAACTCGGTGTCAAAATACGAAGAAAGTAATAAAAACACCGACTTCTGAAATGAAAGTTATTATTTACTATTTGTTATTATTTAGTATTTATTTTTGTAGTGTTTTTTTTTTTTGGAAGTCGGTTGTATTTTTTTGTAAAGAGTTTTTTGAAAAAAAAAAATTGCTTTGTGTTGATATACTTGAAATTGTATTGAATTTACCGACATTTCCATTTTAACACCCTATTATAATAATCAAAAAACATATATACGAACAAGCTCCTTCCGGGTAAGGTCACTCCATAGTAGATTTTGTCTCTGTCATCTCTCACCAAGACAAGAGTCAAGAGAAAACCAATCTCAAAAAAAAAAACTAGTTATGGTACAGTAGTATATTATTACTAGGTCTACATTAGGATTATAATTATCTGAATATAAACTATGGAATGACAAATATGAAATTACAGTCAAAAATAGAAATCTGAAGGTAGTATAGTGCGTTACCTGAGGGCCAATCAACCAATTTTTAAACAACTTTCGCATTTGCATGTTAATCGCAAACTGTCAAAAAAGCCTTAATTTTCATATATTTTTGACAGATTGCGATTGAGATGTGCATGCGATGCTAATGTGAAAATTAGCACATACGATTCCCATGGGTCCAGGTTATGATTCTGGACACCCCAGTGTTGGAATTTTTCGTCGATTCTTTTCTCATTTTTTTGAAGAGTATCAGCTCAGCTGAGCTGATATCTATTTGTGGTTTTATTCAGATTGCTCTTTTTAGTGAAAGTAGTTAATTAATTATTTTTTTTATTAAAAATCTCATTGGGTTCGGTCAGAATAACGATTATGAGCAGTCTAAAGTAAAAAAAACCCTTGAAAAAAATGAAAAAATGAGAAAAAGCCGACGAAAAATTCTAAGTCTAGGGTGTCCAGAATCATGCCCCGGACCCATGGAAATCGTTTGTGCGTCGATGTCAGATACTCGCGGTATAATAAATTGGCACTCAGATCTAGGTTTACTTAAACCTGTGTTTCAGGCCATAGAATTAGATATTAAATCCACCCTAGGGTGGATACTCGGAAACATATTTCCGAGAATCCGCGAGGGTGGACGGATGGCATCTATGTCGAATCGATATTCTGTTTTTCCACCCTAAGTACCTACTGAAGGGCATAAATCAACTGACTACAAGAAATGTGTGTAAATAAAAAAATGGCCCGTAAATCGACGGGTCCTTGTCAAGACTCTAGACCATCGCTACCCGACCTGCAATAACCTTGAACCGATTGATTTATATAATTAAACTATAACCTATGCTGTACTTCGTTTATGGAGTACTGCTTTCATCTTTGGGACAGATCTGCCAGATACCAGCTTGATGCCCTTGAGTCAATTGATAAACGAGCCAAGAGGATCATCGGCAATGATAGGCTCGTCGAATCGAAGCTCCAAAGTCTTGGGCGTCGACGCCGAGTTGCTGGCCTGTCGGTTTTCTATCGGTTGCATTTTGGAGAGTGTGCGACGGCATTGCATAATTTAATCCCACCAAGCCCGTTCCATCATCGAACCACAAGACGTACGGTGACGCGCCACCGGTACATGGTGGACATCCCACCTATACGCACAAAACGTTTTGGGAATAGATTCATTGTGCGTACAGCTAAGGAGTGGAATTGCCTGCCGGAGTTTGCATTTCCTGATAGCTACAACCTGGGAGTCTTCAAGTCAAGAGCGAATAGGTTACTTCTAAACAGCATCATCGCTGTGGCGACTATTATTACAAGATAAATGATGATCACACTTTCTCGTAAATTGGGTATTAATGAAGTCAGTTGATGTGTGCTTTACTATACCCCGGGTGGAAATACAGACGGTTTGAAACAGATTCCAATTTTCAACCCCGGCTACGTGTCACAAATTATGTACATTTTTAGTTTCTTTTATCAACGTTATACATTTTTTGAGAATACATCGCAGACACAAAAACCTGCCCTCAATTTTAAATTGACTTAGTAATAGTTTTGTAAGGTTGAATGAATTAACTAAAGGTCACGAGGAGCTGAATCAAACGTTAGCCACTCGAAAGTAAACACCAATTCATAAGGACTTAATTCAATTACGTTTGGCGGATCCCCAATCAAGCATTTGATTGTTACAACTTAGTTCGACAGCAGTGTTATTTCTAGCTGTTATTGTTACATAAATAAACATTAATCCAATCAAACTGATTTTGCCGGCGAAACAATTTGTTTAGTGAATTTCCTGCGTAATTTAATTAGGTAGGTACTCCGTCGTCAACAATATCATAGCTTTCTACAAGATGAGATTGTGGTCAAACGCAAACATATTTGTAACACAAAGAAGCTATATACTCTGCTTTTCCATTATTACTACATGGAAATCTTAAAATATTCTTGAATGATGATCTATTTGTTTCCAAAAGTGATTTCATCCCCAGCTAGGGCAAAGTTTAATTAAGATTATTCCATTACATAATTTTCATTTGTAGCCCGTAGTGTAGAGTGTCAACTCTACAAATTTTTCATTTGCATCTCAATTGAAATTTCTCAAAAAATTTCACAATTTGCAAATAAGAATACGAAAATTGTTTAAAAATGAGTAGAATTTAGCTCGCAGGTTTTTGCATTTGTAATAACCGGTTCGTCCCCCCCTAGCTTGGTGGACATTCCACCCACACACGCAAAATGTTTTTGAAATACTTTCATTGTACGTGCAGTCAAAACGTGGAATTTCTCGGAAACAAAAATCGAAATAATGTATTTGCCAATATTGTAGCTAGACCAGAATGGGCTGCCAAATTCTGTATATCCTGATTGCTTCAATCTACAGGTCTTAAAAACGAAAGAGTGAATAGGTTACTTCCATGCAAGCCTGCTCCATCAAAATCATCACTTACCAAGTGATCAAACGCTAGCCTGTCAATAAAGAAAAAAATACAACCGACTTCCAAATAAAATAAAAGAAGTAATCGAAATTGCGTATTTTGCTTTTCGTAGGAAAAAATAACTTTAATTCCGGAAGTTGGTGTCAAAATACGAAGAAACTAACAAAAACACCGACTTCCGAAATTAAAGTTATTTTTTACTTTGTAGTGTTTTTTATTATTTGGAAGTCGGTTGTATTTTTTGTAAAAAGTTTTTTATTTTTCACTTTTTAGTGGTACCCCACACCTAACAACATCACTGCAAAATCGCAGAAAAGCAAAATACGCAATTTCGATTACTTGGATGACAAAAAACCAACATCTGTAAACGAATTCCAGCTATTTCGATTTAAAATCCCGTAACCGATTTTGATAAAATTTAAATAAACCAATCTGCAAGTATATCCTTTCAGATAAGATAAGTATTTTTCAAATCGGTTCATAATTGGCGGAGTTATGAGGTAACAAAAAAAAATACTACCGAATTGAGAACCTCCTTCTTTTTGGGAAGTCGGTTAAAAAACATGGGTCTTTTACATGGCTTCCAAATTGGGAATGGACGATATACTCTGCTTATCCCTCTAGGGAGAACAGGCGTGATGTTATTTTCCGTATAACACTGCTACCAACTATTCTCACAGCCTTCACCCGCGTTAGATTGAGAATGGGCCTCCCGAGGGAGGCGGCTTCGATTTCTGAATAAAAAAGTATCTTGCGCTCGGTTCAGGTTGTTTCCTTCTATTGCAATGATTGAGTTGAAGCTAATGTATTTAGCATACTCTTTTCTTGCAAGGAAAAGGATTTGTTTCAAAAATAATAATTTATTGTTCAAACACATTTATTCTTTCTAGCGACCCAACCTTTCCTATTTCAGCTTTCATTCTTACCAAATTCTGCCCACAAACAGAAGCAATCAAAGATAATGTTACTATGATTTTTGTAATACATCACATCAAGAGTGTCCGTGGAGTTTCTTGTACGTTCTTCTTTATAGAGATCTACGCTTTGGAATGTGCAAATAGCTTCATGTTTTTGGCTGACAATTCAAAAGTGCCTGTTAATGGTTTATTTGAAATAAATGCTTTGAATTGTGTGGGCAGTAAGATCTAACGACCCTAGTGTCAGAGTTTCTAAACCACCTCAAGGGCCACTAACATGATTTATTTAACGACCGTCATTTGGCGGCCGGGACCACCGGCTTATACGTGCCTTCTGAAGCACGGAATCATCTTTTTATCGGACAATCAGGTGATCCAGGTCTGCAACATCCTAGCCAACCCAGAAACAACTGCACAAAGTATACTTCCCGTGGGAATCGAAACCACGACCGGGTCACAAGGTACACGTTTAAACCTCTCGACCTCGGAGGCTTTCTTTCGAGGCTTTAATTCTGCTGTGAACCAGTATTTTACATTGAGTGATAACCTATTTGAACTTCACAACCAAGTTACTGTGTTACAGGGAACCTCGGCAAGACTGGAGTCAGATTTTCGGGCTTTTAAGCAAATGGTATTGTGACAGTCGGACTCAAACGACTGTCAAAATTCAGTTGGCAGACGGAATCTATGTTTTAAAGTGCTTTCTGAATCAAGAAAGATATACGTCGAAATAAGTAAGTTAAATTAATACTAAATCAAAAGTTTCAGTTTGGAACTGTAGAATTAAAAAAGTTACTCTTCTTCAAAGTTGTCTTTCACTGCACCTGCTTTTACTGACCTCTTGATAAAATGAATTACGAATCCCTAGAACAATTTTACGTCTATTATTTCCTCATAAACACAATAACTTTAACGTCACATCTCCAACAAGCAAACACACAATAAACGAACAGCAAATAAATCAAAGAAAAACAAGAAACTTAGTACAATCAATTAAATAAACACAATTGCGGCAATTAATTCCCACGGAGCCAACATAATGGGAAATATTCTCCAGAGCGTCTCCTTTGCCCATAACTCAAGGGGGATCAATGAGTTATTAACTGAATAATGGCTGCTCCCTAAAACCGGGTAACCGGGTATAACAGGCCCGAACAAGGCCAGAGATAAAGAAACCTATTGAAAAGGGCAGGTACGTAATAGCTTTAGGCGACGTTATGGGTGATAGAGGCATAGGGGCAGGCCAAACAGGATCCGCTTAGATTAAAATTATTTGGGGAATTTTAAGGATCAAGATTTACTGGGTATTTTGGGACTAGTAAGGTTTGCTGAAGGTTAGTGACCGAGTTTTTGGAGGCCGAGTCACCCGCGTCCGTAGGAGAATACCCTTCAGCGAATCCCTACACGTGGTCCCCGGGTGGTGCTAAACAGGTGACACTAACCGCCTCCGTGGTCTAGTGGTTAAACCAGTGATTCAGACCCAGAGGTCCCGGGTTCGATTCCCAGCGGGGGCAAATTTTTTGCTCGGTTTGGTTGGTGGTAGGACTTGTTCTAAGTCCACCTGGCAAGCTACCACCATCATGTCTAAGTCTGTCGCCGTAACAACAATGTTAACAGCATTGTTGTGTTCCGGCAGGTATGATAGCCAGTCCCTCTGTGTAAGAGGATTTCGGGTGAAATTCGCTTCCATCTTCGGCCTAATCGTCACTTTCCATCAGGTGAGATTTGGGCCAAGAGTTTCCCCGTTTTGCATTAAAAAAAAAGAGTAATGTAGGCACTGTAGAGAACATACAACGCAACGTTATTTTAGAAAACCCTAAGCCACCTAACCCAATCCTATCATATTTCCAAGAGTAAGAAAAACCGGCTAAATACGAGTCTGAGTCGCACACGAAGGGTTTTTTTTAAACTTTTTTCCACACTAGGAATTTGTCCTGTATTGTGGGTGCGTTTACAAATATACAAAGTCACATACACAAACAGCCAGACCCGGAACAACTATCTGTAGGCCATACAAATATTTGTTCCGTGCGGGAATTGAACCTGTGACACGGAGCGCAGCAGTTTCGTACCATAAATCATATTTGTTGTTATAACGACAATAGAAATACACAATCTGTAAAAAATTCAAGGGTCTTGAGATACAGCCCGCTGACAGATAGACGGACGGACGGACAGCACAGGCTTAGTAATAGGGTTTCGATGGTTACCCTTTCCATACGGAACTCTAAAAAAGAACGCGCGCACGAAACTGCACTCAACTGAACTCAATTACTCCAAATATGTAAAAGAAAAGCTACTAAACGCAAGGAATGGTAACAGATTATGAAGCTTTCTAACACCCTTGATGCCCATGATGACCACGACCAAGAGCGTAATGACGTAGAAGGAAAAATAAAAAAACACAAAAAATAAACGTGAATAACATCACTAATGCAATCTCGGTACACGAATGCTTCGTTGAAAACAAATTTTATTCCCATGAACTTTCAACCAGTTTAAAAAAGAACAGTAAAAACGCACTCGAAATAAAACCGTGTACACCACATTGCGTTCCAAAATAAACACAAATCACTGAAGTGGATCAAACAGTTGCAGAGGTGGAGTAGCCATTTTTACTATGAACTGTGAGCCAAAATGTGCACTTAGTATAGCTCTGACACAGCCAAATAATGACGTCGGAAAAAAAAAAGAAAATCTCGGCTATTTGCCTCTTTAGAAATACAGGTATGAAGTTTGGAGTATCTACTATACGTAGAGGCGAAAGTACACAGACACATTGCCAAGTTCCGGTGAACTCCATGCTATAATGAACGAGATGGAGACGTAAGAAAAAAGAGAAGTTCTTAACCAAGCTTCTGCCACCGGAATCGCTTGTGAGAAAGTAACAAATTATTCCAAGGGAATATTCTGTTCAGCTGTTAAAACGTGAAACGGTTACAGAAATAAGAGCTCCTTTCCCATTGATAATATTATAAGTATTTCCTATAGTGGCACAAAACAAGATTAAATGGAAAACAGTATATAATAGATGGAAATATAACTAACTTTAAAAACTGTGACGATAAAAATCCAACACTGCAATGAAACAAACATACAACACTTAATATTAACGTAGGTAGTAAAAACCAACAAATCAATACTTCCAACAACAGCAAAACATTATGTATATCGCAAAAAGCAACGCACAAATTATAAAATCTCGATACATATCACATTTCTCACGGAAAATAAAATACTAGGATATGAGGAACTAACAATAGTCTAGAATTGGCAGAATACAACGTTCCAATGGACAGGAATCAATTCTATTCGTATTGCAACTACGAGTATGCTAATGGTGCGCTTCAGTGGCTGCAAATGATGACAACGGGGAATTCAGGATGCGTGTAGTGCATAATTATGCGAGTATTCTACTAAGTTACTACTTTAACTTGTTGCAGGCTGTCTGTACATATTCTTGTGAAAACTTATGGTTTTTGAAACGGAGTTCCTTAACGTACGTTATCGTTTTCATTTGTTTGCAGGCTGAGGGGCTAGACCGAAAAAGTAGTGAAAACAACACCAAGAACCGACACCTTTTATGTAGTGATTTTTGAGGGACTTCCCGATCACCTAGGAAACTAAAACTTTGATTAATTGAGTCAACTTGCCGTAAATTTTAAGAAAGTGCAAAAATATTTTACAATTTAAAGTTTCTTTTATTCATTTATGTTACGAACAGAAAAAAGGAACTCCGTTAAAACCGAGTGTTCATGAGACCTGTCTATTTTATTTTGAAGTGTTATGATGTTATTAATGAATTGGTACATATTTAATAATTTAATGAAAGGACCGACATATTATGTTTTCCTGTACAAATTGAGTTCGTACCAATTCAAAACAAAAACGCTATCCTAATCCGATTTATCTATTTTTAAAGGCACTTTTCCATTTTTTTGTCCCAAAAACATGACTCGTTTACTATTTGTATATTTAGGGTTGTGTTTAAACAAAATTTTGCCTACTGGAAAGATGTGGTGCAAAGCCGAAAATGCTCCATTAGCGACCACGCTTGCCTAGAAGTAACCTATTCACTCTAAGCAAGTGTGAACTCCGGTTTATTACTGTACGCAAATAAAACTATTCGCAAAACTGTACGAATAATAAAAGCAACAGCTAAATCGGTCCAGCAGTTCATACAATCTTCTACAATCAACATTATCGAGTACTACAAGTAAAACTCTAGCATATTATTATGTACAAAATATATGCATGAAAATGTATAACTTCATACTGACTATGTATCCTATAAATATGGAAAGGCCGGTGAGCTCCGAAAACCGAACCTAAAATATAAAGAGAGGACAACCGCTATAAAAATATCAAAGGACTCATGCATAGATTATTCTGTTCATCGATAGAGCAGACCTTTTTATAGCACATTTTTTGCATGGAAACCAGGTAGCTATTTAATTTATATGCTGATTTTGCCAAAAATAATCGACGACCTGCTCGCTATGAGTGAAAAAAAAATAAAAATGTTAATAACGTATGCACAAAGACGGGAAATTACCTTTTCAAGAATGAAAGTACAAAAAAGTTTATGGCAACTAAATTCATTATCTCAGTTGGTGGCATTCACGTATCTACACTTTAATATTTTAAAGAGATAAGATTTGTATTTTTGTACCAAATAGCCTCAAAAATTACTGGACCGATTTTAACCAATTTTTCATCAAGTTATTTTATCAGGAAATAATTTAGATTATAGTTTATTTTCGAAAAAAAAAGGGGGTTTCTACGGGAGTTGGAATACTAAACCCGCACCAATCGAAGTCGCAGGTGAAGTGCTAGTATACTGTGTTTTTTCAGACCCTATTTTGATGTTAATGACACAAAACCCTACATATTAAACCAAATATTTGTCATGCCTAGCTGCATGAAAAATTTTTTTTTGCAGTACAAGTCCTGCAGATAAACATCACGGCGGTTTTTTTCGTCACCAAATCGGTTATTCAAATTGCCGCGTCACGAGTCAAATCGATTGACGACTCGTCTTGAAATCGCATTACGAGGGGCATTGTCAAACCCCGAGTTATTTGCTGACGTCACTTAATCTAGAGGATCAGGTGAATATTCTTGTAATTTGAAACGTTCAAGAATTTAAAATTAAAACAGCTGGGCTTTCGACCCACAAATACATAATTCATGAAGTACTTTTTACTATGCAAGTTTTCGAAGTTAATTTAACTGGACCTCATATAAGGTTTTGCTTTTTGCTGTTAACCAAATTTGTACCTCCATAGTATGCCTAACCCAATTTCAATTAATTTGATACTCCTATTCCAATTTAATCCCGAGTCCATGTTTATTTCTGACGCTCAGAACTTGCTACCATAACCGAGTCAAAACTAACGGGTTCCAGAGAATTTTGAAACTTAAACACTGAACTGAACTAACTAAAACAATAGCTGAAATTTTACCCAAAATAAATAAAGACACCTGTCAACAGTTAGAAACAAAACAAAGCCACACACAATGTAAACCCGTGATCGTTCGAAAACTTCGGCAAACTATTACCAATTTGAGTCACCTCGTTGGAATAGTGAGAGCCAAAAAACTTCGTACGTCATCGTTTAGTGGCCGCTCAGGGAGCGCGGTTCACGCGTCATTTGCCCCGCTCCCCCCTACTTTGGGGAGAAACTTTTGCTTTTCATCGTTTTTGCGGCTCAATATTGTGTTTTACGAACGCTTGGCTAAATTTCTGAGGATCACCCTGGAACGATTTGATTTGGAGATGGATTGAATGGTATTCTTGAAAGCCCTTCTTTGGGAAGGGATACAGAGGTCGTTATTGTTAAAGCCATGGCGGAACTTGAACGGTTTTGCCATACGAGTGGCTTATCCAATGTCATGCACAACAGATTGAAATATGTGGGAGATTGTGCAAAGAAATAATATTTTGGAAACATGACTTAAAGTTGAAACTTTAAGTCGTCTTTCCAAAATATTATTTATTTTATGTAAAGACTATCTACTTAATATACTACTACAACATACAACATAATTTGAAACATTCATACAAAATTTGAAATCCTTTCCTTAGTTTTGTTCCTTCTTACTTGCCCTCTACCTACTTGGAGTACGCAAATAACAGTGATATGACTGATTTTAAAAGCAATTAATAAAGAAAGAACACCCGTTTATTCATTGCATATTCTTTCGAGCAAACTATAACAACAACAACAACAATATCCTTGGACATTTCACACAACGCCATATAGTACCAAGCTAAGCAACCTAATGCTTGTGTTATGGTAACGAGATGGCTGATAAACTACTTATATACATTTTTTTTTGTAAATACGTACATATTATATTGTATTGTTATGTTATATCATGTTATGTTATATTATGTAAACTTAGTAATATTTTACATGTTGTGGTCTCTTATTACTGAAGGACCACACGTAAATGAACCACTGTATCAGTGTTACTTATTTTATTGGTGTATCCTTTGTTGGAGATACACAATATTATTTTAGACTTTTTTTGTTTGTTTTCGAGCGTATGGCTGGCACTTGTGGGCTGCAGTTGAAAATCAGCGTCAGGCGGATGTCACCATCTGAACTTATGCTGTGCTGAAGCTCTTCTGGCATCAAAAGTTTTGAAATAATTTATTTTTCCTAATGTTAAGGTATTCAGCGGGTCTGAAAGGCCACTTTAGAAGAACCAGCCAGCAATTCAAATCACCCAAAACTGTCAATTTTTTCTAATCAATCTTGAACCTAATGCTTCAGCGATAAAGTCGAAAATTAAATTTGACAGATTGTTGTGAGATTTATATTATTATCTTAGTATGATTCATTAATAGTGGCCGTTTAAGACCCGATGTTTGTTTAATGCTAATAAACTTATCTGTTTTTCGTTCTTTTTTCTTTATCCAAATAAGTAAATAACAAATCATTTCAAACGCCACGACCAAAACCAAATCCTTCATAAACATTCCCCACCATGTATCTGACATAATCAACACGAGGATTATCGCCATCGATAGAGTCACCTACTTCCCTGTTCATATTAATCATATCTGATCAGTAGTAACGCTAACGCATTGGGCAAACATATCGAGTACCCCATTAGCCTCCCGTTTCTCAAACAATGGAATCTGAGGGTCGCTCTCCGGCTGTCCGGACCAATATAGTATGATGAGGATTAATAAATAGGATACGGTTTTGTTGGCATAAGTGGGTTTCTATTTTGTTACCTGTGGTTTTGTTTCTGTTGCTTGTTGTTACGTGGTTTTACTTGTATAGCTTGGTTTCTTCTTTTAAATGGTGTGGTGTTCGACTTCCGGGTTCGGCAGTGTTAATGGGTGTTCTCACCTACCTAAAGTGACTGTTGTTTGAATTTGTGTTCTTTTGATGACGTATAATCACGGATGTAACATAAAAATTTAAATATAACTGGCGGTTGCGGAATTCCACTCCTTAGCTGTACGGTATGGATATTTTCTTCTTTATCATTATGAAATATCAGTATGTTGTATTTGAAATAGTATCAGGAATGAATATATAAGATGCTGAAATTTGTATTTATTATAAGTTCTGAGCCTTGTATTAAAGCACAATTATTCTGTATGATCGCACTCTGTGGCAAACTTTAGGGGAGGCCTTTGCTGGGAAGCAAGACAATCTTCGCGAAACTAGTGTCTAATAATTTAAAATGTTATATTAAGGAAATATGTAAGATTGTTGAATAAAGGCTATTATTATTATTATTCTGTAGAACAGTTTTGAGAAAAAACGTACTATGGGTACCTAGAAGAACTTGCACAGGAAGTTCCTATTCATAAAATTTCACAAATAAAAAACAAATATTCTGATTTAACAATAAACAACACATACCGAACATGACGACTACAACTTTTCACTAACTTAAGAGTATTTTTTCTATTAAACTGAAATCAAGCGTAAAATCGACAGCAAAGGATTTTGCTAAGCTGAAGCACACTTACTTAGAAATCCTCTGATAATTCACTTTGATATTAAAACAAGGAAGTAAGAACTAAATTAAATAAGTGAATTCTTTCTCCTCTGTTCTGCTATTGATAGGAACTTTTCGTGTATATAACTTTGTACACTGCATCCCTTTGTATTCAGTGGTGACTTAACCGTCCGTAAAAACATGGCGCTTTTCTTTTGGCTTCAAACTTTAAAGTTGTGTTAACTTCTGTGTCAGTGGCTCCGGTTTAGAGACGTCAGTGAGTAAACCAACCGTTTATCATTGGGAGTTTGCAGTTGCTGAGCTCGATAAGATCTTTTCTATTGAATTACTTACTATAGCTTTTATATTTTTGCTCTATGTGAGGAAAATGAGATCTTGTAGAATACTTCCTTTTTTGAAATCTCTCTATTGCACTGAGGTTTGCTGTAAGAGAATCCAATTCTGGGTTAAACTCGCTTTTTTGTTTATAAGTGTTCTTGTCATGTCTTTATATCTGTATGTTTTGTGTGAAATACTAATCCTAATAACTATATCGATTTATAAAAGAAAACTCTTGTTTTGATAATTTGTCTAGAGTAACTTTGGACTTAACTATAAAACCTAAGTATGTAAAAATTAACTACTATTTTTTTTACTATTGATAGGCATACGTTTGACCACTATCTCACCTGATGGAGCACGCTTGCCTAGAAGTAACCTATTCACTCTTGACTTAAAGACTCCCAGGTTGTAGCTTTGAGGAAACCCAGACTCGGGAATTCCACTCCTTAGCTGTACGCACAAATAATGTATTTGCAAAACGTTTTGTGCGTTAAACATGTACAATTCTTAAAATCTTTAGGGCCACAAGGATGGCTCACAACAACTAGAGCTAGGCAAAAGAAAATCTAATTTACAGACAAACCGTTGTCCTTCCCTAGGGCCGTCACGCCAGCAAACAACCCATCATTTATTCAGGCCCACTTCTACTACATGTAAATCTTATGTGCTTTCATAAGTATTTACTGCATGAAAATGCATTTACCAAATTTTTGAGCCTTTATTTATTTTACATTTTATTAATTGCATTTTGAAACATTCCGATAAAAAAAAGCATGAAAAACGTTTTAAAATCTATACTTCTACACTATATAATATTATAAAGCAGAAGAGTTTGTTTGTTTGTTTGGTTGAACGCGCTAATCTCAGGAAGTACTGGTACGATTTGAAAAATTCTTTCAGTGTTAGATATCCCATTTATCGAGGAAGGTTATAGGCTATATTTCATCACGCTAAGACAAATAGGAGCGGAGCAATAATGAAAAATGTGACGCAGACGAAGTTGCGCAGGTCAGCTAGTATATTATACAGTGTGAGTCTTTATAATGTGCACATACGAAAATGAGGGAAACTATACCTAAATAAATCGATGAAAACGTATTAAAAAAAAATATTCTTAATTCGTTTTTTTTTTAAATTTTGTTCACAACTGTGACCCCTGTGCAAACAAAACTGTGTCACTTTTCAACTAAATAATCTATTGCAATAAAACAAACTCCATAATGATCGGAAGGAATCAGCCTGCAATATTTACTATTGGATAGCTAATATGATGAAGAATAACTTAAATAATAAATTGAGGGTTTCATTTTTATCGCTAACGCATTATGTTCAAGGTTGATAAAGAAAATTCGACAGTAGCGGGTAGCGTGATGTGCTTTCTGATTCTTCTAAAGTGGGTGCAACCCAGTAACTGGGTAACAAGATGCGTACTCCTTGGCAATACTGGTGTCAGATTTTCTGGCTCTTGACAATCCGTAATGACTGTCAAATGACAGCCGGGACCAACAGCTTGACCTTCTTTCCGAGACACGGGCGAACCTCGATGTGTAAAGGATGGTCACCCATCTACAGACTGACCTCGACAAGCGCTGCTTAACCTCTAAGATCGACTCTAGCGGCAGTTATCATTTACCCACGGGTACCTCGAAGGAAAACGTGAGTATCCATAAATAAATACAGACCACCGAGCGACCATTACATAAGCGTATTAATATAAGACACTCCCGGACACAACTCACAGAATCAATGCGAGAGGATCAATCCATTTGGCTAGGACCCCCATAAAGTATAAACCTCTGTAACAAAACACACGATTCACCCCAATGTATGTGTGTGTAGACTGTAGATGGACGGGGGTTTATTGCGCCTAAGATTGATTATTGCTAACATATTCATCTGCCAATGGATGAAACGTCTTGTGGCTCTTGAATACGAATAATGCCCTCTCATCTTTAGGTTTTTATTTCCGTAAGAACAAGAGGGAGAAAAATAGGTACCAAAATTGTTTTTTATTTGTCTTGCGGGTTATTTCCGATTTTGGAATGTCCGCCTTCTTATGCATTGCAACTCCTAAAGGCAAGTCCGACGAGACAACTGCATTACAATTCTGTTGGTCCTTTCTGTTGAAATCTTACCGTGAAAACTAAGTGCTCGTTGACGGAAACGCGGGGCGTTGGGCGGGCCCCGCTGCGTCTGTAAATCGCTTCTCCGTAAACGCTATCATAGAACGCCATATCTTTGAATTTAGTGCAGGCTCGCACCGTGCGACGCTGCGCGCGTAAATCGCTTCATCGTAAACGCGACGCTCAACGCCCCGCGTCTCCGTAAACGAACACTTAGGCGAAGAGAATGACAAGTGAGCTGTCATTCCATCTAATTTGTGTGAATTGTCAGCTCACTTCTCATTCACTTCGAGGTGTTAGCGTTTACAAAATCCCGGTGCAATAAAACTCTCATCATGTAAGCTCAGGTGAGTCATGAAGCGAGACATCACTCCATAGAAACAAGGTGGAATGCCAACTCACCTCATACTCACTTCACCTCAGTTTACACGGTGAGATGTAGACAGAATAGACGGGCTGTTTAAGATGTCGCAATGAAATCAGCTCGTCGAATCGAAGCTCCAAAGTCTTGAGCATCGGCGCCGAGTTGCTGGCCTGTTGGTTTTCTATCGGTTACATTTTGGGGAGTGTGCGACGGAATTGCATAAATTAATTCCGCCAAGCCCGTTCCACCATCGGACCACAAGATGTACGACGATGTGCCACCGGTACATGGTGGACATCCCACCTATACGCACAAAACGTTTTGGGAATACATACATTGTGCGTACAGCTAAGGAGTGGAATTCCCTGCCTGAGTCTGTGTTTCCTGATGCTACAACCTGGGAGTCTTTAAGTCAAGAGTGAATTAGTTACTTCCAGGCAAGCGTGCTCCACCTTAGACCGCATCATCGCTTAACATCAGATGAGATAGTGGTCAAAAGTATGCATCAATAGTGAGAAAACAAAAATCAATCAGAAAGAATTGGCTGTCTGTAAAGTCGGTTTACGGACGATAGTTTAATGTGACAACGTCATAACAAAACATTGATGAAATGAATACTTTTATGAATAAAGTTGAATTATTTTATTGAATGATCACTATTTTGTATGGATACAAAGAAGGAGTTACAATGAGCGTAACGGGATAATGATTCATCCTTTTTCGTGCGTGCAGCCGGCGTTCATCGATTTAGTAGACTTTTTCACGTCAAAAACAGTGGTGGCGTTAAAAAAGGAATCTCCACTTCCCTGCAAATCAAGATCCTGTTAATGGAGACAAACTTTATTACCAAGACCAAGAAACACACTGCAATTGCCTGCACACACTTTAATCCCACTAAGCAGTAAACGTGACCCCAAAACTGCAAACACTTTTGAATTACCCAACTTTACTGAAGCCAAACCAACGTCAAGCAGAGCACTTGTGACGTCAAAACATTTAAAACTACCCACACACAGCTAGAATTTAAGACACTGGAAGCTGAAGCAACATGTTGAAAAGAGCTCGGAGTTTTAGTGGCAGTGACAAAGTTACAGGTTTTACTACATTTTAACGTATCTCCGTGGCCGGGGTAATGGCTAGAGCGCCATTATGTGGGTAGATTCAATTTGGGTATAAGTTATTTTGCGAAGTGTGAGTTTTAAGTGGACTTTGTGTGGAGTGAATAGTTTTGAGGTTTGAAGAGGCAATGAAGTAAGTTTGAATCCGGATGTGTTTCATTGCGTTTCAGCATCTGTATGTTAAATGTTTGCTGAGCTAGCATGTTCCGTATTATTTTAAAGATGATTCACTTTACTTTCACTTTCATTACATATTAAAAAACAAAGTTCTCCGCCGCGTCTGTCTTTTTTTTTACTTTTGATAGGCACGCGTTTGACCACTATCAAACCAGATGGTAAGCGATGATGCGGTCTAAGATGGAGCACGCTTGCCTAGAAGTAACCTATTCACTCTTGACTTAAAGACTCTATCTGTCTGTTCGCGATAAATTTAAAAACTACTGCACCGAATTTCATGTTGTTTAGACCAATGGATAGAATGATGCTAGAGGAAGGTTTTAGTATATAATTTGTCAAGCGGGCGAAGCCGCGGGCATAATCTAGTAAATATATGTCGTGTATAACGATATTGTTGTAATAAAAGTTGCTCAATTGATTATTGTAGTAGTGGGAAGTGGTAAACGCCGTGACGTCAGTTATCAGTTGTAATGGCGGCACGTGGACAGAGTCGTATTGGGGACTTTGCCGAGCGCACTAAGGCTCTCATAATAAATATATTAGTCTATGACTTTGGCTCGAGACACCAACTAAGACACTCGTCCAGAACGAAACTGTCGGTTTACCTATTTCAATGATATTAAACAGACTTCTTTAATAATGTTATAAATGCGATTTCTTCTAACTCAACAGACCGATGTGTTGCTGTGGAGTGCTAAAACACTATAGCTATGGAGAAGAAGTGGCCAACAATGGGCGGTAATAATGGGCGGGCGTTTTGGGGCACTGTCTATTAAAATTTGTAAGTTTGACGTTCAAAAAGTACTGTCACAGTTAATAAAGTAAGATCAGTACTGTATTGAGTGTTGATTAGGTATTCTACAATGAACCCGATACCACCGAACCCGAACGATGATGGCACTATCGCTCAGCCGTCGCTGACGCCGACATATATAAAATTCTTCCGTTATTGATTGAGTGACAGACAGACAACGCACAGCCGAAACTACTGGTCGTAGAAAGCTTAAATTTGGCATAAAGGTTCCTTTGGGAGTGTGCGTTAAAAGAGGATTTTCCAGAACCAGAATTAAAATCAGTTTTATTTGTTAACACAGGTCCTTTATTACAGTTCTCATTTTAAATGACGAAAAGAGCGCTATGTTATGCAAGGAGGCGTACAAATTATTGTGACCAAGTAAAGTAGCTCAAGAATACAAATTAAAGTTTTATAAAAAAAAAAATATACATATGCCTGAGAATCATGCATAATCATGGTATTGAATTAAATTATTTACGTTTAAAGGCATCTAGCACTTGAATTATTTAAAATGTCAAAATATCTAAGTACCTAAAGCCAAAAACTTTAAATTTCAAAAATTATTAAATGTCTTTACCAACAGTAAATTTATATTCCAAACTAGCTGACCCGCGCCACTTCGTCTGCGTCACATTTTCCATTAATGCTCCGCTCCTATTTGTCTTACCGTGATGATGTAAGTAGCTTATCTTTCCTCGATAAATGGACTATCTAACACTAAAATAATTTTTCAAATCGGACCAGTACTTCTTGAGATTAGCGCGTTCAAACAACCAAACTCTTCAGCTTTATAATATTAGTATAGATAATACAAAGGGCAATGGGTAAAATCGAGTTATCGCGGGCTAAAGCAAATGCTATCTAAATTGAATCACTGTTAGAGGGCCATGATCAGAAACATGCACGATCTTTCAAAGCAAACTATATCTAGGAACTAAATTCGAAATGGTTAGCAAGAGAAACTACTCACTTATGTAAAGGTAAATGTCTACACGTACGGAGCAACCGACATACATAAATTGATTTACCCGTAGAGAACTAGGTAAAGTAAATGAAATTATCCGTAGAAGCAAGAGCTCAAAGATAAATACTCCACATCTCATCGTAAGATACTTGAAAGGCACTTACAAAGAAGTTTCTAAAGAATTCTAGACGCATCTCTTGAAAACTAGCATGTGTGGAAAATAACTATATTTCTTCCGTAAACGAAGGAATCTTTGAAGAGCTTTCAAACCGCTAAGCGTCTCTCTGTTACCTACATACTGGATGCGGGTGGTGCCTCGTTTAGTACTGCGACTGTCGATGAGTTGAAAACTCAGCCCTAGAACGCATTAGAAGGAACACGGATGGGTTTTAGTCAGTAAGAGTCACCACTCTTTTCCACGGGAGTCTACCACTCCTTTCTGCTCCGCCTAGAACGGGAGGTGTCATTTGATGATATCTCATACTTAAAAAAAAATGTCTCCTATACCGAAACTGATCTGCAGTGCTATTCTGTAACAACATTTTCGTGTCTTGACAGCGGAATCCGAGGTGAGTTTCAAATTTGTATAAATATAAGACCTTAATGATGTGTGAAATAAAGTTCACTTTGTAAGCTTAGTCACTCAGGTGAAGTCGATATCGAAATGGTTATTTACAGAATAGACTAGCTGGTTCCGCTTATTTTCAACATGTGAAAGTTTTCCCAGTGTTCAATATTTTTACAATTTTGGATAGTAGTAAAAAAGTTTTTTTTTAATTTTTGCTATGGTACTTACTTACTTTACACTTCTTAATAAAATATTACCAAAATAACTTCCACAATCCACATTTCGTTTGATTAAAGCTAAAAAAGCAGCGGTAGGCGTTGTCAAAATGATTATCTTGTAAGTAATCGTCTCGATATCTAGTTAAGTAATCGTACCTCGTCAGAGAACATAAAAAGAACCAGTTCATCACTAATTTGGGGTTAGTGCTCAACAGTTCTAATGTTATAAACAGATTAATACAACTCCATACTAGCTACTATGTAAATCTTGCATCCATAACCCTACCAAATTGACAATCACATCCAAGTTAAGACCAAAAGCACATAAACTATATCAACAAAAACGCTTCCCCATAAAAAAATCACAAAAGAATTTTACTACAGTGCTACTAGCAAGTGAAATAGCCTATCTAAACGCTCCACATACTCGTAGCAACAATAAACTCGACACTTTATTCGAGCTAGCTGGCCCGCATGCCTCTTATAAACTTCGTTCGCAAAATCTACATACTCGTAAATTGCAGAGGGTAATCAAGAATACTTCAAGCACTTGTGTTACTTGTAAATAAATGTTAAATGTGTTTCACTCTATTTATTTTCGTTTGAGAACGGATGTATTACGGAAACGGAAATCTGATATTTTATATAAGGGTAATGACGAGGGAAATGGAGGCGGAAAAGTGAATTTTATTTAAGTAACCAAATCTGTAATTTGTTTCGTTTTGTTTACGTGGGTCTCAAATATCACGGTGTCCTATTAAATGTTTGTTGATGCTCGTATTGAAGAAGCAATTTTTTTAAAGCACAGATTTTTCAAAATGTTAGACCATAATATGTCCACTCGCGGAAGCGGCCCTGGAACGCAAAGGGCATTAGGAGGAACACGGATGGGTTTTAGTCAGTAAGAGTCTGACACTCCCTTCTGCTCCGCCCAGAGCAGAAGGAGTCATTTGGTAATTTCCCATCTTAAAAAAAAAAAACTTGTTCACAAATGCCACTTTCCCCAGAGTCCTTGTCTGGGCCCAGACCCCTAGTTAAATAAAAATCATGCAAAAAACTATTTAAATTAATAAAAAATTAAAAAGCCTTTTATTTCTTGCTTTAAAGTAGAGATTGATAATTTAAAACAGTGTGCATGCATAGTTAATTAGATTAGCTTGTTGTTAGTTTGAGTAAATATTATTAATTTAATTGATTCAATGTTACTGGTACTGGGTTACTGGTATTTTTTTTGGGGGCCGAGTCACCCGCGTCCGTAGGAGAATACCCTTCAGCGAAACCCTACACGTGGTCCCCGGGTGGTGCTAAACAGGCGACACTAACAGATTCAGACCCAGAGGTCCCGGGTTCAATTCCCAGTGGGGGCAAATTTTTTGCTCGGTTTGGTTGGTGGTAGGACTTCTAAGTCCGCCTGGCAAGCTACCACCATCATGTCTGAGTCTGTCGCCATAACAACAATGTTAACAGCATTGTTGTGTTCCGGCAATTAGAGATATGATAGCCAGTTCCTCTATGTTAGAGGATTCCGGGTGAAACTCGCTTCCATCTTCGGCCTAATCATCACTTTCCATCAGGTGAGATTTGGGCCAAGAGTTTCCCCGTTTTAAAAAAAATTAAAAAAAAAAAAATTTGGTAGATAAAAAATCATGAAATAAAATTTCAATTTCCAGTAATTTAATTACACTACAATTTAACATTGTACAATAAACTTTCAATTTCCAATAAATTAATTACTTTACAATTAAATCATTCAAATAACAAGTAGCACATTTAAATTTCCAATAAATGATAACAACATAAAACACAAATCCACCACCAAGAATCATAAACAGCCTCCTAATAAACAATAGGTAATTAAAACAAAATTAATAAGCCGCACAGACGCGAGCGCAGCGCGTCATCCTGTCACTTCGGAATTTCATTACGTCACGTTCCCAGGAATTAATCCCAGTAATAAACTGCCAGATCTACTATGATTTATACGCGATTTCTATTGTTATTAAATTCAGGGTATGATTGTGATTGTTATGCTGAGCTGTAGGATCGCTTTGAGACTATAGATTTTGGTTGTCTGTTGAGGGGTTTAATTGGTTTGGGTATTATTCTTCTGCTATGTAGGCAGTTCGTTATTGTGCGGTACTAAAAAGACATACCTACCAGTAAATAGTCTCAAGAGAAAGAGAAATTCTAGCGTTAATAACGACAGACGAAAATTCAAATAGAAATGTGTTGTCATTTTTTTTTATCTTAAACAACTATTTTTTTTTTATTTAACTATTGTTAGCACCATTTTTAACGTTTACGCGTGCGTTAACAACCCGCTCTAACAGGCAGTGTGACTCTTACAGTCTTCGTTTTCGTCACTGCATACTCTTTTTCTCTTGTTCTTACTCTTACACACTATTGTCTACATTTATTTTTCATTTCTCCTGCCGCAGGTCAGCTGGAAGAAATTTCATTGGAAATAAGGAGTTCTTTTGTACTTAAGTATATTTATAATGTTAACTTTTACTATTTTTCTGTCTACATCCACACTAATATTATAATGAGGAAATATTTGTTTGTTTGTTTTGAATAGGCTCCGAAACTACTGGACCGATTCGGATGAAATTTTGTACAAAGATAGTTTGAGACCCGAGGAAGGACATAGGATATCTTATCATAATTATATATTTTATCCCGGAAACCCCAACTATTTTAAAATCCCTAATATTTTATCCCGGGAACGGGAACTGTGCGGGTTAAACGGGAGCGAAAGCGAGCTAGTAAAAAATAAAATAAATCAATTTCCTGGTACTCTTACCTGTAGAGGAATACCTACTACTTTGTAATCATTGTCCTCATTTAAGCCAAAATATATCCACTGGTTTACATAGGTTTACCCACTAAATTGTCCTAGGGTTTTCATTATGTAGCGGCATCAATGCCGCCACAAGAAAAACCAACGAAACAAAATCTGCGACATCTATCCAACTGGCGGCGAATTAATAAATCCTAAATCGCGCAAGCAGAGTTTACAATGCGATTTGAACATATTATACATACCGACATCCGCCCGAATGTGAACTATCGGTCAGTAGCCCCCCAGGCACAACAACCGCCTGAGCGAAGGATCTTCCCTTTACAATGGGGGTTTGCTGGACTTTACTCTCTGTACCGCATTCCCGCCAAAGTTACATTTATTGATTGATTTTCATCCAATTACTTTGTCTGTCTTCCTAACTTCGGACTAACCTAACTTCATAAAAACAAAAGGACTCTCGGGTCGCTGGACACTAGATGTCAATTACATCAGTATTAATAGTCGACGATTATGTCAGCATGGCTTGCTCAGCTGTCAGCGCAAATGACTTCCCGCTGATTAAAACGTTTATTAATTGACAGGCGGAATGATCATTAAAATGATTTTCGTGACGCTAGTGATGAATTCAGTTTCCTTTTTTTTTCTTTTTAAAAAAACGTTGCCCCACACTAGGAATTTCTCCTGTATCGTGGGTGCGTTTACAAACATACTAAGTCACATACATAAACAGCCAGACCCGGAACAACTATCTGTAGGCCATACAAATATTTGTTCCGTGCGGGAATCGAACCCACGACACGCGACGCAGCAGTCGATCACTCATCCACTGCGCCAACCGTGCCGTCTAATTGCTTCTAATATCATCATCATTATAACAAAGGAGCTTGTGGCTAAATAATAACAGCCGCACGGGTCGATCTTCAAGGTTAAGCAATGCTTGCTGAGGTTGGTCTGTGGATGGGTGACCATCTAAACATACCGAGTTTCCTCCGTGCCTCGGAAAGCACGTTAAGCTGTTGGTCCCGGTCATTTGGAGATCTTTGACAGTCGTTACGGATAGTCAGAAGCCAGAAAATCGGACACCAGTTCTTGCCAAGGAGTACCGTGTTACCCAGTTAAAGGGTTGTGGAGGTCTGGTAGGCAGCCGCTCCACATAAAACACTGGTATTCAGCTGAATCCGATTTGACTGGAAGCCGACCCCAATGTAGTTGGGAAAAGGCTAGGCAGATGATGATCATCATCATTATAACAGCCGAAAGACGTACACTGCTGGACAAAGGCTTCCCCCAAGCGTCACCACAACGACTATACACAGCGTCAATACCCCAAGGAAGTGTAATAGGATGTCTCTTATTTATAATTTATATCAACGACTTACCTAAAATTATAGAGGGACCATGTGTCCTATTCGCGGATGACATTTCTGTACTAGTCTCGTGTCAAAACAATTTAGAACTAAACGAAAAACTTAATTCAATACTCACCAAAATCATCACTTGGATGAACGCACACAACCTTGAAATAAATTACTTCAAGACTAAACTAATTGCTTTTCATCCCCATCAAAAAACACCTTTAAATATAGATTTTACTTTTAATGACGCAAAAATAGAAATAGTTAAAGAATTTACACTACTTGGACTAGATTTGGATACTCATATAAACTCGAAATCTCACATACAAAAACTTAGATAAAAAATTTCAAGATTTTCATTTGCTCTTCGTGAAATAAAAAAAACCACAAATCTTCAAGCAGCGCTCACCACCTACTATGCGTATGCTTATGCATGGCTAAGCTACGGTGTTATCCTTTGGGGAAATAGCACCGATGCTCCATCACTATTTACCATTAAAAAAAAATTAGTTAGAATCCTAGCAAATATCGATCAAACAGACAGCTGCAAACTTCACTTCCAAAATTATAATATTTTAACACTCCCTAGTATATACATATTAGAAACTTGCAAATTTGTTCGTAAATATCAGGAATTTTATACAAAGCGCGAGGACATACAATCACGTTACACACTCCGACACAAATCGAGATTAAACATTCCACATTCTCGGCTAAAAATACATTCAACAAGCCCCTATGTAATGTCCATAAAAATATACAATAAACTACCAGAATTAATCAAAAAAGAAGATAAATTAAACATTTTCACAAATAAACTAAAACAATTTTAAGTACAAAAATGCTACTAATAATAACTCCCACCCTCCTACTATGTAAATCTTTTGCTGTGTCCTTAATGACATCCTATTCAATTAATGATAATAACATTGTATTCTATTGATGTTAATAAATAAATGACATTCTATTCAATTGATATATAAATGACTTTCACAATAATACATAAATGACATAATTCTCTATTAATATAATAAATAATATACTGTTCTATTAATAATAACAAATAAATATACTATTCTATTGATGATAATAAATAAAATGACATGGTATTCTATTAATAATAATAATTAAATAATATACAAAGTATTCATCACACAAACACACTAATACCAATGCACAAAATGCAAGCTATTAAACAATAAAACAACCAAACATTTTATTTAATCCAAAAATAAATATGTAGGTAATAATAATATGCATAAAAAATTTGAAAATTTATAAAACATTTATATTGCAAGGAAAGTTATTTAAAGCGCTCTTCCTCTCTCCTAATTATTTAAAGTTTTGCTGTGCCCGACAGGGTCCATAATTTGTTCTATTTATTCTTTTACCACCTGTATGTGTACATTATGGATTGCAATAAGCAATTTGAGATTTGAGATTTGAGACTGGTCCTGTGCGTCTCGCATCCATCAGCTACCCGCGACCTTCACCAGGTCATCGGTCCATCTTGTGGGAGGCCTATGGCCTACAGCAATATGACGCCTGTTAATATTTCGAGAAAGTGGTTTGAAAAAGTGTACTTTTATAGTGTTCATAGATACATGAGAACTAAGTATCGTACTAAATTTTAATCATATTATCTAATTAATCTAAAACCACATCATTCGCTGATGAATTAAGAAAATGTTGGTTAGTAAATTTTTAAAAGTATACCAACAACAATAGGCTTATGTGTCCTGAAAAAATCTAATTAGTCCGTCAGTTAGATTATCAAAAAATATTTGACCCGTGTTTTATTTTCTTTTGTTACGGGAACCAAAATTGATAACTAACGGACTAAATAGTTTTGCAATGTGTGGATGATGGAATCTAGCCTATTGTTTTTTTTTCTTTAAACGCATACCTATCTCATATTTATGTATCTATAATCCCAAATAAATGAAGTATAAACACACCAACATCACCAGTAGGTATATGGTGAGAATAAGCAAAGTCCAAACCATGCACATCAACCATGTCCAACAACCGCGCTTCAAAGCTCCAAATAACAAAAACCAAGTACTCTTTCACATTCGTTTAACCGTTCACCCTTTCCACTACAACGCTACACTCCATTAAGACATTCCAATTGACTCCCAAACCCAATATACACTTAAACTAAACGGTCCCCCAAACAGTCCGGTATCAGTGTCCGAATCGATACCGATACCGCTACCGAGTGGGGCAGTAATTAACGCGAGCTGTGTGTGGTCGCGGACAGAATGTAATCACGACGCAAAAGATAACTGTCAGGATGACGAGTTTGAGGACAGGCTTTTGTAGTGTTGGGGGAAATAATGATGAGTGGGAAACGTGAATGCGTGTTCTAACGTTGCTTGTAAGTATCTCCGTTTGTATAGAAAACACGCACAGTCCAACACAGAAAATGCATCCACGCGGGTTAATGCAGATCACGCGCCTACAAGCGGAGAAACATGCACACGCGCTCGTGGGTGCGGAGCTAAACGCAAGGTATGGCACACCGAGTCTCGCAGTACCGTGCGTGATTATGGATGGGCTTGACGTGTGGTAACCAAACAGTTAGTATTAAGAGCAGCATCTTAGATGAGTTTCACACTAATAACCATTTTTAATATCAAAACAGACGCAGAGCTTCGCGTCTGTTTTTATTGTTTATTAAAAATGGTTATTAGTGCAGCACTGAAATATCACCACAGCGAACAGCATTGAATGAAATGTGTCAGAGCCACCGTGAATCCACAAAACGTATCTACGTGCATGAGTGCGTATAAAACCGGCACGATGATGCAAATCTGCACACCCCCAAGTACGCGCGTAGGTGCGTTGACTCGCAACATACAGCGTGATGCGTGACATTGTGATAACCGCCTAAGTCAAGTTTATAAGCATTTTCCCAACTATATTGGGGTCAGCTTCCAGTCAAACCGGATCCATCTGAATTCCAGTATTTAACATGAAACGGCTGACCAGACCTCCGCAACCCAGCGACCGGGTGGCACGGTACTCCTTGATAAGACTGGAAACAGATTTTCTGGTTTCTCACAATCCATGATGACTGGCATAAATATACAAATGGCAGCCAGGACCAACGCCTTCACGTGCTTTTCGAGGCACGGAGGAACTCGGTATTTTAAAATGTTCACCTATCTACAGACCAACCTGGCCAAGAATTGCTTAACCTTAAAGACTGTTATTCGTAAGCATCCACTGTCTGTTTGTTTGTTTGTCAGCGGGTTGCATCTCATGCACCGTAATAGGTATGTATATAGTTAAAATTTTCACAAACTGTATTTAACATAAATACAGTTTGTGAAAATTTCAGCCGCTATCGCTATAACAACAAGTAATACAAAAGTATACTAAAAAATCAAAGAGTACCGTGTTTTGTTTTGTTTCTTTTAGTACGAAACCATCTACCGACCACCGTACTCCCATCAAGAAGGAAACAGAACAGAGCAAGGCGACAAAAAGTGGAACTCTCTGCCTGCGTCTGTGTTTACAACTCTAATCTCTTCAAAGTTAGAGTGAACAGGCTCCTTCTGGGTAAGTTCGCTCCTTGTCTCTGACATCTCTGACCAAGACTAGAATCAAGAGCAAACCAACAAGTAAAAAAAGCCTTAGGATCAACCAACAAGGGATCCTGCTGGAGTCGCGGGATTATTCGCAAGAGACACCGTGGCTCCGGAACACAAAGGGCAATGAAGGAACATGGATGGGTTTTAGTCAGTAGAAGTCTGACACTCCCTCCCGCTACACCCAGAGCGGGAGGAGTCATTGGATGATTTCCCATCCATAAAAAAAAGGAATAAAAAATCATAAACTAAAATTTCAATTTTCAATAATTTAATTACACTACAATTTAAAATAATACAATAAACTTTCAATTTCCAATAAATTAATTACTTTAAAAATAAAAAGTAGCACATTTCAATTTCCAATAAATGATAACAACATAAAACACAAATCCACCACCAAGTCACACTAAACTTAATCATAAACAGCCTCCTAATAAACAATAGGTAATTAAAACAAAATTAATAAGCCGCACAGACGCGAGCGCAGCGCGTCATCCTGTCACTTCGGAATTTCATTACGTCACGTTCCCAGGAATTAATCCCAGTAATAAACTGCCAGATCTACTATGATTTATACGCGATTTCTATTGTTATTAAATTCAGGGTATGATTGTGATTGTTATGCTGAGCTGTAGGATCGCTTTGAGACTATAGATTTTGGTTGTCTGTTGAGGGGTTTAATTGGTTTGGGTATTATTCTTCTGTTATGTAGGCAGTTCGTTATTGTGCTGTACTAAAAAGACATACCTACCAGTAAATAGTCTCAAGAGAAAGAGAAATTCTAGCGTTAATAACGACAGACGAAAATTCAAATAGAAATGTGTTGTCATTTTTTTTTATCTTAAACAACTATTTTTTTTTTATTTAACTATTGTTAGCACCATTTTTAACGTTTACGCGTGCGTTAACAACCCGCTCTAACAGGCAGTGTGACTCTTACAGTCTTCGTTTTCGTCACTGCATACTCTTTTTCTCTTGTTCTTACTCTTACACACTATTGTCTACATTTATTTTTCATTTCTCCTGCCGCAGGTCAGCTGGAAGAAATTTCATTGGAAATAAGGAGTTCTTTTGTACTTAAGTATATTTATAATGTTAACTTTTACTATTTTTCTGTCTACATCCACACTAATATTATAATGAGGAAATATTTGTTTGTTTGTTTTGAATAGGCTCCGAAACTACTGGACCGATTCGGATGAAATTTTGTACAAAGATAGTTTGAGACCCGAGGAAGGACATAGGATATCTTATCATAATTATATATTTTATCCCGGAAACCCCAACTATTTTAAAATCCCTAATATTTTATCCCGGGAACGGGAACTGTGCGGGTTAAACGGGAGCGAAAGCGAGCTAGTAAAAAATAAAATAAATCAATTTCCTGGTACTCTTACCTGTAGAGGAATACCTACTACTTTGTAATCATTGTCCTCATTTAAGCCAAAATATATCCACTGGTTTACATAGGTTTACCCACTAAATTGTCCTAGGGTTTTCATTATGTAGCGGCATCAATGCCGCCACAAGAAAAACCAACGAAACAAAATCTGCGACATCTATCCAACTGGCGGCGAATTAATAAATCCTAAATCGCGCAAGCAGAGTTTACAATGCGATTTGAACATATTATACATACCGACATCCGCCCGAATGTGAACTATCGGTCAGTAGCCCCCCAGGCACAACAACCGCCTGAGCGAAGGATCTTCCCTTTACAATGGGGGTTTGCTGGACTTTACTCTCTGTACCGCATTCCCGCCAAAGTTACATTTATTGATTGATTTTCATCCAATTACTTTGTCTGTCTTCCTAACTTCGGACTAACCTAACTTCATAAAAACAAAAGGACTCTCGGGTCGCTGGACACTAGATGTCAATTACATCAGTATTAATAGTCGACGATTATGTCAGCATGGCTTGCTCAGCTGTCAGCGCAAATGACTTCCCGCTGATTAAAACGTTTATTAATTGACAGGCGGAATGATCATTAAAATGATTTTCGTGACGCTAGTGATGAATTCAGTTTCCTTTTTTTTTCTTTTTAAAAAAACGTTGCCCCACACTAGGAATTTCTCCTGTATCGTGGGTGCGTTTACAAACATACTAAGTCACATACATAAACAGCCAGACCCGGAACAACTATCTGTAGGCCATACAAATATTTGTTCCGTGCGGGAATCGAACCCACGACACGCGACGCAGCAGTCGATCACTCATCCACTGCGCCAACCGTGCCGTCTAATTGCTTCTAATATCATCATCATTATAACAAAGGAGCTTGTGGCTAAATAATAACAGCCGCACGGGTCGATCTTCAAGGTTAAGCAATGCTTGCTGAGGTTGGTCTGTGGATGGGTGACCATCTAAACATACCGAGTTTCCTCCGTGCCTCGGAAAGCACGTTAAGCTGTTGGTCCCGGTCATTTGGAGATCTTTGACAGTCGTTACGGATAGTCAGAAGCCAGAAAATCGGACACCAGTTCTTGCCAAGGAGTACCGTGTTACCCAGTTAAAGGGTTGTGGAGGTCTGGTAGGCAGCCGCTCCACATAAAACACTGGTATTCAGCTGAATCCGATTTGACTGGAAGCCGACCCCAATGTAGTTGGGAAAAGGCTAGGCAGATGATGATCATCATCATTATAACAGCCGAAAGACGTACACTGCTGGACAAAGGCTTCCCCCAAGCGTCACCACAACGACTATACACAGCGTCAATACCCCAAGGAAGTGTAATAGGATGTCTCTTATTTATAATTTATATCAACGACTTACCTAAAATTATAGAGGGACCATGTGTCCTATTCGCGGATGACATTTCTGTACTAGTCTCGTGTCAAAACAATTTAGAACTAAACGAAAAACTTAATTCAATACTCACCAAAATCATCACTTGGATGAACGCACACAACCTTGAAATAAATTACTTCAAGACTAAACTAATTGCTTTTCATCCCCATCAAAAAACACCTTTAAATATAGATTTTACTTTTAATGACGCAAAAATAGAAATAGTTAAAGAATTTACACTACTTGGACTAGATTTGGATACTCATATAAACTCGAAATCTCACATACAAAAACTTAGATAAAAAATTTCAAGATTTTCATTTGCTCTTCGTGAAATAAAAAAAACCACAAATCTTCAAGCAGCGCTCACCACCTACTATGCGTATGCTTATGCATGGCTAAGCTACGGTGTTATCCTTTGGGGAAATAGCACCGATGCTCCATCACTATTTACCATTAAAAAAAAATTAGTTAGAATCCTAGCAAATATCGATCAAACAGACAGCTGCAAACTTCACTTCCAAAATTATAATATTTTAACACTCCCTAGTATATACATATTAGAAACTTGCAAATTTGTTCGTAAATATCAGGAATTTTATACAAAGCGCGAGGACATACAATCACGTTACACACTCCGACACAAATCGAGATTAAACATTCCACATTCTCGGCTAAAAATACATTCAACAAGCCCCTATGTAATGTCCATAAAAATATACAATAAACTACCAGAATTAATCAAAAAAGAAGATAAATTAAACATTTTCACAAATAAACTAAAACAATTTTAAGTACAAAAATGCTACTAATAATAACTCCCACCCTCCTACTATGTAAATCTTTTGCTGTGTCCTTAATGACATCCTATTCAATTAATGATAATAACATTGTATTCTATTGATGTTAATAAATAAATGACATTCTATTCAATTGATATATAAATGACTTTCACAATAATACATAAATGACATAATTCTCTATTAATATAATAAATAATATACTGTTCTATTAATAATAACAAATAAATATACTATTCTATTGATGATAATAAATAAAATGACATGGTATTCTATTAATAATAATAATTAAATAATATACAAAGTATTCATCACACAAACACACTAATACCAATGCACAAAATGCAAGCTATTAAACAATAAAACAACCAAACATTTTATTTAATCCAAAAATAAATATGTAGGTAATAATAATATGCATAAAAAATTTGAAAATTTATAAAACATTTATATTGCAAGGAAAGTTATTTAAAGCGCTCTTCCTCTCTCCTAATTATTTAAAGTTTTGCTGTGCCCGACAGGGTCCATAATTTGTTCTATTTATTCTTTTACCACCTGTATGTGTACATTATGGATTGCAATAAGCAATTTGAGATTTGAGATTTGAGACTGGTCCTGTGCGTCTCGCATCCATCAGCTACCCGCGACCTTCACCAGGTCATCGGTCCATCTTGTGGGAGGCCTATGGCCTACAGCAATATGACGCCTGTTAATATTTCGAGAAAGTGGTTTGAAAAAGTGTACTTTTATAGTGTTCATAGATACATGAGAACTAAGTATCGTACTAAATTTTAATCATATTATCTAATTAATCTAAAACCACATCATTCGCTGATGAATTAAGAAAATGTTGGTTAGTAAATTTTTAAAAGTATACCAACAACAATAGGCTTATGTGTCCTGAAAAAATCTAATTAGTCCGTCAGTTAGATTATCAAAAAATATTTGACCCGTGTTTTATTTTCTTTTGTTACGGGAACCAAAATTGATAACTAACGGACTAAATAGTTTTGCAATGTGTGGATGATGGAATCTAGCCTATTGTTTTTTTTTCTTTAAACGCATACCTATCTCATATTTATGTATCTATAATCCCAAATAAATGAAGTATAAACACACCAACATCACCAGTAGGTATATGGTGAGAATAAGCAAAGTCCAAACCATGCACATCAACCATGTCCAACAACCGCGCTTCAAAGCTCCAAATAACAAAAACCAAGTACTCTTTCACATTCGTTTAACCGTTCACCCTTTCCACTACAACGCTACACTCCATTAAGACATTCCAATTGACTCCCAAACCCAATATACACTTAAACTAAACGGTCCCCCAAACAGTCCGGTATCAGTGTCCGAATCGATACCGATACCGCTACCGAGTGGGGCAGTAATTAACGCGAGCTGTGTGTGGTCGCGGACAGAATGTAATCACGACGCAAAAGATAACTGTCAGGATGACGAGTTTGAGGACAGGCTTTTGTAGTGTTGGGGGAAATAATGATGAGTGGGAAACGTGAATGCGTGTTCTAACGTTGCTTGTAAGTATCTCCGTTTGTATAGAAAACACGCACAGTCCAACACAGAAAATGCATCCACGCGGGTTAATGCAGATCACGCGCCTACAAGCGGAGAAACATGCACACGCGCTCGTGGGTGCGGAGCTAAACGCAAGGTATGGCACACCGAGTCTCGCAGTACCGTGCGTGATTATGGATGGGCTTGACGTGTGGTAACCAAACAGTTAGTATTAAGAGCAGCATCTTAGATGAGTTTCACACTAATAACCATTTTTAATATCAAAACAGACGCAGAGCTTCGCGTCTGTTTTTATTGTTTATTAAAAATGGTTATTAGTGCAGCACTGAAATATCACCACAGCGAACAGCATTGAATGAAATGTGTCAGAGCCACCGTGAATCCACAAAACGTATCTACGTGCATGAGTGCGTATAAAACCGGCACGATGATGCAAATCTGCACACCCCCAAGTACGCGCGTAGGTGCGTTGACTCGCAACATACAGCGTGATGCGTGACATTGTGATAACCGCCTAAGTCAAGTTTATAAGCATTTTCCCAACTATATTGGGGTCAGCTTCCAGTCAAACCGGATCCATCTGAATTCCAGTATTTAACATGAAACGGCTGACCAGACCTCCGCAACCCAGCGACCGGGTGGCACGGTACTCCTTGATAAGACTGGAAACAGATTTTCTGGTTTCTCACAATCCATGATGACTGGCATAAATATACAAATGGCAGCCAGGACCAACGCCTTCACGTGCTTTTCGAGGCACGGAGGAACTCGGTATTTTAAAATGTTCACCTATCTACAGACCAACCTGGCCAAGAATTGCTTAACCTTAAAGACTGTTATTCGTAAGCATCCACTGTCTGTTTGTTTGTTTGTCAGCGGGTTGCATCTCATGCACCGTAATAGGTATGTATATAGTTAAAATTTTCACAAACTGTATTTAACATAAATACAGTTTGTGAAAATTTCAGCCGCTATCGCTATAACAACAAGTAATACAAAAGTATACTAAAAAATCAAAGAGTACCGTGTTTTGTTTTGTTTCTTTTAGTACGAAACCATCTACCGACCACCGTACTCCCATCAAGAAGGAAACAGAACAGAGCAAGGCGACAAAAAGTGGAACTCTCTGCCTGCGTCTGTGTTTACAACTCTAATCTCTTCAAAGTTAGAGTGAACAGGCTCCTTCTGGGTAAGTTCGCTCCTTGTCTCTGACATCTCTGACCAAGACTAGAATCAAGAGCAAACCAACAAGTAAAAAAAGCCTTAGGATCAACCAACAAGGGATCCTGCTGGAGTCGCGGGATTATTCGCAAGAGACACCGTGGCTCCGGAACACAAAGGGCAATGAAGGAACATGGATGGGTTTTAGTCAGTAGAAGTCTGACACTCCCTCCCGCTACACCCAGAGCGGGAGGAGTCATTGGATGATTTCCCATCCATAAAAAAAAGGATCAACCAACTAAGGAACAAAATAAAATAAACTCCCCAACTCAGCTGATCACAATTCCACCCAGCGCAATACCACTAGAATGCGACACATTCAACCAAATCAAGATCATCAGTGTTTCTGTAAGTCGTTGTACACAGATTGAATTACAACTACAAGCAATAAATAACTGTCAGCGTGATATTTGGCAGCTGAATGTGACAGCTTATGGAGAACAGGTGGTACTTACTCAGACACTCGTAAGTGAAGGGAATTAAACACACACTCCAGTTATATGACTGTGTAATTAATAAAAATGAGTTTATTCAATAATATATTACTTTATTTTTATATTTCCGTTTAACATTTAGATACGCGTGATTTAAAAAGTAAAATAACAAAGTATATGTTGAAAACTTTATTTCCATGTTATCATCAATTAGATTGATACAGGTTTGGAATAAATTTTCTTATTATTTTATTCTTCACAAGTAACAAAGCAATGTATAGTAAACTGAAGTGGGGGCAATGACTTCCCGGTCACCACCGGTGGCGACTGGGAATTTTTTATTCCCATTTGCCTCCGGTGGCAATCCCCGCGGGGGCGACTTGGAATGAACGTTTTAAATGTCAAGAGTGAATAGGTTACTTCTAGGCAAGCGTGCTTCATCGTAGACCGTATCATCGCTTAACATCGGGTGAGATAATGGTCAAACGTATGCCTATCAATAGTAAAAAAAAACTCGCCGTAAAAACTAAGTTCATATGACCTTGAAATGAGCTGTCAATCACTAGCGTTATTGCGGGTCCACTCGATACGGACTTCAGTCTAGGGGTTAAAAGGCCACATTAGCAGAATAATTTTAGAATCATAATATTAACCACACAACAATCTGTAGCATTTCATTTTTATCTTTATTTAATTTGACAGTGACGTATAGCGCGATGTGTTTTCTGGTTCTGCTAAAGTGGCCTCGTAAGTTAAGGAATACCGTGATTTGTTTCTGTTCAGGTTTTTATTTCAGAGTTACTGTTAAAAGGTATTGATTTTGTCAAAAGATGGGATGGGAAGTGTGTGCAAATGCATAGGTATTTTGTTCAATAGTGCTTTGTTATTACCATAGAATTTCTATGGCTTTCATATTGCTTTTAGATGTAATGATAATGAATTAGGAATAAAATAACTCCCATTTAAATAGGTTGTACAAAAATCACCTATAGTTTTGACCAGATTTCGCGACGCAAAGGAGGGTGGTACTGTGTTTATTCTGATCAAGAGTGTGTGTCAACTCTGGAGAAAATGATCACATGGAAAAGAAAAGCAACGCTTTAATATCTTAAAGACAACTGCTGATACCCAACTGAAGAGTAGTTTTTAACCGATTTCCAAAAAAAATTATTAGGGGGTATTCAATGATTATTTTTTAGTTCGATGCGAAATACTTGCTATTTGGTCCCGTAAAAAATAATTCAGTTTGGCTCAGTTTTTTTATTTCAATTTCTGCGTAGACGAAGACTTAGTCGAGTCTACGCAGAAAATTAATTTCGGAAGTCGGTGTACAAAATATATAAACAAAACCAAAAACATTTTTTTTTTTTATATTTACGTTTGGCCTGTCAAAAATCACACAAATACTGAATAACACCAAGTGGCCAGGCAATTCTTACATCCTGAAAATATAACACATCAAAAAGCCCTAAGAAAATTAAGCCTAACCACGTGAGTCCCTTTGATTAATGAGTCCCGTCATTATTAACTCACGTCTCTGCACCTTGTGGTTGTATAACAGGGTTACAATCACTACTACAGTAATAACTGTCGCGGTAGACGACAAACGAGATGCTACAGTGATTTATGGTTTGTCTGTGTATTAAGAGTCCTATTACATTTTTTACGGAAATTCATGATTTTTGACGCTGTAGTTTTCAGCAGCAGTAAGATATTTTAATTATTTGATCCTGAATAACGATAGTGCCAGTCTCTTTCTTGTAAGTTAGAGTTACACATTTTCATTTTACTTTTCGTGTAATTTACTATAAATATTTTACGAACTCAGTTTGCAAGAAAAAATGTCGGCGATGGAACTTTGACGGTCAAATTCACATTGTTACAATCAATTCTTTTAAAAACTGAAATTACTAAAAGGTAAGTTGAATGTTTTACTTGTTTATTGGAGTTCTAGAATTTCTTTAAATTTCTTGAGTTTTCAAGGAAAAAAACGTAGAGAAAACCTAATTTAAGCCAGAAATGTCTTGATTCAGCGTCCATTATATTCCAAATAAAAATAATTTTATCAAATAAATTAATATGATATAAAATTTCAATCTACAATGAATACATTTAATTAGTTTTCGTTTTTCAATATAATAAAACAAAATTACAATAAATAAAATTAAAGTACTATATATTCTGCATCAATTCAGCGCGCGCGCTCCTCAGTCTCGCGCGAGCGCCCAAATAAACTATAATCCTATTCAGACTAGTAAGTATCAAAATTGTTTCGCGGACTATAAGATGTACTCCCAACGCAGACCAACGTAACTTCGTCTATTGCAAACGAGCATTGACGATTCGTAATAGGACTCTTAAGTACTAGCTGACCCCCGCAACTTCGTCTGCGTCACATTTTCCATTAATGCTCGGCTCCTTTTAGTCTTAGCGTGATGATATGTATGTATACGCCTATATCCTTCCTCGATACATGGACTATCTAATACTGAAAGAATTTTTCAAATCGGACCAGAAGTTCTTGAGATTACCCCCTACATACAAACTTACAAACAAAAGTTACCTCTTTTTAATATTAGTATAGATATAGTCACGTGGCATGTGTTTTTTCTGACTTTTATACTGCGTGTATCTGACATTGACGCACAAACGATTTCCATGGGTCCAGGGCATGATTCTGGACACCCCAGTGTTGGAATTTTTCGTCGGTTCTTTTCTCATTTTTTATTTTTTTTTCAAGAGTACCATAAATAGGTATCAGCTCAGCTGAGCTAATATCTATTTGTGGTCTTATTCAGATTGCTCTTTTTAGTGAAATTTTTTATTAAAAATCTCGTAGGTCAGAATAACGATTATGAGCAGTCTAAAGTAAAAAAACCCTTGAAAAAAATGAAAAAATGAGAAAAAAGCCTACGAAAAATTCGAAGTCTAGGGTGTCCTGAATCATGCCCTGGACCCATGGAAATCGTTTGTGCGTCGATGTCAGATACATGCGGTATGGATGGGAAATCATCAAATGACTCCTCCTGCTCTGGGTGAAGCAAAAGGGAGTGTCAGATTCTTAGGGCGGGTTGTATCAAACAGTTAGTTAACGTAACATACGTACGTCAAAAAGTTACGATTACGGACGATGTTTGACGTTCGTTAAATTAGAAGCGTTGTTTCAAAACATTCTGGTATAAATTCCTGCTCATCCCAATAGCTAAGTTATTGACACGGGTCCTACCTAAATAGCTTTTTTTGCATTCCACCACTTATTTGTGTCATCAGAAGAACTGGTAGGTATTGAGGAATTCAAAAGAATTTTCACAATATTGTTCTATTTGACGCAACTAAAGTTACGTTAACGAGTGCTCTGACCATCTGTTAACGTAAACGTTATATTTTACGAGCGTTAACGCTGACATTTTGTGAAACAACCCAATTTTTTGATTTGACGATAGTTAGCACCATTTTTAACGTTTACGCGTGCGTTAAGTGTAGTTGAAACAACCCGCCCTTATGCTCACCGCGTTCCAGGGCTGCGGTGAGTCTTTTGAATAAATTCCGCGACCCTGATAGGTGCAGACCCTAGCCGGGCCCCGCTTATATGCAGTCATCTCTTTGAGGCGCGCGTGTAGTATTCTTCTCCCTGACTTTATCTTAGTTTCTTTAGTACCTTTTTTGTACGAGGAGCACGTGGCAAAATAACAACAGCCGCATGGGTCGATCTAAAAGGTTAACGCACGCATGCAATGCATGCCAAGATTGTTCTGTGGATGTGGGTGACCGTCTTTACATACCGAGTTTCCTCTGTGTCTCGGAAAGTACGTTAAGCCGTTGGTCCCGGCTGTTATTTGTGGATCTTTGGCAGTCGTTACGGATTGTCAGAAACAATAAATCTGACTCCAGTCTTGCCAAGAAGTACCGTGTTACCCAGTCAATGGGTTATGGAGGTCTAGTAGGCTCTCGCCCCACGTAAAATACTGGTATTCAGTTGAATCCGATTTGACTGGAAGCCGACCCCAATATAGTTGGGAAAAGGCTAGGCAGATGATATAGGTACCTTAGGGTTACGAACATCAATCAGACTTTAAAATCTTGAATTCTCAATAATGAGTGGAGGTATCAAAATGTATTTAATTACAAAAACTGAAGTCTACGATCTCTTTTAGCTGTGAAATTTATGGTACTAATCAATAATCAATCCTACATAATCAACACAACCACAAAATACCACAATACATCAAAGCCTATATGGAACTCTCCATTGAACATGATACAACCATGTATGTCGCAGTTACATCAAAAGGGAGTCTTCATTGATCTACATCATCAGAAACCAATGCCTCAGCCAAGTAAAAGACAAATCCGAACACATCAGCAGATTGATTTGCAAAAACCGCTACTGCAACGTGCTACAACTATCCCTTTTTTTATAACGGTTTTAATCGAAACAAAATGTAGCTCTACAAATCTTTGGCCAGTTAGACAGAACCTAATATAATTAAAAAAACTTAAAGGCCTTGCTTGAGTTATACTTTTGAATCCATGTGATACCAACTTTAAATAAGTTATCTTCGTAGTTTATAATTATATCAGCGTGTCTCACAAAGTTTTCTTTCTAATATTCCGTCCTAGTGACGAAACTTTTCTACGACTAAGTTTTATCTGCTCGGAAAGGTTTTATAATGTTAACTGGTGTATGAAAAGTGGCATGCTATCCAGCTTTTAATATGAAAACATTTTTTTGCCAGGAAAAGAAATCATCATTTTAATGTTTATTTACTGTTTTTTTTTTGTCATATATAAAAAATTTGAATCAAAATCAAAGTACAGACGCACATGGAGCTAGAACAATCTGTCAAATTTTGTTGGATTTTCAACTTAATTGCTAAGTTATTGGGCTCAAATTTGATTGGGAAAATTTGATAAGCCTGATGTGCTGTACATAATAAAAGGTCCCACTAAAATATATGAACGAATTACACAGCGTTTAGTACGTCTAACCAAAGATTTCTAAGCAAAAAAATACTGGTTTAAGTTAAAGATTTTATTTTACCTAAAATGGTAATAAATTGCCAACACACACTTCCATTATGGGTAGGTACTTGCAATAGCGATTTTTTTATTATTTTTGTCTATTTTAATGGCATACAATCATTTTATTTCGGATCCATAAATTGTTAGTAACAGGTTTGCACTTATACACTACTGTTAGTAACTTAACTAACGACAAATTAATGAGAAGACCATCCCTCTTTTAAAACTCCAACATCAACAGGTTTAGCCTACCTAATTTTAAGGTACACATTGCTTTAGGGTTATGCTGATATGCCGTTTTATAAAACTCATGAAAAATTAAAACTACCGTGAAGCAAACTGATCCATGCGATCTAAGTGGAAGGACAGCTCATTTCAATCTCAGTCCACATTACACCTTCCACTTCCACCTTTTCACGTTAAAATGTTTATAGAACTGACCAGCAGATACAGAACGTGTAGCATTGCATAAGCGCACCCCGCAACAAAGATACAGCGTGCGTACGCCGCCGGTACAATGTTATGCATCTCGTCTCGCCCCCGCGACCCCGCTCAGCCCGCGCGGCCAGTCGGCCCTCACGCGCGCGCGTGGTAACAGGTTCCGCGCCGCACGTACCAAACATACCTACCAGAACTGTACAATAATATTTTAATGTACAGTTCTGTAACGTGCCTATTTATATGTATTACTGAGCATTATACATGTGTCGCCAGATTCAGTGTGATTCAATTGAATAATCGCCTGCCGTTAGCCACCACCATTACAAACGTCGTTTTTAACGACCGCTAGAAAAAAACTCAACGGAAAACGAGCAATTCTCTCTACACGAAAGGCCATTCCCCTTCAACCAGACAAAATACAAACCAGAGTGTCAATATTCTAAAAATAAAATCGAAAAGTTTCATTACAAAGCCGACAGCGAAAAGTATAGACGGAAATTTTCACCGAGCAAGGTAACTAAATTAAAACTTCACCGTTGACTTTAGTAGAAATATAGACGCTTCATAAAATGCTCAGCTTCTTAGTACCGTATTTACTGAGCATAAAATAAGCACACTTAACTACTCTTTGAGTGAATCGTAAGTTGAAGGTTAATTGGCATTTCTGTCAAAGTAAAAGAATTACCTCGAAGACGTCTCAGAAAGCTTTTTAGGTGATGCGAACTGGTTTTATTTTTCAGTCTGGACGAATTTGTAGGGTCTCGGATAGTTTGAGACCTTAATTGTTACTTTTTGTACCTGACGACGGTTTAAGTGTGTATTCCGTTCCCTAGCGCCGCCAATCGTTTTTTATTAATTGTGGTAAATGTAAGACACGTAGATAAAAAACCGCTCTGTAGTGTACTGAAGAAATGTATCTATTATTTTTTGAGAGCTATTTTTAATACATAACTCATGGCTAAATAGCCAAAACGGCAATTATTATATCGACTTTGGCAACTATTTATGTTCTAAAATACAAAACATAACTCTCAAAAAATAATAAATACATTTCTTCAGAACACTACAGAGCGGTTTTTTATCTACGTGTCTTAAATTTACCACAATTAATAAAAAACGATTGGCGGCGCTAGTGGACGGAATACGCCCTCTTAAGGTCATAAATCATGATGTTGGGACACTTTTCGACTTGTCACTGGGTAGAAATAGGTATTGCTTTGATCTTAGAATACTTATTTTGCTTCCTGACTCAATTAGTACTATGTTCTTGTTTTAAATTTTAATTTGTAAGTAAAAATAGTATTTTTAGGGTTCCGTACCTCAAAAGGTAAAAACGGAACCCTTATAGGATCACTTTGTTGTCCGTCTGTCTGTCTGTCTGTCTGTCTGTCTGTCAAGACCTTTTTTCTCAGGAACGCGTGGAGGTATCAAGCTGAAATTCATATCAAATACTCAAGTCTATGGTCTCTTGGAGCTGTGAAAAAATCAAACTTCTAAGTCAACGCGATCAAAAGATACTCCCGTTTATGCCGCAAATTTTCGACACTCGCAAGGGAATCAAAACCTACAGGGTACTTCCCGTGAACTCAGAATCTTGAAATTTGGTACGAAGCAACGTCTTATAACACAGATAAAGGAAAAATTGCGAAAAGCATAAATTTTTAGTTACATCATATAATAAAAATATTTTTAATAATTTTAAACTTATTACCCCTTTACTCATGAACGCGTAGTGGTATTATATTGAAATTCTTAACAAATACTCAAGTCTATAATATCTTTAAGCTGTAACAAAATCAAACTTCTACGTCAACGCAATCAAAAGATACAGCAATTAAAGCCGCATATTTTGAAACTCGCAACTACTCGCAAGGGAATCAAAACCTAAAGGATACTTCCTGACGACCTGGAATCTTGAAATTTGGCATGAAGCAACGTTATAAAGTACACATAAAGGAAAAATTCCGAAAATCTTAAATTTTTAGTTACATCACATAGTATATTTTTTTTAATAATCATAAACTTACTAGCTGACCCAGCAAACGTTGTTCAGCGATTAAAAAAAAAAAAACAGATGTTGGCTGATTCTCAGACCTACCCGATATGCACACAAAATTTCATGCAAATCGGTTCAGCCGTTTCGGAGGAGTTTGGAAACAAACACCGCAACACGAGAATTTTATATATTAGACTTGCTGACCCAGCAAACGTTGTTATGCGATTAACAAAAAAAAATAGATTTTGGCCGATTCTCAGACCTACCCGATATGCACACAAAATTTCATAGTGTGCGTTTTATGCATGTTTTAAATTTTGTCTCGTTCAGTTGTAGAATCCGCAGTGGTATTTTATTATAAAATTTTACACAATTCCCCATAAAAGAATTTCGTACCTTAGCCAATCTAAACCGAGATTGATCCAAATTGTGCCTATTTCTAGTATTAAAATTATGTCTATCACTTCTCTTCTTAAAGAGATGAAGATTTTTCCGAACATACATAATGTTTTCATATATGTATTGACAAGGTACCGTCAGCTTTCCACATTGTTATGTTATGGATTTCATTTAGCAATAAAAATACCATAACTTTTACTTATATACCTACAGGTTTGTACGGAACCCTCGGTGCGCGAGTCTGACTTGCACTTGGCCGGTTTTTTTTTAATGCGAAACGGTGAAACACTTGGCGCAAATCTCACCTGATGGAAAGTGATAATTAGGCCGAAGATGGAAGCGAGTTTCACCCGGAATCCTCTTACACAGAGGAACTGGCTATCATACCTCTAACTGCCGGAACACAACAATGCTGTTAACATTGTTGTTATGGCGACAGACTTAGACATGATGGTGGTAGCTTGCCAGGCGGACTTAGAACAAGTCCTACCACCAACCAAACCGAGCAAAAAATTTGCCCCCGCTGGGAATCGAACCCGACCTCTGGGTCTGAATCAGGGGCCCGAGTCTGCTATTTTTATAAATTTGTCATTCCGACACGATCCTATTGTCATGCCATTGTCATTTTGCTAAAAGTTCGTAATCTGCTAAATTCATAATCGCACGGTCACTGACACGTCAGTGGCCGGTCACTGGAACGTCAATGGTCTCGTAATAGAATTGCGGTAGGAATGCCGTATTGCTATTATTATAAAACCGAGCTAAATTTGAGCATTTATTCATGCCAGATTTTATTTATGTTTAGTTTTACATATTACTTATTAGTGTTATAAGCAATCTGAAGTAGTGAGAAGTTCGTAAATACTAAATCTGTCATTAGGTACGAGATTACCATTCATATGGCTTTCTTTCAATGGCGTGTCAGTGATTGATCATTGGAATGTCATAATGACGCCATTATGATGCCATTATGTTAGTAGATTAACAAACTTGTCAAAATCAACCATTTTGAAATCAGTGATCGACCATTCTGACACTATTGTAATAGCAGACTCGGACCCCAGGTGGTATAACCACTAGACCACGGAGGCGTTTAGTGTCACCTGTTTAGCACCACCCGGGGACCACGTGTACGGATTCGCTGAAGGGTATTCTCCTACGGACGCGGGTGACTCGGCCCCCAAAAATAATATGTAATAGTACCTAACATGTACCTTACAGGGTCTACAACGGTTTCTTAGCTATAAGCTTATTTTTAACATCTTTTGGACCTTGTAGAACGCAAATAAATAAATCTGTACTAATATTATAAAGAGGTAACATTTGTTTGTAAGTTTGTAAGTTTGTATGTAGGGGGTAATCTCAGGAACTACTGGTCCGATTTGAAAAATTCTTTCAGTGTTAGATAGCCCATTTATCGAAGGTTATCGGAAGGTTATTAGGCTATATATCATCACGCTAAGACAAATAGGAGCGGAGCATTAATGGAAAATGTGACGCAAACGAAGTTGCACGGGTCAGCTAGTATGAAATATCTATAAAAGCTAACCTGACTCACTGACTTATATATCAACGCATAGCCGAAACTGCTAGTCAAATAAAGCTGATATTTGGCATGTAGCTTCCTTGCACTCTGTAGAGGTGCAATAAGACAGGATTTCCCGAAATTTCTACGAGAATGGAACGGGATATGCGCGTACGGAGTCGCGGTTGAAAGCTAGTTCATTCATAAAATTGATAGCTAATCACTTTGACTCAGTTGGCGTTTCGCATTCACCTTGTGTTCACAAAAGCGTGAGTGTATAATTATATGTGTAGGTATGTTATAGGTAAGCCAGTGCTATTAGGTTTCAATATAGAATTACCGTACGGGAAGCTGTCATACCTTAATCACGGCATTCCAATTATCGTAATAATAGGAAGCGAGCCCATCTCAATTGATATAGGTATATTATAATTACTACTTCAGGGTATCCCATATCTGCCGGAGTCGCGGGATTATTCGCAAGAGACACCGTGGCTCCGGAACACAAAGGGCAATGAAGGAAAATGGATGGGTTTTAGTCAGTAGAAGTCTGACACTCCCTCCCACTACACCCAGAGCGGGAGGAGTCATTGGATGATTTCCCAACCCAAAAAAAAGGGTATCCCTTAGATAGAGGCCGTGGAAACTCAACCCGATCCTCAAACCTCAACATGTCCGCACTGGAAAACAAAACACGATCCTACTTCTAACCAACTCAATATACCTAGCATACGCTAACAAAATCCCCTCTAAACTGAACCACAAGGCACCGCAAGGAAGAAGTGGTCAGCTGTAAAAACTCCCGAGTCCATTTAATTGAGTATGCAAAGCGGCTAGCGGATTCAGCGCCTTTGAAGTTCCCTCCCTTTATCTGACGTCAGTCCACCGTGCAGCGTATGCTGTGTGTCGTCGTATTTAAACGCATTGAGAATGACAATGGATTGAGAATGACAATGGATTGAGAGGGAATATTATCGAACAAGTTATTTACAGTGGTAAGGAACTTCTCCACAGCTAAAACACTAGGACGTGGTGACGGACGGGCGTTTTGGGAGACTGGCTCTTGTAAAAACTTGACGTTCAAAAAGCCTAATTTGAATAAATTACTGTTTTATTTTTATCTTACCTAATTTGAACACACTGACAACGACACAATTTAACAAAAAGTAAATAGTTTAATATTGGTTTTAACTTGAAGTAAGTTTTTTACTGAATCAAAAAAGCAACGAAGCTTACTGCTTTACTGAGACTGGGCCGGACACGTCTGTCGCATGTTCAACGATTCTTGGGCTAAAGTAACCGCAATGTGGGTCCCAGAAAATGATCGACGGCATCGCGGCAAATCCAAGTGTAGATAGCGGGACGAACTTGATGCCTATCGACAGGATTAGTGCACATTAGGCCAGAGCCGGGAAGAATGGAAGGAAGGAAGGAAATTCTTTGCCTGCGTCTGTGTTTCCGAATGCTTACTACCCTAATCTTTTCAAAGTTAGAGTGAACAGGCTCTTTCTGGGTAAGCTCGCTCCATCGTAGACTTTGTCTCTGTCATCTCTGACCAAGACTATCGTCAAGAGCAAACCTATACCAAATAAAAAAAACAGCTTTTCCCTGCAGTGGTGCAGAATATGTTAAAAATAAAAAAAAAACAATTTTAGGAAGAAAAATGTATAATTGGGTCTCGCACAAAACAGACAGAAGTAAAATACATTAAAAAACTAACAATAAGTACTTAATAATTAGTTAATTAACAATAATAACATTAAATTGATCTGTGCGAGGCCAAAAAGGTTCATATCTCAGCATTATGCCGCACTTTTACAACCATGAGTCGTAATTTGACGTAGGGAATAATAACAATTGCGGCTATAGAAATTCGAGACAATTTTATTTCAAAACAAGCTTCTTCCAGCGGCGTCGCCCGCGTGATCCCTTGAGAACATACTATTATCCAGACTATAATCTACCTCAGTGCCAATTTTCATGAAGATCCTTTCAGGCGTTCCGAAGTAAAAGAGTAACAAACATACATCCTCACAAACTTTTGCATTCATAATATTAGTAGGATGTCAGTGTATTTTTTCATTTTTTTATTTTATTTCCTCAAACCTATTATTAAGTAGCTGTATCATATCACAGAAGTAATTTAGCCATAAATTGAAACAAACCGAGATACATGTGGTGCGCGATGACAAAAATATTAGGGTCCCTAATAGTTGGGCCTTAAAAGAATATAGCTGGTTTTACTGCGCGACTCGTAAAGTGTGGGAGAAATAGTGGATAGGCTGGACAGCTGCTCATCCCTATTTTATGCACCATTGCAGTCTTTATGTCTAAATACGAAATCGAGAAGACAGAAGGTTCAGTCTTATTTATTTATTTAGATTTTTTGCACAATAGTGGTACATGGGCGCACTTAATGCAACTAGGCATTCTCTATCAGTCAACCTTTGGGCTAAGAAGACTACACTGTGGTAGGTGTACAACAAATAAAAAACCTTTCTTATTATATTGATTATTTCTCTGCTTAACTTTCAATTAATACAAATAGTTATACAAACTAACAGAAGACTAGAAGTATAGCATCAAAAAATTCTTCCTCCACGCTGTCAGCTGGTAATGTACCCAAGAGACTGGCGGCATTGCCACGTTGAATTGCAATGCTTAATCTCTGCCCAAAGTAAGAGCCAGCTCTTGGGTCACGGGAAGTGTTAAAATTAAATTGAATCTTATCGATATAACACAATTTACAAATGATATATTTAATAATAATAAGTACATTTATATGCAAAAACAATAAACTAATAAATAAGATGTTTTAAATATTTTTTCTGATTAAAAGAAGTTACAATAATTATGATGACACTAAACTGCGAATTCTAAAACACTACTTTAAAAGTGTTTTGGGAGTTTACGCACAGTCTTTTAGAAAATCCTTCAACACGTTTCTGCCTCATGCTTCATAATATAGAAGTTGTTCAGTGTGGACCTTTTGTGTCTCCTCTCGTTACATCCCCGACTGACGGTGCAAGTGTAACATATGGCGCCATTTGGGGGCTGGTTTCGAACCAAGTTATACTTGCGAAAAAATAAAGTCGTCAGCTCGGAGAACACAGAAATACGGAACATTTCCGTCTGGTTTATGTGCTATAGTGTTTTATTTCCCTCTAGATTCTCGTCTAGCTGTAAGTTTAAATGAAAACACGTCTACAAGAAATAATTTATGCTATCTACCATCTCATTATTTTCAGATAACAAAGGAATTATTCTCACATTAAAATATCTAGAAATAATCGTTGGTAGAACATCAGTAACTTCATACATATTTCATTAGACCTTTTTGTTGAGCAAAAATAAAGGGAAACATAATTATCTTGAATAAAAAATAAGAATTATTTTCATTACTCCCAACCGCAATGTTTTTTTACAACTGCGTCACCCTTGCTAATTACAGCTGCCGTAATGAAGATGTAAAGCTGGTTTTACAGTTGCGACTATGCGATAAATTCTAAGATCTATAGGGGACCAGTTTTCACCACAAAATAAAAGGATCTACTGACGGAATTATATGAATAGCGGTTTAAAAACTCTGACACTAGGGTGTGTGGGAACGTCAGACCTTACTGCCTACACGATATGAATAGCGCTGCGCTTTATTTAGCACTAGGGTTTTTGAAAATGTTCAGGGTATTTTTAAAATGACAAGTTAATTGTTATTTTAAGATGCCAATGTTAGTCTGTTTAGATGTTTCTAGTAGCTCCAACTTTTCAACCTAGTTTAGTATGGGAAATTTGATAACAGTTTCTTTTTAGTATTGATAGGCACGCGATTTAGCACTATCTCACATGATGGTAAGCGAGGTATACAAGCATGATCAAACTTGCGCTTGATAGAGTTTGTGCAGCCGGCGTGAAGTACCGTCTCACCTTTGCTAGGATTCCCAACTTTTTTGAAGCCACTTGAGCTTTTGCCTCTACAAAATGGCCAACATTAAGGTTAGTTATAGGGTAGAGTTGCTTGAAATACATGTATTATCTGAAACATATCATATTGAATTGTGAAAAAGTGCCTACTAGCTTACTACTATCCGGGTCATTGCCATCATGAATCTGTCGTGAGAAGAAGATAGTGCTATTCGTCCTGAATAAATCAATCTCTCTCCCACATTAAAATCATGATGCGGGATCTCCGCCACCTCCTTCGCTAGCATGATTGCTTCGAAGAAGGAGGAGACGGCGTCCCATTCCGTCTCGTTTCGGACCATAGCTTGGACCAGGGCCGGACGCAAGAGGTCGCCGCTTCGAGGACACGGCGGTGCTCCGCCCAAGCGGGGCACACCTGCACAGTGTACTCCACCGTGTCCTCCGGTCGATCCTCGCAGTGGTGACACCCAGGCGTTTCCTCCCGCCCGATTCGGTGCAGGAACCTCCCGAAACATCCATGTCCGGTGAGGACCAGCGTCAAGCGGAAGGTGAGGACGCCGTGGCGCCTCTCTAGCCACTCCTCAAAGAGGAGACTTATCGCCACTATCGTGGCGTGCCCTGCGCTGGGTTGCGGTAGTCGTCGTCTCCATGACGCCATGAGATCGCGCCGGTAGTACGGCACCCTGGACTTTCTCACAAACTTGTATTTTTTGGTAGCTTCTACAAAGACTATACCCACCCACGACTTTTAATCTTTGCGACCAAGTCGCCACAGTACAGTCAGCCTACGCAATATTTCAGCGCAGACTCAGTGAGACACTGCGTTATAATATTTAAGCATCGACTTTGTAATTAAACAAGCAAAGTAAAGGCTCTATGGCTGGCTCTATAATTATTTATGTTGTGCAAATAATGGGCCAGTAAAGTTTATGTTACTACGAGTTGGGAGCGAGTCTTTTGTCAAACGCTCGATGAACTGGAAAGATTGTGTTTCATTTATTAGTCAGAGCTTTGGTCTAAACTTCTGAAGTTCTTTGTAAGTTTAGTTTAGATCAAGTTACTTGAAGTTTGAACGTAACTACCTAATTTACCTCTGGAATAATTGCTTTGTAATATGAATGTCGGAACGTTGGCCCACCTGTTAGAAAATTGTCCTAATTACTAACTAGCTTTGTCATTAAAAGTCGAAAATTGTACGTCGAGAACGTGCTATTGGGATAAAAAAACCGTTTGTGACTTTATCCACGCCATTAACATCGATAAGTGACAGATTAGCAAACCTTATCTATGACTACGACAGAAATTGCGACACAAGTCATCTGCCTAGCCTTTTCCCAACTATATTGGGGTCAGCTTCCAGTCAAAGCGGATTCAGCTGAATACC